>CM023456.1:29172246-30399746 GCA_013339765.2 Haemaphysalis longicornis
GCTAAAAAAAAGCAGAAGAACGGCATGTAAGATAAAATGTTGAGCTTGCATGCGCTGCAGTAAGTAAAAATCGAAAACATGAGCCTGCACGAAACAAGGGACAGACGTAATATAATATAGAGAACGTGAAAGGGCGAAAAAATGATGGAAAGGGGAAGTCATGTTCAGTTGCCCACCAGAAAGCCCGGGTTATACGAACAATGCTCGAAGGCATATTACAAGACAGGAAATATTTTGCTGCTATCACCGATCACGAAAAAAGGGGTACGAGGTTTCGGGGTCCCATTGCTACGGGAGGCCAATATTTGATCGGTAAAGAAAGGACGCGTGCTGAGTGGATCGCGGAGCCCGGGAGGAAGCACTACAGGAAAATTAGGTGGCCTTACTTCCTGTGTAGTATTCTTTTGCTTTAGTACTACTTTTTATATTTGGGTGGAGGGCGGATGGCATAATACTGCGGTTTCTCAAGTGATGAATAACGGCATTTCGAAATCCCAGAGCTTAAATGAGAAACCGAACTGTACGAAGACAAGTATACGCGACACTTCCACGAATAGGCAGAAGCGAGCGCAGCTGTGTTTCAGTGAAAAACCCCGGGGACCGTACTTTGGAATTACTTGGAGTCAAAATCTAATTTATACCTTAGTACTAACGCGGAAGGGCCGTTTGCTGCCGAGCAGCAACACCGACTTTGTTGGCCACGATCCAATCAGGTTCATTGTTGGATGGGGTTCCAGCTGACCTAGTTCCCAGTCGGTGATATGCGCTCAAGGTGGCGCAATGTAGCATGTTTGCTTCTCTTCTGTTACGCCTCCTAGGGCAACCAAAGAGGGCCAGACAAAGAGAGAGATGCGAGAGGGAGGTAGGTTGGGAGGGAGGGAAAAAGTTTGAAGGCGGAGGGTTGCTGGAAGGTAAGAATTCACAATAACGCCTGTGCAGACACGTTGAATCTGTCGGTATAGTAACCTACGCGGAATAAAAAAATTCCAAGCTTTTAACCATCTTAGCGTGAAAGCCGCATGATCGAATAAAAAATAAAAAAGGCTGTATCCAAGTCTGACTGAGTCAATTTTATGGCAAAGCGCCTTCGGCTGCTTGTGTCCTGCAAGGGGCACTCCTGTTTGATCACCACCTTCATGACAATTTCGTTTAATAAATCTTCGGTGAGCACGAGTTACGGCGGTCGATTTCCTAGGAGTGGCATGCCGGTGCTTCTCAAGTACATTTGCCGTATATATCCCGCTTTAAGTTAAACGCTCCTTTGAAACAGTTGGGATGAAAATTCCTTTTACTAACATGAGATTTATCTTCGCCGTCCGAAGGGGTTAGAAGTGTTTGACAGAGGATCTATACTTAGTGACGTTGTTTCAAGCAATAAAGACCCGCCGCGGTGGCTCAGTGGCTAAGGCGTTGCGCTGCTGAGCACGAGGTGGCGGGTTCGATTCCCGGCCGCGGGGGCGGCTTTTCTGATGGAGGCGAAAAGCAAAAACGCCCGTGTGTACGAGATTTCGGCGCACGTTAAAAGATTCCCAGGTGGTCAAAATTAATCCGGAGCCCTCCACTACGGCGCGCCTCATCGCCTGCGTTGCGTCGGCGCGTTAAACCCTGCAATCTATCAAATAAATCAAGCAATAAAGATTGGCAATTCATCCGGACACATATTCGCTAATATCTCAAATAGGCATGACTATTACAGCATACGCAATGCAGTCGTTCTTCACAACGGCCTGATTCGCTTTGATCTGTCGTGCTCCCGATTCCAACGTTGTGAAAACGGCGGAGGAGTATGTTCAAGTCAGTTTCTCTGGGAAGAAAACATAGAGTAAAAAATCGCTACTGTGTAACGTTTGAATGCGAGTGGTAATTTTGCCGGGAAATATAAATGCACTACGTCCTATTGCTTCAGGTATTTCGCAGCCAGACTGTTTATAAGAGAGTAGATTCCCGCGAAGTTGTTTTGTGCAAAATAACAACTAATGTAGTAAACTGTATTTCACCCTTTTTTGTATGAAG
Organism: Haemaphysalis longicornis; assembly: GCA_013339765.2. Lineage (NCBI taxonomy): Eukaryota > Metazoa > Arthropoda > Arachnida > Ixodida > Ixodidae > Haemaphysalis > Haemaphysalis longicornis. The sequence continues at coordinate 29,174,260 of CM023456.1, forward strand.
CCTTATTTAGGAAGTAAAAAGAAAAGTTTCCAGGACGCTTAGAACTTTATAACAATTGGAAAAGGAAAAGCTCATTTAGATCTCACCTTGACCTGCTGTTGAACTTCCTGTTGAACTTCGTGGCTGTGCCCGTCATCATTTGACCAGCCACCTGGACACCACCCTCCGAAGCTCCTTCCGCTCGCAGGCCGTCGCCAGGGGATTCCCGTTCGGCCCCGTCAGTACCTCCTCCTATCAAGGTGACTCGTATTGCACGTGCGACAGCGGCCTACCCACCTCCGGTGCTGCAGTTTACCTTTCCCGGCGAGTCTCTGCACCTACAAGTATTTCCATTTCCACCTTATGGGTTGTATCGAGCACAAAAAATAAAACTGTTCCCTTAAAAAGTTTATTTGCCCTCAACAGGTTGGGAAAGCGGATGTCTAGCAAAGTTTCCGAACATTAGATCTCCTGACGGGGGTAGGCAATGCTTTATTGACAATCGCTTTGTGGTCGCCATGGTACACGGGGATCGGTTCTGCGACGACTTAACCAATATTCCTGGCTAAGGCCAAATGTAAACACGACCTGCCCCGCGTGTTTGATTGAGTGGAGTCGTTGTATAGAACTCGCGAGTTCAAAGTTGTTCTTGATGAAGGCCTAGAGTCAGACATGCTTGAAGGCGAGTTGGAAGTCTGCGAGTAGGTATTTTGACATTTTCTAGCCCCAGTGACCATCTCACAGGGCACAGGAAGGGAACGGGAACACGCGCGGACTAGCAACTGGTCTTTGTATACTAACAAACAAAACAAGTATACCTACAGCACACTAATCTCCGCTTATCAACGATCTACAAGGAAGTGCAGTTCCTAAAACGGTAACTCAAACGATGGCATGTTTCCGCAGTTCTCACTGAGCCTATCCATTTTAAAAGCCTCAATGATACTGCGGGTGGTTCTGTCAAGACCACCGCCTGGAGGTTACAGTTATCAAACATCTGGAAACAGCGCAACACGGACGAGGACGGAAGAAGTAGACAAGACGAGCGCTGTCTACTTCTTCCGTCCTCGTCCGTGTTGCGCTGTTTCCAGATGTCACCTTACCAACTGGCCCAGCTTTCCACCTTTTTACAGTTATCAAACCATGGTTTTCAACACCATTGCTGGTACTGATAAGAAATGTTTCCAGCCGCATTAAGATCGTTGAGGTCATTTTGGTGTTCCCGACGTTAGTCGTTTATGCATCTTCACGATTAACCGACGATGTTTTTTTTTCTTTTGGAGGGCAGTAGTAATACGTAAACAACACCCTCCTTGCAGACTACGACCTGATTAGGTAGTTTTGTACCGCAATCTCGCCTGATGTAAATTTTCCCGCACGACAATAATAATGACTAAAAGATTTCTTTCTTGCATACTACGAATTGATTTCGGTGTTTAGTGTGGAAATATCTACGTTTCTTAATCATTAAATTTATTTTGGAGCGTATTTGCAAAACTTTATGGGGGCGCTGAGAAAACAACATCAACACCTGCGGACTTGCCAGTATTGTTCTGTTAAGTTGAATGCAATTTGATTTATTTATTTTATTTATTTGACAATACTGCAGTCTCTCTCGAGAACAAACAATACAACATGAATTGCACAACAATAAAAGACGTGTTAATGCAGACGCTTCTAACATAAAGATGACTGCTGTGCAACCGCTTCGTTACTGAGACCGCTCCAATCTACAGTAGTTCGAGGAAAAAAAGAATATTTGTAACAATTATTTCGAGGGTTCAAAGGGGTAATAGCAAACACGTGGCGGAGCCTTGTACTATAACCGGATTAATATGTAATACGTGAAATATCGGTGAAGTAATTTTCCCTTAATTCATTTAAAGACAAACTTCAGGCTGCAAATCCGGTTTCTTTCTGAGACCGACAACAACCCGCTCTGTTCAGGGAGAATTGATATTGAGGTGCGACCATAGCAATTGTAAATAAACCTTACAGCCTTTTTTGCAACTTTTCCAATATATTAACATTTTTCTTTGTGTTGAGTCGCCGATTACCGCTGCGTACTCTATTATTGGTCGGATAATTGTATTGTATGCAAGAAGACGCACGTTTAGTGTGGAGGATTTTAGAAGTGATTTTAGTGACTGTATAGCACGGCAGCCATATTTCGTTTTTCTTTTCTCTTTGATTTGTTAGCTGAAGAACGTAGGGTCCAGTTTCACAATTTTTTCGCCATACCACCGTTTTCCCTCCATCAGAGATATGTACCAATTCGCTCTTCCGCTACATACAGCCAACCGGCTGGTTAGCTTCAATGGTTGAGCAACTGCCCAAAATAAGCAGCGTTTTCGGCTTCGTATACCTGACCGGGACGAGTTTTTGTTTAACTGCGAACTTTCCAAGAAAGGTGTACAGCGTCCCTATGCGGTCATGCGGCTGAATTTGAAATGGACTTCAACGTTTTCCTTAGCAGGATCGCACTACAATTTTGGGTGTTTCCACCTAAACTGGACATTTATTTTGAGCAAGGAAAATGATGCAACCGTTCCTTGTTCTCCGCGGAAGAGGGGACCCCAGTACGGGTACTGTTGTGAGGTAGGCCAGACTGCGGACCGGTGACGATGAAAGGACGTTTATACCGGCTACATCCTAACGAAGGAGGCCCCAGGCCTTTCGTCGTTCGTACGAGCGTTCGGTGGACAACCGTTCTCTATCGCTGCCCAAAGACGACTCTCCCGTTGCTCTCTCCTCCGGAGGTCCCGACTCCCGAGTCGCTGGCACCGCCCTGGCCCCGCGGTTCCGAGAAGCCGGCCTTCGGTCTCCTCTGAAGCCGCGACCCGCTGTCCCCCCGATTCCGCCGGAGCGCACACGTCTTCCTGTTTTACGACCGGCCACCCAGCCGACGGTCTAAACACTTGCTTCTTTCTGTTCGGCCTTGGGGAGGGCTCCCCTCCCAGAGTCCCGCACGCAACAGTACCATAAGGTGACGAGTGCCTGGTCTGCGCGATGGGGGCCTGTCTGCACGTCCTCCGAATTCTCAGTGGATGAACAGGGGATCACGTGAGCATATTTTTCTAGCGAACATAGGCTAAGCCATACATCCCAAGAAATGGAGGCTCCGCCGTAAAAGCTGGCGCTACATAAAAATGTGACAGAAAGTATTGCTGTGATTGGGACCCACAATCGTGGGCGAAAATCTCTTAGGTTGAACGCGTTACATTCCCAAAGACGCGGGTTTGATCCCAGCCACGGTAGCTTAGCTGTTTTTCTGATGTAGGCGAAAAGCGAAAACACCCGTGTGTAAATTAGGCGCATGCAAAAATCCCCATGTAGTCAAAATTTATCAGAAGCCGTCCACGGCAGCGCTCTTCATAGCACGGGTATAGCTTCCGCTCGTTGAACCCCCGATCAATCAATCAATCAATCAATCAATCAATCAATCAATCAATCAATCAATCAATCAATCAATCAATCAATCAATCAATCAATCAATCAATCAATCAATCAATCAATCAATCAATCAATCAATCAATCAATCAATCAATCAATCAATCAATCAATCAATCAATCAATCGAAGCATAAGATTCACTATGTACCTTCCATTTCTGTGCTTTGGAACAAACTTGCTTCGCAACTAGGATACTGCGAAGCCATGGTGATGTTGATATTAGCGTCAAATGAAAGACGTGAATCATTTATATTACGTATACGATATACAATGCAGAGTGTATTGACACCCCGTTCTCGGTAATAGCAATGTCCTGGTGGTGAACATGCACGGTTCACTCAATATTTATGCCACATGCCCAGAGAAAACACTCAGAAAACGTTGAAATATTCTTCGACAAATGCTTCAGTGCTATAAAATATGACAACCTTAGGTATGAATTCAACTTGGCGGTGAACACAGTCCCTATTAATTTAACAAAACTTGTTGTGGGGCTAGTTGGTTCATCATTCTTAAAAATATGTTTAGCGCAAAAAACCAAAGACAGTAGACAAGAAAGGAGACGGGACAGGCGCTATGTAGGTGGCGTTGCCGGATGACCATCGAGGCTGCAATGGGGTACTGGGGAAATCGCCGTCAAGTCTGTTTTACCGCAGAGTACGATAGATAACGTGAATACAGTCTGTGAGAACATGGCTGCGGGCAACGACCATTCATCCGACCATACCGGTGGCTGACATAAACACGCGGTGACAGACGCAAGATAGAGACTTGTGTTGCCCGCTCCTGATTGCTCCTGATGTTGGGTGGCCACCCGAGTGGCCCGCTCTGATTGATCCCAGCAGCTCTGCCGAATACTAGAACATCTTGGCGCGTCTATCCGTGGCCTACGCAAGTGTTTTATCTATCTTTCCTTGGATTCGGGCCACTGTTGTCCTTGCACTCCACCTTTTCGCTTCCCCGCATTTGATCAGTGCTGCTCTGGTCAAACGTTCTTGTCTACGTAAGAAACGTTTTGCCCTGGTACGAAGGAGGATGTCCTTTACTTCCTCTTTCCTGTCTCGCGCGACCAATTTTTAGGCACTCGGACTGTTGGCATCTCGTGTAGTCGTCGTATCTCATGTAGTCACTGTACTCAAACACCAGGGCATTCGTTTCCCAACGCCACGCGCTAGAATGTAATGCGTACTAAAAGAAAAGTGTATAGAGGATAAAACTGGTTCAAAGAAACCTAATTTGATTTAAAGATTTGGGCAATGCTCTTTGCCCGCTTGAGCAATCGTCAAGCACAAGCAGAAGCTGTTGTAACACAGATTATGACCAGTCTACCTTGAAATACCCACCGGCTCTCGACGCTAGACCTGATCGGGTCGGGTGCTCGATCGAAGTAAGAAAAGGCCTACTTAACTGGGGCGGTATTCTCGTAACTGTCCCTTTTGAAAACGTCCCTTTTGAGTCCCTTTCATCGTGACGTACTTCCGGTTAAGCAGTGGGCGTTGGCAGTAGGTTTGTTGCGCTTGCGTTACGTCACTTCCGGTTGTTTGCTTTTAGCCAATCAGGGCTCGCCAAAAGGGACACTTTTGAAGGAGACGCAAAAGGGACAAAACTCGAGAATACCGCCCCTGGTGTCGGTGCCTCGTTGATCAGCGAGGACGGTGATGTGTTGCCGTGAACGGTAGAGGATGTGTTCTACATCCTACAGGGATCTTTCGGTGTAATAGTGGTTCTAGTAGTGTTGTGTACTAGTGAACTGTGGAGAACTGAAGTGGTACATGCAGTGTGTACTGTTTAGGTGACCCGTGGAGCAGAGCGGGTGTTTGTATCGGCTATTATTAATTTTTAGATGCAAAGCATCTCTTAGTCGACTCTCAGTCATCCGGCGTCCGCACCGGTCCTTCTCGTCCCCCTCTCCACGCCAGCTGTGATAACGCCGCCCTCCTCCTCGCCGCTCGGCTCGTCTCGTGCCGGCTTAGGAAGACACCGGCAACACTGTCGCTCCAGGAGCCGTAACCAGCTGTGATAACGCCGCTATCATCCTCGCCGCTCCTCCTCGCCGCTCGGCTCGTCTCGTGCCTCCGAAGACAAGTAAAACTGCACAGAGGAGCGTCGGCAGGACGTGACCGAACGCTTCGAAACGCCAGCGTCGAACAGCGGATTCCTCGCTTCGAGAACGAGAAGCCGCAAAACGTTCCCCACTACTCGATAAATAAAGAAGACATTTAATACGCTACTACACGTGTATTTACTCTAACAACCAATTAACACGCTACTACTCCACCGCTTTGCATCCCCTCAGGGTTCCGACGTGGGAAGATTGTGTAATTTTTTTCATAGCCCTCCGGGCGAGGCCCGGGCATTGCACTGCGCTCGTTTAGACCCTTGCCACAACCCCAAACCGGGGCAGATGCGGCATGCAAATTGCGTAAATCCGGTTCAGCGCAAGAGGGCGCCACTGCCTCTGCAAGCGCGCGATTGCTCCTCCTACCGGTGCTTCTATGGTACTTACGATGTTGGAATACACTTACGCACTGCATGCTTCACCCCTCCCCAGGTTTCACGCTAGTGGAGATGGCCCGGTATTTTTTGGTTGTTGTTGTGGTCAAGCGCTGGACACATGTACGATTTGTACACGCGATTCGCATGCGACTGATCGTTACGACTGTCGCCACGACTAGTCGTACGCGTGAATTTGAGACACATGACCCGATGCGTGCATGCGATGCGTCGTCGGCGTCGCTCCTCCCACCGTTTTTGCTCCATGGTCAACTACGACTATCGCTGAGCTGAATTTGTAGATTCCGCGCGTTTAATCGCAAAAAATGGATAAAGCAGGCAATCGTGAAGCGTTTCCTGCCTTCGGAAACAGTTCGCGCACACGCCGGCCGCGCCTGCCAGCTCGGACACTCAGCGGCTCGAACCGGCGCAGACCACGGTAGCAACCGCTTGTCGCTGCTCTTCTGAATCAATCTGGTCGTTAAAATGAAGTTCCACATGCGAGAAAGTAGGTGTTAGTGTGGTGAAAAATTGTGCTTGGGATTGTTATCAGGGCTTATTTTACAAGCGGCGATCAGATATCTGCCGCGATGCAAGCGTATACGCTGACCGGCCCCCGCGGCGCGCGGCGGGCGGTGCGCCGACCGGTCGAGAGATGGCAATACCTGCGCGGAAGCATCGAAACAGGCTACGCAGATGTTCAACTACGACGATCGCTGAGCTGAATTTGTAGATTCCGCGCGTTTGTTCGCAAGAAATTGATAAAGCAGGCAATCGCGAAGTGTTTTCTGCCTTCGGAAACAGTCCGCGCACACGCCGGTCGCGCCTGCCAGCTCGGCACACTCAGCGGCTCGAACCGGCGCAGACCACGGTAGCAACCGCGCTTGTCGCTGCTCTTCTGAATCAATCTGATCGCTAAAAAGAAGTAGCTTATGCGAGAAAAGGGATGATAGTGTGGTGAAAAGTTGTGTTACGGATTGTCATTCGCAGTTACACAGATAGCGGCAATCAAATATCCGCCAGGATGCTAAGCCTAAAGTTTCCAACACCCGAGCCGACCAGAGCAACGCACGCCGGTTGCGGGGGTTGGGGCTCAGCGGGCTCTCATTGGCTGTGGCCTCACGACGATTGCAACGATGGCACGACTGCATCTGGCTTGCCAGACGCACGTCGTGAGCCTCCTCCGACCAGCGATCGACGCCAAAACGGGTCCTAACGATCAATCGTAACGATCAGTCGCATGCGAATCGCGTGTACCAGTCGTACATGTGTCCAGCGCTTCATTGTCGTTGTCGTTGTCGTTGTCGTTGTCGTTGTCGTTGTCGTCGTTGTCGTCGTCGTCGTCGCTGTTGTTGTGATTGTTGTTCTCCCGTGTATTGGCATTTTCAGTTCCTTTTTAAGCCCTGCTGATATTGGCTGGCATTCGTCGTTATTCGCGTCAGTCCGTCATATAATAATTATCGCACGCCGCGCTTAAAGCGTGCTTTTCTGTACGGGCGGTACGCAGAATTAGGGAGCCGACTTGGCGATTTAACGAAACGTGGATAGCAAACCAATGCTTTGGAGAACAGCCTATCATACAAAGACCACAACGAATCCATCATCGTTGACTCTCGTCCAGAAACGCGGTGGCTTAGTATTAGCATAGGGGCAGCGATTCCTACCGCATATACAGGGTGTCCGAGCTATCATGCACCAAGATTTAAAAAAAGAGCAATGGCGTTACTTGGAGAAAACCTAGTGCGTAATGTTTGCAGTACTGTGGAGAAGCGCACAGTAATTTTATCGTTAATTATACTTTAATAATTAATCGTAATTAATTATCTAACTGGAGAAGTACTGTCCTAATCACTGAAGTGTCAATGAGGCACTTGTAGGTACCCACGAGGGGCATCTAACTGCGGTATTTTCAGCGACGAACTAATTGCGTGCTCATTTATTCGGACTGATAAAGAAAACCCGCGAAATATGAAAAATATCACGTGAAGGCGCCCCCGCGCGCATTAGCGCGCATCGTAAAGCAATGCCCTCAAACGGGCTGCCTCGGAGTTAGCCAGTATGAGATAAACAAAATAAAGAAGAATAATCACGACCGAGTTTGTGCCTTATCTGCACACGCGCCCCGCGAATCTTGCTGTTGCTGCTCCTTCCATGCATGCCATTATCAAGGTGATGCGCTGTCTCTTCGGAAGGGTGACAGGCGAAGCAGCTGCTTTGAAGCACCTTATTTGGGGACGCTGCTTTACAATGCACGCCGAAGCGCCGTCACGTGGTATTTTTCATATTTCGCGGGTTTTCTTTATCAGTCAATAAATGAGTACGCAATTAGTTCGTCGCTTGAAATACCGCAATTAGATGCCCCTGGGTACCTTCAAGTGCCTCATTGACAATTCAGTGATTGGGACAGTATTTCTCGAGTTAGATAATTAATTACAATCAATATTAGCATCATTAACGAAAATTACTGCCCCTTCTCCACAGTACTGCTAATATTACGCACTAGGTTTTCTTCGAGTAACGCCATTGCTCTTTTTTTAAATCTTGCTGCATGATAGCTGACACCCTGTATAGACTGTTGTGTCGCTGTTTGTACACGTGCACTACGCACACTCTAGGAAGTCCCAGCAGGGCGTTTTGACCACAATACTCCAGAATGACCAATTGAAGTGGCCTAGGATTCGAATTGGACGAATCACGTGACCGAGCATTTATTTAAATCAAAAATGGCATCTGCGTAATATATTGCGCAATGAAAAACGCCATTTACGCATGGCGTGTCGGCCCAGTGCACATGCACTTTTTAACAACTGGGCTGTATAAGCCTGTATTGCCCCATCGAGCTTTACCAGGAAAAAATACCAAGAAAAAATACGAAGCGCACGTGATCTTGCGACTCGTCGGGAGCGCCCGACGTCGTCCATTCTTGCGCGTGGGCTTGCGCCACGTGAAGAGCTCCCCCAAAAAGTAGAAGAAATACCGAGCGCGCGTGAGCGTGCGCCTCGTGAGGAGCGCCCGGCGTCGGCCAGCTCGACCTGCGAGTGCACTTTGCCCAGCTTTCGTGAGCGGACCTCTCGCGCGCTGTTCCCCTCGTGCCAATTCACTTACTTTCGCGCCTGAAGTGCGGAGCAAGTGTCGATTCCGCTAAAGACACCGGGTTCCCGAAACCGGTTACCGCGGGTTCTAACGCGAGCTAACGCGCTCCACTTTGGGAGAAATGTGAAAGGGTGCAGGCAAAACGATCCGGGTCTGCCAGCCATGCAGAACTTTCAGCGGTGAGTTTGGAAATCCAGGCGAGGTGTAACAGCCAGGTGTACAACGCAGGGAGAGGGGTCGCCAGATCAGCTGTTTCTCTAGCTTTGCACTACTATAGTGCTAGCTGCGCCAACTTTTTGAAAGGCGACAGTCTTTCTTGGGCTACGTAACGGCACAAATTTCGGTCTGGGTGTATGTATGTCTGTCTGTGATTCGATTCAGCCACATGTCAAAGTGAAACTAAAGTTGCGCAATACACTTATACACCCACATCCAAATCTAGACGTCTAAGTCCGGTGTCAATGTTCATACTTGTAAACATTGCTGAACAAGAAAAAGACATTGCGCAAATATAAGGCGGAAAATGAACACGTAAGTGATATTTACAGTGTTGCTTTATAAAAATTTATGGATGCTTCATTTTTGCGAAATAAAATACTGCATCCACTGCAGAAAAAAATTCGCTTTGTCGACTGCTGTCGCCCGCGCCACCATAGCTTCTGGTGGCATTTTAAGAAATCAAGCTGCAACAGTTACGGAAGGTTTCACTTTCTGCTTGGAACACATGTGGAGTAGGGCAACGTGGTTCTATAAGCGTTGAAGTATAGAGCCTCGATTCACGCGTCTCCGCTGTACGGCAGCGCTTGCATCGAGGCACGCGGCCTGGAGCAGTGGAGCGCGGTAAATTGAAATTGACTTGAGAATACCTGTAGCGTGTTTACCTTGGGAGGAGTGCGATGGAAGAGGAACAGTATAAGAAATGAGCGAGAAAGCGAAGGGAGGCATTTACTTGGCAAATGTCTACGAAAGGCTGTCGTCTTTTGTTGACATTTGCAACAAAAGGAGCAGATATGCGGCCAATTTTTTTTAAATATTATGTTGGGCTTCATAATTTGCTTAGTTCGCACTCTTTGACACTTCAAATGGCCATTGTGGAGCCCTGGTGTGAAAACAACCTACGGGTACTTTTTAGGGTCCACGGTACGGGCAGGCCGTTTTCTGCACGTGTCGTGTGCTGCGCTTAGTACTTATTCAGCAACCCGCTTCATTCGATTGCGTCCCACATGACAATCAAGGCGAGCAAAAGTGCTGAATATTTTGCAGAAAGGGCGTTATCTTGCCGCCCAACTGCGATTGCACCATCACGACAATCGAAAATAACCCCATGAAGCAAAAGTGCGGGCTGTTTTGTTTGTTTCCCTATTCTATGCGTGCGTTTGTGCATGTGCGGGCATGTGAGCGAGTGTGTGCATGTGCGTGTCACGTTTTAGATGCAACGCATCTCTTTAACTCGCCTTGTCCCGCGTCGTTGTCGCTGCGTAGTCCGCATCCCTCCCCCATTATCCTCGCCGCGGTAGCTGCGCGCTCCGCCGCTCTCACCGCAGCGCCATCTGTGCGTCAGCGTGGTCAGCGTGCAGCTTGCGCTCGGCTGCGCTCGCTCCCGTCGCTGTGCCAGCTGTGCGTTAGCGCGCAGGTTGCGCTCGGTTAAAAATTTATACCATCTTCCTGCGAGGGGAACCATGGGGTAGATGCGACGCATCGGGGGTGAACATGCTGCGCGAATAGGCTACGCAACAACAGCAATCCACACGCTGACATCGCTAACATAACGGAAACGCAATGGCAACCCCCGGTGCGTTGCATCTACCCCATGGTTCCCCTCGCGGGAAGATGGTGTAAATGTTTTATCCTGAGATAGCATGCCCCCCGAGACAGTGCTCCGTCGACATTTCGTCCATATTCGACTATCAGTGCATCAGTATTTATTTCGACGAGGCCTGGCATTACTTGTTGCCACACTCCTGTCTACACTGACAACGTTATTGGAACATTATCTAATATCGCTGCACAGGGTTACAAAAACACCTTCCCCGCCAGGCGGGACTTGCGACGCGGTTAGATACGTGGCCCACTTTCTTCCTTTACTTCGCAGCACTCTATGTTCAACGACACAAACTTCAGAAGATTTGGAATCAGAAAAGAGTTATTTCAGATTTTGTGCAACCCCTGTACTGCCCGTGTGATTCGAATAAAAAACACGGCAGATGTCCCTAAAACGCCCAAACGTCCCTTGAAATTGTAGCGTTTTAAAAAGTTATGAAAACTCTGTGGTGGAGCAACTCCCAGTAAGATCTGCAAGGCTAGTTCGCGCGACAGCTACTTCTCACCAACTACGACATTGTATACCCTATAGACACGTCACATGAACGACGAGAGCTTTTTTATAGCGGGCTGTTTTACCTGAGGGGAACGCGTTGGCGAATTTTGTTGCGCTGGTAGACATAAACGCTGTCATAAAATAGGCTCAAAATATGCGCCTATTTATTTTCAGGGCTATTCACATCGCACACGAGGTCATTTCGCTTGCCTCCAGACGCAAAAAGAAATTATGACAGATTAATTATGTTTTTCTTACCATGCTGAAATTCTTTCCTGCCGAAATGTGTAGGTTGCGATAGAAATCAGGATTCGCTGTTCTTATTTTCTTTCTTTATTTTATGTTCTTATTCGCGGTTCTGTTCTTAAAGCTTATGGATTTATGCCAGTGCGTTAGTCAGGCTTGAAAAAATGCCTCCGTCTTCATTATTAAAATTTTCCATCCATCGCCCTCGTTTTCTTTCCAAAAAGGCAAGACCCGACAAATTTCTAAAGGCTAATGTTTCTTGGGAATGGTGCCACGCCTAACCGCTACCTAAGAATGATGGTTCGAAAAAAAAAAAGATAGAAGCGTTGGCCCAGCGGGTTGAATGAAAAGCAATCTTTGCTCTTCGTCTCCGCTCTATTCTACGTCTCAGCGAGGACTCAGGATATATCGGAGGAGGGGTTTTTCCCACTTATTAAATTGATTCGTCCAAAACAGGAGAGAAATTCTGCCTGGAGCACAATGGAAGTAGGGATAGAGTACCATACCTATAATCAAGCGAGCGTTTGGCGTTTGACGATGTGGTCTTTAAATAGGACAAACGTTAAGGCAGCAAAAATTAACCGCTATGGCAGGGTAAGTACTATTGCAATGTTGTGCTTCCGCAGTTTTTTTTACTCTAATGATTTGCCGAGCGTGGCGTTTGGGCCTTGCCCTATGCAGGCGCTGTTTATTCGCTGTATTTGCTGTTCAGACTAGAACAGCGGCTATGGGAGCTTATGTTGCTTTTGCTGGGGGAATATGAAGCACATTCTTTAGATCTTACCCTCGGCCTAAATTTCTTGTCTTCGCAAGTTTTTCATATTGCTTCCCATTTCTATTGAAAAGAAAGTTGATTTCTTGGGAAACTGATTTAATTCTGGCAGTCTAAAAGACTTGAAGAGATTGTTTTCGATTTATTTTTCAGCGTTACGAAAATTTCGGGAGAAGAGAGTTTTTTTTGCAAGAGATATTAGTTGAATGAAAAAGCAGTCGTACTGTGAACGTGGGAACTCGTGTACTGATGGGATAAGCCAAAGTGAATATTGCATGTATTGAACAGTAAGAAGCAATGAAAGCTCGTTAAGAAGAAAGGCATCTTTCCCTTGTGTCCCCTGACTGGCGAAGACGTTTTCTTTCCTGCAGCGATACGTGTTTCCTTTTTGTTTGTGGAATCGGGGTTTGAGAAGTGGAAAGAAGATGAAGTACAACAAGACTCGTGCAGCTGTCTACATGTTCATAAAAGACTAGCTTGCTCCAAAACACAAAATAATTTTACAGGAATAATATTCTTTCCAAAGGCTTCAAAATTCACGGCTCTTCGCTTCTGTATTACTATTGAAAACTCACTCTAACATCTTCGAAGCCTTAAACATCAATCAAAAACATCCTCTCAATTAGCAGAGATTTCTACGAGCACAAATAAGGGTACATCGAACACAACTAAGAAATCACGTAAAATCGCTTGCCCTGAGCGATCGTTTCATACGAGTCCATGTGATAACATATGACAAGTGTAAGCACCAACTTTTGTCGCCGCATCCTTGGACGAGGCGTATAAGGACGCATATGTAGCAAAAGCAAAGTAGCAGTAGCTACCTAAACCACCAAACGGTGCGACCCGTTGCTGTGGCTCAAGGGCTTGAGGCGTTGTGGGGCTGAGCGAAAGGACACGGGTTAAATCCCGCAAGCGGCGGCTCTTGCTATGATGAAGGCAAACAGTGAAAACCCCCGTCTGTTAATATTTCGGTGCCCCTTTAACATCCCCAGGTGGACGAAGATAATCTGGATCCCTCCACTACGCGCACCTCTTAGCCAGAACATAGATTCGGCGCATAAAAGGGGCCCTCGAACACTTTTTTCAACTTTTTAAACTCTAAAATGATTGCAAAATGTAGTCAACCAATGCATCGAGTACCTAGATTAGCGAATGAGAAAGTACCTCAGCCAAATAACTACTGCTCTACGCTCAACAAATAACCTAGAAACTCGCCCAAAAGATTTTTCTCTCTTTCCCAGTCTTAGCGTGCTTGGACCGCTGGAATGACGTCATTACAGCGGTGTAGCGGCTACTGGCCGGCTTTCCTTCCGTTGCAGCTATGAAAGCATTAGATAGCCGCTTTAAAAAAAAAGCCACCAAAAGAAAAGCAGAAATGGAAGGCGTATCTGCTGCGGTGAGCAAATGACGCAGTGTCGCTCCGTGCTGGTGATAACACTAGCTTTCGCAGTGCTTCCAGACGCGAAGGAAAGAGTGAAAGCGTTTATCGGAAGTGTTGCAGAGGCCCTTTGAGCCCCATAATCTGAATCACCAAACGCTGTGGCGTAGCCACTGACCGTAGTTCGTCGGGTCATGTGTGCGGAGCTAAGTCTCAGGGCCGCGTTGAGTACGCGGGTCATGCCGTAGAAGCAAAGCCGGAGTAGCTCTATATAACACACGTGCTTTCCCCTGGAGGGGTAGAACTGCCTCTGTGCCGGCCAGCAAGAAGGAGACGTTGCCTTTTGAAGCACGCTTCGATTCCGCCCTACGAGTGCGTAACGAAAATTACTGATCAGGTAATTATAAACGACGTTCCCCAACCGATCAACTTTGGTTATAATAACTGGCGCTATCCTCGCGGCGTAGGTGAGCAAGAACCGAACATTCAAAACGGTGTTCCCGACAACTACGATGTAACTGAAATCGATGTAATAATATTCTGCATCGATCCTTCTTTCAGAGAAAGAATGACGAGCAGCGGGCTTTTTATAAACGAGACCAAGCAGGACGGTGTTAATGGAACAGGCTACTCCCCGCAATTATCCAGCCGTCCCCTCACAAGTCATCTCTTGGCACCCTTTTCAACAGCGCAGTATTAAACGGAAAGGGTTCAGTCGCCATTGCGTCATCTTAGGGGCAAAAGAAAGGCATATGGATGTAATAGTCAAGGCTGGCCTGAAAAAAGCTGCCACATCTACGAGCGTCACCACTGTAAAACAAACGTGTGTACACTTTTAAAACTCAGTGCGGTGCTTCGCTGTCTCCAAGAGATTGGATGTCGCTGGATTTCTAACGAAGCTGCTATCACACTTATTACTAAAAAAATCGCTGAAGGGCCAAGATAAGTAGATTTGCATTTAGCGAAAAGCCGCAGGCGAAGGCGGGACTGATTGACATATCAGGTGAGACCGAATGGCGTGTTCCGCTTCGACTCATAGAACCACGGGTTCGACCACCGACAGAGCATGATGGGCTTCTAATTCAGTCGTCATGCGAAGACGTCTGTAGGTACGAGACTTCGCCTTAAGATAGGGCAGCCAAGCTTGGTTTCTTAAGTCGATGACACAACCGGTCTCATAATGCAGGTGCGGCGTTGAAATGCAAAAGGGAGGGAGGAGTTCCAACTGTAGACTAAGCTAGCATCCACAAACAAAAGTTTGTCTGTGCCAAAGCTGAAGATGTAACCCCCACCAAGTATGGAGCGAAGGTTTGATGGTATAAGAGCCTGACAAACACCCACAAGACGAAAACGATGATGGTGACAACAGGGTTAGCGCAGTCAAGGCATACTCAGCTGGGCCATACATTTTCATTTGCGCACCTTCGCAAAGCAACACTGGAGCGTGTTTTGTTTGGGCTATGGCTTCGTAACACCACGTAAATCACAAGGGACCAGATTTTAAAGCACCTGTTTGGCAATATCATTCGTTGTATCTCAGCGTAAAAATTATTTCGTTGTGCTATTTAACCCCACTGCTTTTTGGCACACTTGAACTAAATCAACACAAACTAATGCTTGAATTTAAGATTAACCGTGATAGCGCACTGTCCTGCAGAGTATTTACCGTTCATTGCATTCGCTATATAGGGCTCCTAATTTGAATTGCTTTCGGGGCAATGCAATGTCGTTGCATGGAAACGTAACTGCGTTTGCGGCATCTCCGATGGGGTGGCTACAATCTTGTGCAGCCTGCTGCAGTATCACCGCAAAAAATCACAGAACTAGAGGAATTTATTTATAATCTTTATTTGGCGAGCATATGGTGCAGCTTTTAGGGCACACAACCTGTGGAAGGCCTAGAATATCCAAGATAGTAGTGCTGAACGCTATAGGCTGACTTTTTCTTGCGGAACAAAGCAGCTGTAACGGTCAATTAGAATCAGTGGGAATGGAACCAAAGTAGGTTGTGCCACCTCAACGGTTGTCTTTCTGGTGTAGGTGAAAAACGAACGTTTTTTATTAGGACGACTATTTCTACCAGTTTATTTGGTCGAAATTATTATGCAGCTATCTACCATAATCCGCTTCTGAGCACACTGTTAAATCAGCTATCTTAACTCCACATTTAAATTCCAAATCGGAGTCACGTTTTCTGGGCTCCATTGTGTAGCGTCTCCGCTTTACGCCCCCCCAATGCGCATGGAAAATCTCGCAACAAAAGCTAGCCTACAGGTCCGCCTAACGTTACCAGCTTCTCGACGAAAATTGCTAGTCTAATCGTTATGTGAGCATCCGACCTTTGGTGCGCAAATCGGTGACTCGTTGATGCCGAGCCTTTGAAGCTGCTTCTCAGCGTGACCTCAAATGAGCTGGTGTCTCGTAATTAGCGCATAACGTTATGCATAAAACATGCGTACATTTTCCCGGCCCCCGAGCCAAAGCACAAGAAGAGGCTTCGTAAATAGCCGCCCGAAGTTTCATTCTATGGAGAGGCAATTCTGCAGCTCATTTGCATAGAAATCGAGCAATCTCGACTTCTGGTACGAGGACACCCTTCTTGTCTCCTAATGAGTTTCTTTTTGCACATGCGTTGTTTACACCAGCTCAATAAACGACCAGGTTGCCGCAGGCAGCTACGACACGAGGGGAGAACGCATAACAGTTCTTATTTACGCCTGAGAATTGTGTTCACTCGTAAACAAGAGCGCTGCCTATCCAGGAAGGAGAATCAATTTACGGAAGCAGCGAAGTAAATCAAGTAGCTGCGGGGGTAAAAGCAAAACTGGGAATACGCGAAATTCTCTCAGTTCCGGGAACCGTTTTGTAAAGGTCTGAATGCTTCAATGCGTCGAGGCTGGGTGCAAGTTATGTGATCAAAAGGAAGTTGGGATAACGGTTGGGAAAACATAGAATGTGTTTTTAGCTGTTTTGGCGTTGTGATGGTTACTTTAGGTTACAATGTTATACATCGAGGAAACTTATTTCGTTGTGCTATTTAACCACATTGCTTGCTTGGCACAAATCAAACACAAACGAATGCTTGAATTCACGATTAACCGTGATAGCGCACTGTCCTGCAGAGTATTTACCTTTCATTGCATTCGCAATCTAGGGCTCTTAATTAAAATTGCTTCTGCGAGAATTAAATACCGTGTCATGGAAGCGTTTGCATCATTTTGAATAAAGCGGCTACAGTCTCATGGACTATAACCCCAGAAAATCACACAACTATAGGAATTGGGTGCAAGTTATGTGAGCGAAAGGAAGTTGTGATATAACAGTTGGGAAAACATAGAAGGCAGTTTTTAAGCTATTTTGGCGTGGTGATGGTGTTTACTTTAGGTTATAATGTTATACATCGAGGAAATGCGGTCGAAATGAGTCCCAACGAAATAATACCTCTGTTCCAACTTGGAGTCGCACATAATTGGAAGGAACGGTGCACCCGCAGTTCACCTTGGCGAGTTCTCGGCAAATTTGTAACTCCTGCTTCGCGGAATTAAATGTTCGGTGCTCGCGCCCCTAGAAAATTACTGCTCCTCATGTTAGCACCTGATATGGCTGTAATTGCAGCAGTGGGGTTCCCTCTCATACGGAACTTCTTTCAAATACCGCTATTGCAGTAAGATGAGATCAATGAACAGCAGAGAGTTAATTATGTGTGAACGCTGTGGAGACATTTGTAAAGAAACCGTCACAAGTAGGGCAAATCTTAATGACAAGGGAAGTTACAACACACAGCCACGTGCGGAATCGACGGTACCGAATGCCACGCGTTATTCGTCTGAGCAGTTTTCCAAACGATCGGGTGCTCCGCAACGCGAACACTTTCGAAGCGAGCGATGCGTTGAGGCCAAGTTATTCAACAACTCGACGCCTTCGTGTTGCTTCTGCTTGGCGACGCCGTGAGTTCTGCAGTTGTCGTCGCCACCATTTCTGGGTACACCTCGCAAGCGATTCAATTAACCCGTGTTTTGTCATCCGGATGCCCTCGGAGTGCTTCGAACTATTTCGGGCCTCAAAAAAAAGCGCCCCCAATGGTGCAATTGGCAGCTGCTGCTTCGAAATTGAGTTATACCTCAATTTCGAAGCAGCAGCTGCCAATAGCACCATTTGCGGTACAGCACCATTGGCAATAGCACCATGTGGCGGTATACCGCCACATTGGAATGCTGCGAAAGTAGGCATTGATAGAATGGTCACTGTTAATATAGTTTTTTCCAGCCTCTCAGCCCATTCCCTGTGAAGCCATGTCGTCACGGCCATGTCGTTGTCCGGCGTTTAAAAGGGTTTTTTTTTTTTCTGCGAAAGTAAATTAAGCAGGAGCTCAACAAACGCAGCACTCAGGATTATTTCCGAAACAGCCGTGGGACATTTCTTTTATTAATTTATTGGTACTGATTTCTGAAGGTCCAGTGCCACCGACATTGGGCAACCTAAGTTTGGCTTAAACATATGGAGGTGAACTTGGTTTATTTACTTAACAACCAGAGGCGATTTATTCGCTTAGCAACGCATACCACCCGACATTTTTGTTTTCATTTCACTTCTGCCCTTTGATGATTTAGAGTAATCCCGTCAAAACACTGAGAGCAAGCAGACAGCGCGGAGCAAAAAAATTGACGTTCTCGAGATTCGCAATTTTTGTCTTTCACGCATTTGCTGTTTTTACCTTTGGGCTTTTCTAAGAGCCACTTGCACAATTTTGCCGTCGTAGAGTGTGACGCCTTCGTCGCTTTATACTTTATGAAAACTAGATGGAGTGGGAAGCAGGTATCCCGTCATGCAGTTTTTCTTAAGTTGTTCAAAAGCTTTGCACTTCACAGGCCACTTTTGCCTGACTAATAGAACTCAGGAAAGTTAGCTATCATAAGTGTTCAGCTCACCGAAATGTACCTATAATCCTGTAGAACTGCCTCTTTGACGAAAGGGGGGGGGGGGGGGGGGGCAGGTGGTTGATCTTATTTCTTCACAAGACTGGGGTATACTGTCTCCGCTCGTTTGTTTTGTTATATCTATAGCTTGCTGCGTGGGGCGAACTTTGCTTTCCATGTGTGTTGCGAAATAATCTCGTTGGGCAATACCATGCGTTTGGGTACCTGAGACGGCTCGAAAGCCGCTCTTAGAGCCTTCACTCACGTACGTTTCAGTTCTGCCGGCGCAAAGCTTCGGTGTCGACCCTTCTTTTTTCCAAAATCGGTAACGATGGTGTCTGTCGTGTGCGCCAAAAATACGACTCGGATAAGTTGAAGAGACGAAGAAAAGACTGAAGTTGAATATCTATATTCTTTGTTTAATTCTGCGGGGATTGCTTTGCTGCAACATCTTCATTTCGCTATGTTTACTGAATGACAGGAAGCTAGTGCGCGTCTTCTGGTCACTGTAGACATGATAGCTCTATTTAGGGATTCATTAGCACGTGATTCTGTTTGTCCCTAATAAGTGATCCTGCGCGGTTGGGAAAACAAAAGCCGTGGAATTTATTTACTTTTTTCTGTCCATGTACTGGAGGTGCGGATAAACCTGTTTATTTTTATTTGTGGGTTGTCTGTGGCCTTGGGCCTGCAAAAAGAAAGCTATAAAATGGCCGACTATTACTATACTGCGAAGTGCAAACTTTGCGCGCAGCGCGAACTGCAGCTTCTCGTTAACACCGCATCGCTGCTCCGTCTCAAGAAGGGCGAACGCACGATCAGCGAACGCACGGCGACGCGCGCTACACCTCTGTTGCCTCGCATGCGCGTCGTCGCTGCCGAGCATGTTGCTGTAAATCAGGTTTGAACCTCCCGCGCAAATGTCACGCGGTGCGAATGAGCCACGCAACAAGGAGGACGCGAAGCACATCTACCGGTTGCCTCACTCGTTGTTGAGAACTCACTGCTGAGTGCTGCAGTGCGCTGAGGCAGCACCCGTGGGTTTTCTCGAAGGCAGCGATGGTAAGCTACCATGCTGGCGGCACGAACTGCGTCTCAGGAAGGGACCAACAGCTGTGTCTCAGGAAGTGAACGCAAAGCACACGAGCGAGCGCACGACGGCACGAGCTGCTATGGCGTCATCTCGCAGCCCGTCGCCACCGCCCAGGCATGTCTCACTGCCTCCCCCTCACACTTTCGCCACACTTTCCACCGCCGTTTTCTTTCTTTGTGTCTTCGCTCGCACGGTTACGACGTCGACGCCGATGTCAAACTACAGTAGCGGACGCCAAAGTGGTGCGCACTAAAACGTGCACGTGGGCTGAGAAGCGGGTTAATTCCTATGGAGGGTGCCGAATGAAGTGGCAATTAAAAATTCAATAAATGTATATGGCCCAAAGAAATGAAACAGCAAAAAAGCGAGGATTGCTTCGCGTGTGGCATTATTCTCGCGAGCTTGACATCAGTGAAGGTCTGAAACAGCCAGAGTAAGCCACTACAGAAACCAGCACTGCAAAAAATTATGCAACCCGTCGCCAAACGACGACGTTGGTTGAACGCGAAGCTTTCTTGGGCCGGATTCTTGGGTTGCTTAAATTTTCCATACCGCTTTGACCATGTCGAAATGGAAGCAATCGATAGACGCCAGCTTCATAACTCGAAGGACGCAGGTTCAGTTAGGCCAGCGGAAGCGTTTTTTGTTTCATTTCAGCGTTTTCGCGTTACAGGTACCATCAGTGAGGACACTGAAGCGTCGTTTTAAAAAACACGAACACTTTCGCGTGTGTAATTGTTGATATGGCTTATCTGGATCCTAGCCCTAACAGCCAACTTGACATTGGTGGATGTTTTAAAAGTTCTTCTAGCCCACCAGTAGATGCTTGCGTGTAGCAAGTCATAAACTTCTTCTGATGGAAATTCGGCCACCATGGTATGCGATAGACGCAGCAAAAGCTAACGTTTAGCACACTCTTTCCAGAGCTTTGCAAAGGCGGCTGGTAGTAGCGTCGTCTAATATGTGCAACGAAAAACCGCTGGATAGGAAAATTCTACAAACAAGAAATAGAACCAACCAGAAAAAACCAATTTACAAACTGCTGTTTAAAAAATCATGCTAACGCCATTCGACAACGCACCTAAAAAAAAAGTCGAGTAATTAACAAAAATTTTATTATTGCATGCGAACTTTGTAGCGCCGGTGTAGTTATAAAAACGAGTCTTCGAAATTATAGCTCTATAGCAGGAAATTAGTCCTACCCTATGTCAGTGTAAATCGCCAACTTCCTGAGCCACGCTACGGGTGAATGCATCGAACTTTCTCTCCCTGTCAAGCTGTTACAGCAGTATCGGAACGCAGCAGGAAACAGGAGTTCGTCATAAATCACCCCGATTGGTTCCGACGAGCACAGCTTTTAATCTTCCGAGACCTTCTGAATGTCAAGGCTCTCATTGCATTGTGTTCTTCAGAGCCAAAGTCGTCGAACGAACAAAATGGACAGGCCTTACTTTAACACACTGCACTCTCTGAGCTTCAATACTTACTCAAGACTTGACAAGCAAACGGGAACCCTAGAAACATGACGGGTATAGTCTCCGGTGCTCGAACCCACGTGCTGAACATAGGGATATCATAAACTGTGTATTATTTTCAAGTACCGGTTCATAAACTGCGTAATATTTTGCATTAAAGATTTTTTAACTACAGAGTTGTCTTTTGTTGCTAGATAAGAATGAACATATGCTCTTGTCGCTTTGGGAAGAAAAGCTGATTCCGAACGCATCACAGGTTTCTCCGCTTTACATCACAAGAAAACAGAAAAAAACATTAGGTGGCTTATTCTTTTTGGACTACTCTGAACTCGTGTGGTTGGTCCTGATTCATTCTAGTACTGCGCGGAGCAACAAATACTCGTCTTTTGTTGTGCGTGTCGTTTCCTCAATCTTCTTTGTTACATGCAGTACTCGAATAACTTGCCTAGTTACATCAATAATTTAGGCTAATACCATTCATGTAGCTTGGCCGTGACGTGGAATTCAACAAAAGTTTGGCAGTCTTCACGGGGCAGCCTGTGTACCCCGCAAAAGGCGAACACCGCATCCATGTGGGAGCCTAAGATTTACAACCCATACGTGACGGGCGTACGCATAAGGAAGGACGTGGCAAGACAAGGGGGATCATGTAGCGCTCTAATTATCCGCCTGCGGCAACATTAGTCTTCGTCGCAACATTGCTCTTTTGTCGCTGGCACTCCTTATTAGCAAGGCGCACTGCACCACCCTGAGGGGTAACGACTGCCAGGGAACGACGCTACGGAACATAAGCCGCGCATGAGAACGCCGCCATTATCGCCGCTCCTTCGGCACGTCCGCCTCGGCCAAAAATGTGGTACCAGAGTTTGCACTCTGGGTGGACCGCTAGAAGAAGCGAATAATTGTTCGCCTACGAGGCACGCCACCACACCTCTAATACGATAATTGACGCATTCCCGGAAGGAAGAACACAGCCTCGAATAACAAGGCCATGGTTGGTACCGAACGTAAGAGACAACACGCAGATTTGCGAAGAGAAACTATTTTGCGAACGTCTTTATTATTGTTATTCTGCATTGCGAGGAATACCTCTCTAACACTTTTGTCGGTGCGGGGCCATTAATTCTCTTGCATCGTTATCATCAACGTACTACTATTACAATGACCACATACCATAGTGCTGAAGCTCTTTGGCCACAGATGCCCTTGCGGCATAAGCACCCACATACTTCATTGATTGTAAGGTTTAACGCGCCGACGCAACGCAGGCGATGAGGCGCGCCGTAGTGAAGGGCTCCGGATTAGTTTTGACCCCCTGGGGATCTTTAATGTGCGCCGAAATCTCGTGCACACGGGCGTTTTTGCTTTTCGCCGCCATCAGAAAAGCGGCCGCCGCGGCCGGGAATCGAACCCACACCTAGCACCCACATACTGCTACTAGGTATTCCCCCCTCTCTCTTTATCGTTTACAATTAAATGTCGTATATTTTGTACACTGGTTTTTACATAACTTATGCTGCATGTTCCGTGATATAAATGTAGGTGTGGTTCAGTCGCTAAGGCGTTGTGCTGCTGAACACAAGGACGCGGGTTCGATTGCCGGCGGCGGCCGCTTTTCTGTTGGAGGCAAAAAGCGAAAACGCCCGTGTGTACGAGATTTCGGCGCACATTAAAGATCTCCAGGTGGTCAAGTTCATCTCGAGCCCTCCAATACGGTGTGCCTATTCGCCTGCGTTGCGTCGGCGCGTTTAATATAAGTTTAGGTAATATAAGGAATGTTTTATGCCAATCATTGCTTATGACGCGTATTCCTATGACATAAGATTGATAGTTCCTTGAAAAAAGGTTGCCACAAGAAAACTGCTTTTTATGGTTCTGACATTACAATACCATGCAATAAAGTCATTTTAAAGGGTTCAGAACTTTCTCAGATCAAAAACGTTAACGTTCCATAAGCACGGCTCCAACAGTCGAAATAGCCATATTACAAACAAGCCCAAATTAAAAGAATTTAATTATTATTTTCCCAATGTCATCGAGTTTGCTGTGGAACACGCTTCTTAAGAGCTGGACTAGCTTAAAATTAGCAAAGCTCGAGACGTGAAGAATTTTGCAATGTTGTGCGGAGACAAAGTTCAGGCTTTCCTTGGTCGACAATAGCAATTCGCGCAGACGCGCCATGAAAACACGCACAAAAACGTCTTCTCTAACCAATTCTGGTACAACGACAAGCACAGAATATCCCGGAATAGAAGTACTTGAGCCGGAGAGTGAGTAAGCTGTAATGCTCAGGCTTGTGAGCCTTGGGTGAACGTCATGCACCCAACTTGTTTCTTCGCTCGTGGTTTCAGTCGGGTCAGGTTTTACACAGACAAAACAAGTTTGGTTTTGGTTTTTTCCATTGCCGTGTACGTGCCTTACGTCGAGTTAACAAAGAAACGCACCCCTCCTTCGCCAGAAACCATTTATTACCGAAGCACCCGTTAAGCAGTACTTGCAGTTTCTTTTGAGAGACACGTAAGAGAATGCTGTAAAGTGCGGCTTACTGTGGAGTGTGCATATAAACAAAAACATACCATCGGTAGAGAAACACCGGTTCCCACAAACCGACAGAGTGTATACTTACTTAAAGGAGTGGGGCAGTTCGATGACTGTCTTTTTTTTTTCTTTTATTCCGGGGTTTCTTGTTTCAAACGCGTTCGTCCAATGGCAGACGAGTGATCAATTCTGCTTTCAGGGCTTTCAGTGTCACTCTGAATGTATACCTAGACTCAAGTATAAAATATGCAAGAAAAAAAAGCGCTTCAAAACATGTAGCTGGAACTTCGGTGACAGAGCGTTCACATCCCAGTTGTGATAATACGCAGAGACGAAAACTATTATGTCTAAGTGCGGATTCCCTGACACTAAGGTGTCATTTTTCTTTGAAATGCTCCTATAGGACTTGCTTTTCATTTTCTGTTCGGTGTCTTCTCCAGTTCCGCGCGACGAGTTCTCTAAAAAGTTTTTTCTGTAATGGCCAACAGTTTTCGAGACGTTCCACCATTGTCAGTGTCCATTGTCCACCTCAAAAACCAGAGCTTTTTGTCCTCTGCCCTCACCCCAAACGACACATCAAAGAAGACATTGAAATACTCCTTGACGGCCAGGCCATCACTCCAAGCCCCTGAATCAAGATCCTGTGCCTACATTTCCAGGCCAACACCGACAGTGACGTGCCCTTGCAGCGCCTCAAACACAGCATCAATCAAATATTGCACATTGTCGCACGAGTTGTGCACTGAACCCGCCTCGGTAGCGCAGTGGCTATGTCCTTGTGCTGCTGGGCCCAAGAACGCGGGATTGATTCCCGACCGCGGTGAACGCTTTTCTGATGGAGGCGAAAAGCGAAAACGCCCATGTGTTCGAGGTTTCACCGCATGTTAAAGATCCCCAGGTGGTCGAAATTAATCCGAGGCCTTCCACTACGGCGCACCTCATCACCTGTGTAGCTTTGGTGCGTTAAACCCCACAATCAATCGAGTTGCAACAAAGAAGCGTGGCCTCAAGGAAGCCGATACCCTTCCATTAATTAAAGCTTTTGTCCTCTCTTGTATCACTTACGTCACCCCCTATGTTCTTCTTGGCAAGGGGGACATAAACATACTAGATACAATAATTATAAAGGCGATTAAGCGGGCCATTGGTCTTCCCATGAGTGCGTCCACGGGCAGGATGCTTAGGATGGGGCTCCACAACACGGCGGAAGAGCTGATAGAGGGCCCCCTTTCTAACCACAAGCTCCGACTGAGCAGAACTGCAGTGGGTCGCCGTATCCTTAAACTGATTGGCTGGGCAACACAAATGTCACTCCGCTTGATGTACTCCCTAAAGAACTAAAGATGCTCCCTTTACTTCGAAATATGAACCCCTCACACCTCCTAGCTTCTCCGACAAGCACGGGCTCAAGCGCTCGAAACCACTCTCGGAGGGAATCACACGATTATCTACACAGACGCCTCCCAGCATCGAGGGCAACAGTAGGCCATCATCGTGGCTGCCACCAGAACCATACCTCCTTGTGTGTGCCTCACTCAAGACCCAAGACATGGCGGCAGCAGAAGAGGCAGCCATCGCCTTGGCTCTCATTAAACCAGAAGTTCGGAAGCTAGTCACAAATTCCCAAAAAGCCTACCGGAATTACCAGTCGGCGTGAGTGCCCCGAGTGGCACTGCGTGCCTTAAAAACTGCTCCTCAACCGGTTCCACCCAGTTCATCTGGACGTCCGCCCGCTCACGCTTCCATGGAGGGAACGAATACGCCTCTCAACAAGCCTGCGCTTTTACCACCCAGGCTATGGAGCTGCACGAGCACAGTCACCCGCTTGTCACGTTCAGGGACATAACCCACCATCTTCGCCTTCAGAGACAGACCCTTCTCCCGCCCCACCCTGAACTTTCCACGGAACAACAATCTACCCATTGGCTCATACAATACGGCTCCTTCCCACACCCTAGGCGTCTTCACTAATTGCACCCGAATCGCTACGACGCTGAATGAACATTTTGCTCAGAAGAAGGCACCCTCTGCCACATATTCGGGGTGTGCTACTTAGCCATGAGCACCCCCCTCTCTTCCCCTTCAACTACCAAACAAGAGCAATGGGAGCTGTTGCTGTCCAGCCCCTCTCTGCCTACCCAGGTTCAGCTGGTGGGCAGAGAACAGACGGCGCGTACTGACATGGGCACCAGTGAAGAAGGAACCACTCCCCGGCACCGCCCTCTGGGTCGTTGAGAATTTTCAATAAAAGTATTACTACTACTCCTCCTCTTCCTCCTACCCGTTTGCACGACACTCAACAAAGCACCAAACCAGCATCCACAACATCAGGGTTAAATTTAAAGTGTTCACTGTTTTCATTTATGCTAGCCTTTTCCCCCGATTCTGTTTTATTATTTCGTCGGAAAGCCGTAGACACGTATCCTATGTCGCCTGGGAGGAAAAGCCTCCGTCACTCCATGGTTCTAAGGCTCGACCAAGAAATCCCATTGTTCTTTTTTTTTACTTTTTACTGCCTCTTTTACTTCCCTGTTTACGTCCTGCTGTCTGATTTTCTTACAAATTGCGTGGCAATACGTAGCGGCGAGATTACGCAGTCGGTTGCACAAGCTGTCAGCCACCCGCGACTCCTGCTGATCCCTCCCACCTCCGACAGGCTTATCCTTAACTCGGCACAATTTCCCTTTCTTTGAAAGGCGTCACAGAGCCCAATGACGCCGAGAGGCACCGAAGTGGGTACACCTGTTTTAAAAAGGAAGACAAAGGGTGTGAGAACGATCACGTCAGAAAGAAAAGTGCGGTGAGGTTGTAACTGCCGCCAGTATCACCGCAGCGGCCACAAGTGGAGCGCCTTCGTGGCTTGATCTGTGAAAAGCATGACGGAAGGCAGGCCCACGTCTGACGCTCCGAAAACTCGTATTGCCGTTCATTGAAACACAATTCCAGAACACAAAATTCAAGAACAACCATGCAAACACTTTGCTGAGCCTTACTGATCCTCAATTCCGTTTTCGTTTCTTTATTGAGTTTCAGCGCTTACTTTTAAGTAAGCATCCAACAGATGTACTTCCGAAGAGGAACTTTACTGCAACTGCATCACTTCTAGCAACCGGTAACTAATAATGTCATTATTTAACGTCTTGATTCCAGCGAGAAGTCTTTTGTTATGCAGGCATAGATAACTTTCGCTATCAACCATTGTGATACATTTTGTGCTTGAATTGTCGCGTACGCTCAAAAGCATTGTGGGCAGAAACAAAATCCCACTGCAAGAACAATCACTTATTTATCACATTTAGATAACATCTTCAGAAATGCAAAAAGATAAACGAAATTATTTTTTTCATACCGTGCAAATGAAAGTGTTCTATTAAACAAGGGTCGCACTGTAGAGACAATAAAGATATTTTCAGTGTTTTCATTGAAACCAAATGTGTGGCATATTCAAAGACTTGCAGTTGAAAATGCATCAAAGGCGAACCATGGCTCTTAGGATTCGAGAAATGGTCTGTGCTCGAATAGTGTGCTAATAGCTCAAAAGCATCTGCCAGACAGAGAGATTAACGAAACAGAGGTTCAGTGTTTTTTTTTATTTCTTGGCAGTAGACACTAGTTTACATTTGGCGCCTATTGAAGTCTAATTAGCCCTGGAACCAAGCCATGCTCCAGGCAAGCTACTTCACTACGAAATGGTTAATAAAAAGGACTCTGGTTGCGCACGCATTCCACATTTTAACTTGCGGGAATTTCCGAGCGGAGAATTTGCCAGAAATGAGCGACTAATCTCTCATTTCTCGCTATTTTTTTTTCTGGGCAATAGAAGGGCAAATAAAGCGAAATGGTAGTGCGAAGGTAAAAACAACCCACTGCGCAATTCGATCTGGACAGTTTCCGCCAAAGTAGGTCCTGGTGACCGGCTGAATAATCACGACTCTGGAACAAAGCAGCCGGCCAGTGCGCGCCAGAAAAGGCAAACAAAAAGACTGCATTATTTCCTTTTAAGCGTGTTTTAAAATGTCGGGATTGCTTTTGCTACTGGCAGACATTAATTCTTCACGCGTGCGCCAATCTGTGCGTCTATATTAGACGATGGGGCGGATTGTAACGCCGCTTATCATGTGGTTTCTTTTTAACGTGAAGCGCGCGCTAATGACGCAACTCTTTTTCAGGCAGCGCCACAATGTCAAAATTTATAGTCAATGTGTCTGATATTGTGTCGAGTAGCACACCAAATATTAATTGATAATTTTTTGCCTAAGGTCCCACCTTTTCAAACTCGATCGAACTGAACTGAGATAAATTGCTCACTGAATCTTCAAAGATATAACGCTTGGCATCACCCAGCAAAGAAGAAGGCATAAGGTGGGACAATGTTGAAAATTTAGACGTTAGGCACACAAGCCTCAGTTTTAGGATATCCACTCAAACGTGCAACGAAATATTTAGCATTTGCGCCCAGCCATCTGCCACCATTCACCAAAGCATGCCACCATCATGAGGCTATTTTGGAAATGATTAATCCAAAACTGTGACCAGTATTTGAGCACCGTCAATAAGAGAGTCAGAGACATTTTGCATGCTCTTGGCTTTTAATAGGGCCATTTTTTTTATTCAGATCTTTGTTTCAGATTTTTTTAATTCGCATTTTTGCCATCGCGGCTTATTCAAGAAAGGATAAGACATTAGGTTTAGAATAAGAGAGCGGGTTACAACAAGCACAGGTTAGTCAGGAACTTGCTGACCATGTACAACTCTAAAGGTAGGCATGTGTAGTCCCCGGGTCATCGTGTTAAAAAGTTCAGCAGGCGACCTGCAGAGTAGTAAGCGGTCTTCGTGCACCCACCGGTTGAAGTCCCACGTTTATTCCCACCGAAGACCAACTACTCTTAGACGCCACTGTCCCGAGCTGTTTTCCTGGTTCCTGTGCACGTCCCACAAGACGATGATTGGACTCAGATACAGCCGCCACAGCCGGACACTTGGGACCTGTTCCTGGGTCTCTGGTGCGGGTCTCTAAGTCAGGTGACTGAAGGTGTGAGAGCCGCCCTAGCCCGAGAAGCCACTCAGAGGAAACTTCCTCCACCCGGGACAAGATTAGGGGGGAGGAGCAGGAAGCAGACACACGGGGGTTTCATTAGGGCACGTGTGTCCCTTCTCAGAGGATCTTCATGGCTAAAAGGCGGGAGCGTGGATCACTAGAAAGAGGGCTAGGGGCGGATTCAGATTCAGGTGGGGCTGGAGAGTGCGAAAGATTGTCCGCTAATTGGTTGAAAAAATGGTTACCGTGCCCCTGTACCCAATGTACGCGTACCATTAGCTGTTGCTGTCATGTGGAGGCTGTGAATGTGCTGGCAAATCAAGGCAGTCTTTTGACTTGCTTTAGGTGCTTTACAGCACTGAGCGAGTCTGTGTATATATGCGCCTCTTTGATGTTAGGGAGGGCACTTGCAGCTTTTATTGCGTCATATACAGCCTTGGAGTTCGCAGTAGCAGCGGGACTGGCGTGTCGGTGGAATAACAGCGCGAAGCTTTCAGTGCTGAGTGTGTGGAACTGACGAAAGCGGTCCGTCCTCCGTGCGGGAGAAGGGCTGCGTCTGTGTACAATACACACTAACCTTCAGGAACTGTGGTATCTGAGGTTGGCGCTGGCTGTTCACGGCGACAAAGCTTCGTTGTCTTGTTGGTTGTTATTGCTGTATAGCGCCATGGTGGAAGGTCGTCTATGGTTGAAGTCACGGGAGGCTCCTTACAGAATACGAATGGAGCGCTCCGACCATAGGTATGTAAAAACGCTTGAGATTTCTTGCTTCTTCACGCTGATTTACAATCTCCGTGATAGTATTGAGCGAGCGTGCTCCTGTAAGATAGGAATCGGAGAGGACGAGGAAGTGCGGTGATGGTTCGCATGGCCTCTCTGTTGATAGCCTCAAGCCTCGCCCATTGTTGTGCTGTAAGTCTGTGAAACTGTGCCTATCCACCTAAGTTAGCGTCTCATTTGTTGCAGTCCAAAGGATCATGATGCCTTTGGAGACAGAACAGGTCTTGAAATCGCTACTTCACCTTTACACATATAATAACAGCTTGTTCCCGTTTTCCAGCTATCAAATACTCACGCTACGCAAGCAGAGGTTACTACTATCTGTTGAGCAGTGGGCGAATATATATT
Source organism: Haemaphysalis longicornis (assembly GCA_013339765.2). NCBI lineage: Eukaryota > Metazoa > Arthropoda > Arachnida > Ixodida > Ixodidae > Haemaphysalis > Haemaphysalis longicornis. The sequence continues at coordinate 29,204,181 of CM023456.1, forward strand.
ACCGAAGGATTATTCACCCCATTATATAAAGGCCGTGAAGTCAACTATATTTAAAAAGCACGACACTGCTGAAACCTATTCAGCAATCTACTTACGCTCTAACAAAGAGCACACGTAACCTACATTTTTTTTAACATTGGAAAGATTAGGGGTGACAAGACCAACAAAAGAATACAGTACAACGACACGTTATGGGAGCTTGTGTCCGCAACTCCTGTCTCATTTTCTCCTTTCTGTTCAAGCTGCAGATTTTTCTATGTCAATAAGAATAACTGGCTCCCGCCGAATTTATTCTTTAACAAAACTTCAGTACTACTGTCAATATGGTCCTACAAGAATTGCTTGTCATGAAGCGGAATATTTCGGTGTTTTGAAGCTGGGGAAATGCAGACAGCCGTGTCTCAGCGTTTAGTAGCGACAACCAGCGTGCCACCAAGCTACTGTAAACGCTGCTTAGATCAGCTAACCTTGGATACGCAAAGCGAAAGCCTGGTTTAGTGTGGTTAAGACTTGGTTTAGCTTGGTTAGGCCGAGCTTGCGAGCCGAACGGCTCGCTCTTCCTCGGTCTCCGACGCTAGCTTCGCGCGCTTGGCATTCCGGGCCCTCTCCAGTGAAGCAGCTCGGCGGACGATATCCGCGGGGTGGTCAGACGCCGTTTGCCGACGACGGCTCAAAGCCTTCCGCTCCCGCGCAACGCACAGCAAGACGGCCCGGCCTCGCTCTCATCCATGGGCAAGGTCAGTCGGCGACCCAGCGGCGGAAAGCGCATGCCCCAAGCGGCCGCCGCGGTACGGTAGCGGCGAAACTCGGCGCGCCGAGTCACGTGATGCATTGCGAACGCTACGGCGCCGCTGCGGTCAAATAAAGGTCAAATTACTGGCCACGGCGAATCTTGCCTGGACTATGTTCCGCGCACAATAATAGACTGGAATAACCTACCACAGCACATTGCCACAGAAGCTAACCTAACAAAATATCAAGACTTTTTAAAAAATGAAGTGACCTAATTCTGTTCTTGCTTGCGTAGATTGACCTTTTTATTATTTTTTGTTGTAGTGATGTACTTGCCTTGTAGTTATATGTTTTTGTAGTTATGTGTTTTAAAAATTCTTATTGCTTGTACTTTTGTGCTACGTTTGTAATTGATCAGTCTTTTAGCACTCATTCATGTTATGCTCGATGTATGCGCATGCTCCGCCCTATGTAATACCCTCCTACGGAGGGCCTTTAGGGGTAGCTGAATAAAAAAAAATAAGGCTTTCCTTTTAAAATTGCGCCACGATCACACGAAGCGATGCAAATAGAAAGCGAATATGTGCGATGTTCGAATGGGATTCATTTTGATAGCACACGTGCACTATTTCAATTTCATCGCGATATTATTGTCAGATCAAATATAACGCACACGATAAGAGTATCCAAGTCCTGCTTACCAGATAGGATTGTTTTCAATTCATGGAGAGAAAACCCAGCAGGGTAAAACTGGGGAATTATAATTGGCAGACTACAACACGAAGAAAGAGCGATAAGAACGCATTTGTTTTTCCTCCACTTTCGTAGATGTTTAAATCTATGAAAAAAGAACTGCGCAAAACAATTCATTATCTACAAACGAGGTTGTGCATGCTGGTTTATGTGTACACTGTTTAGCCAAATAAGATTACTTGCCAGTCGAGAGCCATCTCTCTGCCTGTGTGTCGGGTACGTTCTTCTGATATGTGCTCTTTATTAGTATAAATAAACGGGACGTAGAGTGTCAGCTAACCTGGCTGACTAGTTGGATTGCTAGGCACTTTAGTACAACCTTGCTAAAGCGTTTATGTTGATACGCACTTTCCAGAATCTACGTTCGAAATTCGCCATAGTCGCGTTGCTTGTATAAAAATGAAAATATTAAAAAAAGAGTATCATTGACGTTAAACAAGCGTAAATTCGTCTAAGTTTGGCTTGCAGAGCAGTAATATAGACGACCCCCACAAATACACTTTTCATTAGAACATCTTGTCGGTCTAAGGAATTCAGAAAGAATACTCAAAACTAAAAGAATAATTTCAGCTTAAAATAAGAACCCAATCTTCGCTGTGCGTGCGTTTAGCCGGTCTGAGAACTTCAGTAGCATAGTAAGCAGCAGCTTTTGCACCTGTGTTCCAGTTTAGGGTTTGCAAACCAAAAAGAAATTCTGAAAATTGAATACATACTAAATAGCTCGTTATGACCTCGCAATTTCTATGGTGTAAAAAAACCGCTCTTTCTGTTTTCAAGCTTTCTATCCAAGCAGTCTATTTAGCAATGCAAATTTGTAACATTAGAAACACCGCAGAAAACGGAAAGCGTTGGGTGGTTGTAACGCTGTCACGTACGGTTTTAGTTTCTCCTTGAACGCCGTTTTCACAGCATAATCGCGACGCCCAAGGGTTAGAAATGCGCAAAAGGATTACGGGAACCTTGATGACTTTTAAAGCCTGGTCAAACGTTAGCTCAGTACTGATCACACGCATACGTTTCACGCCCCGCAAATCTCATTAGTGCATCGTGCCTAAGAACTTACTCGGCAACAGGTCGTGCGTCAACACGTCATAATAGCTGTAATCAACCAGAATACTTTGCTAGTCTTATAAAGCACCAAGGGGCCGCTAAGAGATAGAAATACGTCTCTCCTTTCATGCTGCTTTGGACTGTGTGGTGTCTTTTGTGGCACTAAAAGTGTAAGCATGTTAAATACTGGAAGCGCCGCTTCGTATACGCACACACACCGGTTGGGTGTGTGTGTATACGATCTTGAGACGATGAGCGACGCGTAATCATCTCTCATTCACCTTTCCTCATCTCATTAGTCAGAAGAGGAATGGCTAAACACTGTCCCTCTTATAGAGCAGCACCACAATAATTGCTCCTTCACCACTTCTCGCTCACTTAGCATAATAGAGGTTGGATGCCGGTCACATCTAGTTCTCGTCCATCTCCTATTCAAGCTCGGTACAAAACGCATCTGTTCCCGCGAGCAATGACATCACGCCCCGCGTCACAGCGTAACTGCAATATGAAGTTAATGATACTTTTTTACACCGAGATTTGTTCATCGAAGGGTCCTCGTGATTCCGAACCACACTGAGTTTATGAAACCACAGAGTTTACGAAACGAACGACAGAGAGTTCACAAAAATTCGCTCCTCTTGCCACGCGAGGGGCATTTACACAAAATGTGATGACGAGGGCCGCGTACAGTACCGAGGGCCCACGTCGATGGAAGGAGATCTTTCATCGAATGGCCGTGACCATCCAGTCCCACTCGTTGAAGTTTCAGCGCACCTGATTTCATTAACAACTCCTACGAGCACAGCTGCAAGGCAGCAATGATTAGCGTCTCTGCAAGTTAATGAAACCTAGGCGCCTATACTTTATAATCACTACTCAATGCTAGGCACTTTTACTAGGCCTAGGGTACAAAGAGTGGAAACGGGGGAATGGTGCGGCTTGAAGGTTGCTTAGAACTGCGGAAATACTGAAGCTCTAAATGGCAACTAACGTCACAGCGCATGACATTCACTCAAACTTTAAACCACTGGGAGACGATTTCCACAAGAAAGCCCGGTGCCCGACCGCTCCCCGAACTTAAGTGAGGTAGAAGGATGAAGCCTGGGTTTTTGAAGAGTGCGAGGGCTTTTCTCACATTCCACGCTTTGCCGAGACTTCGCAGCTCCTCCTGAACGAACGGCGAAATTGAGACTCGCTACAAGAGATTTCCGGGCCAATTGCCTCTCGGATAGGCCTCTTTGGGCGAGCACTTTTGGGAAGTGAGGCCGAGAAGGAAAGGGGAAGCACGAAAGATACTTTACTCTTTGCAATAGGAGCAGCATTAGATGAACGTGTAGCGTTTGTCACAGCGCTGCGCTTTCCTACAGAGACCTAATCTAGGGAAGTGCTTTTGCGCGGACCGAATGTATCTTTCTTTAGATCAATGTGCTTTAGAAAAAAAAGTACTCCTTCGCTTGAGTTCGCCCCGTGTGAGCCGGTTCTTCGTAATGGCAAAATCAACGGGAGGCTCCTTTTCGTGTTGGAGAAGGATGGCTGGAATTCTCAGCGATTGGGCACTGTTGAATAGCCTTCGTATATCATTTCGCTCTCATTTTTATCGCAGCTCTTTTTATTTCTCCTCAGCATGAACGCACTGCACCCCGTTTGACAAGACACGCCTATTTTCGATTTATAGAGGCTTTAGAATTACAGGAAGTGAAAACGAGAGGGTATTTTACAAAAGTTATAAACGTCCAGTACCGTAACGGGGCCGAAAGGTCGTTTTTTACCCTGCTTTCGTGCACTGAATGTATGTGACGTGGTTCAGCAGCTTTCTGGAAACCACGCACTCGAACTACAGGTTGATAGGAACGCCTGGAAACTTCGAATGGCACTTCTGCAATATTAGGTGTAGTTGAGCAAGCTAAACAAGCGATACAGGTTTTAAAGATCGTACAGGCCTATGCGCCAACAACCAGCTGTGATGACGAAGCTTGTAGACAACGTTCTACGAGGACGTGGAATCAGCAATGACGGAGGCAACACCCAGTTCACGATTGTGATGGGTGATTTTAACGCAAGGGCGGGTAAGAAGCAAATGGGAGAGTGCTCAGATGGAAACTTAGGAATAGACAATCGAACAGTCAAGGAGATACAGTGGCAGGATTTGCAGAGAAATACCCTGAGGTTGATCAGCACATTACTATTCAAACGAACGAATAGGAGGTGGACATGGAAAATTACCGATGGTGCAACCAAAACGGAAAATGACTTCATTTTAAGTGACAACCAAGGCATTGCACAGTACGTAGCGGTAAGTAAGATTCAGAGCAGGGATCACAAGATGTTTAGATGCAAGCTAAGGCTGTATCTCGTTAGAAAAAGGAGGAACCTCATGAAAACTAAGAAACCCCGCATGTAGTAAGCCCGAGCCCGATACCAGGAGTTTAAAATAGCTATTCAAAACAAATTCGTACTTTTAAACGAGCAGAACCAGGTCAGTGTAGAAAGCTTACTGAACAACCTAATATCGGCCCTCAGTGAATCAGCTGCAGCAGTGAGACAAACAACATCTACGGAAAAAACTGAAGGACTAAGTAAGAAAACGAATGATCTTAATTACCAAACTTAAGAACATTAAGTGTCAAGTAAGGCGGACCGGATTGAATTAACCGGGCCTTCGAAACTGATGAACAGAAGTAACACAAAGGATATTTGTGCATACAAAATGGCAGTGATAAAGGAACGCTGCAATAGGGGGAAGATTAAAGCACTTAAAAGAAAGCTATCCATCGGAAAAGACTGGAGTACGCACTCAGAGACGAGCAGGGGTACCATTACGCACAACTTGACGAGATAAATACGGTAGCAAAACGATTCTGCACCACGCTGTGCGCCAGTGACGTTAGACCAGTGGAAACTACTGAGGGTACACCTCAACTTGCGATGTCCCACTTAGTAAACTAAAGACGAATTTTGAAAGGCGCTCAAACGCCCGAAAATAGAAAAAGCTGCTTGTGACGACGCATAACCGTGTATATTTTGAGGGATGGAGGAAATATCGTACTGGAAAACCTTGCTGTACTATTTTGGGAATGCTCGAAGACTCAAAAATGCCATAGCCTGGAAAAACGCCAAATATTCCGATTACTAAAAAGAGAGATTCCAAAGACCTCAAGACACACAGACCCATCAGCCTACCCTCAGTTGTTTACAAACTGCTTACCAAAGTTATATTATCCGCAGGGGTGACAGCCTGGATTCCCGACAACCCATAGAGGCAGGCCGGTATGGGAAAGGGTACTCAACCATGGATTACATTCATGTCGTCAATAAAGTGATAGAATAATCCGCAGAGTACACTGAATTTCTTCGCATGTTATTTATAGATTGTAGGAAAGCCTGCCATTGCTCTTGCACGATTAAGCGGTCATTAAGAAGCTGGAGGTTGTAGCCCAGTAGCAAACGCGCATCTGAACTCTTTGTTTAAAAATACTAAAATTCTGTTGTTTTGTTGGGGCTAGACCCCCCTCCACCGGCATTTTATAATCTGGCCAGGACCAATTGGAGAAAGAAAGAACAAACTTTAAACACAGAAAATTGGCAAATGAGCAGAAGGGACGTTATTCAGCAATAGACTCGCCTCGTCTGCAAGAAACAATCAGTACAATATAATTTACCTTCCTTCCTCCACTGCGATGAGAGATATATTTTACTCCACTACGTCTGATTGAAAAGGTCCACGATAATTTGAATCACGGAATTAAACTGCACATTCTACGACCGGCTCTTCATCTCCGATTTAGTTTTGGAATAATACGAATATGTCTGCTGTGCAGGACGTGGATCTGCAATCCACCGTTGAGTGCCTGTGTGTACGTGTAGGGGGAAATCCGGAAGGGGTTTAGCGGTCCTTTTTGCATGGCTTTCTTTTTCTGGTGCTCGCGTACCGATACAACCAGCGGCTTTTATACCTAATGTATGCATTCTCCCTCCGTGCCCTACTCGCTATCTAGCCCTTCTCGATTTAGTGACACTTATTCGAAGAGGAGAGTATCCTCCCTACGCCTGTCCCTCACCTCCACGTGCGTATGACGATCCCTGGCGGCTTAATCGCCTGTGAGGAGGCCGCGCGTGGGAGAATCCGCCTGGGCGTCGCACTGACGCCTGCTCTCCGAGTGATGTGGACTTATAGCGTTGGAGTTCTTCCTTTGCCTGCCCTACGCCACTTGCCCTTCTTGCGGAGGCGCTATTGGACACTTCTTAGAGACGCTTTCGGGACTCCAACCGGACCAGCTGGACGAGTGGGGGCCACAGGACATCGCCCAGGCCGTCCTCCCGATATTCAGCAGTGGGCGCATGGCCCCGTTTACAAGGAACTGTTGGATTTTTATTTCCGAAACTGGACCTATATTTTCTTAGTACATGAAGGACTTTGGGCTAAGGCACAATGAAGAAATTTAATGACACTTGGTTAACTTTCGCTACGAATGAAGCACCAGCGTATCAAATCCACTCGCTGGCTGGTTTAGCTGAGCTAACCAGTCACTGGGAAACTTTTCGTGCGCAACGATTAAGCGCAGACAAAAGAGCGGCGGAGTATAATTGTTGTGATGGCGGTTATAGTACTGGGGTTGTCATTGGGGGTATGACATTGGTCGCCACCACTTCTCACACCAAGCATACGGGTGTGAGACTGTTGATGTGAATGAAATCGTTTAAACTCATCCCAGCGTAGAGTCAGAAACAAATAAAACGTAAATATTTAAGAAAATGTTTCACAAAAAGCTTAGCTACAAAAGAAGAACAATAGATGACATCATAACTCAGGCACTTCAAACTAAAGTTCACGCCTCGACTAAAGTCACGGTTTAGTCCATTCACCCAGCTACCGCTACTAAACCGACGCGAGAGCTCGCTCTCGGAATTTCCATGCGTCGAAAGGATTTTCAGACTACCTCATGCGATCTCAATCCTGTCAGACATTCTCGTCTTCTGTAGGCACCCGGAGGCCCAGTTCATGGGAAGTGAGCGTCCTTCAACCGAACAAGAAAAGAGTCCACGCCCCAAAAACGCCGACTGAAAATCACTAGCGCCAGCGCTCCTCCAACAAACGCTCTTCGCCCGCAAGCGTTATTGCGCATTCGCCTTCGCCAACGCACAGCGTAGGCGTGCTGTCGTATAAGCCCCGCTCGTGGCGCTTTCCCGCGAAACCACGGTTTCCATCAGCAGCAGCTCAGGTCGCTGTCAGCCGAAAAATATTCCCGAATTTTACGCTTAGCCTGCGACCTCCCTCGAGGGCTTCGTCGTTTCCGATCGACCACGTCATCCCAGTCTTTGTTTTGCAACGGCTTCGCTGTGAGATGTTATTGATAGCGTTGGCACTTTGCATGAATAAACCGACTTAATGGTGTAACAGTCATCAAACAAGGTGTTCAGCTCAGCCAGTCGTTTATTCTTTTCGTTAGCTGCCTTAATCATATGTATAACATTATCGGCTCCTTCACACAAACCCCGGAACGCATCCGAAATGTGCGACATTTTGCGGTAGCTCCGCCTTTCCAAATTTTTTCCTTCTTGATTTTCCTTCACGAAAGGAAACTGCGTCCTTGGACGCAGACTCGCCACAACATTTGCATTTTCTCTGGAGAGAAGCCGACATTCAATCTTCGCCCTTAATGCACCCCCGTCGTCAGAGGTCGCCCCAAGCAAGAAGCCCGGTGATGTACCTCGACACTTCCAGCTTCGATAAAAATTCAGAAGGCATTTTCAATTTATGCTTACATTTTGTTAAAAAGCATGCGAGGGGACGTCAATGAAACATGGCAAGGACCAAAGCTGTTTTGTCCTAAAGCTTATTTTTATATCCGCATGAAAAGTATCAAAGTATCTGGAGGAATAGCATATGGAGGTCGTACGAACTACCCGCTCGCACAAACTTGCAAAACGCGTTTACTTTCAGGAGCACGCGAAGAAGTTTTTTTTGTTGTTGTGCCTAGCTAGAACGTAAAGCTGTTTTAGATGTTACCCGCTAAACTTGTATCGCCCCTATCGCTGTCTTATAACGCTATCGTTTGAGGTACAGTGAAAGGGAGAAGGACCCGAGGCTGCGCAGCGTGATACAGGCATGGAGCTCGTTGAAGGTCACCCTGAGACATCACTCTAGATGGGCTCAAAACAACACACAAAGATTCGACAGCAGGAATTAAGGACGGAAATTCGGGCTAGTTGGTTTGGGGGTACTGGGTACATTGTGCTAGCGCAAAAACGGAGCACAAAAGGAAGAAAACCACAGGACGAAGTCCAGCGTTCGTATTGTGGCATTCTTCTTCTTGTGTTCCGTCGTTTTGGTAGTACAATATACCCAGTTGCAACAGCAGGAACTTGCGCTGAGTCTATTTCACACACGTGAAACAAACAAGCAAGGTCTATGTGGGCCCGCCTAATAAATCAAATGAACAAACTGTGCGTCGCAACTTTGTACCTGCTACTGTTTCACTGAAACACCCGGTGCACAAAACTAAAATATGCCTCTTCCATATAAGATCCCGGTAACGGAACATAATTTTTATCAAATTTTCAATCACATCAGGCAGTTCAGAACCAGGCCGCCTGTTTTATCCTGTCTAATTTTAAGCAGGACAGTGTCTCTTCTATGACGTTAATCCTTTCCTAACGAAACCTGGCATCATGCCGCATGTTCATCGCTTATTTCTGTTTTAGAAAATTTATCGTTCTAATCTTACACCAAAAAATGCACTTAACCAGCCTCCTATGGACTTTAGACGTAGTATTCGAGGTTATTGCATTGGCAGAGATAAAAATAAATTCTTTTTACCAAGCCTCTATGCGAATGATATAAAATTTATGCTGAAGCCTCGAAACAGCTCTCTTTCGGGCATTTTATTTCTATGATTTTTCTTTACATGTTCTGAATTATTCTTACAGGAAACTTCCACTAAATATGCTTTTTCATTGTAAAAAACACATTGCACAATTCTTGTAATAATCTTGAGCTTCGAAAAAGCGTGTCAGTTTTTACAAACTTTTTGTTAACCGAAACCATACCCTCTCTGAAAAAAAATTACGCCCACCTCCCCTCGCGGGAACCCTGGTGTGATGCGACGCTGAGGGGGTTCAAGCGCAAGCGGAGAGCAACCGTCGACCGAAAGGCCGCCGGAGAGCGGCACACCGGTTATATGCGCAGCGCGCCCGAAGGAGAGGAGACCGCGGAGAGAGAGAGTGCCGCGGCTATGACGCAACACAATCCAACACAATCCACTTTAATCCAATCCAATCCAAGTCAAGCCAAGCCAAGCCAATTCGATCGAATCCAATCCAATGCCCCTCGCGAGAGAGTGTTCGCTATCGGAGAGGAGAGGGGGAGAGTGGCTGCGGACAACAACAACGGACGCACGCGAATAACAACGGACGCACGCAGGAAGGACAGGGCCGCCGACAAGAAGTGCTCGCAGCGTCGTATCTAAAAAACCACGACTTCTCTCCGTATTCTTTTTTATTCTCGGGTTCATTTTTGCTTATTGTACCTGTTCATTTTAAACCTATAACCCTGTTACACCATCTCATTGAAGCCTCCTGGCCACTAAATTGCACAAACCAAAGGATGTGACAGCACCTAAGATTTACATTGGTGGCGAGGGGCGCTGCGGACGAAATCATACAACATTACCATCTCCAGACCAACTTCTCCTTTTAGGACAGGAATGACGGTGGTGCCTTCATTCCATCCACGTCCATCGCCGGAAAAACAGCTCGCTTCCCGTGATTTCTCATTAGTTGGAAGCAAAGCGGCCATGCTTGCAATTACAGCGGCAGCTCTATTGCCAAGCTCCGGCGCCCGAACGTTCCGTGTCGGAATTCTTTCGCGGCCCGTCAGATTTATTCGCTCGATCGTGCCACCGCTTCTGGGCACCTACTCTGTTTTATAAAAACTTCTCGTTCTCGACCTCTCTATCTCCCTCCTCTTTCTCCTTTCCAAGCTTAATAATTGCAGCTCTCCGCTTCAACGATTTTGAGAAAGATGTCTCCCCTTGAGATGGATGGCTGCTATTTCTGCAGTCTTGGCACTGCTTCTTCCTTCTACATTTCGCGTATTCTACAACCTTCAAGCGGTATTTTCGGATATCGGGTTCTGACGCCATCACGTTCACCAATTTTGTTCCTTTTGTTTTTTTATTTTTATCTGCCTGATTGAGTGACGGCGCAGCGTATCTATAGGGTACTAGTTGAGCTCATCTTACCGTTTTGGCTGGGACATTTTAGTATCATAGAGGCGAAGCCCCTTAGGGGATGGGGCTGATGGCGTCTCCTGTCGTCGTACTTATAATCGTAGTCTCATGTAGTCACGGTACTAAAACACCGGGAAACTCGTTTACGCCTCGCGCTAGAGAGCTTCGTGCTTCAAAGACAAGGTACTTTTACAGCAAAGCTGCATACCTGTGCCTCCCAACGGTTTCATCTCCATTGGCAAAACCGCATAGGCGCCAAGAATACACTTGTACACTGCATGCTTCGCCCCTCCCCATGTTTCACGTTAGTGGAGATGTCCCCGGGATTTTTAAACAGCGGAGCTATTTTTGCTGGCCGTAATGCATGCGGCGTCATCAAAAAACGTACGGTCATAGTTATTACCACCGCTCACCGTGCCTGTCAGCATGCGCTTTACGAGGAGCGCCCGACATCATCCAGACCAGGGCGTGCGTTCGCAAAAAAAAAAAAAAAAAAAAAAAAACAGAGAGCAGCTCACGTGCGTCCGGACCTCAGGGGGGCGCAGAAGACAGCTCGCGCTACAGACGCCCACTTTGTGAAACCGCTTGCCGCTAGTTCGAGCCCGTGCTTACGCGTTCCACTTTGGGAGAGACGTATGCTACCCTGCTCACAAAATGATCCAGGAAGAAGACGATATTGATGTATGTGACAAAGACTACTACTACCACAGTGACAAGCGACGACGAAGCACATAAATAAACAATTTCAAACCTAATGCAATGCGTGGTAGTGTGTCCTTCAGTGCTTCCATATAAAATGAAATCCTTCAGCTCCGCTGTGGTTCAAGCCTTGCGCGAGTTAGTGCAAGCTTCGACAATTTTGTTTTCATGAAAATAATGTAAGTATGCAAACATCTAAACGATTTCATTCCGCTTCATACACCTTCAGGCTATTGCGGAGGGTCCCAGGCAAAAAAAAATAAAAAAACACTAAACTCTGTTGATGAGTGATGCTTTTCCACTTGTTTCTGGTAAATCTCGGTGACGTTGATGGCGAATGCGTCCCTTGGGAGAAGGCTTCTACTTCAAAATGTGATGAGTATGTATATTCAAGGAAAGATTTGAGCGTTCGCATGTAACATGTGATGCGTACCTGTCATTAAGACCGCCTTATCTGCATCCGGGAGATAATCCACTCCTGTATAATGAGGCGATGCAGAATAATGGTTGCGATTGTATTCTTGCGGATTCTATTAACAAATACGCATTCAAATATGTGGCCTCACTTTTTCTTATGAAATCAATATTTCGAATAAAAGTTTTTATAAAATTTCCAGGAAACTCGCTTAACCACTGGGCCGCCCCAAAGGCCCGAGGGGTATGGCGTTAGCAGCGGCGGGGGACACAAACATGGGCAGCAAAATGGAAAGAAAAAAATACGGCTGCGTATCAGGTCCTTTCGTTGCAAATGTCGACGCAAGACGATAGTCGACTGGCGCCCTTGCCAAGTAAAGGCCTCCCTTCTCTTTCCCGCTCACCTCTCGTGCTGTTCCTCTCCCGTCTCGTTCCTCCCGGGATAACACGCTAGAGCTTTGCTCAAGTCAATTTAAATTTAGCGCGTTCCACTGCTCCAAGTAGAATGCCGCGATGCCAGCGCTGCCGCACGGTGGTGACGTGTGTGAATTGAGGCACCCTACTACAACGTTTATAAACCGCGTTGGCTTACTCTACGAGCGTTCCAAACGGAACGGGGAATATGCCTAGTGGTTTCGTTGCTGTTGCCATTTGATTTTTTATTTGCCGCCAGGAGCACCAGCAACAGCAGGCGACGGTTTTTTGCAGTTGATGTAGTATTTCATTTGCAATCGCAAAAACCAAGCATCCATGAATTTTTCAAAGAAGGAACACTTTAATATCACCTGTGTATTGATTTTCTGCCTGATATTTCCGTGATGTCTTGTTCTTGTTCACAAATGTTGCCAAGTATGAACATTGACACCGGCCTTAAACGTTTAGGTTTGGCTGTGAATATATAAGACTATTGCGCAGCTTCTGTTTCACTTTGGCCTGGTGGCTGATTCGAGTCACAGACAGGCAGGCAGACAGACAGACAGACCAAAATTTCTGCGTTTAAGTAGCCCAAGAAAGACTGTCGTCTTTAAAAACCCTTCCCCCGGCCGGAATCAAACCTGGGTCCCTGGCGTTATGAAGCCGGCGTCTCACCGTTTGAGGTATCACCGCAATTCGGGCGCACTGTATTTACTTTGGGTTCGTATCACGGGCGTTGGCTATGGATTTGGCCGCGGATTCTGGCGCCTGCGAACGTGGTCCACTTGGAAGAGATGTGAAAGCCTGCGGACGAAATGGTTCCGGCCTGCCTGTCATGGAGTACCTTCTGCGGCAAGCTCGGCAGTTAAATATGAGGCGCAACAGCCGGGTCTCCGACGAAGGGAGAGGCGCCGTTGCTCTGCGCCACTAGTGCAAGCTGCACTTTTTTTTTTCTGTCACGCTCTTATTGCAAAAAATCTTCCAGCACACCCCCTTCCTTCCACACTCCAGTTGTCGCTGCACCCGGCTAGAACCGTATACGAGTTCTTGCTTTTCGCTTCCGCCATCGTCGTTTTCGGTTGGTGGTCATGATGCCGTTTCTGCTGAGGTTTGATAAGCACGCTTGAGGAGCATGGCTAAAGAGAACGGCGGCTGCTGAAAAATAGAGAGCGAATAAACTTTACTGGATAAAAGGAATCGACTGGCCCGTATCTTCAGTTCCTGACCCCGTTGTAGCGCCCAGCCGTCTCGTCTGAATAGATCATCCGAAGCTGATCTTCGGGGCTAGAGCTACTCGTTTTTCCTCCCACTGCTCAACCGGAGGATGCCTGGTGACCGCAACAAATCGCTCAGAGAGCCTGATACCGCTGTAGGGGTGAAAACACCTCGTCTGTTCGTGACCTCGAGCGACACAGAATTTGTTCGCATGTGTGCCCATCGTATCGCGTTTCATGCAGAGCCCGCATGGCCGAAAACGCATGCGTCAGTGTTGTCCATATCAGCGAAATGGACTTCGAAATCCCTTCTGGTTCGACCAGTTTGGATTCACCATACGCGTCGCCGAGCAACGCGCTCCTGCAACTCTGCTACCCTCGCCCAACGCCGCAGCGATCACCAAGCCATCCAGAGCGGTCTGTGCTGCGCAGAGTACGTTGCGAAGTCCAATTGGTCACTCAGAGATGTTCAGTTGGACATTATAGTTTTCAGATTCGCAATTACGCTTAATCGTTTTCAAAGTTTAGTTGCTTGTTTTTTTTTCTTTTCGTTCTCTGGGTGCTTCTGTTTGATTCAAATATTTGTGCCTGTCGTGTTCTGGGAAGTCTCTGCTTGTCTCACGGTCACCAAGCCCTTGTTAAGGCGTAGAACTCTTCGGTGTTTTCTTCGATATTTTTTGTCGACGTGAACAATAAATGCTGAGATCGATTCATATGTTACTCGGATCGTATAGGTCGTTTGTTACATAACGTCCGGTTTCCCAATCTATTGATAAATTATCCTTGTACTGGCCATGTCAAGTGCTCCCTCCATAAGAAACGATGCAAGAAAGCGACAGACCTCGGCAGCACATAATAAATCACAACGGCGATGTGGCCGCCGTAGAAAGATTACGCCTACTCCACGTGTAATTTTTGCGCTTATAGTTTCATTATCGTCGCTGTCAGAACGGCCACTAGAAAAAGTTATGGCTTCCCCAACTTCCTAATGACCGCTATCTCGGCGGGGCACTTTGGATGGCTATTTGGTGCACAAAACGCCGATGGCTCAGAGCTAAGGTGGCACTTAACACACAGATGCATACATTTTCCTATTCAAAGTAAGGTTTTTCACGCATAAACACCACCTTAGCTACCAGGGATAATAGGCGACGCTTTAAATCTTTAACATGCAGCAACATTCTCTATGCAGGTTTTTTTTTTTTTTTTTTTTGTTGTTGCTTTGCGTCTACAGGGATTGTGACCCGCTACCGGAAGCCTGATTTTTCTGTTTTTTTTTTTTTTTTTTTTTTTTGTCGCCCGATGTATTTCTTCCTCAGTTGGCGCGCGTTCGCATCAGGTTTGCTAACGTTGCTTTTCTCCCAGCAAGGTTCAACAGTAACCGTTCAGTATAACATATTTTAAAACTGTTTTAATCTTTGCCAGCACGAAAAATCCCGGAGCGGGCCAGCGTGACGTCATCTGCTTCTGCCCCAAACAACGCCGCCTGTATTAACATTGCCTGACGCGTCGCGCGCTTTTCAATGGGAAGGGTAGGGACGCTTAGTGCAGGCACTGATCCGCTATGTGGCGCGTGCCGGCGGACATCTCGCCTTACGTCACTGCTCGCGAGTCGCGAACGCTACACCCACTTCTACGACGTGTGTCTGTCAGCTTGCCTGTTGGGCTTCAAGGGCCGTTTCGCTTACATCTTAGGCGTGACGGGGCGCTAGTTCTGTGGCGCACTGGGGATCTCGTTCAACGTGTCGCTCGCTTCATACTTGCTGCATTTTTCCGAAGATAAAGATGGAGGCGGACTGAAATAGTCTAAGAACATACTGATTGTCGGGTAGACATATAGCTAACAAAAAAACGATATTTTCGGATGGGGCAGCCATTATTTTACTGATATTTTTCTTTCTGGAGTATTTAGAGAAGAAAAAATTGCGTGCACTTTTTTTGTTCAGGCGCTCACTTCTACGATTACTTTCCAATAATATCACGTGCTTGTAAACTTCAGAAAATTATAGGAAACAAAAGAATAAGCAGCTGCGATCCCGCAACGCTGTCCGGGTGCTTCAACAGTACAGTCCTCAATTTTAGAAGTGCGTACCGATGCGGAGTGCGAACAGGGGGGTCAAAACAATACCTAAATGCGGAGGTGATAGAGGGGGGATGCCCCACTAAGAAAATTTCAGGGCCTGTGATCCGAGTAGATAAGCGCGCAAAGCCGGCATCAGCCTGCGGCAGCGCAAGGGATTTTGCTTTATGACAAAGGAAGCTTTATCAGTGACAGACCAAGCCAGACAGGCACGGTGAAAAACTGACTGACTGAATAAACTTTATTGAAGGAAAGATGGAGGAAAGGGGAAGGGGAGAAAAAGATGAAAGAATCATAGGTGGAACTCTTTGTCCAGGGCTCCAGTGGCTTCTGCTCCCGTCTTCGCCCGGCTGATTAGGTCCTTTTGGATCTGTAAGTCGGGGCTGGCGAGGGCGGCCTCCCATGATTCACGGGAAGTCAGTGGCGGGTTCTTTTGGTGTTCGGCCCCTGCCCAGAGGTGTGGGCAGGCCCACGTGGCATGGAAGAGGGTAGCAGTCTCTCCGCATAGCCTGCAGTCTTCTGTGTAGTCGGGGTGCCGTTGTTGGAAAATCTTCGCCCAGCGAGATTTATGTATGAAGGTGTTTGTTTGAATCTTACGTAGCATCTGGGCTTCACTTGCTGTTAGTTCGCGATGCGGGATTGGATATGTAGCCCGCTCTTTTCTGGTATTTTGTAGGTATTCCCCGTACGTAGTGGTGCTAGGGTATCGTAAGGCGTCAGTCACAGGGGGTTGGTGAGTGAAGTCGCACGCTCGCCTGTTCGCCGCCTCGTTACCCGGCAGTCCCTCGTGTCCGGGGGTCCACGTAATGTTGTGAACTTTCTCGAGGGATTCCGGAAGTACCTTTCGAAGTGCAAGTGGTATTCTTCCTGCCGCTAGCATTCGCACGGCCTCTTGCGAATCGGTGATGATGTTGAGGCCGCGGCCATTTCGTTCTCCCCAGCGAATCGCGAGAAGGAGGGCTCCGGTCTCCGCGTGCTTTGTGGTGGTGTTTCGCATGGTGATGCAGTCTATGATGTCGCTTTCACGGGTGGTCACCACTAATGCTGCCGTTTCTTCGTCATACTTCGCTGCATCGACGTACACAGTATTATCGTGATGTTCGAATTTTTTGTGCAGGAAATTGACCCTGGCCTTTCTTCTTTCTACGTGGATATTAGGATGCATGTTTTTTGGAAGGGGCAGCGCTTTGATGTGGGATCGTTGTGCAGGGTTTAGGTCTGTTTCCTGCTCTTGGCGTCTGCGATCGGGTGGATCGCCTACTTGCCATAGGATCGCCCTCCCCGTGCGGGACTTTTCTAGTCGTATTCGTTGTGCTTGAAGGGTGGCGTGTTTTATCTCTTCCATGGTGTTCGTGAGCCCAAGGTGAGTGAGCTTCTCATTGGAGGTGAACTGGGGTAGGTTGAGGGCAAAACAAGAAGGCCTAGGAGCGCCGCCTCGTGAACGCTAAACAAACTTTCCGCTATTTTGCATAGTTTCCGAGAAGCGGCGCTGGCTGGCGGACACGAAAGCACGCTGGAAGGCTACGGAGCGGGGAAGGGTAGGAGAGAGCAACAGGAGAGTGGCTGTTTGGCCATTTTTCGCTCACGCGTTAGGCACTGTTTATACAGGCGGCGTTGCCCCAAACTACCGACGTCGGAGCTCCCGTGACGTAGCCGACGTGCTGGC
Organism: Haemaphysalis longicornis; assembly: GCA_013339765.2. Taxonomy (NCBI): domain Eukaryota; kingdom Metazoa; phylum Arthropoda; class Arachnida; order Ixodida; family Ixodidae; genus Haemaphysalis; species Haemaphysalis longicornis. The sequence goes on from CM023456.1 coordinate 29,221,431, forward strand.
TGCGGTAGGCGCACGCTGCTACACCGTGTGTTTACGTCATGGTTTTGGGACTGACATCATGCTTCCCGGGCGAGCGAGGATGGTGAAGACCTCAGCCGGTCTGGGCGAGCGCGTGCGCTCGCTTGCGCGCGCGTCCACACCGGCAGCGGTGAGACAAGAATGGTGAAGTCAGGTGCTACCTCCTGTCATGGCGGCCGCTCGGCGTTCGTTTCGTCGAAACCGAAACTGCCGCGAATAAACGACGCCGTAAATGATTGTTCATGCTGCGATCAACCATCTAATGTGCCATTCTATGATTAGTGGGCACCCATAGCAGCGAAAAAAACGTAAAACGAAAATTTCGTGTCAGTACTCTTTTAAGCAGCACTCCCTTCTAGCACCTCGCGCTGCAGCTTGTGAAGCGGTCGGTGGCATCTTGAGCAGTAACAAGAAACCAGTCGTGCAGCCCCGTTTAGGGAACGGTTGCGTGAATTTGAAATTGTATAAATGCTCCTGCTGGCCTTAACTAAGGCGGGCAACATTGATAGTAGACTTCAGGTTTGAGCCCATTGTAGCGCGGACGCAATTTTCAAGTCCAGTTGTAGCGAAAAAAGGTGCGCCTTAGACACGTTGAAATACGGTAATACGAAAATAACGGCTACGAAGATAGTAGCAAAATGGAGTAAGCAGAGAGCGAGAAGCACACGACAGGCGGCGCAGCGCAGTGAGCCTGGGGCACTACAATAAAGTGTCTTCTATTAGCCATGGCGCGCCAAGGTGTGTCCACTCGAGGGAATCGGAGAAAGGACTGATGAGTTGACTCCGAACTCCAAGCGCTTGCAAACAACGTGTTCGTGTGTAGGCGCAAGCATCGGTTATTCGTCCGCTCGGAACCGTGTGAGATAGAGCCCTACGTCTTGCGTCTAGGCTGGCTCATTTGATCCAAAATGTAAACACCTCAGCACTGTTAATCTTCGTGTTATAATCACTTTCAAATATTCCGCTTTCGATATTTCTGAGCTGACCGCCTTATAAAGTCACTAACTGAAAGAATTTCTTCCCGCGAAGTCAACGTTGAGATATGTGGATTTGGAAAAGTATGCCAACTAATTTATAACTAAGCAACTAGTTTCCATGAACATATACGACGTGCATGTCCTCAATGGCGAGTTCATACAGAGTTTAAAATTCCATGTTTGTTTTTCCAACACCCGTTTGTAGCTTCAGATTTCGCGAGTCAGAAAAACTGCTTGATTCCTTTCTTTCTTCAGAAACATTTTTTTACATTTTGCTGGCATTATATCCTCACATCACTTTAGTTGTCCTAATTTCTTCCGTTTTTTTTATCGTCATTCGTAAATATGGGTGTGGAAGAGCCCCCCGCGAGCCTTTGCAACTAGCTGCAATGCCATCCACATTACATTCATCCATTTAAACGGAACAATCGCAGCCACGGCAGCCCCCGAGCGTCCATGTTTACAAACGGCTCCAGGGCGGGTCCCTCAATTTCTCAAATGCATTCATCAATTACCGGAAGCGTCGTTGTGGCGTCGCAGCGCCATCGCGTAACCCCCGAAGCGGGAAAAAGCGTGGACACAGAAAACTGAAACGTGCATCAGCTTCGCCAAAAGCGGGGTTTCCGCGCGCCTGAGTTTTGTTTCGCGCTTACATAATGGATGGAGAGGGTGCAGTTTGAGAACTGTGATGCGTTTGCGGATTTGCACGCAATTGAACCGCACGTGGCTGACGAACGACTTTCAAAGGCGAAATGTGCATGCGCTGTTGGGCCAGGGCGTTTAGGCTGGTAGATTCTTGGCACTCTTTGCCCTAGTTGGCCTTGCGCCATAAAAATACAACCATCATCATCATCATAATCATCATCAGGCTGGTCGACTCCTTACAAAATGTTATCGTATTAGAAAAACAAAGAGAACTACACGCGTTCTGACACCATCTTAGGACGTTCTATGCCCCTAGTTTTGTTCCTCGTCGTACCGATTGTTCGCAACACCCCCCCCCCCCCCTTGTTTTTCTGGCTCCAGACAAAAATTTTTAATAATAAAGAATGCATTCACCGCTATTTCGAAATGTGGTTGAATACCAACCGGCATGAGCCATCTTCGTCTTCGATTCAATTCGACTTGAGCATCATCGTCTCTGCTCCCGGGCATTACAAAATTCACAGTGAATAAAAACACTACCGATAGGCTAGCAAAAAATAGCCCCACATTTTTTCATCTATATATATCGCCACACCGGGGAAACACAGCAGACAGGAGACAAACATAAGCCGCAAGGCACTTTGAGAACGGAACGATTCTGGCACAAAAAATAACCATAATTAAACGCTGATGTCTACTCTCCATCTGAACAGATGCAGAGGAATATGTACATGTAATGCCTTCTAATGCAATGCCCTGAAGTGATAAGTCATTCCTTCGGGCTTTTAAGGTGACAACAAATGAAATGAAATGAAATGTGTACATAGACAACATGTTCCACTGCAGTTTTTTTTTTTTTTTTTTTTTTTTTACCGGACGAAGAGTCCCGCAACCTTTTCCAGGCCAATAAAGAAAGCCACTTTTCCTTTCAGATCATTCTAAGCATACGATTCGATTTCGGAAAACGTGAGTGCCGTACTGTGCCTTTTTCATAGTAGTGTTTAAATATACACACGTACACAATCGACGTTTCTCATATTTGTTCCTGTGCTGATTATCTAGAGAGGCTGAACAGCAGACCGACACTGTTGTCGCTGTATCCTACCATTCCATCGGAAATCTCGTTGCCTTCTTTCTCTAAGAGATCCGCCAAGTAGAATAGAGTCAAATAACGTATACGCAGAAAGGCGAAGCAGCACATTCATTATGCTTCCCTTGCAGATTGAGTTCACTACCAGAGGAGATTACACCCATTGTTCGCAGCACTGAGCCGATCTTCGCGCCGTAGAAAATACTACCGCCACATACGACCGCCACGTTCCCTCTCTGTTTCATCTACCCTCACGTTCAAGAACTTGCAAACTCGGCCATTGCAGATACGTTGCCAAGAAAAGAAGTGGCAACACCGCTTTACTGACTAGCCGTAGTCAAGGGGACTTAGGCATATCTAATGTCATGGTCACTGCCCTGTAGGTGGTTTGCATGCCGACGAGCAAGACGGGCGGCCCAGGGGTTGCTAGGCGGTGACAAGATCGCCGAGCTCCACGGTTCACCATTTTATATCTTTTTCCCTCCACGTGCTACAGATGTGAGGTTGAGGAGCAAATGGGGACCAGGGCTAAAGTAATTGTTGCCGAATAGCACTATGTCTCCGTGAAACATATAAGTACTAACTTGTTTTCTACTTCGGTTTTTCTTCGGGCAGAAAAGCCCGGCCGCAAAGTTGCGCTTCAAGGTTTAACTTTTTCTAAATATATCAATGTCACTCAGGATATGCCGAAAGCAGTAATTGTTTTAAATGTTGCAATTGCAGCAGGTGGTTACGAACACAAAACAAATTCATTTACGTGGTGCGTTATCTCTTGATTAGATTGTGAGGGTTTAACCACCGACGCATACGCAGCGATGAGGGTGTCGTAGTGAGGACTCCGGATTAATTTCACCACCTGGGGATCTTAACGTGCGCCGAAAATCTCGTACGCACGGGTTTCTACTTTCGCATCCCATCAGAAAACGCGCCGCCAAGGCCGGAATCGAACCCGCGTTTTCGTCTAGCAGCACAACGCCTTAGTCACTGAGCCACCGCGGTTGGGTGCAGTTATCTTAATAAATCCCTATGGCACAAAACACATAATAGGAAGACGGACGCCATCCGCGGCGGAATTCATGGCACTATGAGCCCAGGGGGGAACTGTCGGGTAGCCGAAAGCTTTCAGACTCACAGGTAACAGTAGCAGACGTCAGAGGGACAGGTGGGGTTGCGTACTCCGCGTTTCCATCGAATGGTAAGAGCACAAAGGAAGCACCACCTTAACCTGTGGTGACCCACTGGTGAGTCACTAGTAATTCATCGGCGAGTGACTAGTATTTGGTGGCTCCCAGTCGCAAGTGGATAGTCACTGATGATCCAAAGTGATGATCCGTGGGTGATCCCGATTGGGTGGCTACTTGGTCACTAATGGCTGACTGCAAGCAATAACCTAGAGGCGACATTCTGGTGGGTTACTAGTGGCTATAGCCAGGGCGTGACTATTAACTTGTTGGTCACTGCTCCGAAGTTAGTCATCACTGATGATCCACAGTTATGGCCCAAGTTGGACACCTTCTATTGACCCATTACTTACCCACCAGCGAAGACGAAGTATCCCGCTCATGGATATTCCAGTTATGATGGAGGTATGCGGCCAAAAGACTATATTATGTAGGGCCAATTTGTGCGTCAGCCAAACACACGAGTAAATCCGCTTGCACTGGTTCACATTGATCAACCCTTTCTGTTCTTCCAAGACCTAGCATAATCACCGCAAATTTTGTAATAAACTTTCCCTTTTCTTTGAGATCCCCTGATTGACTTGCAGACAAAATTTGAGGGCAAATTGCCGCTTTAGAATTAGGTTCCATGCGTGAAACGCGTGTAACGGAGACCAGGAACAATACCAAATGTAGCTTAAAGCACTGTGTTCCTCCAAACGCTTGGTCGATACTGCCAAGTACTCCTTATTACCACACTTAAAAATTTTCGCTCACGCGTTGAAAAAAAAAAAGAAGAAGAAGATGAAGAAGACTTTATTTTTCAGCAGACGTTGTTACAATCCCTGCTGAAGGGGCAGGAGCTAAAGGCATTGAGTGCCTGACGAGGGCTCCTGACCCTCTGGAGTCACAACAGAGGAGTTCACAGTAGAGGACATGTTCAAATCAAATATGCGTGCTTAGCAATAATATCCAGCAATAGAAAAAAATTAAGTAAATCAAGAAAATACAAAAAATCGTACATTTCCTATAATGAGAATCACAAGTTATACAATATACATAAAACTTTACAATATACATAAAGAAACGACCAGTCTGTAGCATGCGCCTTAAAAGCAAAGAATGGAAACTTCCGTTCTCGTACCACTTTCTACCAGAATATTCTTTGTTGAAACAAGCATTGCTGACCTCCCCACTAAAATAGTTCGGAGAAACGTGCTAGCCTATTCATCAAGCATTACATTGCCTGTGGTGGCAAGCATTCAGAAAGGTTTTTTTTTCTGCGATAATAAACTTTCCACGTCCCGATGCCTCCAAACGGGCGTTCAATCACAGCTGCATAGCCAACGTCGGCTGAGGAAACGCAGGACGCCTGTTAGCAGGCAGCCTCGGAGCGCACGAGCGAATGCAATCAGTTGTAAGCGGACGAAGTTTGGAGAGGCTTTGTGAGTGGGACAAACAACTTGAAAAAGTACAAGAGCGAAACGTCAACTGGAAGTGTGGGAACAGCGAGGAAGGTAGTGAAGGAGGAAAGAGAAAATGGGGGAACCATCACAGCCTATACTCGCGGAAAAGGAATGCGTTCCCATATGACATGTCACTCAGGGGCCACGCAAACAATAGGACGGACAGCGGGAATTGAGTTCCTCGCTGGAGAGGAACGCAAGAAAAAACACGGCGTGGTTGTTTGCTTAGTGGGGAATCCAAACAGATAAACATTTGTTTGTTGGAGGTGCTTTTCCGGAGGCACTGCCGTTAGCGCGATATTAAACTCCAATTTCCGACTATTGTGCAGTGCGGGATTACTTGTGGCTTTGGCTGTTATATGCTGTAAGTGAAAGCAGGAAGTCTACTCTACAGTCACAAGTATGTTTAACGTCCATAAGCTGCCGAACATTTCGATGAGCGCTTGAAGTCTGAAATCAACAGTGAAACAGTGGTCATGTTTCTTATATCTGCGCTAGAAGCGTCTAATCGCAAACTTTGGTATTTCTGGGAATAATATTGACCATTGGTCCAAATGCGCGTACGTTCGAAATTGCGACTGGAGACGTTTATGACGTACACTGTTTGCGAAGTTTGGCATGCTCCAGAAGGTAGAATCAGGGAGAGACGAATACACGTCTTTTAGAGAAACCCTCCACTATCGAACATTTCGAACAAGCCACCAAGCCCCGATCGAAGTTTCCTGTTACCCTGTGATCTGGACAGAGCATGGACGACCGCAGTGCGCATCTCTCAGTGCGCAAGCACTTTATAACCCTGTAGATGCTCTTCTTCGCAGATACTCTGAACATGAAGCATTTTGGAAAACATTCGTTTCCTAATAAGTAGCATTATTTTTGAGTACCTCCGCAGCCAAGACCGCGTAACTCCCTGAATTTCCACAAAAATGCAGATTTGGCGGAAGTGCCACATTTATAGTTAAAATAACAGAACTGGACATTATTATTGGTCGGGTTGAATTTTTATAAAACCAAGAAATAAGAAAAAAATCAAAAATTATCTGACGAAATAAAAACTGCCTCATATACATCTCCACCAGTAGCTGCAGAATAAACGAAAAAGGTCCGCAAAAGAACAGTCAAAATACAAATAAAAAATAGCTAAAATGGCGAACCGTGTAACGCCTGCATTTCCAAAAAATGCGCATTCGGCGGAAGTTTCATTTTTAATCGTATAATAGCCTAAGTTTAGATAAATGGTGGGGCTGAAGTTTGAAAAAAAAGAAGAAAAAGTACAATTTCCACAAAAATGATCTGATAAATTCATAAAGATACATATTATACATCGTCCCCAGAAACTGTAGAATAATTTAAAAAGTCCAAAAAAGAACGCTCTAAATTCGAATAAAAAATAATGAAAATGGGCCGAACCTTGTCACGCCATGCATTTCCACAAAACTGCTCATTAGGCGGGAGGTCCACCTTTCATCTTTATAATAGCGTAAATAGAAACAATGGGCCAGGCGTGTTGAGGATGAATAAATCTTTATTTGTCGAGCTGGTGCAGATGTTAGGGCACCCGCCCGGTTCAGGGCTTTGCTGTTCCGGGATACCCTGAGCTCGGCTGGCGGTCCAGGCCCTCTTCACCAGTTCACGCTTGATGAATTTCGAAAAGCCAATAAATAGGACAAGTAGAAAAAAAATAATCATTAAAAAATGACCTGACAAAATAAAAAGTAATCTTATACATCTCCCGCAAAAACCGAATACAAAACATTTTCTTAATTTGTTTAATTGCCGGGCGGTCGCCACCATCTTGGTCGATCTCCCGAAGTTACATATGCTTGGCTTGACAAACGTGCGCAGGGGACGCTGGGCGGTCGTCGCGAGGCACGCACACGCGAGCGCTCGGCATTTTCTTTGTTTTTTTAACTGCCGGTGGTCGCCGCGATGCCCGCGATCACGTGCGTGCGCTCACGTTCGCGCACGCTCCGCAATTTCTTGGTATTTTTAACTGCGAACACAAAAAGTTACGATTTGCTAAACCACTTCGCTGTTGAAATCAGATGCTTTTGAAACTAAGTGAAATTCACAGGTGAGACTACAAAATATAAAGCGCAAGTATGTTTACGCACGGACGTGTTGGTTATGTTCCTGTGAGGTGGAAAGCTCGTTAATGCGGGCGGCGGGTACTGCCCTCAGTGTGGTTGCGCCGAGGAAAAAGAAGCGGCAAGCCACGCGAAGGAATGACGTCGGCCAATGGGAGGTGGCCACTATCGCAGGAGCTGGCGAGGCCAGGCTTGAACGGGGCAGAACGCCGGGAGGAGTGGACGAAACAGGTCCGAGGAACGCGAAGTCCGTATGGAATTGGCTCGAAGCTCGTCGGGTTTTCGGGACCCGAGATCGAGAAGAGTCTACGTGGCGCCTTGGCATCCTGGGGACGAGGCGCCACTCCTGACTCGTGCAGGCGCGCAACGTTGGCGTGCTCCGCTCTTTGGCCACCCGCTGCCTGCTGCCCGTCGTCGAGCGGCGGTGTCCGGTTGCCCCCTGGCCGCTGCTACAATGCGCCCGATCGTGAGCGGGTGCCGAGCAGACCATTGTATACGAGGACAATAATGCGCCTTCCTTGCCGACAGTCCGGCACGCGCGACGACGTCATCGTAGCCCCACGACGCTCCACCTCGCATCGTCACCAGAACCCACCAATCCCTGCGGACACCGCCTCACCACGGCGAACATTTGCTGTGGACGTTTTTGAGTACTTTCTCCAGATTTTATATGCCTTAGGGTTATGTAGGTCTCAGATAACTTTGAGTTGTAATACCCGGCCGTGTATGTGCTGGTTCACGAAAATATGTTTCATTGTGCCGTTGCCAAGTGCACTCGTCCAGTTATTTCCACTGTGGCAAGTCTGTCACCACTGAACGACTGAAAAGAACGTGGGTGGGTTTTCTTTCACGGTGCCGATCCCGTAAATGAAAAAAAGAAAGGCCGGAAAAACAGCGGACTGAAGTATCGTTCGTTCCAAAGAACACTCATAATCTGCGATATGCGTTTAACTGCGCGTAATCCGGATGGCGCAGCTCCTGTGTCCTTTCAGGAGTAACAGTCATGCCGTGTAGACACATGGATAACGGGAGGGATTAGGAGGCAATTTAAACTGATTCTTGCGCAAACAGAATTACAAAGCTTCTATGCCGCGGCTACATATTTCTTTTTCTTTGGGCACTAGAGCTGACTTTTCAGATTAAGACTTCATTGGAAAGAATGTAATTTTAAAATCCCGTTTGCCTGTTTATAAGCTTTACAGGAAAAAATGCTGAAATGAATTTTTGACAAATTTATGGGCAGAATATGTAAGCTAAAAGGGATTGAATATGGGAACGAACTGAAATAGTTATTGAGAAATTCGTAAAAACAGCTAATTTACCAAAAATTCTGATTCTAGCTATTAAATGACCGCTATGAAAAAATCTTGTAAATCAGTTTTTACACAGTTGTATTGGTATTCATGTAGGTATTGTATGAAGAAAAACTTGCTCGATATCTCAACGTGCCTGCGATACAGACAAAAATTTGTGAATCAATTTTGTAGCGCTTCTCGATCTTTCAGGGGTGCAATTTATGAAAAATTCAGCAATATCGAGCTCACAAACCATTACAAAATGTGCTTACCAAATTTGAACTTTCTACAACCAGCAGTTGGCTTGGCGCTCAGACCAAATGTTAAGCCTTTCTGCCCGTCATGGGCGCAAATTAAAAAAAAAACCCGTTTTGCCCTTTTAAGAGCACCGCAGTGAGAAATCCCTGAAATTCGTTTCGCACATTTCATTCATAATATATATTAGGAAAAATACACTGGATAAATCAATGACTGAATCATTTATTCAAGAATCTTTAACAATACCCCTTTGGTTGCGGAATGCAGAATAGCCGCAAGAGTGTCGGTTAGGGTAAAACCCTAGAACTACTTTTTAGATATTCTAGAGGGCTACACATATCAGGAAAAATCACTTCGAGATGTTATCGGGTGAGCTAGAAAAACACGAATTTCCAAATACACCATTTCCCGCTTTCCTGGTTTAGGAGTAGAATTTAGAAAAATCCTGCCCTTAGTAAGCACCTATGCCATGACGCGTATGAACTCCCGAAATTTCAAGTCTCTAGGTCTAGTAGTTTGGCTTAGTGTTGATGAGTCAGTGAGTGAGTCAGTCGGTTGAGCAGTTCTCTTGATAGGTATGGGTGTCTACAAGAGGCAGGTCACATTAAGAGGGTCAAATTCACTTTCTTGGACGAAACGAACTGTCTATTCCAATCTCGCTAACTTCATCCATAGTGGAACAAAACAAAGCGATGAGAACACTTGAGCATTGGAGAAGAGTGCAGATGAGACGTAGATATTGCAGGACGAAAACAAAGTAAGGAAGTATATTAATGAAAAGGAAGTACCACCGCAAGAACGTGCCTGAGACACGGGTTCGGTTGAGAAATGCCCGACTGTGGCACTCACGCTCGCCCCGTTTCCTCGCTATATTTGTTTAAGGGCTACCGTGGCACGCTGATCCCAGTTAACATAAACACAGAATCGCTAGGCCAGTACGCCTTCCTAACAACATTCAATACCAAAACAAAAAGCAGCTTCAGTGAAGTTATGCAGAAGGAATTATGCAAACAGCTCGGTAGGCCTGAAATTCCAGCTTTATACGAGACTCGTAACTATGGGCCGCTTTAGAAGACTTGCGTGGGGCGACCTCAGGCATCTCATCGCTCAAAGTGAGGCTGACGGAGGGCACAAAAGTTTTAAAGCGATCCATTAGAGATACTAATGTCCGGACCGAGGAAGTCCTCGTCCCGGTAAATAAAGTAAGTGCCGGGCACTGTTTCATCGCCAATTCCCTCCTGCATGGGTCGACAGCCTCATGTTTAATGCACACGGCTTCTACCGAGCCACTTTCATCTTGCCCATCCATTTGACGTGTGGAAAGCATCGCTCAGCCCACCTTAATGAATGGTCGGCAACTGCGTTACTGTACGTCACTGCTGCGTGGACGATGCCGATGACCACTGTGCTACCAATGTATACTTTCTAAAAGCTTATTTAACCCTACCATTTACTTGGCAGCACGGCGAGGCGTTATGGTAACTCGGTAACGGTTGCTTTGGTTCTTGTTTTGGCGTTTTGTACGATGTCGTTCTTGTAACGAAGTTTTAAAAAAATTTAATGCCCTCTCACTCTGCGAAGAAGGGTGACCAGCGAAGCTGGGCACAGTATAAAAATTAGACGTAACAAAACACATTTGTAAGTCGCGATTGAGCATAATTCCTCGCCAATTAGCTGTAGAAAACTTGGAGGTACTCGTGCTTTACTCTGGCGGACAAACATGGGGCTGTCCGTTTCCCTCCCGCGGCTTAGGCATGTTACTGTCTGTGTAACACACTACCCCAAGGCGCTCGACCACTGAGGTCAGCGGCCAGGTCGCATCTGGGCCCTAGCTGGAACGTCCACGTTTAAATCTCCAACCAGCCCAACGGACATGACTCGATGATATCAATAGCGGCGCGGTGCCCCCACCCACCCATTCCCCCGCCTTTGGAGCATAAACCGGGAACAGGTGGTATGCCCAAACTGAGACTTGAAAGACACTGCAAAAATGTCGCTCTTAACGCTCTTCTATCTGAACAAGATTTATCGGCTTACGTCGACGTTCCAAAAAAGAAACTTGGGTTTCACCCAGGAGGGATTCGGAGCTACTCGACGAACGGAATTAAACGTGAGGAGGGCTACGGCGTGGCTGCACGTTCTCCGCAGCGGCTTCTGTTGTTTTCCCACGCCAATAGACAGTCGGTGCGCGCCGACGCCATTAAATTCCCCTGTTGTTCATCCAATCGAACGAAACGCGTCCTTCCCATCGCGACTAAAACTGCAAATGCTGGTAACGGCGCCGTCATCAGCTGATTGTGCGACTTGTGAAAGAGCATTGGTGGTAACGGGAGCATACATCGTCTGAAAGACGTGTCAGCGGTGGCGAGGAGGCGCGGATAAGCGGCGCCCAGTAAAGCGTCTTCATCCAGAATGAAAACCGGGGGAGGGCATAAGAGCTTCGCTGAAAACTTGTAGACTCGCCTGAAGTTTTCGGGAAGGAGGGAGATGGGAGAGAATACGACTAGGGTATGCAAGTAACAATCTATCAAAAGTGAGTGGGGGTGAGTGAGTGAGTGAGTGAGGGGAGTGAGTTGAGTGAGTGAGTGAGTGAGTGAGTGAGTGAGTGAGTGAGTGATGGGAGGGGGAGGGAGGAGTGAGGGAGGAGTCAGTAAAACTGAATGGCGCCTACACCGTGAGTCGAGTAGTAAGAGTCAGTCAGTCAGTCAGTCTCCTTTCTTCAAAAGTATGGTACGAACTGGCTGAAAGTATCAGTCAGTCAGTCCGTCAGTCAGTTCTATGTGAGTCAGTCAATCAGTCAGTCAGTAGTCAGTGAGCTGGAAATGTACGGCGTATGGTGTTCGGGGTTTCTGCAACAAACCCTTTATTCTGAAAATGTTTCGAACTCACAGGACATTCCGTAGCGCAAAGGTGAACAAAAGGGTTTGCATTGTCATTTAATAGCGTTTACTCTGCAGAAGCAAGTAAATTGCTGGAGGAAAAAGCAAGGCAATCAATGGTAAGTGAACACGGTATCGGGTGTTGCAAAGATATCTACTGCCGCACACTAAGACGTCCGACAGTTGAAATAAAGGGTGAGAGCGAGAGGGCATCTGAATAATTTATAGTTAATCCCCCTTTCTTGTGTTGAAGGTAGTTGGGGAGACCTTTTCACAAAAGCAGAAGACCCGCATTTCGGGTCACCGTATAACTTGAATGCTAACTTACGGTGAACACACTGATAAAAATGCTTTTACTGCTGACCCTTATACGCCGCTCCTGCCCGTATTGTGTGACTGTAGAGCAAGTTGAAAATGTTTAAATATTTATTGCCATTTCCTAGGTACAAAACGTCTTGTATGGCTGGAATGGAGCTGTGGGAGTACCAAGGGCCAGTTTTTTCAGAACTTAACAAGTTTTGTTTTCTCTTGATGGTTCCCTTTAAAACTAGACGCCCGGAAGTGAAGAATGTAGGCGCTAGCCATAATAAGAGAAGTCCCTTTCCAGGCAGGGATCTTTCTTCTCAGGTCCACTACGTGCGTAAAGAAAGAGCCGTTTTTCTGCCAGCCGTCTCTACAGGCCCTTCATGAACTGCCTTTCTGAGGTCACGTCTGCTTCGTTACCAACAGTTCCAAGTGGCCGCAGTGACCAGCGCGATCGGGCCCTCTCTTGCGCGGAATCGCTCGCTTCAGAAGTCATTAGGCGTCAACCACTAGACGGCTCGTTTCGGAGCCAATTTCCCGCGCACATCCCAGGCTCCCTCTCTCTCGTATCCTTCCAGTTACACTTCCACTAAAAGGGGAAAATGCTCTTTGGCTTCCGTAACTCGAAGTAAACTTCGGGAGATTTTTGCTTCTTTATTGCCTAGTGTTCAACTTTCGCTGCAGCACTCTCTATTCTTTTCATCCCGTTTTCTTTTTATTGTTTTGTATTTTGCCTGGCAACGGATCTTTCTTCGTGCCCATGACTAGGCGAGAAACTCGGTTGTCCATTCGCTGGTTCAAGGTTTTATTCTTTTTTTCTGTGGCATTCAAAGCACGTAGAACGGGTGTGCGTGCCTACATGTGAGACCCCGTACGCCGAGTGTCCAATCACATCACGTTCTACGTAAAAATAAGGCCTGCTGGCAAATTTTTCACTTAGATGGTTGCTATGCCTATTGGAAAACATCAAATTAGAAAAAGGTCGCTATTTGGGAGCCAAAACAAGACCGCACCAGCCAATAGCATGTCGGGTAGACGGTGGCCATGCAGTGTGCGGCCTCGTTATTAAATGGGGCGTTGACACGGCTCCTCGTTTTTCCATTGCTATTTTGTGTATAACATGCCTGTTTTTCATATCTACTCTGCGCGCTGCGTTTGTCATGCAGAACACTTTACCCTATTATAGTAAAACGCCTCTCAGTCTTTGTCCTTGTCTAAGTGTGCCGTTAGCCCAATTTAAAATGTTTTCGCAACTAGCCCAGCAATCCAACGTCGTGAGCTTCATATATGTTCTTATTTGTTGCCTTTTTCCTAATTCTACTCCACCAGTGACTAGAACTAAGATTCTAAGCAGGCTCTTTTTTCGAATCTGCAATTTGTAACGTCTACTAACTCGCTGTGACCATGTGCACCGTATCCGCACGAACATTCTCCAGCCCTACGTGGACCCGGTGAATTGAATATTGCAGTTAGGTCCTTATTGGAGTTTGGCCCTGCGTACAACAACGTTTTCTCTCTCTCTCTCTCTCTCCTCCTCTCTCTCTCTCTCCTCTTCTCTCTCTCTCTCTCTCTCTCTCTCTCTCTCTTCTCTCTCTCTCTCTCTCTCTCTCTCTCTCTCTCTCTCTCTCTCTCTCTCTCTCTCGACGATATAGTTGTGGTCGGTGCTGAGAATGCAAGAGTCCTCAAAATGAAACGATCGGTAATAGGTCCGCACGATCACATGCAATGCAGAACTTCTCTGCCAAGAAAACAATTTCCGCGTTGCCGCCGTTACAAAACCTCAATGCCTGTAATCGCTAATGGCCGAGAGGAAATTCCCAGCGTACACCGAGTGTCGCCTAATTTCTGATCTGCGACTTCGTGGCATCATTCGGTGCCCCGCCGCTAGAGAAATGTCTATCGAGACGCCGGATTGGCCTTCTTGGACCAATGCCTGTGCGTTCTCTCCGGCTTCGGCTGTAGAGTTGGTGCCACGCGCGTTTCGGATCGCTGTCGTTGAAGCACCGAAATCTGAACCGCGTGTAAATTGCCGGGGCCAAGGCTCGGCATCACGCATCAATCCCTGTGACAAATGCGGGCTGTGTAGGTGTCCCGCAGACAATAATTGATGCCCGGTGCGGCCACCAACGGATGGTACGGCACAGGCATCCAATCTCATTCCGCCGAGCACGGGTGGCCGGGATTTATACATAGTGGTTGTTGAAGTCATTTATTGATCAAAGGAAGGCCGTGCGACCAGAAAATGGGTACGGGAGGAGTAACCATGTGGAGGACAAAAAAAAAGCACATAGGACGCTCCATAGCGAGTGCCTATGTGCTTTCTTTTAGCCGTCTTAGTTCCTTTTCTCGCTAGTGAAACGCAGTCAGGTAATACCAACCAGCCATAGTGTCTGCCTTGAAACTAGGAAAAACCGCAGATGAAGGGGATGAGGGCGGGAAATACTGACACGTGACAACTGGGACATTAAGGAGGTGGACATCCCGGCGAGGTGAAGCCACAGTTTAGCGATTGTGGGGGTGGGGGCTGCATTGGCCCTTACTTTTATTCACGACCATTTCCGCATAGGATACATCGGGGCTACCACAGCCAGCTAGCGTGGTGGAAGATCAACGGCGAAAAAAGAATGTACCTTTCGTTGCTCGGCGTCCGTGCGTCAGGATTACCGTGCACAGTTGGCGATTAGTTTAAGGCTTGCGCAGTTTTTGAAGTGTTTGATGGGAGTCCTATGAGGAGTGTGATACATGGAGGGGTTCCTGGTTGCAAAAACGAAGACCAACTGATACATTTGCGCTAAGAATGCTCTAAACGTTCGCTGCCACTGGAAATGTGAGAAAATGGTGGCGGGCAAGAAAGCCATCCAGTAATCCGGTCAAGGTAGGCAGCGCCATGTCAGGCTCATAAGGGAAGGAGCGAAGTTACAAAGGGTAATGATAGTGCACTGCACCACACGAGGACCCCAAGGCCGGTGCACTGCAAGGGATTCCGGAGAGAGTCAGACTTCCACGCGGGACATTCACCACCCACACACAGGCAAACCAGCAAGACTACGTTTAACTAAGTTTGGATCACGAAAGGTGTTCTCACAAGTTGAGCAGACGTCGCGTGACAAAGAAACGTAGAAGTTGTAAATAACTCGTCCGGACTTGCCTTGTGCTGCTTGTGAAAGAGAACCCATTTCCGATAGTAGTGGCGGAGCTCCATTTTACGGCCCAACTGTATAAATCCAAAAAGTTAGCGATTGGCTGCCGCGAACTGAAGTTATGCGATAAGATGGCGCTTCCGGTACCTGAACATACAGCCTGCCCTATGTGCGCATTCGGGATAAGCCCCCGGAAAAGGAGAGTCATATGTTCAAATCCCAATCACGCCCCGGCAGCTTCCGAACAAGCCACCCTAATTCAAAGGCACAGCCGACATCCTCTGCCACTGTGGAGGGACGCCTTGCAGTCGAGCGTATTTGCGGCCTGGCAACCCAACGCAGGAATAGAAGGTAGATATTTGCTCTCTCAAATCTTCATCGAGGGGAACCCTGTCAGGAAGCGGCTGACTTTCGAGTTTCGCAAATGTACGACGCTGCTGCAATTTCCACGGCCTTCATACCGGGAACAAGGGCGATCTGGGAAGCCTTGCTTGCCTCGGGCAATCTGGAAGCTAGACTATATTGCGGTCTACACGCAAGGACGGGCTCAGAGTGGACAATATCGGATGTCCCCAGGGTACGGGAAAGGGCAGTTTTAGTCGAGTCGGGGGCGGAAATCCGATCAAAGCGCTTGAGCAGGGACGTCAAAAAATAGCCGTGGGTGAAATGGTTCCAGAGAAAGAAGTGGGACATTGAGGACTCGGGGGCTGATTCCACGAGTAAATTAACCTTGCATTTGCCAGTTACGATTCCAGCCTCTTTTATGTAAGACAATATTATTAAGCCAGTACTATGTAGAGGGGAAGAATTGTTGCATCCTATTTCCCATCACAATCCTGATTCCAAAACCACGTAGAGAAAGTTGATACAGAACGTCCACCATAGGGCCTGCCGGCTGGGCAGCTTGCGTTGTATGTGGATTTGCGCGGGTTCTTTTTTATGTCTGTGCTCAAGCAGAAGAATTTTAGGCTGGATTGAAAATTAATGTGATCCTCAGTATCTTCTCTTCCGGAGTCATTCGGGATTAAAAGCACTACCTCTTGAATTCTTGATATTCGCTTTGTTTGTGCACGCACGCACGCAATCACGCAGCATTGGACTGCAACTTATTCCCATTTGCTTCCTAAAACCATACATGTCCTGGGTCATTTGCGGAACGTCGCATTTTAAGGCTGGAATATCCTAACCAGGTTAGTCAACACGTCATCTGTGATATAAATGTGTGGGAATGAGCTGAATTTCAATTTTTTCCCGCAAAAAAAAAAAACTTTTTATTACTAGTACCCACTGATAAAAAGGGCACCACTCATACTCAAATACATTCATCCCCCGACTGCCAATTAAAGTATTTTCACCATATGCTCAGAAAAAAAATTCTGGAGTGTTACTAACTTTGTCCGGAATAGTACTTTTGATTTGTACTTTATTACTTTTGCTTCATTTTATTGCACTTTATTACTTAGTTGGAGTTCCTCGGCTGACTTTACGTTGCTTCAAAAGAGGCTTGTTTTCATCGCTCTCTTTCGATGTCCATTTTGCGTGACGCTTATTTATAAAGGGCATCGTACAAATTTATCCTTATTCGTGCCATCCGTTCCGCCAAGACTGCATTATGTTTACGTCCCTGTGAAACTCCCTCAAGGGATGCGAAACTTCAAATACGAGTGCTCTTGAACATGTCTCGGTCATTAAGTAAACAGCTCTGGTCTAGTGGCAGACGATTCATCTTGACCCTTGGCTCGAGGACGCCCTTGAGGTTTACCTTAATTTGCTCCGGAAAACATCCCGTGCAAAAGAATGAAGTGGGTGCGTTAGGAATTAAAAAGATGTGCAGCGTTGCCTCGGGCACTAATTAAAATCTCCGTTCATGACGCAGTCAAGAAAAGAGAGCGAGACTTGCTTTCGTTTGGAAGTAAACAATTTTGTCACAAACTTGTGATTCGTTGTAACGATCGTTACATTCGAACTGTAACGCTTCAGAACGTGTATTACTTGCACGTGGCATCGACAATTTAAAGGGAGCGAGAAATGTTCCTCCGCGACCACGCACCCTCAACTCACTAAAATTAGGATCTTACTACGTACGACGGTAAACTATTTTCCCCATGTTCATGTAATGCATGTCCATGCAGGAACGCTCCTTTCAAGTTTGCAAAGGCGAAGCTCACAAGAAGATCGTTAAGCCCTGGATGGATTACTGACCCTCGTGCAATATTTTATTGTTATTGGGGATAGCGCCATAAACATAAACACTTTTAACCTTAAAGGATACAACCTTTGGTGTGAGTGAAATTGTGTTGTGATCGAAATGACATACAAGCGCTATATTGGTAATATAAGGAAAGCCCTTCACCAACGATATCCACACTGGCCACGCAATTTTAATTACAGTGAAATATCATACACTGTATAACGATGTAGACGCACGATAAACTTTGAAAACAAATTTTTTTGTGTGGTATATTTTTCCGTAATTAGTATCCTTTGAGAGTTCCCATAGTATTTTACGCTATTAACAGTACCCCTCCGCTGCGCGCCAACGAAGTTTTCAATAGCTGCCGAAAGAGGCCATGAAGACAAAATGCAAGTCAAGTTATTAAACTGCTTTGTGCTAATAACAACGATACTAATTTTATCACAAACTAAAACAAAATAACGGCGAAATTATATAAGGAAAACAAGTGAGGCCGTGCTAACTCTAGCAACTTTCCCGCGATTTCATAATGACGTCAACAATTGCTCGATTTTGTGGCCGACGCCATAAGCCAGCTGCCAAGAAAGATGACTATACACAGCTTGCGCGTGATGTCACCACAGCCCTTTATGGAGTACTGCTGTGAGCGTTTCACGTGCTGCTCGAGATAACAGCGTTAGATAAGTTCACAGCCTTCCGCCATGCAAGCAGTGGTTCAACATGGAAGCTACGGTGACGTACGTGCAAGCTATTTATTGTAGGTGGCTCCTGGTTCTGTTTGATGGTATCACTGGAATGCTAACGAGCAGTTAACAGAAAATTAGGTATGTTTCATTACTAACCTATATTACGTTACTCCAGCCCATAATTCGTCACTGTGGCGCGGGACAGTGGTACGTTTTTCTATAATTCTTGTTTTTCTTTTCGGTTATAAAAAACTTATTTTGTGGCTCGACAAGGCTGGATATGTTGTATTGATCCTTCATGGTTGCTTTAAAGGTTTTCTAAAATATAACTTGTAAGTAAAGATCATACGATATCTAAGCGCTTCGCTCGCAAGCTGGGCGTTCAAAAACGCATGCTCGGATGCTCGTAAGCAGAGGGCCTAAGCAACTGTTTAAAGTAAGTGTGTTTAGACGTCACAGGAACACTCTTTGCGCACCTGGTAACGCCGTATTGTGGTGCCCTACACGTTCTATAGTAAAGTAACTGTATTACACGGGTCAGAGAATTTTCCTAATGAAGACCTTCAAGAAGTGAATCTGTCAAGCTCCTGTTTTTGCTTGCACTGCGTACACTGGCTCAAATAAACATACCTTTCGTCATTTATCTGGGTGATAAAACAGTATTTATTTTATACAGCCTGTAGAATACCATGCACTGTTTGCGGTGGCTTCACCAACTAACAGCAGTGACGTCGGTACAAGGTGCTACGTGATTGGACGATGTCGAAGATTAAAATTCAAACCAGTTTAGCTTTCGGTTCTGTGAAACAACATGCTTGGCATCCGACGTTATCGTTCAATTGGCATTCTCGATACCTCAACCATCAGCATACCGCGTTTCTGCCATGTTATCGGCTGTAACACATGTCAGAAAAGCCTACCAGGACGGCTTGGAATAGTAACAATCACTAGCCCAGGCGTACGCAGTGGTTGAACGCGTCACCGCAGACCGCAGACGCTCAAATGCGATGCGCTTCTCCTACATCTTTGCAGCTCTCCTGGCTCGTCCCTGTATTTTTGGAGGTGTTCGCACAAGGGCAAGGGTCGGCTGATTAGGGACTGCGGCCGCAAGAAGTCGATCTTTCTGGCAACACCACACCAACGAGAACTCGCCAGCGCGTCAGTGCTGGTCTTCACACGTTTTGCAAACTCGCTCGTTGAGCAATGAACGTTAAAGCAGAAAAATGGCGAATTAACTGCAGAAAACGTTGGCAACAAACAAGTAAATAAACTTAAAAAACATGCAAGATTCGAACTTGCCACTTGCAAAACAATATACCTAGTGCCCTAGACCACTCGGCCATAAGCGAGCGATACCAGGGGCGGAAATATAAATCATATAATGTATAGTTAATTTCAATTTTTATTAAGATTTTGCATTTCAAGCAGCTTACATGACTATTTCTTGTATAGCGCTCGTGCAGTGAGCGTCCCCCAAATTCCCACAATATCCCATGTCTACGGCTGCATTCCTTAGACGGAGCAGCGTTCGAAGGTGTGTGGCCGTGCTGCTGACCGCTGTGCTAGTTCGCCCAGCACAAAACGTGCTTCAGGCACCCTGGTTATACTCTGTAGGAGAAACGTTTCGATTGATTTTAACTCCTTAGTATACCTATATTAACTTCGCTGACTCTTCTCTCGCCTTTGATTGGCCTTATTTTTTTCTACTGTCGTACCAGTTAGCAAAGTGTCACATGTGCGCCTCTTTGGAGCTAGTTGGAGTTCAAGCTTGGTACATTCTACAAACTAACAAAGTAAAGGCACATTCCTCCTCACACAAACGTGTCGTGCGCCTTAGTTTCAACTGAGCGAACGAATCACGACAACCCGGCTGCCACCGGCTGACTATACGCTCGACCGACTGGTTCTGTCGTACGGCCGGGGACTCATGTAGCAGCGCAGTCAAGCCAAACCATCTTCTTTTGACGCATACGAAACGTCATAGTATATAGGAAAGGAGGATGAAAAGAGGAAGACACACAGTTTTTAAATTTATTTTATGCTGAAGAAAGTCGTCCACAAACGCAGTGAGAGTGGTCGAAACATGGCCTAGAGACTCCAGGCTGCAATTTGCGCTAGTATTCCCGCAATGTTTACAAACCACTTCAGTGTTCCATTAATAAATATGTGTCTCGAACATTCGATCCACTACCGTGGGACACTCCGAACGTCGTCATTAAAACTAGATTGCAAATGCGATACCGACCAGCTTTACCAGAGTGATAGGCCTTACGTCCCCCTCGCAGCTAAAGATATATAACATTAAATTCTGTGCCTCCGCCAGGACGCACACATTAGTTTTACGGTGAGTTTAAATTATTTACGGTAAGCTTTAAACGAACACTCGGGCTTTACTCCTTGGCGAGGCTCGCAGGCGACTTGATGCTGGTTGGTAGGCGCTGATCGGTAGCTTCGAATAGCTTCCAACTTCATCCGTGAGTTTTGTACGGACGTGCGCCAAAATACGCCGGACGAATTCGCTGTATACAAACTAAGTTTCCGCTTTGCTTCTGGTAATGGCGGGCCAGCCTCAACCAACCCGAATGGCCGGCTGTGCGTGTGTGTTGTGTGAGAGTGAAAGCTTTAACATGGTCCCAGGGCATTCGAGGAATTTCCCTTTTTGGCGATCTTATGTCTGCAACCCGTCGCGCCCGGCATTGTCTTGTTTTTCTTTCTTTCTTTGGGATTAATGGGACGATTTATAGGGGACCGGACCCTGCCTGGATGCTGTTAACACCCGTCGCCTGCCTGGCCCAACGCCTCGTCCGTAGAATACGGAGCGGCAGCAGCCGGTTGCGGCCGGTGAGGCCCCTGCCTCTTGTTCTGCGGGAGTGGCTTGCGCAGCCTAAATAATCAGAAGGGATTTTTTTTAGTTTGAAAATACCATCGAAAAATGGGATAACCTTTACAAGGAACGTTACCTGCACGATTGGCGGGAAGTGCCAGAGGTGCAATATGTTCATGTTAAGTTAGTGAATTTACCGCAGTTGGCAGACAATGGCCAAACGCCCAATGCGCGAAGCTATGACGTGAAGGTTGAAGTGAGAGCTCATTCCTCTCTGCAACCTCTGTAGTGCGTGGAAGATGTTTTGCTTACCCTATTATTTCCTGCGGGCAGTTCGGCGCATCAGAGAACATCATTGCAGATAAATAGACCCGCAAAGCCAGCATACACGGCCGATAAATCCTTCTGAAGCGCTGGCATTTGCCGTTGATGAAGAAGAAACGCGTCGTGAACGATTGAAAGTCATAGATTTGGGTGAAGGGTAAGGGGGGGGGGAGTATTTTAAAGATGATTTATCTCAGAGGAAACAGGCTGGGATCCAGGTTCGATGCCTCTTAGCTTTAAAAATTTTACATGCCCTTGGCAGTGGCGAAGAGTATTTCTTATAGAGTATTTTTTCTTATTTTGCTGAGTCCTTGCTTAAGTGTTCAAAATGTGATTTCATGAGCTCATTTAAGCTTTTAATTTCTATTTTCGTTTTTGTCATTATTGCAGGAAAACGCTGGATTAGAAACACCATTGTGATATCGCCAGTTCATTTTGCCATCATTTACTGAAATTATGTTGTTAAATAATCACATTTTCGTGCTAAATTACGCAAAATTTCGAGATTTCATAAATTGTTTGGCTTTTTTGTTTTTCTCCCTGTGACGCGCTATAATAGTACGGCAATTTGGCTGTCAATATTCGATGGCGGAAGGTTTTTGTAGTCATTGATGACGTTTTTTTTTACTGTTTACATTTACATTATACAATGAATTAACGAGGTGCATTGTTCGCGTTGAGGTATTCTGCAAGTAATTTTTACATATCGAGAAGCATAGCTTTAGATTAAATAGCGCACCACTGATACATTTTTAACGCTCTTGGCAGTCTATCGGCTCCGGATTTTTAAAGACGATAGTCTTTCTTGGGCTACTTATACCCAGAAATTTTGGTCTGTCTGTATGTCTGTCTGTCTGTCTGCCTGTCCGTCTGTCTGTCTGTGACTCGATTCAGCCACCCGGCCAAAGTAAAATGCATACTGCGCAATAGTCTTACATACTCACAGTCAAATGTAAATGTCTAAGCCCGGTTTATATGTTCATACTTGTAAACTTTGTTGAACACGAACAAGACATCACGCAAATATAAGACAGAAAAGTAGGACACAAGAGATAATTACATTGTTCCTTTATTAAAAATTTATGGATCCTTGGTTTTTATTATAACAAATGATATTCTACATCTACTGCAGAGAACCGCCGCCTCCTAGCGGCATATGAAAAATCACGCGGCAACAGCAACGAAAGGTTCCACTAGCTAGGTTCCACGTCCTCCTTGGAACGCACGTGGAGCACGGCCACGCGGTTCTATGAACCTTGTAGTCGGCCGCCTCCATTCACGCGCGTCTCCGCCGAACTGCAGCGCTGGCATCGAGGAACCCGGCCTGTAGCAGTGGAACGCCGTAAATTCAAATCGCCTTGCGCAAACTTTTAGTGTATTTACCTTGAGATGAGCGCGACGGTACAGGAACAGCATGAGAGGTGAGCGGGAAAGCAAAGGGGGGCATTTCCTTGGCAGTCTACAAAAGACTATCGTCTTTTGACGACATTTGCAACTAAAGGAGCAGATACGCGGCCATTTTTTTGTACAAAGGAAAGGAACGTGCAGCTGTAGCTTATTTATTTGATAAATCTGATTGCGGATAAAATGCGGGAAACAGACGTGGGAGCGCGGCTTCTGCTCCCAGGCTCCCATGCCGTCATTACTTGGAAACCCAAGACACAAAGCTTCAGAGCTGCGGGTCGACCTAGCTTCTTGCATAGCTGTCTCCCGCTTCTGGTTTTCGCGTACGGAACGCAACATAGACAAGCTGGTGCCAAACCATAGCCTGTCGGAGAGGCGCCAGATGTGGCCGAACTCGGTGCTCAGGAATTCGCGCTGGAACCGGCCTTTCGTGCCACCCATGTATTTGCGGGCTTGACATTGGAATTTCTCCATTACTCGAATTACGGGGACGTTTTGTCGGTGATTCCGCTTGTACTCCACACCACTAGCGTGGTACTCGGAATATTCCGCTCTTCGCTTCCGCTTAGGCGAGGCGGCTTTGGCGCGATACTTGAGGTTGGATTGTAACCGTTTCCTGAGTTCTCGAGCAGCGACGCGACGGTGTTCGCGCTGCGCTTCTTCTTCCTCGGGAGTTACACACGTTTTCAGCTGACCCATGTTCTCTAGGAGTGTAAACGATGTGCTCTGTGCGGAGTCATGGCACACACGTCGCGAAACAAAGCCGCCGCGTCAGCGGAGTGCTATCATGTCTATAGGTGAGGCTTGGTTCCGCCTATGTTGCTGCGTTACGGTAGTGACGGGCGCTTTGTGCCGGAGCTTTTTAGGTGCGCAGTACCTTAGGACCGCACAATGTCCGTCCGCGTCCGTGCGCATAGCATTACAATCGCAAAAAAATCACGCCATATCCACGGAATGAATGATGATAAGGGGGCGAAGCTCGAGAGGGGGAGATCATCGGTAACCGTAACTCTCCCGTGAAAGTTCGCCCATTACATCATTAAGAAAAGACGTAAGACTGTGTGCGTACATTGTACAAATCAACTTTATTTTGTTCTTTTATTTTTGTTCTTGTTCGTTTTTTGTTTCTTTTCTTCGTTGTTCTTTTCATTTCGTCGTTGTCATGACTGGATTGCGAGGTCCCTTCATTACGACGGCTTTATGATCTGTGAAATGAAGCGAGAGAGGTTCTTGTACTGGCTGCAATGGGAAGTTTGCAAACACTAAGTCTATACACGTTCCATCGGATCGTGGTAGGGTTCATATGGATACATCTGAGTGCGCTATTTGGAAAAGCATGTGCTGCACGATCCAGTCATCGGCAATGAGGGTCCACGTTGAAGTCCCCAACCAGCACAAACGGACGGTTCTTGTACTTGTCGTCGTAGTCACGTAACGCAGCGTCTATGAACGACTTGACATCCCCGATGGACAGGTTGGGTGCGAGGTACACAGTCACGACTACGATTCCAGAGTCAAAGAGTTTGATGGCTGCGTATTCTCCGTTGTCACTTTCATACGTGAGTGGTACGTCGAGATGTTGAGCAGGCACATTTTGCTTCACGTACATGGCGACACCACCTGCAGGACGGTCCCCGATTCATCGATACACACGACTGGAACGTATCCTTTGATGTAGGGTTGTGTGGCGTTCCACGTCTCGGTAAAGCACAGGACGTCGACTGCGGTCAGTATGGGGTCCATTTCTATGTCGCGTACGTGGGCAGTGAGAGAACGAACGTTGAGGAGGACTATGGTGAACTCGTTGGAAGAGTCAAAGTCTTCTCGCAGCGATCGTAGATACCGCTGCGTCAAGGTGGGTAGTCGATGTTGTTGTAGACGTTGAAACTCTCGCAGCATCGCCATGTCTTGATTTGTATCTGTGTGGTAGAATCTGTGATCTCCTTTAGCGTTCGTGAGATGCAGGTTATTTAAGTTGGTGCATCGACTGAGTGCGACGTACACCAACTTCTTGGGGTGCGTTCTGCCGTATTCGTAGACGACTGACGAGTACGTTCCCCCCTGTGACTTGTGGACCGTAATGCCACTGGCCTGAACGAGGGGGAACTGCTTTCTCTTGCAAGTAATGCCAAGCTTGCGATCCAAGGTTACTGTGGCAGGTTTATGTTCGATGGGAACCCAAGAATCGTGGATGGCGTGACCGCTCCGTCTGGCTTCCAGCATCAGTAGCTTGGAGTCAAGACGAGTAAGCGTACCGGTCGCAGCGTCGTCAAAGTGCAACCAAAAGCGTTTGGGGAAGTCGCCGTCGATTACCGATCTCTCGCACGCCTTGAGAATCCCAACTGCCCCGTTGACGAGACCGTCCGTGACGGCAACGTTGTAAGTGAGCATGTACGATTTGTCGAAAACGATGAGAATTTCGCGAGGGAGGTTTCCAAACTCGGTATGCGACATCTTCTCAACTTTTGCCTTTGCCCTGGCTAGATCGTCTTCGTTACGGTACCCAAAGTATTTGGCGTCGGATTTCAGCGATACGACGTCTTTTCCCGCTCGCTGAGCAACGAAAGTGTTGAATTTATTGACCTCGTCGTTTGAGTAGAATATTCTTATCGCCGAGGGCGCACGAACCAAGGCTTCTACTGCGGTGATGAAACGGCTCTCGAGTAGTCGGACCTCGTCGTCCAGAAGCGCTCTTCCATCTCCGATCTTAGTAAGGAGAGCCGAGAAGGAGACATCGGATTGTCTGACGACTTGGACGAGCGGAAAGTAATCGAGGTATTGCCATTTGATTACGGTCCCGAAGAGGCCACCCACTTCTCTGCACCTCTTGTACACCTCGCTCGCGCGGACTGGTGGTAACTGGCGCAAATCACCGCACATGATGACGTCGAGTCCTCCGAAGGGTTCGTCTAGCTTTTGCGTGATTTGCTTGAGACGACATCGATGGCATTGAGGATGTCCGACGACATCATGCTAACTTCGTCAACGATGATGCACTTGACGTTACGGAAAGCAACTCGAAAGGTATGGAGTTCGCTGTCGCGCAATCCATGGTCCTTCTTGTTGCGAGTGAGCTGAAAGGCAGAGTGCACGGTGGTTCCTCCAACAGCCACAGCGGCCTTTCCCGTGCTCGCGCAAATGACGAATGCATTGTACGCAGCTGTGTTATCGTTATAGCGGTTGTAAACGTCCATGACGAGCCTCAGGAGAAAGTTTTACCGCACCCGCAGGTCCCGTCAAGAAGACGCGTAACGGAGGTGCTCCGGGCGTCGTTTGTCTGTGGAGGATTCTCGAAGCAACTCGTACTGTTCCGCATTCGTCATGCGCATGAGTCTGGCATATGCCTCTCTATCCATGACACCTTCTCTTTTGCGCGCTGCGGCACATGGACTGGCCTCTTTGACGGCACGCGCCACCTCTTCGTTGGGCAAGAGGTCGGCGTCTTCGTCGGCGACTGGAACGGCAACTGCGGCGGCGGAATCGTCGCGAACGGTGGCGGCGGCATCTTCATCTCGTTGCTGCTGTATCCTGTGTTCTTCGATCAACTGAGCCACAATGTCGTCGTCGTTACCGATGTTGTATTCGCGATGTTTTGTAGCAATGAGGGTCCTTGTTGGCATCGTACGTCTCGAAGTATTTGTTATGATCGAGAACGTCGACGGTCTCGTTCCTGAAGGGTACGTAAAGGAGGACCTGTTCTCTCATGTAATCCTCAGGTCGATCTGCGGCACTGTAATGACAGGTAGCGAATGATAACGGAGTGCTCGCGAAGACCGTATCCGCGTTTGTACTTGCTCGCAAAGTCGGCAAGGCAAACGTCTTCCATTTCGGGCGGCCTGCCCTCGTACCTCTGGACGATGTTGAGCTTCCAGACGTCGGTGGACGAGGCGCCAACTTTTGCCAATTCCTCGTTTCGTTGGTCTTTCGTACGCGGACTCGTTCCTCCGGGTAACACGTGGGTATGTAGACGACCTCACGGCTCTTTTCCGACATTTCCTGACCCAAGAGGAACCAGGAAGCCTCTTGCGCCGACATTTCGACCCCCTTGAGCATGGTCACTTCCCAGAGAGTGTACGACGGCAGCGTATTCCGTTTCTGGCTTTTCCTCTAGAATTTGCATCACGGCCTTGTGTAGGTTCGACATGCCGCGATTCGCCTTGTTCACGTAATCGACGACGTACGTTGCACAAGCGTAATGGTCTAGGATCACCTGAAGATCCATGTTAGAATCCAGGACCTTTGCGATCCAGGGGTTGAAGGGATTGACCATCTTTTGCGCCGGGGTGCGACGATGTAGAACGCAGGGACGCGTAAATCCGGCTCTCAGAATGTCCATGTATTCTGCGTGGGACCGAACGTTGAACGCGGCGAGAAACTCTTCCAACGAGTCGAACGATCCCCTCTCCAAAGCGTCGTGCATGTCCTCGTACCGTTGCTTGAGTTTCTGGTGATGTGCCTTCGCGGCCTCGTCATCGGTCGGAGGAAATGGGACTACAATCGTAGTGTCGTTACTGGGCATGAACGGCGCTCCGAAACGACACTTGGTGCGTCCACGCTTATAGCAAGTGTGGGTGTGAGCGTGCAGCTGGGTCCTCTCTCTCTTTAGAAGGTCCGTGTCGAGAGTGAGCAACGATTCGACCATTTCCAGCGTGCGCGGCATGTCGCCAGACACTTCTTCTTGCGGGGCGTTATCGAGCCACAGAATGGTGTGAATGTGTGCGCTACCGCGCTGTTGGAATTCGACCCGCTCGAAGAAGTCCACCACAACGTAAGGCTTGAACGGGGAGCATCTCTTGTCTTTCAGTATGTTAAGAATCACGTTGAAGATTCGATGTGTGTAAATTGCACACGCAACCGGGTCGTTGTTGACCAGTTCGACGCGTTGCATGGAATTCAATTCTTCAACGGCTCGCTCCACTCCTTCGGGTCCCACTCGCAAGCGCTCCAACGTTTCGACGAGTCTGTCCCAGTGCAGTTCGGAGGCAGAAAGCGTGAGAAATGCGTGAGGCTTACCCAACTGACGAATCATTGCAAAGAGTTGTTTTCGTCGTTCTTGCCAGTATTGCACGGTGTTTGGTATGCCTCTCATGAATCCGAGATCTCGGTTGAGGACCTCGTCCATGAATTCTGCATTCTCGAGTTGCTGCCGCGTAATCGCATTGGTGATGGAGTTGGTCCTGAACGTCATGGTCTTGCCGGCAACGTTGTGACGCATGACCTTCATGGCCATGTACTCCGACATGGCCATGAAGACGCACTCCGCGACGACCGGTGCGACGAATCTCGCTACTCGCCTTTGTGAAGGGGGTCGGTCTGGGTCCGGTAATTACGCGGGGTACACCGAGGTATATTTGTGGAAACGAGAACTCTTCGGCATACTCGTCCAAGAGCAGAGAGATGGGAATCTGCCCTTCCCCGAGTGCCAAGTGAAGACTGTGCGTACCTTCGATTAGTCCTGCTGCAGATTGTGCCGCCTTTACCGCCGCCTTCTCCGCCGCACTTTTCACCGTCTTCTCCGCCGTCTTCCCCGCCGCAGCGTCGCCGTCACTGTTGTTGTTGTCAGTGATGACGCAGGCTCCGTCGTCAAAGATCATGGTATGCGCACTCGTGTTGAGAGCAATCGTCGCCTGCATGGGATCCTTTAGGTCGGTAACCTCCGGCAAAGGCTCGATGTCGTCGTCGTCCCCGTCACCGCGCCGTCTTGGAAGTTCGTGAGGCGGTTCCAATCAATTTTGATTTGCAGGTACTTGTACAAAGGAGAATGCTGGAGGTGTTTGAGCCACTCGTGGACGTTACGTTTCTTGACGAGACCTTTCCTGTACGATTACGATGGTTTGCACACGAGCCGGCGTTTCAGATGGACGTCGATGGCCACGTCGTCGGGAACGTTACGGGGTAGACATTGCACAGTGTTGGGGACGTTTATCGGAACGTTAACCACTTGTCCCTTGATGCCGTACTGACCGCTCCCGTGTGTCAACCGCCTTATACTCATGAACGGTAGACGAGGCGCAATTAGTCGTTCTTCCACGGGGTTCAGCAGAGGCAAGTGATCCGGTCTCGGTGGATATTTGAAACCGTGGGAGACGCTCATAGAAGGCACTTTTCCGGCCATCAGGGAACCTTTACAGCTCGCACAAACTTTGTACTCACTGCTGACGGCGGTGGGGGGGAACGCGGACTGCAGCATGGCGATGGCAGTGGCTCGAGCGTTGTCGTTCTTGATGGAAGAAATCGTGACTAAATTGTTGGAAAACCACAATCTGTCGCACACATCACAACTGTGGCCGAACGAAACGTCTAGAAAGTCGCGCTTAAACCGCGCGTCGGCAGCTTCGGGCCGAGCTCGCTTAATGCGTTTTGCAGCCGCCTCGCGAGCTCTCACTGCATCGGGGTTTGCCTGCCGATACGAGCGCTTGCTTGCAGCCTCACGAACTCTCACGTTCTGCGGATCCGCTTCGCGCCGCTGTTGTGCCGCTGCGGCCTCTCTTTCGCGTACAGCGGGATCTTGGCGGCGTCGACGTGCAGCTTCGTCCCGTCTTGCACGTACGGCCGGATCTTGGATACGTTGACGCGCAGCTTCGGCTTGGCTTTCCCGTACAGCAGGATCTTGGCGGCGCTCAGCTTCACGGCGCGATTCTGCCGCTCGTATGGCAGGATCTTGGCGACGTCGACGCGCAGCCTGATGAGATGCTTCGGCCTCTCTTTCGCACACGGCGGGATCCTGTCGGCGAGCGCGCGCTGCCGCCGCCCTGCGCGCCCTCCGCTCCGCAGCCTTGTCAACAACCACCTCCTCCATCCGGTGACTCGTTGCCCGATCAACTCCCCCTCTGTTACCACTGTGGCGAGGCAGGACACATGTACCGTCGGTGTCCCTACAGGGAACTCGGGCTACGGGGCTTCGGAGTCAATGCTCCCAGGCCCAGACCTGGTGAAAGACCCCGCGCCATCGAGGACTACCCCGCACCTCTACCACAATTTGTCACGTAGGATGGGACACAACGGTAAAGAAAGAACTTTTATTTAGGGCGAACTTGTGCCCGAACAAGACGAGAGGAAACGAGCAAAGGTCCTTGCGTCTCGTTCGATCTCCGAGAACGACTGCCTGCGTTCGTGGCGTGATCTCTTGCGTGATCTCCCCCTCGCAGTGCACGTGCGCTCGCGCCTCCGTTGGCGAACACAGACAAGCTCGCGCTCCCGGTGCCGAGTTTGCGCTGCCGGTTGCAGCCGGTTCTTGCGCGTGCAACGCGGCCCACTTTGCGACATCTCCGAAAGCATGCGGCGGTCACGTACCACGAGACACAAGGGATGGACAGACCCATGGCTTTAGGAGCTTCGCCCCTAAAGTCATAGAGGCCACCGGAAGGATTCGAGGGTGGTCTGGTAGACCAGACAGAGTAGTCTCAGTCGTCTTACCATTGGGTAGGACCGTGAGTTAGTAGGGCGAGAGTCAAAAGGCTTACTCCCAAGCCTGAATATTTTTCCTTACGGCCGTAGTTTTCAACTATTGCAGGTTTGTTTTGGCTGTTATTTATTTCAGTTCGGGTGGTTTTGTTTGTTTTAGGTTCATTTATGCTGTGATATAGCCAACCATAAGCAGGCTCAGGTTACGGCTGGCTGTACTGACTAGGAAACTAGAAAACGCTACTCCCTCGCCTGTAACTTGCCAGAGAGTACCTTAGGACCCTCCAATGTCCGTCCCGCGTCCAACTGTGCGCACACCACCATCAAACAAAATCAAGCGAAATTCGATTTGAGCCGTGAGTTGCAGTTTAATTTAGGGAATAATCAAGTGCAACTCACGCCTCAAATCGAAAGACGGTCGAGGCGCAAATCGGATGTCACTCGGGGCGCAACTTGGATGTCATTTCGAGCCCCCGTACTACGCTCCCTCGCCATCATCCCCAGAGTGGATATGCTGCCATTTTTTTCTTGGTATTTATTTTTTGCTCACGCCACCGGACCAACCTCCAGCTAAAACGGCTCCGCTGTGAAAAAATTGTAAAGTGCCACAGTACTCCCATTACTACACAGTGAGCAAACTCGTGCGTACCGTCCTTGTCAAAATTTTGTGGGCCATGGCGACCGTGGCCGGAGCAGGCGCGCAGCCAAGCAGTGGTGCTGCGCTTGCCGCTATCGGCTGGTTGCGCGGCTAAACAGAGCGAGGTGAACTTTTGCTCTTACTTTTATAGTTTTTCCGGCTCGACTAGTGCTGCGCAAAGTGCCTGCGCTGAATCGAAGTGCGCCTTCTCTGAGAAACCGTCCACGCTGCACTTATCGCGCCAGCCATACCACGAAAGGAAGCGCGAAAGTTTTCTTCACTCTCATTAGCCGCCTAACCAGCCGACAGCAGCAAGCGCAGCGCCCCTGCTCGGCCGCGCGCCTGCTTCGGCCCCGGTCGCTGTTGCCCACAAAATTTTTACAAGGATTGTGCGTGCGTCTTTTTTGAAAGAACCGTATCGAGGTGTCGTGTTTTCTGTGCTGCTGCAGAAGCCACAGTGATGGAAACCGACAGACACGAATACCGATTCGGTTGCGTTTTAAGACGTATTAAAACAGATGAAAGGAGCAAATGGTCCTGACAAAAAGCGATTGTAAAAGTTTCCTCAGCTTTCCCACATTCTGAAATTTACAAAACTAACTAGTTTGAATCGGGATAAATGGGAATCACTAAGCTCACATGCCGGATGGTTTCGGTGTCTGCTCTTGTGTCGCGCGGTGGTGTAGCCCCGAGCTAACACATCAGGATGGCTAGGTTCCACTGTCTCACCCTTCGAAAGACGCTCCTCTCCATTTTCTTTCTGCAAACGCACGGCCGTGCTACGCCGCTGCGTCCACCGCTCTAGCCCGGCCGTGGCCGACGCTGCTGCGTTCGGGACACCGCCCCCGCGAATTCCAAGTAACGGCTGGCAGAATCTCTCTTTTTTACTCTATGCTAGAGCCACGTGTGTGAATTCAAGTGACATCGCATGGGAAATTGTTGTGGGTGTCGTTTAAAGCTTTGGTTTAAAACCACCTTCACAGCGTCGATTGGAGGCAATTTTTTTCACTCCGTCCTTATAGCGAACCTGAATGGCTCGTCTGCGCGGTCACCCCGCACGCTGCTCGTCGTCTCCTTGACTTTCATGTTGGTGAAGCGACGGGTGGAACTCCCGGAGCTTCGACTGCTCCAACGAGAGAGCACGCGCCGGGATCTTATCCGAGTACGCCGAAAGGGAAGGTTTTAAGAAAAACAGCAATTCCAAGTCGCATCCTCCAAATATCATCCACCCATGATGCAACGAAAGCTTCCCGCCATAAACTACTGAGTGGAGGAAGCCAGCAAAGAAGCATGCAGCGGTTCGCCACCATAAGCATTAGTGGAAAATATTTGTAAAGCTGCAGTCAGTAGGCAAGCTGTAACCCTCCTCTAAAAATGTACGCAGTACCTATATTCTTTTAGCCTTTCTTGGAATCAGCGTAGGCAGACGTCTACGCCCGCACCGTGCAGCGCAGAGATTCTTGACACGCCACTGAACACCACTGCTGACACTTCTGCTCTTCAGGGGACACAAAAGTGCTCATTTTCTATGTCATTTCAACCAACATCATTATTTGGGTCAATAATGGAATATTACCATTTTTCAGGGGAAAGGAGGGTTGGAGCACCAACTTCTTACAGATTGTATCACAAGGCAGTCACAACAGCCAAAAGCACGTGTTGCAAGTCAAGGCACCAAAAAAGTGGGCACCGTTGTGAACACTACAGGAGTTAAGCAGCTTGAAGTATACTTTTTCTTGATGTTGTAAAACCTTTAGAGTGCAGAGCCAAGGAAAACAAATTTAGCAAACACAGTACTGTTACATGTCCAATAGTGACATCTGTTGCCATAAAGTTGTGGTAGTTTGATGTTTCTCCTTGGGGCAAAATTTTATTCAGTGTATCCTAAAGTTGATGCTTCAAGCTGAGAAAAAAATTCCAGGGTGCGCAAATGCGCCATGTGTGAGTGTTGATGTTATTTTCCTGTATCTGAGTATTTCTGTGTATTTATTGTAAGCATGCGGGTATACGTGGGTATTGTCCTGCGCACATGGTTGTTCACACGTCCTAGTAGGGCGTTGTCATATTTTTGCTGCCCCGTGCGGATATGTCACATCGTGTCGGCATGGGTTCGAAGAACCAACAGCGTGTATTTTTGCATTGCTGTTTCGACTTCCACTGAAAAATTCCAGGCACAATGAATGTTTATTCAGTCACATATGCCCTACAACAGGCCCCACAAACAAAAAATCCGCAGTTTTAGTGTTATTAGCAAACGCCTGTGGACAGGTGGTCGCGTTTCAAAATCTGGCTTCAAAAACTCAAAATTTTCGAACTGCCAAAAGCACTTTGCTTTTTAAGGTCTGCTCGGCGAAGTGTGACCCACTATTGTATAATACCGGCCACACACACATTGTGATACCAACAGACAAGCCAAAGAAGGTCCTTTCGTATCAAGCCTACCAACAGCTGGAGACAGACTCTTCTTCCAATTTTGGCCATGCCGGCCCTTAGCTGTATATCATCTTCATCGCCGCCGTGAAGGGCAAAGCTTCTTGGTAGTAGTTATTTGAAGAAAACACATTATTTATCAGCTGGCACCAAAACTTCATTTTTCTTTTCTTTCCTGTTTTGCAGGATGTGCACGAGAGCGCACTTTCACTTCTGAAGACCAAGACGCTGCCGTATATATCCCAGGCAGAACTGGCGTCTCAGGCTCTTGCGGAAATCGACAAGGCTGTTTAAATAAATTCTAGAGCACTTGTACTCAAATTTCTGTACACCCTAGATGATTACAATATTCATTCCTTAATGGGTACTAGAGCACCTGTTTCCAGCCCATGAAAGACTACAGACAGTTGCCTTGAGCAGCCCACGGCGATGCAGTTGAGAAACTGTAACGAGTGCAGCCAATCCCTGAAAGAAAAGAAAACAGAAACAATGATTATTACATACCAATTTGTGCCTAACTGTGCGTTACTTCTACAGAAAATACATACCCTTGAATAGCTCCAGTCGACTAATGTTTACTCTCGTAACACCTCCGGGGCACAGGGCTCCATCCTGGGAGACCCCCTGATCTACAGCGGTGGATATGGGGCCCTCAGTACCGGTCTCTGCTGACGTTTCTGCGTGAAACAAATGTGATTTTGTACATATGACTGTTATGCCGTATGGCAAACTCTCGCAAAAAAAATAAATGTTTACTCAACCCTTGCAAGACTGCAAGCTCTGGTCTAGTAAGCAAAATTAACTCAAATTTCTAATATTTGTCGGAAAAAGCTTTACTTTTTGGCATTGAAGTATGCACAACTTCTTGGCTAAGGTACGCGCTGCTGCAGCGTCACAATACAACCACCCGCAGTAATGCATAAACTCCACCAAGAAGTAGGCATTACTTTAAAAACTTACCCCCAAACGCCCAAAACTGGTTGTTCAACTTGCTCCTTGTTTCAGTCTCTCAGGATGATTACTTTTGGCACTGCTGTGTCATGTGCATAGGTTATAACATTACTTACCTCCAAGGTAATGTGAATACTAGCCGATAGGCTATGGTTAAGCATCTAAACTATTTTTTCGATAGCAATGTGTGAATGCGTGCCGGTACCCAACAGTGTATGCAACACGTAGAATTAATAGCGTCAACTATGTTAATATAAAACAGCAGAATGGATACTGATTAATTTTTTGCATAATAATGCAACACAGTCATAAATTAACAATGTATTCACTGCAAGTAATTCAAAGTGACCGGAACGTGACATAAATTGCAATGGTCATTTCAAGCAAACCGAAGGTAGGTATTGCAACAGTGAGCGAGAAAAAAATCGTCGGCAGTATTGTGGGAAGACACTCAGTGACAAACCATGTGAAGGCTGCTTAAATTTTGCGTCAATTGACTTCAATTTCTCCATTAGTTAAAAAGCACCGACATCCTTCCCATTGACACTACACAAATTGGCGAAGGTGAACCTCATACCTCGAACGTACGGCGTTTCCGTTTTTTGCCTTCATACCAAATACAGCGAGGACG
The DNA here is from genome assembly GCA_013339765.2 of Haemaphysalis longicornis. Lineage (NCBI taxonomy): Eukaryota > Metazoa > Arthropoda > Arachnida > Ixodida > Ixodidae > Haemaphysalis > Haemaphysalis longicornis. Next base: position 29,256,234 of record CM023456.1, read on the forward strand.
ATCGAGCACACTTTGCCGGGGGTTCAAAACTAAGCTTTATGGTTTTAAAATTAGGGGATGGTAGGCACTCGAAGACCACCTGTGAAAATAAGTTATGTGGCCAGGGACACAAAACGAGATAATAACTGTCGCTGTCAGCAGCCCAATTATCCAAAATTCAACAATTAACTTTCCGCTGACTGCAGCAAGCAGGTATGTTTGTATTGAAAGTCTGATGCAGTCGTGTTTCCTACAGTATCAGTTGGAAGTATTCTTCTAGAGAGCCTGGGCTCCGAGATATCCGGCTCAAAATTTTAATTGTCGTTCGCATGATTACGCATGCAAGAAACGTATAATCAGCCGAAAGCGCCTCCCTGATTTGACGCCGCTGTTGCGTGTGGCGTTTCCTCTGACAACGGAGTGGAGGCATTGGCAAAGATAATAACTGTCTTCTTTCCCCTCTGGGCTGGTGAAATCAAGACATGATAGCGCATCAGCCGCAAACAGCAGGGTCACATCAGGGATGAGTTTTGCACGGTTCCTAGCTGTCTTGCATGCGTAATCATTAGAACGCCAATGAAAATTTGCAGTTGTATATATCGGAGCACAGAAACGGTAGAATAATTCTTCCAACTGATACTGTGTAGAAACACGAGTGCCTTTAATTTTTAATGCAAATATACCCCCTTCAATTTCGTACGAGTCACATAGTAAATGAGAACAAACAAGGGAATTCGAAGGATAATTAGTTAATGAGGCGCACGATGTCCCAGGGCCCTTATCTGACACTGAGAGTGGGTTCTTTGCTCGAACCAAAAGAAGCAGTCTAAACAAAACGCCGCCGACTCCCACTATCGCAGTCATATATTAGCGTGAACTCGGATCACTATCCGTGAAGGTGAAAAAAACAAAGGGTAGGACAGCGCTTTCTTTTACTGTATATTAAAATTTTATGAACTTCAGTGCGTCAACTGTCTTCGAAGCGCCTTGACAAAATATCAAGCTTTGGGAACTGTAGGACTTTTAAATATGCATTGCAATTGTTATACTGCGAAATCGCGCCCTCAAATGTGGCACATGGAGTTTGTAGCAAAAAATGTGCTAAGAAGTGTAGCAAGCTATTTCAAAGAAGAAAACGCCGGCGATCCTCAAGTTTACGTGTGTCAAGGATAGCTCACCGAGTCCGGGAGGAACTTCAAGACAAAGCGGCGTTCGTTGCGCGATTTCTTGGGCAGCAGACAACACACCACTGACTGCCCGCTCTTCGGTAAACATCATCGCTCACCAGTCCCTCTGGAGCATCACCCTCCCGACAAGACCTCAAATTCGCCAACGTTCGCACAGGCGCAGCAGACACCAGCGCACGACTTCTCTCAGAGTCCGTGGAACGTTCTGGGCACCCGCAAGAATATCGCGTATCCTGGCAGCGTTTTCGAGTTCCGTAAGAATCTTAGTGTTATTGTCCACAATGGGTGCGTTGCGGTCGCGGAGCGCCTCGATGTGTAGCGCGTTGGGGCGCAGCTTCACCTGTGTCCGGCTGTAGCTCACGTTCGGCTTTTTTTTTTCTACTCCCTCACCCGGTGTGCCGCGGAGTAAGCGCGGATGTTTGACATCGGGGAACTGGATGCATCAAACATTGGGGACTGTAGCTTTTCCGAGTCAACCGCGGCAACGGCGGCTTGCAGACTAGCCGAGGCAGTGAGACTCCGGGACCGGGCTTTCGAGAGGCGTCTCTGTATGTAGATGACTCGCCTCTGCGAGTGGACGACTGCGATCTCGGCGAGCGTGACGAGAATGAGCGAGAGCACGAAGATGAGCAGGAGCGCGGACGGGAGCAGGCGCACGGCCCGTTTCACGGAGCAGCAGACGACGGGTAGACCACGTGGCGAGGCGCTGCCACGCGGACCATGATGGCGTTGGGAGGGACGACGCTCCTGCTGCTCCGGGCAGCGGAGGGCAGTGTGCGCGACGGCCGCATCCCTGCCGCTTTCTCAGTCTTGTGGAGCCACGTTGGGCGGAGTTGTGTCCCCCTACTCTGTGAGCCGATCGATGCGAGGAGGAAAGGGGGCGAACGCCACCGGCTGCCACAGCTGGCCACAGCGCGGGGAACGTTGCCCTGGGAGAGCAGCATCCCGGCGTGGACCGTCCCACGCCGGCCGCCGAGCATGAATGACGCCGTCTCCGGGGCCGGCCGCCAGGGGGAAGCATCGGACTGCGTTCGCGCGAATAGTCCCTTGCGGTTCGTTGAACGCGAAACAGTTGGATCGACCTGCCCTGGGCTAATTGCGATACCGAACGGGGACTTACTTGGTATGAAAATGTCTGTTTACACTGTCATTGTCACGGAATAAAGGCGAATGTGAATGTGAGTTGACCCCATGACTCTGAAACAAGCAAATATCTTTTGTAGCACCTTAATCGTTAGCAAATTTTCTTCAGCGAAGATTGACGAGCTTATGGAGCCTCCCTATAGAAAAAAAGTGGCCTAAATACTCGAACTTGAGAGCTCTTAGCCTAAGCGTGGCAATTGAGCTTACCCGAAATTTCTTATTTGGTATGCCCATGGTGGATTCCAAGTGCAGTTGACCACAACCACATTTTCAAAATGAGAAAAATGATGTTTTGACCAGATCACAACTACGCATTCCATAGATGGTAATGTAACACCTGGCTTGCCTACGAATTAAGAGTAATTGAGCTGTACTTGGGAAACCTTGAGAAAACTAACACAGTAAAGCAAAAGAAGTGGTAGCTATAAGAGAGAATGTAACTGCTACGCAGTTTTTGAAAATGTTTCGTGTCCCTGCGAGAAACCGTCAATAACTATTCCAATCATTAGATGTAGTTTGAAAACCACTGCACATATATGTGGCAGAACACTCAAAAAAGATCGGCGGGAACACCGCATTGGACATTCGCGTCGATTCGTCCATCCTCTGGTACGACATTGCCAGTGTTTTGTCACCGGAATTTTGTCATTCTGCTGCTATATCTCTACGGTGTTTTTCTGTTATGCTGCTATTATTGCCTGGCGTTGTTGCGACACGTTCTGTTTTAACGCGGGCTCGTTGACGTCTTGCTACTCTGCCTTCATGCCGCTTTCCAGGTGCTATTTTCACTCAGGTCACTACCCTTTCGCTATTTTCTTTCGAGGGCGCAGTCTTTCGCGGGCGACAGCTACTATCTTTTAGAGACTCCCTCTCCCTGTTTGAATGCTTACCTTCTGCACTACTCAGTAAATCGCTTCAGAACCAGCGGTTCAGCAAATGGCCCCAGCACTCACGATTTAGCGTACACAAGAGGCCCATCCGATTTTATCAACCGAACCATATAGTCAGGTGCCTAGTATTTCCCCTTCCCTGTACACACAAAAAGGGAGGTGAGGCAAAAAGGTTTGATCAGCAGCAAGCGCCTCTGCACAAGAGCGAACTCATGGAAGGGTGTGTCCGGAAATATCTCGCGCGGCATGAGACCTTGCGCGAAACTCCCACGGGCAAACAAATGATACGCAGGTCTCACTACGAGTGATCTTGCAGTTGAACAAACGATATACAGCACCCTGGAGAAAAGGCTCGCTCTTACACATCTTCGCGCACTACCGGCAGCCATTTTCGTTTATTCATACTTTCTTTGTTCATTCTTCATTCTTCTTCTCTATTCCCTATCATGAAATGAAATTATAATGTAAATTTTAACGAGAACAGCAGCTCTAAGGAAAGTAGAAAAGTAAGTTATTTTTTGTTGTTGTTGTTTTGCAGTTCTCGGCAACGCTTCGTGCTACTGTGCTCTGTATTTTTTGCCTTTTTAACGCACCACGCCCGTTGCTTCAGAGATTTTTACTCTTACTGCACACCTTGTGCAAGGGCGAAAAAGCCCTAAAATATCTCATTTATTCTGCGGACCATCAGGTCTTGTGTGCTCTGCTCTGCCCTGAGCAGCCGGAATGTTTTCCAAAATAGTAAAACCCGCGTCACTTCTAACATGTTTGACTCTCCTTCCCTCTCCGCAAAAAAGGAAGGAAAAAAAAGGAAAATGTTTGGTTCCCTTTCCCACTCCGCGGTTTGGCAACCTAGGGACCTACTCCTGTATATGCTGCCAACTGTATACACACGTTTGTATTTTTCTGAATAAATATGTTATTTGAAATATGTTTATAAAACACGAATAATCTAACAGCGGCTAGCAGCACCGGAGGAGGCGTAGGCCGCCGTCGCGTGTACAATGCGAGCCGCCTTGGAAGATGAAGGTACCTACCGGGGCGAAAAGCAGGCTCGTGGCCATTGCTTGAGAGCGGGACAAGTTTTGGAGTACACTTTCCCAAGTTGTTGGTCCAGTAGGGATGCGCACGCCAGCAAAGTTCAGCAGAAAGCTGAACGGCAGATCAACAGAAGTTCCAAGTATGCTTTCTCCTTCCCATCCTTGAAAAGTACTAAGCATTCCCCCAAAATGTTGTATTGCACGCACTATGAAACATGTCTCAACGAATGGGAGTCCAGAAAGCGTCAAGGGTTGGGTGTTTGTAGACGCCAGCCGAATGCGTGTGTAAACCAACCCATCCGAGTAACGCTTTCACGTATTGGCAAGAAGATGGAATACGAAAAACTAAAAACCTGCAGCCCTTATCTGTTTTATTTCGCACCCCTCAAATTGTGCCGCATTGGCTACATTCGCATATTGATTCAAGCCCATGTTTCACCTATGATACATAAGTAAGGCCGAAAGGTTAGAAAAACGCTCGATGCCAGTTTTGCTTTACGAGAACGACGACTATTTCGACAAAGTTAGGACAGCGTTTTAAAATAAGAAAACTAAGCTAAGGGCATAAAGGTCTGACTGTGGATGTTTAATCTCAGGTCGGCTGCCTAGTGCTAAAAAAGACCGATTTCTCACATTGATCGCGACTTACCTTCGAGGTTCTGACCTGCCTGCGACATGAAGGCTGACTTAGACTCCAGTCTTCCATCATTTTGCTTTTGTGAAAGATGCCACAGGCACGTCTGTGTACCCTCACATCCAAATAGTTGCGTCCTATTTTATTTTTTTACACGAGCGTTACGATCTTTGGCTTGTGGCTAAGGGTATTGGTGGTTCGTGCCTAATTTCCAATCGGCCTTTTCGAGCTTCATGTTATTTCGGGCTTAGAAAAAATACTAGCAGCGTCTCTGAGTTTTCCAGAATATCGGGCCTATATACACAAAATACATAGAGATAGCACCTTTCCAAATGCTACCTCTGGTGATTCATTTCACAGATGCAAAACACGAGTACGCAAACAATACTTGCAACGCATAATTTAAATAAACAGTGCGGTTCGATTGATTTTTACTGAAAAAAATAAAAAACATGGTTGACAATGACACTGAAGTGTGGCGCGGAAAAAGCCGAAGAAAAACAAACGACCCACAAAAAAATTCCTCGCTTTCCCCGGGAAAAAAAGGATTATAAGTGAAGTTGCGAAGCATGATAATGCTATGAGGGGGATTTTTTTTTTGAAGTGCTGGTGGCCATTTTTGCCGTTATTTACATTTTAACTTCCCCCTTATCCTTTCGGAATTAAAAAACCCTCACAATCTCCCTCTTCCCGGAAAAAAAATTTTTTTTGGGAATTAACGTGTATTTTGAAAATAAAGGGAGAAAAAGCTCCGCACCCACGAACTCAGCTGCGAAGCGCCGACCGGCAGTGAAGGGAGAGGAGGCGCAGTCACGTGAGAGAATGCAGAAACTAGCGGGTTTTGTAGTATCACGTGTACACCACGCAGTTATCAAGCCGCTATAACGCCGCTGGTCGCCAACGCACGCCGCTGACGACGAGTTTGAATGCGTTAAAGATATATGGCGCGTTACTAACACTGATATCACGTCGCGTCCGTGGCTTCGCCAGCGAAGCCACGGACGCGACGTTGATATCAGTAGTCGAACAGTACTTTGTAGAAAGTGTTGGTAGAATCCGCGAAGTAATAGAGAAGGAAAAGGTGACGAAGAAGTGCTGTCGTTGTTTAGTGAACTAATGAGAATGAAAGTGCATTGTTTCGCCAGGTAAGCCCATGCTCAGCGTGTTTGTACAGTTGTTGTTTATGCTTCGTTTGGCAATAAAGAAAAAAAAAAAAGTCGCGTCCGTGGCTTAGTCGGTAGAGCGTCGCGCTGCGGCCGCAAAGTCCGCAGATCGAAACCTGGCGCCGGATGCTGTTTTTTTTTTATATAGTGTAGGGCCTGGCTGGCGCGCCGAGAGAGGGTGTTGCGAGCTGGAGAGTAGTAAAGGGGGTTTAGGAGAGTAGGCGAGGGGGAGGAGGCGCTATGCGAGCGCGACGATTCAGGCTCGCTTAAGAAGTGCATTCGCACTTATTCCTGGCCAATCTCCCACGTGGGTATGTGCCATGTCAGCGGCCAGGCAGCGCGCGCCCATCTCCCCGTTGCTAAGGAAGACGAAAAGCGCGCGCACCCGCAGCTGTGCTATGCGGACGGCGGAAGGTTCGGGGTCGCTTATAAAGTGCATTCGCACTTAAAAGGCGTATCCTGGCGCTGTCGCAATCGGAAAGACAAACAGCCGCCTTATTACTAAATGTCTGAACGCTTAGCTTTATTGAACCATGATAAATGACACCATCCACGTACGCAAATGTGAGGGCATTTTTTATTTCATGAACGTGCTCCGGTCGCATACAATGACGTCATTCATGGCGTATGACCTAAATAATTTGATCATGGCGCTTTCAGATCTTTCCTAAAGCTACACTTATGCCAGTCGTGAAAGTTATAAAAATCAAATCCCTGCACAATCTCCGAACTCGTTGCCGAGAAAACAAGATATCTTTTAATTTCGGGCAATTAATCATATCGAGTAGTACTTTGGGTGAAAATGAAGGGAGCTAAAAATATTGCTGCCAGCATACCCTACGAACTTCAGCATGCCAGAATTGGTGCAGACAATATTTTTTTAGGTTTCCATTTGCAGTGTGTTAGAGAAACGGGGACACCGTGAAATGATGTTTGCATTTTAAGAAAACTAAGGTTTCCTTGTAAGAACACGTGGCGATCACCTATTATTGTTCTAGGTTCTGATTTATTCAAAAAATCCCGGGAATGAAATCGCCGTTTTAGGGAAAGCAACTGTTTCACTGAAACCTTCGCTTTCCTTGGAATAGCGTTTTTATTCCTCCACCTATTCAGACAGCAACAAAATGATCATTAGGAAAGTGTTTTTCTAACTGCACACAGGCACTAAAAAGAGTGGAAAACATAACTGGATATAGAGAGCGTGCCAGATTTATTTATTTATTTATTTATTTATTTATTTATTTATTTATTTATTTATTTATTTATTTATTTATTTATTTATTTATTTATTTATTTATTTATTTATTTATTTATTGCAGCCCAAATAGGGCTATAGCAAGAGTGGGTACACAAAGTACAATACAATAGCGGACAAGTTCAATTTTGCACATCAAATAGCAGAACAAAGAACAAACACCAGGCCCAGACTAGGATGGGAGCAAAAGCGGAAAAGGTATAATAACGCAAATCGGTAAGTCGATTACATATGCATTTGTAGAATTAAAGTGCAGACTAATATAGCTGTAACAAACCTAAAGAGTTAGGTGGAGAGTTGAACACTATGAGGTTTCTACGGTTGTCGAAAAGTATTTCTGTGGTAGGGATCGAACCACATCTACAAGAAAAGAACGCCAGATAAGAATTTTTACAAGTATTAGAGCCAAATGGGTTAAGTTTGAAGTGGAAATAAAACAACTATACCTAACAACCAATTTAGGCGTGCGAACACCATCTCATCTCGCCTTCGCAGGCCACCTCAGAAGCCCGACGCGACGCCTTCTTTCTAACCCAATGGGTCAATTATTGCCTTCATATCAATAACTCGAGCTTTAACTCAACGACATACTGAAAGGAATTTTTTATAGGCGTCGTGAAGGGTTGAAGCTACTTATTTTAGTAAAGTACATTTTTCTAGTCTCCACAGTTTACCGTAAAAAGGTGTTCGTAACCGAGTCAGTTGCGGACAGAGTAGAGTATTGACGGTAGAAAGAATAAAGCTACCCTTTTCTGATGTTGCAAAAGCTTAAGATTTCCCGTTAGTGTACAGCGCATATTCCGTGAAGTGGCCGCCAGAACTTGATTTTTCACTGAAAGCTCCGAACTTATGCAGCGGCGATTCTCCTTAAAATTTATAGTTTCGAGAGCAAAAACTGCTTTTGCAAAAGCAAAAACATTGCTGTCACAGTGATATTTGATATGTTCAACTAACAAACAAGACCATTTTCTCTATCTTTCTCTTTGTTCCTTGGGGCGTGTCGTTGAAAAAGACAGAACGGGGCCATGAGGGCTTGGAAAACGTCAAGAATGCAGATAGAACCGCCATGGACAGATCGCACTGCCAACCTGAAATATTGCCCGCCCTCTCTATTCTATATCTGTATTCATTTTTTTTTCTGCCAGGCACAATTCTGCTGCAGTGTTTACAGACACTGAAATGTCAGGTGGCCTAAAGGGATTGAGCTTGTGAATTTTTACGCCCACAATTCACCAAGGAGTGAATTGCGGTGGCGAGCTTGCTGTTTCATATGCGTTGCCTATGTGAGCTTCTTTGGTTTTCTTGATATCAAAAATTCGGCATATTAGATGAATGCATTCACAGAAACATGAACAGATTAGTTTCGTACATGAACTTCGTTTCTGGTAAGGTGGCCGCAGTAACCAGAGTACCATCTCCAGTGATTCCATTTACAAGAATATGCCTTAGGGCGACTACAGTGTTTCGGAGACATTCCCTCCCTCTCTACAGCCCTTCCTTCTGCGCTTCCTTTCTTCCCCGTTCACTCTCCCCTCTTTTTCCTCCCATCCTGTCCCTTCCCCCTCCCCTCCCTCCCTCCCTCCCTCCCTCCCTCCCTCCCTCCCTCCTCAACCATATTTTCTTCCCTCCCTTCCTACGTCGTTCGTCCGTCCGTCGTTTCGTCAGTCCTTTCATCTGTACATGCGTCTGTTTCAGTTCGTTCGTTTGTTTGTTCGTTCGTTGTTGCCGCAACAATAAAACTAAGGAAGGAAAAAACAGTACAGGAAAGCTAAAAGTATAACCAAGAAACTGTCCGTTTGTCTACCATACACACGGAGGTGGGCCACTTCATGGTAAGTCTATTAGTCCATTTAGAGTTCACTAAGAGAGAGCGCGGCAGAGAGGGTGCGCAAATGTGACTTATAGACACCGACGTCAGCTTAGCCAAAGCCACACGACGCCTGGCAATCACTTAAACTGCATGCTTAAACACGCCGATCAAAGCACTCTCGCAGTGCTGACAGTTCTCTCTACAAGCTTGACGCATGAGTGGGGTAGGCATGCGGCCACTTTAGCGAGAGAGAAATGATGTTCGACCGTAGGAAAAGCTGCTGCAGTTTAGCGCCAACCGAAGTTGCCCGGCTGGAATGCGCTAGTTCAAGCACGCCCCGTCCTAAACGACCGAGCACAGAGCTCTTGGCTGCGTTGACCTGATCCTCGTGCTATGGCGAAAGCCTGACATGGTTAGTGTTTATCGGTTCCCACTAACGAGCTAGGGCACCCTTCATTACACAGGCGACAATCATGCCAGGGGAATTGGAAAACTATTACCATTTTTGTTTACTTTTTAGCACACGTTGGCATTATTCTCGTCATCATTATCCGTCGTCTGTTTTTTGGAGCCTAACAATAAAAAAACAACGATTTTTTGGCATCCTCGTTGATGAGGGGAAGTTACATAAGAAATAGCGTGGCACTCACGAAAGGCAAACGAGGGCATTAAGAAAAAAAATTTGTTCGAGTCAAACCCTGCCGTAACCGGCATGTAGTAAGTGAAACGATCCTGGCCAATCCCCAAGTGGGTATGTGCCCACAAACTGCGCAGGAGGCCGCCTGGTTCTTGCTGCGGCAGGAAACTAAACATCCCCCTCGCGAGGGCACGATCAAATGCAGAGCATTTCGGGGGCGCACGACGTTAAGTAGTTTGCGTTACGTTAATGTTGTTGCACTTGTTGCTGTTGGTTGTTGTATTGTAATTAATTGAGGAGACGTAATTACGTGGTCACGTGACATCCTTTATTAGCAGGTGGGTATGATTATTGTGGCGCAGTGGGAAGGGCACCATGTACCTCGCGTTCCGCCCACAGGTAGTGAATGCGTTGTATCAGCAGCTTCTTGACGTAGTTTGAATGAGTCAAGGATATAAGGCGCGTTCGTAGCCCTCCATTTTGTGTCGGATTTGTGGCGCAGTGGGTAGAGCACCATGTACCTTGCGTTCCGCCCGCAGGGTCGTGGGATCGAAACCAGGCGCCGGTAAGTATTATTTTTTTATATATAGTGTAGGGGGAGGGGTGCGGACTACGATGGACAACTAGAACGGGTGACATCGTGAGTTAAAGAAATGCTCGGCATTTAAAACGTCCGAGGACACCTAAGCATTTCTTACGGGTAGTGAATGCGATGGCATGAACCAACGGACGTACATGGACTTGCTTTATGCTTTTAAAATTTCATCGCTAAATAGCCATCCTTTTTATCCTGTCTTTAACAATACATCCACATCCCTGCTGTTTGTGAATCGCCCATCCGTTCCTTTGCCCCTTTCACTTAGAGTGAGAGAGGGAGCCTCGAATCTCAGCGCTTCGTTTTTAGTTGTGTACAGATCATTCTTTTCAGACATTTTACCGCCTTGGCAAAGTTCGCCCTGTGCCCTGTGACCATTCTTTTATGAAACTTGATAAAAATCGGGTACCACGAGCTGAAATACTGCAGCAGCACTTTCTGTCTCTGCAGTTTAAATACCCACGTGCAGAATCTTACAGCGACGCATCTAAAACCTCCACTATCGCGTCCTGCGCTGCTCATGGTCCGAATTTCAATGCATCCAGAACCATGAGCATACGCACAACCATTTTTTTCAGCAGAAGCGTATGTAATTTTACTCATTGTACAGCACATTCTTGAAAATCAAATTCCCAATTACATCATCTATGCAGATTCCTTGAGTGTTGTTCGTGCACTATGATCTTACAAGCTCCCCCCCCCCAACCCAAAATCACATAGTTAATCTTGTGTTCAACACCATTATGTCAGTCTATGCGCTAAAGCTTGAGGTGCTTCTCTGCTGGGTCCCAGGACACTCTGGGATCGCTGGCAACGAGTTGGCAGGCGAGAGGGCCACTGCTGCTGCACTCGGGAACACTGTAGACAACAACGGTACCCTATACAGACCTCAAGAAGCACATAAGACAACACTTGCGCAGAACATGGCAAACACACTGGAATGAACAAACATACATCAAATTACATGTAATAAAACCACGCTTGGGACGGTACACAGCTGACTCAGACAACGGACACACGTCGCCTTGGCTAGGCTACAGATAGGGCACACCCATGCAACGCACTCGTATCTGCTCCCGGGATCTTCAAGAACCCAGTGCAGCAGGTGCGGAGAGGTCTTGTCCATAGTTCACGTACTGGTTCCATGCAAGGCATTCGACACCACACGACGCAGAACATTTTCCTGAACTGTACAGACAACACATCCCGCTACACCCATCACACTTCTTGGCCGACAACGCAATGTTTTCTAACAACCGTGTTTTTCGGTTTTTATCAGACGTCAAGTTTTTACAGCTTCTTTCATATCATGCATAATCATCCTGGCCCTATACACCAGCCATCTTCATGCATTCGCTTCACTTTTTTTTTACTGAGACAATTTAGTATTTCATTGCACATCTGACCTCATAAAATAACTTTGTCTTTGGCGCTCTTTGCCCTTCTCGGCCTTGCGCCATTAAACTCAAACCATCATCATCAGAACGCCTGAGACGTCTTGCTTCCGCCTCGCGTTGTCGAAAGGCTTTGTAATCTTTCCGTTTGAGACGCTTTGCTTTGCGATCCGCCTTAGCGCTTTCGAATGGCTTCGATCTGTCTGCTACGCGTTGCGCCGCTGCTCTTGTGCCGCTGTGTAATGGGAGAATTAAATACGACAGTGAATTTGTCTGCTTGTCTATTAGCTCGTTTAGCTAAACCCAATTCGGCTCCCTCCATCAGCAGTGCACTGTCGTGGACGGCCGCCTCCCACTACTGCCAAGTCAAAACCCACGGTGTCGAGCGGCTCCTGCTGTGGAGCGCTTCTGAAGAGGTCACCTTTTCGCTACTTCCGAGTTTAAGCCCGGCAGAAAGGGGAAGAGGGGGTGGGTTGGGGTTCAAATATTTGCTGCTGATTGGAAAAATAAGTTCTGTTTGGCCTTTTTACGAGCACTTTTTGTCCCACGTGGAGCACCTTCTAACCGCGCGTTCCAGTAGATATAAAAGCAGTCGGATTTTTATTCCCCGTGGAGTGCCGAGAGTGCCCTTTTATTCAAAAGAGCGCTTATTTATGTTACCGCTAAGAAGTCCTACAGGGAAAAACTAATAGACCTCTGATAGCTGTGCAATCAAGCGTATTTGCGCAAACTTGAAGAGGGGGAAAGCTGTAGTGAATTATTCGATTTGAAGATTTATTTTTTCTGACATGAAAAAATAGTTTTCCGCGCATGTGTTTGCTAAACATACTTGAGTTCCCGGCTTGAAAACTGCATTTCTACATCGAACATGAAAGCCATAGCAATCTTCAACCTTTATGTTCTTTTGGACATGTTTTGTTTTGCTTATGCGTTAGCCCTTATTAGCTATGTATTTTTTTGCACGCCCGCATCGTGACTTCTTGAATGCTGTATGTCTTTTCCTGTTACCGGTGCTCTCTTAATTTGATCAATCATCCCGCAGTAGTGCTTTGCCCTCTTGTTAGAGGAATACGCATTATGCAAAATAAGCGAAGCAGTAAGTTTGGTTTGACGAAGAGCTGCCACCACTTCAAAGTGAAAACTGTTTCCACGTTCGAATTTTTAGCATTTGCACCACTTGTCGCAGATCGGACAGTCTTCCATAGAAAAAGAAACAAAACAAGCAGAAATGTGCTCCACAAAAATAGTCAGTGAAATAAAAAAGCGCTCTGTTCTGAGGCGAGAGTGGGTCAAAAACTTAAGGTACAGCGGATGAGGCGCTGGAATTATTTACCTTTTGGCTTTGTAGTGTGTAGAGCTGAACTTCGTCGTGTAGGGCTTAGCTTTGTTCTGTAGAGCTTTGTTGTGTGTAGAACAGGCTCAACTGTTTTGGCGCTTAGATATATTGAACGTTCAACTGTCTTGGGTAACAAGGCCCTCGATCATGTGGACCATGTGCAAGGCTACAGTGACAATGCCCTGTCGAGCGAGGATGTGACGTTTCACTAGGGTTAAGCAGCAAGAACTACGCTAGTGATAGGAGTTAACTCTTTCTAACAAAAAAAAAACGGAACACGAACTATGAATACAAATTGCTTTACGAGTAACACACAGCCAAAATGAGAGAGCCTTGCAAGAGGAAAAGTTTGCTATTTTTTTCATTCGCCTGTCACATTTAACACCCCAATTCCTTTTTGTTTATGTACATGTGTCTGTTATACGTATTTCTGGCCCCTCATTTTTGTTATAGGTTTCACGTCTGGAAGAAATATTTCCGGTCGCGTCTTCTCGCCACTGCACACGTGGCACTCCCCTGCGTTGTATAAGGTCCCCTCTGACACCTGCATTATCTTGTATACTTGTTAGCATTCCTTTCCTCAACGTCGTGTTTTCCATCCACATGGCCTTCATAACAGGATTCAACTTCGGCCTTCCCAAAAATAGAGAAACCACTTATCTTTGACCCGTTAGCCTACGTTTTGTGCTGTCCCCTGAAATACTAACTGGACCCAACGAACCAGCACCATCAGAGCTGTGGGAACAGAAACTGCAGTAACCCTAGGCGCCCTCTATGCGCTTAGTTGCAGTGTATAATTATTTTTCTACCCTCACATTTATATTTTTGTTCGGCGTGGAAAATGTTATAACGCGTGTGGTTTCACCACTCAGAATTTTTTCTCCTTTATTTTGTCGAGAACCTGTCGTACTAAAATGATAAGTATTCTAAAATAAAAACGAATCAGATAACCCAGAAAATATTCCTGGCCGCAACCGAGAAATGCGCCTAAGTGAGAATCAAGCGACCCTCATTCCCCTAGCAAGGGCGAGGAGGGAGAGGGCAGAAATACGACAGCAGTTAGTGCGAAATACGCTTGCAATAAAGAATAAAAAGAGAGCACGCAACAGGTCACGCTAAAATGATAGAATGCAGAAAAGAACGCCTAAGTATCATATACCACGTTGCTGTGTACACCAGGGCCGTTTAGTTCGCCCCGCTGCCTTTTTGACAGCAAACGGAGGATGAAATGAGACAAAATCAAATACTTCTTAAATTCAACAAGGGCAGAAATGAAAAGAAGCATCAGTGTTCGTCTCCTCGAGGGAATGGTGAAAGGGAGCGAGGAAATAAAAGATATGTTTTGGTTTTTGCTCTCACAACTCACGGGCATGGGCAAAGCAAGTAAGGAAGCATATTATAAAAGATACTTTCCTATCTATCGTGCGTTTTAAACAGGAGTTAAAATATGTCCGATAATTTCTCAGCGCCACAGCCCGCCTTGAAGGTGTATAGTTCTGACCGGTTCGACGTTGTGACGTAAAAATGGTCGCAATGGAATTCATCTTCTTTCAATCTAAATAACGGTAGGTGCAACGGTCGCTTTGCAGCAGTGGTGCAAAATACTCTCTCTCAGTGCAATGACGGATGAACCTGGTATTGAATTGACAACAAAGAAAAAAAAACGTAAACGACATTGTTTCAGCCTGTACCATTTATGAATAAAGGAGAATCAATTAAGGGCATCTTAGCAAGTGATTACTATTCTTTTACGTCCGCCTTAGCCCCGGACGAACCTACCATAGTACACGTTGCGTGCGTCTTTATATAAACTCCCAGGAAAGGCAATATAGTCAACGTTGATAATGGCCTGTTTTTCCTTTCCCACTACGAACACGTGTGCTGTCATTCCGGTAGCACTTCACGACGAATGATCGTGTACGTAAGCCCGGCCTCTCGAAGCGAGATGAGGAATTTTGCAATAAGGCGAGGTTTTCTTCGTAATGCAAGAGATCTGCGCCAAAGCACGGCGTTGTTCTATGGACCTTTCCTGGCGCGCTGGTGCGTCCACGCGCCGTCAGACCGGCGAAACGGCGTACCTCCCATAAGTGCCCGCTATTCGATCATCTCTCGTCGGGTGCCTTAAATATACGCATCGATTAAGGTTCAGTGACCCCATCCAAGCTGCGCTTTACCGTTGTCTTGTTTTGTGCTCTACATGCATCTTTAGAGAAAGAAGGTTTGCTTTATCCTTGACTAGGCATGCTTAAGTGCGTTCGTAGTCAGGCACTTCTATCCACTGTCCGGCCGTTCCGGTCCGCTACCATTTCGGCAGTTTTTGGCGCCGCAAATAAAAACAAAAACTGGAGGAATCTCACAATAACGCGTAGTATTTGAAGGAAAAAAGCTCTACGCATCCTTCACGACCATCATGATGGTTTACGTCCGTGATTGCAGCCGATTCGCTTCTTCTTCGCTGCTGCAACGACCTTTACTCCGTCATTGTTGCTATAAGTGTGAGTTTCTTTTATTTTTTGGAAGTGATAATTATAGTATATACCTTGGAGGGGCGCACGCTATGACGTGTCTTTCTCGTTCCGAGCAAGTGTTGCCACGATTACGGCGAACGCTGGAGTTGTTTTTTGTTGGAGGAAGGTGGGGGGGGGGAGGGGGGAGCGGGGGGTAGGCAGTCTTAGCCAATCTCCTGAAGTGGGTATGCTTGGATTGAAAACGTGCACCAGAGACGCTGGGCAATCGCCACGAGGCACGCGCACACCAGCGCTCGGCATTTTTGTGTTTTTTTTTTTAACTGGCGGGCTGGTCGCCGCGATTTTGGAAATCTCCCTAAGTGGGTATGCTTGGCTTGACAAACATTCACCGGACGCTGGGTGGTTGCCGCCAGGCTCGTTCTCGCGTGTGCTCACTCCGCAATTTCTTGGTATTTTTGCTGCGGACATGAAAAATTGCGATTTGCTAAACAGCTGCGCTGTTAAGACAGCGGAACAAACTTCGCGTATATTTATTTTTTTTTCTTGGATTCTCCTTCAACTCTTTTAACGATATTTGAGCAGCGTGTGAAACCACCCGAAATGTTCTCCTGGGTGTAGGCCAGGGTTGTTACTGGAGGTTTTGCAGAAAATTGGTTTTTCTCCAGCTTCCTTTTGTTTTAAATGCGGAGCATTTCTTAGGCTCGCCTGGTGCTGCATCGTTGATGGCGGCGCCGTCCACACGCTCACTGCGCATGCGCAACTCTCCTCCTTACACCCACAGCTCCGCGATACTACACTATAAAAAAAGAAATAGTTAGCGGCGCCCGGTTTCGATCCGACGACTCTCTGGCCGCAACGGGAGGTACGCGGTGCTCTTCCCACTACGCTACAAATCCGAGACAGGAGCAAGTGCTACGAACGCGCCTAATGTCCTTGACTCATTCAAACTACGTCAAGAAGCTACTGATACAACGAAGGCACGCGAAGCTGAACGTCAACGGAAACGACGAACTGAAAACTTTAGAGGGGGGATGCTGAATTTCCCGTGGGAAAGCTGTGGCGGGAAACCCACGCGCCTTGCACCTCAACCAGCCCCCGTCCGCAGCGCCCTCTGATGCTGATTGTGGCAGGATGCCCTAGGGATTGGCCAACCAAAGAATCCATCACGAGATAGGTTCGCGTTCAACCACCGTCGTCATCTTCCCGTAGGGGAAACCGGGCGAAGAAGAGAGAACGAGAAGACGAAGCTGCGAAGAGGAGGGCGTGCACATTGCTTTCAGCCGGTTGCACCAATGTCAACAACCTTTACCTCACCAAAGCTGACGGAGACTACCGATTCTACCACAGAGACAACATCGACAAGAACATGATGGACGAGTTTCGGCGCCTCGAGAACCACCCACCTACTCACCGTAAGACAACAGCTCTGCGTGCCTTTGCCACCGGTGTGGACCCGGACGCGGAATTCCCTCTGGCGCTAGTAAAAACCAGATCACTCAACATAACGGCAACCAATGGAACCACACGGAACCGTCAACGATGCTTCGCCTCCTCATCAGGGTTCCCCAACGGGAAAGATGGTTGTACTTTTTTTATATCACTTGCTGCTCGGCCGGGCAAGGCTTGAAGATAAAAGGACTCTTCCCAAGTAGCCTTTCCTCCACTCAATGCGCGCAGACGGGACCCCGCGTTTTGCTCAAGCCCTCAGATCGCCCACCAGCCGTTGGATGAGGTTGCGGCGGTGCTGCAGGTTTCGCTGCTCCTTCTCCACATGATCCTGCAGGAATGTGCGCCTCAAAATGAAGCTATTCACAATGGAAACCTCCAGATGCCCAGAAAATTTGTTTCGTAACCTACTTATTGCCTTTCGACAGAGCAATGATCAGCCTGGTGCTGTCTCCACCGCCATCGGGGTCTTCGTCAATCGCTTCTGCCGAATCACTGTCATCACTAACTTTTGGAGGTACGCAGTTGTATTCCTTACTGAAGCAACCATCGCCTTCGCTAGGTGCGTCAGCGTAGAACGCACACGATAAGCAAGCGGCCCTGCTTCTCAGCCAACTACACGCACGTGAAAACCCTCCGGAATCCGGAAGGCGCGGGCTGAACATTGTGCTGGACCCTAGTGCACGAAAAAGAAAACTTCAACAAAGTTCACTTATCCATCTAAAGATAACGCGTCCTGTATACAATGAATGCAGGCGCATCACAGTGAGAAAGACCGCGAAATTGAACACCCAAGTCGGGCGTGGCCAGACAGCGGACCGCTAAGACTGTTTTGCGTTGTCGAGCAGGGCCCGACAACGGACCGCTATTGATTAATCCGTGTTAAATTGCAACGTGCCTTCTTGTTATTTTTGATGTCCTTCAATGCGAATTACCGCGTTTTACAGATTAACTATTCAGAAAGAAAAGGTTGCTTCGATTTTAATGTAGATAAACGCAGATCAGACATAGATTGTCTACTCTAAGACATAAGGCGAAAGATTCATACCGTACCAACAAACGTAAGAAACGGTTTGCGGAAACGTTACACTTTTAAAGCGAAGCTTTCTTGGTCCCACAGATGGCGGTGTGTAACCAAAACGCACGGCAGAAGAGCACGAATGGGAGGGCATATGATGTTGACAACGATTATTACGCATAAAAAAATGCTTCCAGTGGTCGCAATTAACCTGGCTCCCTCGCGTTATGAAGCCGACGTCTATTTAAAGGCACCATTCCGACACGGTCGACAAATAAGGGGCGCGCCTAGCCTTCTCGTGAGGGATTAGTTTGCTTTCATGTGAGTTTGGACTCTGACTTGCAGGCAGTTTGTACTTTGATCATCGTCGTTTGGACTTTTACTCCCAGGCGGTTTGCCCTTTGAACGTTGACGCTTTGACTTTTATTGCGGAGGCTTTGACTTGGCACTTCGCTATTTCATTTTCGCACGCAAGAAAGGTTCGCGTTTCTTTCAACCATTGTCGCCTCAACAAAAATTATTTGTATTTTTTTAATTGTTTGCCCCAACGGGTGATGGTAATCATTAAATATCTAGAGAGAGAGGGAATAAGCTTCATTGGAGCATCAGTTGGACTAACGAGGATTGGTGACCAGCTCTTGGAAGGCGCCGATGATCAGGACTGCTCGTGCAGCAAGTCCGAGCTAGACCTGAGGGTCCAGCTTCGTAAAGGCGCCTGCCTGTACTCCTCAGAAGAGATTAGAGGGAATGGGTTGTGAGGACATAGCCAATTGATATTAGAGATTCTTCCTGGGGCTGCGCAGTCGGGGCATTAGGGAGATATGTAGATGATTGTGAAAAAGTTGGTGAAACTCAACTCTATAATTATTTTTTCGCAGCGTAGGGGGGTACGAAGACTGGGATGCGCCGAGAAAAAAAATAACATCTTTGTACCGTTCACTCCTCTTTAAAAAATCTGCAACGATGAAATTTAGACCTAATGGGGCTATGGAAGTGCCAGATATGAATCCTTTGACAACAGGACGCATGCCACAGAAATTGGGCAAGAAAGTTTCGAAAATATGTAATGTCGTTTTCGAAGTTTCTAGGTCATGCCAAAAGGCAACAGGCCTCAGAGACTTCAAGATAGAAGCTTACGTATAGAGTATGACATAAATGTTCAATACCAGATATCCAGTGTTATAAAATTTTTGTCACACGTGAAAGTTCAACTCTTGCTTCGAATTCTTTTAGGTCCAATAACTTTTTGCGCGGCCTAGAATTTTTTTACGAAGACTGTACGTCGTTTCAAAACGCAACGTTCGCGCTGCTTCGACAACACAGAATGCATCAAATTCGTCGGTAAGGCGGCCGCTTCTTTTTTTTCAACCACCTACAATTTGCTGCGTTCGGAAGGCATTGCCCGGCGGTAGTAACTAATCTTTCGCTAAATGGAGGTGACCTGAAAAACCTTTGGTGCATTAGAGACGTTTCTTTTCCAAATTCGCAGCTGTACTTTTGTTTCGCACTGTTGGCCTTCCCTCATCACACACGAGAAAAATGAGTTGGGGAATAGTTCGTCCCCACGCAATTTCTAAAGTTGGTGGATCTCCCCTGCAAAATTACTCTGAATAATAAGAGTTTCTGGTACAGAGGGAGTACAGCCTCTGTGACGCCTGTAGGCAGCGGTGGAAACAAAGGAAGCAATGCTTTTCTCCACAGATAAGCTTCTCCGAGTAATTTTACGGTTAACCCTCGGAACCCAAATTATATTTGTAGGAGGGTACTTAATTTTCAAAAGGGAAAATCCCATAGGTATTTATTTTATTTCATCGAGAAGGCACTTCATCTCATCTTATCTTTCAACAAGAAAGGGAAGGATGTAATGATTCATAAAAGCATAAATGTGAATGGTTAGACTTTATACGCATATTCACAAACCAGGGGTGACGAACAGTACCCAAATATGCAATCTGCCTCCGCTTGTACTTCCCCCATTGCGACATCAAATCACGTTCCAGGCGCTCCCAGGGAATAAAGACGGGGCAATCAGGACTTGCAGGCAGCGAACACAGTGTAGGAACTGCGATAGTTCACTTGAACCAATCAGAAATTATGCTTATGCATCGCACGTTCTTACTGCACCGTAATTTTTTTTTCTTTTTTTTTTTTTTTTTTTGCGACGCTGTGAGCGGACAATAGAAGCGGGGTCGGAGCTCAGAAATATTCTCGCTTTTTTGCCCAAAAGCACGCAGTAAGAATATTCTTCAGGAAGGAGCGAATTTGTCGGATTTATCATTTCTCTAAAGGTGGTATTATGAGTGCTCTGTGAACATTCGTGCCGCGCTTATTTTAGCGAATTTGAAGAGTAACGACGAAGTCCCCCGAAGGCGATTTCGTTGTGCTTCAAGGAAATGAGCAGAGCTTTCAAAAAGCCCTCAACATGGCGACGGCGTCACGCAGCACTCTCTTAAAAGCCTAAATAAACCTACAAAGAATATCTGCCGTTGAATAATTGCAACGTCATCAGTCGTCTATTTTTTAACCAATGCTCAATGAGAATTATGTAAAAGAATCCAATAGAATATTTTAAAAGGCAAGCATATATAAAAAAACTGACTAGTGCCATCACGCACACTCTTCTTTAGGGTATAAAGATTTTTTTTTTAGTTATAGCTTTTAATATTTTACATTTTTAAACGACGCTTGCGAGAACCTAGATTTATCGGTAAAGGCAATTGTGCTGGAAAGTATATAAAGAACTGAAGCTCGCCACATTGATGCGTTTCTTCGTACGTACGCAATACCAACGCTGTCTAATGTCGGTAACCTCATCTCTCCTGACTGCACTGCTTCATGTTTTATAAAAAATACCCATGTGTTGGCCCGGCCAAAAATAAAACACTAAAAAGAAATAGCAGGGAATTGCTAAGGTAATGTCGACATTATATAAAACAAACGCAATACGCCAGCTGTCTTATTGGTTTTAGACCTTATAATCTGGAAGCATGCGACCTATTTTTATACTTTTGGGCTTAGGTAAAATAGGAATAAGAAGTTTAGCATAGATGCTTGTACATTGTACACTCTTTTTTTCAGTTTGGCCTGGTGACGAATTTCACCGAAATGCAGCTTCTATTCGGAAACGCAACTTATTGTCCAGAAAGTCAAAACGAATAAACAGGGAACAAACGCTGTTTAGCTTCAATACTACGAAGCAGTCTTATAAGCATAAATGCTCGCTCAAAGTGCGAATGAGGCCACAATGTTGAAAGCTGGCTTGTGAAATAGGTGTGGGTTGCTGCCTTGTTGATGAAGGAAGAGCATAGATGATTGCTGGTGATCAGAAAAGGCCCACATCTGGCGTGCAAATCTGGCGCACATCTGGCGCACATCTGACAACAAAAAACATTGCTGGTTTGTTGTATCATAAACAAAACAAAAGTCGCTGCAGAAAAAACTGACCAAATAGAAGAAGGAAACTGCTAGCCTGCATTTAGAAATCGGGTCGTGGAGCACTTTGCATAATTGCCTCTTGGTTACGTCGGATGGGGCCCCCTTCTTCTCCCGTGTTTCATGCATCAACAAAGTGTTACTTCACGCGTAGAATGCCCCGCCTCCATAAGCGTAGCGTTGACGTCGCTGTAACAAATAAAAGCGCAATCACGCTTGAGAAAGCCGCAAGCGCGCACTTCAAACTGAATTCGCCCGTTCCTATTTTCTGAGCGTCCACCGAAGCAATTCAGTTTTGCAACTGCATCTCAGCACGCTCGAATACGAATTCTGAGGCATTATACAGCCCAATTTCTTCCACGCAGTGATGGGTAGCGGGAAAGAAAAACGTAGAAGAGGGAAACTAGACCATGCAAAATCGATGGCTTTTGCGGCGCCTATTTTGACGCCACTCGTGCGAAAAATAGACGTGAAAACTGGGTTGAAAAGCCACTTTGGCCCAGACCAGAGAGAGAAGAAACAAGAAAAATTAAGAACGTGCGTGGGACCGCGATAAGTGTACTGGTAAACAGTGATAAGGTTGATTCGTTGATTTACGTATCTTTTCACAACCTCCGATCACAAAAAACTATCATTTTAACCGTCGTTGCGCTAACAGTCTTTCATAATAACCGAATTGTCCCCATAGCCGACAATTCGATGGGAACGCCTTTGCCGACACAGGGGCAGGGAGCAGTATGGCATGATAGTCTGAGGCATGAGAACACGAGCAAAAAAAATACGCGATAAAATATTTGATTAAAGAGCCTGAAAAATGTCGTGAGTCAAAGCCAAATTTATATTGCCCTTGGTTGCAAAGCAAACCTCATAGCGAAAATTCAACAAGACAGACGATACCAACGACGGTCTGACGGAAACGTCCCGCCTTGTGACTCCTTGGAGTTGGCCTTAATTTCCCGATGTGAAGCACACTAGTTCAGGTTGTTCCCCCGAAAATAAAGGTTTCGGTAGGTTACATCCTGGAACAAGCAGAGGCGACTATTGAAGCCGATGCCGAGTTCAAAAAGGCATTCCTTGTGACAAAGGGGGTTCTAGCAACACAAATTACAGAAAAAATGGAGGTTTTATTGTGAAAACTAACCATTTACTCACTCGATCCACTGACATCACCCGGCCTCCACTTAAATGCAAAACGAAAAAATTTGGCATTATGCATTCAAAATATCCACGCATCTCAAGACCAGAAAACCCACGCCAATAAAACGTTGCTTCAAATTTAAATTTTTTTTTTAACTTTAGAAGTTGGTGCAACCAATTCCTGCGGCGCCCACAGAGCAGCAATTGCTAAATTTTTTTAGGGGCGAAGCGCCATCGCGTCTTGGGCTCACAGCGTGTCCTGTCGTGGTTGTCTCCTGTCGTCATGGTCAATCAAGTTGTCAAACGATGGTAAAAAAAAAAACAATTGTATAATGAATAATGAATAAAACCGCTTCAAAATAAACAAACACCATTCAAAATAATTTAGCATACAGGCATAATCAGGATTTATTTGCATTAATAACAGAAAAATTTGTTAAATTCTGTCTCGAAATTGGTTTCAAACGCAAGGTTTTCTGAAAGCATACTTTTTAGCATGCTGCGACGCGTGACACGAAAGCAACTCACGGCTAGACTGTCTCTCATTTAATTTCTACAATCCAATTCAACGCAAGAGAGGGCGACACCACCTCAGTAAGAGCGCGATTGCTCCTCCCACCGGCGCTTCTCAGGCGCCAAAGTAGCGCGCGCTATGTGGAAAGAGAGACTTGCGATCTTTGAAAACACTTATACACTGCATGCTTCCCCTCTCCCCAGGTTCCACGTTAGTGGAGATGGCCAGGATTTTTTTAACAGCGGAGCTGTTGTACAAGCCAAATTTCAGTGTTAAAAGAAAAACTACCAAAAAACGCGGAGCGCTTGTGAGCGCGTGCCTCACGGCGACCGGCCAGTCCCCTGCTCGCACAGCGGCCTCAGCTTAGAAAAATTTATTTATTTATTTATTTATTTATTTATTTATTTATTTATTTATTTATTTTTATTTTTATTTATACTGCAGGCCCCACACGGAGCGCAAGCAGGAGGGGCATAATCAGTCAAATATAAAGAAACCGACAACACAGGGTAAAGTACAGTAACTTGTAAAGGCATACTGTCTCAATTTTCCATATGTTCAATCCCATCAATGCTGCAGACAACAGATATGGGTAGATCATTCCAGTCAGATATGGTGCGTGGCAAAAAGCAAAATTTGAAGACGTTTGTTCTGGCACTGTAGGGGGTCAGGGATGCACTGTGTCGATGTCGTGTACGCCGAGCAGTCAATGGCTGAATATACTGGCCAGGGTTAATGCCAACTTTGCTGCTCTTACGTTGGTAAATAAACTTAACCCTTTCTATTTTACGTCGTGCTTGCAATGTTTGGATCCCATGCTCTTTCATCAGATTAATAGGTGAGTCTGTCAAACGATATTTTGAGTAGATAAAGCAGATAACTAAAGCAGAAAGATAAAGTAGATAACTTCAGCGCTGTTATCCAGTGCTAACGCGAATGGAATGCTTGGCATGAGGAACACCACGATATCGATGCCTATGACGGTGACTACAACTAGAAGAGTGCAAAGCAACGACTGAACATGTAAACAAAAATTTCAAACCTGTACGAATTCGCAGGTGATGTGCCCCTCAGTGCTCCCGTATAAGAAAGTCCTGCAGCTCAGCTATGGTTCATTCACTTAGTGTAAGCTTCGCCAGTTGAGCTCGTGGGGGGTCTGCAATGCTGAGGATGACTTTTCAGCCACCACTCGCCGCGAAGAAGACGACGACCTCCGCAGTGCGTATTACGGCGATTACTAGCACCGCAACTATGCAAATAAACGATGAAACTTAAACCTAATTATATCCGGCATTGGTCACCCACAACAGCTCCGCCATTCAATTCTTGCGCGTTAGTGCAAGCTTCCCTGAATTTCTTGCTCCACGTATAGGTTTCATTCATGACAGAGTTTTCTCGCTGCTGTTTATAGCTATGCCTGTGTCTCAGCAGCAGTTCAAAATCAACGTCAACGGAGAATTTGTCGCCCTAGTGTCTAGAAAGTAGTGATAATTTAATGCTCACAGATTACCGTTAGATTGGACTCATATTATAATAATCTTCAGTCTATGTTTGCGTATCCACTTATCCTTAAAGGGGCACTGACACAAAAATTTTGCATCTTGTTTTTTTTGTTGCGATAAGTAGCTAGTGACCTACTTATAACCTGTAGAAACCTCATTTGCTTCAGCGTGCGACGGTTGTTTAATTAGAGGCATTTTCAATGCGGCCAGTCGCAGTTTCGGTTTCAGCGAGTGCCGCGAAACGATGGATTTGTGGATTTTGTGTGAACAAAGCTGACCACGTGACCGTCGGAGGGATATCACAGAGCAGAGCCGCCGTAGCACTGTCGAATCCGCATCGACGGCAGTTTCTGCGAATGCCCCCCCCCCGTACTGATCTCGTGAGGCGCCTAATTAAAAAGCGACCGTGGATGTGACGCAGGCGCTGCGAGTGCAAATGCTACCGCGGCTAACGAACGACGCGCGCCGCTCGAGACGGTGGGTGGCAAGACGCGCCCTGGGAGCAGCCGGCCGGTCTGCCTACAGGTCCGCCTACAGATGTGTTCGGCTTAGCACTGCGGCGGATATTCTAGTGCCGCTCTAGTAAGCGGTGCAGATGACAATTTTTAATGCAACCCGCCATGGCATCATTAACTCCTTTCTCATGTAAGCCACCATGGTCGGGACTTGGGGACAATTTCGTGCAGCGGTAACAAGCTATCACTCGAGCTACCTGCGCCGGCGTGGGCCACTTCGCGGCCGTGGCCGCCGCCTGCACAGCGACCGTGCGGCTTGCTCAGTGGGCTTTTCGTGCCTCCGGCGCATTTCCGCATCCAATGGTAATAAACAGTAATAGAAACAGAGTGCCTGGAATCGCTGTAGAACTTTGGTCGCGGCCAGCTGCCCGATGAGCTGACGAAATCACGGCGCCTCCGCCGCCAAAGATCGGGTCGTTCGTTCTCGAGAGCAGAAGCTCCGCCCTCCGGCCCTCCGATTGGAGCGGCGAGCCGGCAGTGCGGAAGCGGCAAACACAAACTCGTGACGTGTTTGGATGTTGTTTATTTACACTTGCGCGTGGTCCTCTGCTGGCCGCTCGGTTGCGTTTCGCACACTTCAAAATTGATTTTAAATATGTTCTAGGCTGTATTCACCGCTGATATTTTGCAGATGATGTATATGTGTTCCCACCAATCTATCTCCGAAGTTATCTCGCCTTCAAAATTTTGTGTCAGTGCCCCTTTAACAATCTCTCTAACGTTACTAGTGCGAAAAGGGAAACGGGAGCCACTTATTTCCATATTTATCGTTTTATTATTTCAGACAGATTTGATGATTGCTAAAAACCTCGAAGGCTTTTAGGAATCGTTTCTCTCTCATGTCTTTCCTGTGGCTGCTTTCATAAAGCTGATTTCAGCTAACTGGCCAAGGGAGAGGAGTGGCTCTCGGTCGGCAAAGAGTTCATTCGCTTCGCATAAGCTAGCATTTGAACTTACATCCAACTGCGTTTCAAGTCAACCCTCGAGAATACAAATGCAGTACTCCTATAAAGGCAAAAAGGAAAAAGCTCGAAATTGCTGCAGTTTTTTTGAAAGCCTAATCGCCTGCAGCTGAGAGTATACAGCAAGCATTTTCGGCCCGCTGCCAGTCTGAATAATCTGGCCCTGCAACGATCGGCGCTTCACCCTCTCGATTTTGGAAAGTAGCGATGGCTACAACGCTCCCCCTGGGCAAAGCACATTTAGTCGGGTGGGCCACTTTTGTGCTTCGTGCGTCCATCTACGACAGGGGACGCGCCTGTATCATCAGCCTCAGATTATGTTTAACAAAGGCGCAGTTCCAACTCAGCATTTAGCGCACATACCCCAAGACAAATTACATAAAACCTTTTCCACTTACGTTAATCTATCACCGCTCGAAGTTTAAATACATTACTACGTTAGAAGCGATTTACTAACACTTTGAGAAAAAGATTCGCTTTGCTTTACCCGCTTGCCTAGTACTGGGAGCTGAGATGTTCTGTCGATACACGCCACCACTAAACGTACTTCATAGACTCACTTAATTTGCAACGAAACACACAAACGATCCCTTGCGGCGCATACTCTTCTGCGATTGAACGAATATACCCTTTGAGTGCTCTGAGCGGGCCTTAGAAAACCGTTTCTCATGTAATGCATTCTAGCCTCATGCGTACGCCATTTAGAAAAGCGAAGGTATACGTTGGTCGACCCGCTCCTGCGGTGCGACGATAAGGCTTACGTCGGAGGTATTACTCCACGAAGGGGAGTGTACCCTCGGACCCGGGAGTAGGCAGGGGATTGGGCAGAGTGCACCGGGCGTTTGCAAATAGCGCGGTGCGTGTTCGGTTCGCCGCGTTGGCGATTTGGGAGCACATTGGGCCGCTCGGTATGGGCGCGATGTTTCCGCGCTTGGTCGACTCGGCTGATCCTTTGGGGAGGAAACAGAGACCCGCTGTTGGGCACCCTATCGTATCACATTCAGTAACAACGCGTACTGCCACCGTTTCGTCACTTGATTTATTTATTTTTTGCCTGTGTTCCGAATGCGAGCTTCCAGCCTTTTGTTATCCAACTACGAGGCCGGTGGTAGAGTCTCCCGTCCTGTTGCGTATAGGTTACTTCATGTGCCAACAGCGAATGCTTAAATACATTCCGAACGCGTGCGGAAGTGCGAGCGTTAGTGCGAGCTTATTCGGGAGTGGGTTTTGCGGAGTGAACAAACCAAAAGCGTTTAGCAGAGGTCGGGGTCGTTATCCGTCTTCTCGTTTCCAAAATCCCGCCTTCTCTCTATTAGACGTGAGCGCAACGATGGTGCTTCGATGCCATTTGCTCTGTGGAAATTTTATTAGCCTACTAGATTTTCATTTTGTTTTAGCGGCTGTGCCTTCTTATAAATTAACGGGGGCAGGGCTATGTTCTAGCGTCACGTCGCAAGGTATTTTATCGTTAAAGGGATAAAGATGATACTTTTCTGCTCTGAGCGATCGCCCAGGGACATCTGGACTGGGAAGACCCTCCACGGCATTGGATCTACAATTTTGGTGCAAATAAAGTTTATACCTTTTATTGCTCTGATGAGGCTCGTGCGTGCTCAGAAGGGGCTATGCAGGATCAGATTGTTTTGTATTTAATCTTGCCACTTAAGGGGGCACATTCCAGCGCCGTCAGCCCGAAGTTCAGCGCTTGTCAATAACTGTAAAACACCGATTTAGCGGCGCTTTAGTCATGCTGCCGGATACAAAAAAATGTGTCGCCTATACTGTTCCAGCTTGATCAATAACAAAATATAAAAGAGGCGTCTCTCCTCTTTATTCTCTCCTTTGCCGGATCCTTAAGACAAGGTAATAAATATGAAGCAGGCAGAAGTTACGGGCGATGATTGTCCGCTTTTAATGATGAGATATATGGTGTTCGAAGAAGGATAAACCTGCATTCTGCTCCGTACTGTGCAGTATTGATTATGAAGAGGCCGAAAAACAATTCTCTCACTATTTAAATTTAAATTTAATAAGCATATTTCAATATGACCAACATTTAACGCTATAGTCGCTTTACAATTATCCTTCCAGTAATTGCCTTCCGGTTAAACGACCTAATTAGAATTTTCTGTCGATTAGTTATTACGAGCGTTGACTTTGCGCTCACAGGAACAAGAAAAGCCGGCATACTCCAGTCTACTTTCCTGGCTTTTCATTTTGCTTGAAAGAATTAAAACCCAGAGTCTTCGTTTACTGTTTCACCACATGGTGCCAAATCTACACACCGCACCAGTAGCAACCTTAAGGTCTCCGTGTTATCTTTGCAGAAACTGGAGCTCTTACCCTGCGAGGCCCGTGAGACCAGCGACCATAGACCCACCCACTGGCGTCGATTTTAGCGTGTGCGGGAACGCCCGATATTGGCGGTGAGCGCGAACACCCGGCGGCGCTGCGAAGCGCGCCTCCGTGACGTCAGCTTAGGGATTCTCGCATTTGTCGTCTGCTTCACTCAGGATCGCTCTCCCTGCTGTTTCTTTGCGCTCGGTCAACGTCTGATGCTTGTCCGCACCAGAATTGGCGTGTGGTTAACTTTTTATCATAATAATAGGCTTAAAATCGCATACACTAGCTCATGGTGTCAATTAAAGTATAGTTTTGGATACCGCTACGGGAGAAACATTGCCGGCGCCACCCCATTCCTTGCGAAGCCGGTCCTGTGCGGAGCGCGAAGAGTCGGAGCTAGGCGTCAGCTTCTCATGTAAGCATTCGAACAAAAGGAACAGTCAGCTGCTAATAACGGACAACAGCGAAAATGGAAGACCAAAACAAATTCTAGGCCTTCAGGGCTGTCGGCTTTGGCAGAAGGCATCACGATTCCCG
Source organism: Haemaphysalis longicornis (assembly GCA_013339765.2). Lineage (NCBI taxonomy): Eukaryota > Metazoa > Arthropoda > Arachnida > Ixodida > Ixodidae > Haemaphysalis > Haemaphysalis longicornis. The sequence continues at coordinate 29,285,168 of CM023456.1, forward strand.
GTAATCATATGTAAGGTAAAACAATTTTTTCAACCTTGCCGAACACTCGAACGCGTTTTGTCACATCACTTTACGTTGTCAAGGCATGAAAATTTGCCGGCATGCACTATAGACTGCAAAAACTGTAGGTTGAGTTCCAAATAACCCAGTGTGTATATACGCGCGTGCCGATTATATACCAGGCATCTAACCAGTATGGAGGTTTATTGAGCAAAACGAGTCACGTCTTCGTTAAATTTATAGTAACACATATATGTTTGTTAAGACCTGGAGGGATATTTCGGAACATTTTGCACAGCCATATCTTCCCGATATTCGGATGTGCGTTATAGGAAAACTGCACTCAAAAGGAGGAGGAGGAGTAAGGGGAGGAGGGGAAAACTTTGTATAACAATTAAATCGATCTGGTTAGTGGGCCGAGTCCTCAGTCCAGGACAAGAGAGTAAAAGTAATTTTCTTCAAATCATAGAACGCCATCCCGAGTAGAATAGGATTTGTTCTTCGCGCCTGGAAGGGTTGAAAAGCAATAAAGAGCTACTTGGAAATTCTTCTTCGGTTTCCAGTCTTGTAATATATGCAGGTATACTATTTATTACGTTAGTTAGCGAGTATATCATGCCTTCAACGACCGTAATCATGTCATCATTGTTCGAGTTGAGAGTCAATTCGTTATGATAACGATATAATTACGATAGAAATTCGGAGCACAAAAGCCGCCTTCGAGTACTGTGGACCACGTTGTTTAGGGCGCGATCGCGGTGGCGTAGCACAAACCTTCTAATTGTATTTGCATGTGAATAAACAAATCACGCTGCGGATATGCATCTTCTTGCGCGCAGCCGTAATGAAAGCCAATTTGTGAAGAAGGGAATGTATGCCATACAAAATGAAGGAAATATCCACACGACCTTTGTGAGGCTCCCAACATCCCGAAACCTCCTAATAAGAAGTTGGTGACGGCGCAGAAAAAATTAATGCGTTGGGCAGAAAAAAAAAAGCAAGAAACATTAATCCGATACAAGACAACAACGAAAGAAACAGAAGAAAGCCGCTTTATTTCCTGCTGTGCTTGGTACGTAGTATTAGACTGTTGAGTCTTCATAGGAGCATCTCAAAAATACTGCAGGGAAGCCTACGCATTTTGAATACTAATCGAGAAGCTCTGATCGCTGATCCTCGCGAATAAGCAAGAAAGGACGAGTTACACACGATCTTCTGACCGATACTCTGAATAAAGTTGTTCTCTATCTCTTCGTGTGTTGCAAACTTGTGGGGAGACAGCTTCAAATTATTCAGATGCGTCAGAAGCTGGCAAAATAACTGAGTCGCTAGAAATACGTTTTTTAACGCACTATAGCAACGAGGCGGGCGATTTCTAGCCCAGGCACTGTTGCCCCTCACAAGCGGAGTGTAGCAGACGACAGCGGCGCGAATCCCTAAGCCGACGTCAGAGCCAGGGGGCGCCACTCAAAGATCTCACCGCCAATACTCGGTAGTCGTCTTCTTTATTTACCATCGCGAGCTGGCCTTGACATCGAGCTTCCATACCTGATTGACTGATCACCATGCACGGCTTGTCATGCGCTTCGAGACGCTCGGCGTTCCGTCCTTGTGTGCTTGTGCCTCCGCGCGGCATCGCAAATGAGAAAATACGGCGACCTGTTTCCTCGCGTCGCTTTTTTTTTCATTGCTCAATTTGACTGTATTCGAATTCCTGTGGAAATCAGACTACGCTATAAAGCTCCTCGACAGTATACTGTCATGGAGCTGTGCAAAACATATACATCTCAATAATGCTGCTACTTTATTATTGCGGTTCTTTTTTGTTGACGTGTATATTGGGGCGTATATGATTCGCCAGGAGTGCGTTCAAACGTGCCCACAATAAAATTCTATGAATGAAAGATAGAAATTAGGATTTCGATTGCACTTCGTTTGGGTGAAAAGTTGGCCTGAAAATAAGCTCCTAAACAGAAGCAGCTTCCCCACATAAAAACCCTTGTCGTATACAGAAGCAATCATTGTGTTCACGTAGGTGACCAGTTCTGGGACAGCACCTTCGGAAGCCCCTTCCGCTCACTCGCCACTGCCCGCGGTCTCCTGTTCGCCCCCGTCGGTATATCCTTCACAGCTCTCATGGTGTCTCGTATTGCACATTGTTGTGCCAGAGCGCCTGGCCCAAAGGCGTTGCACGAGGCGACGCGCCGACAGCGAGGCTGAGTCACGCCTCTCCCTTTGTCGCTGCGGCGCGGCCGAATCCTGCATCTCAAAAACGCTGCGGGGGCGGCCGACTCCTGCATCTCGAAACGCTGCGGCGCGGCCGACTCCTGCATCTCGAAACGCTGCGGCGCGGCCGAATCTCCCCGCGGAGAACGCCCCAAAACAAGGGCATGTCGCTAGGGCCCCGGAGGCGAGGTCACGGAGACGGCGGCGGCATCGCTCTCCCTTTCCCCCCATTGGCGGCGCAGCTGACTCACCGCTTCGCTACCATTCGTCGGAATTCAAACTTCAGGCAGCGAGAGCCCTGATTGGAGCATTTCGAACTTCTTGGGGCCACAACGAACTCCCAGGCTATAAAAGAAGCCCGGAGGCTCTCATCGTCGGCTTTCCTCGGCGGCTTCTCTCCGGCACCAGTCTCTTCGGAAGCACCGAGTGAAAGGGTGCTGTCGCCTTTGTGCAAATTTATGTAACTTTTGCTTACCCTGTACATACTGTATATAAATGTTACTTTAAGTTTTCGTCGGCTCGAGAACTTCTTCGCTCGGCTCTGCGCCGCGTCGATAGCGGACGGAGCAAGGCAACATCGCTACCCCGGGTGACTGCGCTCGGGTGGCCAGTCGCAACAGGGGGCAGCGGGGGGATGGCTGATTCCCAACCTCGGTGACGAGCAGGAAGGCGAGTCACAACCTTGGCGACCGCCCTGGGATAGTCTATCCCAACAGTGGTGGCAGCGGTGGGATCGTCATTCCCAACAGTGGTGGCAGCGGTGGGATCGTCTTTCCCCAACAGTGGATGGCAGCTGCGGGATCGACCGGCAACGGCTACCTGGTGTGGTAAGCGCTCGACGTTTTCTCTCAGTTCACCAGACTTCTCTAGCACAGGTTATGGTAGTTTAGAGAAGGGCTGGGTGAAGCACTGTGTATAGCTTTGAGTGTTTCAAGCCTAGAGAAAGTGCGTTGAAACCAAAGCTAGTGCCGAGAGGTAAACAAAGGAGCGTAGAGAATTACTTGCGCGTGCCTTACTAGTAGCTCGATAGTATAGGAACGGCAAGGGAATTCTAAAGCGGGTAAGCAGCAAGAGGCCAGTGCAAACGATGGAGGACCTTAAAGTGAAGGAACTCATCGAAATTTGCGAGGAGCTGGGCCTTGACTTAGGCCGTGCGAAACGGAAGCATGCGATCCTTGAGATCATGCGGAAGGAGAACGTAACGGCTGAGGAAGTCAATGAGGCCAGGGTGATATCAAAGAGCGCCGTGAGCGCGAGGAGGCCGAAAAAGGGAAGAGCGCCGCGAGCGCGGGGAAAAGCGGAATGGCAGAAACGGAGAGAGGAAGGGGAAAAGGCAGGAACGGAGGGGGGAAGGCTGAAAGGCAGAAAGGGGAAGCCAAAAGGGGCAGCTCGAGTTGATGAGGCTAGAGTCGGAGCTCCGGCAGGGTTCGCCGGCGCCTAGCGTGACTTGTCCAACGTTTCAGGCGAGCGGTCCGAGAAGTCAGGACCAACGGCCCCCGGGTTCGTTGTTCAGAGGTCAGGGCCGGAAGACGGAGCGTCCGAGGGCAAACCGAAGCGACCGCACTCGTTTTCTTGGACAGAGAAGCGAGCCAGGAAAGCGAGAACGGCGCGGAGGCAGAAAGCCGCTTCGAAATAAAGATTTCGAAACGCGCGCAGAGTCCGCGAGCAGTGGCCAGTGCAAGGCACTTACGAGTTCGCAAGCGGGGAAGCTCTCGGAGAATGTTGACTCTTCCCTAGGGAGCGAGACGCGAAAGGACGCCGAGCAGTTTAGCCCGAACTACGAGCCGACCGAAAACTCTCGCGGTAGGTTAGTCGAACCGCCAGCGGCTGAGGCGGTTTGCGTGAAACCCTTCGGTGGAGAAACGGACCCGGGCGACACGGAGAGTACGTTGTCACCTTTTTCCGATCAGCCGTTACGCGAAAACGAGCTCAAGGTCGAAGCGCTGCCCGGGCCCGACAGAGAAATCCGGTGAGTTTAGCGAATGACGTTGACAGAGACCGTACCGCCGTCTCGGAGAGCAATGGCGTACCCAAAGTAGATAACGTTTTTTCTGAGACGTCCGACAGAGGGCCGTCGGGTCCGCTGATCGCGTTCATGTGTCGGTCTCGGGTTCAACGATCTCGGCAGAACGCTCAGAATCAGAGGAAGCCTCAGAGACGGCTTCCAACAGGATCGCGCACATTGCGCGAGCTAGCGAGGTTTCTCGTGAAATTTTGGACGGCGAGGCTAGCCAGACGAAGCCGCTAGACCCCCCGGAAACAGGGTGTTCCTTCGGGTGTGAGCTCTAACGCGGGCGATGTTGTGGCTAAGCCTGCGAGCAGGACCCCGAGAGACGAGCGAGCAACGAAGGCCGAGCGGCGAGCGGACCGAAAGCTCTGGCAGTAGCAAAGGCCGGTCGGCCGAAGCGGGTTGCGCCACCCCATCGGCGGGGAAACCCAGGGGGCCCCGCGCGTTGCGAGGCGAACTCTCCGTTGTCCCCAGTTCTCGATGGCTTGCTTGAAAGCAAGGTGGGGCACTTTCACCCGCTTTCCCAAGCCAGGGGAAACGAAGGCGCTCAGGGCGAAAGCGGGAGTTGAGAGCTTTCTGCTATGAGCGGAAACGATTGGGAGGCATGTGTGCCTGCCGCATGTTGGCCTTGAAGTCAGCTCCGCGCGAGATTACGGGCGTCAGCTTTGGAGGCTTGTATATGACCGCGGAAAGAGAAAGCGTTTCGAATAACGAAACTAGCCTGTGGGGAAGAGCTAGTTGTAACGCTGCGTTCTTCGTTTCCCCCTTCGGACAGTCCGTCCAGTCATGTTCAGCTTCGGACTCAAACACGAGCAGTATTGCTTCTCGGAAATAAGGGATCGGGTGTTTGGTGGCCTGTCGTAGTACGCGCTTTACCTCGACGATGTCTAGGAGCACGTAGAGAACCGCGAGTCGTGCTGAGCAGACGCTCAAAAAACAGGCCTACCCGTCAAACAGTCAGTGTCACATAGGATACGCCGAAGTGACGTATCTAGCGCAGTGGCGGTGGTAGCGCGGCCGACGCAGACCGTCGGAAATCAGTGGCCGCAGTCGTAATATCGCCGACCAACGACTAAGTCTGAGATAAGGACTTTTTCAGGTTTGACTAGATATGGCTAGACCTATTTGAAAGATTACTCCAAACTGGCTATAGTCCATTAACTGATGATCTCAGAAAGACCGAGCCAGTTAAGGTGGAAAGGACAAAAAAGTAGGAGGACGCGTTTTTAAGGGGCTGTAAAAGAGCCTTGAGCGAGGAGCCAGTTCTAACGGTCCCCGACTTTTTGAAAGGTTCGTTATTCAGTGCGATCGAGCGATCGTGGCATGGAAGCTTTACTATGCCAAGAGGATGCGAAAGGCCGGGGAAAGACCAGTTTTGTACTTAAGCCGCAAGCTAACTTGCAGGGAAAAGGCGTACAGTACACCGAAAAGGAATGTGGCTGCGTCGTGTGGGCAGTTCAGAAGTTTGGGGTGCTATGTACCCGGTTTCCCAGTTTGTTGTGGAAAATGATCATTGCCCGCTAACCTGGCTAAATAACATGTCCTCTAAAAGCGGTCGTTTGCTAAGGTGGAGTATGATACTCCAGCAGCACAATCTTGTCGTTTGCTACAAGAAAGGGAAAATTTAACGCTAACGGAGACCCCTAAGCCGTGCGTTTTAAGTAAAGGGTGGTTCATCCTCCCCGTGTTTTCATTTCGCCTCTTCGGGAGCAGCTTTTATCTTAGCAAGGGAGATGGGAGCAAAAATTTTTGCCCTCATTTGCTGCCTCAGTTGATTTTTTCCCCACCGCGTGATTTCAAGTAATCAACCCCTTTGTTATCATTTAATGTCGTGTGTTAAGTTTGACACTTAAAGGGGGAAGGTTTCCCTTCCCCTTTTTAAAGTTTTAAGGCCTGGGCCTTTTTTAAAGGGCCCAAAAATTTTTTGGGGGAAAAACAATTGGCCCCGGGGTTTTCACGTTTAAAAAGGGCTGGTTTTTGAACCAAGAAAAAAAGGGGCTTGCTTCGTGGGTGTTCCGTTTTGGGGTTTTTCAATTCCAGGGGAAAATTGGGGCAACCCTCTAGGAAACAACCGGGAAAACCGGAAAGCCGGTCGAGACACCCCCAGCCGGGAGGTCCTGTTTATTTTCCGGCCTCATGGTACCTTTTTTTTAAGGAAAATTTGGGGGGGGCCCCCTTTTCCTGGGGCCCCTGGATTTAACCTGGGTACCTTGGGGAAAAGCGGGCGGCACCAAAAAAAGTTTTGGAAACAGCTCGCCACCGGCCAAAAAATTTTTGGCGGGGGGGCTTTGGCCGAGCCCTTCCCCCAAATTCACAAGGCCGAAGCAATAAAAACCCCCTTTTTTTTTTGTGGGGGGAAAAAACCTGCATTGAAACCTTTTGGGGGGGCCGAAAACCCTTTATTTTTTTGAAAGCTGTCGCCCGGGCCAATTGATTTTTCGAAACGCCCCGGGGGGGGGCCAAAATTTGGGGAAGAACCCAAAAAAGGGGAATTTGCACGCCCGGGGGCGGGTTTTGGAAAAGGCGGGGGCTTGCTTCCCTTTTCCCCTTTTGGCGGCGCAAACTGAAAATCAAACCGGGGTTGGGGGAAACCAAAGGCCGGGAATTCAAACCCCAGGGAGGGGAGGAGGCCCCTGGATTTGGACCTTTCGGGGGAAATTTTGGGGCCCCCTTTTTCCCGGGGGATAAAGGGGGCCCGGAGGCCTCAACGGCGGCCCCTCCGGCCCTGGACCCGTCTCTTCCCGGGCACCGGGGGGGTGCTGTTTGGGCCGGCGTGGAAACGTTTTCACCCGGGACAACCCGAATTAAAATTCTTTAATTTTCGTCGGCCGGGAACCCCTTTTTCCCCTCGGCCGGCCCCCCGCCTTTGAAAGCGGCGGGCGGCCCGAACCTGACTGCGCTCGGGGGCCAATCCCAGCGGAGAAAACCCCAAAAAGGGTGTTTCCCCCCCCCGGACGAGGCAAGGAAGGCGGCCAACCTTCCCCCCCTTGGGGGAAATACCCAAAAGTTGGGACCTTGGGGGGAAATTCCCCAAATTGGCAGCGGGTGGGAGCATTTCCCCCCCTTTTGGGGCCCCCGCCTTCCCCTTTGGCCCGGGGCTTCCCTCGTCGGCCCTGGGGGTTCTCTTTTCCCGGGGGGAAACTCCTTTGGAACCCATAAAAGGGTGCTGTTTCCCCTTTTTCCCTGGTCTTTTTTCCCGACCAAAAATAAATTTTTTTTCCGGTCAAATTTTCGTCCTCCCCGCGTGTGCGGAAAAAGGAAAAGGCCCGCTTTAAAACCCGGGCTTTTCGCTTCCGGGTTGGGCCAGTAAAAGGGAGACAACCTTTCTGTTAACCCCAAAAGGCGGTAAACCCTTTCCCCCCTTTATAAATCTTCCCCCCAAAGTTTCAATGGGTGCTTGGGTGGGGCCGGGGGGACGTTTTGTGGCACCCCTTAAATTCCCGGCCGGGGTTAAACCCGGCCGTTAATGTTTCCTCCAGAAACTTCCCTGATTTTAAAAAGGGACGCGTTTCTTTTCCTTTTCCACCCAACCTCAAATTTTTTCACCTTTCCTAAAGGTGGGCTTGAAAAAAAAGATTTTTTCCCCGGAAATTTTTTGGGCCCCCCTTTAATTGTTCGCCTGTAAAAGGGGTAACAAATTTTTTAACCCCCAAAAATGGGTAAGATTTTCCCCCCTCCTTTAATTTAACCTTCCGCCCAAAAAATTTTTAAGGTGTTGGGGGGTGCTCCCTTGGGCCTTTTTGGGCCACTTAAAAATACCCGGGAAAGGAGGGGGGGGGGCAAGATTTTTCCTCGGCCTTTAAATTTCCTGTTAAAAGGGCCCCCCGGGGAAGTTTGGTAAGAAATTTTCCCATCCTTAAAATTCCCTACCGAAGGGGGGATTGCCAAAACAAAACCCTTTTTTTTTTGGGGGTTTTTTGGTTTTTTGCGACTCTTTCGGTTTATATCGGTTTTTCCACTGCCAGAAGATTTTCTTAGCACACTTTTGCGCGGCCCTCAGTCGCTCTTAACCACGCTCTGGGATTCCCGTGGCGTTCGCAGTCCCCAGTATTAAAAACGTTAATATTTGAGTCGGCGTCTCATTTATACACAATATTTTCATATCTGCACGTGAGCTAACGGTAGCGTTATTTTATTTGAATATTGTAAGGAATAAATCACTCGTCACGCTGACGTACAACAGTGCTGCACAAAAGGCGTTTTCTGAACTTTCTGCCTATGTGTGTAATTCAGAGGAGTGGCCGGCCTATTTAAAGGACGATTTGGTTCAGTATGTCGCCTCTACAGCTATACATGTCCTTTCTACGTGAAATCAAGCTTTACAGGTGACAGGTGCAGTCAAGTCGTTGTTCAACATGGCGAGGGTTTAAGGCGCCGACGCAACGCAGGCGATGAGGCGCGCCGTAGTGGAGGGCTCCGGATTAATTTCGACCACCTGGGGATCTTTAACGTGCGCCGAAATCTCGTACACACGGGGGTTTTCGCTTTTCGCCTCCATCAGTAAAGCGGCCGCTGCGGCCGGAAATCGAACCCGCGTCCTCGTGCTCAACAGTACAACACCTTAGCCACTGAGCCACCGCTGCGGGTTCGTGGGTGCGAGGAATAATGAAGATATCACAGTCATAACTCGACAGAAAACTCTTTCTGCATCTACAGTTCCCGACGTTTCTTTGGAACATTGCCTCTTTTGTTAACTGCTGTTATATATATTGCCCAACAAGAGAGAACCATGCCTAAAAGAGAAGAGCTTACGCAAATCTTTCTGAATTTGCAGCTCCTATAACGAATGTATACTCAGATTTACTACATTGAAATATGCGGCATTATATGATTTTCGGATTTCAACATAATACTGCGAAGCCTATGGATGCGAGCTCAATTTCAGCCGTTTGCTTTTTTTTTTTTTTTGAGAAGGGGGGGGGGGGGGGGGGGGGAATAAAAACGCCCGTATGGGAAAATGGCGGCGCCCATGGCAGCTCCCCATGGGATCTAAATAAATCCGTAGCTCTCCTCTTCCGTTCCCCGCAAAGCTCGAATGTAGATTCGGTGAGATTTATATTTTTCTGTTCCGCCTAATCCCACTAAAGTATTCATTTCTAAAGAGTTGCGCCATTTGCGAAGCAACGCTTGCGTCATTCGCCCTGATTTGATTTATATGTAAAGTAAATTTATATGGCGGTCCCTTGGCTCGGCGAAGTATCCAGCCTTCTTTATAGGAATACCTACAAATTTTACTTTTAACTTAGTTCAGGAGCATACGGATTCCCTATTTGATAGTTCCCAGGCATGACTATGAGTACGGGGTAAATCTCTGTGCCTCAACATTGGCAACGCAGGAAAAGGCGCCTTAAAACGGCGATTGCGAAGAAGGTAGGTCCAGGCAATGTCAACAAAGAAGCATCGCATCCTTAACGCGTATCGCTTCGCCGTGTATAAAAAGCTATAGCACTCCAAAGCTAGAGTAGTGAATTCATTATTCTCACCTCCCTTGGCCCTACGGGATTTCGGAGGATTAACTAGACTGCACGGGAAGTCTCATTTCATCCCGCTGGCGTTGGCGGATTCTCACATTTTCTCGTCTTTTCCACTCATACCTTTTAATTTTGTTTCTTGGCAAGAACCCTGCCCCAATGTCTGGCAAAGAGAGCGCCTGCCAAGTTTGTTCGGGTGTTACTTGAGTGGATGCTGCGCGAAGGAGGTTGGCGAAACGAGCCTCGATATGCCTTTGGAGCAGAGAGGCAGCGCAATAAAGAGAGAAGAGAGAGAGGAAGACAGGCAGAAAAAGAACATCAGCCGTATACGTGCACAAAGGGTTTGGGGGCGCAGAAGAGTGTTTTAATGCCGTCGGGTAGCAACTAGAGAAAAATGAGGTGTGTATTTCTTTTGAAATCCCTTAGCGCATATGCATTGATTCGGGAGCCTTTCGCACAACGTGTAGAGCCACCCAGGGGTGCACTCTGCGATTGCATAAGAGGCTGAAGAGCTTGCCGAGTCTCTGCAGCCTCAACTATTACTGCCCCATCGCCCCTGCCGTCGTCCTTGCCTCATTGTTTTTGCCGAGCATACGCTACCTTTTCTTTTGTACGGGTCTTGTGGCGCGGCGTCAACTAGCATTATGTGCTCGTTTCACTGAACCTTTAGCTTCACGGTTTATTAGTACTGCAGGCGCTGCTGCTTTGCCCGATTGTATTGACGGGGCAATGGTAGCGATCTTACTTCTAGGTTAACAAAACTGTGCTGAGCTAGTTGGTACATAATTTAAGAAACAAGAAAACTTGGCGCAAACTAGACGTGGCGAAGAAAACAAGGTAAGACATACACAGGCGCCAACTTCCAACTGGTTATTTAAAGCAATGGCGATTTAAATAAACAGTTGGAAGCTGGCGCCTGTATATGTCTTACCTTGTTTTCTTCGTCCACGTCTAGTTTGCGCCACGTTTTCTTGTTTCTTAAATTACTGCTGGGGAAGTCGCTGTACGCGATGGCGGGATTGACGACGCCACATTTGCAACGTAAATTACCAATTGAAGTATCCATGGTCGACTCAAAATAGAGCTATCGACCACTATGTTAATCGTCGTCTATCGGTGTACCATCGGTTGACTATTTATTGTGTACTGCAATGAAAGGACTTGCATAAATTGATAGCCAACTTTTGTTGCCTATGTATTTATATTGCCTACCGTATAACGGTAAACCCAAACGATAGCGATTAATTTTACGTCTCAAGCCATAACTTTACAAGCATCCTTAATTCTTGAACGTGTACTTCGGTGAAACACAATGTAAAAAGAGAGACATAATTACTTACTTCCCTACTCATAAGCCCGTACAGACGAGTGCCACCAGTGACAATTTTGTTACTGCTATTACATCGTGACCATTTCCCCTATTAGCTTGATGGGTCACAAAGACGAAATGGCAATGCACTTCATAAAGCAAACTGCTTTTCGGCAATAACAATGACAGACAAAATAAAGGGCTATAAGTAAAATAAAACCCCAACCCGTACCACATACGTATCACGCGTGAATAACAATGACAGTAACTTAGCGGAACTTTCAACAAGCAATCTAGATACTAAGGAAAAAAAGATGAAGCGATGGAGACCAAGATTTCTTTGTGCGACGGACGACTCCCGATCAAAGCCACCGCTAAGAAACAATGCTGCGATTGTAGCGGTGCCTCTTGTTCGGGTTGATCGTGCCACATAAACGCTAACGTAACTAACCGAGAATTCTGTACTTAGTATTAGCCCTATTACGTCAATTCTGAGTTCATTTGGAGCGAAGCTTCGGGTATTTTATTATTAATACTGTTCTTTTCGGTTAAAACAACATCCTTCGCGGACAGAATAGAGATGAGGGAGGTACAAAAGGTCAGTTCTTTTAAATAAACAAGGTTGTATTGTTTCTTTATGGTCCCACTAATATTAGATGCGACGCATCTCTTGCTCTGAGGCATGTCCCCCCTGCGTCGTCGATCCGTCCGTCCGCATCCTCCTCCGTTCTTCTCTCCACAGCTGTGTGCAACACTCTCACTCCGGCTCATTAGCATACCACAGCTGGCGCGCTTGTTTGGGCGCGCTTCGCTGCGTAACGCTGCATAACAACTGCTCCGGCGCGCGCAAGTGCGCGCATGCGCGACTCTCCTCCATTGTCTCCTCTTCTTGAAGCGCTGTGAATATAAAGCGGGTATCGCGCTGCGGCGGTTCACTCAAGCGCTCGCTCTCGCACTGACGTGACCTTGCTTGACTACTTCGTGCTTGACTTGATTCTTCCGATGAAGACGTGATGGAAGCGACGGTCCCTTCAGTGAGTGGTGTGACACAACAATTACGCCCATCGTCCCGTATAGGAACATCCGCATGTGATGAAAATGCATCATACACGTTCACAACACGTTTCACGCGATTTAGAGAATCAACCCAACGGAAACACCAATTGAACCCCCCGATGCGTCGCATCACTGCAGGGTTCCCTCGCGGGAAGATGGGCGTAATTTTTAGCCACCCTTTACCCATTGAGCGCGGGAGGAAGATGGGCAGGAAAACCGGTTAGGCAGCAGAAATGCTATTCACTTCCCTGGGAAATATAATAACAGGCAGTGAGTACACAGTGCAGGTCCCAACTCATAAGAACCAGAGCACGCACCTTGCAGCGACATTTCAAGACAATGGTAAATAGTTGCATACTCAGCACGATGGAATGTCGGGCCACTTGTTGTTGCTACATTATGAAAAACACGCGAAAAAGACGGCGACGCAGAATAGAAAGTACGCAGAACGACGTGCTACTGGCAACTGGGAACTTAATTACGAAACAGAAAAAAAAATAGTGTGACAGACCCCGATACCTAAACTGATTGATCTACCACAATAATGTCAATTAATGTGCAAAAAAAAAATAAAAATACGAACTATCAGGTGCCCAGTTTACTATCCCAGCACCTGCCACCCCAGGAACGCTAACTCAGCACCCTGTAGACTGAGTGAAGGCTGGCTAATGCCAACCCTATAGGTTGCATTCACTGGCGTGGCGCGCATTCCGGCAACCATATGTGCCCGCTTTAGCAACGGGAACGCGCAGACACCATCATGGCGGCACACGCATCAGGCCGTCCCACCGACATAAGCATTACATTGCGGAGAAACATGGGTTTATTCCTTTCACTCTAAGCGACGTACCACAACTGTTCCTCTCCGCGGCGGAATCCGTACTCAGCTCCAACGTGGTTCCGCCGCGCGTATTCGGTTACGGAGCCAGCGGGTATCGCGTACCGTTGTTGTCGCCATCGGCGCTCTCGGAGGAACTTCGTTACTTCGTTTCGGCGGCCCGTTGTCTACGCGGCAACCGCCCTGGATTTGGATGTCGCCCGGCTATCGCCCTGCTGGTGTGGGCGTCGAGTGCCAGCTCCCGCACTCCAGTACCCGTCTGTCGGCCACCATCCATTGCAGCGAACTCCGACGTTTTTGGACGCACCGCAGACTTCGCTTTCGTCACAGCAAGCTCTCGTCTACGCTTGCTTCTACCCTTCCAGCTTTCTCGTCTCCCGGACGCAGCATGACGCCAGCGAGCAGTGTTCGAAGCGTGTTGTGTGCGACGGGATACACCACATAGGAACTACTCTTCTCTACTCTTTCCTCGCCTTTCTTATCTTCACTTTTCTCTATTTTATCCTAGCATCCCCACAAAAATGTCTCTGGTATTTTTCATATCTGTTGACGCCACGGCCGAGGCGACGGGTGCGAAGTGGTCGAAGGCAAGTAGAGCTCACCACATAACGTAGGCGCGATTAATAATATAGCTGTTGACACCCGCCGCGGTGTCTCAGTGGCTAAGGCGTTGCGCTACTGAGCACGGGGTCGCGGGTTCGATTCCCGGCGCGGCGGGCCGCTTTTGATGGAGGCGAAAAGCGAAACGCCACCGCCACAGAATCGGTTTGATTGAATACCTGTGGCAGAAGATGCACGATGGTGTTTTTTTTTTTCGGCGAGATGCGGGCGCAAAGTTGCTGGCACAGCGGGCACGGTCATGGAGGTTTTCAGTGTTGCCACGCGAAGAAATCACCCCCTAAACTTTTAAGTGAATACCACTTATTCTATGCTGCACCGCCGTGTTTTTTCACGCCTTTTTCATAAAAGTGCATATTGTTGAACTACCGCGTATTCTGTCAATACAGCTCACTGCAATTAAAACGATGCATAATGGGAATTAGATATGCCAATCTTGTTTTGTCTTGTTTTGTCAGTGGTTAACTTTTACTGTTTTGATTGTTTACTTAAAATGAATTCACCCCTTTTTATTGTTTTGGAGCGCCTTATATTGTTGCGCTGTTGCTGCCAATGTTTTTTTTTGTGTAATTATTTCCTCTGTACTAACTCATCGAGGGTCCCTGTATTGTCACTGGCTTTGTGACCCCTGACTGTGTGTTTTTACCTATATACCTTTTTACGTACTTCAATAAACTGCTCCTCCTCCTCTTCCTGTTTCTTCTTCAGTACCTACGACGACATTTTAACACTATCGATTCATTTCGAAAAGCTGTCAATAGTATGCATATCAAATTTATCGACAGTTTTGCTTCCACTACACCACTGCGAGTGATTACGTGACAACCATAGAGAAGAGGCAACTATTCTTTGCCCACCAATCTTTGCTACACCATCGGTCATTCACAAATCTACGGGATCTGGTTGATGACGCCATCTCAAAGACTCAGACTTACTATCACTTTTCTATCGATATAGAAGAATTTCCAATTAGGTGAGTGCAGTGACTGACATATTAATTCAAATGTTGCCAGAACAACAAGGAAAGTAGGCGACTGTGTGTCAGAACTGTACGTTCTACACGGCACTGGCCTGGGCCTGACGTAGGCTATCGGTGCGGCGTTCTTCAAGAAAAGCGAAAACAAAGCTTGCTCTTACGTAGATTGTGTATATTACATGTTCTTAAGTGAGAAGTCACATGATCGTTACTTTGGGATTGTACATTCACCACGCTCTTCGCCTCGAAGGCAGCAGCAAAGCTCAGAAAACGGATTTTAGGTTTGCCTCGAGCGAGGAGCACAAAAGAGTAGACTAAAGGCAAGGGCTTTTGTCGTCATTGTTTCCACCCGAAGTTCAATTTTTGGTTCTGTACTTTACCGACTCCCGCTGATTCCTTTTTATTCTGCTGAGTCCACCGGGAGTTCGAACCACTGTTTATTTATTTACTGGGTTGATTTTCACCCCTGCGAGCAACTGAGTGGAAGGATCACATGAGATATGAGTAGTTGCAGTTAAAAAAGGAAAGACGAAAACCAAAAAACACAGAGATGCACCGACAAAAAGCGAGAGCTTAGGTTAACTCGCCGGGCACGTCCCTAGAGCAAACAGGCTTACAGCGCACCTATCTTGAAAGCTGCTTTTTCACGTTGAAAAGGGGTCGGAGGTCACATGGTAGTTGACTGTTTTATTGCAACCTTCCGTACTCGAAGTAAACAGTAAACGAAAGGTCACCACCGGCATAGCAACGGGGCATATAAACCTACGCAACATCGGGCTCGCTCGAGTCAAAATCAGCCCTTCATTATATACGTATTGTAATTGAAACTTTTGTGTTGAGGGTGCGCATCTACGCGCGCGGCTTCGTTCAGACTTCAGCTTTGGCGCTCCTAGGAATTTGGGTAGAAGCAGAAATGTCACCGACCTCTTCTTAAAAGACCTTTCGGCTCCTCGTTAAGATTAGGACAGGATAACGAGCATCGCCTTGACTTCTCCTTCTCGTTAGAGACAGTGGCGTTGACCTCGCTCCCTGCCTCACACGTGCAGACGAGGGACGCGCTCATCCACGACCATGCTCTTCACAAGCTACGAAGGAGAAAGCGCAACAGCATGCAAATGCACGCGCACACGAACATATAAAGACGAGCGAAAAAATATTTATCAAGTAACCCCGTAATACTTCTAGCATTAGACGCATGTACAGGCTCGACAAACTTCAGCCCGAATAGCATCTACGTTACAGAAAAAGAAATAAGGCAAATCTGTAGCAACTCTGTGTCGACACTCTGTTGTGAGATCAATTCTCCCTGTGCACATAAGAGCCCTCGTTCGGCGTCCCTTGACAACGACTTACTTTGGAAGTAGGGACCAAACTTTAGATGAAAATAAAAAGGAATGGGACCGCGAAGAACTGGTATAAAATCCCCGAAGAGAGGGCGTGGAGTAAAATAGAGGGAATGAATCTGTTGCAACCCCTAAGGGGATACTGAGGCGGAAAAGGTCGTCCTCGAGAGCGGGTGGAGATGGTGCGGTCCACGTAATTGAAAACAAGCCCGATCTGCGCCTTCCTAATGAGAAAGCAGGAGGAAATATACACAATCGAACTGTTTGTCGCGCGCACGTAGCCCGGTGGATTGGAAGGCGTTGGTGATCTTGCGAAACAGCGCTAACAAAATATTTTGTCCACAGTTTCGTATCTTCAAAGAGTTCTACCTCCCCCTCTCCCCTCTTGTGTCGACGCGACCAGGATAAATCTTCCTGTTGACACAAAGTTTGCACAATCACAACGTGTCCACAATTGGATGGCGTCAGCTAACACCGAAGTGTTTAATGTCAGAGGCAAATCCCTAAAGCCAACGGTATGGACAACGCGGAAAATACAAAACGCTGAGGCAATACGAACAAGGGTCCAATCAGGATTTTTTTAGTTTTCACGCAGGCATGGAGCCAGGACTCTATACCTTAAATGAGCAGAAATTTCTGCTTCTTTAGTTTTTTTTTTCTTGCTCCTAAGTCAGCATTACAACACCTGAGACGAGAAAGCTTTGGAGAAGTAGACCTCCGAGAGCCAAATTAAATCCAAAATGAACATTACGTTTCTTATAACGGCGAGATTTCGGAGAACTCCGAGGCGGTGACCATCTGAGTGAGCAAGGCATGAAGTTTCGACATCGTACTCGGCTCACAAGGCTGAACGGTATTTAAAGCCTAGGGTAAACTAATGATCATGGTGAAAATGCTTTAGTGTTAACTGGGCATGTTTCATCTTTTAGCTTTTCATCGCACGCGGTTAGATTCGACAAATCTCTACCCCCGCTGCTGGTTCGTCCGCTTCACGAGGTTTTCCGTATTGTTGACGACGTGTTTAGTAACTAAACATTGTCTTTACTGTGTACACAACGAATTAACCGAACACCATGTGTATACGTATTTGCACGTTCTCAAGATGCAGTAGTTATCTCCTTCTTAGGTTTCGACAAACATGTTGCAGGGTTGAGCAACAATGGGAGAGGCTGATTTTGACATCAACGAGATCTCCCTAATGTTTAAGTAAAGGAACAGTGCCAAGATAAAGGTAATTTGCCTGGCCGCTTTAGAGGGGCCATGCAGACAAAACACAAGTTTGGTTCATTCGAAAGATTGGCTCGTTTGAATCATACTGACACCACTTTTAACGCAAACTTCGCTCAAATAACCTACATAATTAGGAAAAAAAACCAGGCCACCTCCACTAACATGAAACCCTGGGGAGGGGCGAAAGCATGCAGTGTGTAAGTGTATTCTTTGTGCCTTGGCATTTTTGAGCACTGAAATGAAGTGGTTTGGGGGTAGAGGTGTACGGCTTTGCTGTACAACTCTCGTGTCTTTGAAGCGCGAAGCGTCCTAGCGCCAGGCGTTGGCAAACGAGTGTCCCGGTGGTTTAGTACCGTGATTACATAAAATGACGACGACAGGAGACGCCGACAGCCCGAGCCCCTAAGGGGATTCGCCCCTAAAAATCGAGTGGCATTGCGACCCACTAGCTCGTTTTCCGCAACAAAACCTATGACGTCATATGCCTAGCTGTGCGATTTGCGGAGGCCCGCAAAAAATTAGAAGTGGCTTAGCTCGCTTATGCCAGGATATACGTAGCGTGAGCTAAGGTTCAGCTGGTTATTCTTAGGTTTCCTGGTTGTCTAGGATTACCTGATTATCATGCTTACTGCTGCTAAAATGATTTCCAATCCTATCCAATCCAGTCCAGTCCAGTCCAGTCACTGCTCCCCGAGCATGCGCAGCACGGCTCTCCAGGAGCCACGCGAAACAACTGCCAAGCGGCTCCAGCGCAGCGTCAGAATTGGCTACAGCGCAACGGAGGCGCACAGCTGGGCACGCGCCGGTGCCAGTGCGTCTGCCGCGGCTATGACGTCACTTTTTTTGGAATGCGCAGACCGGCGAATGTGCAGACACAATTCTCTACACACCCGTACTCCAGTTGGATTGGATTTCCAATACAATCATATACAATCCAATTTAATCCAATCCAATACAATCCAAATCCAATCCAATCCAATTCAATGCTCCTCGCGCTTGCGCAGCACAGCCCTTCAAGGTCCACGCGAAACTGCTCAACCTCGGCCAGTGTAGCTTACGCTACAAAAGCAAACGCAAATTAGGGATGGAGGTACGAGATAACCAAGACAACGAAGAGGCCACCGAAGATAGAGCGAGCAGGAAAGCGGAGGATGAAAGTATGGCAAAAGTATGACACCTGGTCCCCGCAGCGGCGAGTTATGAGACAACGCCAGAGTATACCGCGCTCCTTCGTGCGTTCGGCTGATGCGGCGATCACTTCGCGAGACACAGCAGGTATCTGCCGTGACACACTTCACCATGCGTAGTTCACCAGTTCACCATGCGTAGAAATTTCGTATTAGGGAGTACCGTAACCGTTGCCAAATTTTTATTCACATTTTTTAAGCCTTGCACACGCGAAAGTTAAATCTTATGCGGCTAACCTTGCACGTTTTTTTTTTTTTTTCATTCTACGCATTCCAGGCTACCTTTTCTTCCGCACCTTCTATGAAAAGGTGCTATTTCGTGGATAACAAGCAACTGATTGGTTTTCCTGGCACTGCTATACCACGAAACGCAGATGACCTGCGCGCCTGATACAAGCAACACTAAAAAGAGCCAGCGCCGTATGAACAAGGTCATCAATAATTATTTGAGGCTATTAATAACAATTTCGGTAACTAATATAAAAAGTATTAAAATATACATAATATTGCCCCTTCTTTAAAACGTCAAAAACAAATTGCGAAGACGACGAGGATGCAAAGCATGCAACACAGTGACCAAAAGCCAATGATAGCTTTTTGAAATAACACTGGGAATAACACAGACAAAAAATGTATTCAGGCCTAAGACTTTATAGAATATTCCCGAAACACTGTGGGCAGCAGTGTACCCACTCTAGCATAGAGACGGTTCTATTGTGTATGATACGGGCCTGCCCAGACAATAAAAAAATACGGGCGATAAAAGATCAACGATTCAGCGCTGAGTGAAATGTCCAGCGTAGATTCGAAAGTTCAGCACGAAGTTATTGAAGAGGAAAAAGGGGTAGCAGTACCTGAGCCGTCCCAGTATAGGGAGTCCTGTTCACCAATTTAGGTCAATAATGTTTTCATGATCATCGTCATATGTTTGGTCAATGCAGCCAATACGATGCGGAAAAGAAGCGCTCCACGGTAAACGAATCATCATCATGACATAACATGCGGGTTGCGGCGACGCGCGCTACTCGTGCGCTTCTAGGGCTGCGTTCCAATTCAGCGGACAGCTTGGTGGACAGCTTACGAAGCAGTCTAACTAGACGTCTAAAGGAATAAAATTGTAACGGCGCCGCGGTCCCGAACGCAACACCAACGCAGACGACAGGCTCGTAGCTGACAAGTTGAGAAACGCAGGCCGCAGGTTTCGTAAATAATATTACCGCTATTATTACAAACATTACGTTATTTGAAAATTAACCAAATTCATCTTCCCCACTAGCAAACTATACTAAATGTTTCAACAAAAGAACGAGTGCTTTTGTTCCCAGGGAGGTAGCCTGCATCGGTGCTGACTTTGATGCCGTCTCCTCGAAGCAGTCTTCGTTGACTGCTTCGTTCGATTTGGAACGGAGCTTAACATGGCGGGCTGTCCGCGAAGACGGCAACGAAGCCGTCTAAAGGGCAAATTGGAACGCACCCTCGTCGAGTCCCCTATTGCTGCCGCTCTTGGCTTCTGATTCTCAGTAAAACCCAAGTTTATCCAAAACGCGGATTTGCCGTACGCATCACAGGGCTATTTCGTTTTACTTACACTGGCTGCACTGACTGCAAGCAGTACAGCATATGTTCATTATAACAGCGGAGCTGTTTAAGCCTAAGTGCTGTCCGTGCGGATCGTTAAAAGAAAACTCCCTCGCCGAAGTGGAGAGGGGGAAAATACTAGAACAATAAGTGTGAGGGAAAGTGGCGAGGAGAAAAGGAGCGCACGAGCAGGTGTTCCCAGTCTAAAACCATAACAGGAATACCGCAAAAACCTAAGAAGAATTCCTGTCGTACGACAAAAAACTAACAAAAAAAATAACATTGATAAACATGTGCAACTACTGATGGAACATCAGGATCACGACAAGACAGAAATTCGGCCCTTTGGAACATCGAAATCAGTACAGGAATACGACTAAATACGATGAATAATTTAATATGACGAATAAATTAAACTATCTAGCCAATACAAACAATGAGAAGCAGTTAACGGGGGCTAGACAGCACGTTAATTAGAGCCAAAGCGGTCCTACAAACCTTGCGTTCGTCATCGTAGAAGCAACATTTGCGTACGACACAAGCAAGGCAAGTGATATGTAGCAGGCGTTCATTATTTTAATATGCCCGGTAGGTTCACGGTTGCGTTCCCACTGCAATATCGTATACTAAAAAACGTTCTTGTCGGAAAGTGTGCAGCCGTTACACTCAAGAACGAAGCTCATTAGAAAAACTGCTTCTTTTTCTCAAAGGAAGTACGTCTCGCGGTATTTTATTCCCAGTCAACGCAAGAGGCGTTAATTAACGCCCGCGGGTTATCCGCACGTAAAGTTCGTTCCTAACGAGACCACCATCGAGAGTGCCTCTAATGTTCTGTGGAGAAAATTAAGGTACTCCTCAAAGACAGCCCCAAACCGAGCGGCGAAATTAACGGTCTTTCCAGTAAACTGAGCTGTTTGCTTAACAAGCGGAAGAAGTTCAGCACCACCTGAATTTAAACTTCCACATCACCTAAGAGTGTCTTAAATGTGGTGAACGCAGCCTTGAACAAAAACAATGTGGGGCTGCGGGCGCATCTTCTAAATAGTCGATAGTATTAGTTTTGGCTTTTCGTATTAAATTTGCCAAAAAAAGAGAGGCAGCGACTTCGAAGAGTAATTTCATCATGCGAGTGACGGGACTACATCGCTTATATAAAGCGCGTTGATCGATAAACGTTTATTGATGGATTATGGGGTTTTAACGCACCGAAGCTAAACAGACGATGAGACTTGCCGTATTAGAGGGCTCCGGAATAATTTTCACCACCTGGGGATCTTTAACGTGCGCCGAAATCTCGAACACACGGGCGTTTTCGCTTTTCACCTCCATCAGAAAAGCGGCCGGCGCAGCCGGGAATCGTACCCTCGTCCATGTGCGATAAACATCAAGCAAGAAACGATGTAAAGACGAGTACGATTTAAAGAGAAAAACAATGCAGCGGGATTGTGTGGAAATTCGCCGCTCGGTGGGAAGAAATAACAGGCTAACATCACGTTCCCGGCCATTATACATGCGATTGTCTAGAAACTCCTTCTTACTCTTCAACACTGAGTTGTTTTTTTAATGGACGTCTCTTCAGCTTGGCCAATCACACGAACATAGTTGCCTAGTAATCGAGTGAGAGTACTGCAAGGAGTCCTTATTTTGGCCTTAGAAATGTTGGTTGGAACTACTTGGCCGTTCTATATTTCAGTAGCTTGGCGGCAGAAAGACGCGTGGCAGGTTCTGAAGACAGAGACGTATGCCTAACCAGCCTGACCAGACTGCGGCAAAAGGTTATCGTATCAGAACTGACATAAAAACAAAACTGGAGGCACCGGCCAGACAAGTAACCTAATTTCTATGGCGGGTGGTGGTTACAAATGCATGAATCCATTCGCAGGAACGAGACGTAAGTCAGCGCAATAAAAAAAAAACACATATAAGAAAATAACACTGCACCAAATGTTTGCTGCAAGAAACGGACGAACAAAATGTGCTGTCGAAATGCTACTTTGTTGCACGAAATGAGTAATTCAGGGTCGTTTGACCCTTTGATGTACTACATGGAGCAGGAAGGATGCCGATAGAGTTATACAAATCTCTATATATGTATGGGAATCTGCAGAGAATTGACTCCAGACTAGCCGTCTAGTAGACATGTTGCCTCATCTGAAAAGAGAGAGCTGACCAGGAGGAACTTTTTCTTTGGCCGGGATGACCCCTTTGAGCGGCAGCCTATCAAGAAAACGTGCGCCAAAAATGCGGGCCCTGAAAAAGCTCCAGACAACAAAGCTCGCTGGCGACCGAGACGTTTATTGCTTGAAAATATACTTTTCTTTCCCAAAACAGAAAAATTATGTTCTTCGCTACCTTGTGTGGGCTCTTAAGAAGAACGAAGTGCGTCGATATGTCCCTGCGCGCCAGGTGCGCACGCGCAAATTACTCTGGCGTGGTAACAGTTCTTCGTCACCCCCATTGGACCACTGCAGGTAATGTTGTGGGTATACCTTCGGTGGCCAAGTAGGGGCTGTGTCACCCATGCATATCCACCACCACCAATACAATGCCGATCGCATTACAAAATCACCCTACAAAAGGGGGGTCGTGCGTCGTTTTTAGCAGTGGGCGTTGAGCTTCCTACAATGTCGTGTATTGTTCTCGCAGTCGGCCTTTGCTCCCCAACTGTAATATTCGGTTGGCTGCAAGCAGAGCGTCGAAGCGAAAATGATGAATACTGGTCTCGTTTGTTCGAGGTTAGAGCGAGTTTTAGAAAATAGCGAAATATGAGCTCAGAACAAGCTAGTTCCTGGTACAATAAAAATTGCAAGTAAAAGCGGGTCAAATCAGCGACAGAAACTAGACTGACGCATGCGCACTAAAATAAAGTTCGTCGTGCTTTTCAAAATCATAGGCATTTTTCAATTTAAAGCTGAAATTACTGAAACTGAGACATGGGGAAAGAGAGAGAGAGAGAGAATAAACTTTTTTTAATTTAGAGGATGGAACATTCGATGTACTTTACCTTAACTGTCATTGGCTACAATATCGCTTTAGTTGGTTAGGGCAGTGAAGGCATATCTACTAGTTCTGAAAATGATGCATTTGTGCTGATTTCACTCGCCGCACTCTCTCAGGAAAAGATAACCAACGACAGGGGTGTAATGTGATCAAGGATATCAGGATAAGGATAAAGCAATGGGAGATCACAACAGTCTCCAAGGGTACAGGCCTGTGTTTATCTACACGGATCCCTTGCTGCGTTATTGGTCAGTATGAGCTACACAGTTGTCACCATTGCTAATGTCATCTCTTTGTCCCCTCACCTCCTTTGTTTTTCTCTTTCGGCGCGGAATAGCTGGGTGTGCTGCTCTTTCAAGTGTTGTCAGTCCCCACACTGTTTTTCAATAGAGAAAAGAGAGAGAGAGAGAAGAGAGAAGAGAGAGAAGAGAGAAGAAGAGACAATTTATTTCAAGGAATACAGTGATCATGCATCTTGCAAGCGATGCTGGTGGTAAGGCCGCGTTAATGGCTGTCAGCGTGAACTGATCAAGCAACCAGTACAAATGACTTGGCGCTTGGAAGCATATGAAATTGAAAAGTGCGAAATTCCTCTTCACACCCCTCTCTTTATACCAAGAATTCGTCAGTTTTGGCGACGTCAACTCGTCACAACAAGCTTGCATGTCCGCAGGGCGGAATTCAACGAATTGCCATCGCGTTTTTCGTAAATTGACTCTAACATTAACAAGACAAAGGGACGATATAATGCTTAACGAGGTAGAAATTCCAAATAAATGTCCCATCACTGCGGATTTCACGAAGCCTCCTTGATGGCCGCATTTCGGTCTGTCATCTTTCTCCGTGCCTGCGTTTTAGATATAAACTAATTCTGCTTACTTTCTCAAAACAGTAATTCAAAGTATTGCGTACATCAGCACACAGCGTAGCCACAAAAAGGATCTAGAACATCGCGATGTCAATAGAAGGCGACAGACTTTTAGATTCGTCTATTCTAAACTGAGAAAGGGCCAACTAAATTCTTGTAGGTCGATATTTGCGCATAAAAAAACTAAGACTGCACACGCTAATAAAGTGTTTTTTTTTATATTCTGGAGTGGTAGTAGCAGATATGCAAGGAAAACTCCTTCAAGAGAGCACATACTGCGGCGTTACAACATATTTTCGATGGGGAAACGCAAACAGGTCTGGGTGTTGAAGTCTTGGAAGGAGGTGCTTGAAAACTTTGCGCTCATGAATAGTCTATGATTGCCGTGTTTAAGGTGCACTTCCGGGGTGCTTGCAAGATTTTAGACTCGCCCAGTTCGTGCTACCTCGTGCGCAGCGCTTTTCACGATTTTCACTCAGCCGATGCATCGTACGACCTGATGACTTGTCGCTGTACCGTATTTTGCTATACCAAATATGATTTTCTATGCTCGACAAGAAAGATCCCATCAATTAACGTCTTTCCCGAGTTTTTAACACTCCTCTAATGCACTTACTCGTTGAGGGGCTGTGATGTCTGCTGCGCTCCACAAAGTTATGCAGTTTCACCTGTCCCGCAGTTTGAGTGAGTGAGTGAGTGAGTGAGTGAGTGAGTGAGTGAGTGAGTGAGTGATGAGTGAGTGAGTGAGTGAGTGAGTGAGTGAGTGAGTGAGGTGAGTGAGGAGTGAGTGAGGTGAGTGAGTGGGAGTGAGTGAGTGAGTGAGTGAGTGAGTGAGTGAGTGAGTGAGGTGAGTGAGTGAGTGAGTGAGTGAGTGGAGTGAGTGAGTGAGGGGAGGAGGAGGGGGGAGGAGGAGGGAGGGAGGGAGGGAGGGAGGAGGGAGGAGGAGGGAGGAGGACGGGACGGAGAAAACCAATGTCACCTTTTTGCTCCATCAGCCACCACTGCTTTCACATAAAAAAAAATAAAGAAATAAATAATAGCAAATATTTTATAATCAAATGAATAAATTGAATCTAATAACAAAATAATGGTTCGTAGGCAGAAAAAGGAAGTCATTGAGCTTTATTGAGGAGCTAAACAAAAGCGCCTTAGGCGAAATTTTGTAAAATACACTGCAGGTTTTATTTAGAATCTTTAACGTATAGTTCTCATACACATACATGAAAAGGTTAGGAGTAGCTTAAAATATGCCATGAAAAGCTGGAAAACTTTGCAACCAGAACTGCTGCGACAAGCTCGCGTGCGATTTGACTCCTGCAAAATCAACGAAATCGGAAATCAGCCATACGGCATTTGTAACCAGGCGCCGTGAGATTTGTCCCGGGCTGGTTGTATTTGATGCGAGCTCGGAGCATGCGCGAGATCGTGCGGGAACAGTGTTTTAGTGGAATTATACGAATGACGGGCGCGCAGGCGACGGCTGCTCGTCCTTGAGCTCCGGTTGCAAGGGACACACCCATGTTTAGTGGCCTTTCGTTTTGCAGACAGAATAAACGCCTACAAGCTGAGTAGGCTTTAGGAAAGGACCATCGTATGGCAGCGGCTTTGTTAAGTGAATGGATAATTTTGAATTTTTTCATGGTGCGGTGCTGGCAAGAAGGTATTCCTAAGAATTGGTTTAGTAGTGTGCACTGGTAGTCAGCAATTACAGAGCCTTCTTGTCTGAGCTTTTGCACGGCACGAAAAGATTGCCTATGGTCGGCTGACCTCGGCGTGAGGCTGGCGATAACAGGAAAAAAAACCACGCCCAAACGGCAAAAAAACGAACGAACAAAGCAAGGTTCTCGGTAGCGGCCACCAGTACCTGCATTCAGCATCATAAAGATGCTAAAACTAAACAAAAACAATAATAACTTATTGAAATCCAAATTAAGGATAATTTAGTTTTATACACCACTTTCCACTAGTAAACATTGCAGTTAATAGAATTCCGTGTTTGCTTTTACACTGCGTGTATTGAATGTCCTCGAAAAATTATCTATTTACCTATGCACACTCGGAGGTCTTCGAACCCGAGCAATATTGGTCAGTGAGAGGACCACTCTAAAACCTCCAGAAACTTAATTACGTGGTGTATTCAGTAGGAAAAAAACCTTGACTGCTGGCATTGCAAAAGTACTTTCTAGAGCAGCTAAATATTTTTCTGCGTGATTTACGGTTAAAACGTATTGTTCATGTATACAGGTTTGCTTCCGCGCTTTGAAGTCACTGGAATGTCGTATAACCGAGTTTTAAACTTATCTTCTCTGCGCTTTATAGTTGCAGATGCCACCGTTAACCACGCAGCAACACGTTACAGTCTTCGAATTCTGAGAACGTACCCAACATTGCGCGCTACTACCGCAGCCCGCGTGCCCGGCGAGTTCTGTCCGCAGGCTGCCAACCCCATGAAATAAGTCATACCAGCGCTGTTTTGTATTACTGTGCGTAAACCTCATTTAATGGTAAAAATATTACGGTCTGGGTATACGTTTGTATTACGTTTTATGGTTTCCAGCGATAACAAACATGCAACGCTTCGCAAAAGGTTGCGAAGCCACCTCCGCGCCCACAAAGCATAGAAAAGCCCCGTGTCGATCGCGCTGTCTATAGGTGGCGAGCAGGAGTCAAAGTGATCTGCGGGCCAGCTATCCCCAGGCATCGTAATTGTTAAAACTGCTCGGTCAAAGAAAAAATATATACAAGATGCCATCGTTCCAGACGCTGTTACTCTTTCCTCCGCACTTTATTTCTCTGCTCCTTTTTCCACATTGCCCCCCTCCCCCGGGTAGATGCACGTCCAATTCCCAGAACCTCTTCTACCACAATAAGAGTACCGAGAGCACCCAATGACTGTCACTTCGTGGCACTATTGGCAGTCCAGGCCACGCTTTCCGTCATTCGTGTTAACGACTTAACAGTCGTACACTGAGAAGAAAAAGAGTTTACATGACTCTCTTCACGGGGCCTCTACTCGCCGCAGAATCTACTCTTCCTGGGCGCCTGTTTGCAGAGTCACGCGACTCTTATTTGAAGGGGGTCATGCGTCTCTTAGAACTCTAGAGTCACAGTAGAGTATGGGTGACTACCGTACATGGGGTCAGAAGTGAATCTGCAACGGCCCTAATCTAATAAAAAAGCGAGTCACAGGACTCCTTCCTGATGATCGTCGCGCCACTGTAACAAGGGTGGCGAGGACGCTACTTTTATGAAGAGTTCCGTGGTACTTATGGCAATAGAATCGTGGTAAGTGTATGGGTACCCTCCAAGAGGTGGTCAGTGCTACTGTCAGTTGAGTCATTGTAGTATACACGAATATTTGACGGAGAAGGTAAACAAGGACCCATTAGTTACCCCATAGTCCCAACAGAGTCAAATAAAATTTCCTTCATGACCACTGTCCCCATCTTGAGACTCACAAATCCCACGGCAGCCAGCCATCCTGTCACATTGTTGCACAAAATCAGTCGTTAGGATCATTAAAGACTTCCCTGGCTCATCTGGGATTGACTTCAATAACATCTAAAAGCAGCAGCGACATCAATGGTGCGCAAATATAAATGTTAAAATGTAAAATTCGATTCCACATGACAGAAGCAGTCGCATCAACTTAGCCCACATACTTGCAATTTCGGCCACCTGACCTACCCCGTACTCCCCTTTACTTTCCTTGACTTTCTTGGCTGCGTACCCTTATTTCTGTGTTCGTTCAATGAGCCCCTCATTTCCGATTTTGATTCGCTACATGCATAGCGAGGGTCTCTGTTTTGGCAGCCTTGGTGTCAGGTGGCTAAGAGGGTTTAACACTGGTCGACCGCTCCCGCCATGTCGTAGACACTCCAATCACGGCCCGGGGGTTAAAAAGAAGGTCCCCTTCACCCCGAGTATCCGAGTGGCGCTGGCTACCACCCCCGAGCACAGAAAAAATTACTTTGGCCTAAATACCCAAGAAAGTCGAGGGGAGCACAGCCCCGCCGGTAACGTGGTCATTGCATCAGACGCATTCTGGAGTTGGTGGGTTCGAATCTCATCAGCGGGCATGTTTTTCTCCACTTTCTTTCTGTCTTTCAAAACACTGTACCTGTTTCAACGGTAATAAATGACCTACCACATTCTCCCCTTAGCTTTCTTTACTGCCTACCCTTATTTCTATATTATTTCAACGGACTCTCATTTCGCTTTCCAATTCGATGTATATCAATCCTGTAACTGTACTCCTCTGATGAAGGCAAGTCCCATTGCCGCTACGTGAGTAAACCTTCCTTGTTATTTTCGTGCTGTGTATCAGACTCTTACTTGTACTATTTATGCCTGCTTTGGGGAGTTAGTTCTGTTTCTCTAAATGTGCATATCATATATATATCGTATACTTATATATATATATATATATTATATATTATATATATAAATATATTATATATCAGATCAGGTTAGAGAGTATCCGCGCACCTCTTTTCTTCTATTGTTCTGTGCGGGCCGCCGTGATCATTGGTGAATTCCGCATCGCATGATATTTGTTTACCACTGCGACGGGTTTGGTGGGTACCACCATTTTTAGTTTTATGCGTTTTGTGTCGGTTAAACTGTGGCCAGTCCAAGCTTGCCCTCCCTGCTCTGCTGCGTGCGCGACTTGCGCCGTTCCGAAGGAGAAGCGAAGATAACGCGCTTCGCAGATTTCCGCTGCAGAAGTATGTTGGAAAACACCGTGTTTCTCCGTCTGCTGCATTGTTGTTAGAAATGACCCTCTTTAAAGTTAGCGGTGAGGACGGTAGAAGCGGCAATATGGCAACACTGATAAACTACCGAAAATGGCCACCGTAGGCTAACGTGCTTGCCTCAGTGACGGTGATCCGGTATCGTGTCTAGTGATCCTATAGCTCTGGGTACTGCGCAACTATGGACTGCTACTTAGGCATACGAACCTGAAACGTCCTGTAGTTCGCACCGTCTTCCTACCTCAGAGTGTAATTTAAATAGGGTTCGCCCTCAGGTTAGACGATTTAATTAGCCAAAATTCAAGCCCACGAGTATCAAAACGTCAAATGGCACAAGTTATCACTTTCCTAATCAACGAAATGAACATGGCTTCTGTGGCGAGGACCCGCGGAATCCCAGGATTAGAACTTGTCATAAAAGAAGACATCGTCTATATTGGCTCTAAAAGCCGCCTAGCGTTGCACCGACGTCCACGCAGTTTTGGTAATGAGATGACACTAACCTTTTTGCATCTTAGTGAATAGCGCCTCAAACGTTCATGAAATTTATTCAGCACAGTAATTGGGTAAACACTTTAATAAAAACATTGATAAAATATGCTTGAAACACGGGGCAGGTGCTGTAAGTCCGAATTTATGCTTTTTTTTTTTTGTTCCTTGAAGTCTTGTATTAGCATATGCTTTCGCGCAGTTTCATAAAATTCAGACACCCTGAGAAACTTTTTAAGACTTCAATTTTTATGGGGACGTTGTACATCGCTTAGGGACAGCAAGTATTAGCTTGAACCTCGGCATCGTTTAATTAACCCTTGACCCAATACCCGGCCCAAGTGTCATAACCAAACTTTCCGAAGCCTCTTCTTAAAAGTTCCCTCTCATGCCCCAAGAAATAAAAAGAAAATTAATGCAGACAGCTATTTTCTAAGCGAGCGCTGTTTAATCTTCTCAGTGTAAGTGTTGGCTTAGAACGACCCTGGTTAATTCCTGATTATACATAAGAGCGTCTTCGCGACGACGGTAAGACACCCCGCAAAAAAAAAAAAAAAAAAAAAAACCTTACTTGCGTTCAGTGAAACGGATTATACGTAGTCAAGCTCCTTCTGCGGATTGTACTATCATTCTCGAGCCTGAGTAAATGTTCTCCTGAATATTAGTCCAGTCAATGTCTTGTCAGTTTCTTTTTCTGGTTATTTTTTTCCTTTGCACGCTGTTTTTTTATTAGTTTACAAGTACACTATCTTTGCTATTCGCTGCACTGTAGTGCGCTTAAACAAGTGTGCTTTGTTCCCTGCGTAAGATATGCGTTCACGTGCGAACTCATTCCCTCAGACAAGATTTCTTCGTCGTTTAAATAAACTCACAAAGCATACGCCGCTGAGACTAGTGCCGACAGCAGCGCCCTCCAGTGTCAGAGAAAAGAAACTACCTGGGCATTGACCTCAAAAGCTAGTGGGGGGGACAAAAATTACTATTATTCTGTGAACGATACCGCAGTATCATGTGCGGAATTATTCTACATACGAGACCGCAGGGTGATGCCCCGTTTTGAGCTGCAGCTTGAGGATGCCCGCTCTACGGCATCCGTGGCGAAGGGGTAGAGTCTTGTGTTTTGACGCAAGCGGTCCGGGTTCGTGCCTCAGCTGTTTTCGGGCTTTCGTTTTCAAAGTGAATGTTTTTACTTTTCAAGCTTGTCTTAAGTCAGTTCTACGCATTATTTTCGTAGATAATGGTGCTTTGGCACTTTTAGGTCGGTTTGTACGAACAAGGCTCATATTGCCGTGGTATGGTCTACCGAATAAAGGTGAACATTACCCTGTGGTGGGGTACACAGAATAATGCTGCACATTATCCTGTAGTCCGTTCATCAGAATACGCATTGCCGAAAGCCAAAAAGATGACGATTCATTTTAGCCCCCACGCGCCGAGCTTCAGCCTGCAACTTGAATGAGTTCTCGCGCAGCTTAGCCTGCTTATACGGATCGTAGTTTGGAAAATGTAAGCAACTGAACTGCCAGTCCCTGCTAGACTCGCCTCACAGATACACGTAGCTTTGCGGAAAACTCTGGCCTTACTGCTCAGTTATATACCGTATTTACTCGCGTAATGATCGCACTTTTTTTCTCCAAAAATATGATGCCAAGTTAGGGGTGCGATCATTACGCGAGGTAAATTATTCGGGGAAAAGTTTCAGCGCAGAAAACGCTAAGTTGCAGCCTCAGAATGTTTACGAAAAGTCTCATGAACATCATAAACTAACAAATATAAACATAATAAAAACTCTCCACTGACACCGAATGACCCCGAGTGTGCAAAATGCAGTGTTTTCATGCGCGAACGCGCCGGAATTACGGGAATTAGGAACGCGCCGGAACGAGTTTGCTGTGAGGTAGAACAGGTCGACCAATAAGTGGCTGCTCGCTGCTGTCACAGTGTGGGACATCAAGACAGGGCTGCCGATACAGCAAGCCGAGCGCGTTTTTTTATATGTTTTGTGAGTACATTATGTGCATTTAGTGAGAATTTCTTTCCGCACCAATAATGAACTCACGCTTGTCGATATCGCTAATATCATCAAGTCCGAAGCAATAACGTAGCCATGTCCGCTTTGAAAGAGGAGAAACTAACGTAAGCACGACCATCGTCCGTCTAGACTTGGCACCATACGACATATGGCTGCGCAAAGTTCAGGTGTCGATCATTGCGCGGGAAATAAAAAAGTCATATTTTGCCGACGAACTTCAGGGGTGCGATCATTACGCGAGTGCGATAATTATGCGAGTAAATACGGTATGCGCCAATGCACGTCAAGAAACGATAACTGAGCAATGAAGAGAATTTTTAATGAGACCGAAGTGGTCAACCCCGCATAATGCTGGGCTTGCTACTTCAGATGGTTAGTGAACATGTAATGAGGGTTAAATTAATAAAATGAATACTACGAATAAGAAAAGGAAAAGTGAAAACAAAATCCATCAGGCGGACACACGCACTCACTAGAAACACAAAAAATAGCGACAGAGGCAGTCACAAGCTGCAGTCGAGTCCAGAGTCGCTAAGGGAACGCACAAGAGCCACGGGTTCGATTCCCGGCCGCGGCGGCCCTTTTCTGATGGAGGCGAAAAGCAAAAACGCCCGAAGTGTACGTGATTTCGGCGCACGTTAAAGATCACCAGGTGGCCAAAATTAATCCGGAGCCCTCCACTGCGGCGCGCCTCATCGCCTGCGTTGCGTCGGCGCGTTAGAACCTACAATCACTCAATCAAACGCACAAGAGCTTTAAAAACCCGCACTTCACTGTCTTTGCCGTTCCAGGGGCCTAAAAAATCGTTTATTGTCTTGCCTGTAGTAAACTTCGCGCTGTCGTTCGCGTCGAGTTGAAACGCGGACAAACACAGAACATGTGTTCTCGTACACCGCAAAGAAGACGCAGAGGTGATGTCACCAGACAGACCGTGTTAAGAAAGCTTTTGGTATAGGCTACTTTGAGGCGCAGGCGATGTATAGCACACTCTGTTTGTCTGGATAAACCGTAAGGTATACGAAACGTACACTGCGGGTTGACAGCGTAAAAAGGAGCGTACTGCAGGTCCCGGTTCGCCGGTGCTGCAATTGCATACTTACCAGGTGTCGCTGCGTCGAGCTGCCCGGGGATAACAGCCTGGTTATTATGCGTCGAAGGTGGACACGCTACCCATTAGGCCTCGGACAACATTTATATATTTATTGAAGAGAAAATGAGCCGGCCACAACGACTTTACGCCAAGCCATTATTTGCGTCTCAATCTAACAAGTGCGGCACGTGGTTGAAAAATGGGTAGAACATTAATCCTTCAAGCATCGCGAACTCGTCGATGACCAGTTGCTTAAGCCCTCCGTTGTCCCCTCCTCCACGTCAGGCTCCTTGGGCAGCGATTACGAAAGTGGAGCCACGTAAGCCGCTCCACCGTGAAGCCCGAAGCTAAGTAAATTGACGTTGGCAATTATTTTCCTTGGAACACAGCGCAAAGATTCGGAGTTCGGAATCTAGGGAGCGTAAAAAGAAGGAATACAAGGAGAACACAAAATGTGGCGCGGGTTCCCAGGAGTGTTCACTCACTGGTGCGCTAGGGGCTCACCGGACGCGAGCAATCGCTGGAGTACTGCTTCGGCAGCAGTCTTAAGCTGCAGGAGGAAATAATGAATCTTCTCGCTGCCACTCCATTTCTGCCTTCTGCCTCTATGCAGCCGGGAAGACATTTTCGATGGAAAACCCAACGTCCTCAGATTGCCTGCCCATTCATGGGCTTCGCAACAGCATCATGTGCTATCCGCTGATGTTTCGTGTTTATAGGAAATATACCGGCGTGAATACGAAACAGGAAAATGCGGTAATATACGTTCAAACAGGATGATCATTAATGGATAAGCATTCTCTTGCAATTACCTCACTGAAAAAAGTGACAATTATAACGTGACCCCTTACATCTGCAAATTATATGCATATATAGTCAATGTAACACACTTAATTGTTATATTGCTGAGAATTTTGCTGATTGGTACCTTACGAATTGATAAAAATAAATTGAATAGTATAAAAATAAAAAAAAAACACCTGGCATAATGCGTTCAAATGATATACACGGGCTTTGAGGGCTTATATAAGGAAAATAAATGCAAAATTGGTGAAATTAACCAGAGAAAGCTTCATTACACGGCAAATGTATATGGTTGGTATCTTAGAATCTGATCAGAAAGAATTGAAAAGAAGCGGATCGAGCTATGCTATATGAGTGAGGTGTTATAACGCACGCAGGCACGCAGAAATTTGCGATCCCACATGCCATAATATCCGGAATTGTTTTACATACCTTCTCTATCTAC
Source organism: Haemaphysalis longicornis (assembly GCA_013339765.2). Taxonomy (NCBI): domain Eukaryota; kingdom Metazoa; phylum Arthropoda; class Arachnida; order Ixodida; family Ixodidae; genus Haemaphysalis; species Haemaphysalis longicornis. Next base: position 29,318,490 of record CM023456.1, read on the forward strand.
ATGTTCTTACTTTGGCGTCCTGTCGCACTAAATCAAAGGAAACTTTTCAGAGGTTCGCGCCCCCCTCACGTCCTGAGGCAGCCTGGCCCCTTTAACCGAAGCATAGCTCTAGTGCATCAAAGCATGGAAATAGCAATAACATAGCATTTTAATGGGGTTAAGAAAAGGAACCATGCTTGTCCATCGTATCAATTTAACAAAAATCTAGAGGGCACTGCTATCATACTAATATTTTCTTGACATCAGAATATATCTCTAAGGGCCAGGGCTGTTGAATTTATTGTGTCGCACATAGCAAAGTAACCGAGAGGAAGAAGAGGACATGGCTCGAGGACGCTAGGGAAGAAAGAAGATGAGGAAGAAGAGGAACTTTCGGACGCCATGATCGTAGTGAGAAGCAATTCAGTGTGATTCAAATACAGTTATTCTTCGTTGCGGCGGCTAAGGACTCCATTCTTCCGCAACAAGGGGTTTCTCCTCAACGTGGTCATTATTGCATGTCCAGGCAGGCAACGGAGCAAAGCCTTCGCGCGCGTTGAGGACCCCTCTTGCATACCGGGTTTCGGCCCTTAGTGCAAGATGGAGGCCATCGCGGGAGGCGTGCGTCCCATGCGGTGCGGTAGCTGCTAGGTGGATGACGTCGTTGTTGCGCGCAATTGCACGCGATTGCCGCAACGGTCAGGTTTGTCGAAGCAAGTGCTAGATGGCGATGACGTGTGCTGTTGCGCACGCTTGCAGGCGGGACCCGCAACAGACAGGAGCATGGGAAGCCCAAGTGGAACCAGCGCGGCCTCCTCAGCAGAACAAGTCGGTCGGAGAGGAGAGAACGCGGGCGGGGGGGAAATTGAAAGACACGAGGTTTCTTCGATTGAAAGTGCGCGATGTTCGGGCAGTCTGGGTTAGGTTGTGGTTCGTCTCTGATGGGGTGCTGCGGCCACATAGCGACAAACGGGCTCACAGTACCCTCCTTGTAAATACATGCAAAAAGTTTTAATCCGAAAGATTTCGTCTCATCCCAACGGGTCGTCGTCGTGATCAATGTCGCAGCGCTGCACAAAAACGCAGCGCAGGGCAAGCAGGAACTTCAAGCTGCCTTGAACGGACGCGAATTAGAGAGTAACAGACCATTACTGGGGAATAGGAGAACAACGGATCATCACTGCATCGGAGCGGCAGTTTTGACTAAGGTTTATTGCACAAGTGTCGCCACATTGGCAGTACCGAAAATATTGCGCTCAAATTTTGATTTAATACAGAAATACTACGCACCACGTTTACACTTGGGGGTCATTCCGCGTAGAGGTCATTCAGGTGGTTGATGCATGTTCTAGAACACTTTCACTCACGTCCCGGTTTTCCACAGATTTTGGGGGCTACAAAGTGTCATTGGCGGAGATACGGCCACCCTGTAACCAAGCGTCATATGCTAAATTCAAGCGCCGTATCCTAAACACCGCCCCAGGCCGCCTCGTGCCGGATGGCCTGGGCGGTGTGGTCCGCTTGTTGCAGACCCTGCTAAGGGTCGTGGGCCGTGGGGATCTGCAGGGCCTCCCCGGTGTCTGGTGGTGGCGGCTCCAGGCAGGGTCGGTTCGGCATCTCGATGCCCTCCTCGAAGATAGTGAGCAGCGCTCCCATGTGCGATTCGGGCCGGCTACAGAACCTCTGCAGGAGCGCAGCCCCGTCGCGTGCGGTCATCAGGCGCTGGATGTGCCGCAGCCCCGTCTCCAAGGCCCGCATCTCGATGGGCCATGTGCCCGCCTCGGTGTAAGTTCCCGCCAACGGAGACGTGGAGGGGAGGCCCAGGCAGAGGCGGATGGCGCGGCTGGTCACCTCCCAGCTCTCTGCCAGCGTCGAGTTCCAGGTAGGCGAGTGGAAGCGCGTACAGCACAGCTGCGGAGGCCATGCCGTGAAAACACGCGCTGTGCCACTTGGTGTGAGCAGCCATTGCCTCGAGCCAGAAGCTGCCGCACCCCATGGAGCACCCGTGCGCTGCGTTGACGGAGGGCCTTGACAGCTGGCACCCATGTGAGCCGGCAGTCAATGAGCAGCCCCAGGTACTTCAAGGTCAGCCGCCAGGGAAGAGGCCGTCCGTTGAGTGTGATGGGCGGTGTTGCCCGTCGAGCCCTGCATCCTTCCGGGTGCAACATAAGGGCCTGCGTTTTGGCCTCCGAGAGCTGTAGGCACGGCTCTCGAGGAAGGCTGCAACTGCTCAAAGAGCCTCCTGGAGGCACGCCTTGACTGTGTGGCAGTCTTTGGTGGGGCCATGGGTCCAGAGTGCCATGTCGCAGAGTACAACGCCACCTCCCCTGTGTGTCGCAAGCCTAGAGGGATGTAGTCGGGGCGAGGAGCCAGCACCAAGTTGAATAGGAAAGGGCTCAGCACGCATCCCTGAGGCACCCCGGAGCGTACGTCTCGAGGACTGCTGGTCGCCCAGCCGACCTTCACCCGCAGTTTCCGGTTACGCAGGAACGCCCTAGTGTAGCCTTCGAGGCGCCCCACAACGCCCATGCCGCCCAGGGTATCAAGGATGGCCCCGTGGGTGACCGTGTCGAATGCCGACCGCATGTCCAGCCCATGTGTGTGCATTCCGATCGTATGAAGAGGAAAGAGTAGACGCAGTGCAGGAGCTAGTTACAAGATGACAAAGCAGAAGAAGGCATGCAGGAGAAGAAATTCGCACGCGCGCTGTCGATCAGCTCTGATGGACATAGCGGTAATCTTCTGATTATGCGCTTCTACTGCAACGTAAGAAATCTCAGCACTTCGGCTGATATTCGCTCTTTACAGCACGCAGCCGCCGCAAAGAGTGACTGGCAGGCAGCCTCGCCATCTGTCGTCGGTTTGGCTTGGCCGGGAAACGCGAACACACTAGAGGCTTCTTGGCGCCTTCTGCACTGTGCCGATGACCTGTGCCACCAGCCCCTGCGCACCAAGCTCGGACCTAAAGAAGTGCACCAATGCGACTACGAATGGCCCTCCACCGAAACGCCCATTGTATGGTTGCAAGCTTACTTGGTCTACTCGAACCGCAAGATGCGCGGCCGCTTCCGCTCCTTATTCGTAATCACGCCATGCACCGAGTACAACGTCACCGACTCCTTTCTCTTCAACATGGATTGGAACTGCGGCAGCGGGTTCCGCTGCTGCGAGGCGTCGATCGACAATTCCGTAGTTTCGAAGCATGGCCACGCCGTCTATCGGCTTCATATTCACGGGTCCGCGTCTTGGCTTGGACTGCGGCGTGTTCGCCCTCAATTGTGAGATGTGGTCCATGGTCCGCGGCTTCGACGTAGCTGAGGTGAGCGTGGTCAGCTGGAACGGCGCCACCAATCTGAGGCGACAAAACCGAATGCTGGCTGTACTACAGCGCTGCCCACAACGGCGGGATGGCCAAGGACTTCCGAGGGCCTCGTGAGCACCGCGCTTCGGGACGCGCGAGCAGCGCTTGCTCACCTCTTTCCTGATTCCGTTGCGGTGCTTCCTTGAAAGCGACCTTGGCCGCCCCAGGGCACTGCCGCCTTCTACGAGTACTGCAGGCGTCTGCACGTCTGGTGGTGCCTTCCTGAAGCTGCGCGTGCAGAATGGACTACGGGGACTTTTCCTACAAAATTCAGCTTGCAGTGTCAATACATTTGATGCTATTTGAATCGTATTAGTATTGCATGTTGTCAGAAAGCATGGTATATTCCTTTTGCGCTGTTCGGCATGCGGATGGGGCAAGTTTATGTGAAGAAAATTTATCTTAGCGCTGTTTATAGGCGCACAAAAAAATAAATATATCATCAAACAGTGAGGCGAAAACATTCGTTATCAGCAAGTCCATTCTTTACGCACCAAAACCGTTAAAAATTGTGCGGCCGATTATGCCACGCACGAAAAAAATTATAATTTTTAGAAAGGAAAAAGTCGACAAAGACGCCAGTTAGCCGTTATGTACTTTTGAGGCACAAAGGAAAACCACTTTCACGGATCGCGTCATTGCGCAGTTTCTCACCTTGATTCCGGCTACCGCGGCCTACGAAGATTTCCCGAGCACACATTCTACAAAGAAAGCCAGGTGACCTTTTCCCCTCGAAAGAAGCGTTGATCTTTGAGGGAAATGAAGCGGATGGTGAACGTTAAGAACAAAAACAACCCAAAACGATTCTCAGAAGAGTGGCCAGACATTTGGAAGCGAGCCACTTTCCACCGAGGCCGACAAGCTCGCTTGTTCAGGGGAAAAATCACTCGGATCGTGACCCGCCTAACTATTTGTTCAGCGGCTGCGGAAAAGCTCTCATGACGGCCGATGGATTACGGACACGCCTATTCATTAGGCCTCTCGGCTAGCGAGCATAACGATGGTACCGCTTTAGACACGCCTCTCACCCACTCCCTTCGCTTGTTCGCTTTTTCTTGCTCTTGTTTTTTGGAACGATTAATTGATATATTTGTGCGATAGATGGTAAGACTAATGGCATTCATGTAATTCGTTGAATCTTAGACCTTACATGCAATTCTTGGGCAGCGTAAAAATTAATCGTTAAAGGGACCCTGCAACACTTTCGATAAGCACTTTCACTCTTTCCTTCGCGTCTGGAACCGTTGCGAAAGCTATAGTTATCACCAGCACAGAGCGGCACTGCGTGATTTGCTCGTTGCACCAGATACGCCTTCCATTTCTGCTTTGTTTATGTGCCTTTTTTTAAGTTGCTGTCGAAAAGCGGTCACTGCGGCAACTGAAGGAAAACCTGGCCAACAGCCGCTACATAGGCCTTAGTGACGTAATTCGAGCTGTCGAGGAATTTGAAGACCGGGAAAGAGAGAAAAATCTTTTGAGCGAGTTTACAAGTTATCTGATGGGAATAGAGCGGTAATTTTTGGCTGAGGTACTTTGCGACCCCCTAATCTAACTACTGGATGTGTTCGGTGACTACGTTTTGCAAACATTTAAGATTCCCAAAAAGCTGAAAAAAGTGTTTCGGGGTTCCTTTAAACAGTTGAAAAAGAATTGCAAAAAGTTGCAATCAGAAACGGCTAACATATCCGAGCCAACAAAAAGAGAAGAAAATGTTTTGGCATTTTCATAAGTTATAATTAGGCTTAGTACATTTCGGAGAAGATATCAGAACACAGAAATGTTTAAAACGTTTAAAAATTGAAAAATTAAAAGAAGATGGTGAACAGAAAATTAAAAGAAAGATGTGATTGACCAATCTAGCGATGCTGGGATGAATCGCTAGAATCGTTTGATGAAAAAATGGCTGCATAATGTAGTAGGAGTTATTAAAGCAAAATGTGTCATTAGAACGCTGCGTCATCAACGGCTTCGCTGTCCATAACCGAAGCTACCTTAAACAAGATTTGTTGACGGGCTAGTTGGTCTGATACTTGAAAAGCCATAAGGATTGCGCGGAAGGATGACACAAATAGAGGAGACAACAGGACGAACGCAACTAACAACTGATTTATTAAAGGGCCTACGCCCCCACATATAAGACAAATCGGTGCATGTGCCGAACATACATATGCATAACGCATAGAAAGAACAGGTGCTACGTGTGACGATGTACATGTAAATGGGGTGTGACGATGAACATATTCTTTCTATGCGTTTTGCATATGTATGTTCGGCGCATGTGCCAATTTGTCTGATATTTCGGGGCGTAATTGATTTGATTTGATTGATTGTAGGGTTTAACGCGCCGACGCAACGCAGGCGATGAGGCGCGCCGTAGTGGAGGGCTCCGGATTAATTTTGACCACCTGGGGATCTTTATCGTGCGCCGAAATCTCGTACACAGGGGCGTTTTTGCTTTCCGCCTCCATCAGAAAAGCGGCCGCCGCGGCCGGTGAATCGAACCCGTGACCTCGTGCTCAGCAGCGCAACGCCTTAGCCACTGAGCCACCGCGGCGGGTCGGTGCGTAAGCCCTTGAAGAAATCAGTTGTTAGTTGCGCTCGACCTGTTGTCTCCTCTATTTGTGTCATCCTTCCGCGCAACCCTCATAGCTTTTTAAGTACATTAAAAAACAAGAATATTAATTTAAATATTCGGAAATATAGGAGCAAACCCTGCGTGCGTGCGCGCATGTGTGTACGTGTGCGTGTGCATGTGCGTGTATGTGTGTGTGCGCGTGTGCGTTTGTGCGTGTGTGCGTGTGTGCGTGTGTGCGTGCGTGTGTGCGTGTGTGCGTGCGTTGTGTGTGTGTGTGGGTGTGTGTGTGTGTGTGTGTGTGGTGTGTGTGTGTGTGTGTGTGTGTGTGTGTGTGTGTGTGTGTGTGTGTGTGTGTGTGTGGATTTATTTATTTAAATAAATTGTCGCAGCATTTATTTAGATACTGTGCCTAAACCGGATTTTTACTATATGTGCTCACCCGGCTTTCTTCTGTTGTTTTTATGCCTCCATTAAAGTCTGAATTACCAACTTCCTCGACAATGCATAGCGGATCTTTCAGTGGGTTGCGACCTACCGGGAACGGCCAAACTAAACTACCCTGTCATAAAATGAATTCGGGCTTCGAAGGCCCTCTGCTTCTATACGCAGTCAGGTGAGCCCCATGACGCTGCATCTGTAACTCCGCAATCTCACGGCATGAAGTGCGCCAACTAAGTCCTGGTACTCCGAAACTTCTCCAAATGTAGGAAAACGTGACCGGGGGGCTAATTTCCCCCTTCGAGCTCGGTGTTGACTGAGTATGCATTTAAAGACCTTCGCGAACACAGGGAATCCAAATGGGGCAGGAAACTTTAAATCGCTGCTGGATCGGCAACTGAGAAATTTAAATCCGGCAGAGTGCGGAGTGAGCGCCCTAACCCCGACAGCGGCAACGTGCGAGGTGCTGAAGTCTGGCTGAGTGCGCGGGATTTGGGGGAATGGAGGAATCCGTACACAAAACAGGCACGCCAATGGCAAGATCTTCCAATGCAAACAGATGTGGATGCCAGTGTTCAGTGAGTGAAAACCTATATCGACGTTGGTGGGCATTGGAAAAGCTTGCTAAATACATTGTTCAAGTGGGTAGAGCTATCACCCCTCTTTCCAAGCATTTCACTTTTCAGAAATCTAAGCAGCGCACAGACCTTCAGTGTTTCCCGCAATTAAGTGTGCCGTACTGGTCTTCACAAAGCCCATCAGCGATCGGACTCGGCTCAGGTCGCACTTCTGTATAACTAATTAGCAACCCTGGTGTTTCTTTTTTTTTACAAATTGTGTTTCTTTTGTGTGTGTGGCCCCGCAAGAGCAAGTAGGTGGAGTTCTGACATTTTGTCTTTAGGAAGCATTTGAGAAAAGTCTGGATTTTGCGCAGTGCTGGCTTTAGTAAATTGATTCCATGCTTTTTGCGATTACCAGTGACAATCACAGGTAAATGAGCCTTAAGAGGCAAAGCCAATTTCCCAAAGTTGTAATGCCGTCCACAGCACGCGCGCTTGCAGGTTTCGCTGAATTATCCTTTGTGCGCTGCCCGTTCAACTTTGCTTCCGCGTGACTGATGGGTACACTCCGTGGAAGGCACTGCTGGAGATTGGGCACAGTTTTCCCCTTGATTGCTTCTGAGGCTCGCTGTATAGGGGAGCGGCCGCGCTCGATAGTGCTCCTCCAGGATTCGTCGGCTATGAATGGCTCCCGCTTTGCTACACCCAGGTGGCCTTTCTATTCTCTCTCGGCAGAGTTAGATGTTTATCCTTTCCTTGGCGCCCACCCTGAAACACCGGTATTTTCTAAGTAGAGCGAGCGCTCTCCTGAGACGATGGTTGTTTTTCTTCAATGCTGGCAGAGGCTGCGTTGCTTTCTTTGGTTTCTTTCTGAACAAGTTGGGCCTGGCACATTCGACAGGTGTTACTATCCGCTATTTGTTTGCTGTTATTTTCATTTTCTCCTTTGTTGAGGCTTTGCCGCATTGCAGCGTTTATACGACCGTGGCCTTCAAGGGCAGGGCCTCAAGTTCCTTCCGGTCTTATGCTCCTCGGTCTAGTCATGGGGTTTACTCAGCGGGGCTCTCTATACTGTATGTTTTCTGTTTTCAGGGGTATGTTGGTAGTCTTGTTAGGTCTGGCCTCACGAGCCTTGCAATATATGCCCGCAATTACTCCACCTGAGAGGCACCTGATGCGTTAAAAATGGGGCTTCTTCACTACGAGTCCGCGAGGTCAGTATCATGAGGAAAACTAAAAGAGGGGGGTGCTACAGCACGCTATGCAATATCCAAAGTCTTTTCGAGAAGACGATGGGGTCCAGTGTGGTGTGCAGGGAGGCTAGCTTTTGCATCGCCGGTAGCAAGGTCGTCCGTTCTACAGCAGTCTCTTGGTGTCAGTAGTATTGCACATCGCCCACCACTGCGCATTTGATGCGCAGGGCCAATCGCGTGAATCTTCGAGACAAAATTTTCGCTTAGCATGATCGTATGCGGCAGAGTAAAGGAAGAATAAATGCTAATATGTCGACATTCATCGTATCTTATTATCTCTTTTGTTACATAAGACTGATGTTGATCGCTCGCGCAGGGACTTGAAGGGGTCGATAATTGCTCGTGTGAACATGATTCAGTGGTCACAGGAAACGTTCACAGGAGGACCCAATTCCAGCGCTTTCCATGCCATGCGATCAGCTGCCTCATTTTGTTTCGACGCCAACATCGCCAGGAAGCAACTGAAATTCACTGTTTTAACACTTGTTGCTGGGTTCGTGCACAAGCTGTCAAAAGCGGAGGAAAATACAGTTCGTAAGGTTCCCGCGATGTAAAAGGCCTAGTGATGCTTTCTAATGTGTCAGAATAGCGACTTGAAGCGGCATGTATGGCTTACGCTTTCGCAAAGCAGCCTTAATGGTCACTCACTCGCTTTCTGTAAGAGGGAACCACTGATCCTAACAAGGAAAGTTCAGCGAGTTGGATAAAGCGCAAAAAAGCAAAACGGGGACAGAGCCACCGATTCCTATGCGTTCCTCTCTGTTCTGTTTTCATGGCACTTCGTCCCATCATGAACCACGCAGTCAAGTCGAGGATCCAAGGGAAACTGCGCAGCCGGAAAGAGGAACGCCACTGCGCTAGGCCTCTGTGTTAACCATTAGTGTGAGACGCACTCACATGTTTCTGTGAAGGTGCATATTTGTCTATCATAGTTTTTATTTTGTTTCGCAGATGGGAATTGACGAATGTCCGACGAAACGCTTCCCTTCACTGCCCCTGTCGTCGTCAACTCCTGATGTGTACAAACGACAGAGACTGCGCTGTGATGACGCTCGTCCGGGGAATCGTCAGCCTCCAATGGCCCGTCGCTGGCCCCGCGTGTTTCCATATTTGCTGTTGGCTTGTCCAACACCAATTAGATGAGAAGAGAAGCATCAGCCCTAAATTACCATCCCGGGACGGTTTTGTGCAGTTAGGGGGCTAATATTTAAAGAAACATTGCTCAGGAAATGCTGGCATGAGGGGCCACCACACGCGTTGTCCTAACAGCAGCCATTCAGTGCGATATTATGTGACATTGGTCTGTTCGACTATTGCTGCTGTTTCGTCCTCAGCATCTCATGTTTGCTCAGTTGGGCGCTGGGCGAACGCTATGTTTCCGCAACGGTCCTTTCTTCGGGTTCACCGACTCGGTGTGTGTCTTTACTCGTTCCCGAGGCTTACTGGGCAGCTTCGCGTTGTACACCACCACCAATGTGTCGTTTTTTTTTCTATACGCTTTATGGGTTGTTTCGACCTTTAGCCACACAGAACAAAGAAACATGGTATTGTTACGATCACCGCTTTGGGGAAGCCGGCGGTCTGGGAATGGTATTTCAAATTGGCAGCAGCCTGTGTGGAACTTACAAATTTTTGCGTGAATTCTTCAGACTCCTCTGACTTGATGACCGTACAACCGAGTGAGTAAAACTATTACAGCCATGTAAGTTCGGCTCTGCATTACACAGTACCGAATAACATCTACCAGCATAATTGTATATTGTGTGTCCTCGTGCTGTCGTCCTGTCACGTTGCCGTTTGCGCTGTGGTTCAATATACATCACCAACTCGCCCGAATTTTCAGGTTAACCGCACAAAGAGGGTATTTCTTAAGATTGTTAAGATTAGCCTTAGGCAAGCTTGAAACCTTCACCACCAAACGGGTAAAAATGTTTTTCTACAAAAACAAATGCTTTTCAAAGCCAGTCAGCTACGCAACAAAAATGAGAGCTTAGGGCAAATTATCTTGTTTTGTACCGAAATACTGTTGTTTAAATCAATTGTGAAGTTATTCACCTTTTTCTTGCGACTTCGTTTACTTTATTACTAGTCAGATTTAAGCATTTGTGTCATTTCAGTAAAGGTTTGGTTTTACCAAGCTGAGGTTTGAACTGATACTAAAAACAATCTTGCGCTGAAACGCATATAATGCAAAGTTTGCATTTAAAATTTTCCCAAGTACCTGATGGTCCAGTTTTTTTAGGCCTAACATGTCGGCGTTCGGCGTGTCGGCGTTTTGAGGCCTAACATGTCGGCGTTCAAAAACTATTTAGTGTGCTGGAGAATTCCTGCGTTACTTTTCTGCACTTTTCGGCGTCAGTGAGGGTACACGTACGCTAAATGTTTCTTTTCTTCGCTTGGAACGTCACTTTTCTTTTTATAAGGCCATTCGTTGCACTCTGAAATTCACCAGTGCTCTGAAAGCACGCGAGTTATTTCTTTAGTGTTTTGCATTGGCCATCTCCAATCTGAGACTTTTCCAGCAATTCGCAAAGAAACTCTCAAGGCTCGATTTCTTACCCTTCCTCTTTAACCTTGCATTTAAGGACCCCACACCAATAATCCAAGACATTCCGCGCCTCCGACACGGTTTCTACGCTGACGACATAATGCTATGGACACCAACTGGCTCAATCGGAGATCACAAAGACGCACGTCAAATGACAATCGACTCCACCCAATGATATATTCAATCCATACGACTGAAGTGCGCCCACGAAAATTGAGGTTTACTTACGTTCAGCAAGAGAACAACCCACAAGACCACGCAAGAAATACCAGAACGAGAACTATAGATAATAATCACCCCGGACTGAATGTCCCCCACCTTCGGATATTGGTCCTTATAATACCATAAGATGGATCTGGCTCACAATCCCTACCCCACTTGCAGAGCAACTCGTTCACATCATCTGCCGCGTCTCCAATCACCGCTTCAATCTTCATGAATACGACACCCTACGCATCTTCCAAGCCGTTATCATTACCAGGATACCGTATGGCACGCCATACTTGGCCCTCAGATTCCAATAAATGCGGAAACTCGACGCCACCTTACGTCAGGCCCACAAGACCGCAATGGGGCTCCCAATAAGCACGGTAATCAAGAGCCGTATGAAACTAGAGGTCCACGACGCCTGGGAAGAAGTACACGAGGCACACCACGCATCTCAGATACAACGACTGAAGCTCACGCCCACGGGAAGAGCAACAATTCTCTGGCTGCACTGGAATGTTCACCATGACGAGATGGGATAATTCGAATGCCATCAGATATTCGACAACATATCAATAAACAACGGCGCATGGAACGAGCTCGCTTAGTTCATAAGAACCATCACCACTTACCATGTACTCGATACCCAGATGCATCGCCCTACCCCATCTGAAAGCGCATGCAGCCTGTGTCGTTACACACGAGTCACAGAGCTGATAGCAGCGACAATTCTCACCGCCTCCATCGACGCTGCCGAGGGAGTTGTCATCGCTGTTGCTTCCAGAACGAGTGAGGAGTTCCTTACTATCATCACCGATTATCAGACCACCAACCGGAACTTTCTAACTAGCCGCATCTCTCAACCCGCACTGTACCTTCTTCGACAAGCAAAAAGATTACCAGAATTTAATATCGTCTGGTCACCCGGCCGCCGGTCCTCGCAGGGAACGAGGCGGCACACGCCGCTGCCCATGCTCATGCACACCGGGCCGCGTTACCCAGAAGAAGAAAACAACGATCGATCTACCTCGAAGGCTACCACTACCACTACACACATACGCCAGAATCTTAGCCCACTACAAAAACGAATGCCGTCGATTCCCACCACCCTATTTACAACTAACACGCGGCGAAGGAACCACTTTTCGGCACCTATAAACCAATTCATATCCCCATAATACCCTACTAAACCCCACCCAATACCCTGCCACCTGTAACTTCTACCCTGTTGCTGGCACCCAATACAATGTTCTACGGGAGTGCCCATGGACCCCTACCCTTACCCTAGATACTAACCCTACCTATGAGCAGTGGAAGAAGCAGCTGACCAGCTCCGAGCTCTCGGACCAGCGTCAACTGGTGGAACGGGCCCGGACACCCAACCAGCACCAAGGATTCTTAGACTAAGGATACTTCTCACTGGGTGGAGGCGTTAAGAACATTCTCCTGCTCACATGTTTATAAATGTCTGCCTCTCTCTCTTTCATTCGTTTCAGTAATGTTAGGTATTTATATTATGTATTCCTGTTATTTCAGAGTATTATTCCCCAGCATTATGAAGCTGACAAATAGAGGAATTGTTATAAAAAAATCTATAAAGTCCAAAAATACCTGAACTGACAATCTTAGCAGGTGTTACATAAATAGCCACGCTGTTTTGGCATGCGGAAAGGTAAACGTTTAAACAAAACTCGTTTTGTATTTTAAATTATAAACGAGCTTGAAGCGCCCGTATGCACGCAAACAATAACTTTTTAAAGGGCCAAGCATCTGCGCATCTATGTATCTATATCAAATAAAAACACCAAGACTTTGTGGAGTAGAATCTAAGGAAATCACGAGATTGTGGTGATGGGGGCATGTAGGCGTGTAGCGACAAAAGCAATAGAAATCTCTGTAGATTTCCCCTGAATGGCATTCTCCTGCATCAAAATTAATTTTTTCGACGTAAAGTCGCTAACAATAACGGCAGTGAAGCGAACTTGCTAAAGCATCGGAAGAAAGACCTACTATCTCCATCTTTATTTTGCCATATTTCCTTTAAGGTTCACCTCAGTGACAGCGATGGGTGAAGAGAGCTTAACTTGTTCCTAAACTCGTGAATCTGTGAAGCAAGAAGCAGAGGGAACAATGTGCCTATTCACTTGGAAATAATGCCTCCATGGTTTTTAACGACGTTAATTGAATATCAGAGGAGAGCTTTGAATGCTCCTGGTTTAGGCAACGGAGATCGGTACGGCAAGAGAGCCAACGTTACGTTTTAAAGAAAAACGACAGTATCTATCCTTGACTGTCACTTTTAATTAGGTTTATAAATGTCTGAAGGGTAGGCAAGAATATCTTTTGAGTAGCAAGGAACGCGGCCAAAAAAGTAGTGGCAAGAAACTGCTGCATCGCTCGATAAGGTTGTCGGCGCATTTAGAGTTTTCCTCGGGCTCCACCGTCACGCTATGAAGTTATTCATTTGCGCCTCATCACCCCTCTTCGACTTTCAAAACGTTATCTTTAACCTGCACTAAAAGCTGCTCCGTAAGCTTGCTTTCTTTGTTGATAGACTATAAGTTTGGATGAAAAACTCCCAGGCACTTTCCTTTAAGTTTGTGTAGCTTTTTCTGTAGGCTGGTTCCTGGAGAATGGAAAATAGGAGTTGGAATAAAAAGGGTCTATGTTCGTACCTTACCCTCAGAGACACTTTGTTAAGGCTAGCTGCAGAAAGACGGCTTAAAATTCACAGTAAAAGCACATTGTTTATATTTTTACTCAACTTTAAACCATGACCGCTCATTGATTAGTAAAAGTAACTGCAAGGGGGTGGGATAAATTGCGAAAACGTTCCCTGAGCGGCAGTGTGGGACAGAATCGATTGATTGATTGATTCATTGATTGATTGATTGAAGGGATTAATGCATCGACGCAGCGAAGGGGATGAGGGGCGCCATAGTGGAGGGCTCCAGATTAATTTTGACCACCTGGGGATCTTTAACGTGCGCCTAAATCTCGTACACACGGGCGTTTTTGCTTTTCGCCTCCATTAGAAAAGCGGCCGCCGTGGCCGGGAATCGAACCCGAGACCTCGTGCTCAGCAGCGCAACGCCTTAGCCACTGAACCACAGCGGCGGGTCGCGTGTGGGACAGAATCACTTCTGCGCAGTTATTTTTGTTCAGTATCTCGTTTATGGCCATTGCAGCTTTTTAATTGTAGATGCGGTTGTTTTAACTCGTTTTTGCTGCAAATTTGGCGAATGTTTTCGTGATATTAAGCAGAGTTTATATGTGTAGAACAGTGCCACAAGCGCTAATTGTGTAAGTGACTTGGGTATAATACTAGCCGATAAATATTGACGTACTGTAATAGAAGATAAGTTTCTTTTTCTTGTAGCAGTAATAGGCCCTGCGAGCTGAAATACGATGCACAAAGCTGCGCCAAAAAAAAATAATAATATCCACGCCGAGAGGCCTACCTTGGCTCGCACAGATATGTTCCTTGAAAATAATATGGGTGCTCACATGAGTTCTGAAGCACAGTGCGAACAACTGGCGAAACATCCTCGAGGCATCCGGAAAGATTAGACTTGCAGAGAGAAAAAAAGAAGCCTTGAGAGACGAACAGCGCTTCGCCTGACTTTTCCGACACTGCTTTAACTGACCTCGTCTGGCTCTGAACTAGACTGGTGAGTTAACCATTGTTCAGAGGACTTGCCGTACAAGCAGAGACTGCTTCAAGGGTGCAGTCGATCTGGGTTCGTTTGAAGTGTTTAAAGTACTGTAGTAATAAAGCTTTAGCTAGTCTGTAATAATTACGAGCAGGTTTCAAGCGAAACAAAAATGAAACTGCCGTGATACACAGGTCTTCGACTGCAGACAAGTCATTAGGGCACAAAGTGGGAATAAATCTAAACAGAGCTGGTCAAAAGCCAGGAGAAGCAGGTTAGACCGACTAGCGAAAGCGATTTATTACAGTTCACCTTTCCGATCCGTCACATCCTTCCAGGGCTTAGAGCCCAATTAGGGCACAAAAATGAACCGGAATGGCTAATTAAGTATTCAATTTCATTAACCGTTTAAGCGTAAGTATGCTTTGTGTTATCGCAGGCACACACAATGTGCGAATTTTGTCTAAAGTAATTTATTACTGATTTTCTAAACAGGGTGTTTTCTTAGCTTTGAAATGGACGCCGAGAAAGAAGAGGCAATAGCTTTGAACTTATGTCATTTTTTGTTTTTAGCACTCCGCACTATGTGAAAAACTGAAATCCGTAGCCGGGACTAATTTCATCTCCGCACGAGTGAGCGTGAAAGTTCGCCGGGCGCGGATATTTTATTTCTGGGCATTGATTTTGAAAGGGCAGTAGTGTTAAGTACAGAGACAGATGCGGGGATGAAGCATGGTGCAATTACGGCTGGAAGAAAAAGTTCACGCTCAGAAGAGCCCGTTTCACATTCGTTTCTTTTATTATCTTTTGAGAACCTGTTTTAGTACGATTGAAAGCCTTTTCTCTGCAATAATTTATTTGCCCGAGCTTACGGACATGACCTACGGTGTACGCTGTGGATTACTGGGCCCGTTGTCAGCACAAAGAACTCTCGATTAATTCCTCCTGCAGCAACCAAGGTTACCAGCGGTACAGTTGGTGATGATCTGCGCCAAGTTTCACTTACGGGGATAACTTGAAAAACAACGTGTATGCAAGACAGGGTTCTCCAATAGGTCTTAATTAGTATACTCAAGCTCCTTGAGATCAAGCTGCCTTGTGCATCAAAGTTATATCGGTGTTTTTCTAGGCTGACGATACCCTTCAAGTCCCTTCACATACTTAAAATACGTTTGGGAGCTTTTGGGGCACAATACCTTATAATTCGTTAGGGGACCTAAGGTTATTCCGTAGTTTTATGCCGTTTTATATCTGTTCACAATTTTAGGTGTTTTTTCTGTCTCATATTTAGTTGCTGTTGGAACCTCGCCAACCTTGCTATTCTTTCAAAGCTCTTTCTTGGCGTAATGGACTTGGCGTAACCAAATTACACAGCACAACTTGCTCAGTCCAGAAACAATATCAATTTTAATGCTTGGCATTTTTTGCTTAGTACACTGGGGTTTCTAGGAGTTTTCCCTACATGTTTATGAAGGCATCTTTGTTTTCGTGTTGCGAGTAACCGCTAGCAGCGTTTATAATGAGCGAGTGAAGACGAAGTGTGCATACGTGGCAAGGTTCACTCATGTCAACATCTCTAACCACACTGCTGCCGAAACGCACATCTGAGGCAGAACACAACTGCATGAGTAGGCGTCACAGTGTTGTTTATTAATTTTTATTAAATGTTTAGATAGAATTTTTCCCACAAAAACCAGCGGGATGACATGATCCGTAAGCTAGCAACTTCACATAGTTGTGACGTCAGTCGTCGAGCTACAAAAAAAAAAAGAACTCTTAAAAAATAAACTAACGCAAGAACAAAAGTACAAAAATATATTCGGGTGCAAGTTAAAAGGAACCTGCGACACTTTTTAAACTGTTTTTGAATCTTAAATGCCTGCAGAACGTAGTCTCCCAACACACCCAGTACTTAGATTAGGGAGTCGCAGAGTACTTCAGCGAAAAATTACTGCGCTATGTCCACTAGATAACTTCTAAACTCGCTCAAACGATTTTTCTCTCTTTCCCTGTCTTGACATTCTTCGACGGCTGTAATTACGTTACTGAGGCCATGTAACGGCTGTTGGCTGGTTTTTCTTTACTTGCAGCAATGAAAACTTTTCGATAGCAGCTAAAAAAAAACGCCACAAAAACAAAGCAGAAATGGAAGGCGTATCTAGTGCGGCGAGCAAATCATGCAGTGCCGCTCCATGCTGACGATAACTATAGCTTTCGCAATGGTTCAAGACGCGAAGGAAAGAGTGAAAGCTCTTATCGAAAGCGTTGCACGGTCCCTTTAATGACGGAAATAGTTCATGCAGTGTATCGTTGCGCCGAAGATACGGCCCCGATGTCAACGCGAGCGCTGCGTTTTGAAAGGAGATCGCGCCTAATGCGTTACGTCGTCTGCTTTTTCCCACGTAGTTTGCTTGTCGTCACTTCCGTAATTTGTAAGCAGTTCAAATCCCGAAAACCCATGCACCAAAACCCATGTCCTTGCAAAAAACCTATTAGCAGTATTGTGACAAGCCCTTAGTAGACAGAAAATGTGCCCAAACCAAAATTTTTGTCGGTCGTAAAATCCACCCTTACAGAGCAGAAGCAAATGACAGTCGGAAAACAAATGGGTTCTAACCAACGGACTCCGAGCAGGGTATTTTTTTCTAACCAACGGAGTAACTCAATCTCAAAACATGCAGCGAGGTTCTTTCTTAAGGGCTAGTTAACTACCAAAAGTTGGCGATATTCGCGCACTCTAGCCCTTAAAATCATCATTATCATCATCGTCAATGCCAACAGCCTATTTAGGTCCACTTCACGACGAAGGCCTCCGTTGACCTTCACCCGCTTCTGTCCTGTGCTGCCCAAATCCATTGTTTGCCTCCTAATTTTCTTATTTTATCTCTCCATCGAATTAATAGTCCCGTCCTTCGGTGTCCATTCTGTTTCCTTGTGGCCCACTTGTAAATTCGTCGTACCACATGGCCGGCCCAAGTCCATTTCTTTTTGTTAATCTGCACCACGATATCCCCTATCCCAGTTTGCTCCCTAATGCAACGTGTATGCATGATAGAGTATCATGCATACACGTCATGATATCGACATTTTTATGAACGTGTTTTTACTACGAGGTAATTTATAAGGTACAGCTGCTTGTGGTTTTGTTGAGGCTGAAAACTAGCCTAGGTTTCTCCTAAACTCGTCAAATCTGCCATGTTTTATGCAAGAATAGCTCCACAATTCTGACATAGAAAAACGTCTGCCTTCATTTCTGCCCTAAAAATAACACCGTTTACACACCTTTTTGAAATGAAATGAAATACAATAACTGACAACAAAGCCAAGACGTGTAAAAGCTCGGAGATGCCACCTTAGTCCTCCCTAAAATGAGCCAACACAGTTCTTACAAGCTTTCACGCATTAATCTCTCCTGCTTTGCAGCTCATGCGGTTAAAGGGGATCACAAAAATTCTTAGAAGCCGTAGATAATGGCCTGCTGCACTAGTTGTGCCTCGTGCTGCCGAGCTGGTGAAAGTTAACTCGTTAAACGTTTAAATGAAATAAAAAAAAAACTTTTTTCATTAACCCCTTTTCTTGGTGGCTGTAGGGGGTTCTGAGAGGACTGGGAGGATTAGCGATCGCTCTTGGGCGCACACACACACCACTGCAAGAGCGGCGTTGACCAAGGTGTATCGCCAAGACTTCTCGCAAACTTTGCACCCTGGGGATTTAGCCGCAATTAGGAACTGAGCATTAACGACCTCGTTTGGCCAAGGGCATTAGCAAGAACTCGGCTAAGTGTTCGGACACGGTCCTGTCTGTACTGCCCTGTCATCAGCAGAGAGCGTTATGGTTGTTTGTTGGCTTTCTTTCCTTACAGACAACTTTATCTTGGAGCACGGAAAGGTACGTTCTCTCGTCGTTAAAAAAAGCGTTGAGGCATGTACAAAGGTCTATGAGAGGACAAGGGAGCTCATTAGAGTGCTAAAACGTCCACTAAATGAGTGTCTTAAGCCGTGTTAGTTTGCTAGTGTGTAGTAAATTAAGTAGGAGATTTCCAAGTGCCAGCGTCAGCACTTTACTAAGAAAAAACCGGTCTGTGGATTAAATCACTGGGCAAGACAAAACTTCTCGAGCATAATGCACATGATGTTCGTAACCTTAAAATCCAAAAAAATATATTGTAGGCCCCCTTAACATTCCTATGATACAGCAAATGCGAAAGCATTAGTGTTGAATTGGAGAACGGATTTTCTGGTATTGTGTGAGCTGCCTTGTTTCACAGCAGCTGTTGATGTATACGGTTCAGCGTCCATCAGCCGCATACACCCCACTGACGAAATTAAAAAAAAATTAGCAGTGGCTTAGCCTCGGCTATGCCAGGATATACGTAGCGTGACCTAAGGTTCAGCTGGTTATTCTTAGCTTTCCTGGTTGTCGAGGATTAGCTGACTATCATGCTTACTTGTCCTAAAACGATTTCTAATCCAATCCAATCCAATCAAATCCCGTGCGGTCCGGTCCGGTGCGATCCAGTCCAGTCCAGTAGAGTCCAGTCGCGGCGGCGGCGGCTCAGGCGCGCCAGCTCTGCGCCATGAGACGTCACTGCTCCTCGCGCATGCGCAGCACGGCTCTCCTGGAGCAACGCTAAACTGCTCAATCTCGGCCAGTGTAGCTCACGCTACAAAAACAAATGGCGCGTTTAAGTAGGGAGCTTTCTTTCATATCACCGCATTGACGTGGTGTCCTCAGTGTCACGTGCCCAGCGGTATGCAAGCGTGTCCTCACATTATCGTCATCATCATCATCCTGTTCCTTCTGCAAAGTTTTCGTCCTCTTCCGGTTGCAGTCCGACCACTTGAACCTTTTTGCGCTGGATATACCCTTTGTGGTGGTAACGTGGTAAATAGCCCAGAGAAAAGTGTAAGAGGTAGGCAACCGACACTTTTCTTAGGAATCTAACTGAAGCGGCTAATGTGCACACATTGGAAGATGACGGATTTTTTTAACAACGGGGCTGTTTAGGCCGACACAAATCCGTGCGCTGTAGACAGAAATTCCCAAGCGCTCGTGAGCGCATCCTTCGCGGATCACGTCGGTCGCGCTTTAGACAAAAAGCCGTTCCACTCAATGTGAAAGCTGTAGGAAGTGCAGAGCAGTGAGTCGCCATAATTGGCTGCAGCGCCGTTATCCGCTCACTGCTTCCACCCACTGCATTTCAAATTCCCCACCTTCGGAGTTCTCGCGGGTCCTCTGCCTCAAATGCGCCAGCGGGAGTCTGTTCTTTTTGTGATTGCTTTAATTTCGTATGCCGTAGCTGTTCTGCGTCATTTCGAACGTGTGATTTTTTTTCTTGTGCGGCTAGAGCCTTTCTGTGGCATTTCGAACGCTCCATTCTTTTCTTGCGCGGCTGGAGCCTTTCTGCGTCGTTTCGAACGCACCATTTTTTGTTTCTTACGCGGACGCTTTTTTCACTTACTATCGTAAAAACCAACCTAACGAGCATTCCCAACGAAATGAATGAGGAGGCTGCCGGTTATACACACAGATTTTCCCTGAAATGTACCTGCAGTTTTCTTTGCGCTAAATAACGGGGCGATGTATGACAAGCGCCAGCTGTTCACGAGGTTTGAACGGTAATGGCTATTCAAACGGCGTTGTTTTCCACGCATCAGCGTGAATCCCTGACGCCGGGACAGAAGGCTCTACTTGGGTCTGCTATCTCGCTACGCCACCTGATACCGGCAGTCGCATGGACCGTTAGCGAGCTAAGACGACATGGCGAGCCCACAAACTGCTCTGCACTTAAAAAAAAATTCCCCCGCATTTCCCCGAGGGGGAGAATGTGAAAGTGCGAATGCACGGTTGTCGGCCCGCTTGCGGCGCTTGCGCTCGGCCCCCGCAGCCCACCGCCTCGCCGCCTTCTCTTCCATCTCTTCCATCGGGTTTGTAGTATCACGTGTACACCACGCAGTTATCAAGCCGCTATAACGCCGCTGAGTCGCCAACGCACGCCGCTGACGACGTAGTTTGAATGCGTTAAAGATATAAGGCGCGTCACTAACGCTGATATCACGTCGCGTCCGTGGCTTGGTCGGTAGAGCGTCGCGCTGCGGCCGCAAAGTCCGAGGATCGAAACCTGGCGCCGGATGCTGTTTCTTTATAGAGGAGCACTGCGGACGCCGACGCCGCCGCCGCCGCCGCCGACGCCGGCGGTGGATGGTTTGGGGTCGCTTATAAAGTGCATTCGCGCACGTAAGCGCGTGCCCTCCGGCTACTGCCCGGCGTCGTCTATAGGGCTGCTAGGGGGCTTACGCGACTTGAGGAGCTCCGTTCTTCGTCGTCATCGTCGTGTAGTGACCGGCGCATCACGGTCCCGTCGTGCCGAAGACGATGACGACGAATCTGTCAAGCCATCCCACAATTCACAAGTGGAGACGGCCACCGGACCAGCCGACGAAGTGCCGGTCTACCAAGGCGAGGACGCGCGACAAGAAGATTCGTCCCACGCGGCTGTGCTGTCGGAAGACGATGACGAAAGGGATGGCAACGATTTACCCTGAATAACACTGTACATACTAGGTTGTCTTTGGTTTACAGTGCCGTCCAAAATGGCTTTGCACAGCTGGGGTCCCTTCTAGTAACACAGCACTTCTTGTCTTGTAAGGGAGAAGTTCGCTCAGTTAGTGGGACGCTATTGTGCAGTAAGGGCTAACTGATAGGGAGCGATGCCGGAGGTAGATGTGTCGCACCTGCGTAATGGTGTGCATGGACAGAAATGAGTCGCTAAAAAGAACGGTTGCGCGCTATCTGGCCCTTCCCACTCGGGAGTCTATGCAATTTGTTTTGTTGCTTCTTCATCTTCACTCAGTGTCATCACCTCTGCTGCCCACTGAGCCCCACATGTCCTGCACCACTGATTAAGTGACGCCACGTGATGCCCAGGATATGAAATGGCACATATCCTGCGGGTACAATGTCTTTATTCAAGTCACTTTTTTGTCGCGGTTTGATGCATTGTTTCTTTTTCTTTTTTTGAATTCAACACATAGGTAAGAGCGTTAGCTGCTCGCGTGTCGTACTTGTCACATGTCGCTATTCCTCAAATACTGCCTTGCTGAAATATTTGCGTCCATTGAGGGCAAAAATATGGTGGCATTTGATATATCGGTACTCGCTAGCTGAGCTTTCCAGCTCCGATTGCGTAAGTGATACTCTTCCCCAAGTTACCCTCCAACCTGTTATTTATGTTTTATTTCAATGGATCTTTCATATAGTGTATTCGCAACAACTACGCGACCGGACTGTTATTTCAGACTGTTACCGATTTACTCTTTTTAAGGAGATGACCGGCTGCTTGCGATTACAGTGTCACTTTCATTTTTTGGGAAACAGATGGGCTTGCCCGTAATTATTTCCAAATGGCTTCCAAAATAAACCCCGTTCCTGCTCCCGGAGTGATTTCTTTCTCGTTCTTTATTGAAGACTAGAATATCCGAGCGTGAAGCGAGTGAGCTTGTGGAGACGAGCACGCGGCTTTCCATAACGCCGAAAATCAGATTAAGACGGGCAAAGCAAGACAAGCTTTACACTGAACCGGGTTTTAGCCCCTTTAGCTTTCCGTTCACTTACACCGCGATCCCTGCAGAGAAAGCCTCATTGATTGTTACTACGTGGAAGTCAGCTTGTAGCTTCACTTGCGCGCTCTCGGAGCAGATCAGGGAGATAATTCAACTTGTGACGAGGTTTAACGTCCACCCACAAACACCTTGTGATCGCCGCCGCCACAGCCAGTTCCCGCGTTGACCGCGAATGAGCTTGCGCCGTGCACTTTATCACCTGGACCGAAACGTCAAAATAACAGCATTAGCTTGATAGGCTGTGTGTCAGGTGAAATGTTTTAGTGTGTACGAATGTACGACTGCACTTAGCGAACTTACAAGTGGCTGAGCCATCTGCTTAGAAATTTCGCTTCGACTTAGACTTGGGGAACAGCATAAGTGTCGTCTCGTACTTGAAAAAATCTTTCGCACCGGGAAAATAAGTTAGGAACCATTAATAATTGACGCCAAATAAAAATGCACAAATTAAAAAGGTTTTGTAGTGCTAATTATTTGAAACTACGACCTACCCGGGGGCGAAACAGAACTTTGAGAAAAGTAAATGCATGCCGGATAGAAAGGAGGAAAGAAGCCTTGACAGTGTGCTTAAGAGAAAAACTCATGTGGTTCAGCGGTAACTTTAGGCGTTAAGCCACAGGAACTGGGCCCATGCAATATATGTAGATACAAACCATTTTAGGGGTTTTCGGGAAAAAAAAATTGAAGTTCATTTCTAAATCAGCGCTTTGTTTGTCTCCTCTTGCATTCGTCCGTCACCTTTCGCTATCGCTTCTGTTTGAACATGCATCGTCAACTCGAACAAATGTTTACGTTGCAGAAAAAGAAAGCCGCATAACCTACGCACGCTTCACATTTACCATAAAAAATTCGTACAAATACCAAAAGATGTATAAATCCCAATAAGGCCAATTCGTCATGCTCGAGCAGTTAATTTAGAACGACGGGCCTCCTCTTTTTTTTCTATCTTGACACACAAAGGTTTCTCCTGCGAGGATACTCACGACAAGACGAAGACATTCTGAATTCTAGTGCCCCCATCATCTTACCCCATGCTTGAACCCACTTTCCCGAAAACGCATAGAGCCCGCCTCGCCCCACTAAAAGCCAGGAACCTACCTGGCCATTTTACTGCGTTAGCTGTTTACGGGAAGATCCTGGTTATCAGCGTAACACTTATATAACGCCAGAACTTCATGCGCTCACCCTCAAATGTTACGACGTTCGCTAGGTCAACTATGGCTTCGGGACATTGCTTCTTAAGACACTAACAACAGTCGCCTCTGGTCTTCAAAAACAGCTCTTTCACCCCTCAAGAAGAGCCCCACAATGAGCCCGCTGCGACCAACAATGACACTCTTAAACATTGAAGCCGACAAGATTTCGCCTAGGTTGTGTAGTATAGGTTCTAAAACAGTCAATATGTGCGTATTAAAATAATGCACAAAAAATTGGCGCAGCTTGCACTAGTGGTGCAAGGCTGGAGAAATAGCAGAGCTGTGCATCGACCTAACTTCTCGCACGGACAGCGGCCGGAGGGAGCAGCCGGACCCCAGCAGCGCAAAGCCGTTTTGGACGGCCCTGTGAAGCAAAGACCAAATAAAGGGTGTACAGTGTTTTATTCAGTAGCAATCATGGTCATCCCTTTAATAGTCTTCCGAGGCACAGCCACGTAAGCCAAATCTTCTTGTAGCGCGTCTTCACCTCGGTAGACCTCCACTTTTCCGTCACTCGGTCCTGTGGTCGTGTCCACGTGGGATTGTGAAGCGACGGCTAGACAGATTCGTCGCCATGGTCTTAGGCGCTGCGGAACAGTGGCGTGCCGGCCGCTACACGACGACGACGACGACGAAGGCGGGAGCGCCTCATGTGTCGTTGCCCCACCCGCGCCTGGAAGACACCGAGTGGTTGTCGCGAGGCACGCGCTCACGTGCGCTCTGTGTTTTTAAAGCGAAGCTTTCTAGGTATACTAGCCAATGGTTCTTTCTTGGCGGGTGGGACAACAAACTCCCAACGTGGCGGAGACGGTGGTGGGGAGAGTGGGCAGGGGAGGGTTTCACTCACGGAGCACACTAGAGATGGCGCGGCGACCCAGATGACCCAGCGTTCCCCGCGAGGAAGTGCCTGCTCGCCGGCGGCGGCGTCTGCGGTATGGCTTTGTCGTCTGCTTTAGAGACGGTTGTTTTGGGCCTGTTTTGGTGCAGCTTCGCGTTCACTGCGCGCTGCCTTCGCACGGCTTGATTAACTTCTTCGACAGCACCTCCAGGGTAACCCGCACCCGACGGAATTAAATGGTCTCACGGCAAACATACGTTAATTAAGCATTGGTTTGCAGAGCGGGAAAACAAAATGTACAATCTACATACAGACATCTGGCCGCTAGAGAAACGCCACCTTTTGCGCACTGTTTGCCACGAATGGGACTCCGTTTCTAAATTGGTGATTACCAATTCGGTTGTGTTTTAACAGGTATTACAAAAGGTGAAAGTAGAAACTCGTTTTTGATAAATGGACGATTATAATAGTTCCCTCAGCTTTCTCGTAATTCTCAAACTTACTAAACTAACTGGTTTAAATCGGTATAAATGGGAATCACTAAGCTCACATGCCCAATTGTTTCGGTGTCTGCGCTTGCGTCGCGCGGTGGTGTAGCCTCAAGCTAGCACATCAGGATGGCTAGGTTCAGCTGTGTCACCCTTCGAAAGACGCTCCTCTCCGTTTTCTCTCACTTCCGACTCACGGCCGGCCTACACCGGCAGCGTCGTCCGCCGCTCTAGCCCGGCCGTGGCCGACGCTACTGCTGCGTTCGGGACGCCGCCCTCGCTAATTCCAGATAACGGCTGGCAAAATCTCTGGTTTCACTCTTTGTAGACCCACGTGTGTGAATTCAAGTGACGTCGCATTGGTAAGTGTGGCTGTCGTTTAAAGCTTTGCTTGACAACCACCTTCACAGCGTGAATTAGAGCCTTTTTTTTTTTTTTGCTAAATCTACTGCGTGAAGGTCGTACCTGGAGCATCGCGCCGGCGAGGCCAGGCGCTCGCCGCGAGTTATTCGCTCACGTGGGGTCGGGCTTTTCTGTCTACGCTGGGCGGATTTGTGTCGGCCTAGACAGCTCTGCTGTTAAATTTATAGCACGCAAATGTTCTGTGTTTCGTCAATAGGTGCATGCGGCCTTTATATGAAAATGTTTGAACATTTTTTTAGTAAAGAAGAAGAAAAAAACCTTTAAGTGGGAAGAAGGAAAGAGACCTGGCCATAAGCACGTTACGCCCAAGAAATGCTGGCCATGGATATCCCATAGGGTGGGCTGCACTGTATGAGAAAGCGTTGCTACGAACAAAGGGAGCGCCTCTAGGGGTTCATCTTTCTGAGCGATGGCGGAAATGGTACGGGTGACTGTCTCTAACGGCAAGCTTTCCTCGTCTAGCACGGTCGATCAGGGCTGCTGGAAGCGATAGCTTGGGACGCGAAAGAAACAGCAGTTGCGGTGGTCCGAGAAGAAACGAGGCGGTAGTGTCTCTCGCCAGTAAACGTTAGATGCAAAGAAAAAAATCAAGAACCAAAGGCCACTAGAGACCCTTAAAATGGGAATAGCTCGGGACGTGGGAAAAAAACCTGTGGCATAGCAAAAGACGAAACAAGAGATAGAAAACATGGAAGCGCTTCTTCCACGCCGACCCGTCTATGTCCCACGAGAAGCGCGGTTGTTTTAGACGGAGAGCACCCGGACACAGTGAAACTGTGTGCGTTAGGCTTAGCGGCAGATTGGCCTTAGTAGTGCATTGTAGTGGCTGTGTCGGTGAAGTATGGGCGGAACGCCTGTACTGTGGCTGATGGCGTTCAAGAAGCGAGTTATCAAGCGTTCTGTTGTAACATGCCTTTGCTGCCAGACAGACAGCGTAGGCAGGAATATCTGCACAAAAACGTCCAATGGCGTAGCCAAAAATATATTGCACGAGGTGTTACACGCCACAAGGAAAATTATAGAAAAAGAAAAGAAATACAGGCTGCACCGGATGCCCAAACAGTATATGTCAGTTTTCTGCATGCATAAATTTCGGGGGAGTTTCTACACACACCCCGCCCTGGCTGCAGATTATGATGATTATAACGTTTAACCCGGCGACGCTATACAGGCGATAAGGTACGCCGTATTCGAGGGCTCCGGGTTAATTTTGGCCCCGTAGCGATCTTTAACCTGCGCCTAAATCTCGAACACACGGATATTTTGCTTTTCGCCTCCATCAGAAAAGCGGCCGCCGCGGCCGTGAAAATTAAACTGTCCAGCCCCATGTCGCCTACATATAATCAATGCATTTTCACTGGCCCTTTCTTTATACGAACTCAATAGTAAGAGCGACTACCGAGTCATAAAACAGTTGATTTGGTTGTACCTCAACAGACATGTTGATTTGCATAAGTAGATATTCACGTGACAGCTCTCAACATGAACACAAAATAAAAATTCAATAATGAGTCAACAGAAAGTAGATTGGAACTCAAGAGAAATATAGACTTTAGTAAATCTATTTACACTTTACATATCTCAGCCGGAACTCAATAGGAAGTCGGGTGAAAGTCAACACACAGACAATTGTAACTCAACAGACCCGTTGACCTTAGTCAATAGAGTTTCAAATAAAACGTTGAGCTTCAATTGAAGCCCTGAGCCCAACTCGTTATAGAAACTCAACACAAAAATTTAAGTGAAGGTAAATTGACATTTATTACAAACTGACGAGTAAGGTCAAAGGACTTTTTATTTAATCTCAATAACCATTTTTGTAAGGGTAATAAAAGGGCTTATCTGCATCTAGAAAGTTGGATTTTTTCCTCAGTACGGAACATCACTGTTCTTTCCTGACCACTGTGCTGCTGCGCTTATTTTTGGTCAGTCACCAGTTTTCAAGACTATAGTCTTTCTTGGGCTACTTAAACCCAGAAATTTTGGTCTGCCTGTCTGTGTGTCTGTCCGTCTGTCTGTCTGTGACTCGATTCAGCCACCCGGCCAAAGTAAAACAGGGCCTGCGCAATATAGTCTTATATAGTGACAGCTAAATGTGCCCGTCTAAGTCCGGTTTAATGCTCATACTTGTCAACATTGTTGGAAGAAGAACAAGACATTACGCAAATATAAGACAACAAATTAATACAGAAGTGATATTCGCAGCGTTCCTTTATAAAAAATCATACATGTTTCATTTGTGCGAGATTAAATACTTCATCAACTGCAGAAAAAAAATTCACTCCGCCGTCGCCTGCTGTCGCCCGCGCCATATAGCTTCTGGCGGCATTTTAAGAAATCAAGTGACAACAGTTACGAGAGGTTCCACTAGATAGGTTCCACATTCTGCTTGGAACGCGCGTGGACTAGGGAAACGCGGTACCATAAACATTGAAGTAGGGCGCCTCAATTCACGCGCGTCTCCGCCGTACGGCAGCGCTGGCAACGAGGCACCCGGCCTGGAGCAGTGGAACGCGGTAAATTTAAATAGGCTTGAGCAAACCTTTAGCGTGTTTCCCTTGGAAGGAGCGCGACGCAAGAGAAACAACATGACACGTGAGCGGGAAAGCGAAGGGAGGCATTTACTTGGTAAATGTCGAAAAAGACTATCGTCTTTTGAGGAAATTTGCCACGAAAGGAGCAGATACGCGGCCAATTTTTATGCATGCAGACGCATAAAATTTGAAGATCATTGAATACATCCCAGAGAGAAATATATTTCTGCAATCGTGTGTCATCGTGGGCGCTGCCATATCAGCTAGCAATGTTCCTCTATTACTTGTCTTGGCTAGCCTCATGGCTTCCGTTTACTCTCGAAGCCAAAATGAACAAAGAAATGTAACATCGTATTCTTGTTCATCTTGCATGAAGCTGCCTGAAAAACTCGCAGAAAAATATCTTTAGGAGTGCCGGTTTTCTATTCACTAAATAACTGTGAATTATTATTTTACAATAGTGTTGTTTTTTGCAGCCACAAACAATTTTTTTCTGTCTGGCAGTGAGCCATAAAAAGACAAGAGGAACATTTCCATCCGGTACACTACGCCACACTTGTTGAAGCGTGGCTCGCTTATACATTAGCGCCAGATTTCTCACTGGCATTTTAAAGCGAAGCTTTCAGCCGGTCACTGGTTATATCCCTATGTGAAAACGCACGCGCGAAAGTCAACTTTCCCTGACGATGATTATGATCGTCGGTGAAGTGAAGAAATATAAAAGCGCTTCCCTGCGAAGTTTGGCAACAGCCTGTTAGGCCACCTTCGAGAAAGGTTGATGTGCCGCAGAGTGGGGAGGTGACGCAGGCGTGGGACGGCACGACGTATACGCGTAATGTTATGTTCTGAACTGAACGTCGACCGCCGTTGCCCACACCTGGATGCACTATGAAAATGGAGTTGGTCGGCGTTCCGTAAGACATCTGATACGCTAGGCCTAACATCGCATTTTGAGGTTTAGGACATTAGGCCTAACGTCATATGTTGAACCTTAACCCACTCGAAAAAGTACTCACTGTCTACGCCAAGTAGCAGGTACCGACGGCACGCCTCAGAACTCAAACCCAAATGTTAGGCCTACGGAGTGCATACCTGAGAGTTGCTGCGGTTAGGCTATAGAAGTGGTGTATACCTCCAGAGTAGCACATATGCGACGTGTGGGACTCTCCAACCAAGTAATTCATCACAAGAAAGCTTCGTGTTGAACCATCGTCATGGTTAGACGGAGGAGTGATTTTTAGTATGAAACTTTATGATGCCGATGCTTGCAAATATCAGCATATAAATTTTCCGATGGCGCACATACATCATTCCTCAACTAGCGCTTCCCTTATGATTCAAGTTGGAGCCGTCCCCTTTAAGCGCTCTTTGTCTCGACGCGTGCTTCTGGTACTTTCTCCATCAGTTCCGAAGCGGGATTTTCAATCCGGTGTCTATAGCAGTTTCATCTAGCACTTACCCCACTGCACAGCACCTATCTTACCCCAACCTTGAGTCTGAACTTTGCGTGACTCCAGCAAATGTCTGGAGCCATTTCTGCATGGATAATTTCGTACACCTTAATATCTACTGCCTGCGCTTGCAGAATTGTTGAAGACGTAGCCGAACTTTGGTGTATATCTCTGTGAGCGCATGTTTCCTCGAAAAAAGAGGGCGTCAAACTAACAGCGCGCGCCACAATCTCAATACGCGAACATGACCGTGACCGCTACAGACACCCTGCGGAAATGCCGATACTGGCGAATATAGAAGAGGCAAGCAAATCGCAAAAATATGCGTGGGAGCTCTCAGGATTCCGATATCCGGACACGAGTCATCACCGAAGGGACGACCGACTACGTGAATAAAGACGACATACGCATCCAGCGGGACAACGCAGAAGAAAATGACGGTGCCTCACCCAGAAGGCACGCGTTGCTAAGATAAACAAAGACAACGAAGGGAGAGACAACGGAATTACTTCTTCCTGTCAAGAAGCGAGCGTTGTTCCTATTTACGTAGTGTGGGCTGGAGTTGTGAGAAATGCTGCGCATCGAGCTTTTTGGTGAATTCATTCTTCCGAACCCAGTCTATTGTTTTCGTTCCACTCCGCTGGGTTTCTCCGCGACCATGGTATATTCTTTTTCTCCTCCTGCATCTTTTTTTTTTTTTGTCTGTCGTCCAAATTCAGGATTCCCTCGTAGGGAGGACGTTGTCGTCATCACAAAGACTGAAGACAACCATCTAGGTATTCATTCTCCTGGTGGTACCACACTGAAATCAGGAAGATGAATTTTTCAAATATGAGAGGGAACCGTCTTCGCGAGCACCTGTAAATTCTCTCATGGGAGGTACCATACATATGCGAATAGGTTTTTTCCCCGCTTCTATCCCAATCTCCCTTCCGCATCTCCGGTTTTCTCCCCTGGGGGGATAAGCCCTTGTGCACTTTATAATAATTGTGTAAAAAAACGCCGCCACGACGTGGACGTAAAACAAGAAACAAGCCGGCAAAAATAGAGGAGAAAAGGGTGCCGCTTGGCGGAGAAAAAAAAAAACCACCTAATTTCAATGCTTGAGTGAGCAATCCGGGACGAAAACAGACAAGTGTAAAAAGTTAGCTGCTACTCTTGGGGTGTTTGGATCCCCACTTGTACTGCTGTGTTCATTTCCTGGTCCTCTAAACTGCTTTTTTTACTAGTTTTTCAGGTATAAATTGCTGCTCTCTTTTTTTTCCCTCACTTAACAACGCAGAAAAAAGCACAGAGTCAGAAAAAAGGTTCGGCTTGCTTGTCTTGAGATAACTAGAAATTGAAAACATAAGCGTGTAAAAACAAGGAACAGAGGTAATATTTCTGAAGGGTCTGTCGGTACTCTTTTGCCCCGTAGGGAACGTGAAAGGGAGAAAAAGGAGGGGAACAGGAAGTCATGTCCAGTTGAAGGCAAATACACGTTGTCCACCTGAAAGCCCGGGTTATAGGAAGCATGCTCCAAGGGCTCTTACGACAGAGGAAATCCTTTGTTGCTATACCGGTCGCAAGAAGAGGGGTTCGAGGTTTCGCGGTCCTATTGCGGCGGGATCCCAATATTTGATCGGTAAAGAACCGACGCCTGCTGGGTGCATGAAAGAGTTCTTGAGCAAGGACAAAAGAAAATCTAGGTGACCCTATTGCGCTTTGAATATTCTGTTTATTTCCAGTACGACTTTTCAGGGATTTCGGGTAGGGCGGATGGCGTAATACTGTCGCTTCCTAAGTGGCAAAGAATGGAATTTCGAAATTCGGGAGTCTAAATAAGAAACCGAACTGTACGGAGACAAATACACGCGCCACTTCTATGAACGGACAGAAACGAACGCAGCTGTGTTTCAGTGGAAAACCCCGGGTACTTAACTTTGGAATTACTTCGAGTCGAAATGAAATATATACCTTATTACTAACGCGGAAAGACCATTTACTGTTAAGCTGGAACACCGTCTTCGTTGGCCACGAGGCAAGCAGGTTTGTAGTTGGATTGCATTCCATCTGACGTAGTTTCCAGTCGGTGACATGCGGAAAAGGTAGCGCAATGCTGACATTGCGCAATCTTGTAATTGCGGAACCCCTTGATGTAATTAGAGATGGAATTGCGCAACCCCTTGACTGCAGTCTGGACATGGGAGATGACGAGTGCCTGGTCGACGTGGTCGAGACGAGTGAGATCGTTCTCGCACTTTTAAGAGGATAAGAAGGGGATTGCTTAAGGATACTTCTCCTCCGAACATAAGCTATGCCGCGAATCCCTAGAGGTGCGCTCTCGGCACTAAAAGGTGGCCCTACATAAAATGCGACAGAAAGTATTGCTGTGGTTGCGGCCAGACCTGGCAGTAATAAAATTACAATCATTGAATTACAGTAATTAAATTACTTTTTGCTGTAATGAGTAATGTAATTAATTACTTTTGAGTGTTGGTAATTTAGTTATGTAATAAATTACTTCAGGCCAGTAATTTCATGAAAATTACTCATTACTTTCCCAATTACTTTCGACTACGATATAGCCTGCCTGCTTCTCTACGGCAAAAAAGGTTGACCAAGTAGAGTTCTAATGCCGAGAGAGTCTCTCGCCATTGGATGGAAAAGTTCTTCATTATGTTCAACACAACCCTGCCCTCATCCACGCCAGCGGAGGGTACTTATGTACAGTTTATTTACAATGCTGTGCATTGGTATGTTAGATATCTATATTGGATTTCAGAAGGAGCGGCGATTCAAAGTGGGCATAGGAAAGGTGTCCCCGTTTGTACTACAGAGTGTCTTTTGCCATGCCAAAAGACACTCGCCGCACAAACGGGGACACCTTGCCGACGCCCACTTTGAATCAATATAGATATTTATATAGATATCTATATAGATATCAATATAAATATCAGCATAGGTATAGATGCAATATAGATATCGAACATACTAATGTATAGAACTGTAAATAAACCGTACATAAGTCGGTGTATAAAAAAATATTTTCGAGATTTCAGTGTATATGTATATGAGTGTAAACATAGTGTATATGAGTGATGAATTTTCGTTAAAGTAATTTCAAAGTAATTTCATTACTTTTGAAAAGTAATAGTAATGTAATGGCATTACTTCTGGCCACCTGTAATTTGTAAAGTAATTTAATTATGTTTTAGAAAATTCTAGGAAAGTAATGAGTAATGTAATTTAATTACTTTTTAGAAGTAATTTTGGCCATATCTTTGCCTTTAGAAGTAAATTTGCCCACAATCGTGGCCTTAGGCTGCATCGCTTAGTCTGAAACCGTTACATTCCCAAGAACGCGGTTTCGATCCCCGCCGGGGTGGCTGCATTTCTGATGGAGGGGAAAAACGAAAACGCCCGTGTGTCTACTTTAGGGGGACGTGAAAAATCTCTAGGTAGTCATAATTAATCAGGAGCACTCCATTACTGCGCGCTTTATAGCCCAGGTATAGCTCGGCTCGTTACACCCCATGATCAATCAATCAATCAATCAATCAATCAATCAATCAATCAATCAATCAATCAATCAATCAATCAATCAATCAATCAATCAATCAATCAATCAATCAATCAATCAATCAATCAAATAATTGTAATCATTATGCACGTTCCCCTTCTGTGCATTGTAACAATCTTGCTTCGCAACTAGGACACTGTGAACCCTTTAGGGGAATGGTTACATGAGTGTAAAATGAGTGAGGTACCGTGTTTTCGCGTCTACAACCCGCCCCAGAAATGCGAAAATTTCAGGGGCAAACTAGGGGGGCGGATAATATGTGGGGTTTTTCCTTTCGTAAAGCTTCACGACAATGCGCGTTGTGCAGTGAAGCTTCTAGGCAGTAACAGTAAGCCTTCTATGGCAGCGATTGCGGAAAACATACAAGGACAAGGATAAAAAAAACAAGGACGAGAGCACTCTAGCTGAATTTTAATAGTGAATTGTGACCTTCGCCTTCCAGTCAGTATATTCTACTCGCTAAATATTCGCTCTTCCTGTCTACATAGTATGTGATGTGTTGCTTGAGCACTAGGTTTGCTTTATTCAGCCTTTCCTGTACCAAATGTGGGGGCTATACGCGAGGATTTTTTTTTCTCTCCGGCGGGCTGAAAGGGGGGGGTGGTACGAATTATATTCAGGGGCGGCTTATACGCGCGTAAATATGCTACTTCATTTATATAACGTATACGAGATACAATGCAGGATGTGTGGACACCCGGTATGCATTAACTACTGGGTCCTAGTGGTGAATATCCACGATTGACCCAATACTCATGGCGTTGCCACATGCCCACAGAAACTACCCAAAAAACGTTGAAATATTCACCGACGAATACTTCGAAACTATAAAATAGGAAAACCTTAGGTCTGCATTCAACTTGGCGGTGAACACTATCCCAGTTATGTAGGCGGCGCTACCGGATGACCGTCGTGGCTTCAATAGGGCACTGGGAAAATTGCCGCCACCTCCGTTTCTCCGCAGAACTCGATAGGTAACGCGAATACAGACTGATAGAACTTGGCCGCAAGCAACGCCCATTCATCCTTCTATACCGGTGGCTGACAAAAACACGCGGTGGCAGACGCCAGGGAGAGACTTATGGGGCCTGTTCCTGATTGCTCCTGATGTCGTGTGCCCACTCGAGCGGCCCGCTCTGATTGATCCCAGCCGCCCTGCCGAATATTAGAACACTTCTAGGCGTCTATTCACGGCATACGCAACTATTTTACGCATCTTTCCTTGGATTCGGGATACTATAGACCTTGCAAAGAAACCTTTTCGCTTCCCGCCTTTGATCAGTACTGCCCTGGTCCAGAGTTCTTGTCTACGCAGGATTCGCTTTGCCGTGGTAGGAAGGAGCATGTCCTCTACTTACTCGTTCCTTTCATGCACGACCAAAGACTTCTTTTTGTGTCCCGTGTATTGGCATTTTCAGTTTTTTAAGCCGTTCTGGCATCGGCCCGTAACCGTCGTTATTCATGCCAATCAGTCATACAATTACTTACGCACAGTGCAAGTAAAGCGTGCTTTTCTGTGCGGGCGGTACGCATGATTGAGGACCCGAACTGGTGATTTAAGGATACGTGGAAAGACAACCAACGCTTTGGAGAACAGCCTATTCAAGCAACGTAAAGACTGGAAGTCATCCATCATCTTTGAATGTCGTCCGGACGTACGATGGCTTAGCATTAGCATATGGGCAGCGATTCGAACCGCATATATGGAAGCGCCGTCGATGGATATGTCGCTGTTTCTGTACACTGCGTACACCTAAAAAGCTCCTGTAGAGCGTGTTCACCGCATTGCGCTAGAATGACTAATTTGAAGTGGCCTAATGTGCGAATCCGACGAATGAAGTGACCGCGAATTTAATTTAAATAGAAAAGAGCATTTGCGCAAATACATTGGGCAACGCCAAAAGCCATTCACGCCTTGCGTGTTGCCTCTGAACACATGCACTTATTTTTTGTCTGATCATATGTTATTACATGCCATTCGAGGAATTCGCGCACTTGGTCATTTCAATTGGTCATTCTGGAGCGCTGTTGTGCAGACGACCCACGGGTACATCTTAGAGTGTACCGTACGGGTAGACCGCCTACTGTCCTCTAGACCGCTTAGTACTCTTTCCAGAAACTCGTTTTGGGGGATTTCTCCCCACACGGCGATAAAGGCTAGAAAGGCTGCTGATTAGTATGCAGAATGGGCGCTGTCCCGCCGCCCAGCTGCGAATGTGCCATCGGGCCAAGCAGAATCAACCACAAGAGTCACAAGTGCATTCGTCGCGGTGTAAAATCAGGCGCGTATCCGACAGAGTTGCCCTGTTTGTTTCCCTATTGTTTGCTCACGTTTGTGCGTGTGCGTGCATGCGGACGAGTATCCTCATGTTCGCGCCAAGTTTTCAATCATGAGTTAGTATGCCACCAAAGCCGTTGCTCCGTCGACCTTGCGTTCATATTCGACTACCACTGCATCAGCATTTAGTACCAAGAGGACTGTCACAAGTTGCTGCCACTCTCCTGTCTACACTGCGATCGTCATTGACGCATATTCCAACCTCGCGGCACAGAGTCAGAAATGTTGCTTCACCAAAAGGTGGGACTTGCGCCGTGGTTATATACGTGGCCCACATTCTTCATTTACTGCGCAGAATTCCCTCTTCAATGACGCGAACTTTGGAACATTTGAGATCAGAAAAACACATATTCTGTTTTAGGATATCTTGAAACACCCAGACTACAACAGCCGTTCTAATAAAAAACGAAGGAGATGTCACCAAGACGGCTAAACTTCCCTGGCGGTATCCGATGAGCAAATTATTGTAGCATTATAAGAAGTAAGCACTCTGGGGTGGAGCAGCTTCCAGTAAGATCTGCGAGGTTAATACGTGTGTGCAGACAAGCGAACTCTCTAATAAAAATGTTGCACTCCCTTCAGAGCAGCTTTATTTGAAAAATATCACTTATTTTCTTCTGGCGAGTGCAGCATGCACGACGGCTTCCCCACTGCAGCAGCACCTCATCAGGTACATCATTGCACGGAGCGATGAAAGTGAGGACTTTCTTCATGTGCACTAAAACATCATTTTCGGTACTATCCCATGCTCTTCTATGTTGTGTGACCCACAGTCGTCTTCATCGGCCTCGCGACGATGACTTCTTTCGCTTCTTTTTGGCTGTACCGCTAGCTGCATTCATCGTTGGATCTCGTACAAACTTCGCAGGAAGATCACTCTCAACAAAGAAATACCTGCCCTCACATGTGAATATAGCGAGCAACGACCGACTCGCCGACCGGCCACCGTCTGACAGCCAAAGAAACTACGTAGATAGAAAACTGGCCAAGGCGGCTAGGCTCGCTAGGCTACTGCACTTAGGGGAACACACACAGAAACGGCGGGTTCTGTTTCACGCCAGAATTTCGGCGCTATACTGATGTTCCTCAACTATAAAGAGAAAATAAATTACGTGCGTCATTCTGAAATATGCGCTACACTGAAATTTGTAGTTCTGAAAAATTTTTACATTGAAAATATAGGCAATCTGGTGGGGATTTAGAAAATGTGCGTAAAGTTGAGAAATTCGTTAATGTGGGGTTCGTAGTAATGAGACTTGACTGTAGTGCGATAAAAATTAGGATTCGCTGTTCCCAAGTTTACTGAATTACGCCTGTGTGTTATTCAGCCTTGAACCAATTCTCCGTCCCCATTATTAAATTTTTGCATCCTGCGTCCTTGTTTTCTTTCTAAAAAGGTAAACCGGCAAAATTCGAAAGGCTAAAGTTTCTTAGAAATGGTTCCATGCCTAACCGATACCAAAGAATTGAAGTTTGAAAAAACAACAAACAAAGGAGGAAGCGTGTGCAGGGCCGATTGAATAAAAAGCAATCTCTGTTCTTCGCCTCCGCTGAATTGCTACGTGTCAGTGAGGACGGAAAAAAAATAAGAAAGATAGGTCTTCTTCAGACGCGTTTAAGCTGATTTTCCCAAAACAGGAGGGAAAAGTTGCCTGAAGCATAATGAAATTAGGGATAAAAAAACTACACTCATCAACAAATTAGCGTTTGGGGCTTGGCCTAACTATACGCGCCGGTGTAGTCTTTAAACGCGAGGCGCCTTAAGGCTTCATGAAATAACCGCCGAGGCTGGGTGATTACTATTGAATTGTTTAGTAGGTTGCTTCCGCTGTTCTTTTTACCATGATGGTTGCCCGAGCGTGGCGTTTGTGCCCTACCCTATACAAGACCCGTTAATTTGCTGTTCAGACTAGAACAGCGCCTTCGAGAGTTTATTTTGCCTTTGCTGCACGGACACGAAGGACAGCCTCGCCTTATAATGCTTGGCTTCGTAAATAACTGGCTTTCCTTTCGATTTTCATGGAAAAGAAAGTTGGTTTCTGTGGAAATCAATTTAATTCCGACAGTCGAAAAGGCTTGAAAAACAGTTTTTAGTTTTATTTTTCAACTATGCGCAAATCTTAGGAGAAAACAGTTATTTCGCGAAGGTGTTATTTGACGTGAAGAAGCGGTCGTACTGTGCATATGGGAACTCAAGTGCTGATAGGATATGGCCAAAGTCAATACTGGATGTGTTCAACCGTAAGAAGGAATAAAACCTCGTTTATATAAATACATTTTTTTCCCTAATTTCCCATGAATGTCGAAGACGTGTTTTTTTTTCCTGCATCGACAGATTGTTGCCTTTTTCGTGTATAGAATTAAGAGTTGGAGAAGTGGGAAGAAGTTATTACAAGAATACTCGTGCCGCTGTCTACATATATGGACATAAAACCTAGCCTTGCTCTAAGGCATAAAATAATTAGAGACGAATAATTATTATTCAAAGGGGCTGGAAATTAGGGGCTCTTCCTTTCTTTTGGCCGCGAGGGTCCACCACTGGGCTAGATCGGCGCTGCGAAAGTTTTGACGTCAATTGTAAGGATCCCCGTTCCTATCTCGCTGCGTAACTGCCTTGCAGCGCGTGACGCTTCGCTTACGACGCTCCAATCTAAGTGTATTTTCATGTTAATCTCGGCATTTGAAGTTAATTCTCAGTGCGTGATACTGTAGTTTGACCTCACGGGGTCTTTATAACCCGTATCAACTGTGGTAGGCTGCCCGCAAACAACTTGAGCTATCGTGGTTTATGGGGACGTATGCGACCGAAACCCGGCTTAAGGTAAGCTGCGGCGCTCGTTTTCCCGATCAACATTGTAGGCTACGACGATCGCCGAGCTAAATTCCAGATTTCGCGCATCGCCAGTCGCAAGAAATGAATAAAGCAGGAAATCATGTTAAGCGTTTACTGCACGCAAAAACAGTCCGCACATACGCCCGCCATGCCTGCCCGCCGGCCTAGGAAGCAGGTCGAACCGACGCAGCTCGCGGCAGCAACACCTTGTCGCGCTTTTTAAAATCTCACAAATCGCAGGAAAGAAGTTCCACATTCGCGAATGTGGATGCTAGTGCGGTGAAAAAGTGTGCTACGTAGTGTCATCAACTGTGATTTTCAAAGCGATGCTCAAATATCTTCCGCGGTCTACACCCGGTCGCGTCACCGCCGGCTCGTTCACGCGCGGTGCGGCGAGCGGCCTGCGAAGGATGGCGATACCTTAGTGCAACAGTCGGCCGAGGCCGTGGTAGGTATCTTGATCATCGATCACTTAAATGGAATAATCGCTTATACAAAGTTACACGTACGAGAAAGGGTTTGGCACTGTTGTGGGAAGTTGTGTTAGGTACTGTCATTCGCTACTGTTACGATAGCGGCGCTGAAATATAGCCCCCACGCTAAGCCTGAAGTTCCCAACATCCAACTCCGAATGTCCGATGCGGGCTGCGAGCTGCTGGAGAAGACCCTCTTGTGAAAACTCGTCAAGCGCGACCGTGTTGTGTTTGGGTTCCCCGAACTTCTTGGGGGCCCCCCACGCTTGATTCCCCTATTCTAAACCTCCTCACTACCCTACGACGTGTTTCGTCTCGTAAACAACCTCGCCTTATGCGAGAAGTCGTGAGCTCTCGAACTTGATGCTAGAGAAAGGCAGGCTCACTTTAAACAGAGAAATGTTCGCGTTAAAATTATAAATTCCCATGGCGAGGTCTGAATAAAGAGTAAGCATAGGCCTATCTAAACCCGCTCAAAAGG
Source organism: Haemaphysalis longicornis (assembly GCA_013339765.2). Lineage (NCBI taxonomy): Eukaryota > Metazoa > Arthropoda > Arachnida > Ixodida > Ixodidae > Haemaphysalis > Haemaphysalis longicornis. Next base: position 29,357,303 of record CM023456.1, read on the forward strand.
GGTGAAAATTCGCGTTCATACCATTCATACATTGCGGACAAGTTTTCCAGAAAAGTAAACATATCAGCCGTACAGAGTACTAGGGATCGTTAATCAAATCAGGGCATAAATATAGAAAAAAACATTGGAGGGAAAATAGGCACTGCTTAAGCCAACTTCAGATCGTACCAGCACTTTCAGGCATGTGAGGCGAAGCAATCCGCTCACCGCTCTCACGTATACTCATTAACTTACGAGGCAATGCGCACAGTACACGCGGTGAGATCACAACTGAGCGGCACGTTTCCGTCGTTGTCACAAGGTGTATGTTCCTTGGGCACACGGTTTGATACATGTCACGTCTCAAGTATTTCATAATGAATTGACAGCGTACTTTTCTCGGCATCACTTGCATCGTCTTTGGCGTTAGCTGGATGCGAACGACCTGTGGGTCGCGATGGTAGCAACTTACCTAAATGCAGAGGTGTCGCCGGGAACAAGCGATTCGCTGATTGCTTGGCCGGAGTATTCGGTCGTAGGCAAACAACTTTTTTCTCTAATTTGCATGAAAACTGCAAAGAGTTGGCACGTGGTGTCTACAACAAAAAACACGCAGTCTCATACGCACAGCAAATGTATTCTAGCAGACGACAACATAACCCGGCGTCCTACAAGTGACGTCACTCGTAGAGGGCGCCACTGTATGTCCTCGAGGCCAATACTATTTAGAAATTCACTCTTACGTCTTCGACGCGAATGGTATCAATCAAGAAAATATTTTCTTAATTATAAAAGATTTCTACGAACATCGCTGAGGGGATACGACGAAAACAATTTATAATCACGTAAAAACACTTGCCTAGAGTGATCATTTCATACAAAACGTCCGTGTGATAGCATACGAAAAGTATAAGCTTTAACTTTTTTCATCGCATCCTTAAACCAGGTAAACAAGGACGTATATGCAAAAAAAAAACAGCCTTATTTACGAAAACCACCAAATATGGTGTGACCCCTTGCGGTGGCTCAATCGCTAAGGCGTTGTGCTGCTGAGCCCAAGGACGCGGGTTTAATCCGAGCTGCGGTGGCTGCTTTTCTGGCGCAGGCAAAAAGCGAAAACGCCAGTGCGTGTATATTTCGCCGCACATTTAGGATCCCCAAATGGTAAAAGTTAATCTGAAGCCCTCCACAACGGCGCACATCCTAGCCAAAATATAGCTTCGGTGCGTTAAAAAGCATAATATGAGTGGTGTGACGAAGCCACTGACCGTAGTGCAGCGGGCCACTTGAGTAAATCTCTCGGCCACGTCGACAACGCGGCTCATGCGTGCGTGCGAGAGTGTTCAGATACGTGAACGCTTCCCATAGAAGCTCTACATACCACGTGCTCTTAATTACTCGGAGCAATAGAACCACCCTCTGTACGGTCCAGCAAGAAGGAGACGTTGTTTTTTCAAGCATGCTTCGATTTCCCTCTAGGAGTGAGTGACGAAAAGTATTTGTAAGGTAATAGAAACGTTCGCGAAACGATTATAGTAATTGGGTGCAATAACTGGCGCTGGTTTAAACAGTAAAAACTCTGGTTATAATAACTGGCGCTACGATTACGCCCCGTTGGGCGAGGTGAGCAAGCACCGAGCATTCAAAACGGTGTTCTTGACAATGCGATGTAACTAAAGTCGATGTAATATTGAGGTAATTATATGGAGCATGGATCCTTCTTGCAGAGGAAGGAGGATAAGTAGCGGGCTTTCTATACACGAGACCAAGTAAGGACGGCCTAAATAAGACCGGCGACGTCCTACAAATATCCACTCCTCCCCTAACCATCATCAACAACAGCTCACACAGATCACTGGAGATCGACGGCGTATTCCAATAACCTCCAACCACTCCCGTCAGTGTGCTGCTCGAGTCGATTTTTTGCCCCCGAATTTCCTTATTTCGTTACTCCATCCAATTATTGACCTTCCCCTTCTTTTAGTCCTATCTCTCGGTATCCACTATGTTACCCTTAGAGTCCACCATTTATCATTTCTTCTAATTACGTGGCCGGCCCACGTCCATTTTCTTTTTTACTTGAACTATGATATCATCTAGTCGAGTTTTCTCCCGTGATCCAGGAAGTTCGTTTCCTGTCCCTAAGTGCTACTCCGATCACTACCCGTGCCATGGCCCGATAGGGCCGACTTCAGTTTGTTTTCTGGTTGTTTAGTAACACGCCACATTCCTCTGCATATGTCATCAACGGTTTATGTATTGATTGTATATCCTTCTTTGGAGTTATAGAGGTAGCCTTCTTTTCAATATTTGTGAGTGTTTGTAGAAAGCCCTCCAGCGCATATCTATTCTACTCCGGATTTCTCGCTCGTGATAAGAGTCAGCTCTGACAGCCTGTCCGAGACGGATATATTCTCCTACTTCCTCTAGCGTTTCGTTATCGTTAAATAAGCTGAAGAGGGCACTTTGGCCATGTGTATTCATCATAACTTTACATTTATTCATATTTGTCGTTAGTCCCACGGCCTTGCATTCTGAATAAAGGTCCTCAAGCATTTTTGCAAGCATTCTTCAGATTCGCTTCGCAAGACTATGTTGTCTGTAAACCTGAAATGCCTTAGGTATTCTCCGTTTATCCACAAACTTACGATTTCCCAGTCGCGCTTCCTGAATATACCTCTTTAGACATGCAGTGAATAGTTTTGATGAGATGGTGTCTCCCGGTCGTACGCATTTTCTATCGTGAATTTGTCACTTTGTGAAAAATTATCCTGCCCGTCCGCCCTTTAAATGGGCCGTATTTAAGTCTTATGTAGATATCCTTTATTCCCCTGTTATTTTAATGCTTCCAGATAAATGTGGTGTGTACTGAATCAAACGCTTTTTTATAGTCTCTAAATGCAATATAAAGGGGTTTCACGTACTCTGAATATTTTTCTATTACTCGATTAATGACATAGATGTGATCTATTGTTGAGCATCTTTTCCTAAACCCACCCTGCTCTCTAAGTTCTTGGGAATCCATATGCCACATATGCGATTAACTATCACTTTGGTAAGCGCTTGTATACAACTGAGTGTAGGCTTATATGTATGTAATTCTTAAGGTCCTTGTAATCTCCGTTCTTGTGAATGAGAATTATGTTGGTGGTTTTCCAGTCGTGGGCACTTTGAGAGTACCTAAGCACTCTTAATATGGTTCTGCAAGTTTTTCTAGTACAATATCTCCTCCCTCTTTTAAAAGATCCAAAGTTGTGCCGTAGTCACCTGCAGCTTTTCCAGTTTTTGTGCTCTTGAGAACCTATTCTGCTTCCTCTTTAGTTTTTCGTGTAATATCGCAAGTTAAGATTTTGGCTCAGTAGTTTGCCGTGGACTTACGTAGCTGGCGTACAGCCTAATGTAGAATGGTTCTGCTACTGCGATTATCTCGTCGATGCTTTGAGTAATGTCACCCTGCCCGTCTCTGAGTGCGTACATTGTGTCTTTGCCGATAGCTAGCTTTCTTTTATTTGCTTTTAAGCTTCCTCATATTTCCGCCGTTTCCTTGATCAATCACTGCTATGTTGTACGCACAAACATCGTTTGCTTTAAATCTGCTAATCAATTTCGACAGCTCTGCTAATTCAATTTGATCTACCATACTCGACACTTTCATGTTCCTACGTTGCACAATCAGTTCCTTCGATTTCCGAGTTCGTTTGCCAGTTTTTCTTCTACATCTTGCTTCTCCGACAGCTGCTGCTGATTCTGTGATTACCATTGTTAGGTTGTCATTTAGCCTGTCAACGCTGTCTTGGTCCTCCTCATTTCCAAGCGCGAAGTTGTTTTTAGGTTTATTTTATATACCAGCATCTTTTCACTCACTGACTTCATGATGGGTTTCTTACTTACCCCGAATTTCCTTCTTTTTCTTTCGTGATTAAGCGTTATTTTGCATCTAACCTTTCTATGATTGCTGCTTTGAACATTGCCTAGCCGCTCTACGTCCTGCGCAATACCGGGTTTGTTACTTAAGATGAATTTAATTTTTTCTTGAACCGTTGAGACCTTTTCATGTCCGTTTCCTCTCCTTTTCTTTGCGGAAGAATGTGTTCCGTATCCTCAGGTTATTCATGTCTGCAAATCCACCAGCGTATCTCCTCGGCTGTTGCGACTGCCTATTCGGGAGTTTTCCACTGACCTTTCTCCTATTTGCCTCTCACCTACTTTTACGTTAAAGTCTCCCATCACAATCGTGAACTATGCTGCGACCTTCTTCATGGCTGATTCGACAACCTCGTTGAAGCTGTCTGCGGCTTCATCATCGTAGTTAGCTGTTGGCGCATACGCTTTACTATCGTTAACCTGTATCGCTTGTTTAGGTTGATTACAATGACGGCGACTCTTTCGTTTATGCTGAACAATTCCTCTACGTTTCCTGGTACTTCTCTGCGGATTAGGTAGCCAACCCCATGCTCTTTCTTTCCTTGAGGTGCTTGGAAGCACAGAATATGCCCGCTACTAAGCTCTGTGAAGCCTTCTCCTTTTCTTCTAACTTCAAATGACCCTACAATACCCCACTTATTGTACGAGAGCTCTTCTAGTAGTACCGCTAAGCTTCCGTCATTAGACAAGATGCGTGCGTTGAATGTTGCCAGAGTCAAGTTCCAATGGCGGCCTGTCGGACCCAGAGATTCTTAGCACCCTCTGCTGGATCACTGGGCTGACTAAATTTAAATTTGAAATTTCATTCAGATGTAACTAGTTTTTGAAGTACAGAAGCAGAATGCAGAAATACTCTGCCTTTAGCCGTCTCATCGGCACCCTTTTCAGCAACGCATGATAAACGGAAAGGGTTGAGTCGCTATTGAGCCATGTTAGTGGCAAAATAAAGACAGAGCATGTAATAGTCGGGGCTGGCCTGATTAAAAGCTGCCACATCCATGAACCTCATCACTGTAAAACAAGCGTGTGTACCCCTTAACAAGCAGTGCGTCTTTGGGCAGCCTCCACAAGACTTGATGTCACGGAATTTGTAAAAAAGGGGTGCCATAATTACCAGGAAAAAATCGCTGAAGAGGCAAGATCCGTCGCTTTGCATTTAGCGAAGTGCCGCAGGCGAAGGAATGACTGATTGACATCTGAGGTGAGAGCGAATGGCGGGTTCCGCTATTACTCATGGGACGGCGGGTTCGAGCACTGACCGAGCATGATAATCTTCTAATGTAGGCGCCATGCGAAGGCGTCTGTGGGTAAGAGACTTCGCCACAAGTTAGGGCACCCAAGCTGGGATTGTTAAGTAAATGGTACAACCGTTCTCATAATATAGGTGCGGCTTTGGAGTTCCAAAAGGGGGATTCTATCTCTAGCTAACCTGCTCCAAAGCTGAAGATGTAACCTCTACCAAGTATGCAGCGAAGGTTCGATGGTGGTAACAGGCTAACAAACAACACCCACCAGGCGAAAACGACGACAGCGACCACAGGGTTAACGCCGTCCAGGCATACGCTGCTGCGCCGTACAGGTTCACTTCCGCACCTGCGCAAAGCAACAAGGAGCGCGTTTTGATTTGGATCTGGCTTCGTAGCTACAGGGAATTTACATGGCACCAGATATTACAGCACCATTTAGGAAATCCAATTTGTTCGACGTTCAGTGCAAAAATAACTCCGTTGCGCTATGTAACCCCATTGGTTTCTTGGCATACTTCTACAAAATCAAGCACATAAAGTAAAGCTCCATTTTTATATTAACCGTAATCCGGTACTGCAAAGCTGAGTATTTACCGTTGATTGCATTCACAACCTCGGATTCCTAATTTGAATTGCTTTTATGACAAAGCAATCTAAATTCACTCAAACGTAACTGCGTTTCTATCATTTCGGATGCGGTGGCTACAATTTCTAGTAGTTTGGTACACCAGCACCACCCAGAAATGACGGAGATAAAGGAATTTAGTTATAAATGTTTACTTTGCGAGAATAAAGTGCAGATGTTAGGGCACACACCGGCGGAAGGACTAGAGCAACCAAACATTTTAGTGCTGGATGCTAAGCTGACTCTTTCTTGCGGAACAAACTGGAACGTTCAAAGATAAAGAAAGTAGGTTATCCCGCCTCAACGGCTGTCTTTTTTGCGAAGGTGAAACACGAACGTTTCTACTACGATGAGGATTTCTTCGGTTTAATTAGGTCTAACTATTACTCAGCAATCCAGCATATCTCGCTTCTCAGCACACTGTTGATTCAGCGATCGTAACTCCGCATTTAAATTTCAAATCGGGGTCATGTTCTCTCAGCTGCATTGTCTAGCGCCTCTGCTTTATCCGCTTTACCCCCACAAATAATATCAAAAGGCTTGCAACCAAAACCACCCTACAGGTAAACCTATCCTTATTACCTCTCCGACGAAATTGCGAATCCATTCATGAGGTGGGCATACAACCTCTCGTGCGCAAATCTGTGACTTGTTGGTGCCCAGCCTTTGAAGCCACCCTCTTATCAGCCAGACCTCAAATGAGCTCGTGTCTCCTAATTAGAACGTGGGGTTAGGCATAAAACAAGCATAACTTTTATGGCCCCGTAGCCGAGGAACTAATCATGCTTCGTAAATAGCCGTCTGAAGTTTCATTCTTTGGAAATGCAATGCCCCCGCTCATTTGCATAGAAATTGAGCAATCTTGACTTCTGCTTCAAAGACACATTTCTCTCCTAATGAGCTTTTTTTGCAGGAGTGTTTACACCGACTTAATAAATATCCAGGATTCCACATGATGCAACGACACGACATGTGCATGCATAACAGTTATTATTTAGGAGCGATAACTCTGTTCAGTCATAAACAAGAAACCTACCTAATCAGGAACAGAAATCAGTTTACAGGAGCAGCTAAGCAAATTAAGTAGCTGCCGGGGTAAAAAAAATTGGGAATACAAACGATGAACTACCTTAATTCCATGGCCCGTTTTATAAAGGTCTGAATGCTTCAATGCCTTGAAGTTGCGCGCAAGTTAAGTCAGCAACAGAAAATTGTGATACCGGTTACGAAAACATCGAAGACATGTTTAGTTATCTTTGTGATAAAGTTTAGTTTTGATTACAACGTTATATATTGAGAAAACGTGGACGAAATACGTCCGCACAAACTGACGACTCGCTTCCAACTTGATGTAGCACATAATTTAAACGAACAGTGCATCCGTAGTTGACCTTTTCGAGTGCTCGGAGAATTTGTGACTGTTGCCTCACGGGATGAAATATTCGGTGCCTTGTACCCTAAAAATCACTGCTCCTCATGTTAGCACCAGATATAGATGTAAGCGAAAGCCGATAGGGTTCCCACTCATACGTAACTTCCTTGAAATAACGCCATTGCCGTAAGATCAGAACATCAGTGAAGGGAGGGAGCAGTTTTGTGTGAACGCTGTGCAGATGTTTAATGAAACCGTGACGAATAACCAAATTTAAATGGCAAGTGCAGTTACAGCGCACAACCACCTGCATAACCAACGGTGCGGAAAGCTGCGCGTCATTCGTCTGTGCTGTTTTGAAAAAGATCGGATGCTTCACGACGCGAACAGTTTCCAAGCGAGAGGAGCATTGAGCGGAGGTGATTTAACAACACGACGTCTTCGTGTTGCTTCTGCGTGGGGACGCGGTTGGTTTCACCGGTGATGTCGCAGCCGTCCCACGGTACACCTCGAAACGATTCAATGAACTCCTGTTTTGTCATCCCGATGCCTTCGAAGTGTTTCAAATCATTCTGGGCTTCCAAAAGGTATCCCCTATGACGAACTACTGACAGCGATTGCTGCGAAATTGACGTATGTCTACATTGGGAGGCTGCGAATGTAAGCATTACCACAATAGTCATTTCTAATTTAAATTAACTCTTTCCAGCCTTCTAGCCTTTCACCATTTCAGCAAGTGTACCCCCATGGCTCCATGGTGGTCGGCTCCCGAGGTCTTTTCTGCGAAAAAAATATTGAGCCATACATCAGCAGCACAACCTCAGAACTTAGCATTATTTGCGAAACAGCCGTGAGGAATTTCTTTTATTAGTGTAACGGTACTTATTTCTGAACGCCCAGTGCGACCTACATGGAAAGGCCTACAAGGATAACCTTAGCTGAACTTTCTTAACTGTTAATTGTTTAACAACAAAGGGTGGTTTATTCGCTTAGCAACGCATACCTTCAGACAAATTTGTTTTGTTTTCTTTCACTTCTCCCTTCTATGATTTAAAGTAAACCCGCCGAAAACGCTGTGAACAATCAGACAGCGCGTTCCTGCAGGAGCAAAAAATAACGTTCTCGAGATTCGCAAAATTTCTTTCTTGATTTTCCTGTCCTTACCTTGCGGCTTTTTCAAAAGCCGCTTGCAGAACCGCTTGCAAAATTTTACCGTCCTAAGTGTTACGTCTTTGTCGTTTCAGACTATATGAAAAGCTAGATGGAGGAGAAGCACTTATGCCGTCATAAGGTTCTTCTTAAGCTGTTGGAAAACTTTGTACTTCACAATCCTCTCTGGCCTCAGGAGTACAACTCGGGAAAGTCAGCTCTCATAACGGTTCATCTCACCGAAATGGGCCATCAGGCCTGGAGAGCAGCCACTCCACTTGGGGGGATTAGAACTTCGCAAGACTGGCTGTACTGTCTCCGCTTGTTTGTTGTTTATTCCTTTAGCTTGCTACGTGGTACACGTGGTGGAAAGTTTCTGGTGTGTTGCGGAATAGTCTAGTTGTGCAATGCCGTGGTGTTAGGTACCTGACGCGGCTGGAAAGACGCTCTGAGAGCCTTCGCACACGTGCGTTTGAGCTCTGTCAGCGCGAAGCCTCTTTGCGCCCTCCCCTTTTTTTTTTACTATCGCGAACGACATTGTCTGTTCTGTTGTGTTAACAAAAATATTGAACTCGGAAAAATTAACAGACTTGAAAAGACTGAAAGCGAATAGCTATACTTATGTTTTTAATTCTGCAACAACGGGTCTGCGGCCACATCTTCATTAGCTAATTTTAAATGAATAACATCAGGCTAGTGCGCGTCTCTTGGTCACTGTAGGCATGATCAATCTTGATTTACAGATTCGTTAACTCGTGATTTCGCTTGCCTGTAACAAGTCATCCTGCGCGGTTGGAAAAACAAAAGCATCAGGATTTATTTATTCCTGTCCCTGTATTGGCTGTGCGGATAGATTTGCTTATTTCATTTCTGTGTTACCGGCAGCCTGAGGTCTGTAAAAACACAGTTCAGAGTGTTTTTCTTTTTGGATATTTATAGTGCATCACAGAAAATCAGCAGCTTGCCGGGTCATGCCTCAGAACCGACTAACGCCCTAATGCTGCATTAATGACGATGAGTCGGATACTATAAGGCAGGGGGGTCGGCAACCTTTTGAGGTGGAGGACCGGTTGCAATGAGCCGAAAACGTGGGAGGGAATGGACAAAAAATGGGGTGGGAGGGGCGGGGGAGCCTTTGCAAGCAACGAGAAAAAAGTCGGCCAACTGATAATATATTTGACCAATAATTCGCAATAATCTGGCTAAGTGTGAAGATGGGGGACAATGCAACTGGAAGTGATCAGTTTCTCTGTTATTGGTCTGCCGTCTTACCCCATTTGAGGGTCAAAGATGGCCGTTCGGCCTTCAGACATGAGGTCACAGGGGAAGTGGTGGAAGTTTCAACACCGTGCGGGGGTCGGCATAATACTGCCCCGCGGGCCGCATATCGCAGGTTGGCGACCTCTGCTGGAGAGCATGTATGACTGCGTTTTATTTTTATTGCTTCCAATTCGCAGTAACGGGAAGAAAACGGCTGGATATTTATTTAGTTTCCTCCGCATGGGTATAAAATCGAATGACACCCGAGCCCTTCTTATGAGCTGTGAATCTGAAAGCAATCATGTACAATGGAATGCCGCGAAGTGGTCCTTCGAGCTTGCACTGCGAGTGATGCTCCTCTTGGCTCGTTTGACTGCGGTCTCCTCTCCCTCACTCCGTGTGCGGTGTACTGGCATGGACGGCCGAGACGAGGCGAAGCAACGTGCCGCTCGGCGTCTATTTAAAGATATACAAAAAGTGAGGAGGGCGGTAAGAGTTTGGCAGGAAGTGCCTAGCGTGGATATAAAATCTCCATTTGTTTTTTAAACGCACGCTACATAGGCAGTTATGCCTGTGCTACACGGCTGCTTCAAAGGCCTTCCGAAGGCCGTTGAACCAATTGTCTATCGACTGCCCCATTGTAAATACATGGGGCGCAGTTGTGGGCGAGAGTCCAATTGTCAATTGAAAGTTATCGTGTAGCACAGGCATTACACTTCTATAAACTTTCTTGATTCGCACTTTCTTCTAACCGAATGAATGAATTAATAAAGCTTTATTGTAAAACTACCAGCCGGGTTAGGTACCCTCAGTTCAGGGCACCTCCAACAAATTTCTTTACGAAATATGCAAGGCGGCGTTGGTCGTTTAGGGCTGGTGATTGGAGTGCTGCTCTCCCTTCGGGGAACGGGCTGCATCCTTCGAAGATGTGGTCCTGGTTGAGGGCCTTGGAGCACTTTGGGCAGGTGGGGGTTGGCGTTCCGTTGTAGAGGGCCACTCTGGCTGGGGTTAAGAGAGTACCCATTTGCGCTTGCCTAAAAAGTACTTGTTCGTGTTTCGATAGTTGTGGATGTGGGCGAACGTATTGGTTAGGGTGATCGCGGAGGTCTTTGAGAGTAATGGGTTTCGGAGGCGTAGGTTCCTGGGGCTGGCTGCGGTTGCAGGGAGCCCGGATAGTGGTGTCACGGACGAGCTAGTTGACTTGCCCTGCAGCCCGGCATGACCAGGCACCCAGTAAATCCTTACGTCTCCTTTCATGTTTTGAAAGAGGCTGTGTGCGCTAAGTGGGATGTTATTGTGTAGTATGCGGGTGCATTCTTCTTGTGAATCAGTATAGATGTTAAGGGGACTTTGTGGGGATGCATGGTGGACAATGGCTTTTCCAATAGCGTATGTTTCTGCTTCTGGGCTATTAAGGCAAGGGCATACGTCGGAGGAGGAGAAGCGAGCATCGCACTTACTTACTGCCCAGGCCCAGATGTTCTTAGTAGGGTGGCATGCCGCGTCCGTGAAAACATGTTTTTCATCAAGGGCTTTACTGATCTTTTTATAAAATATTTGGCTCGGATTTGGCGTTTTCGTCGTTTTTGCGAGCCCCATGTGCCTAGGTATGGTGCTACAGTGATGCGGGCATAGTCTTCGCGGGGAATGGCTACGTTTGCCGTGGTAGCCTGATGAGCGGAAATCCCAAAGAACCTAATAATTTCCTGCCTGGTTGGGTGTTCCGGGCCGTATTAGTTGATTGTGGCGATGGGCCGCGATGATTTTCTCGCATGTAACATAGAGCCCCGTGTTCTCTATGTGGGTCTTTGCCGTGCAGATTGGAACCCCTAAAGCAAATTAGAAGTCTTTCGAAGGAGGGCGTTAATCCTCTCATGATATTTATTTGTGAGAGTGCAGCACGGTAGCGCGTATCAAATTCGGGAGATAATTAGAGCATCCTGTAGTTTTAGTAGATCAGCTTCCTTCAGGCCGTGGTTTCGATTTGCGATTCTTCTGCAGACATTTAGTAATTGCGCTCCTTGTCTTATTATATGCGCTACCGCCGAGTCTGCTTTACCATTGCTTTGGATGTGGAACCCAAGTATCTTAATCTCCTTGCTGGTTTGGATTGGTTGGTTGTGTAAGTGTAGTTGAATACTTGAGGGATTCCATCGTGGGTGGTGAACAGGGAGGAGTTGGGACTTTTCAGGGCTGCATTGGAGATCGATTTCTTTGGCGGCTGAGCTAATGGCGAGAAGGGCTATTTGTAGAGTGTCTTGAATTTGTCCTGGGGAGCCTTTCGAGGTCCAAATCGTGATATCGTCCGCGTATAAGAGGTGTTGGAGGTCGGGTATATTCTTCAAGGCCCTGTGTATTCTTAGCGTGGCCACGTGAACAGTGTCGGGGAGATCACTGCTCCTTGGGTTCCTCGTTGGGGGTGTTGGATAGTAGGCGTTTGGTGGTCTCCTATCCATAGGGTCAGTTTACGTTCCCTGAGGAAGCCCCGGATGTAGTTATACATCTTTGGCCCGCATTTAGTAGCCTCCAATTTTCGTAGAATTGCATCGTGGGTTATGTTATCGAAGGCTTTCTGTAGGTCCACTGCCACGATGGCTATGAGTTGCGCTAAGCTGGGATCCTTTGTGACATCTTCATATAGGGCCAGCAGGGCGTCCTGGGTCGACAGTTTGGGCCGAAAGCCAAGTAAATATATGGGAGGTGGTGAGCGTCTTCAAGGTGGTCCTGAAGTTGTCTCAGAGCCATCCTCTCTAATAGTTTTCCCGCAGTGGAGGTTAGTGTGATGGGCTTGAGCTTTGTGGTGGTGATGGGTTTTCCGGGCTTTGGTATGAAAATCATCTGGCCCGTTTTCCACTCCTCGGGGAGCGGAATTTTGCCGGTCCAAATGTCATTAATTTTTTCCAGGAGAAATTCCTGATCGACATCGCTAAGGTTGCGGAGGGCCGGAGTGGTGATCTGATCAGGCCCCGGGGTTCTTGAAGCCTTTGCAGGCGTTGATGGCGGCTTTTTGTTCATTCATGATAAATGGTGCGTCCATGTATTGTTTTCAGGGCTTGATAGTCTAAATACTTGGGGAGGCCATTGGTGGAATATGTTTTTGCCGGATTTCTGTAAATAGTTTTTGCGGCTCTTCGTGTTCGTTGACCAGTTGGGCGATTTTTGAGTGCCCACTCTCTTGGAAATTGCTGGATTGAGCAGGTGTCTAAGTAGCTGCCATGTCTTCTTCATACTAAGCGTACCTTGAAGGCTGTCGCATAGATCAGACCATTGCTGCGCTAATAATTTTGAAGTATATTGCTGAATGTAATTGTTCAGTTTGTTGATACGAATACGGAGTGAGCGATTCGTTTTGTTCCTTTTCCAGCGTTTCGTTAAGCTATGTCGAGCTTTCCAGCAGTGAAGTAGATGTTTGTCTGCAGCGGGTTCCCCTTCGTATTGTACTGGATATTGCGTAAATTTTTTCCACGCTTGTTTGAGCTGATCGGCCCACTCTGTGATGTCTTTTGCTGAGACTTGTGAGGGGGTGGCTCTGACTTTGTCCCAGTCGGTGAGTTGTTGTCGTCTCCACTTGATTCGAGGTGGTGCGAAGTCGATGTCGATTAGGATCATGTTATGATCACTACCGAGATGTTCTTGTGTGTTGTACCATCGAATATGTAGTCCTGCAGTGGAGAACGTCAGGTCGGGGGACGCATCGCGCTCTACCGAGTTCCCGTGACGTGTGGGCTTATGGAGGTTGTTGTGCTATGAACTGAATTAATGTGTCGATGCGAGCTAGTTGGTACTTCATCATGGGAACAGGTTAAGCGCCAGGCACAACTGGAGGAAGGAAAACAGACAGGAAAGGGGCGCCAGTTGTGCCTGGTGCTTAACCTGTTCCCATGCGGTCGTTGTGCAGCACGTACTGATTGGCAGTGGTGTGTTTCACCAATAGTGCCTCTTTCTTCGTATCTCTGATGTATCCCCACGAGGTGTGGGGCGCGTTGAAGTCGCCTAGCAATACATGTGTATGGGGGCTTTCTATTGGGAGGAGATGGGAGGAGATGTCTTGCAGTTGGTGTTTAGGGGGGCTGTAGTTATCCGTAATTATTATCATCTGCTTAGGAGGGCCGATTTGTAATGTGAGAACATGCTCGTAATGATGAGTGATGTGAGCTAAGAGCTGCTTTTTCGTCAGTATTGCGAGATTGGGGTCGTATTGATGTGTTACGTATCCTCTGATGTTTGGTGTTTTGCCTGGTTCTTGAAGAGCCATGATGTCCGGTGTTCTGTCTTGTGTGTGAAGCCATGCCGTGAGCTCTCCTTTTTCTTCGTTAGGCCTCGCCAATTCCATTGTAGCACTCTAAGCGGTTGTGCCGCCATGTTGGTGCTGAAGAATGCATAGAAATAGCTTGCCTTTAAAGCGTGCACCCTCTGCTAAATGCCTTATTGCGGGAAAGCACAAACAAGAGGGCGTGGAAAAAAAGGTGCCCTGAGGAGCGGCTGGGCTCCTATAAACATCTATAACTCTATAAACTTTCTCCGTTCGCATTCTCTTTCAAATGAGACTCAACTGCAGCGGCAGTGACTTGCTTGCTTGTAAAACGTTCACCCCCTGTTTAAGGGCATTATTGCGGGAAAACATAAAACAACGGCATACAAGTGCGCTCTGTTTAAAAACGGTGAACTCCTCTGGAGGGCCATAAAAGAAAGCACAATTGTAGCGTAAAATCTGATAGCTAAAAATTTTATAAATTTATATGGCTCAAGAAACAAGAGAACATATGCCGAAAGAATAGCTACGCGTGTAGCTTTATTACATGTAGAATGGCGATACTTCCCGTAATCGACGAGCTTGAGATAAGTGAATGTCTCAAATGCTAGTATACGCCACAACGGTAGCTGCGTCCGTGTAGGAAGTCATAAATAAGCTATTATGTTGTACTTTTGATAAAAATTCGGACGGCGTGCTCTTTTATAGACTCAGAAATTGCTTGTCGAGCAAGCTCACCCCAGACGTGGGCAATAAAAGCGGCTGGTAATAGCATTCTATAATATGCAACGAAAAGCGGCTATATTATTGCGAAAATTTCTTAACCAAAAATATAACCAACCATGAAAGCCAGTTTGAAAACTGCTCTTTGAAAACATTGCATAACGCCAATCGACAACACCCCTAAGAGACTATATGAATACAAAATCTTGGAGATTATATGCAAATGTCGTAGCACCAACCTACGTCCTAAAATTAGTCTTCAATATTATCGCATTTGGGTCATTCCATGCCAAACGTCCCAGCCGTAAAATCGACCATCACGGATTTCTCAGTAAAAATTGGGGGAACATCCTCGCATGGCCCACAATGCTCCCTCAAAGTGTTTTTGTCCAAAAAAAAAATTTGTTCTTTTTCTAGCGGCCCTTTACCTCCAGGGTTTAAGGCAAACTTACGTCTATGAAAAAATTCATAAAAAAGTAAGTTCTCTTATAATGGCCACCATTTTTTGTGAACATGATTTTGAGGTCCTGGGCTGCTTTTTGCCGCATTTTTAAAGTATTTTTGCTTTTCTTTGCTGTGATTACGCCATTCAGAAAATACACGATGTCGAGCATTTTCAAACATTTTTAGCAAATACGAGCACATTCTCTCAGCCAACGAAGCACTTGGGCCTGTATCTCAGCATTGTAGACAATTGGTGAAAGCTGTATTTACAGTGGAAAAAGGTGAAATGTGCGAGAAAACGTTTGTCAAACTAGGAAAAATCTCCTTTCTGGCCCATATTCACCTTGAAATTGCGCATTGTTGTGCTCGTAGTAAAAATATCAAATACAAGCCATTCACTAGTACAAATGATCGCAGTTTATTTCAGAAAGTTTAATCAGAACAGTTTTTGTTTTAGCAGAGAAAAAAATTTCTGAATTTGTACACCGACACTAGTTCACTCCGTTGTTCCACAGAGCGTCTTCTCTGCACGGCATGCGCCTGCCTACATGAAAGACTCGCGAGCCAGCAGGTTCGCGCTTCAAGAATACCTTTCGCCGCAATGGTATTTGTAGCGTCAGTACAGGAAAAAGGAATAATTCGCGTGTTAGTGGGAAAAGTACAACGGGGAGCTAGCGGTGGTGCGCCCATTCCATGAGTACTGGTACGCAACGGCTGGACATCAGATGTGCATTTAAAGCATCGGGTTATGCAATTCCCGCTAACGCATACAAATAAATCCGTTTAACTCGATGACTCCGCCGCTGTTTATTTCGCAATTTTCGGCATACTTAAAAGATACCACGTATAACATACCCTGCTTCTTTAAATGCACGTCCATGTCCAGCCAGCCGTTGAGTTACCCGTACTCATGGAATGGGCGCACCACCGCTAGCTCCACGTTGTACTTTTCTTACCAACACGCGAATTATTCCTTTTTCCTGTACTGACGCTACGAAATACCATTGCGGGGAAAGTATTCTTGTAGCGCGAACCCGCTATCTCGCGTGTCTTTCATGCAGGCAGGCGCATGCCATGCAGAGAAGACGCTGTGTGGAAAACGGGGTGAAGTAGTGTCGCTGTACAAATTGAAATTTTTTTTTTCTCTGCTAAAACAAAAACTGTTCTGATTAAACTTTCTGAAATAAACTGCGATCATTTGTACTAGTGAATGGCTTGTATTTGATATTTTTACTATGAGCACAACAATGCGCAATTTCAAGGTGAATATGTGCCAGAAAGGAGATTTTTTCTAGTTTGACAAACGTTTTCTCGCACATTTCACCTTTTTCCACTGTAAATACAGCTTTCACCAATTGTCTACAATGCTGAGATACAGGCACAAGTGCTTCGTTGGCTGAGAGAATGTGCTCGTATTTGCTAAAAATGTTTGAAAACGTTCGACATCGTGTATTTTCTGAATGGCGTAATCACAGCAAAGAAAAGCAAAAATATTTTAAAAATGCGCAAAAAGCAGCCCAGTACCTCAAAATGATGTTCACAAAAAATGGTGGCCATTATAAGAGAACTTGCTTTTTTATGAATTTTTTCATAGACGTAAGTTTGCCTTAAACCCTGGAGGTAAAAGGGCCGCTAGAAAAAGAACAAATTTTTTTTGGACAAAAACACTTTCAGGGAGCATTGTGGGCCATGCGAGGATGACCCACAATTTTTACTGAGCTAATCCGTGGTGGTCGATTTTACGGCTGGGACGTTTGGCATGGAATGACCCATTTGGAAATTGCAGGCGTTTATGATCAGTATAGATTAATTCCCGTTTCGCGAAGAAACGCAAGGAGGAAGTGGTGGTGGGGTGCCCATATCCACTGATGGAAGTCAGGCTGTCTGCCATGGTGTAGACCTGTGCCTCGAAGGTGTCGCATTCTGGCCTCTTTCCAATGAAGGGCACGTCCACAGCAGGTGTTGTGCGTCCGCATCTTCGGCAGGAGCCGTGCAAAAGGGGCAGTTCTGTGCGAATGGGGCATGGTAGCGTGGTGGCCACTCCCGGGTAACAGCGGGAGAGAGGGCTACACCAACACGAAGTCTTCGCAGCAAGACCTCCTCCCAGCGAGCGAGTCTACTCTTGAGGTCCGTTCCACACGGTAGAATTAGAGCTCGGGAGGCGCGACGAAGATCTTTCTGTTGGATAAACTGTCCTGGGGCATCTACTGTCAGTTAATGGCAATCGTGGAACGGATGCAGGGTGGCAGGCACCATCCACCGCAATGTGAGCGGGGAGCGTTTTTCGCCGGACCCACGAGAGCCGAAGAAAGCAGGGGTACGTATCCAGTATATCATGAATGTCCCTCGAGATAGCTGAGTTGTTATTTACTCGACGTAAATCACGTATGGCCGCCGTGGAGTCTGTATAAATTTGTAAAGTAGTACCTCCAGGGGCTTGATGAAGAGCAGGAGTTAGTGCTTGTAAGCCGTCCCGGATGGCTGTAAGTTCGGCCAGAATAGACGGCACGGTGCGGCGTGTTTTGTAGAAGCACGTTTGACAGGCCTCTGGGTGAGGGGGACATCGTAGTATTGTGTCAGCAAGACATGGCCTCAGCGTCCACAAATGCCTCCACCATCTGGGGTTGAGACTCAGCCGCCAGTTCTTGTGCGACCGCGGAAAGCGTGTCGGAATGTCCGTCGGATTGATTGGGCAGTCGCGTTAGTATTGGCCTGTTGTCGGTCACCTGGTGGTATAGCCAAGGTGGCGTGGTAACGACGCAGGCTGGGGATGTGGGTAGTGTACGACCCATGTAGTTACCTAACGCCGCTTCCTCAGCAACAAAGGTGAGTTTATGCATGCTAGCGGACCGACGCTGACGCACAAGCTCATCCAAGGTGTTAACTTGAGCTTCAGCCTGAAGAGCAGGGATCGGTGTTATCCTAGGGAGGCAGGTAATGGCACGCATTGCGGCTCGGTTAATTGCCTCAAGTCGAGCCCACTCCGTCTGGTTCAGGTGTTGGAAGTGGGCCAGGTAAACAAGCCGAGGCTGTCGTACAGACCGCACCAATTGACGGGCCATTTTGGGACAGGAGCCACCAGACTTCTGTGAGATGCGTCGGATGAGGTGGAGCATCTGTCCTGCTTTTTGGCGAGCGGAACGTTGCCACATAGACGCTGACCCAGACGCATAAATTTGTAATCCCGGCACGCGAAGTGAGGTGGGAGTGCGTACAGGTCTGCCACAGAGTTTTAATGCGATTGGAGACACCTCCAGTCGGCGCGGCCGCAAGCGCTGGCCACAGGTACAATAGCTATCTTTTCAATGAAACGTGCTAGTCCAGCATATTCACACCATTTCTGCGTATCAGACAAGGCTTGTTGGAGGCACGCGGTTTGCCGAATCAGGTTTGAGTGTAGAGTCCACACTGTGATGTCGTCCGCGTACATCAGAAAGTGTATGTCAGGTATTAAGTCGAAATGCCATGCAAGCGGTAACATAATAATATTAAAAAAGAAGGGCGAGATTACCTATCCCTGAGGCACCCCGCGGACAGGCGTAAAGTGACCATAACTTGTCCCATCAATGCGAACCGAAAAGGATCTTTTTGTGGGGAGGTTCCGGAGGAAACAGCAAACCTTGTCCGGGAGAAGGCCTTGGAGAATTTCCAAGATGGCTCCGTGGCTAACGTTGTCGTATGCCTATTTTATGTCCATGGCAAGCACTGTGCGCACTTTGTGTGATCGGCCGCCAAGAAGCACCATTGACGAGAAGTGCCCAGACGGGCCCGAAACCCAATCTGTGCCGCTCGATACCACCGGAAAGTGTCCATCCACATTGAAGCCGGGTTGCCAGCATGCGCTCCACAGTTTGCACAGGATGTACGTCAAGCTATGGACGCAAATTAGGGAGTCAACACATGAAAAGCAAATGAGAGCACCAGAAACATGACGGGTACAGGCTCCGGTGATCGACACCGCGGATGAACGTACGGATACTATAAACTGTGTGCTATTAAAGCGAATCTTCGTATGCCTCACTGATGGATGTTCGATGACCACATAATCGCGCTGCAAGACAGCCAACTTACACCAACTATTTTAAGAACGATGATGGTGATGACCCAAGACCGATCAAGCGCCTCAAGAAAAAAAAGAAAAAGAAGAGGCCCTCTATCAATTGCGCATTCCGACACGGTGAAGGCAGCCTTCGCATTTTATCCTCTTTCTGTTCAGAAAAGTGCTTTGATTTTGTTTTTGCACAGCTATTCGCATAACTACAAAATTGTTTTTTTTTTGCTAGCTAAGAATGAACTATAGGCTATTCTGGCTTCGGTGAAGTCTTCTGATTACGAACCTATCGGATTTTTCTGCGCATTACATATCACAAGAAAACAGAAAAACGTGGGATGACTTGTTCTTGTAGCAGTACAGTGAACTGGGCTAGTTCGTACAGGTTAATCGAAGAAATGCACGTAACAACCAATACTTGTGTTGTGCCTGCATTTTCGTTAATCTTAACTTTTCGTTGTTGTTTTGAGTGCTAGAATACCTTGATCTGTAATTCCGCCATTATCTAGGCAAGAACCATTCGTGTAGCCTGGCCGGGGCGTGAAAGTCAAGAAAATTTTGGCAGGACTCACTTCATGAGCTTGTTACCCTGCAAAAAGCGAACACGGCATCCGCTTGCGAGCCTAATATTTACGACCCTTGCATGACGGCATGCAGCATAACAAAAAACGTGGCAAGCCAGTAAGGAACGTTGTAGCGTCCTAATTATCCGCCTGCGGCAACATTAGTCAGTACTCTTGTTTAGTTCGCACTCCTTATTAGCGAAGCACAATGTACCACCCCGGGGCGTTACGATCGGCAGGGAAGGCGACGAAACACAGGCCACGCATGAGAACGGCGCCATTGGAGGAGCATAGGCAGCAAAACGTAGCAAGCCAGTAAGGAACGTTGTAGCCACCTAATTACCTGTCTGCAGAAACATTAGTCTTTGCTCTTTCCTCTTTCACATTCCTTAATAGCAAGGAACATTGTACCGCCCTGACGCGTTACGATCGGCAGGGAAGGCGACAGAATATAAGCCACGCATGAGAACGGCGCTATTAGAGAAGCTGCTTCGGTACTTCCGCCTTGGGCGAGCATGTGGAGCCAGCGCTTGCACTCTGGGTCGACCGCCAAAGAGAAGTAAATAATGGCCCCCTACGAGGTACGCCACCACTCCTTTATTCGGGTAATTAACGCATTCGCGGGAGGAGGAACGCAGACTCGAACAACAAGGCCACGGCTGGTACAATGAGAAAGATAACATGCAGTTGTGTGGAGAGAAATTAGGTTTTTTGTGAACGCCGTTATTATCGTTATAATACAATACGAGATAACGCCTTCTAACAGTTTTTGCGATCTTGGTTACAGAGTCCTTGGCGCCACAAGCGCCTTGATACTACTACAAAACGAACCACCCCACCCCACCCACCTCTCTTCTCTCTCTCTATATCTATCTCTATCTCTCTATCTCTCTCTCCTCTCGCTCTCTCTTAATGGATCGGTTTCTTATCCGGAAAAAATTTGTGTACTTCGTCGTTTACATAACATTTTGCATATGCGGTAACACAAATATATGAATATTATTATAAATATTTTGTGCCGACTAATACCAACAACGCGTACTACTGGGACAATAAGCTTGTTGGCTTCAACAGCAGTGCTGTTTAAGCACACACAAATACGTCCGTTCCACACAAAAAAGCCCGAAACCTCAAGAAAAAAAGGTGGTTATGGAGCCCCCCGGATTCGAACCACGGCTTTTAAGCCGTGAAACCGGCCACCTAACCACTGGGCCACCCTAAAGGAACGAGTTGTACGGGTTTAGCAGCGGTGAAGAATCAATAACATGTGCAGCCATTTGAAAAGGAAAAAAAAATTACAGACAATTACTCGGCACCCTAATGCGAAATATCTGCGGAGCGCGAACAGCAGTCTTCTCAGTCACGGCGCATATCTGTGCGTCTCAGTAAGTTTGTGATCACATTATCAGCGAACGCACGGCGGCCCGAGATACTCTGCCGTTATCTCGCAGCGCGTGGCTGCTGCCGAGCACGTTGTTGCAAATCATGTTTGAAACTCCCTCGCAATGTTAACGTGGTTCGGATGCGCCACAAACGGAGGAGGAGCGTGTAGCGAAAGTGCGAGGGGGAGCGCACTCTTTGGCAGCGAAACATGGCGAAAGTGTGCGGGGAGGCAGGGAGAAAGATGACGCCATTGCAGAGCGTGCAGCCCTCCCCCTCGCACTTTCGCCACATTTTCCTGCGCCGTTTTCTTTCTGTCTTCTCTCGCTCGGTTACAACGCCGTAGCCGTCGCCATCGCCGCAGCCAAACCACAGTAGCGGCCGCCAGAGTGCTGCGCGCTGAAAATACCATTCGCGTGGTCGGAATCGAACCTGTGTCCGTCGGGTAATGAAACCGGCCTCTATCCGATTGGGCTATAATCGTATTCCGGGAGCACAGAATTCCCTTTGGGTTCGTAGCGTGGGCGTTGGCTTTGGACTTGACCTCGGGTTCTAGCTCGTGCTGACGCGGTCCACCTTGGAGAGATGGGAAAGCTTGAGGACGGAACGATCTGGGCCTGCAGTCAGAGAACTTTCAGCGGCAAATTCAGAAATAAAAGTGAGGCGATGACAGATAGAACGGAAACTTGGGGATTTACTAAACAACTTGAAATAAAATATAGGTGTCTACACAGGCTATGGAACAAAAAATGACCTGAATAACACTTTGAGACAGGAAACGAGCCTCCTGGACCAGAGAACAAGCTAGCAGATAAAAAAGAAATGGACTTGGGCTGGCCACGTAATTAGGCGAAATGATAATCGGTGGACTTCCAGGGTGACAGAGTGGACCCCGAGAGGCGGGTCTAGAAAAAAAACGACGGATTACTCGATAGAGGGACGAAATAAGAAAATTGGGAGCAAAGGATGGACTCGTGAGGCGCGGGACAGGAGTGGTTGGAGGTCGATGGTAGAGGCCTTCCTCCTGCAGTGAACCTAGTGGGCTGCTGCTGCTGATGATGATGATGATGCAACAGCCGGGTCTCCGACGAAGGGAGAGGGGCCGCCAGCTCTGCTATTTCTTCAGCCTTGCACCACTAGTAAAGGCTGCGCCAATTTTTTGTTCAAAAAGTATTCCAACAAGAAAATAAATTTTTGAACGTTCTAACTTTCTATTACACGCAATTAAGTCATTTTGAAACCTTCAGGAACTTGCCAGATTAAAACGTTACCGTTTCGTAAGCACAGCTCTGAAGTTTTTACTAACCCGACATGAGTAAAAACCGCTTTAGAAGAATTTCGCTGTTATTTTAATAATGTAACACACTTTACTGTGAAATACGCTGCTGAAGAGCTGCACGCGGCTTAAAATGAGCAAAGCTCGTGAGGTGACGCGTTTTGCTATGTTGTGCTCGAACGAAGTTCAGGCTCCCCTTAGCCGACAAGAAGCACCTCGCACAGACGCGCCACGCTAACACTAACCGACACCGCACGAAAGACACTTCACCAACAGCTTATGGCACAAGCTCAAGCGCAGAACATTCCGGCACGAAAGTGCTTGAGCCTGAGAGTAAGTACGTTGTAAAGGCCGGGCTCCCGAAGCCGCCGGTGGAGGCCATGCATCAAACTTGTTTGTTCTCTCGGGGTTTAGAAGGGTAATCCTTCACTTCGCGGTACTTAAAAAATTTTGGTTTTTGTTAGCACATTGCCGTGGCCCTGCCTTACTTCGAGTTATCCTAGGCACATACCGCTCTTTCACCATAACCCATTTATTCACAGACCCCGCGCCAAGCTAATGTGCTTGAAATTGCTTTTGAGAGACACGTAAAATAAGGCTGTGAAGTGTGGCTTACTCCGGAGTGTGCATCGAAACAAAAACATCACCACGGCAGAGAAATAGCCGACGGAGTACTTGCTAAGGCTGGAGAAGCACGATTACGGTTTTTTTTTTTTGCTTTTGTTCCTCGTTTGCTCATTGAATGTGTTTGTCTCTTAGCACTATGAATTATCGTTTTTATGTTCAACGAAATGCTGTACCACTCGCAGTAAAAAAAGATCCTGCGGAGCGTCAAGCTGAAAATTCAAGGATAGAGCATTACATGAGAGGTGTGTAAATACGCAGAGACCCCAAATATTAGGACGCCGCCCTTTGGCGGCCGTCTCTGAACCGAGCCGCGTTGTCGGCGTAACCGAGTGAACGATGGCAGGGCCGGTGAGAAGAAACAAAAGCGAACAATGAAAGAAACAAAGGAGGGGGAGTGCTGCAGAATGGGAAGGGGAGGGCTCGGTTCGGCGCGTGGCGGCGTGAGCCATCGCTCTCTACGAAGTGCGCGGTGGGGGCAAGGAGGGGCAGTATGCTGTGCCTGCACGATGCGCTAGACGCGGCGACACTAGGCGAAAACGTGAGGGGGGGGGGGGGGGGGGGGTCTCTGCGTGTGGACTACGATGTGCGTTCGCTTAAAGATGTGTTTGTGGTGCCTTTCCTGAGACTCACTTCGCGCTGCCGACGCAGGGGCTCATCATCACTGCCGTCGAGAAAACCTACGAGTGAGTGCTGCCTCAGCGCAGTGCTGCTGCGCCCACATATCGAATTAGGGAGTATCGTAATCGCCAGCCAACTTTACATCTCAGGGTGAATTTCATCACACTAAGGCATAATTTTTTGTTGAAATGCGCCTATAGAACATGCTTTTCGTTTTCAGTTAGGCGTCTTCGCGAATTCACCGTGATGAGTGGCCCAAGCGTTTGCTGGCAACCGTTCGAAACGTCGTACTTATACATGTCGTTTGCAGGTCACTCAACAAGACACCAAACCAGTATCCACGGCATTAGGGTTTCTTTTCAAGTGTTGATTGGGCACAACCATGCTTCCGTTTTCCTCACGATTCTAGTGCATTACTTCGTCCGGATGCAGTAGAGATGTATACTAGTCGCCCCGTCGGGAAGACCTTTAAATGCTGCTGCCCCCCCCTTCCCCCCCGTGGATCCGCCTCACAAGTCTTATTGTGCCTGTTGCTGCTGTCTTTTCTTCCATGCCTAGTCCCGCTATCTGGTTTTGGAACAAATGATGTGTAAGACATGCGGGCGATATTGCTCACTCGGTGGTACAAACTATCAGCCACCCTCGACGTGAGGTGTTGATCCCAAGCTCCTACTTTTTAGAGGCTCATGTTTCACCTGCCGAATTTCACTTTCTTTGGAATCGCGAAAGAAGGCCACAAAGCCCCATAACAAAGGAAGTCATTGAAACACGCACATCAGTTTGAAAAAGAAACAGAGGGTGCAAGAATGATGAAACTAGAAAGGGAAGTGCCACAATATTGTAACAAGAGGGAAACGACGTACGCGCACATCAACTCTTTGCAAGTCGGAGAGCGCTGCTATGGTTACGTACGAGCTTTCCTCGCGGACCGCACAGCAACTCTCCGACTTGGTCCTTTAAACGTCCTCCTCAATTTCCATTACCCGCCAAAGGCACCCCGCAGGGCTCTAATAACTCTCCTCCCCACTCTTTAATGTAGCTTTAATGCCGCTTGCTCCGGCTCTGCCCTACAAATACCCGCACTACACAGCACTTTGTACGCCGACGATATAACAGTATGGATGTCAGCGAGGCAGTCGACGCGCATATCCAACACACACTCCAACTATGTGGGCCACAACAATCACAGCGACAGCGGCGGCAGCAGGACTATCGCTGCTCCCCCCAAATCACAGCTCCTTCTACTCCCACCCACCCACCGACCCAAAGCAATGGACACCCAACATGCCAGTCGCTTTGTCGGGCTCTGTCATACCTCTAGCAAACCAAATCAAAGCACTAGGGCTCACTATCCAACAGAATCGACTCAACACAGCACACCATCCACCTACTCAAGACCCACGCAGACCAATATCGGGACTTCTACGGCGCGTCACCGCCGTGAGGACAGGCCCTAGGGAGTCGACAGCCTCAAGAATACCCACGCCCTTTTCACCCCACGCCATCACGTATACCCTACCATATCTCGCCATCACCCGCACCGAAATTACATGAACAGAGGCCATACAACGCGAACTATGTCGCCCGTACGCTACAGCTACCCGCCAGCGCTGCTTCCGACGCTCTCCTCCCCACGAGCACATTTAACACACATCCGAACTTATAAAGCAAGACCGACAGGCTCAGCTATCCCGCCTTGCCCTAACCCCACACCGGCAGAACCATGCTATACTCCCTCAAGATTAACCCGCCCATCCACCACTCCCCACCCCTCCCGATCCCTCCAGAATATTGAGAGGTTCTCTGTTACCCCCTATCCCCGCAACATACACCCCACTATCACACAAATCGTCGCCTGGCGCGAGCACAATACCATGCCCAACACTTCCCTCCCTCCTCGGACACGGTATACGTTGATGCTGCAGAACAGCAACCCCGCCATACCTACACCATAGCAGTAGTGAACCACACCCCAATCCTCTCTACCTCAGCCACCATCCGCGCTGCCCATCCCCACGAGGCGGAGGAAGCAGCAATTTCCCTGGCCACCACCCTCCACCCCACCCCTAGCCTCATATTAACGGATTCACAAACGGCCGTTAGAAATTTCTGCAGGGGCATCATTTCACCCCTCGCCCACAAATTTCTCTGCTCCCACCCCCCTCCTGACCGCACCATCTCCCTTTTGTGGACTCCTGGCCATATGGGCTTTGGCGGCGCGGAGAAGGCACACGAGGCGGCCCGAGCTTTGATACACGGACCCTCAGCAGAGCCCCCTCCTCGCTTCACATCCCCCTCCTCACCTAGAGCCACTGCTCACCTTCCGTGAAATCACCCTCCATCACAGGCTTTCACGCACCCTCCTTCCACCCCCTCACCCCTCGTTATCCCCCGTTGAATCATCCCTCTGGAGACAAATCCAAACCCATTCCCTCCCCACTCGATCCATCCTCACCCACATATCGCCATCCCTCTTTCCCACCCCCGCTTGTCCACACTGCGGGGACTACGAAGACACCCCCACGCCATCTGGCACTGCCCCGCCCTGCTTCCTCTTCCCCTACCCAACCCCCCCGACTCCTGGCTGTCTGCCCTCGCGCGCTCGGACGCCCAGTCCCAGTGCGCCCTGGTCGACAGGGCTCGGGCCTATAAAGCTGCGCTTCCGCGGCTCAACCGTCCGTACTAAGCCTGGCCAGGAATAAAACGTTTCTCTCTCTCTCTCTCGCTGTCTCTCTCTCTCTCTCTCTCTCTCTCTCTCTCTCTCTCTCTCTCTCTCTCTCTCTCTCTCTCTCTCTCTCTCTCTCTCTTCTCTCTCCTCTCTCTCTCACCATCACTGCAGCGGATGCAGCCAGTGGTACGTGTTCGCCACTAGATCGACGAAAAGCATGATGGGAGATAGGCCCATGACTGGCGCTCCGAAAACTTGTAGTGGCCTTTCTTGAAAGACACCTCGTAACGAAGTTCAAGAACCACCATACCGACGCCTCACTCAGCCGTACTGATCTTCAATTCCGTTTCCGCTTCTTTATTCAGTCTCAACGCTTACTTTTAGGTAGCCACCTAACAGACCTACTTTCAAAAAGCAACCTTACTCTAATGATATGACTACTAGCAATGGGTAGTTTATCACGTCAGTTATATACCCACCTCGATTCGATCGACAAACATATTTGCTATTGAGACATATATAACTTTCGTATCAGCCGTTAGTATACATTTTTTGCTTGTATTGTTATGTGCGTTTCAAAGTAACCCGGACAGAAACTGAATCCCACTGCAGGGACAATCATTTATTTATCACACATAGACAATATCTTCTGAGATGCGGGAAGATAAAGGTAATTATTTTTCCATAGCGTGCAAATGAAGTGTTCTAATGAACACTAGCCTCACTGCAGAGACAATAGAGATATAGTTTGCAGTGTTTCCATTGGAAAATAAGCGGCATACTCAAATACCTGCAGTTGAAATAATATCAAAGCGAGCCACGTTGATTTAGGCTCTCAAAGTGCCGTTACTTGAGATAGTACGGTAATACCTTAACTTCATTACCATAGAGGGGGATTAACAAAATAAAATTCAGTTTTTTTATCACTTGGCAGTACACAGTAGCTATTATTTGGCGCCTAACCGAACTCTAATTGACCCTGGAACTGATACATGCTCCACGAGCTACTTCACTCGGAATTATTAATAAAAAGGCCTCTGCGTGTCTAAGTATCCCACACTTAATCCCAGTGACGTGACGTCCCTCATTTCTCGCGAATTCGCCTTCTGAGCAACGGAAATGCCAATAAACGAGATAGCGGTGAGAAAAAAAAAATGAACCAACTGCGCAATCCGACGTGAACGGTGTTAGCCGAAGGAAGTTCGGGTGGTGGCTTATTATTCGCGACTCTGGAATAAAGCAGGCACCAAATGCACGCCAGAAAAGGCAAACAAAAAAGTCTGCACTTTTTGCTTTCGGGCGTGGTTGAAACTGTCGGTATCCCAATGCTACCCGCCGATATTAATTACTTGCGCGTGCGCCTGCGTTTGTGCGCGCCAATGTGTGCGTTCTATATCAAACAATGCAGCGGATTATAACGCCACTTATCATGTGATTTTATTAGCTTGAAGCGCGCGGTAATAACGCTACCCCTTTTCAAGCAGCGCGCCACAATATCAAAATTCATTGCCAATGTTGTATGGCATTGTTTCAAGTTGTATAGCAAATATTGATTCATCATTGGTGCCTAAGGCCCACCTCTTCAAACTCAAACTGTACTGCGGCGTCCTGAATGATATGGCGCCTAACATCACCCAGCAATGAACCAGGTATAATGTAGACGAATGTTGAAAATCCCGACGTTCGCCACACAAGGCCCGTTGTTCCTGGTATTTATTCAACATTGCACATAAATACTGAGGATTTGCGACAAGCAATCAGCCACCATTCACCTCAGGATGCCGCCAACAGGAGACCATTGTTGGCAATGCTATATGCGAAAGCGAGACCGGTATTTGGGCACCATAAATAACAGACGCAGGGACATTTTGCCAGTTCATAGCTGTTAACAATGCGGTTTATTTATTCAGATCTCGTCTCAGAGTATCCACCAAAGTTAGGGTCTCATTGGTGGCGGTCTGCAGAATCCATAATGCTTCTGGAGACAGAACAGTTCTTGAAATGGCTACTTGCGCTTTATACTTATAATAATAGCTTCTTCCCGTTTCCAAGTGATCAAGTACTCCCGCCCCGCAACAGAGCTTGCTATTGCATGTGGAGCAGCGGGCTATTACATATTAACCGAAGCGAGTTCATGCAGACCATCTACATAAGGCAGTGAAATCAACTATATTTACAAAAGCACGACATAACTGAAACCTGTACAATATGCTTCTTACTGCTTAAGAAAAAAACAACACACATAACACATTTTTGCTGACATTGAAACGTCTGCGGGGGTACGAAGACAAAACAATTAACACACGAATGAGAACACGTTAACGAACTTGTGTCCGCACTCATGTCTTCATTTTGTCCTCTCCTGTTCCCGCTGCAGGTTCTTCCATGTCAAGAAGGACAAACTTGTTCACGCCGAAGTGTTCGTGATTTATTTTTTAACGAAACTTCAAATACTACTACCAAAAAAACTCTAATAGAATATCTTATCATGAAACTGAATATTCCGGCTGTTTTAATGCTGGTAAAATGTCGCAGACTGGTTTTGTCGCAGCGTTTAGTAGCGACAGCCAGCGAACACAAACGACTAAAAAGCTGCCCGACAATCACACGACGCGACGCAAACAGTAAGCGCAGATGTCCGATTTTCGAATGTCACTCATTTTGATTGCGCACGTGAACGTTTTCAATTTTGTCGTGATATCGTTGAGAGATGAAATATGACACAGAGGATCAGGATTTCCTCGGCCTGGTTACCAGATCAGTATTGCCGATTTGTGCTTGAGGTTGTTTTTTTATTCAATGAGGGAAATCTCAGCAGGGGGACTGGGTACAAATAATTGGCGGACCGCAAGATGCCGAAGCGAGAAGTAACGTATTCTGCGTTGACCCCACTTGCCGCCGATGCTTCAACCTGGGGAAAACAAACTATCCCAACAATTTGTTCTCACAGACTCTTGCCGGCAGTTCTGTCATGCTGTTTTATGTGTGCCTTGTTTTACCCAAAATAGTATTAGGTGTTTGTGTAGCACCATCTCGTCGGCTTGCGTCTGCGACCTTCTTCTGATATACCCTCTCTATTAGTACAAATAGGCTGGATGTAAAAGTCTCAGCTAACCTTGCTGACTGGTTGGTTTGCTAGCAACTTCTATTACAACCATGTTAAGGCATTTATGTTGATACGCACTTTCCATAATCTACATGAAACACGCAGTACTGTGTTGCTTTTTATTAAGCAACTAAAATGTTTAAAAAAGAGAGCATCATTCGCGTTTAACAAGCGTAAATTCTTTTAAGTTGGCTGTCAAGCGGTAATATAGGCGGCGTCAAATCAAATGCATCAAATCAAAGTATAATCACTTCTTGCTGTAAGGAATTCGGTAAAAATACTACAAGCTAAATAGATAGATTTCACTGTAACATAAAGATTCGAAATATTTCCGGTATCACGCTGACACACTTGCAAAATACTTCCAACACGTGTCCAGTTCTGCACAGTACACAAAGACATTCATGCAACACAAAACATCCTGTGAAAATTAGTCTTTCGCGATAATAATAAGTCCACCACCTCTTACAACTCCCCTTTTTCACTTCATTAACAAAGGGTAGCTCTGAAGCACTTGTAAACCTTGAGATCCCGGGGCAGACAAACATTATACACTATGATGCAACACTTACACGCACACACTTGATAGACTCCTACACTTGTACAATAAAATATGGCTTTCCGGCCGCTTTCCCAGATGCTGGAGGGAGGCCATCCCTGTGGCTTTCCTGAAAGAGGGGAAGGACCCTTCTTTCCCTTCAAGTTATAGTTCCATCGCCCTGAAAAGCTAGCTGTGTAAGCTTCTAGAAAAGATGATCAACAGGAGACGTGCACTTTTTGGAGTACAATGGTCTTCTCGACAGCTGCCAGGCAGGCTTCAGGTTGGGGCGATCTACGAATGATCAATCAATCAATCAATCAATCAATCAATCAATCAATCAATCAATCAATCAATCAATCAATCAATCAATCAATCAATCAATCAATCAATCAATCAAAATCAATCAATATTTTTTTCGCTCCAAAAAATATTGCGAAAAAAGGGGGCCGGAGGAAAAGCCGTTCATTTTCGGCTTCTAGGGGCTCTGGACATCCATCGGCAATGGTGACAAAGCAGTCACACATAAAAACATACATTAAAAACATTTAAACATACATTTAAAAACATACGTAAGCATTTTGGCATGGCATAAAACCCACTAAAGACAATAGATAGTCACAAGCACTCGCTAAACAAATTTTTCGTCAATTTCCTTTCGGGGCAGTTTTACAATGTCAAGCTCCTTTTGAGTGAAAATAATTTAATATTTTAGGAGATGTGTGCTCCAATTCTTTTTTTCTCTATAATTGGTGCGGGAAAAGGGATCTTTCCATGGTGACTGTTGGCGGAACGTATATGCGTATGTGGTTTGCTTTAGGTGAGCTAGGTTTAAAAACAAATCTAATTTGCCCTTCACGGCGCTGTGGTGATTGGATCAACTCGTGAGCCCTGAATCGTTCATCAAGGATGCTTCGTCATAAACAGTCTTGCGTAATGGTGTTTTTTTATCTTGAGAGGGCGTATGACACCTCTTGTCGTTATGGCATCCTCAGCGACCTGAAGTCATTTGGTATATCAGGCAATGTGTTCAACACTCCTGCTAGTTTTACGTCTGAACGGACGTTTTGTGTCCGTTGGGTCAGCTGTCTCAAAGGTTCACGTGCAGGAAAATGGCGGGCCAAGGGTGGAGGTTTTAATCCGGCATATGTTTGTAGTTTGGATAAACTCGCCCCGAAAGGCCTTCCACCAACCGCTTCCTGTCCAATATATGTAGATTACGTGCGAATATCTTTTAAATCATGTAATATGTCAATATGCGTACGCCAAGTCCAGCTTGGTGTCAACAAACTAGCTGGATAGGAGATAAAAACATGTGTTACGCTGAACCCCACTAAAAAAATTAACCGATCCTTCCCGTAGGGGAACCCTTGAGTAAGTATGCGACTGCAGCCATGGGGTCAGTCTGAAGTTTCCCATTAGTTTTCAGGTCGTCGTTTCCGTTGCCGTTTCAGCTTCGCGTGCCTTCGTTGTATCCAGTTAGCTTCTTGACGTAGTTTTGAATTTGAGTGAAGGACATAAGGCGCGTCGTAGCACATTGCTCCAGTCTCGGTTTGTTAGGCGCAGTGGAAGAGCGCCACATACCTCCCGTTGCGGCCAGAGATTCGTGGGATTGAAAACGGGCGCCGCCTAACTATTCTATTTTTACAGTGGACTGCGCTGACGTCAGCCCAAACGCTGACGGGGCTGAAGAGACGCGCATGCGCAGTGGAGTGCGGACGGCGGGCAACGACAACGAAGGAGGGAGGGACACAGCCCCGAGCATGAGATGCTTCGCATCTAAAAAACACTTGCGTTGTGTTTCTCTAAGAGACGTGGAATGCGGCCATATCCAGGCATTAAACTGAACGATGTCGGTATTCTGGTCAAAAAAGAACGCAATTTACCGGCCTCATAGGGTCGCGTTTGGACTATGGGAGTGTTGTATATGGATCAGGAAGCGAAACGGCTTCAAAAATGTCTGACCCATTGCAGGACTTGGGGCTTAGCCTTGCTTGTGGCGCTTTCCGCTTTAACCCTGTGCAAAATCTGTACGTATAGTGTGACAAATGGTAGTTAGGGTTGCAGCGCAAGTACGTCGACTTGCGACTTGCCTCTAAGCCGTGAATAGAGGATGAATCCCGGTGTCATTCCTATTCTCTTCCTTTTCTTTACTTAAGCTCGGGACGAAGCGTTTATGCCCCCCGCGAGCAGTGATATCACGCCCACATTACAGCTTGGCAGCAATATGAACTGATGATACTTTTTACAGGAGAGCCGTTCATGGAAGGGTCCCCGTCATTTCGAACTGCACTTAGTTTAGGAAAACCTAGAGTTTACGAAACGAATCGCAGAGTTTACAGAAGTTCCCCTCGTCTTGCCAAGTGAGGCGCATTTACACATTGTTCATGACAAGGACAGCGTACGTAACCAGGGACACTCTATAGAGGAGAGCGTTCATCGAATGGCCGTGACCAAGCAGTCCCAATGGTTGAAGTTTCTGCGCGCCTGATTTCATTGACGACTTCTGCGAGCACAGCTGCAAGGCAGCAACGATTAGCGTCTCTGCAAGTTAATGAAACCTAAGTGCTATAAAGAGGCTTTATAATCAATGCTCAATGCTAGGCACTTTACTAGTCTTAGGGTACAAAGAGTGTGAACGGGGAAAGCTAATGGCGTGAAGGTTGGTTTGAACTGCGGAAATACTAACCCTATAAAGAGCAACTTACGTCGCAGCGTATGACATTCATTAAAAATTTGAACCGCCGGGAAAAGATTTTTATTGGAAGACCCGGCGCCCGACCGCTTTCCGAAGTGAAGCGGGATAGAATGAAGAAACGAGAGTTTTTTTTTAAAAGTGCAGGGGCTTTTATCTCATAGCGCGCTTTGCCGAGACGACTCAGCTCCTCGCAGAAGAACGGCAAAATTGAGGCTCGCATACAAGAGATTACCGGGCCAATTGCCGCTCGGGTAGGCCTCTTTATGCGAGTGCTTTAGGGAAGGGACGTTGAGAAGGAAAGGGAAGGCATGGAAAAGGGTTCCCTCTTTGCAATCGGAGCAACATTAGAAGAGCTTTAGCGGTCGTAACAGTGCTGCGCTTCCCTGCAGAGACCTAATCTAGAGAAGTGCTTTTGCGCGGGCCGAATGTATCTTGCGTTAGATCAACGTGCTTGCTGCCAGAATAAGAACAAAAAAGTACTCATCCTGTTTCGATCGCCGCCTCTGAGCCGGTTCGTCCTAATGGCAAAATCAACGCGAGGCGCCTTTTCGTGTTCAACAAGGGAAACTGGGGATTTCAGCTGTGGGCGCTATGATTAGCCTTCATATAATATTTTGCAGTTGTTTAATTCGCACTTAATTTTTTCTTATTTCCGCTCATCGTAATCGCATTATATCCCATTTGCAGAAGCTCTTTTTTTCGATTTATAGAGGCTAGATTAGTTGAAATGGAAACGAGGGGGTACCTTACGAAAGCTCTAAACGTCCAGTACGTATCGGTGCCAAGAGCTTAGTTTCTCCCCCTGCTTTCGTGCCCTGGAGATACGTGACATGCTTCAGCGGCTTCCTAGGAGGTATGCAATCGAACTTCAGGGGATCATAACGTGGGAGAGCTTCGTATGGCACTTCTGCAATATTCGGGGTAGTTGTGATAGCAGGGTATATCAATAAATAATTCTGGAATTCGAGGTGCCTACAGACTGTTGACAATAAGATGAAAACTGCTTCTAATAAAAGAGGCTTTTGGTATCCCTTGAGTACCCCGCGGTATTGCTCTCACACGATTAAGGGATCATTAAGTAGCCGGAGGCTGTAGCAGAGTAGAAACTGCGTGTTTGTTATATTAATTTTGAAAATAATTAAAATGGCATTGCTTCTGTTGCTGCTGCCCGCCTTCCCTCTGGCATTTTTTAACTTTGGCAAAGCCAATTTGGCGGGAGAACAACCTCTAAAAAATTTAGCAAGCGAGCACAAGAGGTGACGTTCATGCGTCCTCTGCAAAAAGAAAACAATCAGTACAGACAAAATTTACACACTTTCTTTGAATGCGATGAGATAGTTCATTACTGAGTACCTAAAGATTGAAATGGACCCCTATAATATTAAACACTGAATAAAACTGCGTGCACTACGTCCGGGTCTTCATATTTGTTGTAGTGTCGGAATAATAGGAGTATGTCCACTTCGCTCATCGTCCATCTGCAACCATCTGCAACCAGTCCATCTGCAACCACTGCAAGAGAAGGGGGGGGTGGGGGGGTGATTTCTTTGGCTGGTGCAAGTGTACGGCTACAACAAAGATTTTCTACCTGTAACAATCCTCCCTGCATGCTGTATTCGCTCTTTCTAACGATTTTCAATTTAGCCACACTTGGTTGGCTTTCGGTACGAATGAAACGCCAGCTTATTTCTGATTGTGAACTTCAGGACAACCTGTAAACATCAACACCAACACCAACACCAGAGCAATTAACGCGGTGATTGGTAACCTCGGGATAGTGCAAATTGTGTTTGCCACTGACCCAAGACCCTACGGAGTCATTTTGGGCTACACTCGATACCAAGTGTACGACTATGCGGAAGAACCGGAACAGTGCGCCCGCTGTCAGCGTTTTGGCGACATCGCGGCGCCCCCGCAAGTTGCGCTGCGGGCGCTGTAGAAGAGATCATGAACTTGCGGCCTGTAAGTCTGCTGTAAAGCTCTGTGCAAACTGTTGCAAAACTCACCCAGCTGATATTCGCTTATTGCCCAACGTACCAGCAAGTAAAATGCACCTATAGGTACAAGAGTGAGTGCAAGACTGACTACAAGGCTGCGAAAGCGGTGCTATTATCTACAAAAGGCTTTGGAAAGCGAAACACACGCATAGTTCCCACAAAGAAGCCGAGTCCTCCAGGATCGGAGGACACTGACGTGGATATTAATGACTTTCCACCGCTACAACCGCAATCGTCAGAGCAAGTTCCTCAATGTCCCGTTCAGCTCCCAGGCCCTCAGCAGCATGCCTGGAAACGTTCCAGCCAAATGCGCCTGTGGTCGGTCCAGCAGAGAGCCGTCGACAAACTAAGCTCCCCACTCCTTGCGCTTATCGAAGTTGCGCGTTCACTGCTAGCGCCTGTTTCGTCTCCTCTGGCTCAAGCAATTCAACCCTCCTGAACACCATTACTCCGGTCTTACGGGAATGGCTGTAAACCATCTTGGGAGCACCAAATCAGTGCGGGTGCAAACACTTAGAAATCGGGCAACTGCGTTCCAGAGGAATGCCTGTGGTCTACACTCCCGCTTGTCGGACTTCCGGCAGCGAGATAACAAGCACAAACTCCCGGTCATTGCCGTTTCAGAATATCGCCTGCGATCGGATATTCGTCTGTCGGGGTACTCACTTCATCAGTCTTCGAGAAGCTCGGACCAGAGCAGAGTGTGCAGAGGATGGGCTGTGGGCACCACTGTACCTGGAATAGGTAAAAAGTCGTCTACGCCCGCATCGGCTCTGATATATTTTGTCCTGGAGCATATCCACACCCGTTATCCAGACCACATCCAAGTGAACACGGATGGAACTGTGACCTCGGCCTCTTCGGCAATCGGTGTATGGATTCTGTCAGCGGGAATGGTCGACTAAAAAGAAGCTCAGCCGCAAAACATCTTCCACCGCCCCTGAGCTAGCAACTGTCAGAGCAGCCCTCCTTTACATAAGCGGAAATACTGCTCGGCGGTGGGTAATTCCTTCCGATTCCGCAGCCAGCCTTCCAAGATCTAAATAAGTCGTCTGATTGCCTCAACCAACTTGTCTCTGATTTGAATGAGATATACACAAGTGTGGTGCGTGAAAGAGTGGCTACCAGGTCATTCTGGTACAGCGGGCAACGTCATCTCTGATGCGGCCGCCAGAGAAGCCCACGACTTACACAACACCGGTGGAATAACGTTCTCCAACGAGCATAGCAAAGCAGGTACACTTGACCTAGGGTGAAAACTTCAGCTGCCGGCTTGGAAGGATCCTCTGAGAAGGTATGCGCCTCTCCATGTGATAGACCCCACGTGCGATTTCTGACATCCGCGGGGCCGGCCCAAGCGCACTGAAAGCGTACTACACCAGCGGCGACTTAGCGTTGCCTACACCCCTGCAGCTTCTTGCTTAAGCTCCGCTGGGTAGAGTTGCCATTGTGTACGGTGTGCTGAAAACATTAGGCACATATTATGCCGCTGCCCGCGATATGCTAGACAACGGGCAACAGCATCAAAGGCACTTATGTGTCTCCGACGTGGAAGTGCAGAACTCGCAGCAGTCACTTTGAAACTGAGAAACTTCACTTGCCGCCGGCCCAGTTTGGTGCGGACAACGGACGCGGCGGCGCTCACTGGACTGTCACGAAGGGGTACGCTTACATCACGTGGTGGCTCAGTGGCTATAGCGTTGTGCTAATGAGCCCATAAACACGGGTTCGATTCCCGGCCGCGGCGACCGCTTTTCTGATGGAGGAGAAAAGCGAAAACGCCCGTGTCATGGCGTTCATGGCCGTGTCATGACCGTGTCGTTGTGATGGCGTTCATATTACTTCGGTTGTCATCGTGGTATGACATGAGACGCCGCGACTGCTCACACCATGCAGACGCGAGCGGGACTGTTGCCCAAGCAAATGAAATCGCTTAAACACCGCCCACCGTACATTCAGGAACAAATCAAACGTAAAACAACAACAAAAGTTTCACTTACGCGCGTAAGCAACAAAAGAAAAAATCAAAGCGCCTTTCATCTAACGAGAAAAGTGGTTGGAACGCCAAGTTTTCTGTACGCGAAATTAGGTGAGGGGGCATTTTAGATTGATTTGGTGGATTTGTGTAAGGTTGAGCTCCCTAGGTTATGATATTGCTATCAGTGAGACCAAGAAAGTGCTTCGCTTTAAAAAACACCAGCTGACACCATACCTCAAGCACTTTAAATCCAGGTTTTCGCTCAAAGTAAAGTCCCGCTTTAATCATTTCACCCGGCTGCCGCTAGCAGACAGACGCAAGAGCTCTTTCCTGGAATTTCATGCGTTGAAAGGATTTTCAAACTACCCCACGCGATCTCAGTCCTGTCAAACATTTTCGTCTCCTGTAGACACCCCCGGAGGCCAGTTCATGGGAGATAAGCGTCCCTCAAAAAGAACAAAAAAAAAGCCGGTGCTCTCAAAAAACGTCGACTGTAATCCCGACCGCCAGCGTTCTTCCAACAAAAGCTCTTCGCCCCCAGGCGTTATGCCGCCTTCACCTTCGCCAACGCAAAGCGTAGGCGTGCTGTCGTTACGCCCCGCTCTTGGCGCTTCCCGCTAAACCACGGTTTCCATCAGTAGCAGCTCCGATCGCTGTCGCCGAAAAATAAACCAGAATTCACGCTTAGTCTGCGTGCTCCCTCAAGGGCTGCGTCGTTTCCGATCGACCGCATCATCCCAGTCTTTGTTTAGCAACGGCTTCCCCGTGAGATCTGATTGATAGCGTTGGCACTTCGCATGAATAAACCTACTTAAGTGTGTAACCGTCATAAAACGAGGTGCTCAACCACCCGTTTATTCTTTTCGTTAGCTGATTTAAGCATAAGTATAACGTTATCTGCTCCTTCGCACTTCCCAGGACTGCGTCAGAAATGTGCGACATTTCGCGGTGGCTCCGCCTTTTCAATTTTTTTCTACTTGGTTTCCTTTCATGAAAGGGAACTGCGTCCTTAGATGAAAACCCCGCCGCAACATTTGCATTTTCTGAAGTGCAGAGGCTGACTTCAAATTTTTCCAGTACTTCTCCCCCGTCGTGAGAGGTCGCCGCAAGCAAGAAACCTCGACGTAGCTCGACACTTGCAGCCTGCATAAAAAATTCAGAAAGCGTTTTGAATTTGTGTTCACTTTTTGTTAAAAAGCATACGGGAGGATGCCAAAAAAATTAGAAGGGCCAACGCTTTTTGGTTTTGGAGCCTATTTTTATATCCGCATGTAAGTGTCAATACATTAAGAGCGATGGCAAAAGGAGGTGGTATATTTAATGAGCACGTGAAGATAATTTTGTATGTTGTTGTGTTTAGCTTGCACGTAAAGCTGTTTTAGGTGTTGCCCGCTGAACTTGCATCGGCAAATTGCTATTTTATAACGCCGTCGTTTCAGGTACAGTGCGGAATGGTTTCAGTGTTTCAGTGAAATCGCAGCGTTTCAGGTATCGTTCCAATGCTAAAGGGGCGGGAGCTCTTGTAAACGTCACCCTGAGGCGTCACTTTCTGATAGAGCTCAAAACATCGCGGAAAGAAATCCAGCAACAAACGCTTATGCCGACTGCAATGCTTACACGTTATAGAGAAGCAATGTCCACGTGGGCCCGCTTAATGATTGAAATAAACGAACTTTGCATCGCAACTTTGCGTCTGCTACTGCTTCACAAACATTCCGCTACCCCAAACTTGAATATGCCTCTTATATGTGCGACCCCAGTGATGCAACACATTTACAATCGTATCAGGCACTTCACAACTAGGCCGTTGTTTTATCTTTCCTTGTTCCCAGCATTTCAGCGCCTCTCCAATGACGTCAATCCTTCACTTATGAAACCCGGTATCACTCAGCATGGTGGTCGCTTATCTCTGTTTAACAAGATTTATTACTCCCTCGTGTGGAGTTTAGAACCAGTTTTCAAGAGTGGGTATCAATAAAATGGAATTCTTTATTTTTGCCAAGCTTCATTGCGATTGCTTTAGAATGTGTACGAAACTTTGAAGCAGCCCTCTTCTGTAAATCTCATGCATATGCATTTCTTTCTGTTTAATATCTAGACAGACACACGGGAGTAGCCTTAGCTAGGCTGCTGATAGGCCACACTTACGTAACACATTCACGCTTGCTCACTGGGTCTTCGAGACCCCTGTGCGCCAGGTGTGGATAGGGCCTATCCGTAGTTTATATACTAATCACATGCAAGGCACTCCCACCACACGACACCTACACTTTCCAGAAATCTACAGACGGTAAATCCCACACCACCCACCGCACTTCTCAGGCGATGAACCATTTTTTTTTGTCAAACGCGTTGTTAAGTATTTATCAAAAGTTCGAACCACATGCTATCTGAAAAAAAAATGAAAATGGTGCTTCCTCTGCGTACTTCTTTTTTTTTTCAGTTTATTTTTTGCTCACTGCAAGTGTAAATCCTAAACCTATAATCCTGGTGCAACATCTGATTCCCACAAACCTCACAGCCACTAAATTGCGCAAACAAGTGAGTTTTTGACCACGCCTAAGATTTACTTTGGTGGCGAGAGGCACTACGGGCGAAATCATTCAACGTTTACCATCTCCACACCGACTTCTCTTTTTCGCACAGTAATGAGGGCGGTGCCTTCATTCCCTCCAGGTCCGTCGCTCGGACCAAACTGCTGCTCACCGTGATTTCTTATTAATGCGAAGCAAAGCGCCCATGTTTTCAATTACACGGGCAGCTCTACTGCAAAGCTCCTGCGCCCTAGTGTGTCGCAATTTCTTCGCGGCTCGTCAGATTTATTCCCTTCAGCGTTCCGCCGCTTATACGCACCTACCCTGTTTTATCCAAACTTATCGCACTCTACCTTTCCATCTCCCTCTTCTCTCTCCTTTTCCTGGCTTAATCATTGCAGCTGTCCACTACATTCACATACTAATCCCATGCAAGGCACTTGACACAACACGACACAAACATTTCCCTGAATAATGCAGACGACACATTCCACTGCACCCATCATACTTTTTAGCCGACGAACCAATGTCTTCTAGTCAACGCGTTTTTAAGTTTTTAGCTGAGGTAAACGTTCTGCAGCTCTTGTCATATCACGTGTAATCATCCTGACCCCTATACACCAGCCATCCCATTCTCTTTTGTTTTGCGTCACTTTTAGTTTTAGTCACATGTTTTAGTATTTACGGTCTCATCAAAATTGAGTAATTTCTCTGGAGCTCTTTGCCCCTGATTGCCTTGCACCATTAAGCACCAACCATCATCATGTCCACTACATTGATTTTGAGCAAGATGTCTCCTGCTGAGATGGATGTCCCCTATTACTGGGGAGCCCTGGCACTGGTTTCCGTTCGTTCTACATTTCGCGTAATCGTTAACCTTCAAGCGAAATTTGGGGATATCGGGTTCGGCGGGCACCATGTCATAGCAATTTTGTTCGTTGCTTTTCTTCCTTTTTCTCCGCCTGATTTATTGAGTGGCGCAGCGTGCCTTTAGGGTAGTAGGTGAGCTCATCTTACCGTTCTGGCTAGACTACTTTAGTATCATGTCTCTTTTTTTCCGCAAATAGAACTGAACCATGCAAACGACTCCATTCAGCTCCATATACCCTCAGTTTATCGCTCAGCAGCCAAGGTAAAAAAAAAAAAAACATTGAAGTTTGTTGGTGGGGATGCGGATTAATATGTGCGGGATCGCAGCCTTGGACGGTGCATTACAAAATACCGGTTACTATCGTCTTACACCTTCTTAGAATATAAATGTCCTCAATCCCATTCATAGTGATAGTGCAAACAACTCGCTTATATTACACAGCAACGTGATGAAGAAATCGATATCGCGAGACACTTTCATTTTGCTCTTTACTGAAAAACAATTTACGTAGTATGCCTCCGTAAACAACTCTTTCATAACCAGTTTTTTACAGATTTGGGGAGGTTTCACGCTCGAAATGTGTGCCTGCGCTGTGAGGCTCATATGTAGGGCTATGAGGGCGGGGGCCTTCGTCAGCTCCGGCTATAATATAACGTCTAGGAGCGAGCAAAAATATTACTGCACTCATGTTTGTCTCTAAATTGAGAGTTTTGAATTTGTTCACGAAAGACGGCGATTTCACCCGTGTTCTACGTTAAGCACCCACAAATTGCTGTTACAGTAATCTTACTAAGCTAAAAAAGTTTAAACCAGTTCCTGTGTTGCTTCTTTTTATAGGATGCGTCCTGAGCTGAAATACTTGTTTAATGTACGTCGCTTTTTCTGCCCCCTGTATAGGATAATAAGGGGCCTTCGTATGCGAGGCGTCGAAAAAATTTTCAGACATCAGTTTTAGGCTTTAAGATGAGAGACGATAACTTTAAGACGATAGCTTTAAGATGGGAGACGATAACTTTAAGATGGGAGATGGGGATAACTTCGTCGTCGGGGGAGCGTTTCGAAACAAAGCTTAACTGAGAGAGTGAGACTAGCAGAAAAAGTTTATGCAGCATGGCACACGAAAACGATGACTCATCTGGGCGAGCGCCAAGCAGGGCCAAACGAACTACAGTGCACAGCTGTGGTGCGCGCAGAAATCCCATATCCTGTCTTTTTAAAGACGATAGTCTTTCTTGGCCTACTTGAACGAGAAAATTTTGGTCTGTCGGTCTCTGCCTGTCTGTCACTCGATTCAGCCAGTCAGCAAAAGCAACACAGGTGCTGCGCAATTGTTTTATATAGTCACAGCCAAATCTACACTTCTAAGTGCGGTGTTAATGCTCATACTTGTCAACATTGTTGGGCAAGAACAAGACATTACGCAAATATAATTATAAGGCAGAAAATGAATACATGAGGGATATTTGCAGTGTTCCTTTATTAAAAACTTTACGTATGCTTGCTTTTTGCGATAGCGAGTAAAATACTACATCAACTGCAAAAACCCTCACCTGCTGTTGCCCGCGCTACATGGCGGACTTAAAAAAAAATCGAATGGCAACAGCAACGAAAGGTTACACTAGATAGGTTACCGCGTTCCGCTTGGAACGCTCGTGAAGTAGGGCTACGTGGCTATAAAACGTTGTAGTCGGTTGCCTCGATTCACGCGCGTCTCCGCCGTACGGCAGCACTGGCATCGAGGCACCGACTTGGAGGAGTGGAACGCGGTAAATTTAAATTGACTTGAGCAAAGCTCTAGCGTGTTATCTTAGAAGGAACGAGATGGGAGAGGAACAGCATGAGAGGTGAGCGGGAAAGAGAAGGGATACATTTACTTGCCAGGGGCGTCAGTCGACTATCGTCTTGCGTCGACTTTTGCAACGAAAGGAGCAGATACGCGGCCAATTTTTCAACCGTGCTATCATTGCAAGCGAGTTTTCCGGCACGCTCCCTTGCTTCAACACTCCAATTGTCACTGCACCCGATTAAAGCCGTGTGCGAGTCCTCACGCCTCGCTTCCGCCGTCGTAGTTTTCGGTTGGTAATAATGATGCCGCTTCTGCTGACGTCTGATAAGCACAGATGAGAAGAATGGCTGAGGAGCACGCACCTGCGCAGAGAGGAGAGAGAGAGAGGGAGGAGGCTTTATTAGCTGAAAGGAGTGATATAAGCGGTTTCTTCAATTCACGCCGCCATTAGGGGTCTAGCTGTCTCGGCCTGGTGGATCGGCCAAAGCTAATCTTCTACACTAGAGCTCCGCAGTTCTCCCTCGAACTGCTTAACCAAGGAATGCCTGGTGCCCGAAGCAAAAGCTCAGGCACCCTAGTAACTCTGTCGCCGTAAAAAAAAAGTCTGCAGAAATTCAGAGAATTGTCTACTAATGCATAGCATTCTTATGCCGCTTGTCTTGAGTGGAAGTTTTTTCCAGCCAAATGATTTTTCGTTTTTCTAAGTCCTGTCCGACCAATTATCGCCATTTGAAGAACCACAATGAACCGACTGAACGCGCACCATAAAACTAGGCGCCCGCTGGTGCAGTGTGAACCCTTTCACGTGTTCTGTATCCAGCAG
Organism: Haemaphysalis longicornis; assembly: GCA_013339765.2. Lineage (NCBI taxonomy): Eukaryota > Metazoa > Arthropoda > Arachnida > Ixodida > Ixodidae > Haemaphysalis > Haemaphysalis longicornis. The sequence goes on from CM023456.1 coordinate 29,399,792, forward strand.
GTGGCGTGATTCCTCTCCTTACAGTCACAGCCGAGTGAGTAGGACGTTTGAATCTCGGGTACTAACTCACGGTCGTAGTCGAGTGGGTAAGACTACTGACTCAAGCTCCGTTGATCTGCCAGACACAGGTTAGAATCCTGCCTTCTCACATCCCATTTATGCACGACCACTTGCGACAGCAAAATCCTTCGCATCTGTACCCATCAACCGGATTTCATGTCGGGGTCGCTACCTTTTCCTCCTTAATAATTCCAAGGCAACAAATGGTCCACTGAGCGAAAAAAGGACTTGTCGGCGTTGTTTGTATATCAGCGAAATGGCACCTTCAAGGTTCTTGTGGTAAAACCGGTTGGGTTTCAGAACACGCCTAGCCGTGCTTCGTGCTTCCGCCGCCTCGGTGCCCTCAGGCCAACACGCAGCGATCACCAGCGATCCAGAGCGCTAAATGCGGCGCAGAGCACGCTGTGGGGTCCCATGGGTCACTAACACGTGCACTCTTTTCGAAGTGGGAAACCAGAAATTTTTGAGGCGTAGAGGAAACGGCGGCATCGCAAGGGAGGAGTGACCTGAGCTGGAGTCCGTTCCCGAAAGTCACCCTCAGAAGCGCTGAATTGGACATTATACGTTTCACATTCGCAATCACGCTTAGGCGTCTTGGGAGTTTTGTTTCTTGTTGTTCTATGTGCGCTCCTAGTGCTTCCATGGGACACTATAACCGTAAACTCTGTTAGTGATGGCCTCCTACATTTATTGTTAGTGCATAAGCTCGGCTGGAACGTGGAGAGCGGCGATGACATGCGACCACCCAGGCGCGCAGTCGTGTTCTATTTCCGATGTCACGTGGCACCGCTTACGCTGGCGGCCAAGTACGGCTGGTAGTGATAATGTAAGGGTGTGGATGATGGTGATAGTGGTGCTGATAGTAGATAAGGTTCACGCCAGGGTTATGGTTCACGCCACTACAGGGCTCCCCCCTATCCCTTAAGCGCGGAGCGAGTTAAGACAGAAACAAAAGTAGAAGCTACGTACAGCTATGTACAGATGTCTGGATATGTATATCCGCGTTCAAGGTATGAAAGTAAGCTGTTCTGGTTCGGCCGGTGAGATCGTCCGGTGCGTGCTTGCATCGAGGTGGCCTTGCCGCGGAGTGGCGCAGCGGTCGTAGGCAGAAGCAGGTGTCATACGGTGCGGAAGCTACTAGGAGTGCCGAGAGGCAAGAACAGTTTCCCATAAAGCCTCAGTGCACTCTCTGGGCTGCAACGCGATCCATAGAACCGCGTAAAAGATCGGCTTGCGGATGTTGGGCGGCTCCGCCATGCAGCCAGCTCTCTCGTTGCAAGGAGCGCGAAGGCACACGTGTGAAGGCAGACGAGGCACGTAGAAAGGTGTAGAATGCACTCTGATGTTTAACGAATTGTTGTGGATGTGCGCGGACGACACGCCGTCTCCGCAGAGCTTCTGACGCCCAAATTGTTGTGGAAGGGTCGGGTTGGTGTAGGGCGACGAGTTGGCTGCAAAGTGCCCGGCGTTAGTGCGTTCGCTTGTAGCTGCGATGGCTTCGATGAATAGACGCGACGTCGTTTGGCGAAGGAACAGGCTAGAGTGCATGAGGTGGGTAGTGAGTGAAGAGGAGGACGATTAATGGAGTCTCCCAGGTTCTGAATAACAGGAACCATCAAATCAAAATTTCGGGAGAAGATAATTTGGGTATGTCCAGGTTATATCGTTAAGTGTGTACCACGCTACAATTTGCCTGTGTGGCGAGTACGTCACTCGGACGCAAGGCATTTGTCTCCATATTGTCGATCCGGCTACGGACGCCTTTCTCAGAAAAGCCATGCTGTTCTTGTATCCCTACCAAGACGGGAGACGAAATGCGATCCACCACCTGCAACTACCACTGCGAGGCACCCACCACCTGGAGGGTGCGTCGATGCGCGTCTCATCGGTTGCGCACTGTGCCTGTTGTGTAGCCACCCCCCGTCCTGAGCATCACGATGCACATGACGGGTGGTGGTGTTAAAGGCAAGACTCGCAGTGGCTGTAGTAGGCGACGGTGGTGTCAACCGAGCAGGACGGGAGGTAAGCGCCTCGGCACTCCGTCGACCACCTGTGCCATCGCAAGAGGTGGTACTAGCGGGGGAGGCGGGCGGTGGACGGCCGTGATCTTGTATACGTTTCAAGTATTCACGGAGGAGTTGTGGCTGCCGCGCTAGAGGTGGGGTCAGAGGGCCGACACTAGCAGCAGGGGACGACGCGGATGGTGCAGGGGATACAATGTCCGCCGGCGAAGCGTGCGCACAAGGTGCGGGCACCTCTTCTGCTGCAGGCCGAAACAGGTCGTACCTGAAGCCGTAGTGGGTGAACACGGCCGCGCGAAGGTCGTCGTAAGGGGTTGCGCTGGGCGGTGGCACGGTCAGGACGCAGCGGAGCTTAAGATCAAGCGCCTCTCAAAGGATGGAATGCTTGGGGCATTGTATGGTGACGTGTTTCACCCAGAAGGTGGCCTTAAGCTTAAAGAACCAGCCTCTGAGGTACCGTGGCTCGAACTCTGGTATTGGCGGGTCCCACGCCGCCATGCCGGTGTGACGCTTGCCAGGTCACAAGCGCGGAGCTTTCGAGTCCCCCCTTGTATGGAGGAGCCGTAGACTTAGTGAGCCGTGGCTTTCTACATTTATCCAGGGTGCGTAAGGCCCGCCGGAACTTCGGGAGCAGCGATGACATGCGACCGCGCAGGCGCGCAGTCGTGTTGAATTTCTGTGTGGCACGTAGCACCGTCGCCGCGCCCCACCACGCTCCGCTGATGGTGACGGTAAAATGACATTGGTGATGATGATAGTGGGCCTGATAGCAGATTGGGGCGCACGCCACTACAGATTCAAACACTTGTGCCCTCCGCGTTTCGAGTGAAGCTGCTTGCCTCGTGGTCGCTAAGCCCTGGTTGAGGCGAAGATCTCTGCTGTGTTTTCTGCAGTATTTCCCGCCCCCCATACCAAAACAATAAATGCTGAGATCGATGCACTTGTTACTCGGACCGTATATGTCGTCTGTTACGACCGGTTTCAAGATATGGATGAATTATCCTTACACTGGCCACGCTAAGGATACAAGGGAGCAACCGACCTCGGCAGCGCACTAGAAATCCCCACGGCGAGATGGCCACCGTAGAAGGATTACGCCTACCCCACTCTTTTTTTTTCTCTTCTCAGCGCTCATATTTTTATTCTTACCACGGTCAGCACGGCCGCTCGGAAAAGTTATTGCTTTCCCAACTTCCTAATGACCACCATCTCGGCGAGACCTTATGTTACTTTTCCTATGGCTATTTCTTGCACGAAACGCCGGTGGCTTAAAGCGACTGTGGCACTTAACACACGGATTCCCGCTCTGCTCACATTCAAAGTGGGGTGTTTTTCACGCAGAAGCATCACCTGGGCTTTCAGGGGTAATCGGGAACTCTTTAAATGAATAACATACGAAGAAATGCTGCTCGCAAAGTCGTTTTTTGTTTTTGTTTTTGTTGCGTCTTCGGACATTGCGACCCGCCACCGGAAGCTGATCTTTCCTTTGTTTCTTTTTCTTTCCCGCTGTTTCTTTTCCTCAGTTGGCGGGAATTCGCAACAGGCTTGTTAACGTTTCTTCAAAGCCTGTGAGGACGCAAAAGGGGATGCAAAATGAATTCATGGCATTCAGCAGCCCCTCCCTTTTGGCCCTGTGCACTGGCGCTTGTGAAGCAGCCAATGCTATCTTGAGCAGTAGCAACAAAGAAACCAGTCGTGTAGCACCGTTTAGGAAGAAGTTGCAAGAATTGCAGATTATATTAAGGCAGAAGCTATTGATAAGAAATGTTTCTCAAAGCGAATCAAACGTCCGCGCAAATGGAGAGAGTAGTACGGCATAACCGGTGGTGAAAACCAGACGACAAAGATGCGAGTACCGGTGACGTCACAGGCAGCGCCGTTTGTTGTCGCGCTCACCGCCGATAGCCGCACCATCGAAATATTTCTAGTTCTGTGAATGATGCGAAAATAACCACTACGAACTCAGTTGCCAAACAAACCGGCGAGAAGAACACGTCAGGCGACGCCGAGCACTGTGCCTGCAGCGATACGATAAGGCTTCATTTGCCATGACACGCAAAAGTGTGTCCACTCGTGGGGACCGGCCAGTTGACTCCGCCCTCCGAGCGCAAGCCAACAACGCGTTCCGCGTGTAGGCACGTGCACCGGTTATTTGTCCGCACGGAACCGTGTCAGTTTGAGCCCTACGTTTTGTGTCTCGGTGGCTCCTTTCATCCAAGATGAAAACACCTCAACAATGTTTGTTCTTGCACGTCATCGTAACTACTTTCATATTTTTCGCTATCGATGTTTCAAGGCTGACCGCGTTTAGATGTCCCTAAAACGAATAGTTTTTTTCCTGTACTGTTGTGCAGTAAACACTGAGACGTGTGGATATGGGACTTATATGCAGCCTCATTCGTAACGAAGGCACTACTTTCCGTGGCGATAAACGAAGGGCGCTTCCTCGATAGCGGGCTCAAGCAGAGTTTAAAGTTTCACTTTTGCAGCTTGAGATTTCTCGAGTCAGAAAAAAAAGCCTGATTCGCTTATTGCTTCAAAAGCATTTCTTTTGGCATTTTGACTGGGGTTATACTCTTATGTCACATTTACTGTTTCCTTTGCTTTCCATCTGTTTTCATTAGTCATTCGCAAATATGTGTGGGAGAAGCGCCCGCGGCAGGTCTTGCAATATGCTGCAATGCCTTTCATAGTGCATCCATCCATTTGAGTCGAACAAACTCAGTCCACGGCATGCCTGCGTGCATTCGTGTTTACAAATGCTCCTAGGGAGGGTTCCGCAATTTCTCAAATGCAATCATCAATTACCGGGAGCTTCGTTGTGGCGTCACAGCGCCATCGCGTGACCACCGAAGCGGAAAAGCGTGCACACAGCGAACTGAAACGTGCATCCGTTTCGCCAAACACGAGTTTCCGCGCGCGTGAGTTCTGTTCTCCGCTTACTTGATGGATGTAAAGGGTGCAGTTTGAGAAACGTTGTACGTTTGCAGCGTCGCGTGCAATTGAACCGCACGTGGCTGACGAACGACTTTCAATGGCGAAATGCACATGCACTGTTTGGCTAGGGCGTACAGGCTAATTTGTATTCTGATCAAAATGTGGGCGTATTATCAATAAGAACACTTATGAAAAGGCCGCGCGTGTTAGGAGAATGTTAGTAAGGAAATTTTTATAAAACAAAACAAGTGAGCCCAAAAGCATTGTTTTGTCGCTCATCATCCCGACTCCTTCTGCCTCCTCGCAGCTTCAAACACACTTGTATACTAATAAGAATGCGTTTTTCGGTAATTCGGGAATGTGGTCGCATAGCGACTGACATATGCTATATTTCGTATTTTGAATATTCGATAGCACAACTCACCCATCATTGTCGCTGCTTGCATGCATTCCATTATTGCCTATGGATAAAATATAACTTTACTATCCCTTCTTAAAGAAAGTTGAGGGAAGCACGAAAGCTTTCCGACATCAAAACCAGCGTCAGAAAGTGCGTCAAAACCTGGGCTAAAAGGGCGTCCAACTTTCGCTGAAAGTGCGTCCAATCGATCGTCAAACCTTCACAGCCCGAAATCGCAAATGAAGGACGAACCCATGCGACGGGCTTTCGGGCACTAAGTAGACGCATCTACGAACGATCTAAATGTGTACCGATACGTGGTTTATGAGGTAAAGTATACTGTTGTACTTCTCCTTCATGATCGATGTGTGTATTGTCTTATAGCGAATCGTTCTTTTTTGGCGATTTTCAAGCGACTTTTTTGACGCTATGGAAGCCGGGTTTCACGTACACACCGCGTGTCCAGAGATCTCATCAGAGCTTTTCAGTGGGACAACTGATCTAGGGGGAAATACATCACTTCTTTTACCGGACGTCATCGGTCCCATTAAGAAAGCTTCCGTTTCACTAATTACTGATGTGCCAACTTGGACAGGGTGTCCGCCTAGAATATAGCAAAAGTGGCAAAAGACAACGAGACGGACAGGGTCGATCGGCGACAGTATAATTACCAACAAATTTTATTCTTGTAAATATCTCCTTTGGAGAAACGCATTGTAAAGTCCAGAAGAAAAATGACCCGGCATTCCTTCATCTACAGCCCCATACCGAGAAAATATTGTAGACAGGAGGCGAAATCGCAAAACATGGAGCGCAGAACATTCTCGAAAAAAAAAGAAGAAATACACGCTATTGTCCCTTCACCTGAACAGACGCAGCGGAATTTGTGTATAGGTACATCGGGGACCAGCTTTACTGCACTTTTTGTTCTTATCTGACGAAAAGGCATTTTACTTAAAGAAAAGACCTGCATCCTTTTCGAAGCCAACAAAGAACGCCGCGTTTTGATTTATCTCGTTCTAAGCGCACCAAAGACTGTACATTGTTTTTCGAATTAGGAAAGCGTGAGGGGATTACTCTGCGTATTTTTATGGTAATGTTTTAATACACACACGTGCGCTATTACTGTTTCCCATCTTTGTTCCTATGTTCATTATCTAGAAAGGCTGAGCAACAAGCACACGCTATTGACGCCACATTGTACCAATGTAACTGAAATCTCGTTACCTTCTTCTCCACGATATTCGCCGTGTGGAATGATGGCAAGTAACGTATAGACGAAGGGGCAAGAGAACATTTCTCATTCTCCCCTCTCAGATTCAGGCAACTGCAGAGGGGATTGCAGCCATTATTCGCACGCCGAGCACCGTAGAAAGAGCAGACACGACCACCCGCCACGTGTCCTGTTTGTACCTTATATACCTCACGTTCACCGAACTTCCCAACTGAGCCCCACCTGCTATGCTGCTAAGAAAAGAAGTTTTAGCCTCGCCTTACTTAGTAGCCCGTAGTCAAGGAGACTTCCCGGCAAAGCGGCTTAGGCATATCCAATCTCATGGTCACTGCCCTGTAGGCGGCTTGCATACCGGGAGGCAGAACGGACGGATCAGGGGTTGCTAGGCGGCAACAAGCTTGCCGAGCTCGGCGTTACATCATTTTATCTTATTCCCCTGCCATGCCACAGATTGGAGGCTTACGACCAAATGGGGAACAGGGATAAAGTAATTGTCTGGATGGGAACTACATCTGAGTGAAACATACAAGTCCATATACCTGTTTTCTACCCGAGAACAGAACAACGCCCACCCTTTAATGTTTACTTTTTATACATTATCCTTGCCACTGAGTGGATACCGAAAGCTGAGGTTGCTTTAAATGTTATAATTACACCAGATGGTTGTGAAAAACAGAATAAATTCCTCCTTCTGGTGCAATCCTCTTTTCATAAAACCCAAAGCACACAAAACGAGTAAAAAGAAGACCACATTGGTATATGTGGACGGACTCATCCACGGCTGAATTCTGACACCGTGAGCTCGGCGCAAGCTGTCTGATAGCCAAAAGCTTTCAGACGCACAGGTAACAGTAACAGACGTCAGAGCGGACAGCTGGGTTTACTACTGCATGTCTCCATCAAACGCTAACAGCGCAGAAGAACCACCAGCAGTAACCACCAGCAGTAACCCACTGGTGACGCATTGGTGGGTCCCCAGTAATTTATCGGCGGGGGACTAGTAATTTTAGACTCACACGTCACAAGGGGGTCATCGCTGATGATTCATAGTGATGGCCCGTGGGTGATATTGATTGGGTGGCTAGTTGGGCACACTGGCTGACTGCATGCAATAACCTAGTGGTGACCTGCTGGTGGGTCACTAGTCGTTAGCTAGAGCGAGGATTAGTAATTTGTGGGTCACCGCTTACAAGGTGGTCATCACTACGATCCACACTGAGGAATAATGAATTACCCACGATTGGGTCACTAGTCGGTCACCTAGGAGTTACCCATAAGTTACCCACGAGTGAAGCCCAAGAATCCCCTACATGCCCTACATGCATATTCCAGTAATAAAGTATGCGGGGAACAAACTATGCCATCCAAGGCCAAGTTGTGCGTCAGCCGGACACATGAGCACATCTACCTGCATTGTTCCACATTATTCAACCCATTGTGTTCTTCCTAAACTTAGCTTGATTAAGGTGTCTTTTGATATAATCTCTCCCTGTACTTTAAAAGCACATGGTTTATTTCCAGACAAAGACTAAGAGCAAATTGTTGCTTTGAAATTGGGCTACATACGTGAGCCGCGTGTGACACGTACAGACCATGCACGATACCACGTGTGACTTAAAGGGCTGCGTTTCGCAAAAAGCTCGGTGCTCGGTCGATACTTCTAAGTAACTCCTTTGTTAAGTGTGGCAATAACCACCCGAAACAAATTAAATTGTCTCTCCTCTCACGCTTTGAAAAAAAAATACAACCAGTCTGAAGGATGCGTCTAAGAAAGCGCACACGCTTTTTTAGACGCATACGCTCCCGGATTTAAAAAAAAAAGAAGCATTTCCTCCTACTCCGCTTAAGGAGTTCTGAAAAAATTCAAGTCTATTCATCATGCATTACGTTGTCAGTGGTGACAAACGCCCGGAATGTTGTTTTTCAGTGATAATAAACTTTCCTCGTCCCGATGCGTCGAATCCGGCATTCGATCACAGCTGCATAGCCAACACCAACTGAGGAAACGAAGGGCTACTGTGAGCAGGCAGCTTCGTAGAGCACGAGCCAATAAAGCCAGTTGTAAGCGGAATAAGTTTGGAGAGCCATTGTGAGAGAGGCAAACAACTTGAAAAGTACAAGAGCGAAACGCCAACGGAAGTGTGGAACCGAGGAACGCCAGTGAAGGTGGAAGGAGAAAATGAAAGAACCATCCCAGGCGCATACTCGTGGAGCGGAATGTGGTCCCCATATGACATGTCACTCAGCCCGCACGCAAACAATAGGACGGAAGCGAGAATTGAGTTCCTCTCTGGAGAGGAACGCAGAGAAAACACAGCCGTGGATGTTTGCTTAGCGGGGAATCCAGACAGATAAAGGTTGGTTTTTTGGAGCTCTTCACCGGAGACGGTGCCGTTAGCGCGATATTAAACGTCAATTCGCCCACTGTTGTGATTGCCTGTGGTTTCGGCTGTTTATGCTGTAGTTGAAAGCCGAAAGTCTACTCCACAATCAACAGCACTTTAATCGTCCGTAGTTGCAGAACATGTCGATGAGCGTACTTGAAGTCTGAAATCAGCAGTGAAAACAGTCGTCGTGTTTCTTCATAACTGCCGCGAAAAGCTACTCAGGGAAACTGCTGGTATTTATCGACAAATATTTCAGCATCGCGCGCCAAATACGCGTATTTTCGAAATTGCGACTGTAGACGTTTATAACGTACCCGGGGTTGCAGAAGTTTGGCAAGGTTACAGAAAGTAGAATCACGAAAAGAGGAATACGCGTCTTCTGGAGAGACCATCAAGCAATTCGAACAAGCCACCAAGCGCCAATCGTAATTTAGTGCTGCGCTTTGCTCGCATGTGCGCACCTCTCAGTGGGCCACCAATAAACCCCTACGCTATACTCCGCAGATATCTGAGCAGGAAACTTTTTCTAGAAAATTCGTTTTCCTGTTTGCTCAATTCGGCTGTCGGAAGCAGTTGTGTCAACCTGGGTGCCTTTGGCTGTAGCTCTAACTATTCCTTTGGCTGTGCATTGGTTTTTCGTTTCGCAAATCAAATGGTGCAATGGGCTTTCATACGTGCACAATTTGTTTGAAACAGGAGGACAAAACGTGATTTTAAGCTCAGTAGTACAAACATTGCCGCAAGCACTGGCGCTGTTGAATGCGACTATTTGAAATACTAAGACAGAACCCATTCGTTGACTTTGACTACAGCCAGGTGGTAAAAATTCATCCGGAGCCCTCCACTACGGCGTGCCTCATCGCCTGTGCTGCGTCGGCGCGTTAAGCCCTATATTCAATACATCAATCGACTACAGAACAACAAGAAGAAAAGACCAAGGCGACAGGTAAACAACTCTGAAAAACACACCCCGAGAAGAGGCTGTAGCCTGGCGGCAACTACAGACCAACACATACCCCCACCTTAGCTTCCTGCACATCATACACCCCACAATATATCCACCAACATGCCCACACTGCAGCGAACATGCAACACTGTACCACACCACGTGGGCTTGCCAGAACACACCAGCAGCCCCCATTATTCGCAACCCCACCCTCGAGCAGTGGGAGGCCGCGCTGTGCAGTTCGGACCCTGAGGACCAGCGACAGTTGGTGGACCGGGCACGCAGGACCGCGGCCGCCGCAGTGGCCCTGGACTGAGGGCTTCTCCCGCTTTCAAGCGCAAATCTGTTGAATAAATGTTTTTACCACCACCACCACTTTAAAAACTTTCAAGGGGGAATGAGAGCGAATTGTGCGATATCTTTGCTACTTCTATATTTTTGAGGATAAACTAAACTAGCCCCTGGATACCTATTCTCGTAAGATATCTCAGTTTTAAGTAAGGAGGAGTCATAAAAAACGTTGCCCAGCCTGGGGCAATATTGAATCGGAAAGGGTCTGAGATTTGATGATTTTGTGTATTGCCTCTGTGTACAGACAGCGTAGGTGCTAATTTTTTTCATTTTATGAAATACTACTTCCGGAGCAAGCCGCAAGAAAGTACATCTATTTACCATGCTCACCATACGCAGAGATAAATGTCCTGAAAGGAAGGTTTTGTACCGGAATAATCCATAGTATATGCACACGTTCGTTTTTCTTCTTCGCTGCATCAGAGCTAAGGCACAGCTGGCCTGGTTTTCAATCATCGACCCTGTGCTTAATTAAGAGCAACACGACTTCGGCATAACTGTGCGTACTATGATTTATGCGCCACATGATTAAAACTTTTTTGCAAGGCTATGTATGACGTTTCTAGGCTACAACCAGCGGCATGCAAGGCAAAAGGAGTAGCACCAATTCAATGGGTTACACAAGCCTCAGCTGAAAAAAATAACAGTTTGCTTATTGCAAACCGCGCAATTAGTCCCCAATTGCAGTGCAATTGAGGGCTAATTGTTAAAAGTAGGTGGAGCAAAAGACGTCCTTTTAACAACGGAGCTGTCAAATGCACGCCCCTCACCGATTGCGGCTGTTGCAACTTTATCGCAGAGGTTACCGCGTGAACAGCGCCGTTGCCATGGTAACAAGGCGGGCATGCTCTGAACACGAAAGTTAAATTGGCCCCATTCGAGAACGCGGTTTTGCACATTGTCCACGCGATTCTACGCCCATGAATCCATTCGCCAAGCTGCAGCAACCACACTCATGGTAGCAGTTCTTTCAACGCAAAATAATTGCAAAAACAAACGGTTTTAAAACTTAGTCACATTCCGAGGGAAGGCAACGAAATACAAAGTAGAAGTTTGTCGACGCACGTGCACGTTAGATAAGTACCAAATTTCGAAAAAAAGGTAGGTCCCATAAACTGGAAGACTGAGCTATTGTTCGTTCGAGAGAAACTTGTAATCCGCGAGAGGGGCTTAAACGCGCGTAATCCGAATAGTGTAAGCTCCTGTGTTCTTTCCGGGGTAATAGTCATGCCGTATCGACACAGGAATAATAGGAGGGATCAGGAGGCAATTTAAAGTCAATTTTAGGTAAATACGATTACACAGCTGTTATGCCGCGGCTACATTATGGTCCTTGAGGCACTCCAGCTGACTTTTCATATTAACGCTTCAAAGTGTTTCCCGCTTAATATTTAAGCCAGACGTTGGATAAAACCTTGAATTAATCTTTGTTGTGTTGCAGCCATTGTCTCAAATATTTACAGCGATTATACGAAAAATGGAAATCTTTGAAGGTTTTTACAATTACGCTGTTTTGTAAAACGACATATACGATTAAGGTATGCACTACGAGAACAACAAAAAAAGTCAACGTTTTCTCTGTGTTTTCCCGAACATTTTGCCCCGTTCTCTTATGCGGCAGCAACCGAGGATCAACCAATAATATGATTCCTCGGTGTTTTCATCTCTTCTCTCGCTGCCGCCACTCCCGTTCGGGAACCATTCATTTGCTCTCATTTTTTACCCGGTGGCGTCATTCGCACCCGTGTCCGGTCCATCTGGTGGCTGAACGAACAAGGCGAGCTCCGTTACCACGCAGGATGGGTCATTTATCACTCGCTGGTGGAATAATTGATATAAGAGGTGACGCGAAGAGCTCGCTTGCCTCAGCCTTCGACGATTATGGATACTTTGAGCTCGCAGTTCGTTGCCTTACGCGATGGTGAGCCGGTAGCCTCACGACGCTGTTGGTGTTTTGTTTTGTTTTGTTTTTGTTAAAATGCTAGAGATTCCGTCCGCTTCGTGTTGCTTTTTCTACGTTAGGATGGATGATTCGAATGGCAGGCATAGGCAGCTTGCCAGTAACGGGAGCGGGAAAGACGTGATAACAAGACGCCGTCGTGGTTCACGGGTTTAGATATGCAGCATTGCAAGTAATCTTCTGGGGGCTATGCAACTGTTCACCATTGCTTCATTTCCAGCAGGTAAGCGAGGTCAAACCACCCGTATTCATCTAGGTCCTATTGGCGAGAAGAAAATAACAGCTGCATTGAGAACCGGAACTGCCTCTTATGGTTAAGAAACGTACGCTGTACAGAAGTATTGCAAGCAAGTGCTAATACCGCTTTCACAAACAAAAATGATTGGTTTCCGCCACGTACAAAACTGAAGCAGAAACTAATAAAAGTCGCGTATGATAGTTTGTTTACATGCTTATATTTCAAACAAACCAGTTGCGTTCGATGACAATGGTTGGCACGCCTACAACCTTTCTTGCATAAGTTTTATTTCCGATGGCAAACTCTGCACCAATCCCGTACACCCCTGGTCTCACACGAATCGGAGAGTACACCGAAGAATTTAAAATAATTTAAGTGGTGGTATACAATATTTGTGTGACTCTTTCTTCTTATACTAAATGAAAAGGGCCCTCCCCCGCTTCTGAAAACAAACATATCTGTGCAAAAAAATTATTTTGCTTTATCAACTTTGATGCTAACGAAAATGTTCCTCCGCTGAGCGGCGAACGATTTTCATTCTTCACAATGACGTACTAAAGCGTTTACTTTTGTAGGGTGCTTAAAATATTATGCATGGTAGAAAAATTATATCAGAGAGTATTTATAATGAACAGGTTCCTGGCGCTGACGGCTGTCGGTGTAAAGCCGTGGAAGGGCAAATTAATTGGCATTTTAGTGCATGATCTTAGTTACACGCACAACCGTAGGGTGTAGGTCTGATGCTAAGATTCAGTGCATAATGCAAAACAAGGCGAAGTTTTCTCGCAGCGCCGAGATTTGCTGACTACGGTGGGTTTTCTGATGGAAATGCACAACGACGTCCTGCCGCACGTTCTATCGTTTTGGATATAGTTAGCGCCGTGGTCTTATACTTTTCAGTGCACTGCAGATAACTTAATTACCCACTGATATATCTACAGCAATTCTGCTCTGCAAACCACGACGCCCACAACATGCCGCCCACAACACGCATTCAAAGGCAGCACCGAGTCACCGCCCGGCGGGAACTATCGGTAGACCATCTCGTTCCCTCAAGTACTTAAATTCCGCTCTCCGGTAATGGCGCCATTTATTTGTCACGTCCGGTCCCAAAAACCTAAGTTTTCATGCAGGTAGCGCTCGTTCCTATACCAAGAGGAGCGTTTTGCAGTTACCCCTATTTTTATGTGTACAATCAGAAAGGGTCATTTTTATACTTTCCTAAATTGGGCACGATTTGGCCTTTATTTAATGACGTTGAGTACCGATACTACAGTGACCAGGGTCATGGCCTTTGTTCTGTTTACTTCTTTTTTATCCTTGCTTGCTCTGTTTTAAGTAAGTCTTATCGCTACCTTTGCAATGAGATCCCTCTCCTACAGGCAGGCCTTTTCGAGTCCTGCCAACAGCGATCGCACGATGGCAGCTTGCACCTGGACCATCCAAAACACTGCCAAGGAACATAATACTCCGGGTATGGCCCAATACACAATTCCGACTTAGTCCTTCACGTTGTCAATTACGGTGCTTAACGACAGCCTTATAACAATGCCTTGTTACATACTCGGTAATTTTCTCAGTGTAAACAGTAAACAAAGACAATTCAACCGGGCGTGTCCTCAGCAAAAAGCAGCCAAGGACGAGCGCTCTGTACATGGTGGCGTCCGTACTGCGTCGTTACTTTATTACGGCTAAAACGCCGACTCCGAGCTATTTTTCTTTGTTAGGCGGAACTGACAACAAATACAAAGAGTTTAGGAGAGTTCTCACGGCGCCTGTGTGTTTACAAGAGCCTTCTCGTCGCGGTCACACCGCGTTGTCTCTGCCAACCGGCCACTTACATCAAGTTTATCCAGAGCGTTCCTGCTTTGATATTTTTTGGATTTTGACATCTTTCGCGACTTGTTTGCTTCTTTGATACATATGCATGCGACTCCCACACTTTAAATTTGTGAGGGAAAAATTCATTCTAAAGTTTAGGGCCCTTAACTCCAGGACTTCCTCCATTTCTCTAAAACATAAATGCCGTTCGAGCACTATTCTCGGTCTCCAACAATAATTCATTTTGGCCGGAATAAATTTTCGCAACATCCCAATAGACTACATTTACCACACCTGTTTTGACACTAGGCAATCAGCCTAGGGATAGGAAAGTGGCAGAGCGTGCGCCTCTTTCTGGTGCTCCAGAAATTACGTGTTTCCTCAAGACAACAGCTGGTATCTAGACGACTTTTCACGAGACGTATCGCCTTCAGTGTGACCAAGCGCAAACGAAGTTCCGGGGACGTTGGTTTTCCACTTGGGAGCCTAGGCAATATAACGCGTGCTCTCACGGCCTGTTAGTCAATCAGCGTCGAGGGTTGAAGTTACGGTTTTCTTGGGTCTTGAGCAACTACACGGCGAAATGCTGAGCAAATAGCGTGATTCCGTTTTGCGTCGAAATTGGCAATGTTGGTTTTCATTTTTTTTTTTGTCACAGAATATGATGCATATCTTGTTCTAACCCGAACATTTCCCCGTACGTTTGTATCGGGGATGCATAGCTCATTTGCAAGGGCGGAAATATGTTTCATTTTATTATTCGCCTTACATTTATTGAATATGTACATTGGCGACTCGGAACTAATATATAGGCAGCCGTATTTGAACGGTCTACGAAAACCCATTGGAAAGTCTACAAATGATACGTTCTGGTCACTATCGAGATCTTCTCTCAGTATCATCATCGGCGTTTCTTCATCTGTTCTGTTATAGTAAGCTGGAACTCATAATACTTCTGATCAATCATGCAAATCTTTCTCAGATTTAGCCTTTTGAATGAGGCGGTACTTCATGGCAGTACGCTGGAAGTTCTTCGCAACCTATAAACACAGTGATTGGGAGCTTTAACACATTCCTTTATCGACACTAATTATGTTGACAACGTCAGGACACTCAACAATTGATTGTAAGATGCTCATCTGACATATGCAGCGTTCTACCGAGAGCTTCCATTTTAATTTACAATCACTAGTTTGTCTATAGTTCGATTACGAGACGAGAATCAATAGTATCTGTTGCATTATCAATATATTGGCACCAACACAGTTCTCGGCGATAATGCCATAAAGTACTTTTTTACTAGATCTTTATGTTCTTACTACTTCTACATCCATAGTAACTTATTCTGATTTGTTTTTTTTTTAATTTTAAACAAACAGAAATAAAGTAGTATTCAAAAACATTGTTACCGAAAATTTGAGTAGCTCAATGTAAAAACCATTGAGCCTATAAGGTAAGAGCAGTGCTTCAAACTGGCTGTCCAATACATATGGTGAAGCATCGCAAAAAGCCATCTTGAATATGGCCAGGGCAACGCCTTACAACCTCAACAAGACCCACACCACAACCATTCAGGCGCCACATCAGGCGACCCTCAGGACAGTCACTGTCTTACCAAGGCATACACCCATTGGTAAACTGGAGCAACCTGTACCTCTTCCTCCTATTGAAGCCAATATTCAGGAAGCCAAAGCCCCGGTGGACTTCAAAAGACCCCTTATACACCAGGGACACGCCTTATGGGGGATGGCAGAACACCAGCTGTGCTTTCCGGCTACCCAGTCCCCTAGCACCCTGGCGGCGACCACCACTTGGTACCTCTACGCACAGCAAACCGATAGAGCGTAGAGCGTAGTAACAGCCCGCAAGAGCAACCGGTATTGGAAATAAATAAATAAATAAATAAATAAATAAATAAATAAATAAATAAATAAATAAATAAATAAATAAATAAATAAATAAATAAATAAATAAATAAATAAATAAATAAATAAATAAATAAATAAATAAATAAATAAATAAATAAATAAATAAATCTTTGCGACAACGGCGAATCCCACACCTCCAAATAGATCACCTTCAGAACGAACTTGACATTTTCACAGACGCAAGAGTAAAACATAACGGCGCGAACCTTGCTTACACATGTCCTGAGGCCCCGGTTCTCTCCGGGTACCCACACTTGGCAGAAAACTTTCAAGCCTCTATGCAGACCTTTCAAGCCACCGCTCCATCACACCTCACACACCTAGTTTGGTGGTTGCCAGCCAGCCTTTTCCAGCCACCGTACGTTTAAGCCTCCTTAACCACACCTTGATCCACAACAAAGTGATGCACAACGTAAGTGCTCGACAGCTTTTAATCTGAATAAACTGCGATTTCTTATAATAGTTGTGCGTCAATTTGTTGTGGATTGGGGTTATGGATCGAGCGTACTTCTGGTTACTCTCCGTTGTTTCTTGTCTTCGGCCGTTCCCCTTCCTATACCTTCGAGTCAGCTTTCTTCTCCGCTCCTGTTTCCTCCGACGCACCATCCCATGAGCAGTATATATCACGCCTCGCACAATGCCGAGAACAAACACACTTACACACCGTAGCTCATCAGCAAATTAGGAAGACCCTATATAAATCCGACACATCGCTCTGTTCGTTTCCCCCCTAGGGACTGAAGTGCTCCTCTGGACTCCCGAGCGCAAGCCCGGTCTTCGTGAAAAGTTCCTTCACCGTCTTCTCGGCCCTTACGTCGTCGCGGGAGAGATTTCCCCAGTTAATTATCGAAAAGCGCCAACCACCGTCGCCGTGGCGTCGAAATAGTTCACGTGTCTCGTCTCAAGCCCTTCAGACGCTTGCTACCAGATTGAATCGCGCTTTCCCCGGGAAGTGGGGAAGTCTCAGCATCCATGGCCAATCTACCGGTGCCGATTGACGTAGATGCTCTTGGAGTGGGAACTCCGGATTGTCTTCAGTGCTTCCTCTTTATCTGTATATTACCATCATCATTAGCGAACGTGCCCCGCACTTTGTCTCATTTCTGTATATACTCATCATCATGGTGTGTCCTCGCTCGTACTACGCTCGAGCGTTTTGATACAAAAAATCGCTCCGAACAAGCACCGGTCTCTCAAGTGAACCTCGGTCTTTCAAGAGGCGTGCTTGCACCAGCGCTCGGCATTTTCTGGTTATTTTTAACGGCGGACACCATACAAAAATGCTGTTCTCAACAGCTTCGCTCTTTAAAAAGAACGGACGGCGAGGCGTGAAGGGAGGAGTAGCCATATAGTAAAGCTGATGAGTCCAGTAAGGCCTTAAGAGATCCCTACAGCCAGCGGATGTGGCCTAAGGTCGGGAGAATATGTCAGATGAGGACCATTACGGCCCCGGTAGACAGACTACCGCCTACACTGATCTTCACTCTCAAGGCCCAACAACTCAACGGCTGGCAGAGGCGGCCGGCGGCGTGGCATCGGTGATGATAGGGTGGTACAAAGAAAACTCGGAAAACCGGCAGATTAAGTGTTTGGTGTAGTGAATACTACTCCTGACAACGGGGACAGTGCGGACATAGAAATCTGGGTGGGTCAAGCCATTTACTAGCGATGGAAGGGGGGGGTGGGGGTAAGGGTGCGTTGGCCCTATTCTTGTTTATGAAGATGTCCGCAGAGTGACACATCGGCTGTGCCACAGCCGGGTAGCCGTGGTAGACGAGTAACGGAAGCAAGATAAACCTTTCGTGCTTGGTGTCCGTGATCAGGGTTCCGTGCACAGTTAGCTGGTTAGTGAAAGGCTTCCGCAGTTCTTGAAGTGTTCGACGCGGGTCCGTAAGGATGCAAATACCGGAACGGGGCATGGTTGTAGCAGCAAGGGCCAAGTGATTCCTAGAGCTAAGAATATTCTGCAGGCCCGCCGCCAGCGGGGATAAGAGAACATCGTGGCGGGTAGCTAATGAGTTCCCGTCAAGGTAGGCAGCGCCAGGTCCAGTCCATAAGAGAAGAGGCAAGGTTACAAAGCGAAATGATCGTGCACTGCACCGCACGAGGACACCAAGGGCGATGCAATGCGAAAGATTCCGAAGAGAAGTCAGACTTCCTTGCAGGACTATCACCCCAAGCGCACGGGCAAACTAGTAAAGATTAAGTTTAAGTTCAATGGCAAAAGGTCTTCTCACGGGCTGAGGCCGACGTCTAAGACAAAGAAACGTAGAAAATTTTATATCCTTGCAGTAGCATTTTCGCAGGTGAAGCCCAAGCCATTGCACTGGCTATCCAAACACATAATACAGAACAAAAAAGTTCGCTAGGTTATATACACTGATTCTCTCAGTGTGGTGACAGCCCTGTCCTTAGCGAAGCCGCATAAGAACGAATACACGCTATCATGACAGCATATTCGATGGGGCTCAAAATTACTGTCTGCTGGGTTCCTGGTCATTGTAGAATAGCAGGAAATGAGGCTGCTGATAGGGAGGCAGCTGTCGCTGTTCTTCGTAGAGATGTGGACATAATGTCAGTGCCTTACTGTGGCCTGAAATCGCTCATCAAAAGAAAACTCCGGGAACGCTGGCAGAAACACTGGGACACGCAAACAGAAAACAAACTTCATACAATTAAACCACAAATAGGTAGACACATAACCGAAAAACTACACAGGTCTGCGCAAGTTGGTCTGTGTCGTTCAAGGATAGGGCACACACATGGCACACATGGATACCTCCTAAATGGAACACCACGACCGACATGTGACAAATGTGGAGGAGATCTTTCTGCACTCCATATCCTAATTGAATGTAAGTCACTCGAAACAATCAGACAAAGACACTTCGCTAGTATATACACACAGCACATACCAATATATACCCTGCGCACTTTCTCTCAGATGTAGGAATAATCAGTTTCAAAAACGTTTTTGACTACTTGGCTGAGAGAGAGAGAAGAAACATTTATTAGAGCAGACGGTGGTGGTTGAGCCGTCACTCGGTGGGGTGGGTTCACCTCAGTCCAGGTACCCTTGGGCCTTGGCTGCAGCCCTGGCACGGGTGACCAGAAAGATCTGGTCAGCGTGACGGGAGCTGGTCACCAGGCCCTCCCACTGCTCTGGGGAAGGTCTGGGATTGGGGGTAAGCGATGGGGTGTTTTGACAGGCCCACACCATGTGGTAGGTAGTATTAAGAGAGGGGCAGAATTGGCAGGTGAGGGTGTATTGGGTAGGGGAGATAGCGTGGAGGATGGGTGCGTTGTAATATGTGTTTGTTTGTAATCGACGCCAGATGACTGCTTCCTCCTTGGTTAGTTGAGGGTGAGGTTGAGGCAAAGTGAGGCGAACGTTGCGATTGGCGGTGAGCGCGAACACAGGCGGCGCTGCGAAGCACGCCTCCATGACGTCAGCTTAGGGATTTTCGCATTTGTCGTCTGCTTCACTCAGGATCGCTCTCCCTGCTGTTTCTTTGCGCTCGATCAACGTTTGATGCTTGTCCGCACCAGAATTGGCGTGTGGGTAACTTTTTATCATATAGTAGGCTTAAAATCGCATACACTAGCTCATGGTGTCAATTAAAGTATAGTTTTGGATACCGCTACGGGAGAAACATTGCCGGCGCCACCCCATTCCTTGCGAAGCCAGTCCTGTGCGGAGCGCGAAGAGTCGGTGCTAGGCATCAGCTTCTCATGTAAGCATTCGAGCAAAAGGAACAGCCAGCTGCTAATAACCGACAACAGCGAAAATGGAAGACCAAAACAAATTCTAGGCCTTCAGGGCTGTCGCCTTTGGCAGAAGGCATCACGATTCCCGGTATTCATATGTAAGGTAAAACAGTTTTTGCAATCTTGCCGAACGCTCGAACGCGTTTTGTCACATCACTTAACGTGGTCAAGGCATGAACGTTTGCCGACATGCACTATAGACTGCAAAAACTGTAGGTTGAGTTCCAAATAACCCAGTGTGTATATACGCGCGTGCTGATTCTATACCAGGCATCTAACCAGTATGGAGGTTTATTGAGCAAAACGAGTCACGTCTTCGTTAAATTTATAGTAACACATATATGTTTGTTAAGATCTGGAGGGATATTTCGGAACATTTTGCACAGCCATATCTTCCCGATATTCGGATATGCGTTATAGGAAAACTGTACTCAAGAGGAGGAGGAGGAGGAGTAAGGGGGGGTAGGGGAAAACTTTGTTTAACAATTAAATCGATCTGGTTAGTGGGCCGGGTCCTCAGTCCAGGACAAGAGAGTAAAAATAATTTTCTTCAAATCATAGAACGCCATCTCGAGTAGAATAGGATTGGTTCTTCGCGCCTGGAAGGGTTGAAAAGCCATAAAGAGCTACTTGGAATTCTTCTCCGGTTTCGAGTCTTGTAATATATGCAGGTATACTATTTATTACGTTAGTTAGCGAGTATATCCTGCCTTCAACACCGTAATCATGTCATCATTGTTCGAGTTGAGAGTCAGTTCGTTATGATAACGATATAATTACGTTAGAAATTCGGAGCACAAAAGCCGCCTTCGAGTACTGTGGACCACGTTGTTTAGGGCGCGATCGCAATGGCGTAGCACAAACTTTCTAATTGTATTTGCATGTGAATAAACAAAGCACGCTGCGAATATGCACCTTCTTCCACGCAGCCGTAATGAAAGCCAATTTGTGAAGAAGGGAATGTATGCCATACAAAATGAAGGAAATATCCACACGACCTTTGTGAGGCTCCAAAACATCCCGAAACCTCCTAATAAGAAGTTGGTGACGGCGCAGAAAAATTAGTGCGTTGTGCAGAAAAAAAAAGCAAGAAACATTAATCCGATACAAGACAACAACGAAAGAAACAGAAGAAAGCCGCTTTATTTCCTGCTGTGCGATGAGCGTGTAGAGGCCGCTGCTTGGTACGTAGTATTAGACTGTTGAGTCTTTATAGGAGCATCTCAAAAATACTGCAGGGAAGCCTACGCATTTTGAATACTTATCGAGAAGCTCTGATCGCTGATCCTCGCGAATAAGCAAGAAAGGACGAGTTACACACGATCTTCTGACCGATACTCTGAAGAAAGTTGTTCTCTAGCTCTTCGTGTTTTGCAAACTTGTGGGGGATACAGCTTCAAATTATTCAGATGCGTCAGAGGCTGGCAAAATAACTGAGTCGCTAGAAATACGCTTTTTAACACACTACAGCAACGAAGCGGGCGATTTCTAGCCCAGGCACTGTTGCCCCTCACAAGCGGAGTGTAGCAGACGACAGCGGCGCGAATCCCTAAGCCGACGTCAGAGCCAGGGGGCGCCACTCAAAGATCTCACCGCCAATAATGGTGCAGGATGTCGTGGTAGCGTGATGGAACAGCGGGAGTTGGAGGAGGCTGGACCGTAGGTTCTGTTCCTGAGGGAAATGCCCGGTGTGGAAGGGCGCGGGCAGCGGCGTGAGCCGCCTCATTTCCCTCGAGGGACGAGTGGCCAGGGGTCCAGACGATATACAGGTCGGGGAGGGGATTGATTGAGGCGAGTATGCGTAATGCAGGAAGTGAGATGCGTCCACGTTGAATGTTACGGCAGGCTTGCTGGGAATCTGTTATTATTGTAAGGTATTCGGAGCCAGTTGTAGCGGCGATGGCTATGGCAATTTCTTCGGCAGTGGTGGTTGATGTCGAGAGAGTTGTGAGGGAGGTGAGAAGTGTGCCTTCTGAGTTTACAACCGCCAGAGCATGAGCCTGGCGTGTGGGGTAGAGGGCGGCCGGTGTAGCGAGTATCGGGGTGAAAGTGGAATTGTGAACGCAGATGCTTAACCCGGGAGAGCCTTCTACCTTGGTTGAATTCTGGGTGCATATTGTTAGGAATTTTGGATACAGTAATGTGGGACCGGATTGAAGATGGAATGCGCTGAAGGGCTTGTGAAGCAGGTGGGGTCGGGTATCCGAGAACCTGGAGGACGTGTCGGCCGGTGCTGGTAAGGAGGAGTCTGGTGAGTTGGCTGTTGCGTTGAGCTTCCAGGAGTTCTTCGAGGGTGTTGTGGATTCCGAGTTGGAAGAAACGACAGGTAGAGGTTTGAGCGGGGAGGCCAAGTCCAATTTTGAAAGCTTTTCGAATTAGTATATCGACTTTCTCCCGTTCTTTGGGTTTGAGGGCGATGTATGGGGTGGAATATGTGATGCGACTAATTAAAAGTGCTTGAATTAGTCGTATTGTATCGTCTTCTTTGAGGCCCTGACGTTGGCTTGTGATGCGCTTGATGAGATGGGTAAGTTGGGTGACAGTGGCTTGAAGGTGGGGAAGAACTGCAGCGCCAGAGCCATCTTGATGGAATTGGACTCCGAGTATACGAAGGGTGTGTACTTTAGGAATGGGTGTGGAACCGATTGTTGGAGCAGGATCGGGTGTGGGAACTGGACATCGCCCACGAGTTCGGGAGCGGAGGATGAGGAGGGCTGATTTGCTGGGGGCACACGTGAGGCCCCGAGGGCGGAGATAAGCGAGAATGGTGTCGATGGCTTGTTGTAGGGTATCTTGTTGTGTGCCAGGAGATCCGGTGGTCGTCCAAAGAGTTAAATCATCAGCGTAAAGGGCATGGTGGAGGCCAGGAATGGTTTGAAGGAGAGGTGGGAGCTTTTTTTTAATGAAAATTTCTTATCGCACATGACCCCAGCTTGCCCGTGAGTAATGAGGACACTGCTGAGGTACTTTTCCGTGACACTCAGGGGGATCATCCTTTTTTGTCCTATGCAGAAACTTCCCGAGGCACCCTGATTTTTAGCCCAAATTTTTTTATACTCTCACAGCTAGTTTTATTCACTTTTTACTGACAATCATTGGCCCTATACACGAATTTTACATAACCAACTTTAACGAAAGCATGCAGCATTTAACTCACCTGCGACATTAACACACCCTTCTTTTGGCGCTCTTTGTCCTAGACGCCCTTGCGCCATTAAGCACAATCATCAATCAGAAGTTTTGAATAACTCGTGCGGACGGGCCTTGAGAGTTCTGTGAAGACAGACAGATTTCCGACACTAGTGGCAGAGCTCCATTTAGCGACCAGGCCATTCAGGTCAGCGATTGGCTGCCGCGAACTAAAGTTCCGGCATACGTTTGCACTTCCGGAACCTGAGCACACAGCCTACCCTGTGTGCTCAGCCCCAGGGAAACGATAGTCATGTTTAACTCCATATTACGCCATGGCAGATTCCGGACAAACCACCCCAATTCAAAGGCATGGCCGGCATACTCTTCCGTCGCGGAGGGAAGCCTTGCACTAGAGCGTATTCGCGGTCTGGCAACGCGACGCAGGAATAGAAGGTAGGAATTTGCTCTCTCAAATCTCCATCGAGGAGAAGCCTGTCAGGAAGCTGCTTACTTTCGAGTTTCGCAATGTTCAACGCTGCAGTGATTTCCGCGGCCTTGATACCGGGGAACAAAGGCGTTCTGGGAAGCCTTCCTTGCCTCAGGCAATGCGGAAACTAGAATATATTGCGGTCTACACACAAAGATGGGCTCAGAATGGACAATATCAGATGTCCTCCGGGTATGTGTAAGTGCAGTGTCGATCGAGTCTGGTGGGGAAATCTACTCAAGCGTATGTGCAGGCACGTCATAAAATGGCCCGTGGGTATAGAAAAGGGTTCAGGAAAAATTAGTTGGACATTGAAAACATGGGTGCTGATTCAAGGAGTAAATTCGCTTTGCAATTTGTCAGTTACGATTACTGCCTCATTTTCTGTAAGAAAATATATTGAGAGGAAACCACAACGAAGTGAATAAAATTGTTTCAGCCTATTTGCCATCCCATTCCTCACCCCAAAAGCTTGGGGAAAGCCGGTAAATAACGTCAGCTATATGCCTGTTCGGCTGGCCAGGTTGTGTGATATGTGATTTCTACGGGTTCTTTAGGTTTGTGTTCAAGCAGAATACCTTTGTCAGCCTCTGCAATACAAATAAAATACATATTTCTTTCACTCTCTTCAAGATGCATTGAATATAAATGTAATCATCGCCCCCTTCTTCGTCTGCAGTCAATTGGGATGGAAAGCACGACGTTTTGATTTTTTGACATTCGCTTTGTGTGTGCAGTGTGCACGTGCACCGTGCGTGTGTGCTGCTCACGCCCAGCATTGAATTGCAACTTATTCTTATTTGCTTAATAAAACCACGCTATACCAATCTTTGTGCGAGTGCCTCGCGGACCCTTACCCCCCCTTCCCCACCCCCAACTACTGGGAGCAGGCCTTGGGTAGCTCTTGCCTCGTGGATCAACGGACCCTGACGCAACGGGCACTGCAGGTCTCTTAGGTCATTTGGGCTGAGGCCCCCGCCCCAACCTGAACCCGGTGTCTCACCAATAAAGTGTTTCTCTCTCTCTCTCTCTTACTAAAACAAGACATGTCCTAGGTCATTTGCGGAACATCGCATTTTAGGGATCAGGTATCCTAAGCAGGTTTGCCTACACATTAGGTTTGATATAAATATGTGGCAACGAGAGTAGTGTAAAGGGCTACGCGGTTGAGAACCTCTTCACCTCCTATGTCAAAGCAAGAGGCTACGTCATAGCAGCCATCATCATCGACCTCCCGCGATGCATGCCGGAACGTGCGCAAGAAATCTGAAGCCTGGGCCTGGCCTTGCTGCCAATCATCTCAGTACGAGGTGGCGCTACCTATGAACGTGTGGGAGAGGCTCACTTACCTGAGCACCCTTTGCCTGTTGAATCCGAATGGCGCCATCTGTGGAGTCGTCCGCGAGGTGCAGTTTTCGATTAACCCAGTCATAAATAATCGATTACTTACCCGTTGACGTGACCGATAACGTAGATGGACCGCTCAGCCCAGCGCAAGCATAGGCTGTGAGAAGAAAATCGCTTCCCCGCCCTCCCGGGATCGAACGTGAGTCTCTCGCGTTTGGCGTCTGACGTCAATGATATTGCTTCACAGCCGCAGGGTATAATTCTTCTGCAAAGCGTTGGAGGTTATCTTTGCGCTGCGCCGTAGTCACAGATGCTACCGTTGCTCAATCGAGCTGCATGCTGGGAAATGAGCGGCTAATTCGCAAGTTGCTGACATTTAGCGTGGCGAAGTTGCAGACATGTTTCTCTTTACCGCTGCGTCGTTGCCACGGACGCTGTCGTTGCTAAGCCACACTGCACGCCGTGAAATGAGTGGCGAATTTGGAATCGCTGAGAATCGGAGCAGCACCACTGCATATAAGTGTTACCTTATACCTTACCTTACCTTATAATTTACCTTATAACTTATGGCACGTTGTGGTTCCCAGTAGAAAAGGGCGAAATATATGTCTCAAATAATATCGACTCGAATTATTCAAGTAACATGAAGTAATAGTTTATTCTAAGCTATCAAAATTACACGGTGCGCTTCATTGATTGCACACTTCTGTAACTTTTCTTCCAGAAAAAGTGCGCAGCCTTCTCTGTTACAAGACGTTGCACCGAAGAAAAATTGAAATTGCCTAGTATCCCCTTTAGCTGATATGAGACACATGCTAGAGCACCCTCACCCACCACGAGGGCACGCATCCGTCTTCCCGCATGCCAACGCATAGCGTATTCATATCTCGGCACATTGTCGCTCTGCGCTTACATGATGCGGTAGACCCCGCCTCCGGTATACTACTCGGGTGTCAGTGCATAGAACTTGGTCGAAGCACTGCCGGACTGTGCATTCCAACGCTCCTGGATTAACGCATGGCTGCTGCTGCATTTCTCTAATCTCAATTTAGATGAAAAATAATTACAAATCATATCTTTCAGCACTCGAGCTACCTGTAGCCTCAAGCCGTGAGTGCTATAAAAAAGGAAGCCAAAGCAGACAACGATGTTTCTTGCACACAAAGTTCGTTTATTTGTCGTGAAATGCAATCAAACACAACATGGACAAATGAAATATATAATTTTATTTCTCTTCACGAGATTATATACAAATACCTTATCTTTTCCAACTGTACATACAAACACCACCTACAGTATATGCATCTTATACAAATTCACAATATTTGCATCTTTGTACATATATACACAACCATCAAGCGGGAGTGTTGTAACCTAAGGCGAAGCTCCTTGTCGCATAATGCAGGATAAAACTTTTATTGATTTATTTATTTAGGGTGATCTTGCGTGACGTGACAGAGAAATTTAAATTATTTTTTCTGACGATGCTGGCTTGGAGAACTCAGCGGAGGCTGCTCGTCTGCAAGCCGTTAACGTACAATCCATACGTAGGCCTCATTGTGCCACACTTCTCGGTGCTTTCTGAGCTATTATGAATGCTTTTTGATAGTAAATTTGAACTGTACAATTTTACCTCGAGCGCTATGAATCCGAGAATTGTGTCATTTGTAATTTCGTTAGTGAATGTTCCAAGGCGCATCTTGTTAGGTGTCGAGAAGAGCGGGGGGTAGATGGTGTAGGAGGAGGAGTCCGGGTCAGAGGAAAGGGAGGCAAGCTTCGAGTCAATGTCGGTACCTTTGAGGTGGGGGTCAGTGTCAGTGTCTGTGTACACAACGGTTGTGTCGGGCAGTGCGAGACGGACTTTGTGATAGAGCATACGGTACATGTGCCGTTTAGAAAGTTTGAGAAAGACAAAGCCGAGATAGAGAGCTCAATTGCTTATAGTGCAAGAAGGTAAGAGCAGAATGACACGGCTCCAAATTCGCGCTGAGAATGCGGAACTGGAGTAGGTCGGTCTTCTGCAACGCTTTGGAGAACAGATCCTTGCTTGTGGAGAGGCGGAGGTCGGTAAAACGCCGGCAGTATTGCAGCGTCTTACCGTATACCAAGTTGATTAAGAGTTTTGAGTGGTTCTTTTGAAATGCGTTGGTTGCCTGCTACCGAATGGTGTTATTTTGCTAGAGCCCCGAAAGAAAGGCGTGTGCGAAAATGCGATAATTTGGTGAATTTTCTCCTTCCGCATCCAGATTCACGTTCAGTTTTAAGTTTTGATGGCACCAGAACATACCCACGAATGTACATCGTTGCACCAAATCGATTCCCATCAGAGTTTCCGTATTGGCCGCGAGGCCCACCACTGGAGAGGCCGGCGCTGCGATCGTTTTGACGTCACTTGTAGTATCACCGTTCCTATCTTGCTGCGTAGTTGGCTTGCAGCGCGTGACACTTCGCTTAGGAAGCGCGTTCTAAAAGTATTTTCGTGTTAATTTCCTTCGTTTGAAGTTAATTCTCAGTGCGTCAAGCGCAGTTCGACCTCATGAGGACTTCAACTGTGGTAGATTATCCGCAAACACCATGAGCGTGGTGGTGTATTACGTATGCGACCGAAACGGAAGCAGCGGCTTGTTACCCCGATCAACAATGTGGACTACGACGATCGCCGAGTGAAGTTTCTAGATTTCCCTTGTTTGCAAGAAATGTATAAAGCAAGAAATCGTGAAGCGTTAACTGCTCGCCGAAGTACACGCAGCCGCCGTGCCTGCCCGCACGGCCGACGGTGCGGCTCGAACAGACGCAGGGCGCGGCAGCAACAACTTGTCGTCGCTTTTTAAAATCATACAAGTCGTGGAAAAGAAGTTCCAGATTGGTGAAAGTGAATGTTAGTGTGATGAAAAATTCTGATAGGTAGTGTCATCAGCTGTGGTTGCCAAACGCGATGCTCAAATATCTACCGCGATTTACGCCGACCGGCGGCGGAGGTCGGTCCCGGCAGTGCCGGCCCGTTCACGCACGGTGCGGCGAGTGGTCGAAGGATGGCTATGCTTGCGCGCAAGAATCGGCCGAGGTCGTGCAGGTATCTTTATCGTCGATCGCTTCAACGGATATCACCGCGCTTACAGAGTTCCCAGCGCGGTGAAACGTTCTGTTAGGGACTGTCATTCGCAACTCTAACGGCGATGAAATATCTGCTGCAACGCCAAGCCTAAAGTTCCCAACACCCGACTACGTGCATCCGAAACCGGCTGCTGTTGGGGAAGGCCCTCCCGTCGCGCACGCGCGTGTTGCATTTCGGTTCCTCTAGCTCCTTGGGGGCCCCCAACGCTTGGTTCTCCTATTCTAAATCTTCCCGTTACCCGAAATCATTAACGACGTGTTTCGCCTCGTACGCAGCCTCCCCTTCTGTGAGCAGCCGTGCGTTTCGAAATTGATGCTTGAGAAAGGCCGGCTCACTGTAAATATACAAAACACGGTGCAATTATAAATGACCACGCCGAGCACCTAATTAAAACTAAATATAGGTTTGTAGAAACCCGCTCGAAGGCGTTAAAAACTCGCATTCATACCGTTCGTACATTGCGGACAAGTTGTCGCCAAAAGTAAACATCATCCGTGCAGAGTACAGGCTACGACAGTGATCGTTAATCAAATCCGGGCATGGTTATAAAAACATCGTGCGGGAAATAGGCACTGATTAAGCCAAACTGCAGACCATAACAATATTTTTAAGCATGTGTGGCGAAGCAATCTGATCACCGTTCTCACGTAGTCATTCATTTACCAGGCAATACGAGCAGTTCGCGCGGTGAAATCATAAGTGAGCGACGTGTTTCCGTCGCTGTTACAAAGTGTTTCCTTGCACACACATGTCCCCTCACAAGTTTTTCATAATGAATTTACACCGTACTTTTCTAGGCATCAGCTGCATCGTCCTTGGCGTTAGCTGGCTGCGTATGTAAGAGCTGTGGGTCGCGATGGTAGACACTACCTAAACGCGGCGGTATCACCGGGAACAAGAGAGTCGCTGATTGCTGCCTGGATTATTTGGTTTACAGGCAACTTTTTTGGTAATTTGCATCAAATCCAGAAGGAGGGGGCGAGACAGTGGCCACAACAAGAAAACACGCTTCCGCATACGCACGGGAAACGTGTTGTAGCAGACGACAACCCGATTCGGCGTCCTACAAGTGACGTCACTCGTAGGTGGTGCCACGGTATGTCCTCGAAGCCAATAGTTCCCGAAAGCGCCCTTTGGGAATCCTTCCCAATTTATCTCCCATTCACCTTTCTTCACGCACGGCATTCACCGGACTAATAGGTCCGCTAATTTGTTGAGTGACAGCGGCCGGAACAGCGGTCGCAACTTCGTTTGCAAGCGCAGTCTAATGGTCGAAAAAATTGCGCTTGGATGCGGGAGTCCGCAATGTTTCAATTTAACTGGCCATATACAAAAGAGAACGAAGCGGCTTTCTCCACGTTCGCCTGAACGCCGTAGCCGGAAGTAAACAACCAACCATAGAAAAAAGCGCCCGTCAGCGCATTACCGCTCCCTCTTGTTTCAGGTATACCCAGGCCGCTTACGTGAAATCAGGGCTTGCCGAAAATCGACGTACTTTGTACGTTTTCCCAAGCTGTACTCGCTTTCTCCTCATTACGCAATCTTTGCGCAAGAGTGGAATAAAAGGGTGAAATGCCTTTTAATGGTGTGGTAACAATCATTTTGATTATTGGATGGAATAACTGTTATGGAAAGGCGGCAATCGTTACACTGATGCGGGCTTATGATGAAATTGTTTGAATTCCTCTGAAGTTTTGTTTGTAATTTGCAATACTGAGAACATTGAGTCGGTCAAAATACCCGCCGCGGTGGCTCAGGCCATGGCGTTGTGCTGCTGAGCCCGATGATGCGGGTTCGATTCCCGGCCACGGCGGCCGCTTTTCTGATGGAGGGGAAAAAGAAAAACGCCCGTGTGTTCGAGATTTCGGCACACGTTAAAGGTCCCCAGGTGGTCAAAATTAACCCGGATCCCTCCACTACGGCGCGCTTCATAACCTGTGTAGTTTCGGCACGTTAAACTCAATAATCAATCAACCAATCATCAAGTGTGTCAAAACACGTGGGGACAGTTGTGCATGCTGTGTGAAGGGGTAGCACGTCTACAAATCAAGAACGGTGAGACGAGCGACAATGTTTATCGTCTATCTACCCTGAAGCTTTGAGACAAAAGAATTTATTTTCAGTCTTGACAGTGGATAACTTAATGCGCATTTTGTAGGAACAACTAAGCTTGCAGAGGATGCGGCGTCAGTCAGCGTCAACTTTGCAAAACACAACTGCAGACAACGCGCAGGGCAAAGCGCAAGATGTCCCAGGGCTCTTATGTGACCCAGAGAGTGGGTTCTTTGCTTGAAAACAAGAGAAGCAATCTAGACAAATCGCCATCACTACCCGCTATCGCAATAATGAGCGTGTACTCGGTTCACTATCCGTGAAGGTGAAAAAGAGAAAGAATAGAACAGAGTTTTCTTAAACAGTTAAAGTGACAGTGCGTCAACTCATCTTCGAAGCGCCTTGACAAAAATCTCAAGCATTGCCAACTGTAGGAGTTTTAAATCATTGCAAATTTCATACAACGAAATCGCGTTCTCAAATGTGGCCAAAGGAGTTTCTAGCAAACAAAATCGCTAGTAAATGTGGCA
This sequence comes from Haemaphysalis longicornis, assembly GCA_013339765.2. Classification (NCBI taxonomy): domain Eukaryota; kingdom Metazoa; phylum Arthropoda; class Arachnida; order Ixodida; family Ixodidae; genus Haemaphysalis; species Haemaphysalis longicornis. The sequence continues at coordinate 29,430,506 of CM023456.1, forward strand.
AAATACTCGAAAAGACAATCATCGCTGATCCTCAAATCCACGTGTGTCAAGGATAACTCACCGAGACCGGGAAGCACTTCAGGACAAAGCAGCGTCCGTTGTGGGGTGTCCTGTACAGCAGCCGACAAACCGCTGCCCACTCGTCGGTAAGCATCATCCCTCACCCGTTCCTGTGGAATATCACTTTATGACACCTCAAACTCCCCCACGTTCGCGCAGACGCAGCCGAGACCAGCGCATCACTCCTCCCCAGTGTCCGCGATACATTCCGGGAACCCGCCAAGGTATCCCATCTACTGACAGCGTTTGCGGGTCCCGTCCGGACTTGATGTTATTTTCCACCGTGGGTGCGTTGCGTTCGAGAAGCGCCTCGACATCGAGTGTATTTGGGCGTAGCTTGGACTGCGCCCGGTTGTGGCTCCCCCGTTCCTGCGGTTTTTTGCGCCCTCCCCCCCGGGTTGCGCCGCGCAGGCGTGAAAGACTTCCCTTTCCGGCTTTCCCGGGGAACCGCGTCGAAGGGTTGCAGTCTACTAACGTTCGGGCCCCCTCCGGGCAATTTTTTCCCCCGGGGGCTTCCCAGAAGCCCGGACATGGGTATTTGGGACGGGGCGCTTGGACTGCGTCCGTTGTGGTAGTTGGCTCACCCTCTCCCCCGGTGGTCGACTGCGGGGGGTGAACGTTGCGTCGGCAATGGAGCGTGGGAAGTTGCGGCTGGGAGCACCGAAACACGGCCCGCTTTACCGGGGCAGTGGAAGGGGACGGGGGTCGCCCACGTCTCTGAGGTGCGGGCCCCCGCGCAACCCAGGGGACGGCTTTGAGAGGACGAGAGCTCCTGCTACTCCGGGCAGCGGAGGGCAGCGTGCGAGACGGCCGCATCCTTGCCGGCTCCTGAGTCTTGTGGAGCCACGTTGCGCGGAGTCGTCTATCATTCTCTGGGGGCCGATCGATGCGAGGAGGAAAGGGGGAAAGGCTGCCACAGCCCGGGGCTGCCACCCAATTGCCTTAGCGCTGCCTTGGAGCTCAGCATCCCGGCGTGGCCCGTCCCACGCCGACCGCCGAAGTCTGAATGACGCCGTCTCCGGGGCCGGCCGCCAGGGGGAAGCAGTGGACTGCGTTCGCGCGGCTGGTGTCTTGCGGTTCGTTGAACGCGAAACACTGGGATCGATCGGCCCTGCGCTAATTGCGATTCCGAACGGAGACTTGCTTGGTATGAAAATAGCTGTTTACACTGCGCTTGCGCTTTAATAGAGGCGAATTAGAATGGCAGTTGTCCCCATGGGCGTGCAATCTAGTGAAGTATTTTTGTAGAAACTCAGTCGTTACGATATTTCCTTCAGCGAAGATGGAGTAGGTTATGGAGCATTATATGGAAAGAAAATAGTGTAAATATTCGCACCCAAGAGTATAGCCGAAATTTTGCAACACAGCCTCCTTACCCAAATTTCTTATGTGGTAAGCAAATAACAATTCCAAAGCGCGGTTGGCCAAAACCTCATTCGAAAATGAGAAAAAATCGTTTTTAGACGGGATGGCAAACTACGATTTCATTAAATGGTAAAACAACCACCTGGATTGCATACAAATAAATTAAAAGGTATTTCAGCTCTGCTTAACTTGTCAAAACAAACAAAATGAATGAAAACAAGTCGTAGCGATAGGAGAGGATGTACATCTTTTGTGGTTTTTGTAATTTTCTCACGGCCTTGGCGAGAATCCCTCTTTAGTTATTCTCGTCATGTCCTATTCCGTCATTAACTGTAGTTGGAAGATCGGTGCACATGTATAGATGACTAAACACTAGAGAAAAATGATGGCGGAACCATTGCATTGGACTTCCGTATTGATTCATACCTCCTCTCGTTTTGTAACCTCTGTTCCATATTGCACTGTTTCGTAACCAGAATTTTGCTCAATTTCTGCCGCCAGATCACTACGTTGATTTGTAACTATGCTGTATTATTGTTTGTAGTGAGTCAAACTGGTTTTCAAAGTCTATAAATGCCATATAAAGGGATTTTCCTATTACTTGATTGACGGCGTGGATGTGATTCATTGTTAGTATCCTTTCCTAAACCGAGCCTGCCCTCTCGGTAGTTGGGAATCTATAGGTTCTTACGTATGCCGTTATTTTTAGTTCGGTAAACAGCTTGTATACAACTGGGAGTAAGCCGATGGGTCTGTAATTCTTATGTCTTTGTCATCTCCCTCCTTGTGAATGAGAATTCTGTTGCCGTTTTTCCAATCTGTGGGCACTTCGAGAACGCTTAAGCATACTGAAAATGTGCCGCAAGCTTTTCCAGTACAATATCTCTGCTGCCCTTATATATCCACTGTGATGCCTTCGCCACCTACAGATTTACCTCTTGTAATGCCTCGAGAGCCCTTTTTACTTCCTCTTTAGTAGTGGTAGAACGCGAACTAAGCTTTTAAGTTTTCCATGCACTCGGCACGAATACCCGGCCCGACGTTCGCACAGTCGCGTAAGCGGAGCGAAGCCTCGCTCGCCTAGCTATAAATTCAGCGTTTTCCTGCAAAATCTTCAAAAGCAAAAATACACCTTTCCAAGCTGCAATTAACTAATAAAGTTAGTGTATATACTGAGTTCATTTTTTTGGGCCCTCTAGCAAAGACTCCGCAATAAAAAGACGCTGTGCGGCTTGACATCTTCCTTCACAGCTACAAAGAAGGACATATTAAGTAGTTGATAGAAGATGCACCGAACCTTAAGTGGAGCCTGATCCTCTGGGGCAAATCATTTCTGAAGGCGGGGCCCTTCCCCACTCAACTTCACCCCAAAATTTTGAATTTCACTCGTGCACGACGCCTTTTTTTTTTCTTTATCAATGGCGAATGCCAGCGCTGCAGCATGCTTGAATCGGCCGCCCAGTCGGCTTTGCAGGATCATTTAGCCACAATGATGTTCTCTGATGCGCCGAACTGCATGCAGGAAATAATGCAACTAATTGTTTTGTGCATTATGAAGGTTTCGCGGTGGAATGAACTTGCACTTCCAGCGTCACATCATAGCTTCGCGCATTGGGCATTTGGACGTCTTCTGCCAAAAAGCGGTGCGGTGTAGGCACTTACTGAATATACGCGTAGACTGCCTTTGGCACTCTCGCGGATCGTACACTTGACTTTCCTTGTAAATTTTATCCCTTTTTTAGGGTATTAAAACTGAAAAAGCCCTTGGTGATTATAGAGGCTTTGTAAGCCGCACCTCATTACAAGAAGCAGGGCCTCACCATCCGCCACCTTCTTCAACGCTCCGCATTTCACTGACGATTGCTTTGCCACAGGCGACGCTTTTCGCTACAGTGATAGTGTTACCTTGCAATGGGCGTCCTTCCTTATATAATCGTCAGGTTTTACCAGAGAAAACAAGGAAACACTACAATTCGGCCCAACTGAATTGACATACGAAAGCCAAAAAGAGAAATTCTCGATTTCCCCCGGACCTTGATCAAGCCCTCCCTCGAGCGCAGACATGCACATCTGCCCTTCTAATTGGTTCAGGGTAGCCGTCGTTACCAGAAAAGCGGAAAAGTTGTGGTGTACAACGAATTAGACCGGCGCATTTTTAGCGCGCGTCCGCACAAAATGTACGCAAGAACTTGTAAGCTATTCGAAGCTACAGATCATCGCCTGGCAACCAGCATCGAGTCGCCTGACGAGCCTCGCCTAAGGTGTAGCTACTGGCGTGCTCGTTTAAGCGCGCCGTAAATTAATTTATTCCTTTTTCGATCGTCCCCGCGGAAGCGCAGACTTTAATTTTATACAGATTGAGCAGCGAGGGGACGATCGCTTGTCACGCTGGTCGGTTGAGCATTCAGGTCTAGTTTTAATTGCATTGCGACGTTCGGAGTGTCACACAGTGAATGGTGAATGTTAGACATTTCAACCAATTAAGTGCTTCATTTGGAAACCGTTTCGAGCTGTGTAATACAAGGACTCTGGTAATAGTTATACTTTGCTTTTTGTGTACTGCGTGCCTGGCCCGACAATACGGTGCTTTCAGGGGTGTAAACAGCATTGCTGTGACGTCTAAACGCGCACAATTGAGCCGGCGGTTTAGGTGCTCCAGTTACGTGCAGCCATGCATGTATTTTTGACGCCCAGCATACGAACGAAGCGTTTATATATCGTATAATGTTCACTTACAAGTTGGAGTTACCGCCTGGAGTAGAAATTATGGCTGTATTTTAGAAACTTTTTTAAGCAACAATAAAGACAGAATACAACTTTGTTCAGTGTGAAAGAAATAGCCTCAGCATTATCCAGCCACGAAAGACGTTTTTCTAACAGAAAAAAAAACAACAGTTATTGTATAATTTGCCACTGCCCCCCGGTACGGTGACTTAATATGTCTAAAAGAAGGGGAAACAAGCGCAAATTTGACAGACACGAGAAGAAGGCGACACACGCACAGCGCTGACTTACACAGTTTATTCTTTACCGCTCGGGCACATATATACCCACCACGGTTAAAAATACAAGAAAAGCAAGACTAACACGATAGGTCTCTTATCAACCCTTGTCGTCCACACATCACCATTCGCTCTGCGCCACAAAAACACGATGTGCACTACCTGGGGTCAAAAAATCTAATTCTTTTTGGGAGAGGGTCAGAGAGTGGCATGCTTACGCATTTATCTTTTAGGCGGGTGATTTCGGCAGCTTCAATTATTTCTCTAGTGGTTTTATGCGTATTTTTGCTATAAACCTTTGTTTCCAGAAAAAATAGGGCTGCATCCGCTAACGCTGCAGTCCATACAGTGGAGGCCCAAGTGGCCACTGATTGCCTTGGTTACTTTGTAGTGGTGCTCTTTCAGCCTTTCATTTAGGCACCTTCCTGTTTGCCCTATATATTGTTTACCACAGGACAGCGGAACTGAATATACTACCCCTTCTATGCAGTCTACAAACCGATTTTCATGCTGTCAGGGATGTGCTCAAGAGTCAACAAAACAGCAAGAACAATGCAGTCTTGCTCAACAAAGCATGAAAATCGGTTTGTAGACTGCATAGAAGGGGTAGTATATTCAGTTCCGCTGTCCTGTGGTAAACAATATATAGGGCAAACAGGAAGGTGCCTAAATGAAAGGCTGAAAGAGCACCACTACAAAGTAACCAAGGCAATCAGTGGCCACTTGGGCCTCCACTGTAGGGACTGCAGCGTTAGCGGATGCAGCCCTATTTTTTCTGAAACAAAGGTTATAGCAAAAAATAAGCATAAAACCACTAGAGAAATAATTGAAGCTGCCGAAATCACCCGCCTAAAAGATAAATCGCGTAAGCATGCCCTCTCTGACCCTCTCCCAAAAGACATTAGATTTTTGACCCCAGGTTAGTGCAGCACGTGTTTTTGGGCGCGAGCGAATGGTGATGTGTGACGACCAATGGTGATAAGAGACACTATCGTGTTAGTCTTGCTTTTACCTTGTTTTTTAACCGTGGTGGTATATATGTTGCCCGAGCGTAAAGAATAACTGTTGTAAGTCAGCGCTGTGCGTGTCTCTCCTTCTTCTCGTGTCTGTCAAATTTGCGCTGTTCCCCTTCTTTAGTCATGAACCAACTGCCCAAGCCTCAGGTCCTTGCAAGACTTAATATGGGCTGGAGTTACGTAATATATTGCCAGTGGTAAAACAGTTATCAGCGTTTTTAACTGCCGTTACATTCAAGTGATCAATAAAACAGAATCCGGAGCCCAACAACAATACATAACTTGCGCTGTCGTCATTGTAGCTGCCATGTTGGACCACTCTTTCCATGGGGGAAGGCTGTCAACTTATCTGACGCCGTTATCTCGAGCAGCGCTGGGAGCGCTCACACAGTACTCCAGATAGGGCTGTGGTGACGTCACGTGAAAGCTGTGTATAGCCCTGTCATGTTTCTTGGCAGGCGGCTTTTGTTATCGGCCGCAGAAATGCACAAACAGCATTCTCGAATGTTGCTGGGTGGCCGCCACGGTTTCGTCTGTTTTCCTTAATGTCACCGATGTCTGGGTGACGTTTGCGATAAAATTGCTATCATTGTTATTGGGACAAATAAGTCTGTTCAATGACGGACACTGGTATTTTCTTTCACGGTCTCTTTAAGCAGTTATTCAGAACTATGTTGGCGCAGAACTAAGAGGGCACCGTTATTATCTTACAGTATTTAGGTAACAGTAAAAGGACAATAACTGCGGAGCAGGATACACCATAAAAAATTCTTTTATTATTTTATTGCGTGTTCATTGTATAAAGTGCAGATATTTGGCTATAATTAAATATCGCTTGCGCATTGCGAATACGTTTTGGCGGAGGGCGCTTTCCGTATAGTACCAAATAGGCGCGTTGTATGTCATTTCGATGACAATACAATTTCTCTTCCACAAATGATTCATTCCTCAGAAATTAAAACTGTCCTATGTTTCCGGTGCTATTACCAATAAAAATTCAATATCGCGTGAGGGGTATTGTAATCCACGCAACGATAACGACCTTCCTGTGAGTATCGCATTCGCAAACTTAAACAGCGTTTCTGCATGACATGCATTACATGATCATGTGAAAGAGGAACCCGCCGCAGCGGCTCAGTGGCTAAGGCGTTCTGCTGCTGAGCACGAGGTCGCGAGTTCGATTCCCGGCCACGGCGGCCGCTTTTCTGATGGATGCCAAGAGCGGAAACACCCGTGCGTACCAGATTTCGGCGCGAGTTAAAGATCCCCAGGTGGTCAAAATTAATCCGGAGCCCTCCACTGCGGCGCACCTCATCACCTGCGCTACGTCGGCGCGTTAAAAAAAACGATATACCGTCGTACGTAATAAGAGACATTCCTAATTTTAATAAGTCCAGGTTCGCGGTCGTAATGGGACATTTTGGGCCACTCCTTTTAAATGGTCGACGCCAACGTGCAAATAACGCACGTTCTGAAGCGTTGTTGAAATGTTTACGACCATTACAACGAGTAACTACGTTCAGTGAGAAAATTGTTTGCTTCCAAACGAAAGCAAGTCTCGCTCTCTTTTCTTCACAGCCGTCGTGAACGGAGGTATTAATTAGTGCTCCAGGGAACGGCTCGAGCCTTTTCAATCTTGACGAGCCCACTTCATTCTTTTGCACGGAATGTTTTCCGAAGCAAATTAAGGTAAACATTGTGGGCATCCTCCAGCCAAGGAACAAGATGAGCGGACTGCCACTATGCCGGGGCTGTTTACCTAATGACGGGGATATGTTCAACAGCGCTGGTAATTAAAGTGAATTTAATGCAGCCCTGGTGGTGCGGACTGCACAAATGAGGGTAAATTTGTACGATGCGCTTTCGAGATAAGTGTCACGCAAAACTACTCATACAAAGAGAGCTAAAAGCGAACCTGTTATAAAGCAAGTTAAGTCAGCCGAGTCAGAAGTCCGACAGTAAGAGAATAAGTCATATAGCACAAATGAAAAGTACAGGTCCAGGCAGCGTTTGTAACCGTCCAGGAAATTCTTTCTGGGCATTTGGTGAAGCTTGTATTCTAATTATCCGTCACGGGAGAAATGAACTTGAGTGTGTAGTGGTATGCCTGCTTTTATCAGTAGTAACTATGCTGGTAATGCAACATTATTATTTTTTTTTTTTGCGGAGAATTTTTCGAACTCGCGTCGTTGTTGCATCTTTATATCAAATACGACAATGCGCAGACTAATCTGCTTGGAATAATTCATCCTTAAATTGCGATGTTCCGCTAATGACCTACGACTTGTGTGGTTGTAGTAAGCAAACAAGAATAAGTTACAGTTCGATGCTGGGCGTGATTAACATGCACACCCGCGCGTACTCTCTTGCACGTGCACGTGTACACGCAAAGCAAAAATGAGAAAAAAATTTTAAGGTCGTGTTTTTAATCCAAAGTGACTGCATGAACAAGAAGGAGGGGAGAACAAAATTTGTTTTCAATTCATCTTAAAATTTTTCTGCTTGAGCCCAAACTAAAAAAAAAACGTATAAATCCCATATAACGCAGGCCTGGCCATGCCGAATCTGCTTACGGTGGACGTGAACGTTCTTAATCGACTTTTTGCAAGATTTTGGGATCAGAAATATAATGGGAAATTGGCTTAGACAATTGTATTCCACTATCAGTAGTGTCCGCTCAGTAATATTGTCTTATAGAAAATAAGGCGGAAATTGTAACTGACAAATGCGAGGGGAATTTACTCATACGATCAGCCCCCCCTTTTCTAATGTACCACTTCTTTTCCTCAAACCCTTTCGTACACCAACGGCGCATTTTGTTTTTGACGTGCCTGCACAAATGCTTGAGCGGATTTCCGGCCCCGACTGGATCCGCACTGCCCTTCCCCGTACCCGGAGGACATCCGATATTGTCCACTCTGGGCCCATCCTTGCGTGTAGACCGCAATATACTCTACTTCCCACATCGCCCCAGGCAAGGAATGCTTCCCAGAAAGCCTTTGTTCCCCGGTATGGAGGCCGCGGAAATCACAGCAGAGTCGTACATTGCGAAACTCGAAAGTCAGCAGCTTCCTGACAGAGTTCCCATCGATTGAGATTTGAGAGAGCAAATATCTGCCTTCTATTCCTGCGTTGGATTGCCAGACCGCGAATACGCTCGACTGCAAGGCCTCCCTCCGCGACGGCAGAGGATGCACGGCGCATAGAGTTTCATACTAATATATACTACAGGTAAATCCGGCGCTGCAATCCCGGGTGGTCGTGGGCGCCGCCATTGCAGCTAGCGACGTCCTTCGCCCACTTGGCTTCACTAGCAACAAGGCTCGTATTTATACTCGTAGCCAAAATCAACAAAAAGGGTAGTATCTTTGTCTTGTTCATCTTCCATGAAGCTTATAAATAATCCCTTAAAAATAAAATCCTTTTGAAGCTTCAATTTGAGAATAACAAGCAAATTCGATTAAACGTCGTCAGAAATATTGCTGCTTTTTTGTTGCAGACACAGGCAACTTCCAAGCCTGTTCCTGTGCAATGCCAAATACAAGTGGAACTTGTCTGCTCGGCACATGCCGGAATGCTTACTGAAGCGCGGCTTGCCTAGACAGTGGCGTCAAATTTCTCTCTAGTATGTTAGTATGAAACTCTCTGGCCTCGCGTGCCTTTGAATTGGGGTGGCCTGTCCGGAGGAGCAGTGCGTGATTGGAAGTTAAACATATCACTCTAGTTTACTGGGGGCTTATCCTGAATGCACACATAGGGCAGGCTTTGTGCACAGGCCCCGGGAGCGCGAACTTACGCAAAAACTTCGGTTCGTGGCAGCCAGTCTCTGACTTGGATTTTAACAGCCGGGACGTAAAATGGATCTCTGCCACTACTGTCAGAAATCTGCCTCTTTTCACCGGTAGGTGAAGGCACCACTGTGCGGGTTTACTGCGTTTATTTGTCACGATGCGTATGCCTCAACTCGTGATAAGAGCCTTTCGTAATTCAAACTTGAGTTAAATCAATCGTTGCCAGTTGGCCAGTGTGCGGGGTGTGACAGTCCTGCGTGGAAGTCTCACTTCCCTCCGGATCATTTAGCAGTGCATCGCGCTCCGGGTCCTCATGCGGTGCAGTGCACGATCATATCGCTTTGCTACCTCGCCTCTTCTCTCATGGACCTGATCTGACGCTGCCTGCCTTGACCGGAACTGAACGACTTTTTTACCCGCGAAGATTTTCTCTCATCCCCTCTGGCGGCGGAGCTCCAGAGCATTCTAAGCGCAATGAACAACATTGGCATTTGCTATTACCACCATCCCCGCTCCATGTATTCGCATTCTCACGGACTGAAATCATACACCCGAACGACTGCGAAAGCCCTTCACTAATCAGCCAACTGGGCACAGAATCCAGACCACGGACGCCAGGCACCAAAGATTCGGTTACTCCTCCAAGACGGCTACCTTGCTCTGGCACAGCCGATGTGACACTTTGCGAACGTCTTCGTGAACAAATCCTGTCGGCAGGCGCAGTGTCACCTGCGAGGGATCTCTTTTGAACGCATAAAACTAATTAACGACGCATTTCACGAGTCTACCGGCCATGCCCCTGAAGTTGGTTTGGTGGTCCGTACTTTACGTTCAAAGTAGATTTGGCCGAAATACAATTTGAGTGCAGTTGACCTTTACGGCCTTCCTGACTCATCATTTCTACTGCATGGCTATTCCTCCCTTCCCTCTTCTCCCTGTGCCCCCTTTCTTGGTCGTACAACCTTCTTTTGTTCTATAAAAATAATTCAACAACCGCTGTGTATACATCCGGGCCAACCGTGCTCGGCGGAATGAGTTTGATGGCTGTGCTATACCATCTGTTGGTGGCCGCACCGGGCGTTAATTATCGTCTGTAGAACATCTAAACACCGCACATTTGTCATAGGGATCGATTCGTGGTGCCGAACCTTGGCCAACAATTTCCACGCGGTGTGTAACTTCGTAGCATCAACGGCTGCGCTCGGAGACGCGCGTGGGGTCAACTGTGCAGCCGACGCTGAACAACGCACAGGCGTTGGTCCCAGAAGGCGACCCGGCGTTCCGATGTTAATTTCTTCCGCAACGGGGCACTGAATTCAGACCGGAAATTAGGCGACACTCGGTGTGCGCTGGGAATTTCTCTCGGCCGGTAGAGATTACAGGTTATTGAGGTTGCAATGGCGTAAAATGTTTCTGGGCGGATAAGTGTTGCATTGCACGGGAGCGTGCGTACTATTACCACTCGTTCTAATTCCAAGAACTCCTGGTTTAAAACGTTTCAAATTAATATGAAATACAGATATGTGCTCAGCATGAAGCATATATCCGTCCCCAGACATGGAGCATTGCCGTTCGATAAAAAAGGGCCTGCTTAGAATCTTGATTCTCACGCCGGAGTAGTAGAATTACGAAGAGGCACTCCATCAGAGCATAGATGAAGTTTGCGAGGTTGGCTTGGTGAGCTAGTCGGTAAATATTTAATTGGGGTTAACGGCGCACGTACACAAAGAAAAAAACAGACAGACACTTTACTATGATAGTTACGGTGAAGTACTGTGCATGATAAACGTAGTGGGCAGAGGACATATGGAGAAAGGGTATTCATGGTACAGCTACAGCGCCAAAGACAAGACACAAAAAAAAAGGAATACAGGACGTAGCTATACCATGAACCCTGGTCGCCGAAAAAAATGGTCCTGAAACAAATGGTCACGGAACTAATGGCTGCAGAACAAATGGTTCCAACTCCAAAGTAGGAAAAAATGGTCCGACCACTATTGCACCTAGGCATTAGCGCCTGTATGAGGGAAGGAGGAGGGGTTAGTATATTTAAATTTATGCACAATGTATTTTGCATCTGTTCATACATGACCTATTTTCTAAGGCTGAATATACTTGAGTTAAATGCTGTATACAATTTTTCTTCGCACGTGTGCGACCTCCTGTGCTTCCTTTCCTCTGTCCTTTTTATTATTCCGAGCGCTAGGCAAACCAGTTGCAAACATTTCAATCAAAATCTGCGGGAACTTAGCAGCCATCGGTCAGTGTTTAAAGCGAGTACAATGACGGGCTGCCTGAATTCTCTTCATGAATGCAGTTTTCTTATGAAGCGGTGCAACACAACTGCCGTTTAAATTAATCTGGCTGACGTGCAGTACTCGCAAGGATGTGACGTTTGTTAACGCTTGAGAAGTGAGTCCCACTTGAGCGTGTGCGGTGAGCTTATTTACATTGACGGTATTATTCACGTTATGCAATGTAGCGAAAGTGTAAGTGGGCCGGTAAGGCTAGCCGCCAGTCAAAATAGTGCTGTACTGGTGCATCGCGCTCGAGGATTTATCGCTATTCAAAAAAAGATCGTGATCCGATTAATGGTTTTCTGCGCTGGCTAGGCTGCATTACCGTGCTCACAACCTGGAATGCTTCGATATCTGCATCTCGGATGAAGCGAAGCGGCACTAATAAAGATTTTAGATTTCGATAATTTTGCAACTTGCATGCTTGAAACCTTTGTCTTTCTACAAAAATAGACAATACTCGACTATTTTCACGCCTCTGCTTTTGTTCCAAGGTTTAGAGTACTGCTCGCTAACACGCTTTGTTCATTTTGCCGTCGCATTGCGGGAGCGTGAATTCGTGCTAAGGGCAGCAAGGGAGCTCATACTCGAAACTAAATTTGAGCCCAAATATATGCATTTTCTTCACGCAAACACTCTAGCATACGTTTTTCCGCCTCTTGCTGGCGGCTTTACATTCACAAAAGTTGCGAGAACCAAAGACCGTCGCATCATCGTTCAATGAAAAGCCGACGATTGATGCACCACCGCTGCCAGACTAGCCCCTTCAAGAGGCCCTTAAAAAAAGCAAAGGTAAAAACATGAAAGACAGGTGGGGGGGGGAGCGGACTCACTGTAGTAGCATATTTCATTTGCTTGAGCTGGCCTCATTGCCCTCTTTGGAAGAAACTTATCATGATCCGGAATGCCGCGACGACTTGGCGCAAGCTAGTCGCGATCAGGCGTCCGCATGTCTAGGAACTCTACCTGCCATCGTCTCGCAACAGATACACTTTTCTGGAACACGGTCGGACTGGACAATCTTCCTGAGCGGGAAGGGAGCGTGGAGTCTGGCCGTGCCTGAAATTAGTTGCGGTGACCGGGATAATTTCCGCGGGGGCGTAGGAAAAACTGACATGCGCACGCACCCGAGGCTAACGTCTGGTAGCACCTCAAGGCTTGCTCACGAGAAACTGATGGACTTCTTTCCGAGGCAGGCCTCTTAGGTATTCTGTAGGTCACGAAGCCGCCTACATCACTTGACTTCTTTTTGTGTTTCTTTCGGCTTCTCTCTTCGTATGCCGTGACAAATGGTTCAATAAAAAAAAAAGCCGAAAACATTATGGATAAGGGGAAGATGGGGAATGAATGAGTACAAATGTCCCGGAAATACCTTACAATGGTGAAATCATAAGGACGTAAGCTATGATTTATGGCTCCCGCCTGCATTGCCGTCAGCACGTTCAAACCCATAATAAGACGAATCCCACGCTTTCACCCGGTTATGATGGATAAAGTTTCATTGTTCTAATGAGAGAATTTCTTACCGCTTATCCCCGTATAACCGGGACCTTGTAATGCACCGCATTTGCACAAACAGAAATAATCAACGCATGTAGCGATATATTTGTTATAATAGCGTAAATGGGCATAATTTGTCCAGTTGAATTTTGATCAATCAAGATCACGAGAAATAGAAAAAATTAAAGAATATTGCAAAAACAACTCACGAACAAAAAATGCGTGCTCAAAAATCTTCAAAAAACGAGAAACAAAATAAAAACTGCGCAAAAGAACGACGGCAACACAAATAAAAATACGAAACGTGCAAACCGTGTTAGGCCACGCGTTTGCATTTGCACAAAAATGCCCAATTTGGGGTAGTAGCCCACTTATTTGTTATGTACGGTGGTCAATGCAGATAATTGGTAGAACAGTATTTCGATAAAGCAGAAATATAAAACAACATAAAACATAAAACATACAAAAACATAAAAAATCAAACCGCTTCGCCGAGGGCAAGTCTCAACACGAAAAACTGTTTGCAGCCGCCGAGGTTGCGTCACCGGCAGCGAGGCGCCCACGCTCCCGCCCGTTTTCGGACAGCTGTAACCAAGGTTACTAGCTTATTCTAGTAACGTTGGCTGTAACCAGTGCGGGGTAGCTTTCTTACACAGCACCGGAGCACTTCGCAACTTGGAGCACGCGCGAATATGGAAGCGGAGCACCCAATCGTAACACCCCACATGCTAAGACTGGTCCAGACTTGTTTTGGGTTCCAACTAATGACCTTTCGTAACTTTATTTGTTGCTTGTTGCTTGCCCATAGGCATAGCAGCGACCCAGTGATACTTCTGCAAGCATGCCTTGTTTTTATATATGTGGTGATCTGATGAACAAACAGTGTACCGGCGTCATCTACAGGCCGACATGCGCGTTTTACGTGCTTTCAATGTCGGCTGAAACATTACTACACAAAAACGAAGAAAACGTCTTGGACCAGCGAATGGACAACAAGTTTCTTCGGCGAATGTTGGGAGCAGTGAAAGGCAAAATTTAGAACAGTAAACGTAAAAGGGAAAAAGAGTAGCGGATGGTTCACCGAATGTTGAACAGCAGGGAGAAGGAAGAGAAGGCAAAATCGCGCGTAGTCTTACTTCGAGGTAAGGAAGTCCAGGAATAGTTTTCTCCTTTACTGGAAGTAAAACGGGAACGATACGGACAGAAGGAGCCTGGGACTGTGCGGGAAATTGGCTCCAGACGGGCCGTCTGGTGGTAAACGCCTAATGACTTCTGAAGCCAGCGAACTGCGCAGGAGAGGGCCCGATCACGCATGGCACTGTGGCCACTTAGAGCTGTTGGTAACGAAGGAAACGTGACCCCAGAAAGGCAGTTCATGGAAGCCCTCAGAGTCAGCTCGGAGACAGCGGCGTTGTTTGCTTTGCGAACGTAGCGGATCTTAGAAGTAGGTCCCCTGCCTTCAAAGGACATTTCTTCATATGACTAGCTCGGCATACTTCACTTCCGAGGGTCTGCTTTTAAAGAGGCCATCAAGACAAAATAAAACTTTGTTCACTTTGAAAGAACTAGGTCTTGGTAATTCACTCAGCACTGTCCCAGCCAGGACAGACTTTTTTAAACAGCGAAGCTGCTTAGCAAACAGTAATTTCTCGTGTCCGCACCTACAAATACCAAGAAATTGTTGTTGTTGCTGTTGTTCCTGGTGACTTGGCTCATATCCACATGGGGGATTGGCCAGGAATCGGGCGTGAGAAGAGCTAATGCGCCCGCTTACAACTCCGGAAACTTATACACCTCGCTATTTATACGCAAAAAGAAAGAAAATGGAATTGGTTAAAAGTTGTAAGTGGATTTTTGAGTACAACTGAGCTTTTTGGACCGGAAAAACTACATGCAAAAATCAAAGCTAACAGGGCAGGCGCCTGGTCTCGGAAACGTATGCATGAATGGCTGCAGCCACCCTTCGGTGACAATATCCCAGTGATGTGGCCCCAAAATATAGTAGTACGGGCATGGAAATAGGCAGGCCAATTCGTCGCAATGGCGTGGCAAGATGACGTTGCCTCATCACTGAAAAACCACGGCAATGCAATAGGAAGTGCCGAACGGGCACGTGCGCGCGCACACGTGAACACGGGCCTCGCGGCGACCACCGGGCATTTAACAAAACCAAGAAAATGCCTACCGCTCGTGTGTGCGTGCCTCGCGGTGACCGCCCAGCGTCCCTCTTGCGCACGATTGTCAAGCCAGTCATACCCACTTAAGGAGATTGGCCAAGCCTGCGGCGACCACTGGCAGTTAAACAAATCAAGAAAATGGCGAGCGTTCGTGTGTGCGTCCCTCGCGGCGACCTCCCAGCGTCCCCGGCTCACGTTTGTCAAGCCAAGCATATTGGCCAAGATTGGCCAAAAAAAATCTCCAGTTTTTACCGTACCGTAATTTCCCGATTCTAACGCGCACCCTATTTTCCTGGCAAGAAAACCGAAAAAACTCGCACTTCCGATTGTAACGCGAACTTTGTGAGTAAGAAAAACGAATGCGAGATAAACGGGCGATTTATTTCTCGAAGTAATCTCACCCATCTCCCTCCTTGGTGCCGTCAAGCGCGTTCGCGATGCCACACTTCATAACGAACGTTCAACCATGATCGATGGGATCGTGGCCCACGCCTCGCACGCCCATCCCGCGAGCTTCTCCAGAGGCGCACGCTTCAGCCGACCACTCGTTTTGAACGAGCGAGAGCCGCTGCTGCCATTGCTGTTATCAAGTGCGCAAGTGGAACAATTTGACGATTTGTGTGAACGCCGATAGAAAAGCCTGGGCGCCTATGCTTCCTGCGTCCGAAAAATTGTTGCTAAAAGCTTTGGCGCCATCTTGAGATGGCGATGGGCGAGACGAAATTTCCGTTGTTTCGGCAGTTTCGGTTTCGTATCCGATTCTAACGCACATGCGATTTTTCCACCTATTTTTCCGGAAAAAAAGGTGCGCGTTAGAATCGGGTAATTACGGTAATCGTGGCAATATTTGCTCGGAACGAGAAAGACACGTCATAGCGTACCCTCCTCCAAGGTGATGTCAGTGATTATCACTTGCAAAAAAAGAAAGAAGCTGACACTTATAGCAACAATGATGGAGTGAAGGTCGTTGCTGCAGCGAAGAAGAGGCGATTCGGCGGCAACTCGTGGACGTAAACCGTCGTGATGGTCGTGAAGGCTGCGAACAGCTTCGCTACTTTCAAGTTTTAAGCGTTAGTGTGCGCTTCCTTCTTTTTTTTTACCAGAAAACCGCAAGAAATATCTATAGACTTAAAAATTTTGCACTTAAGTGACCTTTTATGGGCAGGAGTGACATAATATGGGTAAGCACTAAAAACATTTTTATAAGTGTGCTCCCTGCAAGTTAGCATGCAGGTGATGCGATGCTAAAGAAATCCGGATTTTCCGGTTTTCTGAAAAATCTCTCGAACTCCTTTTCATTCAAAGGAGGGATTAAGCTGCCGTCCAGCTGCCGTCCGCGTAAATAGAGATAATTGTTCAAACAAAATTTTGCAAATTAAAAATATAAAAAGTATAATAACTACACGATATATCGAACCGTGTAACACCCTGCATTTCCAGAAGAATTCAGATTTTAGAGAAGGTTCTAAATGTAATCATTATAATAACGTAAATGGAGATAATTGGTGGAACGAAATTCAAGAAAACTAAAAAATAAGAATAATATATTAATTACGGAAAACGGAAAGCCGTGCGGTGCCCTGGATTTGCACATTAATGCAGATTTTGCGGAAGCTCCACCTGCAACAGTTTTATTATCGTAACTGGAGATATTTGGTTGAAATTTTGATAGAAGAAAAAGACAAGAAAGTCATAATAATTAGGCAAATGGCGAACCGATTAACGCCATACACTTCCACAATAATGCAGTTTTCGCGACATATACAAATATAAGAGTGATAATAACGTCAATGGAGATAATTCGTCGGACAGGATTTAGAAAAACACAAAAATGTGGCTGTAAAGAACTCACACTCGTGACAAGCGGCAGAAGAATGCTACTCATTAGTAGACAATTCTTTGAATTTCTGCGGAATTTTTACAGCTCGCTCACTCACTCACTCACTTACCCACCCGCCCGTACGCCCCGCCCGCCCCGCCCGCCTGTTCGCACGCTCGCTCACTCACTCACTCACTCACTCACTCACTCACTCACTCACTCACTCACATTTCATAGATCGTTAGTGGTATCCTCTTTGTAAGGGGGTGATGTGTCTCTCTGCTACAAGTATATCAGGTAAGCTCAAATAATTTTCTTTCCTTCCAGTGGCACTCCCTCCCTCCCTCCACCGCCCTCTCCCCTTTTGAAAACAACAGGCGTGTCGCCGAAGTTTTACAGCAAAGCTGTATATGGTCAACAAACCCCGGTTTTCATTCCGGTGAAGGCGCTTTACTCGCCATCGCTTCTGCACGCTTCTTCGCCATTGCTGACTCCTCTTCGACAAGTTTTATTCCCCTCACCCCTTCCGATGCCTGTTTTACAATATGCCCAATCTGGTGATAACGGTGCTGTTTTCAGCAGTTGCCCCCTTTAACTCGCTAATGGACGGACGCGTTTCGTTGGTTGGGAGAAAAAATACCGAGAATTGAATGGGGGTCGGCGCACGCCGACGCGCCAATAAGTGCGAAAACAGCAGGAAGCCGCTGCCGCACAGCGTGCAGGCACGGCCGTTGCCGCCTCGAGTTTTACTTCGTCGGGTAGCTCCCAATCCCTGCTGGGTGAAAAGCAACTAGCCCGCTTGGAACGCTGACTTAAGCCTATAGTTCTTGTCCAGCTAAAATATATTTTTGAGCGACATTTTTGCCAGCGTCTTTCATGCCTGAGCTTGCGCAAATCACCTGTTGTCGTTTTATTCGTGCGCGGATTGGGGTCGCGTATTTCCAAACGCTTCGGTGCACAGAGCATCACCGTGACATGTCTGTTCGTGTGATGGAGAACGTTAATTTGGCGTGGTCATTGGCTGCGCCCCAAACCTTAGGTGACCTAAAATTTACTAAATCACCATTATTAACAAAAACAACGCGTGGATTCGAGTTTAGAAAAAAATATAAACTAAAAAAATATAACCAATGCAAAAAAAAAACTAAGAAAAAATTGGGCCCATCTCCCCGCGAGGGGGACTCGAGTAAATGCGTCGCATAGGGGGTGGGTGTATTGCGTTAACGTTTAGTGTTTGGGGAGTTGGTGGTAGTGAATGCGTTGTATCAGCAGCTTCTTGACGTAGTTTGAATGAGTCAAGGATATAAGGCGCGTTCGTAGCCTCCCATTCTGTGTCGGCTTTGTGGCGCAGTGGGTAGAGACCATGTACATTGCGTTCCGCCCGCAGGGTCGAGGGATCGAAACCAGGCGCCGGATAGTATTTTTTTTATATAGTTTAGGGGGAGGGGTGCGGACTACGACTGCGGACGTCAACGCGGGTGACATCGTGAGTTACTGAAATGCTCTGGATTTAATAGACGTTGTGGTGATCGCACCCAAGCCGTCAGCGCCAGTAATCAGTACTCTACATTCAGGCAACAGAGCCCGAACGGTGGGCTCGTATTAGCAGGCGCTCAAAAGAATAGCGCGCGCGGTGACATCACACATGTCACGTGGGTGTTCTGTGCAGCGACGCGTTTGGAAACACGCGTTGGGGGCAGAGGGACCGGTGCACTCGCCGCTACGCTTCATACCGTCACTAATGACATGTCCGGTGGGACATTTATCCGTGGACATGCCAGGGCCCAGTGCGACCCGGCTGCTTTGCTCCGTGGTCGGGTGGTTTGGGTTCAGAGTTGCTGGATAGAAGAGCTCTGGTTTTGGTTGGTGGGCTACAGCGACAGAGGCTTACGATGCGGAAGGGAAATGGACAGTGCCATGTTTTTTTCGGCTACTAATCTTGATTTCCATTCTGAGTTATCGGCTGCTTTGGAAGCTCTGCAAAACCACGCAAAATCAGCGCGGGCTATCACGGGCTCGAGTTCCTCTGAGTTTAATTCAGCTAATTGGCTAGAAGCTATGCTCAATCGCAACTGACAAATGTTTGTTTTGTCTACTCCTGAGACTTCTTTGCCCAGCATAGCTGGTCATCCTTGCTGTGAGAGTGGAAAGACACTGAATTTTTATACTTCGTCTTAAGAACGACGTCGTACAAAGGGCATAAACAAGAACCAAACCAAGTGTTACCGAGTTACCGTAACAGCCCCGTCATGCTGCCTATAAAAATGGCGAGGCTGAAAGAGGATTTTAGAAGGTATACACTGAGAGCACTGCGCGTGTGGGCATCACTCAGGCAGCCGTGACCTAGAGTAATGCAGCTGTCGACGGGCATTCATCGGGGCGAGGGGAGCAAAGTTTGCCAACGTAAAATGTGTGGGCGAGATGTCGTGCATTAAACATGAGGCGGTCCACTGATGGCAGCAGCGAATTGGCGATGAGACACTGCCCGCCGGAACTTATTTCATTTACACTAGGACCGAGACATCCTCGTACCGGGAATTAGTATGTCTGATGGATCGCCTTGGAGCTTTTGTGACCTCCGTCAGCCTCATTTTGAGCGATGAGGAGCCCCGAAGTCCCCGAACTCAAGTCTTCTAAAGCGGCCTGTATAAGTTACGTCGCGTATATGGTTGAAATTCCAGGCTTATTGATGCGTTTACATCAGTCCTTTTGAATACATTCACTGACGGCGCGTTTTGGTTTGGTAGTGAGTGGTGCTATGAAGGCCCACTGGCCAAGCAATATGTCTATGTGATCAGTATGCCAAGGGGACGCTTATTAAACTAAATACGTTAACGGTATCCTCGTCTTAAGGCACGTGCATACGCCGGTGCTTCTCTCTTTCTCCTAATATACTTCATTACTTTGTTTTCATCCTGCAATGTCCCCGCCCCAGCTGCATTGCTCTCTAGACTTGCAGGGGTATCGTTTTTTTTTCTTTTGCTCCGGGTGGTGTTAGATTAGAATGACAATTCTCTCTATCCAGAAAAAGGAATTATATCATTGCTGATGTCAGCTGCGTACGAAGCATTTTCTTGCAGACATATGTGAATAAAGGAATGCAAAGATTCCAAGAACATTCATGTCAGAATGCACGTAACAAAACAATGGTGTCGACTCAGGCTTTTTTAGCATGAATTAGAAAGCGCTGTAAGTAACTAACACCTTGAATATTATATCTTGATTTCTGAATTCACCGATCAGACTACAAGTGAACTAGCAAGAAGTCATCCTAACACAACTCCACTTCTCTGCCCATTCACACGGCCACACTGTTTGTCCCATTCTCTGCCACCCGTTCTGTATTCGCTGCCAAGACCACAGCCACGCGGTAAAACATTTTCTGGAAATATATACCGCGCGAGAACATGGGGCCCACAGGGAGGGAACATTAAAATCTCGAAACTTGCCGTTCGGTAGCTCGTTTTCCGATCGCCTGACGGAACAAAATTAGTCTGTCTATCAATGTTGCCCTTCTGGGTCAGTGGAAGTTGGGTACTAAAACACTCTATGTTGCATTCCTCCCTCCTAGAAACAATAAAAACATCACTTTTAGAGCTCTAGGGTGCACGCCCGAGTTCCCTGTCAATGCAATAAAAGGCCACAAACGTGTAATCAGGGAAAATGCTAGCTTCGAAAATATGGGTGAAAATACGCCCAAAACACGCGAGGGCAATCAAACATGTAAAATACTGAACACTTCGGCGGTGGTGGGTAGTTTTTCTCTTACAAAACGCATTACATAATGACATCGCTTGCCAGGAACAATTATAAAATAGTCAACGCATAATCCTTAACTTAGCATGCGTTCTTTACAATCAGCACAGACTGCTGCAAAAGCTTTAATTGAAGAACTACATCACGCTTGCTGGAATCCAACAAAAACAGCCTAAATCTATTTATAGCAGACAACAAAGTTAAGGCTTCTGAACATAAAACTTCCGCTGACATCCTGAAGCAATGGCGCCAAATGCACAGTATAAAAAAATCTTGATTTTCAATCTCCGTTATCAGCTGCTTTGGCAGCTCCGCAAAGCCACCGAAAAATCAGCACGGCCTATTAGACAAGCGGGACGAGCACGTCTGCCAGTCCGACAACGCTGACTGCGGACGGCTAGTGGACCCGCTGCTCGCCGAAGCGGAGCTTCCGTCTCTGCGCCTCGACGTCGGAGGTACTGGCATGTCCTCACCCGGGGCGGGTTGGTCGCACACTGGGCTCAAACCGATCGATTCGCAAACGCTGTTCTCGACCAAGGAGAAGGACGTCGAGGACTCAAACTGAAGAGGCGGCAGGGCTGGGGCGCCTCCGCAATCGCGGGCTCCCAAGGTGGCGCCAGGGTCGCCCAAGTCGCTGCCGCGGTCTCCGACGCCTCTCCGTGTTAGCTTGGGCGTTTCCTGCGACGAGCTCGAGATTGTCGTGGAAGAGGGGAGATGTCGCCGTGGCGGCAAGATTCCCCACTTGGCCATGAACTCCGACAGCTGGCGCCGAGTGACCGTGGTGCTCGACTTGGAAGAGGTGCTCGACGTTGAGGCGTCACCATCTCTGTCTCGTCGTTCCCTGAACAGGAACCGTGGAACAGCGCCGTAATTTGTGGCGTCCCCAATTTTGTCAGTTTCCGAGCAGCTCTGTGTTGGGCATTCGACAAGGCGACCGGTGACTACCCCATGCTGTTCAGCTCGAAACGTGGGAAGGTGACGCAAGGCCGTTCCACTGATCCTGGGGTTGGCCAGTCCAGGCAGCGGGATCTTAGTCGGCGTGGGAAACGTCATGATCTCTGTAGCTCTGGGAGGTTCGGTTGGCCGCGCAGTTGCCCGTGCTGCCCCTGAAGCGACATTGGTACTTCGGGGAGCCCCTTTTGATTTTCCTGGCATTTCGCTGTAACTGCTTAACGTGACATCTTTGATAGTGCGGGGCAGCGGCGTTGGGTGCGAGGCAGCAGCCGTCTTTGACGACGTGGAGGGGTAGTAGGACGGTGAAGCAACGTGTGAATGCTGTCCTGAAGGGTCTTTAAGAAAAACAGTACGCCCTTTCGGGCTTCTAAGTTGGCCTTCCAGAGCCGTAACCCGGCTTTCGGTTGATCCCCGAGCTTCACCGGAGCCCGCCGTCAACGACTTGCTGTCCGCCATTGCCGAATAGCAAGGAGTTTTATCCCTGGTAGCGCTCAGTGCTTTGTGTGTTTCGTGCTGTGGCAAGGAAGCAGATTCAGGAGTGCCGTGGTAAGCGTTCGATATGGAGCCCGAAGAGGACAGCGTTGCGTCGTCACAGACTGCGGTGGTCGCCGTCAACGTGGGGATGGAGCTGGGCATGAGAGCATCAGTGTCGACTTCCGGAAGAGCTGAGGAGGAGAAGGAGTCTGTAGTTAGGGAGCTCAAGTCACTGGACCTCAAGGCAGATGTCTCGCTCCAGCTGGAGTAGCTGCCAGTCAGGCTCCTCTTTCGACGAGCGAGCGGCTGAGTACCGACCGGTTCCGAGAAGTGCTTTCGCACTGCTAATGGGCTGCGCAGCTTCAGCGGTTCCGAGCGCACGTTGGCCGCCCGCACCGGTGGAAGCGACCGAAGCGGTGCGTCGTGGATCTGAATGGGGCTCCCAGAGTTCATGTCCTGCACATGTAACCGAAAAAACAGTTCCAGATAAGAAAACATACGCATTGATCATGAAGAATGAGTACAATATTGTAACTTTACCTCATTATCTACGTATCGGTATGCATTTAGATCTTTCGTAGAAGCGTTTACTTAGTGCGTGAAAAATCGTCGCATGGGTTCGATCTTGGTTTGCGATTTGGGTCTTTGAAAGTTTGACGATCGATTGCACGCACTTTTAGCGAAGGTTGGAGACACTTTTGGCGAGGGTTTTCATGCGCGTTTTACGCAGTTTTGGTGTGAGAAAGCTTTTGAGCTCCCACCAACTTTCTTTACGAAGAGATGGTAACGTTCTTGATGGCGGGTTTCTCCCCAATGTCAACATTATCATAGAGACGGCCTTAAAGGAACACTTGCAACATACTATGTCGAGAACCTTTGTTTGGTGTCTTGAATGCAACTCGTGAGTACACAAAAATAGTTGCTGGAAGAAGTTGACAGGAAACAAGGAAAAAATATTGTCATCAAATATTCAGTTATTCAGGCTGTCTTGCTATAATTATTATTTTCATTGGTTAATAGAATTATATTAACTGAAAAAATCCACGTTCAGAGGTGCAAATTTTGCTTTACTAGCCAAATCGACACCTGGACGGGTGCAAGCAGGACAAAATACCTGCATTTATCTTATGCCCAATGGTCCTGGTAGCAAAAACAAAATGTTTTTATTCAGCTAATTGAAAATTACATCGCGGGCACGATGTACGCACCGCGATAAAATGGAATGGCCGTTTCTCTGTGTTGAAAGAAGACGCAATTCCAGCGTGTTGAGAGGGGAGCCAATTCCAGGAGACCAGCGCCGGCAGATGCGAAAGTGCAGGTACATT
Source organism: Haemaphysalis longicornis (assembly GCA_013339765.2). Classification (NCBI taxonomy): domain Eukaryota; kingdom Metazoa; phylum Arthropoda; class Arachnida; order Ixodida; family Ixodidae; genus Haemaphysalis; species Haemaphysalis longicornis. The sequence continues at coordinate 29,454,042 of CM023456.1, forward strand.
ATCAATAACCGCAACCAATCTCTCTCCCCACTTGAAATCTTCTCCAACTTGTTTCTCTCGCGCACGCGCATGGGGTTTCGCCGTAGACGTTTTCTGCGTACACGGGACTGCCGGAGTTTTCTTTCGCTTTCCGCGCACTCCGTGTACTTGCCTGCTACTGTTATGCCTTGTTTTTGTGTCCTTCGGTTCTTTTTCTTGTTCCCCGTGTGCACCACCATACAATATACTTCCTTATGTGCAACGCGCATGCGCGGCAGGCTTTTTTCTTTTTTTTTGTGGCACAGTCACGTTCTATCTAGTTGGCCCACTTCCGCCTGGGCGAAATGCGTTCAGTGTTTTCCCGTTGTGTACTATGTATCCCTGCCAGTTCTTCTGCCCGTTCCTTCCCAAGGCCTTGTTCCAACTCTTCCCGGACTGCGTTTAAATAAATAAATAAATAAATAACTAAATAAATAAATAAATAAATAAATAAATAAATAAATAAATAAATAAATAAATAAATAAATAAATAAATAAATAAATAAATAAATGAATATAAATAAATAAATAAATAAATAAATAAATAAATAAATAAATAAATAAATAAATAAATAAATAAATAAATAAATAAATAAATAAATAAATAATCACCTTCTTCATAGCACTGCGCTCGTTGATGGAATCCGCCGGTGACAGACGGCACCGTGGATGGTATGCGAAGGGGCGTTCGCTTGATCCTAAACTTCTGGCGTGACTTGCGGACGTCTTGGTGTGACTGCGCGCTGTCCCCCGTGACGGATGATTGCAGGGAAGGAACCGCGTCCTTCGCCGGAGGAGCAACGCCGTTGTACCGCTCGCCGTCACCTCGGAGGGACGCCCCAGAAGAAAGGCGAACAACCGGTGGATGCAACAGCTCCGTGTCATAAACGTCTTCCGCGATAACCTAAGAGAGACGTGTGCACTCTTATTTGGTGTAAGGGAAATATAGGGTACACAACAAATATGCATTAAACCTGGCGGTCGCGACTAAATTCCTTGAGGAGTGTTTCGGCGTTACCTTTTACATATATGCTTTGTTTTCACAATTCATGCTTGACGGTTACGCTTATTTTGACCGGATGAGGTACGGACAGCGGCATGGAACGATTGGCATGATCAGCATGACGATAGTTCTCATTTGTATCCGCCATGGTGGCTGAGTGGCTATGGTGTTGTGCTGGTGAGCCCAAGGACGCGGGTTTGATTCGCCGCCGCGGTGACCGCTTTTTTGATGGAGCCAAAAAGCCCAAGCGCCCTTGTGTTCGAGTTTTGGGGTTTGGGCGCACGTTACAGCTTTTCCTTGCGGCGAAAATTAATCTGGACTCTTCAACTACGGCGCACCTCATAACATGTGTAGTTTTGCGCGTTAAACTCTATAATTAGTATAATTAGTTCTTTTCATTTGCAAAGTTAGTAATCACACCCCGAGGTTATAGACAAAATACGTGAATCTTGAATGGTGAAACCATGCTAACCTTGCAAAAGGTGTTATAAGTATGCTGCTAATATCCCTCTAGAATCGACATGCAAGAACACGTGCGCCAGAAACCAAGAAAATAGGCTGATTTCTTGAAGAAAGTCCAGAACACCTAAGAGCCTGCTAAGAATTGCGAATGCGGAAGCATTAATGTCCAATTGAGTGCCTCATACGCTTTGTTTCCGTGCCATATTCCTGATGACACTTGAGACGATTTGCTTGGCCATCCGCTGATGCCTTGTGCTTCCGAATGGCTTCGACGTGTTTCTTACGCCTTGCACCCCTCCGCGTTCCATTCATCACGTATTGGTAGAGTTGACGGCGACGGTCGGTTTGGCTGCCTTTTCGTGCCTCGCCGATCGCGTTCAGCTACTTTAACGACTTTTGCGGTGTAATGGAGAGGACATTCACATTTCGCCAGTGCTGAGTTTCAGCACGCGCTATGGAGCACTTCAAAGAAAGACGCCGTTTCGCCGTTAGAGACGTCGGTGCCGACACCAAAACTGACACGATCGGCGACTCTGGCTTTTTTCATTTATTTGGCCATTTATTGGTTTCACAACAAAATGCCTCGCAGGCAAGGCTGGTTTGCAGCATCATTGGCATGTATGTTCCTGGCGCTAACGCAGTACGTCAACCGCAATTTCCCCTCTTTTACGCCTGTAAAGCGTGCATTGCATCAAGTCCGCTCGTACTACGGGGAAGCCACCCACCAAATTTTCAAGTTTATTCTGCGATGCAAAGGGGAATGACCAGCGCACAGAGCGTTTGAACGGCACCACAAATTAAGGAATCCTTGCACTTAGTACGTAACCCCGTCAGGATTTTCAGGAAAGGTACACACGAACACGACCCCTGAACTTCACGCTTCATGAGATTTCCAAAGTTGCCAATGCACGTCAAACCGTTCTGAAACCACAGTCAGCCGCAGGGTTTGTGGCTAACCAATAACCCAAAAACAGATCCTCCTGCAATGTACCTTCACATAGTGGAATGTCACTGAATTGGCTGCCCGATGGCTACGTCAGGCTTCCTGGATTCAATGGTCACGGCAGCCAATTAGAACACGGCAATGTTAAGTGCTAGTGGGCGAACCGGTTTTTCACCCGCTACTTTCGCCGTCGGTTCGCGCGTGGCCGCACATATATAAACGAGCGAGCACTGTAGGCCTCGCCCACCTTCAGCCCGCTCGGGGTTGTCCTGCGGAAGCGAATGGATCGCTTCAGGGGCTTGGGACGAGACGACGACGGCGGCACGATTCGGCTGGTTGTTTTACGGACCTTGTGCAGCTCCGCGAGCGAAAGACGGCGACGGGAAACTGCGCTTTTTTCTCCCTCTGTCTCGAACTCCCAGTAATCAGATCCGAAGTGCGCAGGCCTCCGGAATTCGCTCGAAGCACGCCCCACGACGACGTTTTCTTCGCTCGGCGGAACCTGCGAAAAAAAAAAAACTTCAGAAAACCAACGAGTTCGCCTACGCAGTACCGTAGAAACGTTTTGTAGACGTAGTTTCCATAAGCGACCTAAATGGGTCGGCCCATTTTAAGCCTGTGTCACCGTCGCGTAAAGAACAGGCGGCTATTTCGGAACACAGCATTATTCACTTGTATTAGAGCAGCTACTTTTGCCTTCACATAAAGCGACCATCCTCACCCATATTAAATCTCATATTTAGACTGCCTTGTAGTATCAACAGCCTTACATGCTATCAGTAACACCGCTAGAAGCCTCATTTCGGCAACTGCTTCGTGCGCTCCTTCGAAGGTGGAAACGTGGAATAGCTGTGATCTCGGGAGGTTTATTAGGTGCGAAACCAGATCTGACCGTGGTTTTGGCGACGGACGCAGCAGCAGGAGGCACTGCTACCGGAGTGGCGGGTTCTGCCACGGCTGGGGCTGCTCTGAGCGCTGCGGGTGGAGGATGTGCGTCTCTGCCGAAGTGCACACCGGGAATGGGGGACAGAGTGCGCCCCGTGAGGAGCCCGAGGGACGGGATGCCGGCGGGTCGGTACTTCCGCAGCAGAGTGCGCTCGCGTCGGTGGTGCTCGTCTCCCAGTTGAGCGACCTGTAAACGAAGGAACGTGTCATAGACGGGCTGTGATCTTCGCTTCATAGGTTGTCGAACAGACCGGAAGAAACACCAATACGACCAGATCGATTCCTGAATTACTCAGCGATGACCTGACACGACGCAGAAGCTTGGAGTTCGAGGTGCCAGGTTTCAGGTGAAACCTCGGGGTCAAAAATAAAAATCCCGGTGTTCTCTTTATGTTGCGGGGTCGAGAAAATAATTATCCCTTCCTTAGATAACCGTTAGCATCGGTACCATCAAGGTTGTTGACAAAATGCTGACGATTATGCTAGTTTCTTATCGGAATTATCTATACAATGCGGTCATGAGGCATCCTCCCTGGCATCATTATGACGGTTCATCAAGGATGTTTACAACGAAACGTCAGCGTAATCTTCGCCGTCGATCAGGGTTAGGGTTTAGAATTAGTGGATAGGTCAGATGGACGCACCTACTCAGTCGTACGTACTGCGAAATGGGGACAGAGGAAACCAAGACGCGGAAGGCTAGGAGAAGACCTGTTACTATAGCCGTACATGTTTTGGAGAGTTTTTCAGTGCGGCGTCTTGCCGTGTGTGCGTTTGAATGCGGATGAGTCCCTGAAACTACCTGTCATGATTGGTCTTGTTAGCAATATTTGTGAAGAAAAAAAACAGATACAACGCATCGGTGGGAATCGACGTGAAGCGAAGCGTTCAGCGTGGCATACCTCGGTGGAAAAGGAGTTGGGTGTGGCATCTTTTAGAGTGTCATGCCGCTTGGCGTAGTTGCTTGTTCAAAATCGTGAGAAGTGACGTGACTGGTGAATAGAAAGTTACGACACGTAAAGAGACTCGACGTCTCAATCTCCCTGTCGCCTTTCGGCCAACCCGGCGGGACCGGTGTAGGGGAAGGCCAGCCGTCAAGTGGCCATAGAGACAAAAGACAAGTTTGTTTTATTCCAAAGATTTGGTGTTTCATAGTGCCCCTGCACCTGCCCGGCAGCAAACGATGCTTTATTCACTAATAATTCCATTTATGTTGAAATTTTTGTTCTCCTGCCAAATTGTGTGTTTTGTGACGTTTGCGATAACGTAACAAGGACAGGTCTTCAAGTGAACGTTAGTTCGCCGTTTAGTCTGCAGCGGATTGGGAACGTCTTCTCTACCATCAGTCCTCCTAGATGGCGCCACCATACTTCGCAGCACCGCTGTCCGCCCTCACGTTCTTTCTAACCGCATTTGCACCTGGCTTGTTTTTGTTACGGTTGGAAGTAATCATTTCGTGAAACATTGGGCACGCTCGACAAGCCGGGTCACGTACGACAATGTTGTGTACGCCAGTCGGCCAGTGTTGTGTGAGACAACCCCCAAACCACCGTACTGCTGCGGCTATAACAAGCATAGTGCGCGTAGAGTATGAACGGCAGTACGCACTGGTACTTCTATGTTTACGTGAAGTTTCGTATTGTTAACCCTGCCATTATTACTCCAATAAAATAACCATGCGTTACATTTAGGCGAAAATAGGCCTTTCTGCAAGCTTCTACGCCCTGCGTAACTTGGGTTTGCTTTTGACTGCATGAGCCAATCGCACTGCCGTGCGTATCACTTCATAGATTCTAGTGCGGGAAATGAGCTGGTGAGTCGCATGACAATTCCCTTTTTTCCTAATTGTATAGATGGTATTCGTTGAAAAGTTTAGCTGTCAATTTCTTCGCTCGGCAACACTGGAAACGCCCACAGACATGGCTGATGCGCCACGGACATGGCGCGGCTTGGGCCACTGCGTCCGCACGCCGAAGAAAAAAAAGACCGGCGTGCTTCGTCTGCTCCGTTTCAACCCGATTCTCAAGGGTGGTGTCAACATAGATGTTACTAATCGCACTTACGTTAGACTCGCGGCAATACTTTGCCTTTATTGAGGTATCGTTTGTTAACGTGCAACACAGTCATGTGCTTAGCACGGACAAGTACCGCCATCCCGCGGAGCCCGACGTAACGAGTGACGGCGCACTCACACGGTTGCCTACATGCGCGCCTCGCCAGTGAATACAAGCAATAGCTTATTTGAGCGAAGTTTACGTTAAAAGTGGTGTCAGTATGATTCTAACTAGGCAATCTTTCGCATGAGTCAAACTTGTGGTCTCCCGCATGCCCCCTTTAACAGGTAAGCCCCCCCCTCCCACGATTCCCTTTCCTGGCACCGCGGAAGCAATGCGCTGCTGTCGCCAGCCATTTCTGGTGTAAGATAAAACCCAGTGGGGTTCGGCAAGGTTGCAACGCACAAGATGTGAAAAGCTGTTCGGCGGCGGCGACGGCGGCGGATACGAGAAGGCGTGTGTTATTTCGTGGAGCGTTCTCAACAGCGCATTCGGCGAGAATGCAGCAACAGCAGCAGCAGCCCCCCTCCCCCCCTTCCCCACCCCCATAAAAAAGGGTGAGGAGCCAAAAATGTTTCGCATTGAAAACTCAACATTTTTTTTATATTTGCACGTTAACTACACACCAAGGACAGTTTTAATTCCCTCAGCGTCTATGGCTCTGACGCGCCGCATGTCGTCATGTTGCTTTTACGGTTCCAGTAGCGAAATTCGAAAGGTTTATTTAGATTCAAATAAAAAGGTTATGTTTCCTTCTATCAGTCCCATTTCGTTTATTTGACCGTTTTTATTGCGTTGCTTATGTGTATGTTTTAGACGTATAACCCGTCATTCGTACTTTGACCGCAGTGCTCAAGACCTCTATATGCTTCAAAACTACTGAAAGTGCCGGGGCTTTTACCTTCATCCTCGTGAGCATTTCGGCCAGGTTTTCGATGTCGCTGCATGACGACGTTCTCTCTTCGTGTAGTCTGGTTACCGCCGGAAACCCAAGGTGGGGCTCTGGAAACTGCCCGAACGTTTCAGACATCGTGAGCTCTGCGTCGTCGTATAGAGCCGGGATCGACGCAACGATGACGTCTGTAGAAACAAATTCATAGTTTTCGAACTGGGAATTGCTGGTTTGATCAGGCAGTCGAAGCAAGCGCTGTAAACGGGAACGGAAGGCTAGCTTGTTTTAGGGGCGAAGACCCTTAGTGGTCTCTGCATCGCGCTAGAGGGTTTCGTGCTTCAAAGACAAGAGACTTTTACAGCAAAGTTGTATACCTCTACCTCCCAACGGTTTCGTCTTCGTTAGCAAAAAACGACCAAGCCGCCAAGAATACATTTATGCACTGCATGTTAACCCCTCCCCAGGTTTCACGTTATTGGAGATTGCCTGGAATTATTTTTTTTTTTTTTTGCGCACGCGCAAACTAGGCAGCGAAATGCTGCAACTACGGGTACAAATGTAAATAGCCAGCATATTCACTTGATAAACTTCCGACAAGCGCCTAAATACTCCCCTGCATAGTAAGGCCCAAATGAAATGCGAAGACGGAAATATGAACCAGAACACACACTACTTGTGCAAGACCAATCATGGCGCGTTATCGGTATATTTGCAGAGCCACATTTCCCAACTTTATTGTTGTAATTAAACCACGCGTCACTTTCACTTGCATTTAGAGTAATCGCGCTACTTGTGTATTCTCGTTCATGTTTTCGTGATCACGTTTCATTTCTCCATGACTGTTTGTCCCCTTAGGACGCATATCTCCATTGGTGAGCTCATACAGCTACAAATATTGCCCTCGTACTTAACGGAATAGCTGCGAATACGAATGGTAATCTCTAATACCGAGTGTCGGTGAATCTACATCTACGGGAAATAAAATGCAGGCTAACGGGGAGGTGAAAGCTGCTTACAGAGCACAGAGGGTAGCCTACGATATCCACGTCAGAACGTGGCACGGCCGCAACCGGGCATATGAAGTTGAACAGAATGTTTTCTTGGGCTAGTCTGTCAGCATTGTTGAACAAATAAAACATACATAAAAACCAGACGAAGGAGGAACACGAACGTGTTCCTCCTTTTGTCCCGTCTCACATGTGTATAGCCTATTGCAGTTGGGTTTAAGTACAGCAGACTAAAAGTGGAATTGTGGTTATCGTCGAGCTGTTGACTCGACGTACCGAAGTGAAAAAGGAGTGAAGTGTTCAATGCTCTGAAAATGCTCTGCCAAAGAAGCGGGGACACCACCTTCCCGCTTTGGTGGTTACGTGAAAGGGCATCCGGGACCTTTTAGAGTTAGGGTGGTTCCACAGTGCTTTGAGCTGTAGGCGCCTGATTGGATCAGACTTTTCGGGCCGAATTTTCTAATAAGTGGGCGGTCTTTTCTGGGCACAAAAACGTGGTGTTCTGCGCCGCCGGAGAGGTTCGGTATGTAGGCCTGCCTAATCATGAAAATAGATGTTTACAGTTTTCGCCACCCCCATTCCGCCTAATTGCCTCGAGCTTAGCGCTCGGAACGACCCCCGCGCTACCAACACCGAAGGATATATTCCCTCTCCACGAAAAAAATCCCATGGAGCGGGATAAAATTTCTCCTCGTCAAACGCGTGAACTTAAATTTTATGTATGCGATACGTACAAAAATAGTACTGCGCCTACGGATGGTAACTGAACCATCCACCAGACGTGCCGCAGGAGCCCGACTTAACCGTTGAGTTGCATACTAATATATACTAGAGGAACTGTCGCTGCGATCGCGTGACGTCGTGGGCGCCGCCATAGCACCTATCAACGTTCCTCTCTTACTTGGCTTGGCTTGCCACATGGCTTCCTTTCGCCCTGAAACCCAAATGAACAAGAAATGGTAACACTTTTTTTTCTTGTTCGTCTTCAATGAAGCTTCTAAATATTCCCGACGAACAATCTTTTAAGGCTCCAATTTCTCTTGGTAAAACAACTTTAAATAATATTCTACAATAATAGTCGGTGTTTTTGCAGCGATGCGCAGACATACTTCCGGCCTATTTTTGAGTCATGTGGAAAAATTGTCATGGAAAGGAAAATTGGAAAATTTTTACCCTGAAGCACGCCCCGCCCAGTCACCAGCGCCAGATTTCAGTATATTAGTATGAAACTCCACGACCTCAACAATCTTGAATACTTCCTGATTCTCGACTTTGCGCGTTGACCAGAAGGGCCTCAGAAATCAAATCTCACAAACAAGCCGAGCCTTACAAACCTTGGGCGATAACTCCCGTTACGTCGAACACCGACGGAATGCCCATAAGTGGTGACCACGCTTTTGCCGGTACTTGGGTCGGAAACGATGGACGTCGGGGCGTCTGATCAGCTGGCTCTCGTGGGGCGGGCAAGGGCGGCGCAGTTTCGCTGACTTTTTTGCGCGTTGTGACGCTAAGCGCAACAGGAGGGCGCTGGAGCCCCGTCGCTGGAAGACGGCTCTTCCAGAACTGCAGACAAAAACGTGGCCACAAGTTTGGCGTCCTCGGCGTGGCCGGCAGAGTCTTCCGCGTTCTGGAGACTGGCGTTCAGCTTCTTCCGGGTTCCAGAGACCTCGTCGTCCTCTGCCGCCGGAAAGAGCAGGGCGTCGGCGGCTCTGAGCATGCTGCTGTTGATGTCCGGCTTTGGCAGCACCTCGTAGCTGGGTGATGCGGACCGGAGGAAAGAGAGCGCGATGGACGCAGACTCCGCGAACGGGCTGTCTTCATTGCTCACGAAAGGCGTGCCTACGCCGAGTCGGTTGCGTTCTCCGAGCGAAAGGACCTCTCCCTGGGACGACGTCTCTGTCCTGCTATCGCAGAAGAAAGACAGGCAATAATCGATTTGGGTGTCTTGGTGTACATTTAAGAAGGAAGCAATTTCATTTCAGGGATATTGTGTGGTTCAGAGGTACAGAAACGGGGTTAAATAAACTTGGAGATTTCTAAGTAGGGTACGGGTTATTCCAGTAGATTTTCTTGAACCTGTAAAATTTGAAGCCTGTTCCTGTGAGACCAAACACTAATTTATTGTGGTTGCTATTGTCCGTAGAAGTAAAAGTAATAAGCATGCATTGCATATAAATGTACTTCTAGCAGTCCGTGTGTGTATAAACAACGTTGTGTCTTTCTAATAAGATGTGACATCCCTAGCAAAAATATCGAAAAACACAAGAGCGAATACGGAGAAAAAAAATCAGATGCATGAACAGTGGTGCAGTGCTTACTTTGGTACCGAACATAATTATTCACACCCCGGCTTTTTCTAGATAATACATGTAATGCATATAAACGCCCACTTTGCGCCTATATGCACATGGAGGCCAACTTTGCACTAGGCCACACAAGGGTTGGGCTGCAAAAGCTAACACACATTTTACTAGCTAGCGTGAAAGACACGCAGCAAGGGAAACCGTGCTTACCTCTTATCCACGCCGATACTTTTGGCCGTGGCAGCGTCGTAAGCCCTATCGCCTTGAGCTAGCCCTGCCATCCAGAACTGCTGGCGCTTCACAGGAGCCGCCGTAGGCCGCGTATCCAGAGAAAGGAAGCGGGTCTCGGCCTTCAGCGAGCCCACCCTCATGCCGCCATCGAAACGTGCAGACGGAACGCCTTTCAACGTCATGCCAGCGGGCGGCTTCTCAAAGCGCTGGTGATCACTGGCAGCCCCCGATATGGCGTCATCCGCAAACTTGACGCACTTGCTCCGACGGAATGGTGAGGAGAGCGTGTGAGGAGAATGGTTATCCTGTTCAGTGTTCTTTTCGGGGCGTTCTTCAGCTTCTGCAGCCACCGTTTTGTCTCGCGTCGCAGCGTGCGTAGGCGCAGTCACTTCCCACTCGTAAGACGGGGCGGATTCATCGACATCCTTGTTGATGGTGTTGTCCTTGCGGAATGAGAGCAACCCTCGCCGCTGACCGCTGCGTACGAGCGCCAGGCTGTCTTTTCGGGAAGGCTTCGGCGCAGGGGCGCCTCGATTGCTGTCTCTTCGGACGCGCAGTACAATCCCATCGTCTTCGGAGCTGTCAGTACTCGATCTGAAGACCTTCTCCATGAGTCCGGTGACTGATAGATGAGGCGGTCGCCCGGCCGAGCGCCGAGATGACTTGTCGAACGGCGTGAGAGACGACTTTTCGAAAGGAACGGGCGGCGAGAAACTGGACGTCTTCATCACGGTGGTCGTGCTCGTGGGGTCCGGAGAGAAGGTGTCCGGTCTCAGCTGGTCGGGTGGCACTCGAAGGAGACGAGTGAAAGGCACCGGCGGAGAAATTGGGCGGGGGCTTCGCGAGTTGCTTGGCGGTTGCGATTTTTTCGGGCGCCAGGATTTCAGAGGTCCCGTTCGTATCGAGACAGAAGCAGTTGCCGCACTTCGTTGCGTTGATAGAATCTGTTCGTTCTGTCGCAGAAAATTGATGGTGTTGTCGTCCTGCTCTTCGCCATGGAATATCCTACAGTGAGGAAAGCCAAAATAGCGCTTCGTTACGATAGTATCCTACAAAGACGCAACAGGCATACCTGGACGGCCTTCCTTTAGGGTGGCCGTTACGGATTCAAGACAAAGGGAAAGGTGGCGGGCGCGTGAGCTGTCGTTTCACCAGCCACCACTGTATCGTTTCTAGTGCTCTACTCATTGCATCCCTGGACAGATGCTAAAGTGTAACCACAGCAAGGTATACAAATGTGCCTTCTGTTCCTCGTCTACACCGAAAGTCAAGCTGGCTAAAACACTACTTCCGACGCGGGCACATTTCCGGCTGTGAAGAGGTTAAACAAAGCGGAACACAATGGCATATTTCCACCGCATTCTTATACAGGGACTGTATTTGGCAGTACATCCTTTAATGGCCCTGTGTACAAGAGACTGTTTTAAACATGAGAAGTCATTTCCGATGCATCTGTTTCTCACACAAATAGACGCCAGTTCAATATATAACGCACCGGCGCCTAACGCTTCTTTCTACTGCAGATAGTGGTACAGTGGCAGTAACTTCTGTGCGCGCGTTTCCACACAAAGCTTGTTTGAACCGTGAATAGCCCACTGTTTCAGGTCTTCACCAATTGACGAAACTTTCTGAGGGGGCCAGCTGCTAGCCTTTAGACTCGTTTGGCACTCGTTACGCCTTTACCTGGACAGAAAGGCCCTTGGGGCCGATTCTTTTTGTTTAGGTACGCTACGTCATATACTCTCTGTGGTCACGAAGCTGTCAGGCCGTACTTCTCCGGCTTTTAATCAGGTGTGGATGGGGAGTCGAAAGGTGGACTTGGTATGGCGGGTAATTCTGAATATTTGCTAAGAACTTAAGTCACAAGCTTAACTTAGTTTTAAAATCGTCGGTTTTCGGCATAACGCACTTTTGCTCTAGAAATGAAATGTGCGGGTAGCGAGGAAAAAAAATGGCCGCGTATCTGCTCCTTTCGTTGCAAAAGTTGACGCAAGACGATAGTCGACTGGCGCCCCTGGCAAGTAAATGCGTCCCTTCTTTTTCCCGCTCACCTCCGATGCTGTTCATTTGCCGTCTCGTTCCTTCCAAGATAACACGCTAGAGCCTTGCCCAAGTCAATTTAAATTTACCGCGTTCCACTGCTCCAAGACGGGTGCCTCGATGCCAGTGCTACCGTACGGCGGAGACGCGCGTGAATCGGGGCATCCGACTCCAACGTTTATAGAAACACGTTGCCCTACTCCAAGAGTATTCCGAGCGGAACGCGTAACCTATCTAGTGGAACCGTTCGTTGCTGTTGTGGTTAGATTTTTTTATTCCGTAAAGTAGCGCGGGCAATCGCAGGGGATGGTTTTCTGCAGTTGATGTAGTATTCTATTTGCTACCGCAAAAAACAAGCCTCCGTAAATGTTTAATAAAGGAACACTGCAAATATAACTCGTGTATTGATTTTCTACCTTATATTTAGGTAATGTCTTGTCCTTGTTCAACAATGTTTACAAGTACGAACATTAGCACCGGACTTTAACGTTTAGATTTGGCTGTGCGTATATAAGACTTTTGAGCAGCATCTGCTTCACTTTGGCCGGCTAGCTGAATCGAGTGACAGACAGACATACAGATAGACAAGACCGACATTTTCCCGTTCAAGTAGCCCAAGTATCGTTTTTAATCGACCCACTTATGTCTGTTTACCGAATGTTCTAAATGGTGCTTGACGGTAAGGAGCTGTCGCGGTGGCTCAGTGGCTAAGGCGTTGCGCTGCTGAGCTCAAGGACCCCGTTTACATCGCGGCCGCAACGGCCGTGTTTCTGATGCAGACGGAAAAGGAAAGCGTGCGTGTGTTGAAATTATTCTGGAGCGCTCCATTACAGCGCGTCTCATAGCAAAAATAATTTCGGTGCGTAGAACCAAAAACTAAGATTAAATAATCAATTACTTGACGATAAATGAAAACTGACAACATTTTAAAATCTCCTGTCATCGTTGTGTACGCTTGCAGTTCTATACCAATAGACTCTGGCTCGGGAAAAGAGGGCTAATAAAATTCTGTCGTATTTTGTGTCCTGAATTTTTTTTTAATTTCGGAGTTGTGCGAGAACAACACTTGCTTGTAGAAATAAAAATTCGAATGTACAGTTTTGACAGTTTGGGTTTTAGCAGTAATTAGGCATCCAGACTATGGAATAGACAATTGGGGAAACTTGTGTTTAGATAGTAAGTGCTTGTGGCCAGAGTGGCAAAGCCTCCGAGGATTTTTGTTGGTTATTGATCAGTTTCAGTCAGCGGGAGATAATGCTCACACTGAATACGTCCTTCAGATGTAACTCCTTACAAAAGGAAAATTGGGGGAGAAGGAGGTCGTTTTGCCTAATGTCTCATTTATAAATTTGAATGAACAGGTGTTGATTCAATGCGCCGATTGTTTTTATTCGGTTTGTAAAGTCAAACAAGTAATGAAGTCAGTAGCAGAACTCACTTTCGGAAGATAAATGTTCCGCCGATGGTCCCCATGATGATAAGCAGGAGCGCCGCTGGTGATATTGCGGCGATCAGCTTTCCCAAAGAAGGCCTCGCTGCAAGAATACAGAAAACTAATGCTGAGAAACATCTCAGGTTTTACACCTTGAGTTCAAGAAGACAATGTACTACATAAATCCCCTTGAATTTGCGCACCAATAACTTCAGCACCTAGACCGATATAAAACCAGTTGACTGCACAGGCTGAAATGACCATTTGGCACGCCAGACGCCCGGGGACAAATGCTGTCTATCTCATCATTGAGCGTTACCTTCTGGCCCACAGATTGAATCGAGCAGAAGTGCAACCATATTCCCAAGAGTGTTCGGTCGCTACAATCACTCGTCATAAGTAGTAGTAGAAACTTTATTTTGAGCTCGATGCGACGGTGTCTTCAGACGCCGGACGGGGCAGGTTCCCTTGTCTCGGGACCCGTATGCAGCCAGAAACTCCTGGCCCCTGGCCGCCAGTGCAAGCTGGGTTGGCAGGGCGGGGCTGGACCGCAAGGTCTCCCATCGCTCGTGGAGTGGGGTTGGGGGGGAAGGAGGGGGGTGGGAGGTATGGGTGTCTTGAGTTTAGTGCACTCTGCGATAATGTGTGCAAGAGTGCCGACGTTCTCTGCGCAGAATAGGCATTTGTCCTCCTCTCGTTCTGGATAGAATTTGTGTAGTAGGACGGGGTGCGCAAGCGACCCCGCCTGAATTAGCCTGATTATCGTTTGCTGGTCCCTGGTCAGGGCGCGATGCGGCTTAGGGAGGGTACACCGCTGCTCTCTGTACTCGTGCGTTATCTTTTTGTGTGTGAGTATCGGGGTTGGGGTGCCGGTGTCCTGCCCTGCCCGGAGGGGCATTGCTCGGGCGTGGTAGTTGGCGATAACGTTGCCGGCCACCTTTGTATGGGCACGCACCCACGTGAGCTCTATGGCTCGCCCCGGTGCCCTACTCTTGGATATAATTGCGGCTGCCTCTGAGGCGATCACCCCTTTCCTGAAGCCGCAGACCGCTCTTTTCGAGTCGGTAAGCACTACCCCGACGCCCGGTTGGACGAGCGCCAGGGCTATGGCCACCTCCTCGGCCGTCGTTGTGTCCTTGGTCTTCACCGCAGCACTGGTGACCAGCCTCGTTATAAACTGGCATCTTTCCCGGGCTTGCGTTCGGCTAGTTAGTATTTCATAAAGTTCATCTTCAGTGCCCAAAATTAACACGAACAAGGAAGACAAGGACAAATGCTACTTTCCTGGCATTTTTTTATTTGATATTTGCTTAAACTTCTGTAAACTATTCTCAAAGCTCTGTGGTTATGTGTAAGGTAAAAAAATTCACAGCATATCCACGGGGGGAATGATGATGAGTGGGCGAAGCTCCTGAGGGGAAATCATCGGTAAAACCGTGACTCTTCAGTGAAAGTTCGCCCACTACATCTGTGTCCGAACGTAACGTCTAGAAAGTCTCGCTTAAACCGCGCGTCGGCACCTTGGGGCTGAGCTCGCCTGATGCGTTTTGCAGACGCCTCACGAGCTCTCACTGCATCGGGGTCTTCCTGCCGATACGCGCGCTTTCTCGCCGCTTCCCGTTCTCTGACGTTTTGGAGATCCTCTTCGCGCCGCAGCCGTGCCGCTTCGCGTACGGCAGGGTCCCCGCGCCGTTGCCGTGACGCTTGGGCATCTCGTTCTAGAACGCTGGGATCTTGGCGGCGTCGTCGCGCAGCCAGACGACACGCTTCGGCCTCCCGCTCTCGTACGGCAGGATCTTGGCGGCGGCGTCGCGCAGCTTCACGGAGCGCTTCTGCCTCGCGGGCTCGCACATCTGCAGCCTTATCCATCGGGCGACTCCGAGCGCGCGCCAACAGCGAACGGATTTTATTACAACGCTCCCCGCCATCTAGTAAACAATCCAAGAACTAAACTAGAGGTAGCCACGCCATCTAGTAAACAATCCAAGCGCATCTTTTCATCATATACAAGTACCGCCATCTAGTAAACAATCCAAGAACTAAACTAGAGGTAGCCACGCCATCTAGTAAACAATCCAAGAACTAAACTAGAGGTGGCTACATACATACGTCGAGGATGGACAGACCCACGCCTTAAGGAGCTTCGCCCCTAAAAAGCTAAATGAAAGAGGGTTTTGAAATTGTTTTATAGGAAGGTTGCTTTACTAGGCTGCAAGCAGCGCGCGTGTTGATGCTCACCTTCTAGGCAATCCCCGTTCGCCCGCAGCTCGAAGGGAAGCGGGCAGTAGCAGAGGAAGTCGACGCAGCGCATGTGGGCGTTCCGGTGGCTGCACTCCTGGTTGTAGCGGCACGACTCGTACAGGTACTTGGCTGCACCACCCGAAGAGCCCGTCAACACAGGTTTGCTTTAAAAAAAAGAAATCCTGGGGACACCTGAGCACTTCTTACGAGCTGTGAATGCCAAATGGATATGCCGGTATTTTGGGCGTTATGGTGCCTCGGTACCAGCGACGCCGCCGTACAGTGGAGACGCGCGTGCATCGAGGCACCCAAGTGGGCGCCATTGCGCCGAGCCCCCTCCATTGCTGCTGACTGCTAATGTCGTGGGGGCGCATTCCTGTCTACTTTCGGTAGTTTTAAATCCCACAGATAAACACTAAGCGATTACGGAATCTCTCTAATTTGATCATTTTGATCAGAAAGCCCAATATGCACGTTTTATGCGATGCAGAAAACAGGCAAATTGGGGTTTGTGGGATGCGTTGTAGATATTAAAGCATTGCAATTTACTCACACATTTAACTTAATAAACGTGAAACGTATGCGAACTGCAGATGCAGTACTAGTCGGTGACCGCACTGTATCAAAAATTAGGCACTGTTACTAGACAAAGAAGTGGGCAGGGGTGCACTCCACTATGCAAGCCCGTCCGAAGGCGACGACATACTGAATACGGTCAAACCTGGATGTAACGAAGTTGACTAAGGTGTGCAATTTTTCGTTGCATACAGGTTTTTTGTTACATGCAGGTTTCCAGTTAAGGCTCGCGGGAATGAAGCAGAGGGAGAGAGGATAAACTTTTTGCGAAAAAAAAAAACAGAAATGAACCCCAAATTTGAGAAATCAGTGAAGGTGGACTCACCCTTCATGGATTTATTTCAACATGAAGAACTTCATGAGCTGCGCCTCCTGCTTTCGTACGAACTTGAGCACTACACGGCGCTCTAAAGAAGCAAGGTAACCTAAACCCGTATTAACAAACGTAACTTAAGTATCACTTTAGCCGTTTGACACGTTTCGGCGTGTTAACGTGTTACAAGAACCAAACGTATCCGGAAATGGTGCCTTTTTGCGAACTTGATGCTTTTTACCGCCCTCAAGATTGTTGGGATACTATACCAGGCGGCAACATTCTTCTTTCTCGCCAGCGGAGATGGCATTTAAAATTCCGCGATTTTCTTGAAAATACACAACTTTTCGTTTTCTAACGCAGCACTCGTCACCGACGAACCGATAACACCGATAGAAGTGGAGCCGCGCGACGACACGCCGACAGGACGGCCTACCTATCACCTCGAAACTTAAGTGTGGAACCGAAACAGCACTCGTTGATTTGATTGATTGTAGGGTTTAACGCGCCGACACAACGCAGATGATGAGGCGCGCCGTAGTGGAGGGCTCCGGATAAATTTTGACCACCGTGGGATCTTTAACGTGCGCAGAAATCTCGAACACACAGACGTTTTTGCTTTTCGCCTCCATCAGAAAAGCGGCCAGCCATGGCCGGGAATCGAACCCGCGACCCTAGTGCTCAGTAGTGCAATGCCTTAGCCACTGAGCCACCGCGGCGGGTCCGAAACCGCACTCACACGTGGAAACGCACGGTAGTTTGCGGTGCGGGCGAAAAAAAAAAAAACATTGAGGGTAGTTAGTCTTTCAAGCTGGTGTGGTAGTCACGCTACACAAGCGGGACCAGAGTGACTGCTACGTTAGCCACGGGATGGTGCTACCCCTATGGTGATTATCATCATCATCATGACGAATTTCGTGTTAAGGCGTTTCTAGACGCTTTCATTGCTGCTGGCTGCTTGCGTTGGGGCTAGTATTCGCTAAATTAGTTAGTTTCTCCTGCCGATTTTTTACTAAAAGGGCAAAAAACAATGACTTATCAGCTCGCCGAAACGCCGCGACGATTCGTTACATACATGTTGCAAACGCATGGGCTTCAATGGGGCTGGCAATAGGGCATTAAAAAGCTTCGGTAAATTCAGGAATTTGTTGCATAGAGGTTAGTTGCATCCAGGTATAACTGCTTAGATTAACCCCAGTGTTCCCTCGTGCTATCACGGCAGCGCACTAAAATCATCGCTTTATCTACCATGTTCATATCTTTCGCCCTGCCATGCACAGCTGCGGGTGTGGTCGTCAGAAATTGGGGAACTGTCTAGGAAAGGACCGGCGCCACCGCTGGTATGACGGGCCAAAACGAATGAAAGGGGGGTCGCACTAGCTGTGCAACGCATTCGGCAAATGTCATCGGCATGGAAACTGAAGTACCATGTGTCAGCGGCGCAGGTACTGTAGTACCTGCGCAGCAGTTAGAGGTACAGCAGCTGTGGTCGCGTGGTTATCAGGTACCAGAGCCTCGGCGACCCTGTTGTCGGATGGTACCCTGCAGTGCTGAAGGAAGGCCCCCTCTGCAAACGGCACCAGCTATAGCTGACGCGCTAACACTCCGTGAAGAAATTGGGTGACTTTCGTCTCAAGTTGAACTTGCCTAGACGCGAACGTACGACTTGGTAGTGGCTCATTCTCCCCCAATTAATGGCTCACCAAGGCGGCTTCGCAGTTCATCGAAACTTTGGTACAAGCCAATGACTTCGATCTCAGATTTCTGCTCCTTGGAAACGAGCATGTGGAATACATCGTCGTCGATTCTTTTCAGGATGTGCTTGATCTTCTCAGCGTCAGGCATGGGCGTGTTGAAACGACGGCAGATATCCACGCTGTCTTCAATAGAACTTGAATTTTCTTGCCCGGTTGTCGCGCTTGTCCTCGTAGACAATATTCAGCATGGCGGTTCTATCAAAAACCTCAGTGAAGCTGGTCTTAAAAATCAGACGAGGCCCTGATGTCTGCTGCGTGGTTTGGATACAATTTGGTGACGTGCGTGAGGTAGAATATAACAAGGATAACATAGTTTAGTTTGGTAAAATCATCCATTTGTTGTGACGACTCACTAGCTCGTAAGATGAACACCAGTCTTCATCGTCATGGTCACCTGTGCCGCCAAAAGTGCCGAGTTGCGCTTACGGAGCGTATACCGGTGCAGGTGACCGATGGCATCTACCGAGGTGGTTGATGGCTGGCGTCAACGGCGGCAATGGGCGCGGCATGATTCGAAGCTACAGGCTAGATCACTTTGGGCTGCTTTCCTATTGGATCCTTTTTTGTGGTTTAAGCTATCCTGCCATTCAACCATCTTCCAACACCAATAACCATATTACCCGTTTTATCGAAGGCCATCGAGGGGAGTATATTCCGAAGGCTCTCTAAATATATCTCTAAATATACCATTTTTGCTCTGTACAAGATGCTTTTTGCAGAAGCCATTCCACAGACACTACATAAAATAAAAAACAGATGAAAAAAATTCTAAAATTAACATTAGGAATTCACGTCGACTTTTACAAAGCATTTCCTCCCACAAGTCACGAAATTCTACGGAATAAATTCCACTCTTTTGCAATTCGTGGTGCTGCTTCTGACCTTACTGCAACTAATTAAAATCATCGACAAATCATCGTGTCGTCTCCTTCTTCTCGTGTCTGTCAATTTTGCGCTGTTCCCCTCCTTCAAACAATATACAACTTTACACAAATTACCATCTGAACCTAGACGCGCTAAAATGAGGTGCACCCCAAGGTAGTATATTCGGCCCCCGCTATTTTGCCTATCCGCCAAGGATGTCCGCCGTATTGTTTCACATCCTGGTGTTCACCTTTATAGGCTACGCTGATGACACTACCTTTACCTGAGGAATAAGTACAAGTGATATTAAAAATATTGTAAAAAATGTTTCTACTTTTATTTGTTTTTGTTTTTAATATATTTGTTTTGATTTTTTGATTGATTGATTTTTTATGATTGATTGATTGATTGATTGATTGATTGATTGATTGATTGATTGATTGATTGATTGATTGATTGATTGATTGATTGATTGATTGATTGATTGATTGATTGATTGATTGATTGATTGATTGATTGATTGACGCTCTCACGCCTTTCATGCATTTCACGCTCTCTAACACACTATTTTGCCGCTTTGCAGATATAGGATGCCTCGTGAACGACTTCGTCCCTCACGCATACGTTATTTTAGGGACATCTCCTGCCTCTACGACTGGCCCATTGCTTCCGTTTTGTGCGTGCCTGGCGATTCTGAATTTCGCCGCTTGTTTTAGACCCTCTTAGACAACAACACGCCATGCTGATGCAGTCACTGATTTCCCGCTGATCTAGCCCGCCTGCTCGAACTCCCTAATTACCGTGTTTTGGCCGCCGCCTCAACCATAACGGACGCTTTCCCAGCATGTGGCCTTGAGCCGCTTCAACAGCGAGACTTCAGGGACGCAAGCTGATGGGGCATAGACTGCTAATCTCATTGAAGACTTCCATGGCATCCCTGGAACGGGACGCAGCCTAGGAATTTAAGTATCAGGCCAAGGAAATAGCGCAGGCGAACGACGATGAACGCCGAACTATTTGAATTGAAAAATTGTGTCCGCGCGGCGACGTGACGCAATGCAAGCATGACATTTCGCACTGTGCAGCGGGAGATATTTCTAAATGAAGCTTCAGGCGTCTATAATCGCCTCATTTGATTCTTTGGATGCTCGAATACGGCGTTCGGGCAAATTGTGGGGAAGCGGACAGGAGGAAGTTTTTCGGAGTGCATAATGAGGTAAGACCTTTCCGGAGACTAACGAGGGGCGATTATCAAACTGTATGCACTAAGCAAGGAAGTATTGGCCGCTGGGTATTGTGAATGTCTGGCTGAGTAATTAACCCATGCGGGCACATGTACTTAGAATGTGACACTTCAAAGCGAAGTTTTATGTACTAGGATTTGTGCATTTTTCATGAGCGAGGATGATAATGCCTTGCAGCAAAGCCAACTTGATCGCAAATGCTCAGCAGGAAACGGCTGTAACGCTTGTTTTATCAAAGCTTTCCCAAAAGCAGTTACACCTAAATTGGCCACTAAAACGACTCTATAAGTATGCGGAGTTTCATTTTCTTGCCATAGTTAGTTCACAGTAATTATCGCCATAGAATTCCCGTCTGCTGCCAGTACACGGGAATGTATGGAAACGTGTGGTTACAGAAGATGGCCTATGTCTTGTTTTATAGAAACCAACCGGTCACAAATCATGTTGCAGTTCAGAACCGTCTATCAGCACATCGAGTTGTATTTACTTGTCGTAATTAGGTTCCCCAAAAAATAATCTATACGTTTGTTTAAAGTTTTCTGTTACCTCTGACTCATGTGCTAAACAACTTCTTGGCCATCCCCCTTCATAGAGTAGAGTAGATAGTAATTTTTGCTTAAGTAAGAGGTCGAATCATCGCGCGAAATAAATAAATCCGCAGTAAAGTGAGACCGCAGGATGAAAGAAACACACTGAGGTAATTTTCATTGTTATTGGGAGGCCTGCATTCCGGAAAGTTTAGCCACACGAGTGGTTGAAGACCGCATCCGGTCATTAGCGTCCCAACCCAAGCCCGAGTCGAGGTCTTCACCTGCTAAGCACGTGTCGATGCCCTGAACCTGGACTCTCACTGGCGTGTCAAACGCACACCTGCACACCCACTCCTGACAGGACAGGCCCCGCTCCGACCGGCAGTCGTCGTCGCGGGCGCACGGCTGGCCGAAGTTCCTCCGGTAATGGGTGTCTAGGGAAGTAACGAGGGGCGAAGTATTACTCTCGCGGTTCACAGCAAGTTTACATTCACTTCGCCTGATGGACAAAACTCCTTGACACAAGTGTATCATTGAATAAGTAGACAAAAACATAAACGCTTTAGTCCGGCCTGTACTCAAAAACAACACATCAACTTCTCCCGATTGATCGAATGCTGCGAACGGTGTTAACCAACTGAGTGACGACAGAGAAAGCTTTTCTTAAACAGCGTTGAAAACTACTCAATGTTTTTTTAGTAAATGAAGAATATGACCATTCAAAGTTCTAGCATTAGCATTCCCACCGATCTTGAAAAAACTGTTCACTTGCAAAAAAATGCCCCCGTTGCTCTATTGCGCATGTTTCGGCCTGGCCGCAATAAAAAAATCAACATATATGATATATTCAGCTGCAGGCACGTTAATAGGGTGTTCTTAACGTCTGCTAAAGGAAAAATTAAAGTAGATCTCCGTTTATTAACTTAGTGTGGAAATGTTACGTGAAGCCACAGTAAAGATGATTACCTTGGTTGGCTCGCATCTCGAGTCTTATCACTACATATAAATCTCAAAACGCCATCTCAGGCAACATCAGTGATTCGGCGTAAGAAACACGATTTAGATCTCAGAGAGTGAGCTTATCGAGGCTTAAAACACGAAACACAGACTTTGTAACCACGAACAAACACATTCGTTAATCGACCAGATTTGGCGGAAACCCCCTTAGGTGAAGTAATTTTCTGCGAAAAGAATTCGATATCCACCACAATGCGGCCGTACGGCTACAGAGGAAAGCTGTACAGCTTTCTTTTGAAGCAGTACGGCTGCATTGAGGCGGATGTCGAATTTTGTTTCACAATAACTCACCTTCGTCATTATTCGTCCCGGCAGGAATTGAGCTGCGATTCCCTGGAAATTTTCTGCCGGTGGGTGCGACTGCGGCTCCAGGAGGGAGAACCTCGCGCACGTCGCCGCCGAACGGGATACTGCGTTAAAATGCACAAGAAAGGAACCAAGTAGCAATCAAAATCAAAGCCTTCAAGTGCTGTTTCTGAACGCACGAAAGCAGTCTACAAATAGAGCAGCCCTCTGATGGAAATTCCATTCCTGCGCGATATCGGAAATGTTTAAAGCGAAGTAGGCATTCAAAACGTTAACATAAAAATTTAGTGTTCACCAAAACGAAACAAATAAAGTTTAAGATTTGGCCTTTCCAAATGGTGGGACATCAAAGACTCGGATGCTTGTTCGCGTATTTTCTTTTGCCTTTTTTGTAAAAATGATCGTCATTCTCCTCCAGTATTCTAAAACATTTCTCTGACAGCGTTGTGTGAATTGGTCCCGGCGTCTTGCATAATTAACGTCGATATAATGCGCTGGAATATTTAGGAGTCAAAAATTTATTTCCCATGAAAAGCAGACCGTGCGGAGACAGGCCAGAGGTGTAGTGCTTTTAATTCAAATACATTGATCTGTATAAAATGGACTCAATGGAATTACTATTTGAACATAATTAATCCATTCATTGTGTTTTTATTCACTCCTTACTGCACTTTCGTTGCTTAAAAACTAGCCCCTTAACATTTGTCATCTACAACACGTGAGTTGACAACGCAACCGATTACATTGATTGGTTTTCATCAATGCAATTACGGATGCTCATGTATAAAAGCATGTTTTTTTTTCATATTCATGTGGAGGGTATTAAAATTGGAGTACGTTCTGATTGAGGTGAAAACAACAAGATGGGCAGGCTACATATCTGATGACATGGGCTCAACTGGAAGGAAAATTTGCATAACTTGTTCCAGAATTTTTAGGCCAGAATTTATGTACCCTTCCTACACGGGGATACCAGCTATACCAATCCACCCCGGACTGAACGGCAATGCATCGAAACTTAATTCAGTGATTCAGTGATTGCATTGGAAGATGGTTTTTATATTATTTTAGGGCAGTTTTTTTGTGCCCTGTGTCAAAAGCGACTCAACACTCTCCTTCCCACCTCGCCTTTAAAAATAATGCGCGGAACAGCACTGTACACGCGAAAAAAGAGAAGCAAATGCACAGACAACCGAAATGCCAGATTTGAACGCCGACTCCTCAGTGGAGAATCCGCTGGCGGCATCTCCACTTCGCGGAGCCGCACTCCAAACTAATGTCGCCCGGTAAGACCCAGCTGTTTCAGGTGTACAGTACCGGGCTCCTGCGCTTAAGATTCCCGCTGAGACTGAACTTTGACTTAGGGAACGCCGTCACCCCTCACTTCAGAGAGCACCTTTCGCCACTCCGACAACATTGTACTAAAAATACACCGCATCTCAGGCGCCCCAAGATGTCCCACATGCAACTTGCACACACATCGTGCGCGACCTGGAGATGCTCAGAAATCACGGGAGGCCCATTGACAACCGCAATTAGGGCCAATGCGACTTCGAGGAACTGACTACGACAACCTGGATGTAGGCCAACTCGTGCGGGAAAATAAAGCTTGCCTTTCTCTATCATCATTTCGGAGCCCAGTCGTAGTACGAACGCGTAAAATCCCCATTAGACCGTTTCGACTTACAGTACGTCTCGGGGGTTGCCTTCGCCGTACGCTGCTTGGAAGACGCTAATCGCTGAGGCGAGAGCGAGGGTGTACACCTCCATCTGCAATAATAAGAGGAACGTCCCCTTAAAAAATAGGCCAGTGCACGCAAGGCGGTAGGAATATTCAACACGTTGGCCAGACTATCACGATAAGTCAACGTGTCTCCTGTCACAAGCCGTTCACAGTGAAAATAGCGTTGGATACGGTGCCAGTTTTAGACGGAGGTCGTACCCACCTTGCGAATGAAAGCAGGGAGAATGCTGCAGAAATTACGCGCATCTCGTGGGCGCTTGGCAGGACTACCGTCCTCTTTCTCCTCTTCTGGCGGTAGTCGACGGCACGTGGCGAAATTGAAAGATGAAGAGCCTATATCCGGGTCCGGCTGGCCAGGGAAGCCCTCCACTGCTCGAAGGTTGGGTTGGAAAGGGGGGGCAAGTCTGGAGTTCGTTGGCACTCCCACAGTATATGGTAGAGGGTGCCAGCTGGGGACAGTGAGCACAGAGGGAAGAGTGTTGGGTGAGGAAGATGAGGTGGAGGCGGGTGGGATGTGGATAGGTATTCGTTTGGAGCCCGCCGCCAAGTTGTAGCGTTCCTCTCTGGAGAGGCGCCAGTGTGGTGGAGGGAGGACGACGCGAGTTTGCCGGGTAATGCGCGAGAATCTCCGGTTGTAGCCACTGAGTGGGTGTGGTTTGATCGTGAGGGGGTAAACATTGGCCACCGTCGGCAATGGCTCGGTGTATCATATCGCGAGCCGCGGCGTGAGCCGCTTCATTGCCGGGGATGGCGGCGTGTCCAGGAGCCCAGACGATGCGGATGTCAGTGGTTGTGAGCAGTTTTTGAGGATGTGAAGTGCTGATGAAGGAATTCGGCCAATTTGGTAATTTCAGCACAATTGTGGCATGAAAGGAAAAAAGACAAATCAATAGGTTCAGCAAATTCTTACATAATATTTCAGCTACGTACATAGTTCTGTCAAACACGTTTGTGAATTTAAGAAAAGAAACCAGTTACTTCAAATGCTTGAAATATAGGTGTTAGTACTTAAAATTTGTAGTTGCCCCTTTATTTGTTGAAACAAAATACACAGAAGAAGCGAAATAAGTTAAGCCGGTGAGTACAAATACTTTGGCCATTTAAACTCATATTTTTTTAAGTTACTCATTAGTATCGACCACATTGCAGCCTGTGAAACCCGAAGTGAACCTGGTGAATAACGGCAACAATATAGGAATAACAATGAATTAGGTAAATTTAAGCACCAGAGACTAATTTAATTGTCATAACTAGGTCCTTTAGAAATACCATATAAAAACTTTTTGAAATGTAGCGTCAATGTTATTGGTACAGTTTTTTCTTATTATGACTCCTGGGCATACTCGCTTACATATGAAAGGTTCAACTCAGCATTTCAAAAAAGGACACGGACATATTTTAAATATGTGGAATATGAAAAGAAACGGCCCAAAATAAATCTACAGAAAATACCTGGGTAAAATACCCAGCGAGAGACTTTTTTTTATTACGTGCATGTGAATTTTTGCGAGCCGCTTTTTGCGAACGGGGAAATTCCTGAAAACTTGCACGTTTATAAAAGTATGTGCTTCAAGCACTGAAGTTGTAGTAAGGCATCACGCAACTAGCCAACTTCTTCGCTGGAACGCGCACTCAAGGAAAGTAAAGCTGGTTCGTTTGCGGGGGGGAAGTTCAATGAAGTTAGCTCAACCTATTTTTCGATGGAGTTAACCGGCGCTGGGCGGCTTAAATTTTAAAATCAAACTCCTCAAAATTTTGAGCTCATGAATTGGTAATACTCGACGTGTTTACTCTGAACTTCCCCGACTCTTCCGGGAGTTTTGACTCACACGCTTCAAACTCTCCCTTTCCCTTGGCTTTTCTAGATTCAGACTCAATAGTTTTGTACACTGCACTACTGAAATTTCGGTAACAATGTTTTGGAATACCACTTTATTTCTGTTTGCTAAAAACAAATCACAATCATTTCCTGTGGACAGAAAACTTGTAAGAACATATAAATCTAGTAAAAAAGTATTCTATGGCCGGAGATAAGTGTGCGCTATATTGATGTCAATATACCGATAATGCAACGGATGCCATTTATTCTTGAATCATAATTGAACTTGGTTCAGCCACCCGGCCAAAGCGAAACAAAAGCTGCGCAGTAGCCTTATATACCCACAGGCAAATCTAAACGTCTAGGTCCGGTGTCACTAGTTCATAATTGTCAACATTGCTGAACAAGAACAATACATTATGTAATATAAGCCAGCAAATCAATACATAAGTGCTATTTGCAGTGCTTCTTTATTAAAAAATCATGGATGCTTAGTTTTTCAAATCAAATACTACATCAATGGCAGGAAACCGTCGCCTGCTGTTGCCAGCGCTACCTCCTGGCGGCATTATTTCGCTTACCATCGTAAAACCCAACCCAATGAGCATTCCTAACTAAACGTGCGCCGGGACCGCTGGTTAACTACATATATTTGCCTTTGCGCTATATTATGGGGACATGTGTGACAAATGGAAGCGGTTCCAGGGGTTTCGAATGGCTCTGGGTATATAAACCTCTTGTTCAGGTGTCCTCTTAACTTTTGGCCGGAAGGTTCGATCGAGGGAGAAGCGAGTATCTTTTCGAAGCCTCTGTTTGGGTCCGTGACGCCGCGTGACTACGGTGGCTAGATAGCGTGACCGCGGGCAAGCTACGACGGCAAGCCGGGCCACTAACGTGCTACGCACTTAAAAATGACGTCATTACTGGAGACCGGAGTTCAAGGACTTTGCAGGAACTCCAGACCGTCGACCGAAAGTGGCGGCAACGGCGATCGCTCGGTGAAGTTGCAGCCTTTGCGCGCGTGTTGTGAGCGGCGTGTTTTGCATCGTGGTTCGGAAAACAGAATGTCCACAAGTATTTGGCCGTGGCTAATTAAGTTATATGAGATGCACTGAAAAGTATCAGGTCACGCCGCTGACAACCAAGACGCTAGAATGCGTGGCAGGGCGCTGTCGTACATTTCCATCAGAAAAGCTGCCGTAGTCAGCAATCCTCAGCACTGCGAGTTAACTTCGCCTCTCTTTATATTAAGCACTGAACCTTAACATCGGATTTAGACCTTACGCCTGCGAACGAAACTAAGAGTATGCAATAAAAGCCCAATTAATTTGCCAATCTACAGCTTTATGCTGACACCCTTCAGCGCCTGGAAAATGTTCAATAAACTCACTCATATAATTTTTCTTCCAGTGCAAGATATTTCAAATACCCTAGAAAAGCAAAAGCTTTATAACGTCATTGTGGAAAAAAAAAACCGTTTGCCACTCCGGGGAGGAACATGTTCGTTAGAAATGAAAGTTGTTGACGGCAAAAGCATGTTTTTGCGCAGATAAATTTGTTCCCCACAAGCGAGGCAGAGCTTTCCTCACTTAGCATAAGAAGAAAAGTCAAACAAATATTATACACCAGCACGTTACCATTTTAATTTGCGTCGGTAAACTTTCCAAATTGGGTAGGAGACCAGGGGTGGGCGGGATTAGTGCAGAGCTCGTCAGCAAAAATAAAATTTATGTAAGAACGGTTGCACGCGTGTCACCCAGTGTCATTGAGCGCAACCGCTTTGTCTGACATTTAAGCGGATAAACAGACTATATTACCAGCCTCTTTGATGAGCGCTACTTCATTTTTATGTGCAGGCAACCAATAACTTCCGCATTTTATTTGCGGATGCGCTATCAGCACTTTGCTCATAACATTTTTGTACGGCCTCCGTTTCTTGAACCATAACTGGCAGTTGCGGTTTTCAACGTCACTGGTATTTTCTTCGCGCCAATAAAACCTAGATGAATACGGGTGTTTTTAACTCGCCTGCCTACTGGAAGGTTACTAATGGTGGACGGATGCGTAACCCCCAGCTGTTTACATAGACCCTTAAGCAACGTGGTTGTATCGTTCTTACGACTTCTTCCGTTCCCGTTACCGCTAGATGCCTATACCTGTCATTCGAATCATCAATTCCAGCATGCAAAACAACAACAAGAAGCGCCGAATCCCCAGGCTTTTAACGAAAAACAGCAAGAGCGTCGCGGCTGTAGCGACCCGCCATCACGTAAGGGAGTGAGCTGCAAGGCTGCAAGCAGCCATAGTTTTCGAAGCCTGTGGCAAGCGAGCGCTTCGCGTCACCTCTTATATCACTTATTTCGCCAGCGAGTGATAAATGGCCCATCACGCGTGGTAACGGAGCCCGTCTTGTTCGTTCAGCCACCGGATGGCTTGGACACGGGTGCAAGTGACGCTGCCGGGTAAAAAATGGGAGCAAATGAATGGCCTCAGAAAGGGAGTGGCGGCGGAGGTAGAAGAGATGAAAACACAGAGAAAGCAGATTAGTGGTTGGTCCCCAGTTGCTGCCGCCTCTGAGAACCGAGAAAATATTCGGGAAACCACAGGGGAAGCCTTTATCTTTTTAGTAGTTAACTTCGTTTAGCGCATGTTGCTAGACCAGACACTAACACGCAATGTTGGGAGATTTAGTTATTAATGAAGGTACTTCTATTTATCCATATACGGTCTTTTTCACTTTCAGCAGAATGCACATTTCTCGAGTCCACACTCTACTAGGTGATATCTCGAAAACCAACAATCCGAAATTAGAGTCCGCCAGTGCTTTAAGTGTAAAGGCAGCAAGTAGAAATTACTGATATGTAAACCACACCAATATGTAAACGACCATAAAATTCACACAGGAACGAGCTGTTTATGAAAAGCTGCGGTTCGCATTTAAATTCAGGCCCTTCACAACACTGCTGCGTTCGAAGGAGCCGACGAAGTGTTGCCCTTCCTGTGCGGCCACTTGTTTTACAAACCAGCATAATTGCAAAATCCTTCAAAGGCTTCCTTTTTTTTTTTGTTTCATAGTCCCTGCAAATGTTTTGTACAATAGGTTGGAACCCAACGACGTTTTGTTAAGGTTGTGCTTAATCCTAGGCTTAAATGCTATGCCTGAAACCCTTTGAAGCGTTATTCCGGAAAAACCCGCCTTAGTTATCCAAGAAAACAAAAACAAAAATGGAACAATGGCATAGAAGCGTTGTAATCTTGTCTGCGTAAGATTGAGTTTAGAGTGGCTCGTAATCCCTTCGATGGTGCACGTGTAAACACGGCGGCGTGACTACTACCCGGAAACAACACGGGAGATTACACGACATGGATTGCACGTAGTTAAACAGTTGCTGGGGATTACAAGGGTACTTGGAAACGGTTGCTAGTCCACTTCTCCCCTTTGTGTAGCGGGGTGTTTTTTTTTTTTTGTCAAGTTATTTTTTACCGGTATGGGCTATCTATATAATGTTAGCACATCTTGAACATGTACGTGCACGACAAAATTGCCCCTTCTATTCTGCCACCTCCTTTCTGAATATCACTGATTTGTATAACTTTTATTTTGTGATGCATCTTGCTTTAAAATATCTGCTGCAATGACTATACTTTCTGGGGCTTGACTGCAATGGCCTTATGAATAGAGAGAAATGCGTGTTCGCGTGCGAAACAGAGTGCTTCACCGGAACCGGTTAAAAATCGCGTATTCAGCGCACGTACTCCTCGCTACCATGGCAGCGGCGCTGTTTATGCGGTCGCACTGACTGTAGTACAGTCGGCGAATTGACGTTTAATATCGCGCTAACGGCAGAGCCTCCGTTGAAAAGCTCCAACAAACCAACCTTTATATGTTTGGATTTCCCGCTAAGCAAACATCTATGTGTTTTCCCTGCGTTCCTCTCCAGAGAGCAACTCAATTCCCACTTCCGTCCCATTGTTTGCGTACGCTCTGAGTGACATGTCATACGGGAATAAGGTAGCGAATAATCGGAATTGGGCGAGTTGTTCATGATGGTCAGCGCAGACGAAAACTGAACAAGAAGAGTAAGGACCACACAAAAGCTGACACAAGCAGCGCTTGTAAGGACGACACAAGCAGCGCTTGTGTCGTCCTTATTCTTTTGGTCCGGTTTTAGTCTGCGCTGACCATTATGAATGGAAGTCATACGGGGACACCATTCCGTTCCAGGAGTATAGGCCGGTGATGGCTCTTTTATTTTTTCCTTCCTCCTTCACTGACGTTTCTCGTGGTTCCGCACTTCCGTTGACGTTTCGCCTTTGTACTTTTTCAAGTCGTTTGCCTCGCTCATAATGGCTCTCCAAACTTATTCAGCTTACAACTGGTTTTATTTGCTCTCGCTCTGCGAAGCTGCCTGCTCACAGGCGCCCTTCGCTTCGTAGCAGGTGTTGGCTATTCTGCTGTGATTAAATGCCGGTTTCGACGCATCGGGGCGAGGAAAGTTTATTATCGCAGAAAACGATTTTCTTAACGTTGCCACCACAGGCAACGTAATTCGTGATTAATAGGTGTGCACGTTTCTCGGAACTCTTTTAGCGGAATTGAACCAATGCTTGTTTGAAAAAAATTGTAGTAGCGAGTGGTACGGGAAGTGGTCTACATTCGTTTCTTTTAGACTGATGCTCCATATAGGGACTTTTTTTTTTCTTTTAAAGCGTGACTGATGGGAAAATTCACTTATGTCGTAATATGGAGTACTTGGCAGCATCGACCGAGTGGCTGGTGAAACGCAGCCCCTTACGCCAAATGTGGTAGCCTGCTTGGTGTATGTTACACGCAAATTCACTAATGCAACCCAGCTCCACAGCGGACAATTCGCTCTTAATTTTTGTTTCCAGAGTAATGGGGGAGTATTTTAAAGTCCCCGTGGTCGTGCTAAGTCTAAGAGGGGCAGAATGGGTTGAGAAATTACGCACCCCTACGTCTAACGACAACGATGGTTGAACGGAACCTTTCTCGTGAT
Source organism: Haemaphysalis longicornis (assembly GCA_013339765.2). Taxonomy (NCBI): domain Eukaryota; kingdom Metazoa; phylum Arthropoda; class Arachnida; order Ixodida; family Ixodidae; genus Haemaphysalis; species Haemaphysalis longicornis. Next base: position 29,484,801 of record CM023456.1, read on the forward strand.
GAATTCTTTGGCTGGCCAATCCCACACTGAGAGTATGTGCTACTCTGTAAATGCGCACCACTTTTCTAGAACACCCACAGCAACTCTCGGGTTTGCACTCGGTAGGCCAAACGTTTTGGGTTTGAGGTGTACGGTGCGAATGGGTACCTGCTACTTGGCGTTCGCTTCGACCATGTCGCAATGAACCAATCGGATAGACGCCGGCTTCATAACCTGAGTGACTCAGGTTAGATTCCGGCCCCGGGAAGCGCTTCAGTGCGCAGCGCTTTGGCTGCCGCTACTGTGGTTTCGCGGCGACGATGGCCTCGGCGTTGTAATCGAGCGAACGATGGGAATACAAGACGACTGACAAAAGACACGGAGGAGAGTGTGGCGAAATTGTGAGGGGAAGGGGTTTGCCGAGGCGGTGGGAGACGCTCCTCTGAAAGTGTGAAGGGGAGGGCAGTTGTCGGGTCCGCGCAGGACACGTGTGTGAAAACCGCCCTCGATGTTAGTGACGAACGAGAAAGGAAACGCAAAACCAGGCATCCATGAAAGCAGGAGTCTTGTTCTTTCAAGTTCTGCGTGCTGCGTGACGAAACATGCTCGGTTGCAACGACGGGCAGCGACGTAATGGCAGCGAATCACGCGCCGCCGTGCGTTCGCTGATCACACGATCACTTCCTGAGACAGCAGCTATGCGCCTTGACCGAGAAGACTGCAGTTCGCTGTGCGCACAAACTTCGCATTAGGAAGTATCGTAATTCTCACCCACGATCACTCATCATCATCGTAAGAGAAAGCTGGCTTTCCTGCAGAGCGTATTGGCGTACAACAGCATCAGTGAGGACACTAAAGCTTCGCTTTTAATGATGTGAACCACTGCAGGCGGATTTACTCATGCGTTTGGCTGACGCACAACTTGACCCCAGAAGGCAGAGTTCCTTCGCCGCATACCTCATCACTGGACTAGGCATACCCAGGATTCTTGGTTTTACTGGTGCGTACCTTTGGGTCAGTCCTAGATAACCAACTACTGACTCAATCTTTGGCTAACCCATTAATCATCACTGTCGATCATCAGTGATGACTAACTTGCGAGAGGCGGCCTACACTAATCATGCCTTAGCTAACCAATAGTTACCAACCAGTGGGTCACCATTAAGTTATTGCTTGTAGTCGGCCATTAGTGACCAACTAACCACCCATTCGAGATCACCTACCATCACTGTGGATCATCAGTAATGACAAACTTGTGACGGGTGGGCCCTAAATTACTAGTCACCCAACAATTAATCACTAGTGACCCACCAGTGGGTCACCATTCGGTCAACGCTTGTCGTCAGCCATTAGTCACCACCTAGTGACCCAATCAGGATAACCCACGGATCATCAGTGTGGATCATCAGTGATGGCCCACTTGTGAAGGGTAAGCCGCAAATTACTAGTCACCTACCGGTAAATTAGGAGTAACCCACCAGTGGGTCACCACATGGCTATTGCTGGTAGTGCACCTGTGCTGTTATCATTTGATGGAGGTGTTGACTTGTAAACCGAGGTATCCGCTCCGACGTCTGCTACTGATATCTATGCATCTGGAAGCTTTCGGCTATTTGACAGCTCGCGCAGAGTTCATGGTGTCATGAAGTCAGCCACGGATGAGTTTGTGGCGTAAAGTTACCGCTACGCGTTCTTCCTTTTACTCGTTTTGTTTCATTAGTGATTTCATGAAAGGAACATTGCACCGCATAAGGAATTTACTTTGTTTTCATGACCATCTGGTTTAATTGTTACATTTAAAACAACTGCATCTGTCGATATCCACTGGCTGACGGTGATTAATGCGTAAAAAGATAACATGAAAGAATATGTGTTGTTCCGTTCTTGGGTAGAAAACAGGTCGATGGCTTGTATGTTTCACTAAAGCTATATTTCCGTCCACAGAATTACTTTAGCCCTTGTCCCCATTTGCTCTTGAACCTGACATCTACGGCACGTGGGGGGGAAAGATAAAATGATGTATCGTCGAGCTCGGCGACCTTGTTGCCGCCTAGCAACCCCTGATCCGTCCGATCTGCTTCCCGGTATGCAAGCCGCCTACACGGCAGTGACCATGAGATTGGATATGCCTAAGCCGCTTTGCCGGGAAGTCCTCTTGACTACGCACTACTAAGTAAGGCGAGGTTACCACTTCTTTTCTTAGCAGCATGGCTGCAATGGCCGAGCAAGGAAGTTCTTGAACGTGAGGGTAGAATGAACGGAAAGAGAACGTGGCGGGTCGTACTACGTGGTCTACTCTTTACGGCGCGTGAAAAGCTCACAGTGTGCTAACAATGGGTGTAATCCCCCTGGCAGCGAACTCAATCTCTAAGGTGAGAATAATGAACGACCTCTTCACCTTTCTGCGTATACGTTGTTTGACTTTATTCCGCTTGGCGGAAAGAGAAGCAACAATATTCCCGATAGATTGGTAGGATACGGCGACAATAATCTGTGTCTCTTGTTCACCCTCTCTAGATAATGAACACACCAACTGTGCACGTGTGTATGTGTAAGCATTACTGTGAAGATAGGCACAGTATTGCACTCGCGTTTTTCTGGATCGAAATTCAATGTGTTGACTTCGCTGCGCATAACAACGAGCTGGAAGGAAACGTGGCGTTCTTTATTGCCCCGACATAGGTTGGAGGACGTTTCGCCAGGTAAAACCGAAAACTGGTTGTTTGATTGTACGGTTTAACGCACCGACGCAACGCGGGCGATGAGGCGCGGATGGCTCTGAATTGAACTGCACTAAAGCTAGTTTCCGATGTACGTATATACATATTCCTCTGCAACTGTTAAGGCGGAGTGAGAGTAGCGCTTAATTATTACTGTTATTATTTTTTTCAGAATCTTTTCTTTCTCAGAGTGCCTTACGGCTTATGCTTGTCTCCTGCTTGCAGTATTTCCCCGGTGTGGCGCTATAGATGAAGGAATATAGGGTCATATTTTGTTAGCGCATTGAAAGTTCTTTCCTCCACAGGAAATTTTCTAATACGTGCTAGCCGAGACGATGATGGTTGAGTTTCTCTATCGAATCTTCAGAATACGAAGATGGCTTATGTCTGTTGCTATACAACCACATTCCTAAATCGCGGAAAATTCTTTTTTTTTTATTAAGGAATTGTGTGTGTAGCCGGAAACAAGGGGTTGGGAGGGAGAATCGATATGATGGAGCACAAAACATTGGTTTTTCTTATATATATTTGATGGCATAAAACGCAATAAGATGGTGCCAAAACACGCGAGCTTTTCTTCGGTGTTTACATTTATATAGCGCCAACATTTTTGTTGGAGTACACGAGCCTAAACAACCTGGCCAAACAGCCATTAAAAGTTGTTAGACAGCCACGTGCGGTTCAACTGCGCGCGACCCCACAACGTTTCTCAAACTGCAACTTTTCCATCCATCAATTAAACATGGAGCAAAACACAGGCGCGCTGAATGCCTTGTTTGGCAAAATGGATGCACGTTTCAGTTCGCTACGTTCACGCTTTTCCCGCTTCGGTGATCACGCGATGTTGCTGTGACGCCACAACGAAGCTTCGGGTAATTGATCGTTGCATTTGAAAAATTATCGCACCCACCCTGGGGCCGTTTGTTCGCAGGGTTTTGTAGTTGAGCTTGTTCCATCTAAATGGATGGATGTAGTGTGGATGGCATTGCAGCAAGTTACAAGGCGTGCCGCGGACGCTTCACCACACATATTTGCGAATGATTAGTGAAAAACTAGGGATAGGAAAGGAAACAGGAAACGTGACGTGTGGGTATAACGCCAGCAAAACGACAAATGGAAGGTTATTGAATCAAGAAATGAATCAGACAGTTTTTCGAACTCGCGAAATCACAAACTGCAAGCGGGTGTTGCAAATCTGCAAATATGCAACTATGAACTGAGTTTCAGCTCGCTTTCGAGGAAATGCAGTTCGTTTATAGCCACGGAAACTAGTTTCACCGTTATAAATTAGGCGGCATATCTTCCAATACTACTCAGTGTTGGCTGCACAGAAAGAAATTCTTTCTTCTAGCGACCTCATAAGGCGGTCAGCTTTGAAGCATCGATAGCGGAAAATATGGAAGTTATGCTGACGTGAACAACAAGCTGTGCTGCCTTGCTTCCATATTGCATCAAACGAGCCAGCCGAGACGCAGAACGTAGGGCTCTATTTGACACGGTTCCATGCGGACGAATAACAGATGCTTGTGCCTACAGTACAGACCAAAGGCGTTGTTTGCAAGCGCTTGGAGAGCGGAGTCAACTCCCCGGTCCACTGGCTGATTCCCTCGAGTGGACACACCTTTGGGCGCCATACTCAATAGACACCTTATCATACGGCTGCAGGCGCACTGCGCTGCGTTCCCTGCCATGTGCTTCTCGCTATCTGCCTTGTCCGTTTGGCTACTAAGCTCGTAGTCGTTATTTTCTCATTATTCACATAACTAGAAGCATTTCGATGGTCCGGCTATTGGCGGTGAGCGCGAACACAGGGAGCCCTCCGTGAGACGTCACCCGAGGGACTCGCATATTTTAAAGCACAGCTTTCTACCTCTACTAGCCGATGGTTTCGTCGTGACGTCGCCACAAGAAACTCCCAACCAGGCTTAATAGGACTATTGGCACCACGGAGGAGTGAACCGGGGCCCGAAGAGAATTGGCGCGAGGGCCGTCGGCTTAGCGACCAAGGTACGCCCACACGTGGAGACGGGGAGACAGACGCTGGTTTTGCTTCAGCGGCTACGGAGGGGGAGGGAGCTTTTTGGAGGCCACACATACGACGAGAGTGCCACACGTGCCGCCGTCCTCCCCGCCCTTCGAAAGACGCTCATCGGTTTCTTTCTGCCGACGCACGGCCGGGCCGCGGATATCCTCACCTAAAACAACTACTTTTCTCGTGGGGTATAGACGAGTCGGCCTGGGAGAAGCGCTTCCATGTTTTCTCTCAGATGCGTTGTCCTTTTTTATGCCATTCCCCTCTTTCTACGTCCTATAGCTATTCCTATTTTGGGGTCAGGCGTTATTGTGAATTCTTACCTGGCTGCAAACTTCGTAGAACGAACTTTTTCGCGCTCTCCCTCCCACCTCCCCTCTGACTCTATCCAGCCTCTTTAGTCCCACTAGGAAGTACGGTAAGCGACAAATGCGCACACTACATTTCGCAACTTTGAGCGTAATTTCCCAAACGGAAACTAGGTCAGCTGGAACGCCATCCAACTATGAACCGGATTGGCTCGTGGTCAACAAAGACGGTGTTGCTGCTGGTCAGCAAACGGTCCCTCCGAGTTAGTAATAAGGTACATATTGCATTTTCGACTCCAAGTAATTCCATAGTTAGTTACCCGGGGCTTTCTACGGAAACACAGCTGCGTTCGTTTCTGTCCCTTCCTGGAGTGGCGCGTGTATTTGTCTCCGTACAGTTTGATTTCTCATTTAAGCTCCCGCACTTGGAAATTCCCTCCTTTGCCAGTTGGGAAACGGCAGTATTATGCCATCAGGCCTACCCCAAAGCCCTGAAAAGTCGTACTGGAAATAAAAAGAACATTCAAAACGCAATAGGGTCACCTAGTTTTCTGTTGTTCTTGCTCAAGGACTCTTCAAATGCAGCCAGCAGGCGTCCATTCTTTAACCAATCCAATATTGGGCTCCCGTAGCAATAGGCTTGCGAAACCTCGCACCCATTTTCTTGTGATCGGGATAGCAACAAAGCATTTCCTCTCTCGCAGAGGCCTTCGAGCATGGTTCCTGTAACCCGGGATTTCAGGTGGACAACGTATTTGCCTTCAACTGGACATGACTTCCTGTTCCCCACTTCGTCTCCCCTTTCACGTTCCCCACTGGGCAAAAACAATCCCAACAGACACATCAGAAATATGACCTCTGTTTCTTGTTTTTACAACACTCATGTTTTCGATTTCTAGTTATCTCAGACAAGCAAACCGAGCTTTTATCTGACACGGTGTTTTTATGCTTTGTTTAGTGACGCAAAAAAAGAGACAGCATTGATTTATGCCTCAGTTACCATTCACAAAAGCAGTTTAGAGGACCAGGAAATGAACACAACAGTACAGGCGGGAATACAATACCCCAAGATTGGCAGCTAACTTTTTGAGCGTCTCTGTTTCGTCCCTGATTGGATCGCTCAAAGCATTGCATTTAGGTGGTATTCTTTTTTCCTCTTCTCCGCCGGCTGGCACCATACTCTGTTTTGGCCGGTTGCTTTCGTGTTTCACGACACCGTCGTGGCGACGTTTTCTTTAACACAATTATTATAACGTCGGTAAAGGCTTCATACCCCCAGGGTAGAAAACCGGAGATGTGGAAGGGAGATTGGGGTAGAAGAGGGGGAAAAGCCTATGGGTAGCTCAAAAGAGAAATGTTACAAGGGCTTCGCGAACACTTTTCCCTTTCATACTTGAAAAATGCATCTTCCTGATGTCAGAGTAGCATCACCAGGAGAGCGAAGACCTAGATTGTTGTTCCTCAATCTTTGCGACGGCGACAACATCCACCCTACGAGGAAATTCTGACTTTGACCGAATTGAAAAAGAGTTGCCAGTTGCCCGGCGCCGGGCTGGGTTTCTGCTGCGATAGTTTTACGTTCCGACCACCAGTTTTCCCTTTGGCCCTTTTTACTTACGAAGTCAGCATGCTGAGCGGGATATGTGCATCAGCGCTTGTGCGACACTGTGACTTTGTTGCGCATTTGGCAAAAGCCTTTTCCTTGACTATGTGTGTGTGTGTTGTGAACACGTGAGTGCGTCATGCCGAACAGTGTTGTGTACCTCTTTGTCGGGGGAACTACAAGAACGGTCCAAAGTACGGATATTCCGATTCCCGAAGGATGAAGAGTTGCGTCAAAAATGGATTCGCGCTATACCGTGGGAAAACTTCCTACCAACAGAGAACACGAGGGGAGTAGTTCTTCAGATTTTTTTTTTTTTTTTGCATTTTCCTTCAAAACGATGCGCTTCAGAGTTTAGAGAGGCGTTACCGATTTTGATATTTTTTGCTAGGCAAAAGCTCAGCATACTGCTAACGATTAAAATTTAAAGCAGAGGTGTAAAGCACTAGCCACAAAACTTGTTTAGTTACTACGCGAAACTATTTTTCTTCAGGTCTGTGAGCTTCACTTCAACCGGAAGACATCACACCGAAACATCTTTAACAGACAACTCGACTGGGCGAACAGTCACTCCCCCCTTGCCGCATGCACGCCTACTCCCGGGGGCAATTCCGTCGATATTCCTCGACTGCCCCAAGTATCTGACCTCACAGCGCAGCGCGCGAGAAGCTCCCAAGGCAAAACGATTGCGCCTGAAGTCAAGCGCACAACAAAAAGCTCTTCAGCATTCGGCCGAGACATCCAACATGAAGTTGAAGAGGACAGAATTCAGTCGCTCAAGACCTGGCGGACTACTGAGATGCAATTCGTGGGCTTTCTGGCACGCAATAGAAGCGAACGAACGCCTCATCCTGCGCAATCGTTGACGAGGATGCCCTGAGCATTAAATATTCCTTCACGATCAAGCAGGATTTGAGCATAGTCAAGTGGCGGCAGATCTCACTGGGGATCTACTCATGAGGATGACCCATCTGATTTCGATGTATGTGATGCTGACACACGAAGGAGATTGCCCTTAAGTACATTTTGTGGTGCAGTTCGAACATTTGCTGAAAAACTTCTGCTCCAGAATGAATGATGACATTCGTGACGCCAGTGAAAAATCAAAAAAAGGAAGCTTCAACCTGATCAAAAGTAGAATGGTTGTGGTTTTCTCCCCGAATAAATCGTACTTGATGATCAAGATGTTGAAATCATTCGTCTGATTCTTCGATCGCCGTGGCGGTAAAGCTAGAACATCAAAACTTTCACAAGCCGGATGCAGTACTTTGTTACTCCGTGGAGCAATGCTAGGATGCTCAGTAAGATTTTTTCCACAAATCCTTTATTCGGTCTAATTTAGCCGCAGCAACTGCGAACGCGGGAGCGTTGGTTCTGCTAAAACGGCACGAAACACTGGCTTTCTGCCCATTTCGCGTACGAATGGGCCCCCACCCTCTGACGCACCTGCGCGCAGCCCTCGGCCTTGAAATCTAGTCGGTGTGGGCCGGGCCACCGATATCCTCGCCTAAAATAACAACTTTTCTCGTGGGGCATAGACGAGTCGGCCTGGAAGAAGCGCTTCCATGTTTTCTCTCAGATGCGTTGTCCTTTTTTATGCCATTCCCCTCTTTTCTACGTCCTATAGCTATTCCTATTTTGGGGTCAGGCGTTATTGTGAATTCTTACCTGGCTGCAAACTTCGTAGCACGAACTTTTTTCGCGCTCTCCCTCCCACCTCCCCTCTGACTCTATCTAGCCTCTTTAGTCCCACTAGGAAGTACGGTAAGCGACAAATGCGCACACTACATTTCGCAACTTTGAGCGTAATTTCCCAAACGGAAACTAGGTCAGCTGGAACGCCATCCAACTATGAACCGGATTGGCTCGTGGTCAACAAAGACGGTGTTGCTGCTGGTCAGCAAACGGTCCCTCCGAGTTAGTAATAAGGTACATATTGCATTTCGACTCCAAGTAATTCCATAGTTAGTTACCCGGGGCTTTCTACGGAAACACAGCTGCGTTCGTTTCTGTCCCTTCCTGGGAGTGGCGCGTGTATTTGTCTCCGTACAGTTTGATTTCTCATTTAAGCTCCCGCACTTGGAAATTCCCTCCTTTGCCATTGGGAAACGGAAGTATTAGCCATCAGGCCTACCCCAAAAAGTCGTACTGGATAAAAGAACATTCAAAACGCAATAGGGTCACCTAGTTTTTCTGTTGTGCTTGCTCAAGGACTCTTCAATGCAGCCAGCAGGCGTCCATTCTTTACCAATCCAATATTGGGCTCCCGTAGCAATAGGCTTGCGAAACCTCGCACCCATTTTCTTGTGATCGGGATAGCAACAAAGCATTTCCTCTCTCGCAAGAGGCCTTCGAGCATGGTTCCTGTAACCCGGGATTTCAGGTGGACAACGTAAATTTGCCTTCAACTGGACATGACTTCCTGTTTCCCCACTTCTTCTCCCTTTCACGTTCCCCACTGGGCAAAACAATCCCAACAGACACATCAGAAATATTACCTCTGTTTCTTGTTTTTTACACACTCATGTTTTCGATTTCTAGTTATCTCAAGACAAGCAAACCGAGCCTTTTATCTGACACGGTGTTTTTATGCTTTGTTTAGTGACGAAAAAAAAGACAGCATTGATTTATGCCTCAGTTACCATTCACAAAAGCAGTTTAGAGGACCAGGAAATGAACACAACAGTACAGGCGGGAATACAATACCCCAAGATTGGCAGCTAACTTTTTGAGCGTCTCTGTTTTCGTCCCTGATTGATCGCTCAAGCATTGCATTTAGGTGGTATTCTTTTTTCTCCGCCGGCTGGCACCATACTCTGTTTTGGCCGGTTGCTTTCGTGTTTCACGACACCGTCGTGGCGACGTTTTCTTTTACACAATTATTATAACGTCGGTAAAGGCTTCATACCCCCAGGGTAGAAAACCGGAGATGTGGAAGGGAGATTGGGGTAGAAGAGGGGGAAAAGCCTATGGGTAGCTCAAAAGAGAAAATGTTACAAGGGCTCGCGAACACTTTTCCCTTTCATACTTGAAAAATGCATCTTCCTGATGTCAGAGTAGCATCACCAGGAGAGCAAAGACCTAGATTGTTGTCCTCAATCTTTGCGACGGCGACAACATCCACCCTACGAGGAAATTCTGACTTTGACCGAATTGAAAAAAAAAAAGACGCAGGGGAGAGAGAGAGAGAAATAACTTTATTGAGAGAGGCTGGTGATCCTAGGCGTCGGCCAAGAGTTCTTGGGCTCTAGCAGCGTCTTCGGCCAGCTGGACGGCCCAGACTTGATCCGCTGGGTCGTGGCTGAGCAACACGGTCTCCCATTGCTCCGCCCGCGCGCAGGCCCATAGAATATGTGCTAGATCTGCCCTTTCTTTACATTTATGGCATTTGTCCGAATGTTGCCCTGGATAGCAGTAGCTATACATAACCGGGTTTGGATATGAGTCCGTTTAAAGTAGCCGCCATACGATGGATTGCCTCTTGTTGATTGACGGGTGAGCGAAGAGGGGGGGGGGGGCGGGCCCGTTCTAGCCGATAGTGATTTTTATGTCCCTGTAGGACACGAGCCGATCCCTACCCGACCATCCGAGCGAATGGGCGAATGGGATGTTAGGGTCGATGTCAGCTCCGGTCGGTGAATACTCGAGCAACATCGTGCGCGCACTCGTTCCCGGCCAGGCCGGAGTGGGCAGGTGCCCATATCAGGTAGATTTTGCCGGTCCGCGCATCGCGACGGAAACCAGATGTAAGAATTGCAGATGCTTTTGGGGAGATCCGCCCTTTCGAAAAATTTATTATGGCAGATTTAGAATCACTGATGACATATTTGATATTTGCGGAGGCCGTCATTGCCATGGCAATGCAGTGCTATGGCCGCCTCTTCTCCCACTTCTGGTTCCTTTGTGCGAATAGAGCCGGAAGCTACGGAATTTTTCTTCCGATCGACTACCACGAACGCCATGGCGTCGCGGCCTTCGTAATCGGCTGCGTCCACGTATGCCACGTTCTCTGATTTTTCGTACTGTTTGTGGAGGGCTTTTGCCCGCGCGTGTCTTCGCTCCAGATTGTGCACGGGATCCATGTTTTTTTGGAATGGGTGGTATGGATATGCCTTCTCTTATGGCTGGTTGTAGGGGGAACTTGGTTGGGGCAGTACTCGGGTAAGTGATGCCAACAGAGTCGAGGATGTGCCGTCCAGTCGTGCTGTACGTAAACTCAACGTTTAGCGCAACGAGAACGCAGAGGAAGAAAAAGATTATACCATGGTCGGAAAAAAAATCGACGGACTGTAACGAAAACAATACAAGGGGGTCGGGGGGATGGATTTACGAAAAAAACGTGATGCCCAGCATTTCTAACAACTTCCGCCCAAAGTAGATAAGTAGGAACAACGCTCGGTTCATGACGGAAAGCCCTAATTCCGTTTTCGTGACACACGAAGGAGATTGCCCTTAAGTACATTTTGTGGTGCAGTTCGAACATTTGCTGAAAAACTTCTGCTCCAGAATGAATGATGACATTCGTGACGCCAGTGAAAAATCAAAAAAAGGAAGCTTCAACCTGATCAAAAGTAGAATGGTTGTGGTTTTCTCCCCGAATAAATCGTACTTGATGATCAAGATGTTGAAATCATTCGTCTGATTCTCTCGATCGCGTGGCGGTAAAGCTAGAACATCAAAACTTTCACAAGCCGGATGCAGTACTTTGTTACTCCGTGGAGCAATGCTAGGATGCTCAGTAAGATTTTTTCCACAATCCTTTATTCGGTCAAATTTAGCCGCAGCAACTGCGAACGCGGGAGCGTTGGTTCTGCAAAACGGCACGAAACACTGGCTTTCTGCCGCTTTAGCGCGAATGGGCCCACCTTTTGACGAAACCGTGCGGCAGCCCTCGGCCTTGAAATCTAGTCGGTTTGGGCCGGGCCACCGATATCCTCGCCTAAAATAACAACTTTTCTCGTGGGGCATAGACGAGTCGGCCTGGAAGAAGCGCTTCCATGTTTTCTCTCAGATGCGTTGTCCTTTTTTATGCCATTCCCCTCTTTTCTACGTCCTATAGCTATTCCTATTTTGGGGTCAGGCGTTATTGTGAATTCTTACCTGGCTGCAAACTTCGTAGCACGAACTTTTTTCACGCTCTCCCTCCCACCTCCCCTCTGACTCTATCTAGCCTCTTTAGTCCCACTAGGAAGTACGGTAAGCGACAAATGCGCACACTACATTTCGCAACTTTGAGCGTAATTTCCCAAACGGAAACTAGGTCAGCTGGAACGCCATCCAACTATGAACCGGATTGGCTCGTGGTCAACAAAGACGGTGTTGCTGCTGGTCAGCAAACGGTCCCTCCGAGTTAGTAATAAGGTACATATTGCATTTCGACTCCAAGTAATTCCATAGTTAGTTACCCGGGGTTTTCTACGGAAACACAGCTGCGTTCGTTTCTGTCCCTTCCTGGGAGTGGCGCGTGTATTTGTCTCCGTACAGTTCGATTTCTCATTTAAGCTCCCGCACTTGGAAATTCCCTCCTTTGCCACTTGGGAAACGGAAGTATTACGCCATCAGGCCTACCCCAAATCCCTAAAAAGTCGTACTGGAAATAAAAAGAACATTCAAAACGCAATAGGGTCATCTGGTTTTTCGGTTGTGCTTTAGCCATCAGGCCTACCCCAAAAAGTCGTACTGGAAATAAAAAGAACATTCAAAACGCAATAGGGTCACCTAGTTTTTCTGTTGTGCTTGCTCAAGGACTCTTCAATGCAGCCAGCAGGCGTCCATTCTTTACCAATCCAATATTGGGCTCCCGTAGCAATAGGCTTGCGAAACCTCGTACCCATTTTCTTGTGATCGGGATAGCAACAAAGCATTTCCTCTCTCGCAAGAGGCCTTCGAGCATGGTTCCTGTAACCCGGGATTTCAGGTGGACAACGTAAATTTGCCTTCAACTGGACATGACTTCCTGTTTCCCCCCTTCTTCTCCCTTTCACGTTCCCTACGGGGCAAAACAATACCAACAGACACATCAGAAATATTACCTCTGTTTCTTGTTTTTTACACACTCATGTTTTCGATTTCTAGTTAAGACAAGCAAGCCGAGCCTTTTATCTGACACGGTGTTTTTATGCTTTGTTTAGTGACGAAAAAAAAAGAGGGCATTGATTTATGCCTCAATAACCATTCACAAAAGCAGTTTAGAGGACCAGGAAATGAACACAACAGTACAGGCGGGGATACAATACCCCAAGATTGGCAGCTAACTTTTTGAGCGTCTCTGTTTTCGTCCCTGATTGATCGTTCAAGCATTGCATTTAGGTGGTATTCTTTTTTCTCCGCCGGCTGGCACCATACTCTGTTTTGGCCGGTTGCTTTCCTCTTTCACGACACCGTCGTGGCGACGTTTTCTTTTACACAATTATTATAACGTCGGTAAAGGCTTCATACCCCCAGGGTAGAAAACCGGAGATGTGGAAGGGAGATTGGGGTAGAAGAGGGGGAAAAGCCTATGGGTAGCTCAAAAGAGAAAATGTTACAAGAGCTCGCGAACACTTTTCCCTCTCATACTTGAAAAATGCATCTTCCTGATGTCAGAGTGGCATCACCAGGAGAGCGAGGACCTAGATTGTTGTCCTCAATCTTTGCGACGGCGACAACGTCCACCCTACGAGGAAATTCTGACTTTGACCTAATTGACAAAAAAAAAAAAAGACGCAGGGGAGAGAGAGAGAGAAATAACTTTATTGAGAGAGGCTGGTGATCCTAGGCGTCGGCCAAGAGTTCTTGGGCTCTAGCAGCGTCTTCGGCCAGCTGGACGGACCCAGACTTGATCCGCTGGGTCGTGGCTGAGCAACACGGTCTCCCATTGCTCCGCCCGCGCGCAGGCCCATAGCATATGTGCTAGATCTGCCCTTTCTTTACATTTATGGCATTTGTCCGAATGTTGCCCTGGATAGCAGTAGCTATACATAACCGGGTTCGGATATGAGTTCGTTTGAAGTAGCCGCCATACGATGGATTGCCTCTTGTTGATTGACGGGTGAGCGAAGGGGGGGGGGAGGGGGGCGGAACGGGCCCGTTCTAGCCGATAGTAATTTTTATGTCCCTGTAGGACACGAGCCGATCCCTACCCGACCATCCGAGCGAATGGGCGAATGGGGTGTTAGGGTCGATGTCAGCTCCGGTCGGTGAATACTCGAGCAACATCGTGCGCGCACTCGTTCCCGGCCAGGCCGGAGTGGGCCGGTGCCCATATCAGGTAGATTTTGCCGGTCCGCGCATCGCGACGGAAGCCAGATGTAAGAATTTCAGATGCTTTTGGGGAGATCCGCCCTTTCGAAAAATTTATAATGGCAGATTTAGAATCACTGATGACATATTTGATATTTGCGGAGGCCGTCATTGCCATGGCAATGCAGTGCTATGGCCGCCTCTTCTCCCACTTCTGGTTCCTTTGTGCGAATAGAGCCGGAAGCTACGGAATTTTTCTGCCGATCGACTACCACGAACGCCATGGCGTCGCGGCCTTCGTAATCGGCTGCGTCCACGTATGCCACGTTCTCTGATTTTTCGTACTGTTTGTGGAGGGCTTTGGACCGCGCGTGTCTTCGCTCCAGATTGTGCACGGGATCCATGTTTTTTGGAATGGGTGGTATGGATATGCCTTCTCTTATGGCTGGTTGTAGTGGGACCTTGGTTGGGGCAGTACTCGGGTAAGTGATGCCAACAGAGTCGAGGATGTGCCGTCCAGTCGTGCTGTACGTAACTCAACGCTTTAGCGCAACGAGAACGCAGAGGAAGAAAAAGATTATACCATGGTCGGAAAAAAAATCGACGGACTGTAACGAAAACAATACAAGGGGGTCGGGAAGATGGATTTACGAAAAAACTTGATGCCCAGCATTTCTAACAACTTCCGCCCAAAGCAGATAAGTAGGAACAACGCTCGGTTCATGACGGAAAGACGTAATTCCGTTTTCTTTCCCCTCATTGTCTTTCTTCATCTTAGCAACGCTTACCTTCTGGGTGAGGCATCGTTATTTTCTGCCGCGTTGTCCTGCTGAATGCGTGTGTCGTCTTTATTCACGTTGTCGGTCGGCCCTTGGATGATCAGTCGGGTCAGGATGCTGGAATCCTCAGAGCTCCCACCCCGATTTTTGTGATTTGCTCGTTCCTTCTCTTGGTGCCAGTATCGGCAATTTGAGAGCGTTTCTGAAGCGGTCACGGTCATGTTCTCGTGTCAAGATTGTGCCGCGCGCTGTTAGTTTCACGTCTTTCTTGTCGAGAAGACATGGGCCTGGCTCGCAGCGATACACGTCCTCGAAAATTTTGCAAGGGTAGAGTGTAAGAAAACGACCTTGAACATACGGCCCCACGCCTTTTCTGTGAAGACGCGTGATTCATGCTCAAGCTTAAGGGGCAGGATGTGCTGTGGAGGGTGTCCTAAGTGCTACCATAAACAGTTATGCCTCCAGATTGGGAACTCCCGCTTTGGAACACTATGTAAAACAAACACCAGACGCATGCCTCGAAACAGAGAGAGACCTTTCAAAGTCGACGGCTCTAACGTGAAGCAAAATAGCTAACGGTGCTAATGGTGAAGCATATATGTGCAATTTTTCGCTTTCGCGCGGATGCTTTTCCTTGAAGATTCAGTTCGCGGGTGTATGTATAAAGCCTGTCAATCGAGTCCACGCCCCATCGAAAAATAAATATAATGGTGTTTCAAGTCATAGCCATCATTTAGTTTCATACTAATATATACTAGCCGGAAATGTGCCGCTAGTGTCCAGACGAGCCGCGATACAGCGAGCCTGCCGTCGTGTACCGGTAGGAACGTTGCACTTGTTTTTGACATGGTTCTAGAACCGGCTGAGAAGTTACCTCTGGCTGCAAAAAATATATATATTATTGTTGGAAGATTATTCAAAGTTGTGCTATCAATCGAAAAAGGGAGCCCCAAAAGATTTATTTGTCGCGGATTTTTCAGAGGCTTCATACACGAAGAACATAAAAAAAGAGTGTTACCCTTTTTTGTTATTGTTGATTTTGGCTTCGAGAGCGAAAGGACGTCATGTGGCTGTATATAGCCAAGCCAAGTAAGAGAGGAACGTCGCTAACTGCTGTGGCGGGGCCCACCACGGCACGCGATTGCAGAGACAGATTTCCCATAGTACAAATTAGCGTAAAACTCTATGATCGGCCTGCGTCGGCAGAAGCCAAGACCGTGCGTTGCCAGGCAAAGCCGTCTGCCGGAATGTGAAGCCTAGAAATTAAACACGAAGAGGAAAGAATGCCGCGCGGGAACGCTTTGCCAAGCAGCAACCAGGATAGTCAATGTGTGGCTATGCAGGCGGGATTTTTCGAAGCGCGTCGCCTGCTAAGCCTTGATTTCTCGCTCTACAACTCGCATTGACTTCCGTTTTTATGTGTGAGCGTGTATGCCCCAACATTGAAGGTTTGCGTGGCGGGTGTATAAAGCCCGGAGGCAAAAGCTGCAGAGCTCCAGGGTTGAGGTCA
Organism: Haemaphysalis longicornis; assembly: GCA_013339765.2. Classification (NCBI taxonomy): domain Eukaryota; kingdom Metazoa; phylum Arthropoda; class Arachnida; order Ixodida; family Ixodidae; genus Haemaphysalis; species Haemaphysalis longicornis. Next base: position 29,500,953 of record CM023456.1, read on the forward strand.
GCAGCGCGGCTGTCAGGACGGAACAGGGATATTCGGTACTGCGGAGAAAAATTCCACTTAAGATGCACAAACTCCCCTCTTTTCGCGCTTCTAGCCATCGTGAAAAATGTATAATGAGATTGCAAGAAAATTTTATTGGTATTGCTCGTTTATTGTGTTAAATTTCAATTGTTCCTCAAATCAAGTGTTCCGTTGAGTTCCTATTACAAAGAAACCGCATGTTTATATTGAAACCCAAAGTTCAGTTTCAATTGAAACTAGTTTGTCTAAAGCCACCCGGTTTGTTGAATTTCAGTTGAATCTTTGATGACTTTCTCTTGATTTCCTATTGAGTTCCTGCTGATAAATATCAAGTGGAAATATTTTGGACTAAAATCAACATTTACGTTGAGTTTTAATTACACTCTGGGGGCTCTGTATTAAATTTTCCTATTATTTTCCAGCTGGGAAGTGTCACGTGAGATATATTGAAGCAATTCAACATGTCTGAATTAAACAGACTCGTTGAGAATTCTCTATTGGCTTTTCGTCTTGAGTTCCTGTTTAAAAATATCGAGTTAAACTACATTGATTATATGGCGGCACGGGGCCACGCTGGTTCCTTGTACATGAACCAACTAATCCAATCAGAAGCCATTGTGCGCATTAACCTGCCCATGCTGTGTGCTAGCAAATTCATGTTACAACAGAATGCATGATATTTCTCTTCTTTTTCAACGCTATCAGCTATAGTACCGGCGGGGCGCACGTGCTCACCAAAACAGCCATTATACGCCTCGAGCCGGCCTGTAGGGGCGCCACTTAAATCCCCCTAGCGGCCCGTTTCGAAAGCAGGCGCGGGAGTCCCCGGCCCGTTCCGCCCTGTCGCCGTTGCTTTTTGGCTCGTTCAGAGACAGCGATTTACCGTTTTGTCCGCGTTCGAATACCGAATAACGTGGAGCAGGGCGCTCTTTTGCAGCGTGGTGTGTTCACGAGAGTATAAACGTTTATGAGCGATCTTAGTGAGATCTATATGAGCGCCGGCGTGTGGTCACAGACCGGCTCCCGAAGCCAGCATTTGCATGCAGCTGATTGCAATTTCTTGCTGCCCTGAAATTTAGTGCAGTGTCTCCGTATGCGGCCGTATACACACTATGATGTAATCGACTTTGTGCACTTACAAAATCCAGCGGAGCACTCATACCTGACAGCACGTAGTTACGCCTGCCAACTATCACCTATCAGATATTGATCAGTACCATGAACAAGCCAATGCGGCATAAATTTCACAAACATTGTACCAAAGAAGTACGATGGATACTGCAAAATTACACCCCGGAGTCAGCACACGACGAGAAATTTAATGATGGGTCGTCTTGTCCCGAGTGAGCGCTCGCAAAGATTCATCTGTTACATTTATCCTCCACGAGAAGCGCGAAGATGGGACTTATAGAGTATCGCGTCCGTGACCAACTCTTCTTCGAAACATCGTCATATGACACAGGGAGACTGCAGAATTTATGTCATAAACCGAAATCAGAGACCCTTATCAGATACGACACTCTTCCAACGAGCCCGTGTGTACGAGATTTCGGCGCACGTTAAGATCTCCAGGTGGTCAAAATTAATCCGGAGCCCTCCACTACGGCGTGCCTCATCGTCTCCGTTGCGTCAGCGTGTTAAACCGTGCATATCATAATCAATCAAATCAATTCAATCAATCATCAACCCTTCCAACGACACCTCGTATCGCTTGTGAACTGCCTACGCCGTATTCTTCAAAAATGCGTTCGCCGATGATCAGCCGAACGTATCAAGGCAAAAAACAAACGAAAACTGAACACGCAGCTTGTGTGTGTATTACTAAACGTTCAGCTCGTTGATTTCGCTCCGCAGTTTGTAAACAAGGAATAGTTGAGCGTCCTCCTCCTCACCCCCCCCCCCCCCCCCCCCCCATGTCTAGCGAAATATCAGTGCATTTCGCATCTAGTTGGTCTGGGAATACTACCTTGCTCAAACAACGTCTTTACATTTCAGAAGCTGCACTCGTTTTTTTTTCCATTCCCTACGACTATTATATTTATTCCTGACTGCCGACCAATCATTTTCCCGTGGTTTCATTAACATATACCTTGGGTTCTTACTATAAGGCATGAGTGGGGCACATATGTGACATGCACAACCTTTGAGTGTACTTAACATTTTCGTGTGGGCCTTATATTCCCATAAAGGCACAAGTTTTTGTCATCTGTTGGGTTATCAAACATCCCCGAACATATTTTTCTACGACGTACATATTCGAAGCAAAGCGCATTTGTTGTCTGCGCTGCAAACGAACCAACCTCTTACAGTGACAATATGAGGTCTAAACGAGGCGACAATAAATAATTCACTTGTGCTGACGTGTTCGAAGGTGACAGCGGTGATATGCTGCTGCCGTCGCCGACGCCCGCAGAGCGGCCAAGACGCGCGCAAACCGCCTCCCGGTAGCTCTTGTTGGCGTTAGAGCGCTCTACCAAGACGCAGCTGTTTTTTTAAGTGCCCTAACATGCAGTTAGCTTACAGACGTCACCATAACAAGTTTTTTAGTGCGCGGAAAGGCAAAGAGAAGCGAAAGAGAACCAAAACACTGCATGACCACCTATCAGCCACGCAGCGCTAATCCCGCTAACGCTGCGGAGAAGCGGCGGCAGGCGGCGCAGCGATCGCGAATCTCGAGGCGTATAACACACGGCCACGGCCACTCTACCGCTAAGCCTAACGCACGCAGTTTCACTGTGTCCGGGTGCTCTTGCTCAATAAACGTATCCCCCCCCCCCCCCTCTTGCCAAAAACAACTACGTTTCTCGTGGGGCGTAGACGAGTCGGCCTGGAAGAAGCGCTTCCATGTTTTCACTCAGCTGCGTTGTCCTTTGCTATGCCATACCCCTCTTTTCTACGTCCTACAGCTATTCCTATTTTGGGGGTCTCTTGCCGCTGTTCTTCTCCTTTTCTTTGCGTCCAACGTTTGCTGGAGAGAGACACTATTGCCTCGTTTCTTCTGGGACCACCGCAACTGCTGTTCCTTCCCCCTCCCAAACTATCACTTCCACCAGCCCTGATCGACCGTGCAAGTCGCGGAAGGCTCGCCGTTAGAGACCGTTACGTGCACCATTTCCGCCATCGCTCAGAAAGATGAACCCCCGGAGGCGCTCCCGTCGTTCGCAGCACCGCTTTCTCATACACTGCAGCCCACCCTCTCGGATATCCATGGCCAGCATATCTTGAGTGTAACGTGCTCCTGGCCAGTCTCTTTCTTTCTTCAAACGTAAGGATTTCTTTGTGTCCTTTACTAAAAATACGCTCAGATATTTTGAGGGCGCATACACTTATCGTCAAAACACAGGTCATTTGCGCGGTGTAATTTTTGTTAATTATTGTAATATTTTCATATCCATTGACGTCTGTGGTACTTAGACGGTGCATCTTCGACGATATAATCTAGCTTAATATTTAAGAGCGTCATTTTTTGGTCACAGCGTGCTTGTGATGAAGGTTGTTGCGAAGGCTGTGAAATGTTAAGATTTTGGAAACCATTGCGAGCATTGCTAGTGTTTAAATTGCCAGCGTTTCCAAGCCACAGTTGACCGAACTGGAACCGTAACATTTGAGCCCAAGCACACGAAGGCCTACGTTATAAGTGTTCGGGTGATATCTGGGAACCTCCCGTTTTCAGAGCTGACGCAGTAATGTTACGAGTTAGGATGTGGGCCTTTATTGGGGGCAAGGCGGGTTCTATGCCTGTTGGGGGAAGCGGGTTAAAAGATGGGATGAGATGAAGTTGGCTCTAGAGTCTACTGGGATTAGGAGTCTTCAGTGTGAGGACAGGGAGAAAAAAAGCAGACCCGTCATCCTAAATTAACTGCTTGCGCAATACTAATCAGCATTATTGTAGTTCAAGCATATTTTAAAGGAAAGCTTTAGGGTCCTTTAAGCAATTAATGCGTGACATCGTTTTAATTTTGTGCTTTTTGTTATTTGTGCTAACTACTAACGCCTCGCAAACACTTCTGTGTTTCATTTTCCTGGTGCGAAAGATTTATCTCCATAAAAATGCCAACTACGAGACTACACTTCGCTGTCTCTTAAGTGAAAGTGTGAACGAAATTTCCACTCCAGACGGGCCAGCCACTTCTAACGTTCACTTGTACATTTGTACTCGCGTAAGATGTTTCCCTTGACACTCAGCCTTTTCCCGCTAAAGCACCTTTTTCTCGTGTCGGGCCGGGCGTTAATTGCAAGCCGTAACCTACTCATTCGCGGTCAACGCAGGGACTGGCTGTGGTTTTCCGCCATCTAGCGCACATCATATGTTTGCGTGTGTACGTTAAACCTTGTACTCGTTCCGAGTAACATTAACTGTGTACTCTGCTCAGAGATCCAGGAAGTGAACCCACAAGCTGACTCCCGAGTAGGCTACCAGAAATCTAATAAGGCTTCCTCTGCCCGGAACACAGGATAAGTTAATGGAAAGCCTTCGGGGGTCTAAATCCCGGCCTATGTGAACTAGTCTCGCTTAGAACGTCTTCCTAACTTGATTTTCGTTGTTGTACTAATTCCCGTGCTCGTCATCACAAACTCGCTCGTCTTGTGCGTAATTAGGTGAGGTTATAATACACACTGAACAAAAACTACGCATGGAACTAGCGGGGGACGGGGCGCGTTTCGGAGCTCTTAAAAGCAATCTCCAGCAGCCTAGTTTTTTCCCCGAAAGCGAGAGTGATAGTGTCAGTCCAAGCTGTGGGTCAGGCTCCTAAGATCAGAGACTCGGTTCAATTTCGCGTGCTTTACTATACCTTCTATCAGTTTTAGATCTCGTGGCTTCTTCAGTGGACGGCTTGAGTTAGGTTTAAACACGGACTTGTGCTCTTCGGCAGCGGTGGAGACATTTCTCGTTTACGAGCCTAGTGATCAGACCAAATCGACATTGTCTAGAAGACCGCTTGTTTGAAAAGGTGCGTTAGCTAAAGAGCACCTAATGTTTTCTTGCATGGCGAGTGAAGTTATGTAATTCTCTTTAAGATTCATTTGTATTAGTGGTTCAATTTTGTGGAAGTGTTAGTTTTGAAGCCCATAACGCTTTATAGAAATGTATTTTAGAACAAGAGATCACTGAAATAAAAATTACGCCCATCTTCCCGCGAGGGAACCCTGGTGTGATGCGACGCATCGGGGGGTTCAATTGGCGTTTCCATTGGGTTGATTCTCTAAATCGGGTGAAACGTGTTGTGAACGCGTATGATGCATTCCCTCACATGCGGGTGTTCTCATACGCGGGAAGATGGGCGTAATTTTACTTTTCATGAAGGGACCGTCGCTTCCATCACGTCTTCATCGGAAGAATCAAGTCAAGCACGCAGTCGTCAAGCACAGTGACGCGGAGTCGAACGAAAGCGAGCGCTGACTGAACCGCCGCAGCGCGATACCCGCTTTATATTCACAGCGCCTCAAGGAGAGGAGACAACGGAGGAGAGTCGCGCATGCGCACACTTGCGCGACGGGAGCGGAGCGAAGCGAGCGAAGCGCGCGCACACAGCTGTTTATGATAATGAGGCGGAGTGAGAGCGTTGCGCGCACAGCTGTCGGAGAGAAGACGGGAGGAGAGTCGCGCATGCGCAGCTGGCGTGCGGACGCCGGACAACGCCGACGCAGGAGGGACATGCCTCAGAGCAAGAGATGCGTCGCATCTAAAAAAAAGTATTTATGTGTATGTTTCATATGTATTCCAGAATACTTTTTTTCTGTGCCTGCAAAAGTATATCTGCGAAATATACCGTTACGTCAACTTAAATGTATCTTAATATCTGTATTTTAGGTACCAAACGCACGTGTCACAATATTTGTAATTCCAGAATACATTTTCAAGTATCTCTGCCCAGCCCTGCTACATGCCCTCCCTGCAAGTGGGGGGGCAGATACCACACTGTGGTATCTGTGCATGCTTGAACAGGCCTGTCCGTTTGTATATAGTGTGGTAGATATTGTATTTATAACAATGTCGTATTTTTTATACCATTCATGTTTATGTTGCATATATTGTATACAAGGAGCTTTTACCACTTCTCTTGTTCAACGCATTTTTTTCTTTGTGTATTGTGTTAACAAATTACGTTGTCCGCCTTTCTCCTTTCTGCTCAATCGTCTCGAAGTTGTGCGTCTCCAATAATGAGGAACGTGTTCAGCCACTGCGTACGCCTTGGTTAGTCAACGCTACGATTCTAAGCTTACTGGCAGGCTTATCTGACGCATTCTACAGCCGACAACATGGCACAAGCGCGGTATGGCCGATTCTTTGAGATATCGAGAAGACCCAGCCAACGATAACGTCGGATTCCAAGAATGTTGTTTGGCAGAACCGAAACCGAAACTGGTTTGAATTTTAATCTTGGACATCGTAAAATTACATCGCATCTCGAATACGCGGCACTGCTATTAGTTGCTGCGGCCGCCGCAAATGTCGCATGGTATTTTTTTTTCAGGCTGTATAAAATTAAATACTGCTTTATCGACCGGATGAACTATGAAAAGTGTGTTTATTTGAGCCAGTCTATGCAATGCAAACAAAAACAGAGGTTTGAAAAATTCACTTCAGTGCACCTCTAATACCGAAGCGCGCGGGCGCGCAAGCACTCGGCTGCGTGACCGCGCCAATTGCCCATGAGAGCTCCACACGTCAAGGAAGCGATGGGCACGCACTAACGTACGTCCGCTACAAAAGCGAAAGCACCAAAGTGTCGAGATTTCGGCGCTCGTTCGAGATCCCCAGGGGGTAAAAGTCAATTCCGAGCCCTTCTTTGGCCCAAAGGTATCCTGGTTGCGTGTGGGCACGTTGGTAACGACGCTGTTCAAATTCGTCCAAGTGTAAGGAAAACGACGCGGTTAGAAGCTTTCTAAGCTGGTTGTGAAGACTGTTTAGTTTTACGCTGCACTTTTCAGCTAAAATCATGGTAATGCTCTAACCTTATAATTTACAAAACTGGCTTCAGCAGACGTTATTACCACCCATGTTCTTCCAGAGAGCGCAATTATATAAACAGCCTGACAGGTAGTCACCAATTTTATAACATAACTAGCCCAAACGGTGACGTACAGTAATACAGTAGCTGGTTATTTAGGACCAGAAATATAGTCTTAAAGGAATAGATTCGTTATCTTGAGGAGAAGAATCGACAATTCGGCGAGTTGGTCCCGGGTGAACATCTTCCCGAGCAGTGCAAACGATGAATACACAAGTCATGAATTAGAAAGGACAGAGCTGTGTGTACATTATCTTTTGCAGTATAGTCACATTTCACCGGGTTCTTTTATTTTGCTCAGCATTTCCCTGCCTTTTTTCTGCCCTGTGTGTTGTGGTTTGCCTGATTCGCCAAGATGTTCTATCACAAATACTGTTGCTAGATTCAAGTATATTATTTTAATGGGAAAGCATTAACAAACAACGTCAGTGGAAAATCCGGCGTCCATGGTACACAAAATGATCGATGTACGCACACAAAATAGCTGACTTCTCAAAGGATAAAACCCGGGTCAATGGATGCTCGAATGACGTCACATTTCCGTAAGAAAAGTACCTAATTGAGTTCAACACAAAAGTGGGTAAATTTTGCGCTGGGAGGACCAGGGTCCTCCGCAATGCGAGACAAGCACGGAACACCCTGCCTATGACAAATCAATCATTCTACGAGACTAGAGGTGTACCAGGCGATTGGATTGGGAGGGCCAACTTGCAAACGTGGGCTACAGGCATGTACAGAGTACTGCAGGAGAAATTTGAACGTGGTAATTGCACAAGTAACCCTCAGTAGGTAAGCAAAGCCCGCTTCCGCTAGTAGCGTATATGCGTAGGGCTAGCAATGGCGCCGGGCAAGCCTCACAGTCATAGTAGCCGACAGCGGCAGAAAACGTCGCGAGGGGGAAAATGATGATAAGGATGAGAGAGCACAAATGCATACCATTGTACACGTGCCTCTGAAGTCACCACGTCATTGCCATATATGGAATGAAAGCGCTGCCGTCCACGCGACGCATGTTTACAGATTTCATCGGTTCGGTGTATTTGACGCCGGTGGACTCTGAACACTCTACATCAACAGCAGATAGGAAACATGGCGCCACTCACAACACTTCGGTATTGGTTACAGAATTCCACAATAGTGCTTTTGCATTCACTACGTCATAGGGAGTGTTTAGAGATGCTAGAATTTTCCCCCTTTTGATGAGGACATCGTGTGCATTGCGTTCAAAATTTTTTCTTAGCGATTTATTTCACAATACAAAGTTTCGTCTTGGTGGAGTTTGGACGGTGTACATTAAAGTCCTTGTACTTAATTCACTACACGCTCTCAAATTAGCACGGCTTAATACACTCATTTAGTGCACATTTCAACACCCTAGTGAACTCCCTTGTCCTCTTATGGACCTTTTTACATGCCTCAACGCTTTTTTTGCTAACGACGAGAGAAAGCACCTGTACATGCTCCGAGATGAAGTTGTCTGTAAGAAAATAAAACAATGGCGCTCTCTACGGATGGCAGGTAGTACGAACCGGACCGTGTCCGAACACTTACCCGAGTTCTTGCTAATGCTCTTGGCCAAACGAGGTCGTTAATGCTCATTTCCTAATTGCGGTTAAATCCCCAGGGTGGAAAGTCTGTGAGAAGTCTCGACGATACGCCTTCGTCAACGCCGCTCTTGCTGGTGTGTGTGTGTGCGCCCCAAGAGTGATGGCTAATCCTCCCAATCTCCTCAGCAACCCCCTCCAGCCACCCAGTAAATGGGTTAATGAACGAATTTTTTATTTCATTTAAACCTTAATTAGTTCACTTTCACCAGCGCGGCAGCACGAGGTACAGCTAGTGGAGCAGGCCCGGATCTACAGGCTTCTAAAAATTTTCGTGATCCCTCTTAATTGCATGAGCTACAAAGCGGGAAATATTAATGCGTGAAAGCTCGTAAGAAGTATGTTGGGTCGTTTTAGCGGGAATTAAGCTGACATTTTCCACCTCGTACACGTCTTGTGTTTGTTTTCAGTAGTTTTATTTTGTCGCGTTTCCAAGAGATGCGTAAGCGGTGTTCTTCTTAGTACAAGAGGTGAAGGCAGACGTTTCCTTATTCGGAAATGGGGAGCTGTTCTTGCATAAAAAATGGCAGATTTGACGCGCTGGAGAAAACTCTATGTCGGCTATTCTCTAGAAATCACCTGGCAGTACAGTCCCGTTTAGAGGATTATCAATATCATAAGAGTCTGACTGCGTCAATATCGCAGACTTTTGAGTCCTACCGAGCTATGAGAGAGAAACTCTGCTTGTTTTGACGTGGAGTTAGTTCGTCAGTTGGAAAAACTACTTAGGTCGGAGTCTGTTGGTTAGAAACGCTACCTCGACGTGATTGTTGGAAAATTACTTTAAAAATATTTTCTAACAATCGAGGCAAGGTAATTTTGTTGAAAAAGGTCAAGGTGGAGACTTACTGTCCCTTATCTACCATACAATGAGTTGCAATTCACAGTTGAATCGCCTCCCTCACACTTTCTTTTCAGAGGGCTGTAATTTACGACCGACAAAAAGTGTCGGGTCGGACACCTGAAGAGTTATTTTTCGAAACGAGTCCAAATCTACAAACCGAACTAAGTCAGATAAAACTATAGTGACAAGAAAAAACTCACCAACTTTCCCCTAGAAAAAAGGTTGCAACATAATAGGGCAGATAACGCTCGGCTAGCGTGTACGCAGATCGTATCTCGTACCGAAAAGGAGCCATATCCTGTTGGGACACGGATCAAACTGAGCCAAATCCATTAGCCCCATGGGAGTCTGCTTTTGGTGTGACTATTCGGACAGTTTCGTGGGTGTTTACTCAGACCTTTCTGCTTTTAGGAGCTGGCTTATCATGGATTCGGACTGCAATTAAGAGGTCGGCAAAAGATCGGTCCCCAAACGTCGACGACAAAGTGAACAGAAGAATAAGTGAACGACATGAAACTGAGAGATATGAAACAATCATTTCATCCCATCTCCCCCGCCCGTACGGAGTGAATCTGTTTTTGTGGTTGTTGTGGTTGTTCTTTTTTTCCTCCTGTATTTACTATTTCAATGTTTAACTAAATATCCGCCGTTTATAAGCGCTGGCTGATTGCCCCCCCCCCTCCACTTTGTGTAGGCACGAGCCACTTCATTAATGTAAAGAAGAAGAAAAAGATGCGACCAGCCTTATTGTGAAGCGTTTCTTCGGGAATTAATTGCAAGAGAAGAGGTTGCTTATTCCGTGAGTGTCCTCAGTAGTTGCAAGAAAATGATCTTACGGAAGATTTCGTAAAGAGCTGCTTATGCTACCAAGAAAACTCACCTGCCCTTCATGTATAGTTCTAGTGTTCCTAAAGCACTATTGCATATGTTTAATGGCTTTTCCGCCCAAACTCCATCGTACCAACCTAGAAAGTCAACTTTAATAAAGCTTTCATAAGTGTGCCGCATGAAATTGAGTGTTTCAATTCAATGCTAGCCAAATCCGAAGCTATCAGCCAATATTGATCAAACCCGTTGCATAATTTTTAATAACTTGTGGCCGTAACCTTCCCCTAGCTGACATGTAAAACATACCATATAATTGATTTAGCAGCGTTGCAGTACAGTCAGGTAACGAACTTTCGCTTTTTTCTCGAATTTTGTTTTGGCAGATTTGACTGATTTCGAAAAAAACACATCACTTATTATCTCCATTAACGGCCAAAAGCTCTTTTCCAAGCCGAAACTGGACGAAAGTGCCTGCCGGAAGTGACGTTCGACTACACTCGGCGGGCGCGGCAGGCAGATCCTCCCGCGGCTGCCCGGAAGATGGAGCGCATTCGAGGTGTTTCTAAAAGTGTTCTTCGAAAACTCGAAACACGCGCGAAAAGGGGTTAGGAACTCAGTGCAACGATTATTGCTTCAGTGTGAGCGGGTGAGACGCGCCTTCAGTCGTCCGGTAAAAGTTACATCACAAGGCGTCGTCGTGAAGCTGAGAGCAAGGAAAAAAGTATAATGATGGGCGCTCGCACTGGGCATATTGACTGTGCTGATCTAACCAGCCTGCGTGTGTAAGACATGAATACAAAACAAAAAAAAAAGTTACCGCGAGGTAAAGCGCTTAAACATTCCTGTCTTACGTGTATGCATTCGGTTTCAGCGCGTATTCTCAAAGTTCACATCCAGAATTTCGTTACTATCTTTGTTTTGTTTCGTTAGCAGGGACCCGCGCAAAATATTTAGATTAATAATGATACCCGCCTATATGAAAAGTCATGCAACTACAAAAGCGCTGTAGTGTTTTCGCTGACGCCGTGAAATAGCTACCTCTTCTAGTTCACCGTACCATAGCTACCATAGCCACCTTACCCGAGGCTCATCGTTGCCACACCTTGTTTTTATCCACTCCACCAAACGTAGACTTTTTTTACCCTTTTTTTTTCCTTACCTGTGAGCGAAATGTTCCAACAGCGGCTAGCTTTCCCTCATTTTTATTTATATTTTGGTTCGACCTTATGCGCCGCGTAGCTGCCGTACAATTGTTCAAGCCCCGGCAGGCTCCGACAACATCTTATCGCCTCGCGTCGGCCTGCGGAGCGAACTTTCACGACGAAGGTAGCGCGGCGGAAATTCCGTGCCAGGACGCCGTATGTTCCTGGGGCTGAACTGCACGTCCCAGAGCGAAGACACAGAGCTGGCTAGCTGCTTCTGGTACAGTGTCTCCTGGTTTTCATCGTATTTGAGAGGCTCTCGAAGTGATGCCGCTTGTTCTTCTCGCGCCGATCTTGCAGGCGGGCCCCATATTGATATGAATAAGTAGTGTAGCCGGATCGCCTTTATTTAACCTAATAAAAGCTATCGTATATGCCTATCTCGGCGACACAGGCCACAGCAGATGAGTCGGGACCGTATGTCACTTGCGGCTTGAGCTATCAGAATCGCGTGGACTTCCCTCATGGAAACCTCCTTTTCCTTAAGCGATATCTGATTTACAATCCGTCTTTTCCGCTGCCGCGCGTTGGGCGGGCGCCACCGAGCGTTGTTCGTCGACTTTTCGTCGCATATTCTCTCCATGTATTCTGGCCAATACTCGTTCCCACACCGACGCGCCGAACGGCCGCGCCAACAGCGTGTTGTCGTACCCGCGTCTCGCGTAGGCCATACTCGCGTCCCGCGTACTCGTACAGTCGACCGAGACACTGCTACTGCCGTCGCGACCACGAAATCAACCGTTGTGCTAGCCTCGCGTCGACCAGCTCCGGCTGTTTTCGAATTCCCTCGCTTTGTCTCGGCAACACAGAGCTTCCTCCTCATCGGGCATTTTGGAAACGCGTGAAAGCAATTATTCATGCAGGAGGCACGAAGAACGCTGATCACACGCGTGAGCCCGCAAATAATAAAAATCACGCCATATCCACGGATGAATGATGATATGTGGGCGAAGCTCGAGAGGGGGAATCATCGGTAACCGTAACTCTCCCGTGAAAGTTCGCCCATTACATCATTAAGAAAGACGTAAGACTGTGGCGTACATTGTACAAATCAACTTATTTTCGGAGTCAATGCTCCCGGGCCCAGACTGGTGAATCCGCTGCGCCATCGAGGACTACCCCGCACCTCACCACAATTTGTCACGTAGGATGGGACACAACGTAAGAAAGACTTTTCTAGGGCGAACTTGTGCCCGAACAAGACGAGAGGAAACGAGCAAGGTCCTTGCGTCTCGTTCGATCTCCGAGAACGACTGCCTGCGTTCGTGGCGTGATCTTGCGTGATCTCCCCCTCGCAGTGACGTGCGCTCGCGCCTCCGTTGGCGAACACAGACAAGCTCGCGCTCCCGGGCCGAGTTTGCGCTGCCGGTTGCAGCCGGTCTTGCGCGTGCAACGCGGCCCACTTTGCGACATCTCCGAAAGCTGCGGCGGTCACGTACCACGAGACACAAGGGATGGGCAGACCCATGGCTTAGGAGCTTCGCCTAAAAGGGCTACTGAGGAGACACGACGGCCGCACGAGATTCCTGACTCCAACGTCACACCCGGAAGTTCGCCGCAGTGGCGACCAGTTGCGGCGATACTCCGCTAGGTGCTGCGTCGGCTGGTGCGGTGTTTTCTAGCGGTTTTAATGAAAATACTGCACAGTGAAGAGGTCACATTTAGGTCAGAGGAGACTTTAGAGTGTATACTACACGATGAGACAGAATCTGGGGCAGGTAAATTTTTGTTGCAGTTGAACTTTAAGCGCATGTCATGGTAGTGTTAATGGGTTCATTTACCAGCCCTTGGTTTTCTTGCATATCCCTTCGCCGAATGGACCGTCTTCGTAACCGCCCCTCCTCACCCCTTTATTTATTATTTTTTAGTTAATCTCGGGAGAGAGCCGAACTAGTAAAACCTTTCTGTTTTGTTAATTATTTTTAGGCAGTGTTTTTGCTAGTTAGCCCAGGACCGGGATAAATGGAGATTAATGGGAGAGGCCTTGGGCCTCCAGTGGGGGTAGGTAGGCTGGTGGCTATGATGATGATGATGATGATGATGGTGGTGTGGTGGTGGTGGGGGGGGGGGGGGGGGGTTTTGCTGCTCGACGACTGACGTCACGATCATGTGAAGTTGCTAGTTTCTCGACCATTTCGTCCAGCCTATTTTCGTAACAGGAAATTCTAGCAGCGTTCTTAATAAAACAGCACCGTGAGACACATTCGTGTACTTGTCTCTTGCCTTAAAATGTGGGCTTCGCTACCCGTGCGCTTAGGCATGTTGACATGAGTGAACCTTGCTAACAGTGGTAGCAGTTTGGAAAGGTGTTTCATATGTATACTTCGTTTTCACCCGCTTTTATAGAAGCACTAGAGGTTTTTCACAACACGAAAAAAGCCTGCATCAAAATTTGGGGCGAACTTCTAGAAACCTTAGTTTACTAGGGCAAACAACTAAAGATATGGCGGAAAAGGCGCCTAAAATGACGAATGAATGTAAAACTGCAGAAAACTATGGAAGAACATCAGGTCACCTAAAAATTAAGAAGGTATTGAACCCCGAAAGCTTGCAAACCTATTTTAATGCTGCCTCTGGACTTTAAATGTACTGTAAGCTTAGAAAAACACTTAATAAATTTGATTCACAAGGAGGGCGATGTCGAAAAGCTTGTGTATTATAATTAAGACCCATTAGAGAACTATATTATCCGTACCCGTTGTTTGTGAGGGTAATAGTTATCCCCGTAAGTGAAACGCGCCACAGATTATCTCCAACTGTACCGCTTGCTACCTTGGTTGCTCAGCAAGAATTAATCCCGAGCTCTTGGGCTAACAAGCGCGCCTATTGGTTCACAGCAAACATCACAGGGCGTGGCGTAAGCTCATGAGAAGAAATGATTGCAGAGAAAAGGCACTTCTACCGTACTAAAAGAACTCCTCAAAAGATAATTAAATAAAAGAAGAACGTGGAACGGGCCCTTTCGAGCGTGAACTTTCCCTCCCAGGCGCAAACTGCTCCTGGGAGGGAAAATTCACGTCCACGCATGTCTTCGTACTTAAGACTACTGCCCTCTTAAAATCAGTGTTCAAAAATTAAAACCTCTGCGCTCGGCGAACTTTTTACGCTTACTCGTGCGGAGATCAAATTAGTCACGGCTACGTGTCTTGCTTTGCCACGCAGTGCAGAGTGTTTTTGAACCGAACAAAAATTACGTACCTGCAAAGTAATTGTTGCTTATGTCTCGGAGTTTATTTTAAAGCTGAAAAAAAAACACTCGCTTTATAAAATGACGAATAAAATACGCGAAAGAACATTAGCACTTTGCGTGTGCCCGTGATAAGAAAAAAGTAAACTTACGCTCGAATGGTTTGGGAACTTGGACACTTAATTAGCCATTCCTGTTTTCTTTTTATGCACTAATTGGGCGCTAAGCCCTGGAACGAGAGGACAGAACCGAAAGGTGAACTGTAATAAATCTAGGCGGTCTGACCTCGTTCTCCTGGCTTCCGACCAGCTCTGCTTAAATTTATTCCCAATTTGTGCCCTAATGACATGTCTGCAGTTAAAGACCTGTGTATCACGGCGGCTCATTTTTGCTCCCGTTCAAACTTGCTGGTAATTGTTCCCCACCAGTTAACAATTTATTACTATAGCAATCTAAACATGTCAAACGAACCCAGCTCGAGTTCGTTCTCCTTGCAATTTCTGCTTTGCTTGCAAGTCCTCTAAGCAATGGTTATTTCTAGTTCCCCAGTTTAGTTTAGGTCCACGCGAAGTTCAACTATTTGGCATTGATTTTTTAAAGCAATGTCGCAAAGTCAGGCTAAGCGCTGTCCGTCTCTTAAGGCTTTTTATTCCCCTGCAAGCACTATCTTTCCGGAAGCCTCGCCAGTTGTTCGCACGGTGCGCCAGAACTCATGCGGGCCCCCACATTTCTTGCAGAAGAACATATCTGTGCGAACCAGACAGGTCGCTCGTCCTGGATTATTTTCCAACTTTTTTGGCGTTGCTTTTTGGATCGGATTTCAGCTCGCACAGGTTATAATGTTGCAAAAAAAGAAAGTATTTTCTTCCATAGCGGTACGTTAATATGTATCAGCTAGTATCATAGGCTAGCAACTTACACAACTGGCGCTTGTCGCATGGTTATTACATATAAACAGTGCGCAGTATCGAGAAAACGCTGGTCATATCTGTAGCAAAAGCAAGTTAAAACAACCGTTTCTAGATTTAAAAAAACTACGACGGACCACAAACTGATATACTGCACAAGAAATAATTACGCAAAAAATGGTCACCCACTCCTCACAGGAAAGGTTTATTGCAATTTCGGTGAGTCAGTGAGCGGTAGCGATTTCACAAGCTGAGTAAAAATCTAAACAATCTGCTTTTACTGTGAATTTTAAGCAGTCTTTTGCATCAGGTACCAACAGCGGTCCTTTTATTCCAACTCATATTTCCCAATCTCCAGGAACCAGCCTACAGAGAAAGCTACACAAGCCTAAAGGAAAGTGCCTGGTAGTTTTTCAACCATAGTGTATCAACAAAGAAAGCAAGCTGGTGTATTCCCGATGGATTCCAGCTTACGAAGCAGCTATTAGTGCAGGTTCCCGACAAAGTTTCAAGAGTCAAAGAGGGTTGATGGGGCATAAATTGATAACTTCATAGCGCGACGGTTGAGCACGAGGAAATCTCTAAATGCACCGACAACCTTATCGAGCCATGCAGCAATTTCCTTGCTACTTTCCGCTCGGCGGCTTTCCTTGCTTGGCAAAGAATATTCTTGGTGATTCATTGCGCACTCATGAACCTAAGTGACAGTCACTGATACACTCTGCTGTTTTTTTTTAACTTAACGTTTCGTCGCTTGCCGTCCGGATCTGCGTTATCTGAGCAAGACGCACTAAAGCTTTTCTCTGCTCTTTAAGGCCGCTAAACACCGTGGAGGCGTTAGCTCCAAGTGAATAGGCACATTGTTGCCTCTGCCTCTTGCTTCACAGATTCAGGAGTTTAGGAACAAGTTAAGCTCTCTTCGCCCATCGCTGTCACTAGGCTAAACCTTCAACGAAATGTGCCAAATAAAAGCACGGAGATGATAGTGCTTTCTTGCAATGCTTTTGCAAGTTCGCTTCACCGCAGTTATTGTTAGCGAGTATACGTCGATGAAATTATTTTTATGCACGAGAATGCCGTTCAGTGGAAAGCTGAGGAGCTTTGTTTTGTTTTTGTCTACACGCCTACGTGCATCCATCACCCCTTTCCTGCGGTCTCTCAGATTCCACTCCACAAAGTTTTGTCGGTTTTTGTAGATATGGGTGCGTTGATGCGCAGGGTCTTGGACCTTCAAAAATGTTCTTGTTTGCGTGCGTGCGTGAACTCTGGTACCCGCAGCGGTGGCTCAGTAGCTAAGGCGTTGCGCTGCTGAGCACGAGGTCGCGGGTTCGATTCCCGGCCACGGCGGCCGCTTTTCTGATGGAGGCGAAAAGCAAAAACGCCCGTGTGTACGAGATTTCGGCGCACGCTAAAGCTCCCCAGATGGTCGAAATTAATCCGGAGCCCTCCATTACGGCGCGCCTCATCGCCTGCGTTGCGTTGGCGCGTTAAACCCCACAATCAATCAACCGTGCGTGGGCTTCAAAGCCGGTTGTTAATTTGAAATATGAAACGATTTTTGTTTGAAGGTTTCCTTCCCGCGGGCCAAACATCATGGCTACTTCTATAATACCTGCTTAGGCTGTCAGTTGATTAGTACTTTATGAATACATGAAATATTTATAGTAATTTGTATATTTGTTCACTTCAGAATGCTGCGACCTTAATACTTCGGTATGAACATGACTAAATAATATAATGACCCAAGGCAATTGGAACAAAAAAAACAAAAATCAATAAATCAATCGCGTACGCGTACTTGCAGAGTGCTGATGAAATTCAGGTATAAACACAGGTTGCGCAATCAGACAGACACGAATGGTCTGACAATTAGAAAAGTGACGTTCGATGCTACGAAAACGAAAATTTAAGGTTTATGTATCCTGACTGACGCTGACAAGTGCAGAAAGGTTACACAGAAATCTACAGCACATTAAAAACGCTTTGGACGCCGACATGTCCATGTTAGGACCACGACCAACATATATAGTTGTCATGGTTAGGACTCAAATGGTGTGCAGCCAGGTCCTAGCGAAAATTTTTAATTCCAGTTTTGCATTTTGTGTTCTGGTGAAATACATTTTTAGTATCAGCTCAAACCTCAGCTAAAACCTCAGCTCGGTAAAACCAACCATCTACTGCAATAACACAGTCACAAAAAAGGTGAATAACAACGAAATCCATTTAAACAACAGTGTTTTTGTACAAAACAAAGTAACTTGCCATTACCTCTCATTTCTGTTGCGCAGCTGATTGCTTAGAAAAGCATTTGGTTTTGTAGCGAGACAATTTCTTCTATTTAGGGGGTAATGGGATACAAGTTGCCTGGTTAATCTTGACAAGGTATCTACAAATACATAATTTTGGCCGGGAGAGGTTGTTACGGTACTGAGCGTTGCATATCGGAAGACAACAGTTCTCTTCAATGGGTTTTACGCTCTTCAGGAGAAAGGCGTGCGAAGAAATCACGCAGAATTTGGAAGTTCTACACAGGCTGTTTGCCACCTCGAAATACAAATGTTCATTGGCAGGTACCACGCCCCGTCCACTAGCTTCGGCGAAGACTTCGAGTACCGAATTTGCCGTAAAATACCACATTTCTTTGTTCTGTGTAGCTGAACGTCGAAACAGCCAATCAAGCGTGTAGAAAAAACGAAATAGCGGTGGATGTATACAACACGAGGCTGCCCAGTAAGCCTCGGGAACGAGTAAAGAGACACGCCGACTCGGCCAACCCAAAGAAACGAATGTCGCGGAAACAGAGCGTTCGCCCAGCGCCCAACTGAGCAAACATGGGAGGCTGAGGACCAAACAGCAGCAATAGTCCAACAGACCAACGCCACATTATCTCCCAGTGAGTGGCTGCTGTTTCGACAATCCGTGTTTCGGAGCCCGCATGCCAGCATTTCCCGACCAACGTTTCTTTGAATATCAGCCGCCTCACTCCACAACACAGTCCCGGAATGGTGATTTAGGGCTGATGATTCTCTCCTTATCTAATTGGTGTTGGACTAGCCGAGAGCAAATACTGAAACCCGCCGGGCGTGCCGCTGACTGGCCATTGGACACTGGCGATTCCCCGGACGAGAGCCATCAGAGCAGAGGCCCTTTCTTTTGTACACAACATCAGGCGTTGACGACGTTTGTGGAAGTGAAGGGAAGCGCTTCGTCAGACATCCGTCGGTTCCCATCTGGGAGACAAACAGAAAAACTAAGATAGACAAACATGCACCTTCACAGACACATGCGTGCGACTCGCACTAAAGGTAAATCAGCGGCTAGCTCAGCGGCGTACGTCATTCCAGTTGCGCAGATTTCCTCGGCTGCTCGACCAGACTCCGTGGTTCGGGATCGGATAAAGGGCGAAAAAAACAAGAACAGAGGAAGAAGACTATGTACATGACGGCTCTTTTTTCGTTGTTGTTTTGTTTTTTGTTTTTTTTTTCGGGGGGGGGGGGGGGTATCCCATTGGGATATATATATAAAGGCAGTAGGAGAAAAAGCCAGTATTGATTCATACAGACCACTCACAGTAACGTCAGTGGTGTATAGATTCGTAATGCAGGCGATAAAATCAGAAATTCAAGCATGGATGGAAGAAAATGAAATAGTTGGGGAACTGCAGAATTAGATTTAGACAAGACAGGCGGCTGGATGACAATCTGTTCGTGATAACCAATGCATTGAAATTGCGAAAGCACAGAATAGACTACTATGGATTACGTTCTTAGACATTAAAGGGTCATATGACAACGTAAACAGAGAACGGCTCTGGAGAATGCCGAAACTCCAGGGATTAGATGACGAGTTAGTACAGTTCCTTATAGCAATCTATAAAGACAATAGAGTGCACCTTACTTGCGAAGGACAGAAATGCGCCCAGCAGGTCAACATCCATCGGGGACTGAAACAGGGATGCCCTTTGAGCCCAATACTGTTCATGCTTTACATGGCAGGGTTAGAAAAGAAACTGGAAGAAAGTCAAGTAGGGTTGAGCCTAATCCATATGCTGCAAGGCGAAGTGGTACAACAGCATATTCCGGAATGTTATACGCAGACGACATTGTTCTTTTAGCTGATAACCAAACCGATATGCAGCGGCTAATAATTATTAGCGGCCAGGAAGCCACTGACCTCGGGTTAAATTTCAGTGCAGAAAAATCAGGAATAATGGTTTTCAATGACGCTACCACTGACGTAGTGTCTATCCAGCAAGGCGAATTACCTAGAGTGAAGGAATATAAATGTTTGGGAGTGTGGATAAACGAAGGGGATAACTACTCAAGAACTCACAAGGAGCAACTTAAGGTTAAGGGAAAGCGAAACGCAGCTATAATGAAGCATAGAGCTCTGTGGGGGTATACGAAATATGAAGTAGTAAGAGGAATGTGGAAAGGAGTAATGGTTCCGGGTCTCACGTTTGCGAATGCTGTACTCTGCTTAAAAGCAGACGTTCTATCAGGCCTTGAAGTATATAAACCAGAGAACGGTAGGACGTTTGGCCTTTAGCGCGCATGGAAAAACAACTAACGAAGCAGTTCAGGGAGATATGGGCTGGGCGTCGTTTGAAGTTAGAGAAGCTCAGAGTAAAATATGCTTTGAGATGAGGTTGAGGGCAATGGATCAACGAAGGTTGGCAGCTAAGGTTTTTAGGTACCTATACTTGAAAAGCGTGGACACGCAGTGGTTAAGAAAGACTAGAAGGCTAACGATGAAATACAGAAAGAAGAGTGGAGAATCCAAAACAGCCAAGGTAACCAAAAAAGAGGCAAGGCAGATTGAAGCGAATAAATGGAGGGAAAAAATGGAAGCTAAAACATCGTTAGAGATGTACAGGGCTGAGAAATTGAACATCAGAAAGGAAAATTTCTACGATAATTCCCAGGGCAGTGCTTTGCTTTTTGAGGCTAGAGCAGGTTGCCTGCGAACTAAGAGTTTTGTGGGGAAGTATTCACAAAATGATGGATTATGTGTGGTCTGCGGAAAAGAAACAGAAACTATACGGCACATGGTGTTAGAATGTGAGGGTATCCATCCAAATCTACATGAAGGGAATATTGGGCTTCCAGAAGCCCTAGGATTTAAGGGTATCAGAGAGGAAGTTAACTTCAAGGCTGTCGAGGGGACTAAAAGAAGATTAGAATGCTGGTGGACGAAAAGCAGAGAGGGGTATAATGCCTAGGACAGTTACCACCTGTAACAGGGAAAAGAAAGTATTTCGGGCCTAATAAGCTTTAGTGCCTGCCCTAGGCAGCGCTAGTATTAAACCAAGAGTGTAAAACATGGTAATATTGGTCCTTTTTGATAAGATGACATGTCATCACGCGCTTCAAAGGGGAAACCAATAGCAATCATCATCATCATCATCGGGACTCTTCACCAACTCGCTTAACTTTCCTTGTTAGGACCAGTGGTTTCCTCTTGCACAAACCGAGTGAATGGCCATTGCGGCTGCTTGGAGAAAGCTTAAAGGAGTACTGACATAAAATTTTGAAGGCGAGATAACTTCGGAGATAGATTGGCGTGAACACACATCATCTGCAAAATATCAGCGGCGAATACAGCCTAGAACATACTTAAAATCACTAGTGTGCGAACCGCAACCGAGCAGCTAGCAGAGGACCTCGCCAGTCCACAACCCCTGGATCATTTGTAAATAAACAACATTAAAACACGTCACGAGTTTGTGTTTTCCGCTTCCGCACTGCCGGCGTTTTTCGCCGGCTCGCAGCTCCAATCGGAGGGCGGAGCTTCTGCTCTCGAGAACGAACGACCCGATCGTTAGCGGTGGAGGCGCCGTGATTTCGTCGGCTCATCGGGCAGCTGGCCGCTACCAAAGTTCTACAGCGATTCCAGGAACTCTATTTTTATTACTTTTTATTTACGTTGGACGAAAAAACGCGCCGGAGACACGAAAAACCCACTGGGCGAGTCGCATGGTCACTGTGCAGGCAGCGGCCGCGGCCGCGCAGGTAGCTCGAGTGACAGCTTGTTACCGCTGCACAAAATTGGACCCAAAAAGTCCCAACCATGGCAGCTTATATAAGAAAGAAATTAATGATGTGATGGCGGGTTGCATTAAAAATTGTCATCTGCACCGCTTACGCGAGCGGCAATCGAATATCCGCCGCAGTGCTAAGCTGAACACATCTGTAGGCGGACCTGTAGGCAGACCGGCCGGCTGCACCCAGCGCGCGTCTTGCCACCTACTGTCTCGAGCGTCGCGCGTCGTTCTCTAGCCGCGGCAGCATTTGCACTCGCAGCGCATTCGCTTTTTAATTAAGCGGCTCACGAAACCAGTACGTCGGGGCATTCGCAGAAACTGCCGGCGACGCGGATTCGACAGTGCTACCGCAGCTCTGCTCTGTGATATCCCTCCGATGGTCACGTGGTCAGCTTTGTTCACACAGAATCCATCGTTTCGCCGCACCAGCTGAAACTGAAACTGCGACTGGCCGCATTGACAATGCCTCTAATTAAACAACCGTCGCACGCTGAAGCAAATGAGGTTTCTACAAGTGAAAAATAGGTCACTAGCTACTTCTAGCAACAAAAAAAAAACAAGATGCAAAAATTTTGTGTCAGTGCTCCTTTAAGTCATAAAGGCCACTTCAAGTCGCTATTCTGACATAATAGAAAGCATCACTGGGCCTTTTACATCGTGGGAAGAATACGGAATGTATTTTCCAGCGCTTTTGACAGCTTGTGCACGAACCCAGCAACAAGTGTTAAAACAGTGAATTTCAGCTGCTGAAATACGATGTTGGCGTCAAAGAAAACGAGGCAGCTGATCGGATGGCACGGAAAGTGCTGGAATTCGGTCCTCCTGTGAACGTTTCCGGCGACCACTGAATCATGTCCAGAGCAGCACTTATCGACCCCTTCAAGACGTTGCGTCAGTGATCAACATCACCAACCTTGTGTCGCAAAGGACCTAATATGATATGACGTATCTTTACTATGCCGCGTACGATTATGCTCAGCGAACACTTCGGCTCGGAGATTCAAAATTGGCGACACGCGACCACCATTGCGCATGAAATGCGCGGTGATAGGAGACGTGCAACACTACTTAATTTGCTGCCAAGCAAATGCTGTAGAACAGACTACCTTGTTACCGGCGATGTAAAAGCTAGCAGCATCCCACATACACTGGACCACATCATCTTCTCATAAGGGCTTTGGATATTGCATAAGAAGGTGTTCCCAACCCTCCTTTTTTTGTTTCCTTCAGAACACTGAACTACCGCACTCGTAGTGAAAAAGCCATATTTTTAATGCCTTTCCTACCGCTCAGGCGGAGCAAGACCCAGCAACGCCACGTACGAACTTGTGAACAGAGAAAACCCACAGACCAGAAAGTCCCGCTTAGTAAACCCTGTGACTAGGCAAGGAAAGATGAGCCCTGAAGTAGATTTAGTCTTCCCCTTTAAGCCTTGGTTGTTTAAACAGTCTATACCACTGGAGCCTCAAAACAGGAGAAAATAAAAACAACAGCAAAAAAATAACCGCTACCAACGTCTGTCGAATGTGCCAGGCCCTGCTTGTTGAAGAAAAAGAACCATCGCCTCACGAGAGCGCTCGTACTACTTATCAAATGCCGGTGTTGCAGGCCGTGCGCCAAAGCAAGGGTAAACATCCAACGGTGCCAAGAGAAAATTGAAGGGCCACCTGGGTGTAGCAAGGTGGGAGGCTCTCATAGCCTGTGAATTCCTAAAGAAGCACTACCGAGCGCGGCACTCATGAACAATTAAGGGGAAAACTGCGTCCAATCTCCCGCAGTGCCTTCCACGAAGTGTACCCGTCAGTCACGCAGCAGCACAACTGAACGAGCAGTGCACAAAGGATAATTCAGCGACACGTGCAACATTCGCGCGTGCTGTGGATACCATTTTAGCTCGGGAAATCGATCTGCGTTTTAATTCCCATGTACCCGTGGTGGTCACTGGTAATCGCAAAAAGCGTGGAATGAATTTACTAAAGCCAGGGCTGCGCGAACTTTACTCTTTTCTAAAATATTAACGCTCCATAAAAGCAATCTTCAGGACTCCACCTACTTGTTCTTGCGGGGCAATAAGAAGGAATGTACTAACGCGCAAGTCTTGAATGGCGAAGCTGTGGTAGGTGAGTGTTGCCGGACGCATAGTCCAGTTTCAGTATCATTATTTATTTGCATAGTTTCGGTGCTAGTAATCGTCGCCTTATGCATCGAAGACATCGTCGTTTTCTTCGCGGCGAGTGGTGGATCCTCAGCATTGTAGACTTCCACCAGCCCAACTGGCGAAGCTGCAGAATTTTGTTAACCTGAGCACTGAAGGACACATCATTACGCACTTGTACAAGTTTGAAATTGTTTATTTGCATGTTCTGTCGTCGCTTTGCACTGTGCTAGTAGTAGTAATCGTCACCGGGATCAATATCGTCATGTTCCTCACGCCAATCATTACATGCGCGGTAGCCCTTGCCACAAAGCGCCGGAGGTTTTTAAAGACGATAGTCTTTCTTGGGCTACATAAACGCAGAAATTTTGGTCTGTCTGTCTGTCTGTCTGTCTGTCTGTCTGTCTGTCTGTCTGTCTGTCTGTCTGTCTGTCTGTCTGTCTGTCTGTCTGTCTGTCTGTCTGTCTGTCTGTCTGTCTGTCTGTCTGTCTGTCTGTCTGTCTGTCTGTCTGTCTGTCTATGACTCGATTCAGCCAGCCGGCCAAAGTGAATCAAAATCTGCACAATAGGGTTATATTCCTGCGGCCAAATCTAAGCGTCTAAGTCCGGTGGCAATGTTCATACTTGTCCACAATGTTGAACAAGAACAATACATTACGCGAATATGAGGCAAAATAACCAATTTGTAAGCGATATTTCAGGTGTGTCGTTATAAAAAATTCTTGGAGGCTTGATTTTTAAGTAAGGTCGTTAAAAACAGTGGAGGCATTAGATCCGAGTGAATAGGCACATTGTTGCCTCTGCTTCTTGCTTCACAGATTCACAGTTTGGAACAAGTTAAGCTTTCTAACAAGTTAAGCTCTCTTCGCCCATCGCTGTCACTCGGCTGAACCTTAAAAATATGCCAATAAAAAAGATGGAGATTGTAGGTCTTTCTTCCTACAAGAGATGGCCTCAAATGCGCCCCAAAAAAATCTGCGCTCATCACACGTGCGCTCGCACGTACAAGAAACGCACCGACCCAATTCTTTTGTCCTGACCTTCATCGACAACCACCCAGTACCCAATGTCGCCTTCCTAAGATACTAGGACTAAACATCTCTAAGAACGGTAGCGGGTCTAGCACCATCCCCCCAGCGGCCCCTCAAAATATTAGTCCGCCGTGTTGCCCACCGTCGTTTCTGCCTTAAAACACGATGCGTTCGCATCATTCAGGCATTACTGACCAGCCGCCTTAATACGGGAGCCCATACCTGGCCATCAAACCTGCGGAGCGAGACAAGCTCAACGTGATCATTCGCCAGGCTTATAAGACCGCTGCCCTTCTCGCCCACTACATCCACCCGCAAGTTGCTCCAATTAGGAATCCACAACACCTGGGAAGAACTTCTTGAAGCGCACAAGCGTCACAGCAACGACGCCTTCTCCTTACATATACGGGGCGCTGCACTCTTCAACGCTTGGGTTATGCCACTCCCCCAGCCGACGACTCCCCGGTTGGCATACCGCCTGATATCCGGAATCGAATCACGGTGGCTCCTGTCCCCAGAAATATGCATCCGGAATACAACGTCGCCCGCCGAGCTACTCGTGCGGCCGCGTTGCACCGGCTACATTCCACTAGCTCCATCACTCGGTACACGGACGCTGCCCGCTACTCCACCCAGCGAGCTTTCGCCGTTGCCGTTGTCGACCACCGCTTTCAACAGCTTTCGGCAGCCACTATCCGCACCACCACTGCCACAACGGCCGAAGAAGCAGCCATTGCGCTAGCAGCCACCCACAGCCAAAGACTACGTCACCGTACTTAGTGACTCGCAAGAGGCATGCCGCCGATATCTTCGCGGCCGAATTACTCCCACAGCTCTCCGCATTCTTCAGGCTAATTACGAACTACCCCACATCCAACTCATCTGGGCACCCGGCCACGCTGACCTCCCCGGAAACGATGCGGCCCACGCCGCTGCCTGCGAGTATGCACGCCAGGCCGTCTCCGACCGGCAGTCTCCTTGCCCAGATACCCCTCTCACCCCCCTGATCTCCTCACCCACTACCGCCTCAGCCGCCGCAGATATCCTCCCCCTCACCCTCGCCTTAGTCGTCTCGAAGCCACTACCCTCCGAAGGCTACAAACTAACTCTTACCCCCACCGTACACTCCTCCACAAAATGTACCCTACCCAATACTACGCGACCTGTGCCTACTGCCCATCCCCTGGCACCCTATACCACCTGGTATGGGAATGCCAGCAATCCCCGTCTTTATCTCCAATCCCCAACCCTACTTACGAGCAGTGGGCGGACCGGCTGACCAGCTCGGACCTTGCGGCGCAACAAGAAATCGTCGCTAGAGCCCGGGCAGCCAGCCAGGACCAGGGCATCCCGGACTAAGGTTGCCCCCCACAGGGCTGGTGCCCCTGCCATCTAGCACCAAATTTGCTCTTTTTTATTAAACGTTTATTTCTCTCTCTTTCTTCCGATGCTTTCGCAAGTTCGCTTCACGGCCGTTATTGCTAGCGAATTTACGTCGACAAAATTAATTTTGATGCAGGAGAACACCACTCAGGGGAAAGCTGGAGAGATTTCTTTTGCTTTTGTCGCTACACGCCTACATGCCCCCATCACCGCGATCCCGTGATTTCCTTAGATTCTACTCCACAAAATTTTGGTGGTTTTATTACATATAGATGCGCAGATGCTTGGCCCTTTAAAAAGTTATTGTTTGCGTGCATACGGGCCCTTCAAGATGGTTTACAACTCAAAATACGAAACGAGTTTTGTTTACAGGTTTACCTTTCCGCATGCCAAAATGGCATGGCTATGTCTGTAACACCTGCTTAGATTATCAGTTCAGGTATTTTTGGACGTCATAGATGTTTTATAAAAATTCGTGTATTTGTCGGCTTCATAATGCTGGCAGCTAATACTTTGAAATAACAGGAATACCTAATATAATTATCTAACGTAATTGAAACGAATGAAATAGAGATAGCAGGAGGAACATCTGAGCAGGATTATGTTCTTAACGCCTGCCCCCAGTGAGAGGCATCGTTAGTCTGATTCCTTTGTGCTGGCTGAGTATCCAGGCCTGTTCCACCAGTCGGCGCTGGTCCCAGAGCTCGGAGCTGGTGAGCTGCTCCACCCACTGCTCATAGGTAGGGTTGGCATTTGGGGTAAGATTAAAGGTACATCATTGGCAGTCCCATATCATGTTGTATATTGTGCCAGCAACAGGGTAGAAGTTACACGTGGCAGGGTATTGGGTGGGGTACGTAGAGTTTAGTAGGGTGTTATGGGCATATGGATTGGTTTGTAGGTGCCAAAACGTGGTTCTTCGTCGCGTTTTTGCTGTAAATGGGGAGGTGGCAATCGACGGCATTCGTTTCTGTAGTGGGCTAAGATTTTGGCGTATGTGTGTAGTGGTGCTGTCTTCGAGGAAGAGCGATCGTTGTTTTCTCCTTCTGGGTTACGCGGCCCGGTGTGTATGGGCATGGGCAGCGGTGTGTGCCGTCTCGTTCTCTTCGAGGGACTGGTGACCCGGGGAGCAGATGATATTAATTTCCGGTAATCTTCTTGCCTGAAGAAGAAGGTACAGTGCGGCTTGAGAGATGCGGCCAATTAGAAAGTTCCGGCTGGTGTCTGATAATCGGTAATGATAGTAAGGAATTCCTCCCTTGTTGTTGAAGTAATCCTCGGCAGTGTCGATGGAAGTGGTGAGAATGGTCGCTGCTGTCAGTTCTACGGAACCCAGCTTTGAGGCGTTGCTTTGGGAATTGCTGAAAAATTGTGAAATCGGATATTGATGACGCAAAACAATAATAAGAAATAACTCGCGTGCTTTCAGAGCAGTGGTGAACTTTAAGTAATAAACACAGTTTGTGCAATCAGAGTGCAACGATTGGACTTATAAAAGAAAAGTGACGTTCGAAGCGAAGAAAAAAAACATTTAGGTAAATGTACCCCACTGACGCTGAAAGGGCAGAAAAGTAAAGCAGGAATTCTACAGCACATTAAATAGTTTTTGGACGCCGACATGGATGTCTGTTGTCATGTTACGACTCAAAAAGGGGGCCATCAAGTTCTTGGGAAAAGTTAAATTCAAGCTTTGCATTATATGCGTTCAGCAAAAAATTGTTCATAGTATAAATTCAAACCTCCGTTTAGTGAAACCAAACTTTTACTGAAATGACACGAAGGCTTGAAGCCGACTAGAAATAAAATAAACGAAGTGACAAGAAAAAGGTAAATAACTTCACATTAATTTAAACCGCTGTATTTCGGTACAAAACAATATAATTTGTCCTTAGCTCTCATTTTGGTTGCACAGCTGACTGGCTTTGAAAATTATTTTTTTTTTTGTAGCGAAAGTATTTTACCCGTTTGGGGGGTGAAGGTATCAAGCTTGCCTAAGGGTAATCCTAACAAGGTCGCTACAAATACCCTATTTCTGCTGGTAACCCGGTAATTTGGGCGAGATGGTGATGTATATTGGACGACAGCACGAGTACACACAATATACAGTTCCGCTCGTAGATGTTATTACGGTACTGAGTAATGCAGAGCCGAGTTTACACGGCTGCCAAAGTTTTACTAATTGGGTTGTACGCTCATCAAGTCAGAAGAGTGTGAAGAATTCACGCAAAAATTTGTAAGTTCCACACAGGCTGTTTGCCATTCGAAATACCATTCCCAGGCCACTAGCTTCGCCGAAGCGGAGATCGTAACAATACCATATTTCTTTTTTCTGTGTGGCTAAAGGTCCAAAGAAACCATAAAGCGTATAGAAAGAAAACATGACACATTGGTGGTGGTGTACAACGCGAGGCTGCCGAATAAGCCTCGGGAACGAGTAAAGACACACACCGCGCCGCCGAACCCGAACAAAGGACCGTTGCGGAAACAGAGCTTTCGCCCAGCGCCCAACTGAGCAAACATGGGAGGCTGAGGACCAAACAGCAGCAATAGTCGAACAGACCAATGTCACGTTATCTCGCACTGAATGGCTGCTGTTTGGACAATCCGTGTGTCGGCCCCCGCATGCCAGCATTTCCTGAGCAATGTTTCTTTAAATATTAGCCCCCTAACTTCATAAACGGTCTCCGGATGGTGATTTAGGGCTGATTCTTCTCTTCTTATCTAATTGGTGTTGAGCAAGCCGAGAGCAAATAAGGAAACCCGCCGGGCGTGCCGCTGGCGGGCCATTGGAGGCTGACTATTCCCCGGACGAGCGTCATCAAAGCGGAGTCCCTGTCTTTTGCTCACAACATCGGGGGTTGACGACGTCAGTAGCAGTGAAGGGAAGCGTTTCTTCGGACATCCGTCAGTTTCCATTTTGGGAAACAAAAATAAAAACTATGATAGACAAACATGTACCTTGACAGACACATGCGACTCACACTAAGGTTTAATCAGCGCAGAGGCCTAGCGCAGCGGCGTTCATCATTCCGACTGCGCAGCTTAACTTGCCTCCTCGACTTGACCCCGTGCTTTACGATGGTATGAACTGCCAGAAAACAAGAACATAACGGAACGCATAGTACTGGGCGGCTTTGTTCTCGTTTTGCTTTTTTCGCGCTTTATCCAACTGTGACTGTTACCAACTCGCTCAACTTTCCCTGTTACGATCAGTGGTTCCCTCTTACAGAAAGCGAGTTAATGGTCATTGCGGCTGCTTTGCGGAAGCTTAAGCCATACAGGCTGCTTCAATTCGCTATTTTGACACATTAGAAAGCATCACTAGGCCTTTTACATCGCGGGAACGTTACGGAATGTATTTTCCAGCGCTTTTGACAGCATGTGCACGAACCACGCAACAAGTGTTAAAACAGTGCTTCCAGGCGACGTTGGTGTGAAACAAAACGAGGCAGCTGATCGAATGGCATGGAAAGCGCTAGAATTCGGTCCTCCTGTGAACGTTTCCTGTGGCCACTGAATCATGTTCAGACGAGCACTTATCGACCACTTCGAGTATCGGCGCGAGTGATCTACAATGGATGTCGACAAATTCGCATTTGTTCTTCCTTTACTATGCCGCATACGATCATGCTAAGCGAAAATTTTGTCTCGGAGATTCATGCGATTGGCCCTGCGCATGAAATCTGCAATAGTAGGCGATGTGCAATTCTACTGCTACCAAGAGAGTGCTGTAGAACGGACGACCTTGTTACCGGTGATGCAGAAGCTAGCATCACTGGAGACCACACTGGACCCCATCGTCTTCTCGAAGAGGCTTTGGTTATTGCATAGAGTGGTGTCGCGCCCCCTTTTTTAGTTTCATTCATGATACTGACCTCGCGGAGTCGTGGTGAAGAAGCCCCGTTTTTAACGCATCAGGTGCCTCTCAGGCGCAGTAATTGCGAACATAAATTGCAAAGCTTGTGCGGCCAGACCCAACAAGACTACCAACAAACCCCTTAAAACAGAAAACATGACACATAGAGATCCCCGCTTAGTAAACGCCATGACTAGACCAAGGAACATAAGACCGTAAGAAACTTGAGGCCCCGCCCTTGAAGGCCCTGAACGTGTAAATGCTGCAATGCGGCAGAGCCTGAACACAGGAGAAAATGAAAAGAACAGCAAACAAATGCCTGATAGTAACATCTTTCGAATGTGGCAGGCGCTACTTGTCCAGAAAGAAACCAAAGAAAGCAACCCAGTCTCTGCCAGTACTGAAGAAAAACAACCACCGCCTCAGGAGAGCGCTCGTTCTACTTAGAAAATACCGGTGTTTCAGGGTTGGGTGCCAAGGAAAGGATAAACTCTGCCGAGAGAAAATAGAAAGGCCACCTGGGTGTAGCAAAGTGGCAGCCACTCGTAGCCAACGAATCCCTCGAGGGGCATCGTCGAGCGCGGCCGCTCCCCTATACCGCGAGCCTCAGAAGCAATCAAGGGAAAAACTGTGCCCAATCTCCAGCAGTGCCTTCCACGAGGTGTACCCATCAGTCAGGCGGCGGCAAAGTTTAACGGGCTGCGCACAAAGTATAAATCAGCGATCCCTGCAGCATGAGCGCGGGCTGTGGACTGTTGACGGCATACTTTGGGAAATCGGCTTTCCCTCTTAATCCTCGTTTACCTGTGATCATCACCGCTAATCGCAAAAAGCATGCAATCAATTTGCTAAAGCCAGGGCTGAG
Source organism: Haemaphysalis longicornis (assembly GCA_013339765.2). Lineage (NCBI taxonomy): Eukaryota > Metazoa > Arthropoda > Arachnida > Ixodida > Ixodidae > Haemaphysalis > Haemaphysalis longicornis. Next base: position 29,531,893 of record CM023456.1, read on the forward strand.
CAGAATTTAACCTTTTCTAAATGTTAATGCTTCCTAAAACGTACTTGCCGTTTCGGCGCCACAAAAAAGACACAATTTTTTTTAAAAAAGAACACACAAGTTGGTATTCAATTACACACAAGTGCACCACTGAAACTTTGCGACGCCATTGGCCCATGGCAGTCAACTGCCGCGGCAACACGGAGTACACGGGGCTTGGTGTCATTTCTCCGTGACTCCGGCCTGAACAAAATCCTGTGACCGTTTGCCTTAACTATATCACTGTGCGTGTGCTGTGTGCGCGAACCTGCGTCGGTCAGTTCGTGCACGTGCTTATTTGTGTTTGTATGTCTGTATGAGTTTTTGTGTCATCGCTTTCTTTCACTTTTCCACCTCTCATATTCATGTAGCAAGCCAAACTCGCTGCCAGGCTGACTTCTCCTCATCATTAAAGGAATTCCTCTCTCCTCCTCCTCCACTGCAGCCGAATCGAATCGCTGGCGGGCTTTGTGAAGACCAGTACTGCGCACGTGATTGCGGGAAACACTAGTAGTGTGTGCACTGCTTACATTTCTGCAAGTTGAAATACCCGAAAAGAGTGGTGACAGCTCTACCCGCTTCAACAGTATGTAGGACGCTTTTCCAACGCAAACCGACGTTCATATAGGTTTTCACTTGGTGAACACCGGCATCCACATCTGTGTGCCTTGGAAGAGCTTGCCATTGGCGTGCCTGCTTTGCGTGGGGGTTCCTTCATTTCCTCAAATCCGATGCAATCAGCCAGACTTTGGCACCCCGTATACGTTGCCGCTGTCGGCGTTCGGGCACTCACTCCACTCTGCCGGATTTAGATTTCTCAGCAGTCGACCCAGCGGCGCTTCAAACTTTCCTGCCCCATTTGCATTCCCTGGGTTAGAGAGTCTTCCAACGCACACTCAGTCAACACCGAGCACGAAGCGGGAAATTAGCTCCCCGGTCACGTTTTCCTACATTTGGAGAAGTTTCGTAGTACCCAGACTTAGTTGGCGCACTTCATGCACTAAGGTTACAGAGTTACAGATGCAGTGTAATGGAGCTCACCTGACTGCTGATGCAGAGCAGTGAGCCTTTGAGCCGCGAATTCATTTTACGGCAGGGTAGTTTGACCGCACCCACTGAAGGGCCTGCTGCGCATTGTCGAGGAAGCTTGTGTCACATACTTCAATCTAAGCCAATCGCGCACACACACACACAACACACACACACACACGCACACGCACACGCGCACACGCACACACACACACACACACACACACACACACACACACACGCACACGCACACGCACACGCACGCACGCACGCACGCACGCGCACGCGCACACGCACAACACGCGCGCGCGCGCGCGCGCCCTATTTTTCCGGATAATTGAATTATTATTCTCGCGGGGTAGTTCGGGTTATGCACAGCGAAGTCGTTGGTGACGCGGCGTTTCAATGACCGCTTTCCCTGTAATTAACTCCTGCTACACGATGCAGCCGTTTTCTCATTAAACAATTCTAGCGATCTATCCCAGAATCGCTAGATTGGGCAATTAGTATAGTAGTAGAGATACTACCGAGGGCTGCTAAGAGGATATAAATTCTCTGAGCAGCCCTCGGAAGTAACTCTACTAATTGTTTCTACCTGCTTGTATTTATCGAAGCCCGCTTCTTACCATAACAAAGTGTACTTCAATGAGTACAATAATTCTGCGACAAAAATATACTTTTTGGTATTCGATATTCGAAGCCAGTTTCTACTACTCTTGAATTCGTACTCGATATAAACATATTCTGATATTTTCGCCAGGGAGTACAAACCCTTTTTATATATCACGAAAATGTTATTATACTTTTTTTTATGTTTGGCGGTTGCGCAGTATTGCAGCATTTTGAATTTCCTTTTCCCCCCTCTAGCGTCCAGTTCTTACACTACCCAAAAATCGCATCCCATGTCTAAGACTCAGCGAAAAACAAAAATGCTGTTAGTTTCACCACCTATCGCACAAATATATGAATTTTTCGTTCCCAAAAAAAGAGAAAAAAACAAAAAAGCCAAGGTAGTGGGTGGGAGGCGTGGCTAAAGCGCAACCACTGTTACGCTCGCAAGCCGGGAGGCCTAATGAATAGGCGTGTCCGGAATTTATCGCCGGCCGTGAGAGCTTCCCTGCAGCGGCGGCGGCTGAACAAATGGTAGGCGGGTCACGATCGGAGTGATTTTTCATCGGAACAAGCGACCTTGTCGGCCTCGGTGGAAAGGGGCTCGCTTCCAAATGTCTGACCGCACTTCCGAAAGCAGTTTTGGGCTGTGGTTGTTAGCGTTCACCATCCGCTTCGTTTTCTCCGAAGATCTGACGCGTTTCTCGTGGGAACTTGGTCACGTGGCTTTCTTTGTAGAATGTGTACTCGGGCAATCTAAGCGACAGCCAATATCAAACTGAGAAATTGCGCAATGACCGAAACCATGAAAGTGGTTTTGCTTTGTGCCTCAAAGGTGCATATAGGCTCTCTGGTGTGTTGGTCCACATTTTCCTTTATTAAAAAAATATGAAAATTGTTTCGTGTGTGGCCCAACTAACCACGCAATTCCTGGCGGTAGATGTGTAAATAAAAGACGTAGCTTATAAATAATGTATTCGTGTGTGACTACGTCATATTTTTTTTATCGTCTACCAACAGCGCTAATTATAAGCGTTCTTTACATATAATTTGCCCCATCCGTATGCCGAACACTGAAATGCAGTGTGCAATACAAATACGAAACAAATGCAACACTGCATCAAATGTATGAACAGAGCAAGCTGAATTTTGTAGTGAAAGTTGCACATAAAATTTTCGCACTTGTGGCACCCACACAGCTCGCCAATTCTGACGAAACGACTGGCACGCAGAGCTTAAAACTAAGAAATAAATAATAATAATACGCGTCTCCAGAGGCCACCCAAACAGCGCAAACACGCAGCAATCTGCACTAAGGCGGCCACTGATCTGCACTAAATTTAGAAAATAAACGTTTATTTCTCCTCCCCTATTCCGGGCCTGTGATGACCAGCGAAAACTTTTTAGCCCACAACATAGTGGCGGCACGCCATTTCGGCGAATACGAGGAAATTTTATTTCTCTTGAGCGTTGACAGCGGTCATTATTAAGAAAGACACATACATACGCCCACACACTTATTTGAACTCTACTGATCCTAAATGTTGTTTCTATTATTCATAACTAATCTTCTCCAAATACATATATCCAAGTGATGAGACTGTAAGCTTGAGATGCAAATCAGGCTTTGAATGGCGTGCGACTTTGTCCGTGACCACGTTCTAACAGCACACGCGCCGGGGCGTTCATTTTCTAACACCGCAAGACTGGTCACATTATCAGGCGGGTAAAACTTCACTCATACGTCATACACTCACAGATACACAGCTCCAACGAGAGTGGAGATGTGCGTTCGCCTTTGTGCTTCAGTTGTTCGATTTTTCACTTTCCCTTCCTAGGGGATGGCTTCCGCTCCCACGCGAGCGGGGATGTGATTTTGCATTGGTGATAAGAGAAAGAGAGTAGACTTTATTAAAGTAAAGGATCCAAGTAGTCGGTTTCCTCAGTCCAGGACCCCGTTTGAGCGTCCAACCGCATCAGCCCGGTGGGTGGATCAGCTATCAGCCCGGATAGCCGATCTTGAAAGCTCGAGCTGGCCAGTTCTCCCTCCCACTGCTCAACCGAGGGGTTGGAAGACGCCGAAAGTGAGGGGTTGGTGATACGCTTGGTCCTACTAAGCTGGCTTTTAGGGGCGAAGCTCCTTAAGGCGTGGGTCTGTCCATCCTCGACTTATGTATGTAGCCACCTCTAGTTTAGTTCTTGGATTGTTTACTAGATGGCGTGGCTACCTCTAGTTTAGTTCTTGGATTGTTTACTAGATGGCGGTACTTGTATATGATGAAAAGATGCGCTTGGATTGTTTACTAGATGGCGTGGCTACCTCTAGTTTAGTTCTTGGATTGTTTACTAGACGGCGGGGAGCGTTGTAATAAAATCCGTTCGCTGTTGGCGCGCGCTCGGAGTCGCCCGATGGATAAAGGCCGACCTCCATGCAGCGAAATGTAGGCGAAAAGGCGGCGAACGTCGCCCGGCGGCGGCCGCTCCGCCGCCGGCGTCGAAAATACGGCTGTTCGTCGGCGATCTACGCGAGCTAGATGTCGAACGCGCGGCGGCGAACGCGACCGGAAGCGGCAAACTGCATTTTGAGGCCGCAGCCAATCACAGCCTCGTACTTCGTTGTACTTCCTGTCCTGTCTTCCATCGGCGGCGTTCGCCGGGTCACGTTGCATGGAGGTTGGGGTGGACGAAAACTGAGCGGCGCGTCAAACCACGGCGTCCGCCGCAACCTCCACGGCGGCCGTGGAGGTTGCGGCGCGCGGTTTTACCGATGATTTCCCCTCAGGAGCTTCGCCCACTCATCATCATTCACCCCGTGGATATGCTGTGAATTTTTTTCACATTGCGTTTTTCCGCGCGTGTTCCATTCTTTATTTTTATGCCGCACTGGTTATCTCATTCTAATAGGAGAGCGTTTCGCTCTAACGTCACTCTCCTAGAATAATCATCTTTGATCTACAATGTTCTGGATGTAAGTCGACGTTTCCAGAAATACTCGCTCCGAAAGATAAAGGCCTGCAGAGCAGACGCCACGGCATTCGTATCGCCGACGCTCGCTTGCGTACGTCACTCTGCTGACTGCTGCTTCGTCGCCTGTGTATTCTTTGAGTTGTTAGGGGAGCACAAGTTCGCTCCAATAAACTTGTTTTCTTTGAAGACAACTGCGTCGTCTTTGGCTTCGTGAAAATATGTTGGTGCCTCTTCCTCTGCCAAGCATGCACTCAGACTGTCGTTGCCACCGGGTCTCTCCCCTGCATCCGACGAATGCGTTTCCCGTGTACCTGCTTATGGTCTCTGTCGCTCTGTGTTGGTTTTCCGCAGACGGCAGCAGGAGAACATAATGAGTATTTCCTGTAGGTGAACACAACATCGTAAAAGACCAAAATATTGTTCAAATGAGAATCGTCGTTGAGTGCTACCATAAATTCTCGCGCTAGAATATTTGCGAGTCACGCGCAGCAGCTCTCATTTGAAACTTGGTCGGGCTATTCGTGTCGAGAAGCAAGGTTGGCGTTGCAACACATTTGCTAAAAAATTAAAATTGACCACTCACGGTAAGTAAGGTATGATAAGAGTCAACCACGTGTAGTCGGAAGGCTGGTGTTCATTAAACACTTTAAATCCGCTCGCGCAGGTGCCCGCTACGCTACGTCTAAAAAATAAAAGGAAGCCTCAATTTATCAATTCAACATTTAAACTCCTACAAATTATTCTAACTTGCGCCCTCGGCCGAATCCAGAATAAGGCACTCGGTTACAGGGTTTGTCGTATCGCCGCCAGTGACTCTCTGCAGTGCTCAACGTCTGTGGAGAAGCTGAACGTGACTGAAAATATTTTTGAAGATGCATCATCCGCCTGCCTAGCCTCTCGCTACGTTAAACGACCCCAAGTGTAAACGTGGCGCGAAGTATTTTCGCAGTAAATGAACATTTGAGCGCAATACTTTCCGTACTGTCAAGGTAAAAACACCTGTGCAATAAACATTCATCAAAATTGTCACTCCGTTATGTTTTCATATCAAGAAAACACTAGCATGATAACTGTGCCCTCGTGATTTTTGTTGAACGCATACAATGGATAACTATGTTTTGTTTCTTAAGCACTTTATAATGCTATCTTATTGCGAATTTCATGCTTTCATGCACTGGAGCTAGCTCAGGTAGATAGATAGATAGATAGATAGATAGATAGAAATAGATAGATAGATAGATAGATAAGATAGATAGATAGATGATGTAGATAGATAGTAGATGAGATAGATAGATAGATAGATAGATAGATAGATAGATAGATAGATAGATAGATGATAGATAGATAGATAGATAGATAGATAGATAGATAGATAGATAGATAGATAGATGTAGATAGATAGATAGATAGATAGATAGATAGATAGATAGATAGATAGATAGATAGATAGATAGATAGATAGATAGATAGATAGATAGATAGATAGATAGATAGATAGATAGATAGATAGATAGATAGATAGATAGATAGATAGATAGATAGATAGATAGATAGATAGATAGATAGATAGATAGTAGATAGATAGCTAGATAGATAGATAGATAGATAGATAGATAGATAGATAGTAGATAGATAGATAGCATAGTAGATAGATAGATGATAGATAGTCGCTAGATAGATAGATAGATAGATCGATCAGATAGATAGCTCGATAGCTCTACGATAGATAGATCGCTAGATAGATAGATAGATCGATAGATACGCTAGATCAGATAGATCGATAGATAGATAGATCGTGATAGATAGATGCTAGATCGATAGCTAGATAGATAGCTAGATAGATCGATAGATGATGCTAGATGATGAAGAGATGATAGATAGTAGATAGATAGATAGATAGATAGATCGATAGATAGATGCTGATGATAGATAGATAGATCGATAGCTAGATAGATAGATAGATCGATAGCTAGATAGATAGTAGATAGATAGATAGATAGATAGATGATAGATAGATGATAGATAGATGATAGATAGATAGATATAGATAGATAGATAGATAGATAGATAGATAGATAGATAGATAGATAGATAGCTAGATAGATAGATAGAAGATAGATGATAGATAGCATAGATAGATAGATAGATAGATAGATAGTACTAGATGATGATAGATGAAGAGAAGTAGATAGAGAGAGGAGAGAGAGGAGAGAGAGAGAGAGAGAGAGAGAGAGGAGAGAGAGAGAAAACTTTATTTAGAACCAAAAGCTGTTCAGAGAACCCAATTACAGGTCTTCTTCAGTGAATGCTGAACTCTGCTCTTGTGCGTTTTTGATGTACCGCACTAGAACAGCTAGCTGTTCCTCAAAAGTGGAGGCGAGAGTCAGCCAGGTTGGGTCAACGGGATATGGCAGCTGCGTCGGTGTGCGTAAGTCCGGAATGCTGGGAGTATTGTAAGGACATTCCAATAGGACATGTTGCTGATTGGGATATCCGCCACAGTGTTTGCTGGCTGGTGGTTCTTCTGCCCTTCCTTAAGAGAAAAGATGTCGTATAGCTGGAGTGCCTGTAGTGTTGGTCTGCGCTTGTCTTAGTAATACTGATTGCTGCCTGTCTAGGTTAGGGTGAGGCGGAGGTAATTCCTTTCTGTTCAGTTGAAGGTGTCTTTGTGTATTGTTTGTGATGTCACGACAATTGTACCTCTCCACGTGAGGGGCCGGGCGGAACTAGGGCGTGAGGAGGCACACAACCTCTAAGCAGTTTCCTTTTATTTGATGCGATAGGGCGCCAAGTACATCTAGCTCGGGAATATATGTAAAATTATTCGTGATGTATACCATGTGGGATCGCAAATTACCGCGTGCCTACGTGAGTTACAACACCGCACACACTTCCATCCTTGTTCTTACACCGGCTGGCAGCGTTAAAGATGTGGTGCACCACACAAGGTCTCGGGTTCGCATTCTGGTGCCTGATGATGCGTCTCTTACGGCCTGAACCAAGGCGACAAAACAACCTTGGCATGAACCAGGGCCAAAATCTGTCAGCCAAATAAAAAAAAATGTGGTTGGCCCCTTTTCATAGGAACCGGTAAACCACGAAAGTGAAATGCGCCTTCACAGGAGCAGTTGAATGTTTATTCTCCATTGATATGTACTTGCACATCACTATTTATGTTTCGTCGGTATGGCACCGTTATAACAAATCAACGGGAGACACTGGATTGCACGTGCCAGAGCATTGCGTAAACCCTTCTGAAACCACAGGCGCTTGCAAACCGTCCGTGCAAACGAAACCAAACGGGTTGTCCGCGGATCTTTTGGTGAACATGCGGTCCGCTGCAGCGAAAGGAGCAGCGGACCGTGCCACGAGCGCGACATTCGCAAGTCGGCGCGATCTTGCTCTGCGGTCGTTGCCTTACAGGCTTTTTGCACAGGTCACGCTGCGCACCCCCGTACACGTAGGCGCTGCAATCGAGGTCTCCAACTGTCGGCGCTCATTAGCGCCATGATGCACCACTTCGCTTCGCCTCTCCTAGATGGCAGCACCATCTGAAGGAAAGGATATAAGGCGTTTTTGTTGTCCTGTTTACGCGTCTGTTCATAGCGCAGTCGGGAGCGCATTTGGTATCGCCCGTTGCGGCGAAAGAGTTCATGGTTCAAATCCCGGAGCAGCCGCGTCAAAGTTTTCCTGGCGATGTCATTTCTGCGACAGATATGACGTCAGTAAGATCTTGGTAGACCCCGGCATAACGCACTTTCGTGTTGAAAAATAAAACTTCGCGGCCCACTTTAACATAAAAAGTCGCACGGGGCTTGGAGAATGACGTTGTCCTTACACAGCCCTATTTTTGGTGCCAAATGGTGGATCAGTGTGCCCTACAAACTTAAGCAATTTTTGCGCAAGGCTAGAGCCGAGCAAGGTAAAATTCCCGGATACACTTAGGTTTGCCTAACGGTATTGAAAAATTAGCAGTGGCTTAGACTCGGCTACGCCAGGATATACGTAGCGTGAGCTGAGGTTAAAGTGATTATTCTTAGGTTTAGCACATTATTCTTAGGTTTAGCTCATTAGCTCATTATCATGCTTACTGCTGCTAAAACGATTTACAATCCAATCCAGTCACTGCTCCTCGCGCATGCGCAGCCCGATTGTCCAGGAGTCACGCGAAACGGCTATCAAGCGGCTCCGGCGCAGCGTCAGACTTGGCTACTGCGCAACGGAGACGCACAGCTAAGCACGCGCCGGCGCCAGTGTGTCTGCCGCGGCTATGAATGCGCAGACCGGCGAGTGTGCGGACCGAATTCTCTACACACCCGTACTCCAATTGGATTGGATTTCAATCCACCACAATCCAATCCAATCCAAGCCAATCCCATCCAATCCAATCCAAGCCGATCCAATCCAATCCAATCCAATCCAATCCGATACGATCCGATCCGATCCGATCTGATCCGATCCAATCCAATGCTCCTCGCGCTTGCGCAGAACGGCCCTTCACGGTACACGCGAAACTGCTCAACCTCGGCCAGTGTAGCTTACGCTACAAAACGCCAACCTTATGACTTCCGTTGGCATTGTAGGCCTCCTGCGCTTCGGCGCTGTTGGCGTACTAGTGTGATCGACCCTGCTTAGCCGACGCAGAATTTGGCACTACACTTGACGTTCAAGCACTTTTCATTCCCAGCCATGGCGAGTCCATCTGACAGCCGTGACAAACTTACAGCTTCTGTTGGCGAGCTATGACGCACTATGACACCTGAAATTATAAGCGAATAATCCCAGGGAACTCCCAATAACCCTATGATCTTTGAGCAAGCGCCTCGTGGCGCTTCGCGGCACCGACGAAAGCGCGCAATGCATCACACGTTTTTGTTTTTGGTTTACTTTCCAAGTCTTTCTGATCATTTCCTAAGATACCAACCATCTACATTTGTCATATTATGGAGCTTGTATGAGTTAATTTGACCGATCTTGTGTTTATTCTAGATATATAGGGCTTCAAATGTTGACCCATATATGCCATTTAAACGCATTGGGCAAGGTGTTTTTTGCACATTTTAATTTTTCCTGAGGAATTCTAAGGCGCCAATCAGCTAATCCTCACTAATATTATGATTAAGTAGGTTACTTTGCGTATATACGCACATAATTTGCAGATATAAGGCATCACGTTATAATTGTAAGTCTTTTAATTTGGATGATTGCACGAGAATGCTCATCTATTAATACACGTTTCAACGCATATTTGCGCATAATTTCGTATTTGTTGCCGGTATATTCACTGTCAAAAAAGAAAAACCTTTAGGGTTAGCACGATCATTTTGCCTATAAATAGACAGGCAGTCTTCGGACGTTGGTTTTCCATCGAAAAGGTCTTCCGGCTGAATAAAGGCAAACGGCTTAGGTGTAGTGCCAGCGAGAAGATTCATTATTTCCTTCTGCAGCTTAAGGCTGCTGCCGAAGGAGATTACAGCGATTGCTCGCGTCCGGTAAGCCCCTAGCACACCAGTGAGTGAACACTCCTGGGAACCCACGCCACATTTTGTGTTCCCCTTTTATTCCTTCTCCCCATCACGCTCCCTTGATTCCGAACTCCGAATCTTGCCCCTATGTTGCAAGGGAAAAAGTTACACAACTTCACTTTATCGGAAATCACTGCGGAGCAGCTTAGGTGGCTCCCATCTCGTGGTCGCTGGGGAGGGGACACAAGGAGGGCTTAAGCAACTGGTCGGCGATGAGTTCACAAATCCGGAAGGGTTAATGTTTTACCCATTTTTTCACCACCCACCGCACCGATTAGATTGACCCACCAAGAATGGCTTGGCGTAAAGTCGTTCTGGTCAGCTCTTTTCTTTGTGTGTAATAATCATAAAAATGCTTTGCGAGACTGAATGGGTGGCATGTCCGTCTTTGACGTATAATAACCGGGTTATTCTGGATAAATCTATGTATATATAGTATACGTTCTGCTCTGTTTTCTATTTTCTGCTCATGCATATTGGCGTACACATAACTGAACAGTAAGGCCAGAATGTTCCGCAAAGCTTTATGCATGTGTAAATGGAGTGTAGCAAAGGCTGACGCTTCAGTTGTTTAAATTTTACAAACTACAATCCGTATCAGCAGGCTAAGCTGCGCGAGAACGCATCGAAGTCGAACGCTGAAGCTTTGAAAACTTGTTCATTGTAGTCTTCACCCTAACGAACTCCGCGTCGACATTTTGCCTTTCTAATTTTGAGCGCTGCCAGGGCTCAATCGCGACCACTCCTTAGGGCACGGTGAAAGAATACTTTAGGGTGATGATGATGATGATTATGATGATTGATATTGGTTTCCCCTTTGAAGCGGGGCGATGACATGTCATCTTACCAAAAAGGACTAATATAACCATGTTTTACACTGTTTATTTAATACGAGCGCTGCTTAGGGCAGGCACTAAAGCTTCTTAGGCCCGAAATACTTTTTTCCCTGTTACAGGTGGTAGCTGTGCTAGGCAATATTCCCCTCTCTGCTTTTCGTCCACCAGCATTGTAATCTTCTTTTCGTCCCCTCGAGGGCCTTGAAGTTAACTTCCTCTGTGGTACCGTTAAATCCTAAAGCTTCTGGAAGCCCAATATTCCCTTCATGTAGATTTGGATGGATAACCTCACATTCTAACGCTATGTGTCGCATAGTTTCTGTTTCTTTTCCGCAGAGCACACATACCCCATCATTTTGTGAATACTTCCCCACAAAACTCTTAGTTCGCAGGCAACCTGCTCTAGCCTCAAAAAGCAAAGCACTGCCCTGGAAATTATCGTAGAAATTTTCCTTTTTGATGTTCAATTTCTCAGCCCTGTACATCTCTAACGACGTGTTAGCTTCCATTTTTTCCCTCCATTTATTCGTTTCGATCTGCCTTGCCTCTTTTTTGGTTACCTAGGCTGTTTTGGATTCTCCACTGCTCTTTCCGTATTTCATCGTTAGCCTTCTGGTCTTTCTTAACCACTGCGTGTCCACGCTTTTCAAGTATAGGTACCTATAAACCTTAGCTGCCCACCTTCGTTGATCCATTGCCCTCAACCTCATCTCAAAGCATATTCCCTGTTTTGGGGTCCCTGCAGTACACTCCATTTCCCTACCCCTTCACAGCAATATAGAGTACAGCGGGTCCCGCAAAGCGAAGGTCGAGCAATGCTCTCCCATAATAATTTTTGCAATTTGGTCATTATGGATCGACCGATGATTACGGATCAACCCACATTTATTTCCCTATGTCCCACTTCGAGGAACAAATGCAGTCTTTCCGGAGGTATCTGGACCTGATCGTGCAAGCACGACACCGAACAACTCCGGTTCAGGCATTGATGAACAGTATATGGCGGCGATATCTGCTGTACGCGTTACCAAAATATTTACACGTAATTACTCAGGCAGGGAGCCTATAGTCACGGCTGTCCATATGAGCAGACTTGGCAGTAATAAAATTACGGTAATTAAACTACAGTAATTAGTATATTTTTGCTGTAATAAGTAATGTTATGAATTCCTTTTGAGTGTTGGTAATTTAGTAATGTAATAAATTACTTCAGGCCAGTAATTTCGTGAAAATTACTCATTACTTTCGCAATTACTTTTGACTACAATATAGCCTGTCCGCTTTTCTTACGGCATAAAAAGTTGACCGAGAAAAGGTGACCAAGTAGAGTTCCAATGCCCAGGGAGTCTCTGGGCATCGGAAGTCTCTGGGCAACGGAACTCTAAGAACGCGAAGAAAACAACGCTTCGATGAGAGCTCTGCATGCTTTCTCGTGCCTCTTCGTTCCCTTTTCGTGCGTTCTCGGGAATGCCGTGGCGACAGTCAGTCGGGTTAAACAAAAACGTGCAGATTGTGTTCAAGGCTTCGTTACACTGGTCACTGGTATAAGCCCGCTGCTAGGGAGGTGCGTTTTCTTTCATCCGGCGGGAATAACCACGGAAGCGCGCGAACGGTGACTTCTTCAAGATCAGGGGGACCGGGCCCCATTCAATCGTCAATCGATGAACTCGAGCGTTGGAGGAGCAGCGGCATCGCCTGATCTTATTGTTTTCGAAAAGTACCAGAAAATGAAAAGGTCTTCTATATGTTTAACCATAACCCTCTCCTCATCCGCTCCAGCGGAGCGTCTTTTAGCATGGCAAAAGTCCCTCTCGTACTAAACGGGGACACCTTTCCGATGCCCACTTTGAATCGCAGGTCCTTCTGAGATGGAATAAAGACATCTAACATATCAATGTATAGCGCTGTAAATAGGCTGTACATAAGTTGGTGTATAAACAAATATTTTTGAGATTGCAGTGTATATGTATATGAGTGTAAAGTGTATATGAGTTGGTAGTGTATGAGTGATGAATTTTTGTCAATTTCAAAGTAATTTCATTATTTTTGAGGAGTAATGCTAATGTAATGTCGTTACTTTCGGCCACCTGTAATTTCTAATATAATTTTATCGCATTTTAGATACCTGTAGGAAAGTAATGAGTAACGTAATGTAATTACTCTTTATAATTAATTTTGCCATCTCTGCATTTGAGCAACGTTTTATGATTTAACCAGAACTTTTTAACGCGATCAGAAACCAACCTAGGCTATTCTTAGCGCTTGAGTTGAATTTCAGGGCTCCTGTACGGGCTTCACACGAAGTGCCAGCTCGTGCGGCTGTACCAGTTTATTCAGACATCAGTGAGGCGCGTGCTTCTAGTTTCTGAAATGTTCCGCGCGAAATCAGAAGCAGGAAGGCGGCCGGACAGTAGCTCTTAGTGTTTTTGGAACTATTTCGAGTAATTACGTCGTTTCGCCCTCGTAGGGTAGCTCAATCAGAAAACGATGGAAACACGCTTTCACCGAGCGCTTTGCTACACGGGCTGCTCAATAATATATTCGGACATGCACACTTGCCATCAGCAAAACACATGTGGACCCCCGCAGCCTGCACGCACAACTTCTTTCTACAACTTGACCGCATGTCTTGCGACGAGGTGCATGATAAAATAGCTTTAGGAATTACTATAGGTGGACGAATACGACAGCCCGAAAGCGTTTTGCAGGTTACACTAGTCAACGAAAAGTCTCCCCGCCGACGATTAGTAGACGGTGCCAGGACGACGCTTGGCGTGACTGGAACAGCTCGAGAATAGTGCTCAAAGCAGGAAATATTTGTTCCAGAAGCGCACACGCAGTACGAATGAGAGCGGGAATGAAAACAAGTGCAATAAAAGGTGGGACAAGCATCGCTGCGTAAAATATAAGTGCATTGCCGTTAGTAAAAAAAAAATAGATATTAGTCTCAGGTTTTCTAGAGCACGTGACCTCCCGTTTATGCTAGTTTCCTAGCCCTCTTGTCAAAGTACTTGAGAGCACGTTTAATGAAAGCGTAGTCACCTTTCTGAGAAAAAAAAACGCGAGTACGTCTCACCTGCGTAAAACAGGCAAAGGAAGAAAATGTGATATCCGTGTGACTGCTGCCTTACATGTTTTCTGAAACAAGCGTCCCCCCTCCCCCCCCCCCCCCCCCCCCCACCCCCCACCCCCCCCCCCCCCCCCCCATAGAGAAAAGTTTATTAGAAACAGGTAGGTGTTTAGAGAGTAACACACGTTTATGCAGCCTTCACGTACACGTGTCATGTCTTTTCTGCGAAATAAACTTTTTAAGCAGCGATGCGTTCAAACACGAACTGAATCACGGCTGCGTATACATATTAGCCGCCATCGGCCAGAAAGGAAATGCGTTTGCAGAACGGTCTGCGTGAGCAAATACAGGTCGTTGCGTACGGAGAAAGTTCGGGGAGGCCGAGCGAGAGAGGCAAACAACTTGGAAAGACCGACGGCAGAACGGCAGCGGAAATGTTGTACCGTGAGGGATGTCAACGACGGAGCAGGAAATGTCAAATCCACCCAACGCGTTTTCGTCCAACAGAATTTAGTCATCATAGCCCAAGTCCCCACTCGGGGTAGAAAACAATAGGAACTGCGTCCTGTGCGGGCGATAGCTCAGCGAAAACACAGCGTGGGTGTTTGCTTAGTGAGGAATGGGAACTGCTAAAGGCTGGTTTCCTGGAACGCGTGTGAGAGTTTGCAGTCAGAGCGATATTAAAAGCTACTAGACCAACTCTAGTGGTTATATTAGGGGAGTTACAGGTACTTTAGCTGCAAGCGGAAGCCGAAGTTTACTTTCACTAGGACAGCCGTTTATTGTAGCTAAGGATGATGTCACTGCGGCTATACAAATTCTCAATGTTTTGCCATTCGAACACAGCTTAAACATACACCGCTTCAAACAAAAAAAAAGTTGTCCATTTGCTTTTCTCTTGCTTCAAAAAGCTTTTTATTCCAAATTGACTTTAGTGTGTCGATTTCATCGGAAAAGTAAAAGAATCGGGGCACCTTCGTGGTTTTTTTTTTTTTGTTGTTGTTTTTGCATTCGCCAAAAATTTTAACGAATAAAGTCGGCTGATACCAGTCTAATGAGGCCATAAGGGCAGGCCGAGATTACTGGGTAAATCTCAATGCGGTGCATTATCATTTTTTTGCTTTCTATGCGACGTGTTATATCTTGGGGAGGTGCAATTACTTTCACTAAGGTACACAATACAGATGTTGCAAGCCAGTTAAATTAAGTAGCTTTTCTGTCTCTAGGCAAGCTGTAGCCAACCATTTTTGCTGTACGCACCCGGAGAATAGGCCGAGTCTGTAGCAGTGTTTGTCCTTTGCTGCCGCTGCTACAGTGTAATCCGTCTCACAAAGTTTCATAATAATATTCAGTAGAGGGAACTCTGGCGCTACAGACCGGGAGAGCCGTGCTTCAGTAAACGTGGATTCAGGAACCGCGGAGAAGCGTTTCATCTTTGTTTGGCATACATCATTAACACGCTGGAAAGCTGCCTTCGGTTGAAAAACTCGGAATATTTTTATTGGTGTTTGTTGAAGACAAATGTGTAGCGTTCAAGAGATTTATTCGTTAGTGATTTTTGCAAAGCTTCATGAAATCACATACGAAAAAAAAATGTTCGACCGTGTCGTTGCTCTCTTTTGTCGTCCGAAGTGACAAGAAGCCAGGTTGTAAGTCGGGACAAGTTACAAGGAACATGGTCAGTTGTTACTACAGCGGACATGCCGGATCGACATTCGAGTGGCAGTTTTCATAATTAGCATGAAGCTCTATGAACTGGCACCCCCTAAGCAGCACCGCCGCTGCCATCAGTTGTTCTGCTGGCAGGCTAAACAACCCCTCCCACCCCCCCCCCCCCCCCCCCCACACACACACACACACACTCCCCAGGGAACAAGCACTTCAACCGGGCGCGGTTACGTAATGCGAGCAGAATGGGCTAAAATTCTGTTTTCGTTCTTTTCTTTGTGCAACGCAACGGGCAGTGGCACTGGTGTCAGAAGAAGAAAAATCGAAATGGAAAATGGCACCTAAGCAGTCTTTATGATCTAGTGAACGCAAAAGCATTAGTGCCCGATTTCGGAACTGATATGCCGGAATTTGGATAGCCGCAATAAAATCCAGAATATCTGGTGACTTTTGCGCCGCTAAGTAAGGCAGCGGCGTGAGTGCGAAGTTCGGCGTGGGGTGGGCTGAAATATTCCTCATCTTTTTGGCTTTTCAAAGTGCCTATTCTGTTTAACAGACCAGCGGATAATGTGGAGCATTATTCTGTGTACTGGACCACAGGGTGATATTCAGCTTTATCCTGTAGACCGTAACATGGTGTAGTTCAGCGTCATTCATACCAACCGACAGAAAGGATGCAAAACCACCATTATTTACACAAACATGCGTAGAACTGACTTTAGGGAAAAGTTTGCAGAAAATATTTATTTTGGAAAAAAAAAGCGTAAAAACTGCTGGGGCATGAACGCAGGCCGTTGGCTCCAAAACCCGAGACGACCCCCTGCGCAACGGATGCCAACAAGCAGGGGCATTTTATCAGTAGCTCAAAGTGGAACACGACCCCATGATTTCGTACACAGAATAATGCTAAACATTATTCTGCGGTCTGCCCAGAGAGTGCGCAGTGCGTTGTCTTTCCGCCTTGCTGGCTCCCTAGGTTGGCGTTCAGGTAGTTTCTTTTCTCTGTAACTCGAGGGCGCTGTCGGCAATGATCCCAGCGGCGTCTCGATCATCTTTCTCTCTCGCAGAGCAAGGAGCCAAAATAAAAACGCTCCCACTGCCCAAGAACATGAATCCTAAGCTCCTCCATGACAGAAGACAAGCGAGAATGAAATATCTCAGGAAGAAACTGCAACACCATACTAACACAATCTGCACAGATGCAAGCCTAGCAGACAACTCCAACTCTACGATGGTTGTAGCAGACTGTATGCCAAGGCGACCTGCAGGACTGTCTCACAATGATAAACATCAGCATCGAGGAGGCCGAAACCGGAGACATTTTCTTGGCAATCAGGATAGGAGAAAAGAATAATCGAGGAGAGATTATTTCAGAGTCCAAGCGAGCCATAATGAACATCACGGCCGGAAGAATCCCGGGGCAGTTAAAACACCTTCTTCCCAGGAAACTGACAAAAACACACAATGTACACGGGTGCACAGGGCACGAGAAGCTGGAGGGTAATACGGCGGCAACCAGGGTGACGAGAGACCTGACATGTCGCGCCCTACACGACCACTCATACCCCTCCTCACTTGCAGAACGATACGGCCAACAGTTTGCAAAACTCACAAAGAGCAGGCAGACAAGGCGCTCAACCCCCATGAAACGCAGATACTACGTATACGAACAAACACCTTCATTCAGAAGTCACGCTTAGCACTGATGTTTCCAAAAACAAATACATGAACCGTGCAAGTGATGCAAAGAAAAAAAAAAGTTTATGCTAAGAAGTTTATGCTTTTCCAAGCAACCTTGGAGTGCCGGACCATATGGTCCCAGACGAACAACACCCCCACCCCACTACCCTACTAGAGACATATGGGAGACAGCTCCGGCCAGTTCAGCCTTACAGGACCAGGTAAACTTGGTCGGAAAAGCAAGGCAGGGTGCTGCTGATTCAGGATCCCTGATCATGGCACCCCACCCACAGGTCTCCCTCTAACCTTCCTAACCTCCCACACATATATTTTCTAAAATAAAGTTTTTCCAGTGCTGCCAGTGGCGTCTGCTTTGACGTGTTATTTAAACGACGAAGGAAAGTCGTTTGAGGCAATGAGCCCTCATTTAAAAAGTGTGTCTTGCACCGTCAACAAAATACAACAGTTGAACCTAAAATTCAGTGCATAGCTAAGATTGTTGATACGTGTTTGTAAAAATAAAAAAAAGAGCTTGCAGAGAAAAATGGAAAGGCAAACCAAAAAGAGGTAGACAGGACAATGAGTGGTCTAATATTCGGGAAAATGTTTATTCTTGACACTGGCAGTCTAATTCGAAGAAGGAGCTTGACTGCGTATAATCCATTTCCCTGAACATCAGGGTGGTTTCTCTTCGGCGTAACAGCTACACGACGAAGACGCTCGTTTATACAATCAGGAATTATACAGATCGCTTTCAAAGCCAGCGTTACGCTAATAAGATTAAATAGGGCTCGCGTAGAAACTAGGTTGTTTCTCATTTTCTTTTCGTTTCTTGGGGCTTCAGAGGTAACTTCTCAGAGGTGGGCTTCGGAAAGTTGGGGTATGACACTTGGGCCGGGGATAGGGTCAAGCGTTAATTAAACTACGCTGGGTTTTAAGCTAATACATGCACTCCCTGATAAATATGCAATGTTCGCATAAAGATTGGTTTTCGAAGTTTCTTAGAATATCCACATTTACCTGAAAGTGTGCAGAAGTATATGCTAATATAAGACTTCAAAGACGATGCAGGTTCGGATTTTACAGCGCATGCCCCGCGTTGCAGACGCATTTTATCCCTGTTTTATTAAAAATGCTGAGCCAATTACTGTGCTGCGCAAATTTCCCAACCGTTTGAGACGCTATTCACTAAGATGCAAATAAGGGCAGTGTCATCTCATTACTAAAACTTCGTAGGCGTCGAAGCTTGAAGGGGCGCTGTGAAGGGCTAAATTTATACCCAAGATGGTAGTTTTACAGACACGTCCCTGTCGTGGAGATTTAGAGGGGCCACGCCACACCAAGCCCATGCATCATTTTGTTTACTGCGGAAAGCGTTGACGTGTTCTATTGTATGTTGCAAATGCTCGGTGGGTTTATTTTTGCCAAATAATACGTCTGACCAGGCTGTGATGCTTTATTACGGGAATGGGCAGTTACAAGCCAGTGGGCACGCATACATCCGAGTGTTCATTGCTCTTTAGGGGGCTAAGGAAGACAACGCAGAAATCTTGACCGAGTCTCCAAGCATACACACTAAACTTTTTTACACCCTTTTTTGCCGAACTTCTCTTACAGTGCTCCATTCGTCTTGGGTTGGGAAGTTCCCTCTCATACCTTTTGACTTTACTTATGTTTCGATCTAAGTTTTTTGATGTCACGGTAGCGCTTGCCTCTGGTTTTGTAGCGGTGCAGGAGCTCGTGATGCGTTTTCCAAAGGCTGATGAGATGGCGGTCGGGTGCAGGGTGTCTTCTCCCGTAATGGTGGTTTCTGTGCTGGTGCTGTAAGATAAAGTAATCCATGCGGCAAGGTCGTCAGTCGACGTGATGTATTTGTGAATATTGCCGCAGCTCTAAATGTTTCCCGATTTGTGTTAAATAGTTTCGGTATGGGTTTCTGCCGGGGCTTGTCAACTGTGATCCCTATGGGGTAGTGATCGCTTCCCCGTGTATTTTCCGGTACCACCCAGTCGTGCAGAGGCCAGCCATCGGTACAGGTAAGGTCAGGGATGGTGTCTGATTTCCAAGGAGGCCTAGTCTTGTGGGTGTTTCTAGATTGTTTTCCAGAGGGAAGCCGTATGTTTCCATAGTTCCTTGGAGTGCGTTGCCTCGGGGTGAGGTTGTTGGATACTTCCAATTGCGATGTCGACATTAAAATCGCCATCGATGATTGTGTAGTTAGACAGTATTTGTTTCGCCAGTCGAAGATCCAGTCAAAGTTGCCTACGGTCGACTGGTCGGTCTCGGGTCTCATGTAGACGGATACGAGGAGGAAAGTGCGTGTCTTGCGCTTATTACACGGCAGTACTATCCGGGCGTTAACGAGATCTTGAGCCTCCTTGCTATAACTCGAAGTGTCGATTTGACAGCTGGTGATATCATTTCTTATATACACTGCAGATTGGCCTTGGGGGTGTTTCAAAGTCTGTGCGTAACTGTTTGATTGTAGTAACCGGTGTATCTTGTGATGCTGTATGCAGCGCATATTGTTTCCTGAAGCAGATGGGCCATAGAGCGGGCTTGTAGACGTTTGTTGTAGTTTAATAGCGCCTTTAAGTCGGGTCCGTAGGCCGGTAGGCTACAGGCAGTTACGATTGGAGTATTCGGGTGGAGGTACGTCCAATGTTCGTCATGTGGGATGTTGTCAAGTTGATGATATTGGCGGCTTTGTCGTGACTGAACAAGGAAACGGCTTCGGCTGCGTTGAGTTTTTTGTTGTTGTTGTTCTTGAATGTGAGGGTGATGGATTTTAGTTGGGTCATGACGTTTTGTCACATGGCCGTTAGGTCCCCTGACAGTCGTTTGAATTGCATTATTTTGGCAAGGACGTTTTTTAACACGAAAGTGTTTTATGCCGGGGTACACGAAGATCTGACGGCCGTCATATCCGTCACGAAATGACGTCGCCAGAAAAAGTTCCATTGACGCGGAGGCGCCAGGATTCGAGCCACGAGCTCCCGCGCCGCAACGGGAGGGGCACAGCGCTCGGCCCACTGCGCTACGAATTCAAGCGCAATTAGGTCTACGAACGCGCCTTATATCTTTCCCACTACGTTCTTCATTCAGATGCCGTCTAGGAGATGCTGCCGTGTAGGAGAAGTGAACGAAGTAGTTCATAATGACACCAATGAGCGCCGACAGTTGGCGCCTCGATGCCAGCTTCTTCGTGTACGCGGGACGCGGGTGAATTGAGGCACCCTCCGCCACCTACTGCTTTCGGTTTCGGTTTCGTTTCGTTCGCACGGTTTTCAAGGGGATGTGGTTTCAGTCGGATTTACGCAATGTTCCGGCGTGTGCAATCCAGCGTCTAACGTTGATGCGTCTAACGAAATAGCGATGTGCAGCTTCATATGGATGCACAATAAATGCTCCTGTGAAGGCACATTTCACTTTCGTGTTTACCAATTCCTATGAAAGAGGCATCAACCACATTTTTTTATATTTTATCGCGGCGCTGAGCTGTGATGGCGGATTCGAATTTCTGCGTTTGATGGCAGGTTTTCATAACGGGCGGACAGGGCTCGCATTCCTTTCGAGCTTCTTTTGTAGTGGTATCTACCCCCTGCGCCTTTACTTGCATGAGGTCGCTTTGCGTCACCGGTTGTTGTGCTTGAGGTGCCACAGTTGAGCGTAGCATCGGCTCGGATTTCTGTTGGTGCGTTTCTGGGGCGACGCTTTGCATATGGTTTGTAGGTGTAGCAGTGTTGCTCGTACGAGGGCTGTTGTTTGGGTGTTCAGGTTGACTTTGTGTGAGCTGTTTTACCTCGGCCCTTGCTTGGTCAATCGCCTTTTCTGTTTGTTCTATTATAGCCTGATATTCGTTGATTCGTTAACTTATGACGGGTTAGCAGACATTCCCGCGACATCTGACCATCTAGTGGTAGCATTCTCAGGGTGGCTTGCTACCCGATGATATTCGTCCCTGGTGCTTCCGCGTGTGCGGCTGCGTGAGTGGCCCCGCGTTACACTAGAGGCACGTTTCCTTCCTTCTTTGTCTGTGTGGTTGAGGGGCTTGATGGGCACAAGGGGCTAAACACTATGATGGGCACAGGGGTATCACTAAGTGGCCAGGTTCCTTGCAGACACCGCAGAAACTACGTTCTTCACAGTCCGCATTGTAAATCACGTCGTGCTTCTTGAAGGCAAGATTTGCAAACTCCGAGGTTGCGGCAATGGCGAAGCATGTGTCCTGTCGGGTGGCCTTTATAGCTCACAAGAGTTCTAGGTTTGTAAGGGTAGGACCTGGATCAACTCCTAATGATACCTGATGACTCTGGGAAGCTTGGGTGTGGCAAATGTGGCGACTGCCCTGTTACTGTTTCCCGTTCTTTTGAGATCCAGGATGGTGGTTCTGTCGTTGTAGAGTTCATTCAAAATGTGCGAGTCTGACTCTCCATCTTCGACTGTGATCACGCCTTTGCTGGTCTGTTCGGTGCTCCGAAAAAAGTACCATTTCCTCTTCCACATGCACAAAGCCCTTTGCGCTTGGCACGGTCAACTTCTTTACGCCACCTAAGTCGAGTTGTTTGCTCCTCGCTGTACAGCGCGAACAGCACCGAGTTTGCTCTGTCGTGCTTTTTAAGGGTAGCCACACCTATATTGCAACAATTAGTATCCGTACGGGTGAGAAAATCCGACAGAGTTTGCCCAGGGATTCTCGCTACAGGAAGCCACTGAGCGTATGCATTAAAACATAAAAACTAGGCGGACTTTCCCGGTTCTCTATGGCTGTCGGGACCTCGTTAGCTGTTGAGTTCACCTTTGTGAGCTTGCGACGGCTGGGCCATACACTACAAAAGTCGTTAGGGTTAGCGTTGTCTTCGTTTTCATGAGGTTCCAGCGTCTCTTTTTCTTCGACTCGACGGGGTCCACCGGAAGCATCAGACTCGTGCACGTTAGGTATCGTCCATTTCAGCGGGTTCAGTACGCTGCGCTAGCGCTGTGAAGTCCATGCTCTGAAACGCCGTCGGTTGGTCTGGAAACACTGCAGCGTGCGGCCCGTGCCCAAGCGCTGACCTTATGGCGTGATCTTTCAATGGCACTAGGCCTTACATGGCCTTGGTCCACATAATCACTCGAAAATAGCCCCAAGGCACCGAACTCACTCGCTGCTGTCGTCGAGGTGATCCACTTGCAACTCAGGCACACGAAGAACATAAAACTGCGGTAGTACCAAGTGACAAACAGCGGTGGATATCATTACTCGACGGTGCCAAAGTGAAGACGTCTGTTCTCTTCCCGCCCCCTAGCGGGAATTCCCAAAAATGAATTGAAAACAGGGTAACAAAAGGGGAATTCTCTGAAGCAACGCTGCCCGTATAAACAGGCGGCGTCGCCTGAAGTCTTGCGATCGTCTTGCGCCACGCGGTGCTAACTGGCAACTTAAGCTTCCACGTGGATAAATTAAAAACGAGCAAACAAACGAACAATTATAACATATAAAAATATAACCAAGCAAATAATTACTCAAATAACTAAATGCCTTTTGTTATTACTACTGCGAAACTGGAGGGGAATTCTCTGAATTCTCGCGATGGCGGCTGCGCCGTGCGACTGCCGGAAAAAAACTCTCGCGTCGTCTGCTACACCTGCCTACATGAAATTCTGTGGCGTGGAGCCCATGCAGTCACAATAATGGACCCCATTGCTTCAAGACAGCGCATAAATGTCAAGAAACATGGCGTGAAGGTGATAGTCATCTGCGCTAAAATGTGCACTAGTAACACACCAGTTCGCCAAGTATATGTTTCTTCCTCTAACCTTCCCGCGATATTTCACGTGTGGTGAAAAGCGCTGGCAAGCTTCAGACTAGCACCGTGCTGCATGAACACGCTCTTATGGTATGAAGTTTCACCAAATGTGACATCGCGTGGAACAAGAACATGTATAGCATGGCGTTCATATGTATATGGCGTATTCGGTGCTGTTTTTCTTATAATTGCAATCGATGATCGATGATGATGACGATGATGATGATGGTGTTTTCTTATAATAGCAAACTACAAATGTGCTTGTGATCGGCTTTTCAAGGATACACGAATGTTGATTGACTGTCCGAGTATGACTATCGCACGTTGTGCCGAACAGAAAATAAATACTAAAAGTCAATATACTAACCCTTATGCGTAGTTTCCCAAGTTTTCGCAGACAATATAAGAGAAAAGCTATACAAGTCGAACCTTGTTATAACGAAGTAGTGCCGGGGCAGTAAATTAGTTCGTTATATCCGATATTCGTTGTAACCGTAGAGGTAAAAATCGGCTCTAATAAATGGAAAATCTGGCTCGCGCAACAATCGTAGATATAAAACGCGTTGTTCGAGGCTTCGAACCCACTATAAACGAGGTAATCCTTATCTGTCTCCTTGTGGCATTTCAAACTAAACAGACCGGAACGTGAGATCGTGAAATTACAACAGAACAAATTTCGTTCGGCAAAACAGGCCTTCGTTCTTATTTACTTGAAGGAGGAGGTGGCCTTCGCCTGGTGCCGTTTCACAGTCTGAGCGGGAGGAAGTTTTTCAGTGTCCACGCAATAAGGGCCTTTCCTACTTCTGCAGTTTTTCAAGCTACTAAAAAATGGTTGTTTTGTACCACTTTTTTTTTAACTTTGCTTTTAATATGCTAGCTGTCGAGTTTGGGCCTCGCAGAAACCAAATATTTCTTCGTTATAGCTGATATCGCGCGACTCTGGAGGTTCGGTTTCGTTATAAAAATAGTAGGGCGCCATTGAAATGAAGCGTGACCAAACAAACTTCATGTTAGTTTCGCTATATCCGATAATTCGCTCTATCAGTGTTCGCTATAACGAGGGTCGACTGTAAAAATAGATATAACACCTCCGCAGTGGTGGGAATCGAACTTCGGTATTTTGCATGTGAACCGAGTATTCCACCACGGCGCCTGACTTCCAAATATGCAGCCGCAGAGCCCCTAACAAATTTTGCCCTAACAAATTTTAACAAATTCTTCGCATTTGACGTATAAAGTATAGGCGCTTCGACCACTCTGTGTTCTAGCTCCCTCTAATGAGGTGTAAAATTCACCACTCTCGAACACTTATTCTGACGGCTTTCCGAGCTTTTTTTTTTTTCACCGCCCTTTTCACCCTCATTTGTCATAGTGATCGATTTGTGATGCACTCCCTTGGCCAGCAATTTACACTTGGTGTGGAATTTCAGTGTCTCAACGGCTGCGCCCCGAAACGCGCGTTGGGCCAACTCTACAGCCGACGCCAAAACAACGCACAGGAGTTGATCCAAAAAAGTGACCCGGCGTTCCGATGTTAATTTCTCCCGCAGCGGGGCACCGAATGATGCCATGAGGTCTGAGATCGGAAATTAGGCGACACTCGGTGTGCGCTGG
Organism: Haemaphysalis longicornis; assembly: GCA_013339765.2. NCBI lineage: Eukaryota > Metazoa > Arthropoda > Arachnida > Ixodida > Ixodidae > Haemaphysalis > Haemaphysalis longicornis. The sequence goes on from CM023456.1 coordinate 29,556,698, forward strand.
GAATTTCTCTCGGCCGGGAGCGATTACAGGCTACTAGGTTGTAACGGTGCTAAATGTTTCTGGAGAGAAAAGTTTTGCATTATATATAGTGCAGGCTGGGAGTCTCTTCTCCTTCTCACACACTGTATGTGGGCGTGCGGACTATTGCCGCTCCTTCTCATCCTAAGAACTTGTCTTTTCTAAGCACAGTTCCCAACTTTATCACAGAAGACGTTTAAAATAAATTGAAATAAAGATGTATGTGCTCGGCATTAGGCATATCGCTTCCTACACATGAAGCATTGCAGGTTCGAAAAAAGGGCCTGCTTATAATCTTAATTTTAACACCGGGGGAGTACAGTTGAGAAGAGGTAATACATAAGAACAGATAATAAGTTATCGAGGTTTGGCTTGGTGGAAAAGTTAGTGACACATTTTTAATTGGGATTAACGATGCACTTAGACGAGGAAAAAGATAGAGATGCGCTCTACTTTAAGGGTTACAGCAAAGTGATGTGCATGACAAACTGAGTGCGCATATGAGATATGAAAAACAGGTATGTTGTACAAAAAAAATAGCAATGAGAAAAGAAGGAGTGCAAGAAAAAAAATCCCGGGCCATCTCCACCAGCGTGAAATCTGGAAAGGGGCGAAGCATGCCGTGTATAAGTGTATTCTTGGCGCCTTGGCATTTTTCCCAACGGAGATGAAACCGTTGGGGGTACAGGTATACAGCTTTACTGAAAAATTATCTTGTCTTTGAAGCACGAAGCCGTCTATCGCGAGGCGTAAACGAGTGCTCCGGTGTTTTAGTACCATGGCTACATGAGACGACGGTTATGACGACGACATGAGACGCCGCAAGCCCGAGCCCCTAAGGGGCTTCGCCCCGAAAACAAAAACGCGGTGCTGGGTGGACACCCCCTAGATAAGAAGGCCGCACACTCCATGGCTACTGTCTTACCTCGTCATGTTATTAGCTGGTCCTGCCTTGTTTTAGCTTCTAAATAACGACCTTCCTGAGTTTATTTTGTACTTGCCCAAAGGCATAGCATCATTTGAGTATTAGTTCTGCAAGCAGGCCTTATTTTTACCTAGGTAGTGATGTGATGAACTCTTAGCGTGCCTGGGTCTTCTGAAGACACACACGCACGTTTTACGTGCTTTCAATGCTGGCGGAAACGTTACTACATAGAAAAAAGAAGAAAAGAAAGCCTCGGAGCACCGAATGGACAACTAAGTTTCTTTGCCGCCTGTTGGGCGCGAAGAAAGATCCGTTGCCAGGCAAAATTCAAAACAATAAAAATAAAAGAGGATGAAAGAATAGAGGATGCTGCGCCGAAGGTTGAACACTAAGGAAAAGGAAGAAAGGAAGAAATCTCCTCAAGCGTTCCTTCGAGGTAAGGAAGTCCAGGAGCAGTTTTCCCTGTTTAGTGCAAGTGGAACGGGAACGATACGGACAGGGGAGCCTGGGACTGCGCGGGAAATTGGCTCCGGACGAGCCGTCCGGTGGTTAACGCCTAATGACTTCTGAAGCGAGCGAACTGCGATAAAGGGCACACGATCGCATAGGTCACTGTGGCCACTTGGAGCTGTTGGTAACGAAGGAAACGTGACCCTAGAAAGGCAGGTTCATGAAAGCCTGTGGAGGCAGCTCGCAGACAGCGGCGTTGTTTGATTTGCACACGTAGTGGACCTGACCAGTAGGATCCCTGCCTTCAAAGAACTTTTCTTCATATGACTAGTGCTGTATTCTTCGCTTCCGAGCGTCTGCTCTTAAAGGGGCCATCAAGACAAAGTACCACTTTGTTCATTTTGAAAGAACTAGCCCTTGGTAACACACTCAGCTCAATCTCAGCCAAGAAAATGTTTTTTAAACCGAAAAACTGCAAGAATTATGAGACACTTTAAACTTTTGCGCTGCAGTGACGTAATATGGGAAGTAGTGACGTATTAGGGGTCACCACTAAAAAACCTTTTGTCAGTGTGTTCCCCGCAAGTTAGCATTCAAGTGATGTCTCAGAAATGCGTGTCTTCTGCTTTTGTGACGAGGTTTCCCCAACTCCGTTCAAAAGAGGTGTTAACTACAAATGATTCACATACCCTCTCTCTATTTCTCTCTCCCTCTCCCTCTATCTTGAATTCGACTGTCGGGCTTTATAGCGGGCGGCGGTAGATATATCTGAAACACACGATACCGCGTTCGCTTACCACTGGCTGCCAGCTATTTACTTGCTTCTGTTGGGCAAACACTATTCCACGACGATGCGATCACTTTTTTTCACACTTGGCGCTGCGAATGTCCTATGAGTCCAAATGTTTTCAAAATAAAGGGTAACTTGCAGAAACCCCTACAACACATACGCAGTAGATTTCCTACCTCACTCACTCACTCACTCCCTCACTCACTCACTCACTCACTCACTCAATCACTCACTCACTTGTATAAGATTGTTAGTGGTATACCTTTTGTGACGGAGGGATGTGTGGCTCTGCTAGAATTAAATCGGGTAGGCTCAGATTAATTTTCCTCAATTCAAGGATACGTAGCTTCCTTCTCCCTCCCTCCCTCCCTCCTTCCATTTTGAAATCTTCAGATGTGTGGCCTCAAGTTTTACAGCGAAGCTGTACAGTCAGATTCGGTTATAGCGAACTGTAATATGCACCACGATTAGTTCTATATATCCAATAGTTCGATATAGCCGAACCCGTCTATAACGCATTTTTTGTTGCGAGTTCGCAATACGCGTGACCCCCCCCGCCATTCCCACGTAGAGAAACAAACGCATAAATTATGCCATTACCTTACACAAAACAATCCATTTATTGCATGCAGTAAAGCTACTTTCCGCCTTAACTGACTATTTCACAAAAGAGCGGTGATTTTTGTATTCACTTTCGTTTTGGCAGAGACGTCGTTTGCGCCAGTTCAAGTCCGTGTCCTTCAATATCGAAGTAATATTGGCAGAGCACATCGACTGGCGAAAGCGCTTCACCAACCTTCATTAACAACCGAGGAGACTGAGGATGTCCCTTGTGACATTTTGAGTCTCTTCGGTGCTTTCAGCAAGGCCAGCTGCCATGACATCAGTGACGCTGTCTGTGCATGAGAGTGCTGACAGTGAGGGCAAAGTATTCGTTGACACTCAGGAAATCCTCAAAGGACACTCCTTTCGGCACAGCATCTGGAACGTTGGCGAGCTCTTTGCGCAGTTCGGCGATGATGCCGTCTTGGTCTGGACACGCTGACTGGATGTGCTCCGTCGGGAATCCCGTGCATCGGAAACGTTACGGAAGGTGTCAGGCGTCACGTCGCTCCAAGCGAGGCTCAACGTATCAATCGTGGCTAATCAGAATCTCAATCGCCGTTCTGAGAACATGCATTTCATTGGCAATTGTAGGCGTGCCGAGTTCGATATATCCGATGTGAACTTCGCTATAAGAAATATGCTTCGCATGCATTTTCGTAACAGATTTGCTTTTGTTCGATATATACCATAATTCGCTCTATCCGGGTTTGTTATAATCGGGTTGACTGTATATGGCTAACCCCCCCCCCCTCTCCGGTGTTCATTCCGCTTACGACGCCTTACTCAACACCGCTGACGCCTCTTTCGCAAGTTTTATATCCCTCGCCACCGCCGATGCCTCTTTCACAAGTTTCCCAATCGTCTGACAACGGTGCAGTTATTGTTATCAGAAGTTGCACTTTCATCTCGCTCTAGGATGGACGCATTTCCTTCTCTCGGAGGGATAATACCGGGAATTGAATGGGCCTCGGCGCGCACGCACGCGCGAACTGGATCGAAAACAGCAAAAAGCCGCTGCCGCAGCACATGAGCCATCGCCGTTGCAGGCCCTCAAGTTCCACCTCGTAGAGTAGCTCCGAATCCCTCCAGGGTAAAAAAATCAAACTTCCCTCTTGGAACGCCCCCGTAAGCATATAATTCTTGTTAGCTAGAAGGGCTTTTGGAGTGACATTTTTGCCAGTGTCTTTGTCTGAGCTCGCGCAAATCACCTGTTCTCGGTTTATGCGTGCACGGCCTCGCCGATAACATGTCCGTTGCGCCGGTGGGAGATTTAGGGCCCACTGGGACCTTGCTGCTGACCTCCATGGTCGAGCGGTTTGGGTTGGTCTGTTTTACAAACAGTAAGAGCCTACGACGCAGGAGGCAAATAGACAGCCCGATGTTTGTCCCCAAAATAAAGCTCGAATCCCTCCAAGTTTTATTCAGCTAATTGGGTAGGAATTATATTCAATCGCAAATTACGAACAAACATGTTTTGTTTCGTCTACTTCTTCGACTGCGCCCTGCTTGGCTGGTCATACTTCTTCACTGAGGGTAAGGGCGCTGAATTTTTCTAAATCTTCGTTATACAAACGACATCGTACAAAAGGCGAAAACCAGAATCAAAGCAACTGTTACCTAGTTACCGTAAAGCCCTGTAGTGCTGCCAATGAAATTACGAGGCTTAAAGACGCTTTCAGAATGTACACATTGACAGCACAGCGCGCGTGGTCATTGCTCAGGCAGCTTGGACCTAGAGTAACGCGGAAGTCGAGAATTCATCAGGGCGAGATGAACAAAGTTTGCCAACGTCAAATGGGAGGGCGAGATAGAAATGCGCTCGGTATTATAGCGTGTACATTAAACATGAGGCCGTCCACTGATGGCAGGAGCAAATTGGCGATGAGGCACTGCCCGTTACATATTTCCTTATCTCAGGACCCAGACTTCCTTTGCTCGTATATTAGTATGTCTGATGGATCGCTCTAAAGCTTGTGTGCTCCGTCAGCCTCATTTTGAGCAATGAGAAGCCCGGTGGGTCACGCACGCAAGTCATCCAAAGCGGCCGATAGTTACGCATCGCGTATAATAGGAATACCAGTCTTATAATAGGAATACCAGTCTTACTGAGGTGTCTAGGTAAGTCCTAAATAATTCACTGAATGCACGGTTTGGCTTGGTATTGAGTGGAACTAGTACGATAGAACAGATGCAGTGTCCAAAGACGAAAACTCGGTTTGCATGCATTGTGGTATTTTGTACGACACGAATGCGCGTAGAGTAAAATAGCCCAATTATAGCATCCAAACAGCGTAGCACTTTAATGATTAACCGGCAACCGTTTGCCGACTGTGGTAGAGGGCCTCAGTCTAGCTTGACGTTCAGTAGGCTGGTTTCCGATTAGCTAACAGGAACAAAACTATACTTCCTATGTGTTGTGCACTTTCAGTCAATGGCGTCAGAAAACTACTTTTAATGTAGTTTAAAGTTGCTTCACAAGAGAAGGAAGAAAAAAAAAACGCCCACAGGACCGATATGGTGCTCTCCCTAGTTCCATGCCAGCACCGAGAACACGCAAGTCTTGGGACAACAAATGCATACTTAGAACAAATTTAGCTTTAATTAAAATGGTGAGTGGAAAGACGTTGGAGAAGACACATGACCTCAATACATAGCAGGTACAAAATGTACTAAACACTTGGAGTTGTACGTTTGCAGAATGCACTGACACTTCTACACGTAGCTTCCTAACAACGACGACGAAAACTCAACGCACAACCCAGAACAAAACCTACACACTTAGCACGCTTTCTTTCGAGTCAGCATAGACTATTAAAATTTTTAATTGCCCGAAGAACTAAATCAAGCTTGCTGGAACCGAACAAAAACCGCGTAATTTACATCCATTTATGGCAGACAAACCAGGAATGCTCATCGAATAAAGTTTCCGCTTGCATCTAAAGATATGGCGTCTAATGTCCGATAGAAGAAAAGCTCTTAACTTCCATTCTCAGTTATCAGCTTCAGTGACAGCTCGAACACACGCACAAATCAGCGCGGCCCATCTGACAAGCGGGACGAGCACGTGTACCAGTCCGACAACGCTGAATGAAGGTGGTTAGTGGACCCGCTGCTTCCCGAAGCCGAGCTGTGGCTGCCGTCTCCGCGCTTCGACATCGGAGGTACTGGCTTGTCCCAGCCCGGGGCGGGATCCTCGCACACGGGGCTCAGACCGAACGAGTTGCAAACGCTGTCCTCGACCAAGGAGAAGGACGTCGAGGACTCGAACTGAAGAGCCGGCATGATTGGGGCTCCTCCGCAATCGCGAGCTCGCAAGATGTCGCCAGTGTCGCTCAAGTCGCTGCAGCGGTCTCCGGCGCCTCTCCGTGTTAGCATGGCCGTTTCCCGCGATGAGCTCGAGCTCGTCACGGGAGAGTGGAGTGGTTGCCTTGGCGGCAAGATGCCCCACTTGGCCATGAACGCCGACAGCTGGCGCCGAGTGACCGTAGCGCTCGACTTGGAAGAGGTGCTCGACGCTGTGTCGTCGCCATCACTGTCCCGTCGTTTCCTGAAGAGGAATCGTGGAACAGCGCCGTAATTCGTGGCGTCCTTAATTTTGTCCGTTTCCGAGCTGCTCTTTGTTGGGTATTCGACTAGGCGACTGGTAGCTGCACCATACTGTTCAGCTCGGAACGTGGGAAGATGTCGCAAGGCTGTTCCGCTGATCCTGGGGTTGGCGAGTCCAGGCAGCGGGATCTTAGTCGGTGTGGGAAATGTGATGATCTCTGTAGCTGTGGGAGGTTGGGATCGCCCCGAAGTTGACCGTGGTGCCTCCGAAGCGACATTGGTACTATGGGGAGCCACTTCTGATTTTCCTCGCATATCGCTGTAACTACTCGACGTGACAACTCTGATCGTGCGGGGCAGCGGCGTTGGGTGTGAGGCAGCAGCCGTGTTTGACGACATGGAGGGGTAGTAGGACGGTGAAGCAACGCGTGAATGCTGTCCTGCAGTGTCTGTCACAATGACAGTACGCCCCTTCTGGCTTCTAATTTGGCCTTCCGGCGCTGTACCTCGACATTCGGTTAATCCCCGAGCTTCATGGGAGCCCGCTGTCACTGACTTGCTGTCTGCCATTGCCGAATAGCAAGGATTTCTATCACTGGTAGCCCTCAGTGCTTCGTGTGTTTCGGGCTGTGGCATGGAAGCCGATTCAGGAGTAACGCGGTAAGCGAATGATATACAGCCCGAAGAAGATAGCGTCGCGTCGTCACAGATTGCGGTGGTTGCCGTCATCGTGGAGATTGAGCTGAGCATGAGAGCATCAGTGTCGACTTCCAGAGGAGCTGAGGAGGAGAAGGATTCTGTAGTGAGCGAGCATAAGTCGCTGGACCTTAAGGTAGATGTCACGCTGCCGCTGGAGTAGCTGTCGGTTGGGCTCCTCTTGTGACGTGTGAGTGGCTGAGTACCGACCGGTTCCGAGAAGCGCTTTCGCACTGCGAATGGGCTGCGCAGCTTCAGCGGTTCCGAGCGCACGTTGGCCGCTCGTATCGGTGGAAGCGACCGAGGTGGTGTGTCGTGTATCTGAATGGGACTTCCGCTGTTCATGACCTGCACATGTAACCGTAGGGATAGTTCGAGATAAGATACACGCATTGATCATGAAGAACGAGTAAAATATTGTACCTTTACCTCATAAATTATACGTATCGGTACACGTTTAGCTCTTTCGTAGATACATCTACTTAGTGCGCGAAAAATTGTCGCATGGGATTGTTCTTGGTTTGCGGTTTGGCATTTGAAGGTTTGACGATAAAAGTTTCTCCAACCTCCGCTGAAAGCGAAGGTTGGAGAAACTAAGTTTTTTGTAGCGTAAGCTACACTGGCCGAGGTTGAGCAGTTTCGCGTGGACCTTGAAGAGCCGTGCTGCGCAAGCGCGAGGGGCATAGGATTGGTTGGATTGGATTAAATCGTATTAAATGAATTAAATTAAATTAAATTAATTGGATTAACTTGGGTTGTATTATTGGAAATCCAATACAATTGGAGTACGGGTGTGTAGAGAATTGGGTCTGCACATTCGCCGGTCTGCCATTCCAGAGGAGCGACGTAATAGCCGCGGCAGAAGCACTGGGGACGGCGCGTGCCCAGCTGTGCGCCTCCGTTGCGCAGTAGCCATGTCTGACGCTGCGCCGGAGCCGCTTGATAGCCGTTTCGCGTAGATATCCTGGACAGCCGTACTGCGCATGCGCGAGGAGCAGTGACTGGACTGGACTGGACCTGGACTTGATTGGATTGGATTGGACTGGACTAGACTAGACTAGACTGGACTGGACTGGACTGGACTGGACTGGATTGGATTGGATTGGACTGGATTGGATTGGATTGGATTGGATTGGATTGGACTGCTGCACCTTAGCTCACGCTACGTATATCCTGACATAGCCGAGCTAAGTCACTGCTAATTTTTATGCACGTTTGACGCAGTTTTGATGTGGGAAGGCTTTCCCGCTCCCCTCAACTTTTTTTTAGAAAGGGGTGGTAAAGTTTATGAGAGCGGGGTTATGTCCCATGGCAACATTGCCATAGAGACTGCCTCAGAAGGAACACTTGCACCATACTAGGCCGAAGAACTTCGTTTGGCGTCTCGAATACAAGTTTTAAGTGCACAAAAAGAGTTGCTCGTAGGGACAGAAAGGAAACAAAGGAAAAAGATTTCCCATCCCATTTTCATTTATTTACGCTACCTTTGTGCGATTCTTATTTTAAATGGCAAATGGAAATACACCGCGCAAAAGCCACGTTCAGGGGTTCAAATTTCGTTTTACACGCCGAATCTACACTTGGACGGCAGTAAGGAGGAGCAATACCTACATTTATTCCATCACGATCTGGTTTTGGTATCGAAAGCTTTTGTTTTTATCCGCCCATCGAAAGATTACATAGCAACCACAATATATACCCCGCGATAAAAAAATGGAACATCCGTTTGTCTGTGTTGAAAGGATACCCATTTCATGGTATTTCACCACGTCTCTCTCCCCTTCTTTGAACTCCTCGTAAGCCTGTTTCTCTCTCGCATGTGCATGGGGTTTTGCAGGAGTTTTTTGTGTACATGGTACCGCCAGATCCAAGGTAAATATAAATGGTAGCGAAGCTTCGGGCGAAAAGCGGTTCAGAGCCTATTGCCAGCGACATCAGCATGGGGGCTTATGGGAGTGGCGATTGAAGCGTGACTAGGTGAGGAGGGAACAAACACTAGTAACAAAAAACCAAGTTTTGTTCAACAATAAAACAACATTTATATTTTGCGAACGATATTTATTTCTGAATCACATTTATTTAGGCACAGTGTGTAAATAATTTATGAAAATGCTGTTCAATCTCAAAAACATTTTTTGTAGCGCCCTCTGAAGAATGGCACATGTCATTGCTCTGTGATGCAGTCCTTGTAGTGTTCGGAAAGGCGCTCCTGAAGTTCGTCTGCTAGGAAACGCCCCTCGCGTGTTTTGGTGGTGCGCATTTGCATTCGTTTTTCCTTGTTAATTTGGTGTGCACTTAATTCTTGCTGTGCGTGGAGTTGCGAGGTGCGTTGTATCGTCGGTGAACACGTTTAGTACCGTGCACGGCGGGCACGGTGAACTACGGGACGATGCTGCCAACGGTTGGAGCGGAGCGCTTTCCTCAGTACCTACGGAAACGATATGCTGTACAAGGTTGCAACAGCAACTCCCGTACGCCTGGCATTTTACTGCACCATTTTCCTCTCATTTCCACAGGTAACGCGAAATTATAGTACTGTTAATACGTGCCCGGGGGTTGTGTAAGGGGACGTGGTGGGGCTTCGAAAAAAAAATGGGTCTAAAGCTTTCACCGTTATCTCTTGATTTCACCTCAGGTTGGCTCGGAGCAAGTGCTGTCAATTACTCTAGGACTTCTCAGCGTAGTACCACTCGAATTTAAACGAGTCACTTTAATTGTCTATCTCAGTGTCTTCTCTATTGCATTACAACGCTTGTAGTGCTCGTTGCTTGCCGCACTTGTATGCGCAAGCATTATTTCCATCGCATGCTGCTCCGTGCTGCGCTGCGGCCAGATCTTTCCTGCTATGTGCTTTTACATACTGCCGTCGCTTTCGGTTGCATTGATTTTTCCTATTTTTACTTATCTGTTGCGACACCAGGAAATTGCAGGCGTGAATGCTGAGTGAACTTCTGTAGAAACCCATGTCTAGTTTTATAAGACGCCGGGACAGTTGCAATGTGCTCGCTGCACTTTCGTGAATCGGCATTCCTGCGGCCCGGTTTTCTGCGTCAAGATGCAGTACAGAGTTTTTTTTCTCTTGTTTCGAAGTAGTTCTGCTTTTGACGCTTTCATTGCTCATAATGCTATGTGTTACGGGTAAAGTCAATTTTTCGGCGCGTAAGGAAAATCATAATCACTGTAGTGCCCACGAACATTTTGTACTTATTGTATACGTGCTGATTTTGTGCAGTGTGGTAAATTTGTTTTATGTTTATCCTTGAATAAAATTCAAATGTCTTGATTATAGCATGACTATGCGTTATTTATTCTCTTTGAACAGACTTACGCAAACTGAGCAAGCATTATATAACCTTGATCTATACTTAAGACACGCACGCAACCTGCGTATGTGCGACGCAATTAAACCCAGCAGTGGCGTTGGTAGAAATTGGTATCGGGGTAAGGAGTGGGACGTTTTTTATATGAAAGGGGGGCCGGGGAGAGTGGTCAAGTGTCATTTTGTGCTCTGTATCCCAAGGCAGAAAAAAAAGTCCGGTCGGGGAAAGGCGGGAGGGGGGGTATGTTTGCCACCCACTGCAATCAAAATAAACAACTGATTGCTTTTATACATCAGTGGAAGGCATGAATACAGAATAAAGGTTTAGAGAAGATGCAAGATGTTTTTATAAACACCGAGGCGAATCATACAACATTATGCTAAAGTACGTTTCTCTAGTCACAAGTATAAGCTAGCGTTGACTTGAAGCACACACGCCAAGGGCTCGCCAACTTGCGTCAGATGGCAATGACATGAGCCCTCAGCGATCAGAGGCCTGCTAAGGCTGTTTTGAAGTCAAATGTTCCCGCTAATGCCACCAAAATGACGTCACTTTCTGACCAGATCTTGCGTCACATCCTGTTTATTTTTTGTTCCGCCGGAAGTGTTCCCTCCTCACACAGATCGCGCTAAGCCCCATGAGCAGCTTCAGCAGCCGCCATTTTCTGAACGTATGGGCTTCTATGGAAGCTTCGCTACCAGTTATATTTACCTTGCCAGATCTCCCTTGCGGCCAGCCATATAACCCTTCGATTTGAAAACCCTTTGTTACTCGCAAACAATTTGCACAAGCGCCAGTTGCGCAGCTATGTTTTGTTCGTATTTTTATTTAAAACTTATTTATTTCCTGCTACTATTATCTGTCTTTAAGCTTTTCATACTGTAACGGCTGCTGTTTTGCTGCGCATTTTCTGTATTAACTTTTTAACATTGTGAAATCATTTGTTTCGTACGATCGCAAGCATCGTCGTTTCAGCACGCTATAGCTTCTTGCCGTGCAAGTGCCCGAGGGCCAGTATACGTTCTGTCGCCATCACCAGTCACCACCGATACAAACTCTCTTACTCAAACAGATTAATATGAAAACGGAATGCTTCATCACCGTTGGTGTGCTATACAAACAGGATGTATAAAGTCCGACAAGTCCATAGCGTAATGTTAGCGTCCGGAAGGTTGCTCGTGCTCTGCGACAACGGCTCTTCAGCACGCACAATATTTCCTGTGTTCATATAAAGAGCGCTGTGATGAAAATTGCCCTTTTTTTATGTTAATGTCTGTTTATGTTTGACTGGTTATGTCTGGCTTGTGCATTCAGCGTAAAGCGTTTGCTTGGGTGCTACTATTATGCCTTATTTTTGTGTCCTTTTTTTCTTGTTACCTCTGCACCATCCCATAATGCACTTACTCATTTGGAAAGCACATGCGCAGCGTTTTTTTTTTTTTTTTGTCAAATCACGTTTGGTAAAGTTGGCAAAATTTTTGCAGGGGCAAGCGTGCCCTGTATTTTGGCATAACTGGTAGGACTGTATAAAACAAACAAATAAACAAGCAAACAATCAGACAGACAGACAGACAGACAGACCGACAGACAAATAAATAAATAAATAAATTATTACCTTCTTCATAGCATTGCGTTCGTCGATGGAGTCACCGGTGACCGAGGGTACTGTGGATGGGATGCGAAGGGGCGTTCTTCGCTTACTCCCCAACTTCTGGCGCGAGCTGCGGACATCTTGGTGTGACTGCGCGCTGTCCCCGGTGACCGATGATTGCAGGGAAAAAATCGCGTCCTTCGCCGGAGGGACAATACCGTCACACTGCTCGCCATCACCTCGGAGGGAGGCCCGAGACGAAAGGCGAACCGGTTGGCGGAACAGCTCGGTGTCATAAACGTCTTCCGCGATGACCTAAGGGAGAGATGTGCGCTTTTATGTGGTGCAACAAAGCTACAGGGTACACAACAAAGACGCTATAATCCTGGTGGTCGCCGTAATTTTGTGTGTGTTTGTGTGTGTTTTGACGCTTACGTTTCCGAGTCTGCCTCGATGTCAAGGCTAGAAGCCATGCGTATAAGACTGATCGAGAACTATACATGCTTGACGGTCACGCTAGTCGTCAGGGAAGAAGCTTCGAGCACCGGAATGAAATGACTGATGATGAGCGCGGCGCCACTTACTATGGTTAGCAATCCCATCCCATGTAGGTGGATAAAACGCCAAAGGTTATAGCCAGAATGCGTGAAACTAGCATGCTGAAGCCATCCTTAACCTACAAGCGGGGCTATAAGTTTTCTGCTAATATTCCTGTAGAACAACTTTCCGAGAGCACCTGCGCCAAAATGCCGAGAAAATATGCTGACTTCTCGAAATAAAGTACGAGAGCACCTACGCACTATTTAATATTTCTGAATGCGACACATAGTTATGAAGGAAAAAGAATTAATGCCCGATTCAGCACCTCGGACGCTCGGGCTTTGCTTCCGTCCAGCGCTATCGATGACGCTTGAGGCGATTAGCGTCGCAATAGAATTCCGCCCTACCGCTTTCGAATTGCTTCGAGCTCTTCCGGCCACGTATTGTTAGATATGACGATGATGGTTGATTTCGCTGCCTGCCTGTACCACGCTTGCTGATCGCGTTCTTCCGCTCCCTTGACCTCATTTGTGTTGTACTGACGTTGACGCGAAATTCCGTTCTCCTTTGGGTACAAGCCCGCCATTACCTGTACGCACCCATCGCCACTTGCTGGCTCACTTTGAACATTTCTTTTACGGTATTGAGAACGGTTAAAAGAACCCCCTATGCGGCCTCAGTAGCCTAATGGGTAGAACCGGCGGATTTGGCGCGCCCGGCCTGGGTTCAAGCCCCAGTAGCTTTAAAATTGCTGCTAAACCCGCTAATTTTTTTTACTTTAATATGTTCTTTTGGCGGCATTCTACGCATTCTATCTGTGAATAAAGGTAGGTGGCTTGGGGTCTTTCAGAAGGGTCTAGGGGTGGGGCGCGGCATATCAACACGTTTAGTTAACGTTCTGCGTCGTACCCGAAGTGCGAGGCTTGTACCGATGTCGGAACAGAATATCGCGGCGTGGACAGCCACATTTTGCTACTGCTAAGTTTAGGCGCATGCAATGGAACACCTCGCGCCATTGAAAACTTCACATACAAGTGGTCGAGACGCCGTTTCACTGTTAGAGACATCGACGCCGACACCGACACTGACGCCAACACGGACGCCGGTTTTTTTATTTAATGTACCATTTATTGCTTTCGCAATAAAATGCATCGCAGAGAAGATCATTTCCAGCAAATTTGTTTAGTAGCGGGTTGAGCTAACGCAACCCCCTAACCGCTTTTTCCTCTCTTTTAAGCCTGTAAAGCGCGTAATGCCTCAATTGTGGCCATACTGCGGGGAAGCTACCCCCGAAAATTTTAAGGGCATTATGCTATGCAAAGAGGAAGGACCAGCGGAGGTGTATTGCACCAGGGGTACAGGTATTTGTTTGTAGTACAGAGCCTTGGCACAGTAATCGTTGCACGTTCTGCACACTTTGAACGGGCCGCGCCAGAATTTTCGGGAAAGTGCGCACGGACACGGCCACTGCCCGTTCACCCTTCGCGAGGTCTTGAACATTGCCAATCACCATCAAATCATTTTCAAACCAGAGTCTGTCGCAGGGTTCGTGGCCAACCGATAACCCAGAAAAAGCTCCGCCGGTCATCCATCTTCACATAGTGGAATTGCACTGATTTTTTTCGTTTAACGACTACATTGGGCTCCTTGCCTTCAACGGTAACGGCAGGCAATCAGAACACGGCATTGTTATGTTCTTGTAGGCAAACAGCTTCTTGACCCGCTGATTTTAAGGGACACTGAAGGCACCCAGAAAATTGATTTTAAACGAAAGTCTCATCTTCCCATAGCCATTTTAGCGTTGATTCGGTGCCGAAAGATGCCTTATTGTGAATAAATCCCTAATGTACCACTGATCCAATGTAACGCAAAGAGCGACAGCAACCGCTGTTTGCACAACCATAAACCGGAAGCAAGTGAGGCAGCGATGATTTTTCACTCGGTGTCAACTTAAGAACGGCACCGGAAGTTGCCGCTGTGCCTTATCACCGTAGCCGGATGTTTCTCCGCGCGGCGCCAGCAGGGCGTTACTGGGAATATTTTGAACATGGCGTGAGCCGTTCCCGTGATTTTTTGGATTTAATATGCTTATAAACGACTCCAGTGACGACAAACAAACTGCGTGAGACAAGGCAGACGATATCACGCATTCATAGGAAACCCTTTTCAAAACGCGTGCGCACTGACGTCACGGATCCGGCGCTTTGGCGGAGTGATACACTACATGAGGTGGTGCCGTTCTTGAGTTGTAACCGAGTATAGTAACCGAATGCAACGCTACCATGTACCGAGCGGTTTGGTCAGTTTCGGTCCAATCAGTCGTCCTTTCTCGAACTCCCACGCCCTTTACAGCTCCGCACCACTAAGCAAAACGTTCCTTCTGGGACCCGTGGTCACTATTGACGCTTTGTTGAAGAAAAATATATAGTCGTTTTTGAGGCCCGCGAATGTTGGCGTCGAACGAACCGCTCATGCGTAGCTCGCATGCTTCCTCGAAAAGCGGTACCACCGTGCCGCCGCCCCATGTATGGATGAGTGGGGCCATCCAGCGGCAGCCAGGAAAGACGTTGCGCACGCCAAACGTTTTAACCAGTTGCGGTGCGAGCTGCGCGGTACAGCCAGTGGCGGCGGCACCTGTCCTCACGTTTTCGCTATTTTCAACCTTAATAAAAAAGTTGCGCGTAAGAAAGGTATCTTTGTGTTCTCGGTGAGCTAATCTATCAGTCTAGGGCAACTTGTATTTTCATTTCAGTGGCCCTTTATACACATATAAGTGGGCGAGATCCGGGGTCACTACTTGGCCTAAGTAGATATAATCGCTTACCCCTTCCACTGCCTCGCCGCCTATCTCAAACCGCTGTGCTCTCCCTAGGCTATTAGCATTACTTTAGTTTTCTGCACATACATTTTGAGGCCCATTGAACTTTCAACCATCATTTAATTTTCAAACACGAGGCAGAGATAATTAGAAGGGTGAGATTGGTGTGGAGTGCACTCGGTAGACATTCTCAGATAATGAATGGCAGCCTACCACTGTCCCTGAAGAAGAAAGTGTATGACAGCTGCATCTTACCGGCACTCGCCTACGGGGCAGCAACTTGGAGGCTCACTAAAAGGGTTCAAGTTAAATTGAGGACGACTCAGCAAGCAATGGAACGGAAGATGATAGGTCCAACGTTAACGGACAAGAAAAGAGTGGATTGGGTCGGGGAACAAACGTGTTAAGTACAGTAGAAATTAAGGAGAAGAAATGGGCGTGGTCAGGGCATGTAATGCAAAGGAAGCATGACCGTGGGTCATCAAGGGAAACAGAGTGGATTCCTAGAGAAGGCAAGCGTGACAGGGGGTGGCAGAAAGTTAGGTGGGCAGATGAGATAAAGAAGTTTGCGTGTATAAATTGGTCCCAGTTAGCACGGGACCGGGGTAATTGGAGGTCCATATGAGAGACCTTTGCCCTGCAGTGGGCGTAGACCGGCTGAAAAAGAAAAAGAAGAAGAAGAAGAAGAAGAAGAGAGAAGAAGAAAGAGAAGAAGAAAGAAAAGGAGAAGAAAAGGAAAAGAAAAGAAAAGAAGAAGAAGAAAAGAAAAGAAAAGAAAAAGAAAAGAAAGAAAAAAAAAAAAGGAAAAAAAAGAAAAAAGAAAAGAAGAAAGAGAAAGAAAGAAGAAAAAGAAAAAGAAAAAGAGAAAAGAAAGAAAGAAAGAAGAAAAGAAAGAGAAAGGAAGAGAAGAGAAAAGAAGAAAAGGAAAGAAGAGACGAAGAAGAAGAAGAAGAAGAGAGCGAGTACTGCAGGCCTCGCCCTCCCTGAGCCTGCTCTTGGTTGTCCTGCGGAAGCGAATGGATCGCTTCAGGGGCATGGGACGAGACGACGACGGCGGCACGAGGCGGCTGGTCGTTTTCCGGACCTCGTGCATCTCCGCGAGCGAAGGACGGCGACGGGAAGTGGCACCCTTCGCTCCCTCGGATTCGAACTCCCGGTTAGAATCGGATACAAAGTGCCTAAGCATCCGGAGTTCGCTCGAAGCACGTGCCACACCGGCGTTTTCTTCGGCCGGCGGAACCTGCGAAAAAAAAAAAAAAAGATTAGTGCTCTTCCAGTATGTGAAAGATGGATGACCTGCAAAGCTGGATGCAGTCGACGGAAAACACGAAACAAACCATGCTTGTTTGTAATTTGCGAGTGAGCCTACTTCCTCGCCATTTAGCTGAATGAAATTGGGAAGGATTCGAGCTTTGTTCTAGCGAAAACACATTGGGCTGTCTGTTCCCTCCCGATTTGAAGGCATCTTGCTGTCTGACACACAACTCAATCCGCTCGACCAGTGAAGACACCAGGCAGGCGGAATTCGGCTGTTTGACACCCACGTGTAAGCCTCCCCCAGCACAACGGATTGTCATCAGCGAGGGGATAAAACCTAGTTCTTTGCGTGCTCAACTCCCCTCCTCCCTCCACTCCCCGATCGTGCACGCATAAACAGGCAACCGTTTATGTGCGCGTGCTTAAAAGTGAAAGACACCAGCAAATAACAGCTGTGAAAGAGGGGTCGGCGGTGGCGAAAAGGAACAGCGGAGCAGCACCGAGTAAAATGGCCTAGACCCATACTGCTTTACAGTAAAAGCAAACGAGTTCATCTACGCAGTACAGTAGATACATCTTGCAGACGCGCTTTCCGTAAGCCACGCAAATCGGCGTGACCCTTTCAACCTTGTGTAACTGTATATAGCACTAAGCCCAGGCGGCTTCTTCGAAACAAAGATTTAATTATTTGCAATAGGGCGGCTACTTCTGCCTTTACAGAAGGGACCATCCTCACCCATATTAAATACTCATATTTAGACTGCACTGTAGTGTCAATAGCCTTATATACTTTCAGTAACACCCATAGAAGCCTCATTTCCGCCGCTGACTTGATGGGTTTGTTCGAAGCTGTCTGTGAGGTTTATTAGACGCGAAACCAGGCCTGACCGTGGTTTTGTCGAAGGAAGGACCAGCGGGAGGCACTGTGACCGGAGTGACGGGTTCCGCCACGGCTGGGGCGGCGCTAAGCGCTGCGGATGGAGGATGCGCGTCTCTGCCGGAGTGCACACCGGGCTTGGGGCACAGAGTGCGCCCCGTGGGGAGCCGGAGGGACGGGACGCCGGCGGGTCTGTACTCGCGAAGGAGAGTGCGCTCGCGTCGGTGGTGCTCGTCTCCTATTTGAGCGACCTGTAAACGAAAGCACGTGTCATACGCTAGTTTTGATCTCCACTTCACAGGTTTTCGAACAGCCCGGAAGAAACATCAAAACTACTGGATTGATTTATGAGTCACTCAACGACGACCTGACAAGGTGCAGAATCTTTCAGTTCAGGTTCCAGGTTTCAGGGTGAGTAGAGGGTGGGTGATAAAATAAAAATTCAGGTGTACTGTTTATTGTAATGTTGCGGGGTCGAGGTAAAAATTATCCCTTCCTAATAATCGCGTTATTGTTATGCAGGTCAACGACAAAAATGCCGACGATTATGATTGGTCGTTATGTAAACTATCTATACATTGTGGTCATGACGCGTCGTCATCGGCATCCTTATAATGGTTCATCGTGGACGTTGACGACCAATCGTCGTCGTCACTGTAAATCTGCGCCGTTGCCCTGGCTTCGGGTATAATCAAATCAATTTCAAATCAAATCAATTTTGCTTTTTACCATTGCAATGTTAAAGGCCACCCTGGATAGACGCAGGCTGTCGGTGCCAGTAGGCCTGAATTGCAGCTTCGACGACACAGATGCATAACACGTTCATTTAAAACAACAAAATTTATACAATCACGGAGCATAGCAAATCCATTTTTACGAAAGCATCTATGTAACGGGCAGCCTTGCAGTAACTGAGCCTGAGGTAACAAAAGTGGAGCAGGCAATGGCAGACAAAACTTTTCACACTTCTTACGGAAAGCATACAAAACCACGGACCGAAAACATATGTAAATGAAACACTGCAGAACATTTGCCTGTCGATATAAGCGTCACGAAGTGCATGTCGCGTAAGCCTCTGCCCTGAAAATTTAACGCTTTGTCTGTTTAATATGGACGGGATGTTATATGCCGATTCTTGAAAAAAGCAATTCGTTCGGGGAAATGGTACTAAGCACATATGAGGTGTTGGCTTTAAGTAATTCTGGGTCCGCACTGTTAGTCAAGGTAATCGTTTTAGGAACTGCTCATAGAGAGCATAAGCAAAGTGCAATTGGTAGAGCAGGCGGTAATCATACAGCTTATTATTTCTTATATTTTTATGCTGTACAAAAATCTCTCGAGTGGGATGAAGATAGTGTACGTTGTTAATGCAGCGAACAGCCTTCTCTAATAGCAATAGGGCGTTAATATTCTTGATTGTTGCAGTGCCCCAAACAAACGTGCAAAAGTCTAAGCGCGACCTAAAAGTACAGTGGTGAATTTCAAATTTGACACTGCGTGGGTAGAAGTCCCCGCACCAATACAGTAGACCCACAGCAAAAGATAATTGTTTCGTCGGCAGTTGGATGTGCGCATCCCAGCACATGCGATGTGAAAGTACAACCCTCCCTCAAGGACGGCGGGTTATGGCGTGTGAATAGAGAGTTGCGACACGTAAAAAGAGACTCAACGTCTCAATCTCCCTGTCGCTTTCCGGCCGGCCTAGCGGAAGCGGTATACAGGCAGGCCAGCTTTAAAGGGGTACCGACACAAAAGTTTGAAGGTGAGATAAATTCAGAGATAGATTGGTGTAAACACACACAGATCATCTTAAAAATATCCGCGGCAAATACAGCTAGGAACAAATTTCAAAATCAATTTTAAAGCTTGTGAAACGCAACCGAGCAGCCAGCAGAGGACCTCGCGCAATCGACATTACATGGATATTTTGTAACTAAACAATATACAAACACGTCACCAGTTTGTGTTTGTCGCTTCCGCATTGGCCGCGTTTTTCGCAGCCTCGCCACTCCAATCGGAGGGCGGAGCTCCTGCTCTCGAGCAACGAACGCCCCGAGCGTTGGCGGCGGAGGCGCCGTGATTTAGTCGGCTCATCGGGCAGCTGGCCGCGACCGAGGTTCTACAGCGTTCTAGGCACTGTATTTTTATTGCTTTTTATTATACTGGACTCGAAAACGCGCTGGGGACACGAAAAGCGCACTGAGCGAGCCGCACAGTCGCTGCGCAGGCGGGCGGCCACGGCCGCGAAGGGGCGTAGGCCGGCGCAGGTAGCTCGAGTGATAGCTTGTTACCGCTGCACGAAATTGGACTCAGGTCTCAACCACGGCAGCTTATATGAGAAAGTAGTTAATGATGCGATGGCGGGTTGCATTAAAAATCGTCATCTGCACCCCCTACGAGAGCGGCAATCGAATATACGCCGCGGTGCTAAGCCGAACACATCTGTAGGCGGATTTGTAAGCAGACCGGCCAGCTGCTCTCAGCGCGCGTCTTCCCACCCACTGTCTCGAGCGTCGCGCGTCGTTCTCTAGCCGGCGTCACGTACACGGTGGCTTTTTAATTAAGCGGCTCACGAGATCAGTACGTGGGGGCATTTGCAGAAACTGCCGGCGACGCGGATTCGACAGTGCTACGGCAGCTTTGCTCTGTGATATCCGACCGATGATCACGGAGCTTTATTTACACAAAATCTCGCGTTTCGTGGAACCCGATGAAACCGAATACTACGACTGGCTTCATTGAAAACGCCTCTAATTAAACAAACGTCACACGCTGAAGCAAATGAGGTTTCCACACGTGGTCAGTAGGTCATTAGCTACTTATTGCAATAAAAAAAACAAGATGCAAAATTTTTGTGTCAGTACACCTTTAGCAGTTCGACCCCCCCCCCCCCCCCCTCACCCCTCCACGCTATTCCCTTTCCTAGCACCGCCGAAGCTATCCGTTGTGGCCAGCCTTATTTTGTGTAAGATAAAACCGAATGGGGCATCCGGCAAGGTTGCAACGCCTAAGATGTGAAAGGCTGCCCGGAGGCGACGGCGGCGGGTGCTAGAAGGCGTGTGTTATTTCGGGTAGCGTTCTGCGCGGCGCATCCGGCCAGAAAGCAGCAAGAACAGCTCCAGCAGCCCCCCGTGAACACGGGGGAAGAGCCAAAGAAAGTTTCGCAATGAAAATTTGCACGTTAACTACAGGCCACGAACAGTTTTAATTCCCCCGGCTTCTTTGGCTACGGCGCGCCGCAAGTCGGCATGCTTGCTTTTACGGTTTCAGTAGCGGATTTCGATAAGTCCAATTAAAACGGTATGCTTGTTTATATCACCATCATTTAGCTTACTTTGACCGCTTTCATTGCGTTGCGTTTATATATTTTTGACGCATAAATATCAATTGTACTTTGCAGGCAATGCTCAATACCTCTAAGCGATGGAACTACTGAAAGTTTCGGGGCTTTTACCTTCATCTTTGTGAGGATTTCGGCCAGGTTTTCGATGTCGCTGCATGACGACGTGCTTTGCTCAGGTAGTCCGGTTATCGCTGGGAACTCACGGTGGGGCTGTGGAATCTCCCCGAGCGTCTCCCTTATCGTGAGTTCTGCATCGTCATTCAGAGCCGGGACTGACGCAACGATGACGTCTGCGAAAACAAATTCATCGCTTCTCTTGAAAATTGCTGGTGTGATAGTTGGAGCAAGTGCTGTAAGTGTAAACGGAAGGCTAGCTTTTATTCGCTCACGCACGAACTACAGCAGCAAAATACAGCCACTACAGGTAAAATAGCCAGCATATTCACTTGATAAACTTATGACAAGCGCCTACATGCTGCACTGCACATCTTCTCGTGACGTAAATCTCCATCGAAGAGTTCATACAGCTACAAATATTGTACATGTACTAAACGAAATAGATTCCAATACGAATGATAATCTCTATATCAGAGTGTCAGTGAATCAACGTCTACTGGAAATAAAATAAAAGATAACGGTGAAGTGAAAGCTGTTTAAAGACGAGAGTGGGGCGCCTAGGTTACCCACGTCAGAAAGCGGCATGTACGC
Organism: Haemaphysalis longicornis; assembly: GCA_013339765.2. Classification (NCBI taxonomy): domain Eukaryota; kingdom Metazoa; phylum Arthropoda; class Arachnida; order Ixodida; family Ixodidae; genus Haemaphysalis; species Haemaphysalis longicornis. The sequence goes on from CM023456.1 coordinate 29,578,183, forward strand.
AAACGAACAATAAGAATATACGAAGATGGTTTCTTCAGCTAATCGAGCCATCATTGTTAAACAGATAAAACGCCCATAAAAACCGGATGAAGGAGGAACACGACCGTGTTCCTCTTTTTGTCCCGTTTGACATGTATGCCCTATAACAGCCGTGACTAAATGCAGGATATTGTTGACATTACGCACTGAAGTGAAACGAAACGCCGACACTAATGTTCGAGTTCAAGTCTACAGCGTTCTAATTGGCCCGTACTGCGTACGACATGCAACCCTAGGGAGATCGTCTATCAGGCGTCGAAACGCCGGTTCCCTCTTGCAACCACCATCGGTACCCTCATATGCAGGAACAGCCGCACGTCTTGAAAGACGGCGCGGCATTGACCAAGAGGGTATGACTCCACGGAGCGGACTTTGAAATCGGCCAGCGGCGAGCCAAGTGGACTCAAGTTGCCCAATACTCGGACAAAAAACTATCGCGAAGAAACGGCGACATCACAATCCTGCCGTCGTGTTCATGTGGATTAGCATCCGGGATCTGTCAGATTTAGGCCGGTTCAACAGTGTTTTGAACTGTAGGCTACTGACTGAACAAAGTTTTTTTGTTTTGCCTAATTTCATGGAAGAAGTACGGGGTTATTGCGTGAACAAAAAAGCGAAGTTGAGCACCACGGAGAGATTCGCTATCCAGGCCCACGGAGTGTCCAGGCCTGACCGTGTACTCATCATGCAAGTAGGTGTACAAAACTTTCTCCACCCTCATTCCGCCTTTGCCTTGAGGTGAGCGTTTGGAATGACAGCCACGCTACCGACAATGGAGACCCGAATCTATTTCCACAAGCAAAAATGCTGCAGAAATTAGAGAATCGTCTACTAATGCGTAGCATTCTTATTCCGCTTCTCTTGAGTGTGACTTATTTACAGCCAGACTCATTGGCTTTTATAAATCCTGTCCGACCACTTATCTCCGTTTACGCTATTATAACGATTCCAGGAGGACCTTTCGCGAAATATGCATTATTGTGGAAATGCAGGGCGTTACACGGTTCGCCGTTTCCGTAATTTTTTATATATTTTTTTTTATTCTTAGTTTTTTTTTAATTTCGTTCGTCCAATTGTCTCCCTTTACGCTATTAAAACGCTTGCGCTTGATAGGTTCGCGAATCCGTAATTGCTTTCTATTTTTTTCATTTTTTGAGTTCTTCAAATTTTTGTTCAACCAATTATCTACATTTACTATATTATAAGCATTACAGGTCGAACTTTCGCGAAATATTCATTATTGTGGACATGCAGGGTTGGCCATTTTGGGTAGCTTTGTTATTTTTTTGTTTTTTTAGTTTTTCCATATTTCGCTCGACCAAGTACCTCTACTTACGTTATACGGTTGGCCATTTTGGGTAGCTTTGTTTTTTGTTTTTTTTTTTAGTTTTTCAAAATTTCGCTCGATCAAGTACCTCTACTTACGTTGTGATAACGATTACATTTCGATCTTTCGTGAAATCTGCATTATTGTGTAAATGCAGGGCGTTACACGGTTCGCCATTGTCCGCATTTTTGCATGTTTTATCTTTTTTAGTGTTTCAAAGTTTCGTTCTACGAATTATCTCCATTAACGCTAATATTGCAGGTAGAACTTCAGCAAAATCCGCCTTATGGTGGAAATGGATGGCGTTGTACGGTTTGCCCTTTTGCGTAATTTTTTTCATATTTTTCTGATATTTTAGTTTTTTCAAAATTTTGTTCGACCAATTGTATTCATTTACGCTATTATAACGATTACATTTGGAACTCATTATTGAGGAAATGCGGGGGGTTAGACGGTTCGCCATTTTCCGTAATTTTATTAATTTTTCTTATTTTCTTGGTTTTCCAAAATTTCGTTCGACCAAATATCTCCATTTACCCTATTATATCGATTACAGGTGGAATTTCCCCGATATCTGCATTTTTGTGGAAACGCAGGTCATTAGGTACTCGTCAAAGAATGATACGCATTAAAATGAGATTCGAAGGTGGTGCAGTATACTCCTCGTCAGACGCGTGTGCACAAATTTTGCACATGAGATACACAAAAAGATACTACTGCCTCTACGCGTGGGAATGGAGCCCTCCACAAAACATGCAGCACGAACACACCTCAACCGCAGAGTTTCATACTAATATATTCAAGAGGGAAATCTGTAGCTTAACTGCGTGACGTCGTGGGCGCCGCCATAGCACCTAGCAACGTACCTATCTTACTTGGCTTGGCTAGCCACATGGCTTCCTTTCACTCTCGAAGCCAAAATCAACAAAAACGGGTAACACTTTTTTTCTCATTCGTCTTGCATGAAGCTTCTAAACAATCCCTACCACATAACCGCTTTATATCTCCTATTTCTATTCATAAAACAAATGACATAATATTTTAGCAATATTAGTGCGTGTTTTTTCAGCTATGCATTTCCGCCTGCTCATGAGCCATGCTAAGGACAAGGGAAACGCTCATAACCGCTATATGACGGCTTACTCGCTGAAGCGCGGCCCGCCTATAGACATTAGAGCCACATTTACATTTAATATATATTAGCATAAAACTCTAAGACCTCAGAAGCCTTGAATACCACCTGACATCGCGTGTGTTCGCGATGGGTGACAGAGATCAAATGTCACCAAAAAAGCCGAGTCTCACAAACCTTGAGCGATAGCTCCCGTAACGTTGAACACCGACGGAATGTCTACAAGTGGTGACCACGTTCGTGGCGGTACTTGGTTCGGCAACGAGGGACATCGAGGCGTCTGATCAGCTAGCGCTCGCGGGGAGGGCACGGGCGGCGCCGTTCCGTTGACTTTATCGCGCTCGACGACGCTAAGCGAAACAGGAGGCGCTGGAGCCCCGCCGCTGGAAGACGGCTCTTCCAGAACCGCAGACAAAAACTTGGACACAAGTTTGGCGTCCTCGACTTGGCCGGCAGAGTCTTCCGCGTTCTGGAGACTGGCGTCGAGCTCCTTCCGGGTTTCAGAGACCGCGTCGTCCTCCGCCTCCGGAAAGAGCAGGGCGTCTGCGGCTCTGAGCATGCTGCTGTTGATGTCCGGCTTTGGCAGCACCTCGTAGCTGGGTGATGCGGACCGGAGGAAAGAGAGCGCGATGGACGCAGACTCCGCGAACGGGCTGTCTTCACTGCCCACGAAAGGCGTGCCTACGCCGAGTCGGTTGCGTTCTCCGAGCGAAAGGACCGCTCCCCGGGACGACGTCTCTGTCCTGCTATCGCACAAGGAAGACAAGTGATAATTAATGACTTCGTCTTGGATGGTGTACATTTACGAGTGAAACCACTTCATTACAGGTCTATTGTCGGGTTCAGATGAACAGAACAGCGGTCATATAAACGTGCATATTTGCTGAACAGGTACCCGTTATTTTGGTAGAATTACTTCAACCTGTTCCATTCGAAGCACCTTCCTGTGAGACCAAGCATCTTGTTAATTAATTGCGGTTGGTACTGTCCATAGAAGTAAGTAATGAGCGTCGTCTGGATATCTATCTACTGTGAGTGCCGCGTGCATGTATATACAACTTTTTCTCCAGATAATGAGAACATAAATTAGAAATATATTGAAGTGCACTACCCCAAGTGCAAAGGAAAAGTTCAGATGCAGGGTCACGGCGAAAACGTTTTTGCACTCCTGCGTTGCATGATGATACACGTAACGGGAGGCATCATCACATAAACGCCCGTTCTTGCGCTAGACCACTAAATGTTTGGTAGACAACTGCGCGGGTAATGAAATTCGTCCAACACGCATTGTCGCTGTTAGTCTGAAGGGAAGACAGCAGCTAAACCCTACGTACCTCTTGTCTTCATCGCTACTTTTGGCCGTGATAGCGTCGGCATCCTTATCGCCTTGAGCCAGCCCTGACTTCCAGAACTGCTGGCGCTCGCCCCGACCCGCGTCCACGGGAGCCGCCGGAGACCGCGAATCCTGCGAAAGCCAGCGGGTCTCGGCCTTCAGCGAGCCCAGCCTCATGCCGCCATCGGAACGAGCAGCCGGAACGCCTTCCAACGTCGTGTTAGCCGGCGGCTTCCCAGGGCACTGGTGATCACTGGCAGCCCCCGACTTGGCGTCATCCGCAAACGTGACGCACTTGCTCTGACGGAATGAGGAGAAGAGCGTGTGAGGAGACCGGTTATCCTGTTCAGTGTTCTTTTCGGGGCGTTCTTCAGTTTCTGCAGCCACCGTTTTGTCTCGCGTCGCAGCTTGCGTAGGCGCAGTCACTCCCCACTCGTAAGACGTGATGGATTCATCGGCATCCTTGTTGGCGGTGTTGTCCTTGCGGAATGAGAGCAACTCTCGCCGCTGACCGCTGCGTGCGAGCGCCAGGCTGTCCTTTCGGGGAGGCTTTGGCGCGGGGGGGCCTCGATCGCTGTATCTTCTGACGCGCAGTACAATCGCACCGTCTTCGGAGCTGTCAGTGCTCGATCTGAAGACCTTCTCCATGAGTCGGGTGACGGACAGATGAGGCGGTCGTCCGGCTGAGCGCCGAGATGACTTGTCGAACGGCGTGAGAGACGACTTTTCGAAAGGAACGGGCGGCGAGAAACTGGACGTCTTCATCACGGTGGTCGTGCTCGTGGTGTCCGGAGAGAAGGTGTCCCGCGTCAACTTGTCGGTCGGCACTCGAAGGAGACGAGTGAAAGGCACCGGCGAAGGAGCTGGGCGGGGGCTTGGCGATTTGGTTGGCGGTTCCAATTTTTGGAGGCGCCAGGATTTCAGAGGTCCTGTTCGTATCGAGACTGAAGCAGTAGCCGCACTTCGTTGCGTTGATCGAATCTGTTCGTTCTGTCGCAGCAGATTGATGTTGTTGTTGCCGTCCTTCTCTCCGCTACGGAATATCCTACGGTGAAGACAGACGAAATAAGCTTCGGTATGATTGTATCGTACTAAGACACAGGACGCGTTCCTGGAGGATATATGTTTTAAATTCCAGACAAAGAGTAAGATGGCTGGTGTTTCAGTCGTCTTCTCACCACCCACCAATGGATCATTTATAGCGTTTTATTTATGGCATCCCTGGACAGCTGCTAATTTTTAACCACAGCAACGCATAAAATGTGCCGCCTGTTCCTTCTCTCGACCGAAAGGCAAGCTGCCTCGAGAGAACTACTCCCCACATTTTCCACTCTGGTTACTTTAACATCCGGAACAACGTGAAACAAAGTGAAACACATTGATATATTCGAACCCCATTCTTATAAACTGGCTGTATTTGAGAGTACATCCTTTAATTTCACCTGTTTACAAGGCGATGCTTTAAGCGGAGATAAGTGATTGTCGATGCATCCCATTCCCGCGCGTATCGATGGCAGCTCAATGCAATAACGGACCTGCGCCTAACGCTTCTTTCTACTGCTGATAGTGGTGCAGTTGCAGAGCCTTCTGTGCACGCACGCATTTCCACACAAAGCTTCTTTGCACACAACCTTCACCAAGTGAATCTTTCTGAATGGGCCACTGCTTGCCTTTAGACCCGTTAATGCAGACAACTCAGCACTCGGTACGCCTTTGCGTGAGACAAAAGGCCCGTGGAGCCATTTTTTACAGCGAAGCTGTTAGCCTATCGCGGATCGGAAAATTTCGTGTCGACAACGAAAAATCCCTACAGCATACAGTTAAGTATTAGTTTAAAAAATCAGAAAACAAGCATGGAAACCGCACGATAGATAATAAGGCACCTGTGAAGAATGGGACCCCCTATGTGTTCCTATTAACGACTAGGTTTGCAGCTGCTCGCGAAAAGGAGGGCTGACGCCATTTGAGGGCGAGCGCATGCGTCAGGCTCTGCCACCAGAGTTGCCGAGCGCAAGTGAGAAGCCCGCCGAGAGGACGAGGAACATTTGAAACCCTCCCACTTCAGCATGTGTGGTGGTTTACAAAAGCTTCGCTGGACATCCACTTTCGCTGGGCGGGATGTTGGCCATTTTTTAAGCACGCTAAGTCATGTATACCTTCCGTGATCACAAACCTATGCAGACCAAATTTCTCCCGGCTTTCAATAAGGTATGAATGGGAAGTGAAATGATGAGTTGGGGATGTTGGGGGAAGTCAGAATAGATTTTCCAAAGACGTAAGCCACGCGCTTACCTTGGTTTTCAAATCGTTGGTTCCCAGCATGGCCCTTTACTGTTCTAGAAAGTAAACATGCGCGCAGATAGAAAAATTGACTTTGGTCTGCTTATCGAATATTTGCCTACGGTACTTGACTGTAAAAGCCCACCACGATGGTTCAGGGGCTAAGGCATTGCGCTGCTGAGCTCAAGGACATGGGTTCCACCGTGGTCACAACGGCTGTTTTTGTGATGAATACGAAAAGGGAGAATATCTGTGTGTCGAAATTAATCCGGCGTCCTTCATTACGGTGTGTCTCATGGCCCAAGCTTAGTTTCGGTGCGCACAACCCAAACTTAAATTAATTAATCAATTACTTGACGATGAGGTGATATTAGCAATATTTTTAAAGCCTCTGTCGTCGTTGCCACTGCAGTACTACACTCATAGGCTCTGGCTTGAGAAAACAGGGCTCAGAAAATTCTGTCGTATTTCCGATGGTGAAAATAAAAGAAAACCGTAGTTAATTGTCGTTAAAACCGTAGTTGTGGGAAAATAACATTTGCTTTTGAAACAAAAAAATCGAGTGTGCTGTTCTGACAACTTGGTCTTTAGCGGTGGTCTAGACTCCCGCACTACGGTATAGACGAATGGGGAAAGTTGTGTAGGTAATAAGTCTTTGGGGGCAGAGCTTTGGATCCCAAGCCTTCGAGCATTTTACACGAAAGTGTTTTATGCCTGGGCACACCACAAGATCAGACCGGTGTCATATCCGTCACGGAGATGACGCAGCCAGTACAGTTTTACTGACGCGCCTGCGCCGGGATTCGAGCCAGGGAACTCTTTCACCGCAACGGGAGGTACGAAACGCGCTCCCGACTGCGCTATGAACAGCTGCGTGGATAGAACTATAGTGCCTAGAATATATTCTAGATACTATAATAGAACGACAAACGCGCCTTATAGCCTTCCTTTCAGATGGTGCTACCACCTAGGAGAGACGAAGCAAGTAGTGCATCATGACGCTAATGAGCGCCAACAGTTGGCCCCTCGATGCTAGCGCCTACGCGTACGGGGGATGCGCAGTGCAAGCTGCGGAGAAGCCGACTTGCAGATATCGCACTCGTGACACGGTCCGCTGCTTCTTTCGCTGCAGCGGACCTCGTGTTCACCAAACGATTCGCTGACAATCCGTTTGGTTTCGTTCGCACGGACGGTTTGCGAGCGCTTGTGGTTTCAGTCGGATTTACGCACTGCTCCGACGCGTACACGCCAGTGTCTAACGTTGATGCGTATAACGGTGCCATACCGACGAAATATAAATAGCGACGTGCAAGTTCATATCCATGCACAATAAACATTCAACTGCTCCTGTAAAAGCACATTTCCCTTTCGTGCTTTACCGGTTTCTATGGAAGAGGGAACAACCACATGTTTTAATTTTTTCATCGGTCCAATGGGCCAAGGACGCCACCAGAAGCCAAGGCATCTTAGACGTCATCTAAGGCACCGCAGGCGTAAACAGGCCTCCCCTTTAGACTAATGAAGTTATTTCCTCCTCCTCATCAGTAGCAGTCAATGCGACGTAAAATTCACACTGAATGTGTGCTTCAGATGTTACTATCACCTTACACGGGAGGGGGGTGGGGTAGTCTTTGTAACGGCTTATTGATACATGGTGAAGAACTGGTGTCGTGCCAACCTGCCTATTCTATTCTATTCGGCTTATATTAGCAGAGCTTACTTTCGGAAGAGAAATGTTCCGCCGATGGTCCCCAGAATGATAAGCAGGAGCGCAGCTGGTGCTAGTGCGGCGATGAGCTTTCCCACGGAGGGCCTCGCTACGTGAAAGCAGAAAACTTACGGTGAGCAATATCTCCGGGTTAGTAGCTTGAATTCAAGGAAGCAGTGTATTATATAACTTGAATCTGAATTTACACATCAATAAATTGAGCACCTCAACTGATGTAAAACAAGTTGACTACTTGGGCTTACTGTGTTTAGCACACCAGTGAACGCACGGGGACACTGCTATCTCAGCATCGAGCATTGACTAATGGCCGACAGTTTGAATCGAGCAGAGGTGGGACCCTATGCCCCGATTTGTTCGCTCGTTACAATGACTCCCCATAAGCTGGCATCTTTAGCGGCCCCTTTTTTAAATAGTTCCTTAAACTTCTGTAGACTATACTCAAAGCTCCGTCGTTATGTGCAGTCGAAAAAGCTAAATCAACATGGGTGCACATTTTTTTTTAAAGCGGAAGCTCTTATCGGGACCGATGCCGTCCTGTCAAAAACTAATGTATTTCCCCATAGACCGATTTGCCTAACCGAAAAGTTCTGTTAATATTTCCGGGCACACAGCGCATGCGTAAACCGGATTTTAATTCCGTCAAAACTGGTTACTTGAAAATCAAGGAAAAGAGAACGGTTCTAGATATGACAAAACACACATCGATCATGAATAAGGAGTTGGTAGTATACCTTCATCTCATAAACCACGTATCGGTATATACTTAGATCGCTCGTAGATTCGTTCACTGAGTGATCGAAAAACTGGGTTCATTCTTCATTTTCAGTTTGGGCCTTTGAAGGCTAGACGATCGATTGGACGCAGTTTCGGAGAAGGTGAGATGCACTTTAGCTTGCACGCTTATCTCAACTTTCTTTAGGGAAGGGAGTGAAAATATTTATACGAAGGGCGTTTTGCTAGGCGGAAAGTAGCACAGGCGTTGATACTGACCTTCTAGGCAATCCCCGTTCGCTCGCAGCTCGAAGGGAAGCGGGCAGTAGCAGAGGAAGTCGACGCAGCGCATGTTGGCGCTCCGGTGGCTGCACTCCTGGTTGTAGCGGCACGCCTCGTACAGGTACTTTTCTGCACCATCCAAGCACCCGTCAACACAAGATTTCATAAAGCGTCAAACTTCCCGTGCCGCCCTGCCGACGGCCGCCAGCGGCGTCGCGCCGCAGCCTTCACCCGCATCATGGCGCGACGCCGCTGGCGGCCGTCGGCAGGGCGGCGCGGCAAGATCGACGCTAGTGTGCACGTAGCCTAGTGTGCACGTAGACGGCAGCTTCGCCGCGGTACAGCGGAGACGCGCGAGCATCGAGGCACCCTAGTGGGCTCCACCACGCAGAGTCCCTAGATTGCTGCTGACTGCTGGTATCATAGGGGCGCATTCCTGTCTAAGTTCTGTATTTTTAAATCGCACAGATAAACACTAAGTCAGTACTACGTTTTCTAGTTTGATCAATAGCAACGTCTGCGACACAGAAATTGTGCAAATGGGGCTTCCTGAGATACGTTGTAGATCCTAAAACATTGCAATTTTCTCACAAATTTAAGTTAATTTTGGGAACAGGGGTATTACCGGAAGGTATGCAAATTCCGAAAAGAGTACTAGTCGGTTGCAGCACTGTATTAAAAATTATACACTGTTACCAAACAGCAAAGCAGTGGGCAGCAGCGCACTCCACCATGGAAGCCCGACTAAATGTGGCATTGCCCTACTGCTCGCTCGTGCTATCATGGAGCCGAGACAACTCCTGCCACCACGACATACCCATCGTTTCGGCTTTGTGAACGCCTGGCGATTCGGAGAATTCACTGCTCGTTTTAGACCCTCTTAGACAACAATATGGGTTATTAATGAGGTCACCATTTTCCCGCTACTCTAGCCCGCGTACTCGCACTCTCTAACGACCATGTTTTTGATGCTTCCTCAACCATACCGGACGCTTTCCTATCATGTGGCCTTGAGCCGCTTCAACAGCGAGGCTTCAGCTGATGGAGCATCGAATACTAATCTCATTGAAGACTTCCATGGCATCCTTGAACGCCAACGCAATTTAGGGGCTGCGTGTCAGGCAAAAAAGAAAGCGCAGGCGAACGACGATGCCGGCTGAACAATTTGAGTTGAGAAATTGTGTCCGCGATGTGACGCCATACAATGCAAGCATGACATTTTCACTGCGCAACGGATGATAATATTTCCAAATTGAGCGTCAGGCGTCAATAATCGCCATATTTGATTTCTGGAATGCTCGAATGAGGCGTTCGGGCGTATTGTGGGGAATCAGAAGAGCGGCGGAAGGTTTTCCGAGTGCATAATGAGGTAAGAACTTTTCTGAGACTAACCAGGGGCGATTATCAAACTGTATGCTGTTTGCACTAAGGAGGGAAGTAATGGCCGCTTGGTATTGTGAATGTCTGGCTGACTCGTTAACCGATGTGGCGCATGTAGTTAGACTGTCATTTCAAAGGGAAGCTTTATATTTATTTATTCGAAGTACCTCAGTGCCATAACGCACTGGGGAGAGGAGTGGTTACATGCTAGGATTTGCGCTTTTTTCATGTGCGCGAGTGATAACGACTTGTAGCAAAACCAACTTTATCGGGAATGCTCACCAGAAAACGGCTGTAATGCTTGTTTTATAAAGAAAGGTCCCAAAAGCAATTATACGTAAATTGGCCGCTAATACGGCTCTACAATTACACCGAGTTTCATTTACTTGTTGTTAGTTCACAGTTATTATCGTTCCAGAATTCCCGTCTGCTGCCAATACACGGGAATATATGGAAGAAGTGTGGTTACAAGAAACGTCCTAACTCTTGTTTTATGGAAATTACCTCGCAACAAATTATGTTGGGCTAAGAGCCGCAAAGAACGTCTATCAGCACATCGAGTTGTAATTCCTTGTCATAATTAGTTCCCAATAAAAGACTTCGTACATTTGTTTCAAGTTCTCTGTCCCCCCTGGATCGTGCGCTAAACAGATTCACTAGTCATCCACATTCACAGAGTAGAATGGCTTGTGATTTTTGCTCAAGTAAGTTGTCTAATCATCGCGCAAGATAAAGAAACGCGAAGTAAAGTGAGACCTCAAGATGTAAAAGGAACACTGAAGCAATTTTCCTTGTTGTTGGGAGGCCTGCATTCTGAGAAGCGGCTGAAGAAGACCGCATCCGGTCAATAGCGTCCCACCCCAAGGCGAGTCAAGGTCTTCACGCTAGACGCACCTGCTAGGCACGTGTCGATGCCCTGAGCTTGGACTCTCACCGGCGTGTCAAACGCGCACCTGCACACCCACTCCTGACAGGACAGGCCCCGCTCCGGCAGGCAGTCGTCGTCGCGGGCGCACGGCTGGCCGAAGTTCCTCCGGTGATCGGTGTCTGCGGAAGCTACAAGGTGCGGAGTATTACTCCCGCGGTTCACAGCCGGCTCACATTCCCTTAGCCTGATGGACAAAACTCCTTGACACAAGTGTGTCGATGAATACGTAGAAGTCAAACTCTTCAACGCTTCACTCCGACCTGTACTCCAAAACAGCACATCAACTTGTCCCGATTGATCGAATGTTGTAAGCGGTATTAAGTAAGTGATGACCGAGAAAGCTTTTCTAAAACCGCATGAAAACTACTTTGTCTTCTTTTTTTTTAGTAAATAAAGAATACGACCATTCAGCCTTCTTGTGTCAGAAAATTGGACACTGCCCAGCAATTTTGAACAACTTGAAAGAAACACACACAGCGCGCAAAACAACAGGACGAAAGACGGAGGGATGTACAACACAAGCGCTGCTTGTGTACATCCCTCCGTCTTTCGTCCTGTTGTTTTGCGCGTGTGTGTGTTTCTTTCAAGATGATTTACCAACTCGCCCAACTTTCGGTGTTACTTCAATTTTGAACAAACTGTTCACTTCCGAAAAATGTCCGCGCCGAGCTATTACACCTCTTTTGATGTGGCACAATAAAAATCGCCTCATATGTTCAGCTGCATGAACGTTAAAACAGTGTCTTTAACTTCCCTGAAAAAATATGGATCTTGGTCTATCTACTTAGTGTGTAAATGCCACGCGAAACTACACAAAAGATGATTAAGTTGGTTGTTTAACATCTCGAGTAACTATCGTTACACCTAAATCTCAAAACACCAACCCAGGCGACATCAGTCTTTCGGTGTAATCAACATCATTTCGATCTCAGGGAGCTTATCGTGGCTTAAAACACGGGGCGCAGGATGTGTAACCGCGAACTAATTCACATTTGTTTATCGACGAAATTTCGGGGGAATCCCAAGGTAATTTTCTACAAAAAAAAAAAAAGCATTCCACATTCATCTCAATCCAGCCCTACGGCTACAAAAGGAAGCTGTACAGCTTTCCTGGACCATGAATTTTTCTTTTCAACTGCGGAGTTTTTAAAAAGTCTGTACAGCTTTCCTTTGTAGCCGTACGGTTGCATTGAGGTGGATTTCAAATTTTCCTTCACAATAACTTACCTTCCTCGTCATTCGTCCCGGCAGGTATTGAGCTGCGGTTTCTTGAAAATTTTCTGCCGGTGGGTGCGACTGAGGTTACGGGAGGCAGAATCTCGCGCACCTCGCCGCCGAACGGGATACTGCGTTACAATGCACAACACAGGAACCAGGTAGCAATCAAAATCAAAGGCAAGAAGTACTGTTATCTAAATGCCGAGAGCAGTTTACAAATAGAGCAGCCAGTTTAATGGAAATGCTGTCCATCGCTGCAAGATATTTGGAGTGTTTAAAGTTAGACAGCACATTAAGGATGTTAACAGTGGAATTTCCTGTTTGGCAAATACGAAGAAATAACATAGTTCCAGATTTTACTTTTACAAATGGTGGGACATCAAAAGCTGGGATGTTTATTGGAATATTTGTATTACTATTTTTGGTTAAAAGTGATCGTCATTTTCTTCCAGTGTTCTACAACCTTCCTATGAAAGCGCTGTGTGCAGTGATCGCGGCGTCTTCTACAAATAACGTCGATATAATGCGCTTGAACATTTAGGAATCAAAAATTCATGTGATTAAATGTAGACAGTGCGGAGACAGGGTGCAGGGGCAGCACCTTTAATTCAAATACATTAATATATATAAAATAAACTCAATGAAATTACTAGTGGAACATATTTGAGCTGTTCGTTGTGTTTTTGTTCACTTCTTACTTTTCACGTCCGTTGCTAAAAAAGTAGCCCCTGAGCAGTTGTACTCTACAATAAGTGTAGTTGACAATGCAACCAATTTAGCTCGACTGGTTTTCATCAATGTAATGTGAGATACTCATGTCTAGAAGTATTTGTTTCTTTTTATATTATTCATCTGCAGCGTATCGAAAGTTGGAGTACGTTTTGATAGAGGTGGAAACAAGATGCGCAGGCTACAAACATAAGTTCAGCCCGTGATGACATGGTCTCAACAGGAAGAGAAGTTTGCGTAACTTGGGTGCACATTTTTATGCACCCTCCATATACGGCGATGTGTAAAAAAATACCAACCAACCCCGACGGCAGGGCAATGCGTGGAAGCGTAATTCAGTGATGCAGTGATTGCATTCGAATAAGGTTTTTTTTTTTTTTTAACTTTTAGGGCAGTTTGTGTCGTGTGTCGAAAGCGACCAAACGCGTTCCTTCTCACCCATCCCCTAAAATTAATGCACGGAACATCATTGTGCACGTAACAAAAGAAGAAACAAACACACAGACAACGACAATGTCGGGATTGGAACTCGACTCCTCAGTAGATAACCCGATGTCGGTACCTCCACTTCGCATAACCGGATTTCAAACAAATGTCGCCGGTGAAGGCCCACCTGGCTGGGGTGCACGGTCTCGTGCACGTGCGCTCAAGATCCACGCGGATACTGAATTGATCCTTGGCCCTATTTCAGGCAGCGCCTTATTCACATACACATCTTGCAAAAAATACACCGCGTCTGAAGCGCCCCAAAATGTCCCACATGCCACCCGCACCCGACCATCTCCCACGGATACTGGCGCTGCTCCACGCCAACCTTAGCCCATCCCCCAACAAACTATTCTTCTGGCAGCAGTGGATTTTTCACCAGGCATACACACACCATAACACCATACGCGACCTGGAGGTCCAGAGGAGTCACAAGAACAACATCGCCAACCGCAACTTGTCCCAGCACGACTACGTAGGCCAACTCGTGTGAGAAAATAAACTTGGCCCCTCTCTATCATCATTTCGGAGGCCAGCCGTAGTAACAGCGCGTAAAATCCCCATTACACCGTTTCGACTTACAGTACGTCTCGGGGGTTGCCTTCGCCGTACGCTGCTTGGAAGACACTAATGGCTGAGGCGAGAGCGAGGGTGTACACCTCCATCTGCAGTAAGCGTAGAACCGTTCCCTTAGAAAATGGGACAGTGAAAGCAAGGCGGTAGAAATATTCCCCACGCTGGCAAGACTATCACGATAAGTCAACGTTTCTCCTTTCACATGCCATTCACAGTAAAAATAGCGTTGGATACGCTGCCAGTTTTAGACGGAGGTCGTACCCACCTTGCGAATGAAAGCAGGGAGAACACCGAAGAAGATGTCGCGCATCTCGTGGACTCTTGGCAGGACTGACCATCCTCTTCTCCTCTTCTGGCGGTAGCCGACGGCACGTGGCGAAATTGAAAGATGAAGAGCCTTTTATTAAGACAGTTGACATGACATAAAAGAGAAAAAAATCCATCGGTTCAGAAAATTCTTACATGTTAGTCGATCCACGTTTCTGAATGCAGTATGGGCGTTTTCGGACTCAAGCATTTAAGGGGTCTACCACCAGGAGCTGTGACCTGGCTGTAAAAGGACGCCATCCTGGGAATAAACTGTCGCGTTGGATTTCACCTTCAATGTGTGCGTTGGCTCTTGCCTATTTGGGGTCGTCCTAATAGCGAGACCACACTGATTTAAAAAAACTGGTACTTCAAATGCTTGAAATATCAGTGCAAATACAGTTAAACCTGGATTTAACTAACCTCTATGTAGCGCATTCCTGGATTTAACAAAAGTTTTTCGATTCCCGTTGCCAGCCCTATTAAAGCCCGTGTCTTTGCGACCGAAGGCATTGCGGCGGGTAACCTTGATGTAACGAACTCGCTGAGCTGATCATTCATTGTTTTTTTGCGCTTTTACTGAAAAACGGCCAGAGAAATGCACTAATTTACCAAATACTAGCCCTACTTTAAGGAGCCAGCAGCTACAAAAACATCGAGAATTGTCAAAAATTAAAATTCGTCATGGTGATGATGATGAACACAGGTCACCACCATCCCATGGCTAACATAGCACCAATTTTAGCATTTCCTTGTGTAGCGTCACACAAGTGGCAAGAGAAACTGAACTTTGTTTTTTTCCGCCCGTACCGCAAACTACCGCGCGTTTCCCGGTGTGAGTGCGGTGTCGGTTGGAGTCGTAAGCTTTGAGGTGCTAGGCCTGCTGTTCGCGTGTAGTAGCGCGTGTACTCTACACTGCTATATGTGGCGCCGGTTCGCCAGTCATGAGTTCCGCTCCCCGTAAAATGAAAACGTTACTCATTTCGAGACAAGGTATCATTTTAATTGCCGTCACCACCCGGTACAATATCCCAACTAGCACCCACAACAATTTTGAGGGCGAAGAAGAGGATCAAGTTCGCGAAAAGGCACCCTTTTATCATAGGTTTGGTTTTTGAAACGCGTTTTGAACCAAAAATTGTCCAAAGGCAAAAGTGATACTTAAGTTACATTTGTGAATACGGTGGTAAGTGACCTTGCTTCTTTAAAGATCACTGTATTGTCTCAGCCCGTGCGAAAGCAGGCGGGAGCAAATCGCGCAGTTTTTCACTGTGAAATAAATTGTTCAAGGAATGTCCAGTGTGATGTCTACCATTCTGGTTTCGTTTCTGCTTCATTCACTCGCAACCTGCATGTAACGAAAACCTGGATGTAACAAAAATTGCGAACTTTTCGTCTACTTCGTTATATCCAGGCTTTAGCTGCTACTTCAAAAGTTGTAGTTGTTTTCACCTTTATTTCTTGAAACAAAATACAGTGAGGACGCGAAATAAATTTAGCTGCTGAGTACAAATACACTGGCCGTTTAAATTCAAAGTTTTTCGATTTACTCATCAAAGCACTAAACATTCAATTCTCGTTAGATGTATCGAACACGTTCTATCCTGTGAAAGGAGAAGTGAAAAATGACGTAGGTAAATTTAAGCCACAAAGAGTAATGTAATAATCATAACTTGGCCCTCCAACCAATATCACAGTAAATTTTATAAAGGCGACGTCAATGTTACTGGTACAGTTTTTGCTTCGTATGATCCCTGCGTATACTGCGATGCATTGGACAGGTTGACATATTCAAAAAAGAACACGAACGTATTATTTTGCATATCTGGTATTTCAAGAGACAAGCGCAAACCTAAATCCACAAATTATGCCTGAGTAAAGTAACATTGCATACGACCTTCTTTCTTATTCCGCGCATGCGAATTTTTGCGAGCCGCATTTTGCGAACGAAGAGAATTCCTGGAAACTTGCATGTTTATAGAATTGTATGCTTTCAGCGTTTAAGTTGAAGTAAGGCATATTTTACGAGCCAACTTCTTTGCGGGAACAAGCACTCTAGGGTAGTAAGGCGGGTACGTTTTCAGGAGGAAGTTCGATGAAGTTAACTCAAGCTTTTTTCGATGGAGTTAACTCAAACAGCGCTGGGCGGTGAAATTTTGCTAACATATTCCTCGAGAGTTTCAGTTCATGAATACGTAATACTCGCTGTGTTTACTGTGAACTCTCCCCGACGGTTCCGGAAGTTTTGACTCTCACGTTTCAAGCAGTGCCTTTCCCTTCGCCTTTCTGGAGTTAAACTCAATTGTATTATGCATTGCACTACTAAATTTTCAATATCAATGTTTTTAAGTTCTACTTCATTTCTATTTGTTAGAAAAACAAATCATATAAGTTCCTGCCGATATAAAAGTTGTAAGAACTATATAACTAGTAATAAAGTATATCATGGCCGGATATGGATGCGCTATACTGATGCCAATATCTCGATAATGCAACTGATAGCATTAATTATTGACCAGTAATCGAAGTATAGACAAACTATTGATTGTAAATTCAAAGGGACCTCTCGGTAGAACGTCACCTATGTCGGATGAGCATCGTACTATCGATTGTTGACTGTCCTGACGTGGTCGATATAATTCTGTCGATAAAAAATTGTGTCAAAGCTACCAATTTTTTTATGATAGGTTGCGAAGAACGTCAAGCGTAGTGCCATGAAGTCACGTCTCATTATTCAAAAGACTAAAGCTTGGAAGCGGGACCCATGGCGTTCTGTCAGAAAATAATGCGTTTCCCCGTAGACTGATTAGTCGACCAAAAAGCTCTAATACGATCTCTGGACGCACGGCGGGCGCGTGAAACCGGGATTCCATTGTGTCAAAACAGCTACTTGAAAATAAGGAAAAAGGAATGTTTCTATACATGGATAATACACACCTCAATAATTGAGAAGGAGCACAACAGCGTACCTTTATCTCATAAACTACGTATCGATATACATTGAGATCGTCGTAGATGCGTTTCCTTAGTGTGGGAAAAATCGTCGCATGGGGTCGACCTTTGTTTGCGAATTGGGTCTTTGAAGTTTTGACGATCGATTGGACGCACTTTCAGCAAAGGTTTTGACGCACTTCTTACGAAGTGTTGTTGTTAGGAAGCTTTCGCGGTTCTCTCACCTTTCTTTAGGAAGGGGGATATATGGGAAAGTTTTTGAACTGCTGGAGAAACGCCGATGTTGTTACTGCGAGAATATCTTGATAGTGACCGGAGCCTATCGCTCGTAGTGCTCTCCATTGGTTTTTCGTAGACTCTCCAAATACGGCTACCTGTAGATTACTTCCGAGTCGCAAATGTACATCTTCAGTCGAAGGTAAGCCGATTAATAAAAGGAAACGTATTTCACCCTTCACAAGTGAACTATGCATCTCCGACACATATGTTTGGTTAGAGCAAGATATGCATCATGTTCAATGATTTAAAAAAAATCGAACAACCAACAATACAATTTGGCCGTAAAACTGTCGCACTGTCGAAAAGTTTGCGATAAGATGTAAGAACCGCGCTCGCATGGGGATAAAAGAACAGTAAACAGAACAAGGGTTACGACACCGGTCGCTATACTATCTGTACTCAACGTAGTTACAGACGAACTGCAATCCAATTTCGGAATACATAAAAAGCTTCATTTCTGATAGTACACATAAAAATAGGGGTAACTGCGAAACGTTCTGTTTGATATAGGCAAGACCGCGACCCGCATGACCCCCAAAAAATGGCCGCCATCCTGCCCGGTGAAATTAGATGTCCAGCAAAGCTGTTGTAAACGACTACAAATGGTGATGGAGGAGGGTATGAAATGTTTCTCGTCGTCTCCGCGGGATCGTCGCTTGTGCTTGGCTAGTGTGACTAGATAAGGGTACGGAGTGTCGGCCCTCTTTTCTCCTATTGTTCCATGCCGCCGGCATGCTCATTGGTCAGTTCGCATTACGTGACATTTTTTTTACACTGCGACGGTTCATGGGCGCCGCCATGTTGTTGTTTATGCGGTTTACTCGGTCACCTCTGGTAGGCTTAGCTTGTCTTTATTGCTCTGCCGCTGCGCGAGGCTGACGTCGTTCCCAATGCGAATCAAAACGCGCGTAACATTATTTCAGCAGCAGAAGTGTGTCCAAAGATGCCGTCTGGCTGCATGTTCGGTAGTGTTGTTAACAAATGACCCGGTCGAAGGTAACGGCGAGGCCGTATATGCGGCAATCTCGCAACACTGATGAACGACAAAATGGCCGCCGTTGATGATTTGAGTGCCTCGGTGGCGGTGCCTTGTTTACTGTCTACTGACACTATACGCTCGAATTCTCGGGTGAAAAATGCTGGATCTTGCATAGCCTGACGCATGTGCTCGGTGTCTTGAGCAAAAGCTGCTATATTTAGTGACACTGGTCTTGCTTAGCCTTCAAAGATAATCTGCAAACATAATCATTACCAGAACACATGCTGCGAGGGGGTGCCGGGGTAGGGGGGTTCCCATTGTTCAATGGCGCATTATCATCCATCATGCGGTTTCAATGCTTGTTTTGTGGTTTCCCTAAACGAATTCTGTGTTCTATGCTGTATACCTGATTAGCCTGACGCGTGCGCTCGGCGTCTTAGGCCTTGGCGCCTCGGCGTTTTTGCCCATGGAGATCGTTTTTGCCCAGGCCGATGAAAACCGTTGGGGCGTAGCTTTGCTGTAAAAATATGTCGTACCAGTGCTTCAACCCTTTAATTTTGGGTGGGTAAGCTTCTGGATACCTGTAGGAGACCATAAGTGTGTGTGTGTGGGGGGGGGGGGGGGGGGGGGGGGTTGCTTTGATTCAAAGCTTTCCAGCAAAAATAAAACAAACAAGAAATGCTGTAGGTCTGCCTCCGATTATCATTTTGCCCAAGCTTTTCGTTTAACATATAAGCTTTTAAACAGATTAATATACACTTTTGAGAGTTTTACTTCAGCTTCGTATCCTTGAGGAAACCAATCACTACCATCTCCCTATTTCTGGAAGCGCCGTCAGCACTTTGCTCAATATTTCTGTACGGCGTACGTTTCTTGAACCATAATAGGCTTTTCCGGTATTCAACGCGGCTGTTGAAAACCGGACCAACAGGACCAACAGGGCCACCAATAGGACCTGCATGAATGCTGGTGGGTTGACCTCGCTTGTCTACTGGGAAGGAAGTAATGGTGGACGGTTGCTAGCACCCAGCAGATGATCATGCAATTCTGCATATATAAACCCGTAAACAACGAGGGTGTATCGTTCTCACGTCATTGGCGCACCCATTATCGCTAAGCTGCCTATACCTACCATTCGAATCATCAATCCCAGCGTATAAAAACCAATACGAAGCGGCGGAATCGCAAGCCTTGTAACAAAAAGCAGCAATAGCGTCGCGGGGCAAGCGGTACACCATCACGCAAGGCAGCGAGCGGCGAGCTGGAAGCAGTCATAATTTTCGAAGCTGTGGCAAGCGAGCTCTTCGCGTCGCCTCTTATATCAATTATTTAGCCAGCGAGTGATAAATGGCCCATCGCGCGTGGTAACGGTGCCCGTCTCGTTCGTTCAGCCTCCAGATGGATCGGACACGGGTGCAAATGACGCTACCGGGTAAAAAATGGGAGCAAATGAATGGTTCCAGAAAGGGGGCTGCGGCAGGGAGAGAAGAGATGAAAATATCAAGAAAGCAGATTATTGTTTGCTCCGCAAGTGCTGCCGCCTCTGAGAACCGGGCCAAATGTTTCGGAAATCAGGGGAAAACATTGACTTATTTAGTTGTTATCGTAGTGCATACTTTAATCGCATGCTGCTACCTCAAACACTAGCATGTTGAAGTTTGGACATTTAGCTATTAAGTACTTATATTTTTCCTCATACGGCTTTTAACTTCCTGCCATATGCACATTTCTCTAGCTCAGAGTCTACTCGGTGATCTGTCGCAAGCCTAACGTATTACAAAAGTTAAATCCCAAATCCACCAGCGCTGTAAGTGCAAAACGGAGCAAGTAAGATGTATTGAAATCTAAGCCTAACGAAGGTCCTGACCGTGGCTAAAACCGGGAAATCAAAACGGTTAGGCGTTTTTCATCAAAAGTTGAGGTTCGCATATACATTTACAGCCCACAAACATGTTGCGTTCGAAGAAGCCCGCGAAGTATTGGCATTGCGAAAGCACACAATTAGGCGCACGAGAAGTTAAAGCAGTGAAGTAAATGGCTTAACTAGAAAACGTAATAAACTGCGTGTAATTGATTGATTGATTGATTGATTGATTGATTGATTGATTGATTGATTGATTGATTGATTGATTGATTGATTGATTGATTGATTGATTGATTGATTGATTGATAAGTTTAGCGCGCCGAAGCTAAACCCCGGTTATGAGGCACACCGTAGGGGGGCTGCGCATTAATTCGGAGTCTGGGACCGCCTGGAGATTTATTACGTGCGCCTAAATGCAGACACCCGGGCGTTTTCGTTGTTGTCTCCTGGACCGTGATCGAACTCGTGTCCTTAGGCTCAGCAGCGCAACGCCTTAGCCACTAAACCATCGCAGCGGGTAATGAACTACATCTTACATAAGGGCTATAAGCTGCAACGTTCGTACTTGTTATTTTGTTTCCGTTCTTGTGCGTTTGGTTGTTTCAGTGTATGCTTCCACGTGCTTTAAAGACCAGCATAATTGTAAAAACCTTCAAAGACTTCCACTTTTTGTTTAGTCACTGTTGGTGCAACACAACAACGGTTTAGTTAAGGTTTTACCCAATCCCCGGTTTAAATCTTATGCCTGGTTAGCTTGAGTGTTTCAAGGAAAAAGGAACGTAGCCGCTGCAGAGAATCTTTGTAATCCTGTTTGACTAAAATTGACTTTAAATTGAGTCCACATTCCCCCGATTATTCATGTGTCTACACGGCATGACTATTACCCCGGAAAGAGCACAAGAGCTTACACGATTAGGATTACGCGCAGTTAAGCCCCTCTCGCGGTTTAAAAGTGTTCTCTTGAACGAACCATAGGTCAGTCCTCCAATTTATGTGGCGTACCTTTTTTTTCGGAACTCGGTACTTATCTAACATGTACGTGCGTCGACGAACTTGCGCTTTATATTTTGTAGCCTTCCCAGCGAGTGTGAATAAACTGTAAAACCGTTTGTTTCGCAATTATTTTGCGTTTCAAGGACGACTACCATGAATATTGTTTCCGCAGCTTGACGAAAATGGATTTACGGATGCATAATCGCGTGACAATGTGCGAAACCGCGTGCTCGAATGGGGCCAATTTAAGCTTCCGTTTTCAGAGCATGCCCTCCTCGTTACCTAGGCAACGGCGCTGTTCACGCGGCCACCTCTGCGATACAGTTGCGACAGCTCGATCAAGCAGGAGTGAGCATTTGACAGCTCCGCTGTTATCATGACGTCTTTTGCTGAGCTTACTTTTAACAATTAGTCCTCTATTGCACTGGGTTGTAAGCAAACCGTTTTTTTAACCAACGATTACGTAGCCGATTGGATTGGTGATACTTCTGTAGCTAGCTTTTGCCTTGCAGGCCGCTGGTTGTTGCCTAGAAACTGCGTACATAGTCTTGCAAAAATGCTGTAAAATTGTTCTGCATAAATCATTGTACGCACAGTTATGCTGATATCGTTTTGCTTTCAAAGGGGCCATGCAGACAAAATACAATTTTCTTATTTTTCAAAGATTTGGTGTTTTATAGTGCCCCTGGCGCTTGTCCAACAGCAAAGGATGCTTTATTTTCTAATAAATTATTCAATTTAACTTAAAATTTTGATTCTCCCGCCAACTTGTGCGTTTTGCAACGTTTGCGATGACGTAAGAAGGACTGCAGGTCTTCAAGCACACGTTAGTGCGCCGTTTAGTCTGCAGCGTGCTCGGAACGTCTTGTTCACCGTCAGTAATTCTAAATGGCGCCACCTACTGCGCATGACCGCTGTCCGCCCTCGCTTTGTTTCTAACCGTATTTGCACCTGGCCTGTTTTTCTTACGGTTGGAAGCAATCGTTTCGTGAAACATTGGGTATGCTCGACAAACAGGGTCACGTAAGACAATGTCGCTTGCGGCAATCAGCCAGTGTTGTGTGACATAACCCCAAAGCGCCGGACTGCTGTGCAGCCATAACAAGCATAGTGCGCGCAGTACCAATAGCAGTACGCACTGGTGCTTCTATGTTCCCTTGTACTTTCGTAACTTACAGTGTTTACCCCACCGTTCTTACTGCTATAAAATGAATATGCATTACATTTAAGCGAAAATAGGCCTTTCTTCAAGCTTACAAGGCGTGACTAACTTGTGTTTGCTTTCGCCGGCCTCAGCCAATCGCGCAGCTGTGAATAGTACGTCATAGGTTCTTGGGTGAGAAATGAACCAGTCAGTCTCATGGCCATTTTCTTTTTTCCTAATTACATAGCTTATTTGAGCGAAGTTTGCGTTAAAAGTGGTGTCAGTATAATTCTAACGAGGCAATCTTTCGAGTGAACCAAACTTGTGCTTTGTCTGCATGGCCCCTTTAAGCACAGCGTCGGCGGTTGAAAACCAGGCTAGTTGTGCCCTGGCTCTGTGATGCAAGTGAAGAATACAAATGTCTGTGCCTGTATACAATGCATTATTCCGGTAAAAAATCTTCGTTTTCAGCATATGATTACGATGGTAAAATTGAAGTAATTTTCTATCGGCTCAGACACAAAGAAATATTGGACAAAATAAAAATATTAGCACCTACGCTGTTTGAAGACAGAGGAAAGACAAACAAGCAAGACGCGGGTTCGATTTCCGGCCGCGGCGGCCGCTTTTCTGATGGAGGCGAAAAGCGAAAACGCCCTTCCTTGCCTGTTCCGCCTGCACCGCATGCACCCCGCTGTGTACTCCTCACCTCCCTACCCCGCTTGTATACGGGGGTCCAAACCATGGATCACCTGCTCTGGCAATGCCCCCACAACCCATTCCCCCCATATCGAGACGGTGAGCACTGGGCGAGGGCGTTGGGAGCTCGGATTCGGCGGTGCAAGATGCCATCGTCGCCCGGGCTGCCAATGTCACCGGGGACCTTCCTCCCTCGGTCGCTACCACTCCCCCGAATTAGCCCTTGGGGCAATGAAACTTCTCTCTCTCTCTCTCTCTCTCTCTCTCTCTCTCTCTCTCTCTCTCTCTCTCTCTCTCTCTCTCTCTCTCTCTGAAACTCGGTACGTTAAAAACGTCTCCAGTCGCACTTTTCAAAGTACGCGCATCTGGGGCCGATGCCCAAATCGTTTTCAATAAATACCAAGCTTGCCACACGAAGCTTTTCGCCGCAGTTATGAAGCAACACAACTGTTTTCACTGCTGATTTCAGACTTCAAGTACGCTCATCGACATGTACTTCAACTATGGACGATAAAAATACTGTTGAGTGGGGAGTAGACCTTTGGTTTTCACCTACAGCATAAGCAGCCAAAATCACAAGTAATCACTGCACTCACAATAGTCGGTGAATTGACGTTTAATATCGCGCTAACGGCAGCGCCTCCGGTAAAAAAGCTCCAACAAACCAATGTTTATCTGTTTGCATTCCCCACTAAGCAAACATCCACGCTGTGTTTTCCCTGCGTTCCTCTCCAGAAAGGAACTCTTTTCCCGCTTCCGTCCTATTGTTTGCGTGCGCCCTGAGTGACATGTCATATAGGAACCGCATTCCGCTAGACCAGTACGCAGCGGATGGTTCTTTCATTTTCTCCTCCCACCACAACTGACGTTCCTCGCGGTTCTGCACTTCAGTTGACGTTTCAGCCCTTGTACTTTCTCAAAGTTGTTTTCCCCCCTCACAATTCCTCTCCAAACTTCGACCGTTTACAACTTTGCCCGTGCGCTCCGAAGCCGCCCGCCCACAGGCGCCCTTTGCTTCTTAGCCGATGCTAGCTATGCTGCTGTGATTGAATGCCGGTTTCGACGCACCGGAGCCAGGAAAGTTTATTATCGCAGACAAACAACTTTCTGAGTGTTTGCCACCACAGGCAATGTAATGCGGGATGAATAGGTTTGCACGTTTCCCGGAACACTTAAGCGGAAATGAAGCAACGCTTACTTGAAAAAAAATCCTGGCAGCGTGTGGTACGAGAAATGAAGTTTACTGTTTTTCCTTTTTAGATGCATGCTTCAGACTAGTCGTTCTTGTTCTTTGAAAGTGTGAGCGAAGAGAAAATTCCCTTTTTTAAGTGTGGTAATAAGGAGTGGTTGGCAGTATCGATCGAGCGTTTGGCGGAACGCAGCGCTTTAGGCCACATGTGGCATCTGCTTGGCCTGTGTTACGCGCGTTTCAGCATGCAACCCAATTCTGAAGCAGCAATTTTACATTAATTTTTTTCCCGCAAATCAACCATGGGCTTCCAAAAGTAAAGGGGGAGTTTATTACAAAAGTCACCTTGATCATTCTAAGTCTAGGAAGAACAGAATAGGTTTAATAATGTGTAGCAATGCAGGCAAATTTACTCATGTATTCGGCTGACGCGCAAACTGGCTCTGAAAACATAGTTTCTTTGCCAAATACCTCATAACTGAAATATGCGTGAACGGGATTCTTAGTGTTCACTGGTGGGTATTATGGGTCTCGCCTAGGTGACCAACTAGTGACTCAATCGGGGCTAACCCATTAATCATCACTGTGGATCATCAGTTCTAACCCACAGTCCTGACATTACAACGACGTCCTAGCTAATGACTACTGACCAACCAGTAGGTCACCACTAGGTTTATTTCCTGTAGGCAGCCATTCGTGACCAACTAGCTACTCCATAGGGATAAACCACGGGTCATCACAGAACACCGTCAGCGATGACCCACTTGTGACGGATGAGTAAAAAAAAATGACACCACCTTCTCGCTAGGGAACCCTGAGTTGATGCGAAGCATCTCGGAGGTTCCGAAACGTTCACGAGATTGGGTATCCAAATAACGGAAAATGACGGAACTCCGGACGGCGCAGCGTGACTCAACCGAAGCTGCAACTGAAGGAGCGGCGCGCGGACCGGGTTTATATAGAGCGGATGGAGTGGAGAGGAGAGATGAGAGAGGAGACGCGCATGCGCGCTTATCGCGCAGCTGCGGTGATGAGTAGCGCGCGCGCTATCGCACAGCTGGCGTGGAGAGGGGGAGGGACGGAGCAGCGCGCGCCTAATCGCACAGCTGGCGTGGAGAGAGGGAGAGGAGGAGAAGCGCGCGTGCTATCGCACAGCTGGTGGGGAGAGGGGGAGAGGTGCGGACGGACGGACGACTGACGACGGACGACGGAGCCGAGAGCAAGAGATGCTTTGCATCTAAAATTACTAGTCCCCCCCCCCCCCCCGATGAATCACTAGTGACCCACCAGTTGGTCACCACTGGGTTATTGCTCGTACTCCCTCTGGGACTGTCAGCGTTCGATGGAGACATGCAGTAGTAAACCGAGCTGTCCACTCTGACGTCTGCTACTGTTATCTGTACGTCTGAAAGCTTTTGGCTGTCCGACAGCTCGCGCCGAGCTCATGGTGCCATGAATTCAGCCACGATGCGTCCGTCTGGTAACGTGTTCGGTTACGTGTTACGTGTTCCTTCTGTGTCCTTTTTTGTCTCCTTGAGAATTTCATAAAAGCAGAACTGCACCACATAAACGATTTTATTGTGTTTTCACAACCATCTCAAACGACTGCTTCTTTCGGTATCCGCTGAGTGACAATGGTTATCTGGATAAAAATTGAACATTAACGGGAAGGTGTTGCGGCCGGCCTTTCTTTTTACCAGAAGTAACAAAACGCAACAATCGATCTCGGGTAGAAAACAGGTTGACGGCTAGTATGTTTCACTGAGGTGAACTTCCCGTCAACACAATTACTTTAGCTCTGATCCCCATTTGCTCTTGAGACTCCAATCTGTAGCACGTAGGGGATTAAGATAAAGTGATGTATCACCGAACTCGGAGACCTTGTTGCCGCCTAGCAACCCCTGAGCCGTCCGTTCTGGTCCCGGTATGCAAGCCGCCTACAGGGCAGTGACCATGAGATTGGATACGCCTGAGCCGCTTTGCCGGGAAATGTCCTCGACTACGGGCTACTAAGGCGAGGTTGCCACTTCTTTTCTTAGCAGGGAGCCGCAATAGCCGATCTTGGAGAATCTTGAACGTGACGGTAGATGAAACGGAGAGAGCACGTGGCGGGTCGTACGTCGCGGTGTAGTCTTTACGGCACGAGAAGGACTCCCAGTGTGCGAAACAATTGGAGTAATCTCCTCTGCCAGTGAACTCAATCTGCAAGGGAAACATAATGAACGTGCTCTTCGCCTTTCTCGGTATACGTTATTTGAGTCTATTGTACTTGGCGGATCTCTTATAGAAATAAGGACACGAGATTTCCGATGGAATGGTATGATACGGCGACAATAGGTCGGTCTGCTGTTCAGCCTCTCTAGATAATGAGCATAGCAACAAAGATGAGAAACATGGATAGTGCACGTCTATATACTTAAATATGATTATCGAAATAGGCACAGTACTGCACTCACGTATTGCTTAGTCTAAATTCAATCTATTGAGTTCGCTGAGCGTATATTAAATTGTTTCGCAATATAATGTGTTCATCATGATAGTGTGTATCAGTGGCGAGTTTCTTGGGAAATTTATAGGAACTTTTATTCAAAATATTGATTATACAAGAAAATGCAAGGCCGTATATTTTAGATACGTATTTTATAACTAACTTTCCAGGAATGCAATCCCGGCCGTTATTCTGCATCGCCACGTTATAGAGGAGGGCCTCATCTCCCTGTAACGAATAAGGCGGTGGTAATGACAGGTATGCATCACATGTTACAAGCGCACGCTCAAATCTTCTTTTGAATCCTAATTGACATCCTATTTTAAAGCAAAATCCTCCCCGCAAAAAATGCATTTGCCAGCAGCGTAACCAAGACTTACAAGAAATTTGTGCAGAAGCAACACTCCTAAAAATTTCTCAATATTTTTTGCCTTGCATCCTGCGCGATAGTTTAAAGATGTTTAGATTTAATTGTTTAGATGTTTGCATACTTCTATTTTTTTATGGAAAAATCGAGAAATGATACTAAGGTGGTCCAGCCAGAACGTTAAAATGAACTCAACTCCACTCTGAAGGCACGCTGCGCCACTCCACAGATCAGTCAGAGAAAAAGAAAGAAAAATAAAGCGACCAAAATGGGGCCATGATGGCTGCCGAACCCGATATCCCCAAATCCCGCTTGAAGGTTACGGATAACGGAGAACTAAAAAAGCAGTACCAAGAATCTCCGGTAATAGCAGCCATCCATCTCAAGGGCAGACATCTTGCTCAACATTGGTGTAGTGTGCAGCTGCGGAGGCTGCAGTGATTAAGTCCGGGAAAGGAGAGAGAGGAGGGAGATAGAGAGGTAGAGTGCAGGAAGTTTGGATAAAACAGAGTAGACGCCTAGAAGCGGCGGCACGGTTAAGGGAATAAATCTGACCCACCGCGAAGGAATTCCGCCACGGAACGCTCGGGCGCAGGAGCTTTGCAGTAGAGCAGCCGTTGTAATTTAAAACATTGTCGCTTTGCTTCCCACTAATAAGAAATCACGGGAGCGAGTTGTTTGTCTGGGCGATGGGGCTGTTGGGAATAAGGGCCCCACCATCATTCCTATTGGGAAATGTGCACTCGGTCTGCAGATGGTAACACTGAATGATTTATTCCGCAGCGCCGCTGGCGACCAATGGAAAATCTTGCATCTGGTCATACCCTCTAGTATTTTTTGCCCACTTTAGCGCCCTCGAGCCTTGAGGGCAGCAGATGATGGAAAATAGTTTTTTTGTTAAAAGCAGCAGTTACAATAAGCAAAATAGAAGCTGCAAAGAGGAATGAATACGGAGAGAAAGTGTTTTTTTTTTTTTTCAGAGAGGGTATGGTTTCGGTTAACAAAACGTTTGTAAAAACTGGAGCGCTTTTTTTGTTTTGTTACTCAAGAGTATTACCGAAAGTGTGCAAGGTGCTTCTTGCAATAAAAGAGCATTATTAGCAAAGGAAGTTTGCCATAATACCTATTTATTAAATGTAAAGCAAATTCACAGCACAGAATGCCCGAAAGACAGCTGTTTCGAGGGGTTCACAGAAATTTTAAAGCATTGGCATACAGCTTTGGTAAAAAGAATTCGTTTTTATGCCTATTCCATAGTAACCTCGAATACTGGTTCCAAAGTCTACAGGAGGCTGGTTAGGCACAATTTTTCGGTGTCAGATTAGAATGATAAATCTTGTGAAACAGAGATAAGAGATAACATGCGGCGCGGCATGTGGCCAGGTTTGGTAAGTGAAGGATTAACGCCATGGAAGAGGCAATGCAGTGCTTAGATTAATTAGAAAAGATAAAGTGGGCGGCCTTGCTCTGAAGTGCCGATGTGATTAAAAATGTGATTAAAAATGTGTTTCCTTACTGGGGTCTCATACGGAAGAAGCGTATTCTAGTTTTTTGCAGCGGGAGTCTCGTGGAACAGTAGCAGATACACAGTTGCGAACGCGCAGTTCGTTTTTTTTTTTTCAATCATTAAGCAAGCCCACATACACCTTGCTTGTTTGTTTAACAGTGTGTACATTAGACTAAGCATAGGTTCCTGCTATTGGATTTGTTTGTGTGTTGTTTGGAGCACTATCACAGAGCGAAGCCTCAGAGCGACCTTCAACGCGCTCCGTGCCTCTTTCGCACTGCGTATGCTGCATACTTTTCCCTTTTCCTGTTGCTGAAACGATATCTTTATAAAACAGCGATAGGGCCGGTACACGTTTAGCGGGGAATACCTAAAACAGCTTTACGTGCTAGCTAGAAAGAACAACAAACAAAATTATCTTCACGTGCTCCTGGAAAAAACCCTTCTTGAAGTTTGCGGTAGCGGTAGTTCATGCGACATCATTTTGCTATTCCTCCAGATATCTTGATACTTACATGCAGATATAAAAATAGGCTTTAGGACCAAAACAGCGTTGGACCTTGCCATCTTTTATTGACGTACCCTCGCATACTCTTTAACATAAAGCAAACACAAATTCAAAATGCCTTATGAATCTTTATGCAGGCTGCAAGTGTCGAACTACCTCATGGGCTTTTTTGGGGGCGACCTCTCACGACGGGAAAGTATTACTGCGACGATTGAAAAAATGCAAATGTAGTGGCAGGAAAAACGCAAATGTAGTGGCGGGGTCTGCGTCGAATGGCGCAGTTTCCTTTTTTCAAGGGGAAAAAGTAGAAAAAAAATTGAAAACGCGGAGCTACCGCGAAATGTCGCCCGTTTTTGGCGCGTTCCGGCGACGACTGAAAGAGCAGAGAACGTTATACATATGCTAACAGCGAAAGCAACGAATAAGCGTGTGGTTGAACACTTCGTTTTATGATTGTTACACACTTAAGTAGCTTTATTCAGTGCCAGGCTATCAATAACATCTCACAGCGAAGCTGTTTCAATATAAACAAAGACTGGGATGATTCGGTCTAACGGAAAACGCGCACCCCCGGGGGAGATTTCAGGCTAAGCGTAAAATTCGGGAATATTTTTCAGCTGACAGCGACCGGAGCTGCTGCTGAGTGAAACCATGGTTGATCGGGAAAGCGCCTAGAGTGGGGCTTATACGGCAGCACACCCACTCTGTGCGTTGGCGAAGGCGAATGCGCCAGAACGCTTGGGGGCGAAGAGCATCGGTTGGAAGAGCGCTGCCGCTAGGGATTACAGTCGGCGTTTTTGGGGCGTGGGCTTTCTTTGTTTGGTTGAAGGACGCCTACCTCCCGCGCACTTGGTCTCCGGGTGCCTACAGGAAGCGAGAATATTTGACAGGATTTAGATCGCATGAGGTAGTCTGAAAATCCTTTCAACGCATGGAAATTCCAGGAACGAGCTCTCGCGTCTGTTCAGTAGCGGTAGCCGTGTGAATTGATTAAAGCGTGACTTTAGTCTATGCCTGAACTTCGGTTTTAAGTGCGTGAGTTATGATGTAAGCTAATGTTTTGCTTTTGTTGCTTGCGTCAATAAGTGGAACCTTTTTTTTTTTATTTATTTACGTTTTATTTTTTCCTGACTCAATCTGGGATGAGTTTAAATCATTTCATTCGCTCGCGCAAGAGTCCCCCACCCGGCTGTTTGGTGTGAGAAGCGGTGGCGTCCAAAGTCATACCCTTATGTCAACCACAGTACTATGACCGCTGTGACAACAAATCTACTGCCGGACGCCGTGAAGGCGTACGCCTTAGCGACCACCTGCTATGAGACCCGCCATGCCCATCGTCTTCACCTAATACATGCATCATCACAAGCAGCAGCAGCAGCAGCTTACTCAGTTCCACTGAAGGACGAAGGCCTCTCCCATTGACCTCCAAACGCTCCTGTCCTGCACTGCTCGAGTCCATTGCTGGCCACCGAACGTCCGTATTTCATCCCTCCGTCGAATTATTGGCCTTCCCCTTCTTCTCGACCCATCTCTTCGTATCCACTGTTACCATAATTGTCCACCGGTTGTCGCTCCGACTCACTGCATGGACAGCCCAAGTCGTTTTTTTTTATTTCAACTATGACATCTTCTACTCAAGTTGGTGAACTGATCCAGGTAGCTCGTTTCCTGTGCCTGAGTGTTACTCCCAACATTATTCGTTCCATGGCCCGTTGAGCCATGGAAGGAAAGTTTGCTTTCTAGTTGTTTAGTAAGGCGCTAATTTTCAGCTCCATATGTCGTTACCGCCAGTATGCACTGGTTGTAGATTTTTCTTTTGAATGACAGAGGTAGTTTACTCTTTATTATTTGGGAGTGCTTGCCGAGTGCTCCCAACCCATAGCTATTCTGCGCCGGATTTCTCTCTCGTGGTTGGGGTCAGCACTAACCGAGGTAGCTATATTCTGTTACTTCTTCTAGTGTTTCATTTCCTAAGCTTAAGAGGAGATTTTGGGCACACGTATTTCTTATTACTTTAGATTTATTCTTATTTATTTCTGTTACCACGGCCATGCTTTCTGATTTGAGCTTCTTCAAGCATTCTTTACAGGTGTTCTGCAGTCCTCACTCAGCAATACTATGTCGTCCGCAAACCTCAAATGGCTCAAGTATTCCCCGTTCATCCCTTAGTCCTACGTTTTCCCAGTCAAGCTTTCTAAACACCACCTACATACGTGCTGTAAATAGTCTTGGTCAGATGGTATCTCCCTGGCTTACCCCTTTCGGAGGAAGCATTTATCGCATTCCTTATATATGTCTTCTAAAAGTCTTATGTAGGTATCCTCTATTCCATGGATTATTAGTCCTTAAAGAACGGCTTTGGTGAGCATTGAATCAAACGCTGTCTCGTAGCCTATAAATGCCATGTAAACGGGTTTAGTGTATTCTGCGGATTTTTCTATCTCTTGATTGGCAACATTGACGTGATCCATTTTTGAGAGAGAGAGAGAGAGAGAGAGAGAGAGAGAGAGAGAGAGAGAGATTAGAGAGAGAAGAGAGAGAAGAGAGAGGAGAGAGAATTGAGGGCAGTAGAGAGAGAGAGCAATCTTTAATGAGTCTGGCGATGTCAGCCGAGCTAAACGTGCCCTTTCCTAAACCCAGCCTTCTCTCTGGGTTGTTGTAATTCTTGGGTGTCACCATTCTTATGTGGCTAGCTATAACTCTGGTAAAAAGTTTGTACACAATTAACCGAGGCTATACTGATGAGCCTGTAATTCTTAAGGTCCTTGGGTTCTCCCTTTTCATTAATCATAATAATGTTGGCGTATTTCCAGGCTACGGCCCTTTTTTTACTCTTCAAGCTTTCTCAAAATAGTACAGCAAGTCAGTCAGAGCCAGGACGGAGAAGTTTAAAAAAAAAAAAACTCCAACACAAATTTGCGCTTCTGAAAGAAGATAAGGAGAATAGTGCAGACAGGCTAAATTAGAACCTAACCACGGCAGTCACAGAATCTGCAGCAGCTGTGGGAGAAGCAGCATGTAGGAAAGAAACTGAAAAATTGATTAAGAAAACCAAGGAACTAATTACCAAACGTAAGAACAGGAAAGTGTCAAGTGCGGCAGATAGGATTGAATTAGCTGAGCTTGCGAAACTGATTCACAGAAGTAAAACAAACGACATTCGTGCATATAGCATGGCAGTCATCCTTCAATCGACGGCAGATTGAAGGACTCAGGTAGTTCCGACATGTGGTGTCAGACGAAGTCGCACTAAGGCCTCTGGGGTGTTTAAACCTTCGAGTGTCGTCGGCGCTATAGGTAGAATCGATGAATTCTACTGCGAAGAGGACGGCTTCAAGGCTTGTGCGACACATGCTTGGCGTCTGTGGGAACTGAACCATGTGGGACATTCGCGTAATGCCGTCAATACATGCCAGTGTGACACGCATTGTTCTTGCATTAAGCACTGCAGTGGTAAAGACAGCCCTTTCTTGAAGGTCGGCACGTGCTGCTTCGGCTGCCCTCACTTGTTGGTGAGATTCTGGGCTACGTACTTTGGGCCTCGGCTTTAGGCCTCGACCTGTGACGTCGTCCCATGGGGCAACGACAGACCGTAGTTGCGTGTGAAGCCGGTCGACGTGACCGAAAGCCAAGTTTTGTACGAGCTGTCCCGCGCGGGTGGGTGCACGTCTCCTGTCGTGGGCATCACATCTCTCTTTAATAATAGATTGAAAGATACGATGTTTCCAAAATAAACAACAGTTTCTTGTAAGGTGGGTGGGGGGCATGCGTCCACCGGTGAATATCGGAAGGGCAGCCTGGCGATATCCTGCGGCCTCCATGTGTCGAGTTCGGGGTGGTTGGAGCCCCGGACACGGCCCCAGGAAGTGGCCCAACGTCGCCTCCGCAACAAGGGCAGGGCAGTAGGGGCAGCGCGAAAAGGGGACTGCAAGTCTAGAGGTCCATGTCGCTCGAAGAGCAGGTGTCAGTGCGACGTGTTTGAAATCATGGGGGCCCTTTTCAATCTTATAGGCAGTGAGCAGATGAGTTCTCTCATCGTAGTGAATTAGGGACGGTAAATTTTACTGTGCTGATTGTTTCTTGTAGAGGAGGCGTGTCTTTTGTTGAATGCCGCCCCTTCTGCTCATTTGCTAATTTTTTGTGTGTTGAAGTTCTTCTCCGGCCAAATTAGTTCTTTGGCAGACTATAAAATGGCGGGCGTAGGGCGGGGGCCGTCCCAACAGAAACAACGCCATTTTAGTCCTTTTTAAATCAACGAGTTTAGATACGCGTTTGCTACTCGGCTACACCTCCACTGTCTTAATGACCATTTAATCTTGTGGGAACAAAAGCGCACGGTGCTACAAGTAATACCAAAGACCTCTTTTATTAGACGAATTTTTCACCGTATTGTCAACACTCTTTAGGGGCCCCTAATTTCAGAATTCTTTATTTGTATACCCTGCGGTCACAGACACAGCGAATACCGCAGAAGTGCCATCCGAAGTATTCACACGTTGCAACTACCGGTAGTGCGACTGCTTACTTTCCAGTAAGCCGCTGAACCACGTCATATAGCTTCCGGGCACGAAAGAAAGTGAGAAACTAATTCTCGGAACCGATACGTACTGCGCGTTTAGAGCTTTCGTAAAATACCCTCTCGTTTCCATTTCAAGTAATTATAGCCCGTATAAACTGAAAGAAAGGAGCGTCTACGCAAATGGGGTATAATGCGATTATGCTCAGCCGAAATAAAAACAGATGCGACTAAAATAAGAGCAACTGAAATCCCCAGCTTCCCTTATCAAACACAAAAAGGCGGCTCCCGTTGATTTTGCCATTAGGATGAACCGTCTCAGAGGCGGAAAACGAAAGAGGATGAGTGCTCTTTTTCTTTCTTATTCTGGCCGAAAACACATTGATCTAACGCAAGATACATTCGGCCCGCGCGAAAGCACTTCTCTAGATTAGGTCTCTGCCGGGAAGAGCAGCGGTGTTACGACGCTACACGCTCGTCTAATGTTGCTCCCATTGCAAAGAGTAAAGCGTCTCCCGTGCTTTCCCTTTCCGTTTCAGCCTCTCTTCGCCAAAGCGCATCCACGGAGGGGTACCCGAGCGGCAATTGGCCCGGCAATCTATTGTACATGAGCCTCAATTTTGCCCTTCTTCAGCGACGAGCCGCGCCGTCTCGGCAAATCGCGCAATGAGATAAGAGCCTTCGCACTCTTCAAAAACTCGCGTTTTGTCATTCTACTCCTCTTCACTGCGGAAAGCAGTCGGGCGCCAGGCTTTTCAGTGGAAATATTTACCCAGTGGTTTAAAGTTTGAGTGAACGTCATACGCTGCGACTTTAGTTGCTCGCTAGAGGCTCAGTATTTCATTAGTTCTAAGCAGTCTTCCTGCCAATGCCTTTTCTGTTCACTCTTTTTTCACGTACCCTAAGACTATAGTAACGCGCCTAGCATTGAGGCTTGGCTATAAAGGTCGGTGATAGTACTGGGTTTTCATTAACTTGCCGAGACGCCAGTCGTTGCTTCCTTACAGCTGTGCTCGCAGAAGGCGTCAGGGAAATCAGGCGTGCAGAAACTTAACTAGGGGACTGGTTGGTCTTGGTCATTCGGTGAAAGCTCTCCTCCATCTAGTGTCCTTGCGTAGGCACGCTGCCCCCGTCATAAACAAAGTCTACATGCGCCTCACATGGCAAGGTGAACGAACTTTTTGTAAACTCTGGGATTCGTTTCGTAAGCCTTATGGTTTCGTATGCGGGGCTCGAAATCACGCGGACCCTTCCATGAACGGCTCTCGGTGCAAAAAGTATCATTAAGTCAAGCTGTGACGCAGACGGGATCTTGTGTATTATGACGGTCAGAGGCGTTTCATCCCGAACTTTAGTAAGGAGGAGGACGAGACGAGAATAGAGATGAGACGGGGATTCAACCTTAATTCATGCTTAGTTAGGGGAAAGCGAGGAGGAGCGATATTGTGGTGCTGCTCTATAAGAGGGCAAGTGGTTTGCCATTCCCCTTCTGGATAATGAGAGGAAGAAACCCGAATGGGGGAACGTTATCTGCTGCGCATTCGTGTCGAGGTCATAGACACACCCAAGCGGTGTGTGTGTCTAAGAAGCGGTGCTTCCAGTATTTTAAAAGCATTAGATTTTAGTGCCCCAAAAGACACCACACACCTCCACGCAAAACGAAATGAAGCATCTCTTTCTCTTAGCGTCCCCGTGATACTGCGTACAAGAAAAATATTCTTATTTTAAATAGCTATATGACGTGTTGACGCACGGCTTGTTGTCGAGTAAGTTCTCAGCGCGCGATGCGCGAATTAGAGATTTCGGGGGCGTGAAACATATGCGAGTGATTAGTACTGAGATAACGTTTACCAAGCTTTGAAAGTCATCAAGGTTTCGTAATCCTTATGCGCATTTATAACCTTGGAATACGTGATTATGCTCTGAAAACGGCATTCGAGGAACACCTAAGACCGTGACAGCGTTACAACCACCCACCGTTTTCCGTTTCTGTGGTGTTTTTAATGTTACAAATTTGCATTGCTAAACAGACTGCCCGGATCAAAAAATAGAAAAAAGCAAGAGCCGTTTTTTATACATAATAGAAGTTGCAAGGCTTAACGAGTTTGTTTTATTATATGTTCATTATTATATGTTCATTTTCTTTTGTGTTTTACAAACCAGAAAAACTGGGTGCGATAACTGCAGCTTACTATGCTACTCAAGTTCTCAGACTGGCTAAACGCACCTACGCAAAGAAATCGGTTCTTTATGTCAAGCTGAAAGTGTGCTTTTTAGCTTCTTGTATTGTTTCTTAATTTCTCACACCGAAAAGAGATTATACTTTGATGCCAAGTGCATTCGTTCTGGGTCTTCTGTATTAGCGCTTTCAGCCAACTTACAAGAACTAACGCTTGTTTAACGTCAATGATACTCGCTTTTTTTTTTACATTTTCGTTGGTTATAAAAAGCAACGCACCATTGCGTGTTGCGACGGGGAGACGTGGATTCTGGAAAGTGCGGATAAACATACATGCTTTAACAAAGTTGAATTAAGCGCTTATAGCAAACCAACTAGTCAGCTCCATAAGCCGAGGCAATTAAGGCCAGTTTATTCGTACTAATAAAGAGCGCACATGAGGAGAAGGGCGCAGACACAGGCAGACGAGATGGCACTTGACTCACAACCAATCTTAATTTGAGTAAAGCAGAATATACATGAAACAGCATTACAATCAACTGCAAGAGTTTGTGATAGCAAATTGTCGGGATAGTTCGTTTTCCCTAGAATAAAACATGTACATCTACAGCAAGTAGGGGAAAAGCAGAATACGTATTTCTCGCTTTTGGTTGTTGCAGTCTGGAAATTATTAGCCTCTAGTTTTTCCCCCTGTTGAGCTTCACTCATAGAATTTGAAACAATCTGAAACACAAATGAGCAACCCTGGTCTGGTAACCACGACCCGGAAATCCTGAACGTATGTGTCATATTTCATCTCTCAGCAATATCGCGATAAAATGAAATACTGCATGTGTGCTATCAAAATGAATGACATTCAAGCATTGCGCGCATGCGCTTTCTATGTGAGTGACGTCGTGTGGTCATCCCGTCGTGTGGTCATTTGGTATGGCCAAATTTGTTCTTATTGAGATGGAAGAACCTCAAGCGTGAACAGGATAGGACAAAATGAAGACAGGAGTGACGACACAAGCTCACTAACGTGTCTTCCATTGCTTTGTATTGTTCCCGCTGTAGTCTTTTCAATGTCAACAAAAATGTTTGTTTTGTGTGCTTTTTGTATGTTAAACAGTAAGAACGATTGGGTAAGATGCAGTTCTGTCATGCTTTCAGTGCATATAGTTGTTTTCACAGCTTTGTGTGAACGGTCTGCATCAGCTCGCTTCGGTTAATATGTAATATAGCCCGCTGCTCCGCATGCAGTAGCAAGCTCTGTTGCGTGGCGGGAGTTCTTAGTCCCTTGGATACGGGAAGAAGCTGTTATTACATAAATAAATATCAAGTAGCGATTTCAACAACAGTTCCGTCTCCAGAGGCATCATGGATTCTGCATACCGCACCTACTGAGACGCTAACTTAGGTGCATACTCCGAAACGCGATCCGAATAAATAAATTGCATTATAAACAGCTATGAATTGGCAAAATGTCACTGCTTCTGTTATTTATGGTGTCCATATACCGGTCGCGGTTTCTGGCTGATGGCTGGCCGCAAATTCTCGATATTTTGGTGCACGTTTGAACGAATTTCGGGGAAATTGGGCCTTGGGTTCGGAACGTCGGGATTATTAACGTTGGCCTACCATGTACGTGGTTCTATGGTGGGTGCTTCTAGGCGAGATATCGTTGAAGAAGTTGCAATTGAGTTCGAGTTTGAAACTGTGGGGCATTAGACACCGATTATCAATCAATATTTGGTGCAAAACTCGACACAATATCAGACAAGACCGCAGTGAATTCCGATATTTCGGTACGCTGCCTGAAAAGGGGTAGCGTCATTAACGCGCGCTTCACTTTAAAGAGAAAGCACATGATAAGCGGGGTTGTAATCTGTTCCCATTGTTTGATATCGACGCACACCTTGCCGCACACACACGCAAGGCGCACGCGCAAAACATAAAGTCCCAGCATTTAAAGAATCCCGACTTCTTAAAACACGCTTAAAAGCCAATAATGCAGACCTTTCGTTTGTCGTTTCTGGCAAGCATGTGGCGTCTCCTTTATTTCAGAGTCGTGAATATGCAGCCGCGCACCCGGACCTACTTCGGCTAAAACTTCTCAGATGGGATTGGCAGTGAGTTGGTTTTTTGTATTTTATCACTGATATTTCGCTTTATTTGCACTTCTATTGCACAGAACTGCAATTTGCGTGAAATGAGTGGCGTGAAAACCTATGCCGTCACTGGAGTTAACGTGTGGAATACTTGGACACGCAGAGTTTTTCTTATTAAGTATTGTGAGTGAATTAACTTGCGTGGAGCGTAATGGTTGGTTCTAGGGTTAATCACCGTTCAATTCGGCGCCAAATGTAAGCTACTGTGCACTGCCACAGAATAAAAAATACTGAATCTCTGTTTCGTTGAGGAAGACTCACCAGCTTAACTTCCTATGGGACTTAGTACTTCACTGATGATGACCCAGGGACCTAAAAACCATCGTGCACCACTACGAATTTTTTTACAAATACATGTCAATGTTCACAACGGCCTAGTTTGTTATTTTAAAGGTATGCCACTTCTGCACTGAAATAAAAAAAATAAAACTCTTGCTTGCTAAACAGCTAGCGCCATCTAGTAAATAGTGGAGAACCAAAGTGCGTTCTTGTTGTTGTTTTATATAAGTAAAGAAGTGATTGCTCTGCAAACGAATCAAACTAGGCCATTAGGAACATTTCTATGAATTTGTAAAATGTTGTGCATCGGTTCACTATGCGTTTTAGGACCGTGGGTAATGAATTATAAGTCCCATAGGAAAGGCATCAGGTGAGTACCCGTTAATCTTTCTGCCTGACGTGATTTTAATGGGAAGGTTTGTGAATCGAACCTTAAACCCATTGCTGGTTGGGGAGGAGGGGGGGCGGGCACTCAAAGGGTTTCCGGGCAGGGCGGCTAGGCTACGTATCTACCGCGTCCGGGCGAAATATTACAGATAAAATTGAAGGAAACCTAAAGCATAGATGTGCGCAGTCAACGCTTGAAAATAAACCCTTATGTCGTTGAGGCTGCTTTGGTGTATTGTTGAGTGTCCTGCAAATGACATGCGTTGGTGCAACACTTCGAAAATGATTGTCAAAGACAGCAAAACGTTTTGGACAACTCGTCTTGGGAAATGGGCAAAGACGCTTAACTTAAAACGGAAAGCAAGTTCTGTAGGAGCATTTGAACAGAAAATCACGCATTAGGTTTGGCTAAGCCGCACTGAGACGTTATATTTGGCGTCTGTGCGTATTAATACCACTCATCGAATGTCAACGCTCTGCAGTTTATTTACGGCTACACGTTCCCCAGCATCCTTTTCTTTCTTTTTTTACTCCGAGGGACAAAGCATTGCGTTGAACACAAAGACGATAATTCATCTTGCAAAGAGTGATACTCGTTTGAAACAACAAAACACTGCACTAAAACAAAAAAACTCGGTCATCAAGTCGCTCCTCCATTTCAAGCAGGTACTTTGTCGGCTTTGTCGACCTGGCATTTGTCAACCAGAGGTATGTTTCTGCTAAAAGAACACCCCCGGAGTGAGCCGCACTGCATAGCATTCTTTTACACTTCCCTCAAAAAGCAATTTCAAGCACATTTGCTTGGTGTGTGCTCCGTGAATAAATGGGTTGAGGCGAAAGAGCGGTACGTTTCTTGGTTAACTCGAGGTAACGCACGGCCATGGCAATGTCAAAGCAAAAACGAAAATTGTTTCGAGTACCGTGAAGTGAAGCCTAACCCTTCTGGAACCTCGAGCGAACAAACAAGTTTGATGCGTGACGTCCCCCGACACCTTTGCAAGCCCGACCTCTACAACGTACTTACTCTCAGGCTCAAGTCCTTTCATGACGGTATTTTCTGCGCTTGTGCCATAAGCTGTTGGTGAAGTCTGTTTTGTGCGGTGCTGGTTCGTATTATCGTAGCGCGTCCGTGCAAAGCGCTTCTTGTCGACCAAGAAAACCTTCACCTTTGTCCGCTCACAACGTAGCAGAACTCTTCACCTCACGAGCGTTGCTCATTTTAAACTAGTCCAGCTCTTCAGCAGCGCGTTTCACCGTAAACTCGGTTACATTACCAAAAAAACGGCGCAATTCGTTTTAAGCGGTTTTTCCGAATAAAGGTTTGTTACAAATGCTGAAGCTGTGCTTACAAAACTTCAAAAGTTTTACCTGACCAGGTTCTGAACCCTTTAAAATGACTTAATTGCGTGGAATATAAAGTCAGAACGTTCAAAAACCCATTTTGTTGTTGCAAGTTTTTTTCAACAAACTAACGAATTTATGATCACAGTAGTACGCGTTGTGGGTATTGATCGGCACAAAATATTTAAATTTATGTTCAATGCGTTCATGTTACGGCATACGAAAAATATGTTATTGGAAAAACAGTGCATAAAATACACAAATCATTTTCCATATTATGAAGATAGAAACAGACGGAGAGGTTTATTGTATTAGTGTGTGGATGCTTATAGCGCATGACGTCTGTGGCCAAGGAGCGTAAAAACTGTTACAGCGCGATACCTAGTATCGTGGAATAACGATAACAAGGTACGGAGTACAAAAAGTAGTAGTAATTTCTCTCCACACATCTGCATGCTGCTCTTGCGTTATACCAATGTTGGCCTTGTTCGTCAAGGCTGCGTTTCTTCCCCTGCGAATGCGTCAATTATCCGAATAAACGCGTGGTGGGGTGCCTCGTAGACAGGAAATTATTCACCCCTTCTTGCAGTCTACCCAGAGTGTAAACCCTGGTACCACATGGTACCACATCTTAGCCCAAGGCGCAAGGGCCGAAGCAGCGCCTGCAATGGCGCCGTTCTTATGCGTGGCTTGTGTTCCGTCGCCTTCCCTGCCTATCTTAACGCTTCGGGGTGGCACAATGTACTT
Organism: Haemaphysalis longicornis; assembly: GCA_013339765.2. Classification (NCBI taxonomy): domain Eukaryota; kingdom Metazoa; phylum Arthropoda; class Arachnida; order Ixodida; family Ixodidae; genus Haemaphysalis; species Haemaphysalis longicornis. The sequence continues at coordinate 29,619,207 of CM023456.1, forward strand.
TGCTAATAAAGAGTGCGAACTAAAAAAGAGCAATGACTAATGTGGCTGCCGGCCGGTAATTAGGGCGCTACAACGTTCCTTACTCCCTTGCCACGTTTCCGGTCTATGCGTACGCGCGTCACGCAAGGGTCGTAAATATCAGGCTCGCACGCGGATGCAGTGTTCGCCTTTTGCCGGGTAAAAAAACTCATGAAGTGAGTGCTGCCAAACTTTTCTTGACTTTCACGCCCCGGTCAGGCTACATGAACGGTTCTTGCCTAGATAATGGCACCACTACAGGTTCAACTTATTGTAGTACTCCGAGGAACAACGAAGATTAGGATTAACGAAAAGGCACGCACAACACAAGAAAAGTATTGGTTTGTTCCGCGCAGTACTAGAACAAACTAGTAAGAACAAGCCCAGTTCGAAATAGTTCTAAACTAACAAATGGCCCCACGTTTTTCGGTTTTCTTGTGATGTAACGCACAGAAAATGTCATGCGTTTGAGATCCGCTTGCTTTACCAAAGCCACCAAAGCATATAGTTCATTCTTAGCTAGCAAAAAATGAAAGCTCAGTAGTTATGAGAACGGTTATGCAAAGAAAATTAAATGCCTTTTCTTAAAAAAAAAGATGGTTCAAATGTGAACCAGCTTCGACCGTGTCGAAATGGCGCAATCTGATTGACGTCGGCTTCATAACGCGAGGGACTCAGGTTTGATTCCGACCACGGAGACCGTTTTTTTAGACGGTAAATATGTCTTTCCTTATTATCATCATCTCTTTGTGAAACCCATTATGTGAAGTTGGCTTTACTGCAGTGCCTTCAGTAACGACATCAAACGCCATCAGTAAGGCACAGCAAGCTTTGATTCAAAATACATGGTTCATGAAATCCTTACATTTCATCATGTGAGGTCGAGCCCCAAAGCCTGAACTCGTTATGTTTCTGGTGCTCTCATTTGCTAGTCAAGTCATGTCTTACCCCCAAATTCATTGAAGCTCAAGTGTGTTTTAAATACAAGCAGGTCCATTTTGTTCATTTAAGAACCTCGGCTCTGAAAAACACAATGTAATGAATCTTCACATGTACTCGATCTCGGGAGATACAACGCGTTGCTCGTCTAAAGTCATCGAGGTGATTTATGACAGGTGCCTGTTTCGTGCCGTGTTCCGAAACAGCTTTAATAGCTTTCCGGAGAGAACTTGTTCGATTTATCATGCGGGTGCAAGCCCTGGTACTGCGACACAGGAAGTCATCGTTTTACTACTGTCCCTAGAATATGCCTTTGAAGACTCAACTTAGGGCGCTACAAACTTTCCATATAATTCAAAATTTTGCCCATTACTTAAGCTTTCTTATAGGGGCGTTGTCGAATGGCATTATGCACAGTTTCCAAACAGCTGTTTGCAAAATGGGTTTCAATGAGTTTCATGGTTGGTTATATTTTTTGTTTAAAGGATTTTCTCAATATTGTAACGGCTTTTTGCTGCATAACATGCAACGCTATTACCAGCCACCTTTGCACAGGTGTGGGGAGAGCTTCCTCGACATTAGCTTTTTCTGTGTCTATCGAAGACCGCGATGGCCGAATTTTCATCGAAAGTACAACATAATAGCCCTTTTTATGACTCCATGCGCGGAAGCAGCTACCGGTTACTGGTAAGGGCATTTGAGTCTTTCACTGGTCTCCAGCTCGTATATTGCGGCAAGTATCGCCATTCGCCATGCCTGCAAACCATCAACTATTGCAACTAGTGCAACTATTATTTCTTTTTTAGATGTTTCTTTCTTGAGCCATGTAAACGTATTGAATATTTAGTTATCAGATTTTACGCTACAACTGCCTATTCTCTAATAGCCCTCCATAAGACTTCAACCCTTCTAAGCACATGGCCCCTGTTTACCCTTGTTTTGTATGTTTTCCTGCTCTTGAGCAGGACGTCCTCGCTTTACAGGCAAACAATTTGCTGCCGCTGCAGTCGAAGTCCATGTCTCTGTGAAAAGAAAAACCTGAATCAAGAAAGTTTGCAAGACTGTATTTCGCCTGTGTACCCTGTATTTAAACAAATTCGCCGCGTAAATGTCGTTTCGTTGTAAATGTCGACAAAAGATGATAGCCTTGACATTTGCCGAGGAAATACCTCTGTTTGCTTTCCCGCTCACCTCTCATGCTGTTCCTCTTCCGTCGAGCTCCTCCCAAGTTAAACAAGCTAGAGGTTTGCTCAAGTCCAGTTTAAATTTACCGCGTTCCACTGCTCCAGGCCGGGTTCCTCGATGCCAGCGCTGCCGTAAGGCAAAGACAAGCGTGAATCGAAAAGCCCTACTTCAACGATTATAGAACCACGTTGCCCTACTCCACGTGCGTTCCAAGCACAGCGAGGAACCTGTCTAGTGGAACCTTTCGTAACTGTTGCCGCTTTATTTCTTAAAATGCCGCCAAAGCTATAGTTGCGCGGGCGACAGGAGGCGACAGTGATTTTTTTTTTCTGCAGTAGGTGTAGAATTTGATTTCGCAAAAATCAAGCATCCATAATGTTTTTTATAAAGAAACTCTGTAAATATCACTTATGTGTTAATTTTCTGCCTTATATTTGCGTAATGTCTTCTTCTTGTTCAACGATGTTGACAAGTATGAACATTGACACCGGACTTAGACGTTTAGATTTCCCTGTGGGTTAAGGTGTATAAGAATATTGCGCAGCTTTGGTTTCACTTTGGCCGGGTGGTTGAATCGAGTCACAGACAGACAGACAGACAGACAGACAGACAGACAGACAGACAGACAGACAGACAGACCAAAATTTCTGCGTTTAAGTAGCCCAAGAAATACTATCGTTTTAAAAAGCAACAGCAGATTTTATTTCTACGGCAGGCACTTACCACCTGCCACGCTCTTACCACCTTCCACACTTTTAACAGCAGGGCTGTTTAGGCTTTTCGTTCCTCCGTCGAGCGTTACCAGAAAACCAAGCCAAGCCGAGCGCACGTAAGCGTGTGCCTCGTGAGGAGCTCACAAAAATGACAAAAAAATAACGAACGCAAGTTAGCGTGCGCTTCGTGCACAAGGGGAGCACCCGGCGTCGTCGGCCAGCTCGACCATCGAGAACACTTTGCCCAACGTTCATGGCGTGATCTCTTCGTCAGTTCCCGTGCGTTCGCGCCTGAAGTAGGGAGCACTCACACCGAACTCCCGCGGGTTCTAGCGCGTGCTAACGCGGTCCACTTGGAAAGAGATGCGGACAAAACGATCCGGTCCTGCCACTCATGGAGAACTTTCAGCGGCAAGTTCGGAAATCCATGTGAGGTGCAACAGCCGGGTCTCCGACGAAGGGAGAGGGGCCGCCAGCTCTGCTGTTTCTCTAACCTTGCACCACTAGTGCGAGCTGCGCCATTTTTTTATAGCTTTAAATAGACGCCAAGGGGCACGTGGCTCTGCCGTCCACGCCAGTACACCGCAAACTGAGTGAGAGAGAGGAGGAACGCAGCCAAACGAGACAAAAGCGGACATTATGGCATTGCAGACTCGAAGGAGCACTCAGCGGCGTTCAGTTGCGCAATGCAACTTTCTCATTCGCAACTCATCGGAAGGGCTCAGGTGTCATCGCATTTCTTCCCCTTGCGGAGGTAACGAATTTCGGAGGCAACGAGGTAACAAATCCAACCTTTTTATTGCCCCGTGACTGGGAATCGTGTGCAATAAAGATAAATCTCGGCAGCACATGCTGTACAGCATCCTCATCATCGTCATTAGTGGAGCATTACAGCGTTCCTGAGTTTTCGAACACGGCCCTGAAAGTAGCGGATTTTGGCCAAGCACAGCAAAGTAACAAAAAAATGTTTTAACTTTTTTTTTGGCTGGCCCAACACCGCCGATAACGCAGAGACGAAATACACAAGTTTATCGGCACAGACGGTACGTGGACAGAAATAAGTAAATAAATCCCGCTGCCTTTGGTTTTACAACCGCGCAGAACTGCTTATTACCAACAAAGTGAAATCACGACCTAATGAAACTGTAATTCGAGTCGTCATGCTTACAGTGAACAGGAGACTTGCACTAGCTGGATGTCATTGGTTTAAAAACAGCGAAATGAAGGTGTTGTAGCAAGGCCATCCTCGCGAAAGTACAAAAAAATGTGGTTGATTCCTCTGTCATAGGAATCGGTAAAACACGAAAGTGAAATGTGCAACGAAATCGGCAGCTGAGCATGATTTACGAATCGGGGGCTTTCTTGTGGGTGTGCTTGGAGAGCGATGTCCTGCTGGCGGGTCGCTTCGGCAAAGGTGTACTGGCGTCATTTCCGTGACGGATATGACGTCAGGGAAATCTTGGGATATCGCGGCATAAAACACTTTCGTGTTAAAATATAAAACCCGAAAACGAACCACCCTAAACATTACGCGCTCTTTAGTACTAATGGTTGCTTCCCCGCAAGAAGACCCTGTGTGCAGGGGTGCACCCTTTATAGACCACTTGCTTCGTTGTACTGGCGTCACGTCAGCGATATCTTCGTGTATCCGGGAATGAAACATTTTCGTGTTAAAATATATAGGTACTCTTTTTCACTCTTTTCAAGGCGCTTCTTTTTTTCCTAATCGTATTTTTTGTTAACACAACAGACAACGCCGTTACCGATTTTGACAAAAGAATGTGGTAAGACACCGAAGCTTCGCGCTGACAGAACTCACACATACATGTGCGAAGGCTGTCAGGGCGTCTTTCGAGCAGCGCCAGGTACCTAACAGCACGGCATTGCGCAACTAGGCTATTTCGCAAAACACCTGGAAAGTACCAGCGTTCGCTCCACGTAGGAAGCCACTGATATAAAAAAACAAATAAGCCGAGACAGTATACCGCAGTCTTGTGAAGACGTAAGTTCAAATACTCCCCCCCCCCCCCCCCCCCCCCCCCCCCTTTCCCACAGGCGAGAGCCTGCTGCTTTTCCGGCACAGTGGCACATGTTGGTGAGATGAACCCTCATAAGAGCGGACTTTCCAGGGTTGTACTAGTCAGGCAAGAGTTGCTCGCCAAGTGCAAAGCTTTCGAACAACTTAAGAAAAACTGACGGCGCCATAAGTGCTTCCCACTCCATTTAGCTTCTTGTGAAGTGCCAAACGACGAAGTCGTTATGCTTTTCGACTACAAAATTGCGCAAGCAGTTGTGTAAGCGGGTTTTGGAAAATCTTTAAGATAAAAACAGCAAATGCGTGAAAGAAAATTTGCGGATCTGGGGGACATTATTTTTTTCTCCTACCGGAGCGCGCTGTCTGCTTGCTCTCGGTATTTTGGCGGCTTTACTCTAAATGGGTCGGCAGCCTTTTGAGACGGAGGCCCGAGTCGCATGAAGCCGGCACGGCCGGGGCCGGACGACAAATCGGGGGCGGGAAGGGAGTAAGAAATTGAGGACGTCATCCGGCTAAGTGTGAAGACGGAGGACAATGACAGCTGGAAGAAATCTTTCTTTGTTCCTCTCTAACCCCATTTTGAGGTGAAAACTGCCTTCTGAGAGGCAGTAACAATGGATCTGACGGCGTTCCGCGGGCCCCAGGTGGCCGGCCCTTGCTCTAAATCATCGCAGGGCAGAAATGAAATGAAAAAAAAAATACAAATTTGCGTCGCTAAACGAATAAACCACCTTTTGTTGGTAAACAAATAAACACAGTTATGAAAGTTCATCTCCATAGGTTAAAGCCAAAACTTAGGTTAGCCTTTTTGGCCCTTCAATGTCGGTCGCACTGGAACTTCAGAAATCACTACCGCTAAATTAATAAAAGAAAGCCCGCACGGCTGTTTTGCAAAAAATGATGAGAGCTGGGATTGTTGTGCTCGCGATATACGAAAAAACCTCGGTAACCGGACCACCACGGGACCAGGGGGGTATGCCTGCTCGGAGGGAATTGCCTGAAAGGCTGGAAAAACTAACCATTGTGGTCATACTTCCATTCGCAGCCTCCCACTGCGGTTGTATCTTAATTTCGCAGCAACAGCTGTCAATAGTTCATCATCGGGTGCCTTTTTTGAGGTCCAGAACGGTTTGAAACACTTAGAGGGTGTCAGGATGGCAAAACACGGGTTCAGTAAATCGCTTGGAAGGTGCACTCTGAAATATGGCTGCGACGACATTGGCAGAACTGACGGCGTCGCCAAGCAAAAGCAACACGAAGGCGTCAGGTTGTTGAATCACTTCCTCTCAACGCATCGCTCGCTTGGCAAGTGTTCGCGTAGCGAAGCACCTGATCGTTTGTAGAACTGCACAGACGCATAACGCGTCGCTTTCGGTACCGTCGGTTATGCACGAGGTTATGCGTTGTAACTTCCCTTGTCATTTGGATTTGCGTTATTCGTGACGGTTTCTTTACAAACATCTGCACAGCGTTCACTCAAAATAATTCCCTGCATTCATTGATCTCATCTTACTGCAATAACGGTATTTGAAAGAAGTTCCGTAGAGAGGGAACATCATTGACTCCCGCAATGTATCTATATCAGGTGCTCACATGAGGAGCAATAATTTTTAGGGGCGCGAGCACCGAACATTTATTCCCGCGAAGCAACAGTGACAAATTCGCCGAGCACTCGCAAAGGCAAACTACGGTTGTACTGATCCTGCACCTTCTGTGCTGCTCCAAGTTAGAACAGAGTTATCATTTTGTGGGAACGTATTTCGGCCACGTTTTCTCGATATACAGTAAAGCCCGCTGATATCGAACACGGATATATCGAATTATTGCTTATATTGAATACCTGTACAATTCCGATAAAAATTCTATGCATATTAAACTTTTTACATCCAACGCGATTTTGCTCACAATGGATATATCGAACTCTCCCATGCCGGATTTTTCGCTTTCCTTACGCATGCGGCAGGCTTTCCCGCAATACATCGGCGCGCAGCGGCGGCGCGGGTGTGGCTTGCGACTCTCGCGCGAAATGGAGCGCGTCCAAACTAACCTCCTTGGTCCAAACCGGCCGTAGAAGAGTCCATGCGAGTGGCGTCAATTGCCGAAGGCGCCGTACGAGATTTTAAATGCAGAGCATTTCTTTAACTCACATGTAGCGTCCGCCGTCCGTCCGCAACAGCTCAGCGCGCAGTCGCGCCCTCTCCCCCACTCCTTCTCTCCCGCATCACGCTACCCTCCTCGCTCTCAACAACAGGTCCGCACCCCTCCCCCTACACTATATAAAAAAATCACGCCATATCCACGGAATGAATGATGATAAGTGGGGCGAAGTTCGAGAGGGGGAGATCATCGGTAACCGTAACTCTCCCGTGAAAGTTCGCCCATTACATCATTAAGAAAGACGTAAGACTGTGTGCGTACATTGTACAAACAACTTTTATGTTCGGGAGTCCAATGCTCCCAGGCCCAGACCTGGTGAAAGGACCCCGCGCCATCGAGGACTACCCCGCAACCTCCACCACAATTTGTCACGTAGGATGGGACACAACGGTAAAGAACTTTTATTTAGGGCGAACTTGTGCCCGAACAAGACGAGAGGAAACGAGCAAAGGTCCTTGCGTCTCGTTCGATCTCCGAGAACGACTGCCTGCGTTCGTGGCGTGATCTCTTGCGTGATCTCCCCCTCGCAGTGCACGTGCGCTCTAGCGCCTATCCGTTTGGCGAAACACAGACAAGCTCGCGCTCCCAGTGCCGAGTTTGCGCTGCCGGTTGCAGCCGGTTCTTGCGCGTGCAACGCGGCCCACTTTGCGACATCTCCGAAAGCATGCGCGGTCACGTACCAAGAGACACAAGGGATGGACAGACCCATGGCTTTAGGAGCTTCGCCCCTAAAAAACAATACTTATCGGCGCCTGGTTTCGATCCCATGACCCTGCGGGCGGAACGCAAGGTGCATGGTGCTCTACCCACTGCGCCACAAAGACGACACAGAATGAAAGGCTACGAACGCGCCTTATATCCTTGACTCATTCAAACTACGTCAAGAAGCTGCTGATACAACGCATTCACTACCTGGGGGCGGAACGCGAGGTACATGGTGCTCTTCCCACTGCGCCACAAAACCGACACAGAATGAAAGGCTACGAACGCGCCTTATATCCTTGACTCATTCAAACTACGTCAAGAAGCTGCTGATACAACGCATTCACTACCACCAACTCCCCAAACACTAAACGTTAACGCAATACACCCACCCCCTATGCGACGCATTTACTCGAGTCCCCCTCGCGGGGAGATGGGCCCAATGTTTTTCGCCAGCGTTGCGCTCCCACCCTCGTATTGTGGAAGTACTGTCGCTGTTCAAAGCGACACGAGACGTAGATCCCATGCTCCGGAAGCACCTTCACGAGCTGCGAGCCGAATTCGACGCTTACCGCTAGAACCACGGCCGGCTTTGCTCGAACGCGCCGCTGTAAACATTCACAAGCACGGAGCGGCCTACGGGTGCGTCGTGTTTGCGAGGTGTGATTTGACTATTGCGTTTGAAATTCTGCTGGGAGTTATCGCGCCACCTTCCCTTTACATCATAGCGCTGTAACGAGTGTCCCATTAGCTGATAGGTGGTGCAAAAAGCTTTGGTTTCGCTCGCGTGCGCATTTGCATACATTCGCCTTATCGGTGCTCCGGCATGGTAGTTGGAGGCGATCGATGGCAACGTTGCGCAAAAGCAAAACGAGGGCAAATAAGAAACGAAAGACAAGCACTCCTGTCGTTTCTTCTTTGACCTTGTTTTGTTTTGCGCAACTTCGCCCGTATAAACCGCTGCACACTGCGCCCTCTAGTTCCAGCTCGTCCGAGTAGCTGCGAATACCTCCCGGATGAAGGGCAACTTGCCCGCTTAAAACACCGACGTGGGGCAGTATTACTTGTTCAGGTTTCTTTCACTTCTAAGCTCGCGCACATAACCGGTTGCCGGCGTGCACGGCTAGGGGTGCGTGCACGCGGTCCTTACTGATGGCGCCTCCGTTGTGCTGGCGGGAGGTTTAAACGCGGACGTCAAACGGCCCAATGCGACTTGTCCGGTGTCCTCTCAGTGATCGAGCGGATTGGGTTGGGGTGTTACACGAACAGTGAGATGCCTACGAAGCGGGAGTCAGCTCCTAGCTTGTCCGCGAGACTGAACCTTGGGTCCTTCCAAGTTTCATTAAGCTATTTGGCTAGGAAGTATCCTCAAGCGCTATGTACGAACAAACGTGTTTCCTTTCATGCACTCCGTGGACTGCGTCCAGCTTCGCAAGTCATTTTTCTTCACAGAGTGGAAAGGGCACTAATTTTCTTACAGCCACGACTCGTACGCACCCGCCGCGATGGCTTAGTGGCTAAGGCATTGTGCTGCTGAGAACGGGGACGCGGGTTCGAGTCCCGGCCGTGGCGGCCGCTTTTCTAGTGGATACGAAGAGCCAAACCGCCCGTGTATATACGAGATTTCGGTGCATGTTAAAGATCCCCAGGTGGTCAAAATCAATCCGGAGCCCTCCACTATCAGGCGCGCCTCATCGCCGTCATTTTGTCGGAGCGTTGAACCTTACAATCAATCAATCAATCAATCAATCAATCAATCAATCAATCAATCAATCAATCAATCAATCAATGACTCGTACGCAGTAGCATTTGTGTTCCCGCGCAGTCGACTGTTTCTTCAAGACGTGGCGTTTTTTATTCGGTTTCAAAAGCCGCGGAAAACGGCCGCTAACGGCCGCATGATCGATAGGACCGTTCAATCGCCCCTGCCGAAGCCCCTAGCCGACATGAAGAACCACCAAGCAAGAAGGTTATCTTGCTCCGTGACGCAGCATAAAATGCCTTGTCATGCATGCTCCGGTGGCCACGCGGCTGCGACTTCACGCGATAACTTTTTCGTTTTGTTTTACAACTGGCAGAATGTTCTGGAAGACGATATCGATGTGAAAGAGTGGAAGGGTAGGCGGTAGCCGACCAGTAGCAGCGCTCTGTAATGCCAGGATAAGCGCGTTTTAGAAGAAGGGGTACGCCATCTTGCCTGCCTGTTGCGCATCCGGCGCAGAGTAGCTGGCGGGGCGGTGACGGCGGCGATAGACAGGTGAGTTTTTTTCCACGCGGTAGACTGTCTATTGGGGAAGTTTTGTTCGCGCTAAGAGGTGTTTAATGCCATAAGTGTTGTCGTTTTCGTTTCTTTCAGTCGTTGTTCGTTGTGCCTGTGCCATCCCCGCTCCCAACCGCTCGCCGCTCGGACAAGCGAATACCCACGAGGGCCTCACGGACTTCCTTCACGGTATGCTGCTTCACAGTCTTCACCGACGACTCTTCCAAGTGGTGAGTTCTGTGGCTGAAGGCCCGGTGCGACGTGCGACGTGCCCACGAAACCGGCTTTAGTATCATTTTTTTCGCGACGCTGAACGTTTGCGTATTTGAATTTTCCTAACCGAGCGCACATTAGCCTCGGAGCCGGACGTTTCCTGGGCCGTCGCGACGCAGGGATTCCGACTGTCGCCAAAGCTTTGCGGTGCGCGTTAGGCTGTAGTGGCGGGGTTGGAGCCCTTCGCCACTGCCTCTAGCGTCGGACTCAGCTCGGAAGCCCCGTTAGGTTGTGGTGATAGTCGGTTTTCCTTTCCGAACGCCGCGGTAGCCGAGGTATATGCACTTCGATAATGCCTTCCGCTCGCACGTCCTCGGTTTCGCGCGGCGTTCGGAATACAGTCGCCACCTTCACGAGCATCACTGAAGCACGGAACGCAGCTCTGCGGTCCGCGGCTCCAAATTGGGGGGTCGTGGCAAAGGCGAGTGATGGAATTGGTGTCCTTGGTTCCTTTTCAGGTTCGCGTCGGCACCGCCTTCCGCCCTCCCCTTTCCCTGACCCTTGCGTCGTGTCTTATTGCACTTGCTCCTTCCCGCAAACATGCACTACTCTTCTGGCTAGGTAGGTACACGTCTCCATCTGTCCTATCTACTGAGCTCGACGACGCGTGTTTTGTACAGAGGTGTTTTCTGGTAATAAAAGTGGTTCTGTCGCTGTTCGTCTGTTACTTTACATTTCAGCGTCCCTTCCCGTTCCTGCCAGGCGTAATCATGGTCTCCGCATTCGGTAAGCCGTGATTACCTTCGAAATTACATTTCTAACGTGATTTGCCTTTTGTTCCAGACCGCCTCCTGCCTATGCGTACCGGCCACCGCCGAGCAGGACGGGGCCGTCATCGAGACGTCCAGAATGCCGTTCGAGTCGATCTGTACATGGCTGCGCCTGTCTTGAAATCATTAAACCCTGTTTGCAATCGGTAAGGAATGGTGATCTCCCTAAACGTAACATTTTTAACGTGATTTGCCTCTTGGTGCAGACCGCCTCCTATCTATGCGTCCTGGTTACCACCTTGGAGGACGGTGCCGTCATCGAGCCTTCACGGATGCCGTTCGAGTCGAGCTATCCGTCGCTGTGCCTGTCTTGGAATTAAACCCTGTTCGAAACCGGAGTACTGCGTTTGTCGTTTGTACACAGTCGATGCGGCTCGCTGGCTCTGTCGGCTCGAGCAACACCAAGTACTGTGTCCGTCTCTTGTATCTCGTTTCGAACAGTATTTTAGCAAATCCTAGTTGTCATAATGGCGCTCATTAAAGTTGGGAGAGAAAAAAAGAGCTAACAAGTTCGCACTCCTAGGGAGCATAATTCCAAAAATGATTCGCTAGGAGTGTGGTTAGGGACAGCCCTTGACCCCGTGAGAACGACGCACCGTTCATGAAGCGAAGTTCTTACTCCGGTACTTTGTCCTCTGGCTGGTGTGAAAGTGTTCATTCTAGGCAACGTGTCATCCCAGGTTCTGGCCCCGGACGGCGAAAAAGGTAAACGGACTGTTGTGTGTAACTTGTACAGGGAGTTCGGCGTAGCCGCCGGCAAAGTAGCATGCGGACAGAAGTCTGACCGTTCTTGTCACTCGTAGAGTTGAGTGTAGTACTCGGCGTACTGTATAGTTTTCTCAGTGGCTCTAACTGCACCAATTTGTGTCCAGATAAACCATGGCGTGCCATACCAGTGTTATATGTAGCTGTTCAAAGATTAGCGATTCAGTATCGACAAGTGTTGTACGTAAATGTGCAGTGAAGGGCTGGATTATGCATGGTGACAATGCGAAAAACTGTCGCAAAGCGCTTCAGTGACGCTAAGCCCCAAGCAGATCGTCACAGAGGAGCCTATAGCAGCCCTGCCAGAGTGGTGCATTACCTGTGCGAAGGATGTGAGCCTGTGGGGAACCCCGACTGAGTTTTCACCCCCAGAGGGACGTTTGCTTCAAACTCACCGGAAATAAACAGTGTGCGCGCGTTCGGGTGTTCGTAGTGATGGCGGCGTCAGTGTCTGTTGATGCTGCCAAGAGTCAAAAGACGTTTGGTTATGTCTCCCGCCTACTTTTTTGCTTAGCCAGCGGGCTCCTTCATCTCGAAAGCAAGTGTGCCCTGGCAGAGAATATATTTCCTTCGTGGTCAATAAAAATGCATAACATGATTCACGATTGTTGTCCTTCCTTGCTCCACTCACCAAAGCGTTCAGCACTAATCAGAGTCACCGCGAAAGCACAGCGGCAAACAAATAATGTTCACTTACGGCCATATTTTCGCTTCAAACCAGAGGAGTCCTATTCGACGATAGAAATACATGTACTGAATTAAGTAAAGAAACAGTAATGCGATAACAGACCAAGTAAAAGAAATGAAAGAGAAAGGAACAAAAGTGAAAAAAATTGCTGAAAAGGTACTGAATCAGGCTTACGGATTATGCGCGGGGGCTCAATCTCTGACAAGACGACGAAAATCTGCCGGCCACTGTATACCGCCATCTAACCTCCACACGTCATTGGCGCAGAGAAACGCCCTCTCACGGACAGACTCCGCCATTAAATGGCTCTAATAATGTTCACTAATGCGTGTGGAACTAAACACATGAGTAATTTGCCTGGTCAAGCTAAGGCTGAAAGCTTCAGAACTAGCGCTACTAGCCACGGGTGTACTAATGGGGACGAAATGCGTACGTCTCAACTCAGCCCGCATGCAGTCTTTGCCTCAACGGGCGCTTTCTAACCATTCCGACGGGCGCCGAAAAGGGCAAGGAAGGCGCCAAGTGGCACGATTTGCGCCGCCGTTATCAGGAAAATCTTTTGCTGATAAGGGGGGTATTTTCAAGCATTCTTTAGCAAAACTTTTCACTCGAAGGTGTAACCATGGTGTAACATTAGGCTGCGCGAAAGGGTGTAAATTTTGACTCCCTTGAGGGTGTACGAGCTGACTCTCTTTTGCAGGGCTATACCTGCACCCTTTGAGGGAAAAGTTTCGCTAAAGAACGCTTGAAAAGACCCCCCTTATCAGCAAAAGATTTTCTTGATAACGGCGACGCAAATCGTGCCTCTTACGTCTTTCTTGCGCCTTTTGGTGCCTTCAGAATGGTAGACAACGCCCGTTCAGGCCAAAGATTTTCGGGACGCTCAAAATATACGCACCCTTCACATCCACAACCTGCAAAGCTGTAATTAGCCCACGCATTACCGAGTTTCGCGTAATTAATTAACGCAGACAGTAATTTAGAAATCCGCGGACCTTTCAGCAAACGTGCCGTGTTTTGGACCATGTGCAGAATACTTCGCTCGAAGGGTGAGAACTTTCATGTTATCGGGCAAATCTTTTGCTGATAAAGGGGGTCTTTTCAGCGTTCTTTAGTTAAACTTTTCACTGGAACTGTGGAAGTATAAGCCCCGCAGAAGGGTGTCAGTCCTTGCACCCGAGAGAGAGAGAGAGAAATATTTTTTGGAGAGGTTGGCCTAGGAAAGTCAGAATTGGCTCCCTTGCGGGCAGCGGAATGTTAGATCTTTTGAGGGAAACGTTCACATCACGTGTGTTAAGTTTTCTCTTCGACGTGAGTTTTCATGTGATCTTATTTATTCGTATTCAGATATCTTAGTGAGTGAGGGTTTGTTTCTAAAATGTAGTTTCCCATCCAAATTCCCTTTTATATTCATATTTTTAATTTTTTCTTTTCAATTCTGTACATGCACCCACTGTGCTCAAGCTGGCGTAGCCAGCGAGCTCAGGAGCCTTGATAGAGGCAGGGAATATTTAGAAAACTCTTTTATTTTCGCAATTGAAGCAAGAAGTATGAGCGACATGGCGAGATGCTACGACGTCATGTTTTGGCGGCGTGAAGGATTGCAAGCTTGTACAGAACACGGGCAGGCTTGGACGCGCTTCGGGTTTGGAACTTCAAAGAGGTGTCCTGACTTGTCGAAGACGGCCAGCGTGCTGAAGCTAAGTGAATGCAACATCTGAAAAAAAAAGAACAAGAAGAAAAAGCCAAAGTTACACATATGCAGCAGTCAGGAACGGAAGCAGCTGCGGGCTGGCGACCCGGTTTATTACAGCTCCATAGTAGGGACGGGAGCAGGCCGATAAGCATCCTTAGGCACCACAGATTACATGAAATTAGTTTTATAGACTTTCAGTCATGCTTCTACGAGGTCGCGGCTTCGATTCCCGGCCGCGACGGCCGCTTTTCTGATGGAGGCGAAAAGCAAAAACACCCGTGTGTACGAGATATCGGCGCACGTTAGGCGCACGTTAAAAAAAATGGCAGCATCTCAACTCCGTGGACAATGGCGAGGGTGCGGAGTACGGGGACCATGACATCCAAGTTGCACCCCGAGTGAAATCCGATTTGCGCCCCGACCGTCATTCGATTTTAGTCACGTTACCTCCGCTTGCCGCGGTTTCGTATTCGGGGTAGCTCGTTGTCTTCGTAGACGTTAGCAGCAGCGTGACGCGTCTTACGTTCGTTCCCGTCCATGGCGGGAAGAGGGTATGGGATTTTTAGAACCCGCTTACATACGCGGTGCACCGCGGCGCCATCTCGTGTTTCCGCGTAGCGCCATTTAGAGTAGTTCGATGCAGTCACTGTGCATTACAACTTGATCACAACCTGACTACACCGGTGCTCTTGCGCGTTTTCTCGTATGGACACCAGGCCATTCTTCCCTCGAGGGAAACGAGGCGGCACAAGCCGGTGCCCGCGCTCTTACATTCCGGGCGTTTTCGTCGACGGAAGAGGACCTTTCCGAACCCTCCATCTATCCCCCGGTCTCTCCCCGATACACTGAAATCTTGTATCATTATCGCCAACTGCGGTTTCAATACCCTCCTCCTCACCCATCCCTCAGCACACAGGCGGCTCGCATTTGGCGTCGACAGCAGACCAACACATTCTACAACACCACGATACTCCACCACATATCTCCATCCACTTACCCCTACAACTGCCCTTCTAGCTCCGTCCCAAACACTACCTACCACCTGGTGTGGGAATGCCCCCACGCGCCAACCCCCCCCCCCCTTCCCCATCCCCTGAGCAGTGGGAGCGCGAGCTGGCCAGCTCACGGTGCGAGGACCAAGAACGCCTCATCCCTCGCGCCCAAGCAGCTTCGCCAGCTCGCGGCTATCTGGACTGAGGAAGCCACCCACTTTTATGCTCAGTAAATGTTTTCCAATCCAATCCAATCTCGTTGCTAGATTATGTTAGTGCCTGTTTTCGAGTGTTTTGGAGTGCTCTTGTACTCTTTTAGATAGTTTCCGCACAGATTTTCGCTTAATGGTGCTGTGCACACGGATTGACGCGGACGGACATTGGGAGGTCCTAAGGTACTCCGCACCCTTACAGGCGAGGTAGTAAGCCGTTTGGCTCTCGGGTACTAACTCACGGTCCGTAGCCCAATGGGTAAGACGAACTGACACTACCCTCTGTCTGGTCACCAAACACAGGCTCGAATCTTGCCGGTGCCTGTGTGATTTTTTGCGATTTTAAATGTTATGCGCACGGACGCGGACGGACATTGTGAGGTCCTACGGTGCTCCGCACCTAAAAAACGCGCCTCGTCGCCTGCGTTGCGTCGGCGCGTTAAGCGATACCATCAATAAAGCTTTACAGCGCGGGGTATACAGAGCAACACTTCGCCTTCCAGACAACCCCTCTACAATACGCTTACTCTCAACTGGCACCGTTAACACGATCCCCCAGCCCCTCGAAGACCAACGCTTTAGCCAACTTGCTTGTCTATCCACAACCCCCTAAGGTTCGTTCCCCCTGCATTAACTGAACCTCACTGCTCCACTTCGACAAGGCCACTGAATTCTCATATGGACGACTTTTGAAATGCACGCTGGCTTTCTCTCATGCTACCTTTTACGGCCCTTACGAAAGAATTTCTTATGTCATTCGGTAAGTTGGCTTTCCGAATACGGGGTTGGTGAGCCTCGCTACGTTGGAACTAGAGCGCACCAAAGGAGCATCGTACCTGTGCGCCTCCTGGACAACGTCGAGAAGGCAGAGAAGGGGCCAGCTGGCAGGCGCCTCTGCAGCATCCCAGGAGGCTGTTGATGCGGCGACCAAGCGCCCAGCCTCGCAGGGCCTTCGCATCTCTCAGTCCAAGTCTGACGCCCACGATGGAGAGCCTGTGTGTGCATGGTAACCACAGAGAGGTGTTTTACGTAAGCTTTACCATTGCCACAACAGTGCCGCAAGCGGCTATGAACCAGCCCATCTGGTCCATTTCGCGTGCATCTCATAGGGAGTGAACCAGCTGCTGGCATGGGCAGGGGGCACTCACTCCAATGAGCCCTCTCCATTACAAGGCATGTACGGGCTACCAGCACTACCTTCTGGGCCAAGCAAGAAAAGCCCTCGCCTAGCGCGATCCAACACGTCCGCACACGGGGCTCCCCAGGCACAGAACCTTTGCCCGAAACAGGCAGCAGGCACGCCCAGCTCCAAGCCCTCCAGGCGGCCCTGCGACATGTACATATAGAGCGACTTCAGATGAACCACGGTGTACCCGATTGTGACCAGCCCACGTCCCCGGGACCATCGCCATACCTCGACTCCGAAGGTAACCCAAGAGAAAATGTAAATGGTCCCCAGGTGGTGTATGATTAAATTCCAATTTGGGCCCAGCTGGTCCTTGCTGGTCCCAAGGGGTACCAGCTTTCAGCTGGGAATTTAACCATAAAACAGTGGTACCAACTACTATTTTCTCTTGGGAAGGTCCCAGTTCTGCAGCAAGAATGAGATTTTTTCATTTAGTTGTTCTTGTCCCAAATGCAAAAGAAAATGTTTGGCATATAAGCATTCTACGCCCGTACAGCAGCTTCCAGTGTAAGACCAATGGATCTCATTCTGCGCAGTCTGCATCGAATTTATGCACTTACGTTATAACATAATTTACGTTACTTTAGCCTCTCGTTTTCTTTTTAAGATAAGACCTGCACTACAAATATATGTGTAGCGCAGGTACTTTGTTAAAAAAAACGACAGGCTATGAATCATGCATACAAGAAGCGTTATACGCTAGCAATAATTTCAGCAAATACCAACCCTAAACACACAGATATAAGCACAAGAACAGCGCTTTTAATGGCGAAAATTACACGAACATGGCAGGATTACCCCTCACGCAAAGCGGAATAATTCAGCCATCGGTATTTGTCAAGCCATGCCAGTTGTAATTTCCGTTTCTGTTTTGAGTCTCTAACGCAGCCCATCTCGTAGCTTCTATCAGAGCTCTGAGCGAACATAAGAAGCTGGTCGACATTTCAGTACAGCCCAAATGTCGAGTCTGCTGTACTGAGCTCCCTCTTGGGGTTCTGAAATAGTTGCATTATTCTCTGTCAAGTATTCAATGCTTCGTGCATAAATGCCCTATAGCCTAGCTGAAGGCTCGTACTATACAGTAACTTTTCTGGGGCGGCCATCCCTTTAAGTGTAAGAACCACTCCTGGATAAGGCATAGCAAGCCACTGCTAAGTTCATTATTCAATGCCATATCAAACATTAAATTTAGCAAGAAAAAATATTAACACAAAGACGGCGGTGTGTGACCATGCTCTTGTGGTTAGGCTTGTCCTGTGCAAGTCGAACAAAATCTTGCCACATTTGGAATTCTGTCGTAAGATCTGAGGAAGGAATCATAATCAGGTTCTACCAGTTTGGTTCCAAACATTAATGAAATGACAAACTTTTTAGCGCACTCGTGCACTGCCACTGTTCAGCCGAATACAGACTGCCGGTTTAGTCTTTACAGTGTAAGAGCATGGACGGTTTTGGAATGTATATGGCGCATAAGAATTTTGTAGTTTTCGTTAGTGACACGGGAAATGGAAATTAAGTTGGGAAGCTCCTTAGTCCACCAAAAAACAGAGCATTGGACAGTCGTACAGACCCAGCATGACCTTTGGGCATGATGCGATGCTCGAAACAAGTCAGCATTTTGTTTGCCGGAGTGCACCAAGAAAACATGCGTAATGGCATGGTCACGCATACATAAATGCTACAGACTACCACGCTGCAGCATGAAACGGACAGTAATGACACAGTTAAAGTATTCCATTAAATAATAGAGGCCCTTATGTTCAAACTGAACCATGGCTACAGGATACAACATGATAGACACAGAAGAGGCTACAACATGATAGAGTGGCTTAAACTTGCAGAGTTGATAATTTCTCTGTCATTTTGGTTACTGAAGTAACGCTGACGATTGCTCAAAATTTCCTTCATGTGACATTTTAGAATGTATACGTAACCGTTGTGGATCCAGGCAGAATTACATCAGCGCGCGTGTGAGTGATGTGATGCACACACATTTGGGGGGGGGGGGGGGGAAGAGCGGGGAGGGCAAAGGTGTGCTGGTGCTCTTGAGAGGGCCGGTGGTCTAGACCACCAGCAAGATTGGAGCGTCCGCCAATCTTGCTGGCGGACGCTCCAGCAAGATTGTGTTTTGTGTGTGAACACCTGCGTGTATCCGGCTCGGCGGAATATCATGCCGGGAATTGTGTGGGAGCGGCTCGTCTCAGTGACAATGTCCGCCTATTCATCGACCTCATACGGAAGAATTGGCGCGGCGATAGCTGGACACTGCCGGTTTCAAAGAAGAGCTCTTTCGGTGACTGGAAGCCGACATTCGGCAGCAGCATGAAGCTAGCCCCCGGTTGAAGCGAAGGCTTCTGCCTCGTCCGCCGCGGTGCCTTTGACGTTAGACCCAGCCACGGTACTTAACCTTGCCAGACACAGTGCCAAAAATTGCCTGCAACATGATCCGTTGCCTTTGCCAGAGCAGCCGCCATAAAAAGTGTTAGTAGCCCAAACATTGCCCTCAAGAAGTGCGCCTGTCGCATGACACCGTCGCATCCGACGCGGTGTTCGCGCGCCATCACCCCAATATTCCATCGTCCCGCTTCGCAGCCAGCCCACTCCCAGCCAGCACGCAGTTATAAAGGGTACATTGGCCGAACACAGAGCTGTTTTTGCTTGCCACAGCGACGATCTTGACCATATCACTGATATGAAGCTCCGTGTTTACCTGCTAGCGCGTTGCCCTACAGTCGGAGCTCATACCGGTACGATGCAAAAGGAAAGCAGTTCCTGAAAACTCAGGGGCCCTAGTGAACCATGGCTTTCAAAGGGGAATGTAATGAGGTACAATCAAAGCCATCATCCGTGCCTTGTTCATCGCAGCCATGCAACCTAAAGGCCAGGAGCTTCCATTCAAACAGTGCGGCTTCTGTGGCCCCCTCCGCTTCCTTCTGAGCCTCCCGGATGCCGTACGCTTGACGCAGGTTGGTGGCGAAACCAAGTTCTGTCAGGTCAGTTCTCACAAAGGAAGTCAAGCACATACAGAATTCCTTCAACACCCATAAAGAGTTCATACTGTCGGGGAACCACCTGCCAACTACTTTCAGCCCAGCCAACAGCAAGCCCAGCATGCCGAAAACTTTGTCCATGGACAGAAAAAGTGAAAAACGCTCGTGAGCCAACCACCTACAGGTTCCAAGCCCGTCAACAGCGCCAACCAGCAGCGACCTGTGCAGCAGCCAACGCCCAACTCGAGCCATCTATGGTACCATAAGAGACCAAGGACAACTTGCGCTGCACCTGGCTGACCACTTCGTGAGTGGCATCGATGTACTTCAGCAGGACAAAGCCCATGCCCGAAAGTTTGGCCGCAGCATCGACCATTCAGCATTTGGCTACAAAACGAGCAAGGACTTCCTGCGTAGCAATTGTGGCTTACTGTGTGCCACATGCAGCTCCATTTGAGAGGGTGTCGGCAACCTCCTGTCCAAGGAAAAACTGGCACGCCTTTCACGAACCTCGAAGCCAAGGCTAAGGCCCTTACCACGCTTCAGTGTGCATGAAACTGCCAGTGCAAGGAAGCAGGACAGTGTAGACTCACCTCTGCAGTCAGTGCAGCCACAGCTTAAACGGTACAATGCGCTTATTGGCTGTCTAGCCACCTAGATGACTTGGTGCACGAGTGAAGCGTGCGGCAGTGTTTCCCCCGCGTGTATGAGTGTTGTGCCTGTTGTGGACAATGTGCCGATATTACTGTCCGCGAGACGAGGTCAACCAAAGTGGGGTGGGGTGCGAGCAGCCAGCCACATGTGCTGTGGTCATTGGGTGATCACTAGCGTCACATTCGGTGCCATTACGCCACGCAGCTCCAGGCCCATGCGAGGTCTGGGACACGCTTGCTTGTTTGTGCTTCATTTGTGCCTGCCTCCGGTGTGGTCAATCATGTTGTATAATGTTCAAATAAATGCTTTCCTTTAAATAACTCCCATTCGCCTCGCCATGCCACCTGAATGCCCCAGCCTCCACTCCCAGCCCTCACAGTACTGCGTACGGTGCAATTCATGAATTGCGAGGAGGACCAGAGATAGCGCAAAAAAGTAATGTGGTTTTAGCAGCACAATTTACAACAATCAAGGCCTAAACCTGAAAAGAGCAGCAGTGATTTCATTGAATCGGCAGATTTGAAGATCCACGGCGGGAAAAATGGATCACAAAGAAAGACTCTGGCTTGGATGTTTTTAAAAAAGCATAGTAGAGATAGAAAATGTAGGCGATTTCTTGCTGAAGTTAGATGTCGGGATTTTTTACTATAGAAGTGTAGAACATGTGTGTGCTTAAATTTGTTTTGAGATAAGGCGTGTTCAGACATATTTAAGCGTAAATGTCAAGGAGGGCATTTCTAGTAAATTTATCATGGGTGGTTTTCAAAGTGTCAAGACGCATAAAAAACAAATAGGCTCGGGTAACACTTCTTTACCATGTCTCCAGATAAACCTCTCTCAAGAGACGTTTTTAAAACATCTTGGTGTAGCATAAGCTTGTGTTGTTCTCAGCAAGACATCTTTTACACGTTTACAAATAAACTTCTCAAAACTGCTAGAGCTAAACGTTTGCAAGATTTCTTCACGTAGAGGTAGACGATTGTAGCTGTTTCAGGCTGTTTCAAGACGTCTTCAAGACAACTTGTGTTTCATGGGACGTGGCACGTTGTACGTGCCACAATTGTCGTGACGACGTCTGTTTTGCGTTGCTGTCTCCTTCAGTGCGTTAGAAAACAAAAGGTGCAGAACTACTGATGCTGGGTTCGGGCGCGGGAAGAACAAATCATTTTCCGCTTCGCGTCGCAGGCAGAACGTGGGCTGGTTTTCCGAGTACTCTCAATCCGTGTGATTGGTATATGGGCAACGAACGCTAAATTACGCCTGGGAGGTGAAAAGATACAATGACCAGAACCAAGGAAGTGAGTGTATTTTGTGAAATAAAATGTGAGCCACGGATGTCGTACTCTGACATCCATTTTTGCACGGCGGCGGAACACGACACTTCGACTGCGGCGCGAACTTCGACGGATCCCAGCGCTCAATAAATAAAGATGTTTTCTGTCTCTCCCGTCCGAATACTTTGCCTGCACGATCAGCCTGCTACGCATTTAGGGTTTCAGGCAGCGCTGCGCGCAACGCCCGGACGGGGACTCTTCGCCGAAACCCGAATACCCGGACGGCCCGGCAACCGAACGGAACGACGCACCATATATCGCGGGCAGGCGGGCGGCCGCATGAGGCGCAAAGAACTACCGCTTGCCTGTCACGTGAGGTGGGGCATCTCCCATTAGTTTTTCCTTTTTATTTCTTATGACTAGGCTTCACCATAGTCACGTTACGCTCCCTCCTAAACTTTTTTTTTTTCCACCATGATCAGCTCCATGCATGCATGCCGTTGGCGTCGAAAGCGCCACATTGGGCGCTGCGGCCTGAGGTGTCACCGATCTTCTAGTCCGCGCCACTCGCTGCCTGCACTTGCTCGGTTCGCTGGGTTCACCGTAATTCGCTTGTATCCATGCTTGTCTCCGCTCTGTCAAAGAAGCCGAGGATTCCGCACCGCTTCTTCGCACGAGCGAAACCGTCGCTGCTGTTGCCCTGCTACGGCGATACTGTAGTGCCATTGAGGGCAGCGGTCTTGTGCTTGTCGACTGTTTAGATACCGTGGTGCAAGCTGCCACCAGCAACGCGTTGCGCTCCAAGAAGCAGGCTACACTCACGCATTTCTTCCGCCCCAATAAATGACTGTTTTCTTTCGAGAAAGTATCGTATCAACCGTGAACTGCGGGGTGGTTAGACCGCAGCGTTAGCTCATGACTCCGTCGGCAGGATTGCTCTCATGTAAGTTTTTTTTTGCTTCACTTTCTATATCGAATTTTTGCTATATCGACCTATTTTACAATCCTCGCGCTGTTCGATATAAGCGGGCTTTACTGTATACATTGTAATCTAAAATAAACACCATCACAACGTCAAAACATAACTAACTATACGCATTCGAGGTTTTTCAACCGTTATCACAACTTCCTTTTGCTCACTTAACTTTCACCCAGCCTGAAGGCATTGAAGCTCGATTGATTGATTGTAGGGTTTAACGCGCCGACGCAACGCAGGCGACGAGACGCGCCGTAGTGGAGGGCTCCGGATTAATGTTAACCTCCTGGGGATCTTTAACGTGCGCCGAAATCTCGTACACATGGGCGTTTTTGCTTCTCGCCTCCATCAGAAAAGCGGCCGCCGCGGCCGGTAATCGAACCCGCGACCTCGTGCTCAGCAGCGCAACGCCTTAGCCACTGAGCCACCGTGGTGGGTCGAGGCATTGAAGCATTCAGACCTTTCAGAACGGGTCGCGGAACCGAGATAGTTTCCCGTACTCCCAATTTCACTTTTACCCCTGCAGCTACTTGATTTACTTCGCTGCTTCCGTAAACTGATTTTCCTTCCTGGATAGGCAGGGTTCTTGTTTACGCCAGAACGCAATTCTCACGCGCAAATAAGAACTGTTATGCGTGCTCCCCTCGTGTCCTAGCCGCCTGCGGCAACCTGGTCGCTTATTGAGCTGGCGTAAACACTGCTTCCACAAAAAAGAAGCTCATTAGAAGAGAAGATAGTGTCCTCGAACCAGAAATCGAGATTGCTCGATTTCTATGTAAATGAGCTGCGGAATTCGATCTTCATAGAATAGAACATCGGACGGCTATTTGCGAGGCATGTTCTTGTGCCTTGCTTCGGGGGCCGGGAAAATGTGCGCATGTTTTATGCCTACCCTTATGCGCTAATTAGGAGACACGAGCTCATTTAGCAGTGGCGGGCAACAATAACATAAGCAGCAAAGTGGAATAAAAAATGTGGTTGATGCCTCTTTCATGGGAATCGGTAAAACACGAAAGTGAAATGTGCTTTCACAGGAACATTTATTGAGCATCCATATGAAGCTGCACATCGCTATTTATATTACGTCGGTATGGCACCGTTAGACGCATCAACGTTAGACACTAGATTGCACGCGCCGGAACATTTCGTAAATCCGACTGAAACCACAGCCACTTGAAAACCGTGCGAAGGAAACCGAACCGAAACCGAAAGCAGTAGGTGGCGGAGGGTGCCTCAATTCGCTCGCGTCCCACGTACGCGAAGACGCTGGCATCGAGGCGCCAACTGTCGACGCTCATTAGCGTCATGATGAACTACTTCGCTTCGCCTCTCCTAGACGGCAGCACCATCTCAATGCAAAAGATATAAGGCGCGTTCGTAAACCAACGTGCGCTTGAACTCATAGCACAGTTGGTAAAGCGGTGAGCACCTCCCGTTGGGGCGAGAGATTTCGTGGCTCGAATCCTGGTGGCGCCATGCCGATAGAGCTTTTTCTGTTGACGTCATTTCCGTGACGGATATGACGCCGGTGAGATCTTGCGTAGCCGGGCATAAAACACTTTCGTGTTAAAAACGCTTCCTGTGGTCGGAATCGAACCTACGACCCTCGTGATCTGAAACCTGCGTCCATCCGACTGAGCTATCATCACTCGCTGGGGGCACACCATTTCTTTGATTTAGTAGCACGGGTTCAGCGGCAAGTCCGGAAATAAATGCAAGGTGCAACCGCCGGGTCTCCGACGAAGGGAAAAGGGCCGTCTGCTCTGCTGTTTCTCCATCCTTGCACTACTACAGCGAGCTGGGCCAATTTTGCCATGCGTCCTTATTTGCCTGGTCCAAGGATGCGCGGACCAAAGTTAAAGCTTATACTTGTCATATGATATCACACGAACTCGTTGTATGAAAGTATCACTCAGGGCAAGCGTTTTTAATTTATTAGTTAATTGTATTTGTCGTTTCCCCTCAGCTATGCTTGTGGAAATATCGTCTAATTAAGAGTATGTTTTTTAGGGGCGAAGCTCCTTAAGTCATGGGTCTGTCCATCCCTTGTGTCTCGTGGTACGTGACCGCCGCATGCTTTCGGAGATGTCGCAAAGTGGGCCGCGCTGCACGCGCAAGAACCGGCTGCAACCGGCAGCAAAAACTCGGCACCGGGAGCGCGAGCTTGTCCGTGTTCGCCAACGGAGGCGCGAGCGCACGTGCACTGCGAGGGGGAGATCACGCAAGAGATCACGCCACGAACGCAAGCAATCGTTCTCGGAGATCGAACGAGACGCAAGGACCTTTGCTCGTTTCTCTCGTCTTGTTCGGCACAAGTTTCGCCCTAAATAAAAGTTCTTTCTTTACCGTTGTGTCCCATCCTACGTGACAAAATTGTGGTGGAGGTGCGGGGTAGTTCCTCGATGGCGCGGGGTCTTTCACCAGGTCTGGGCCTGGGGAGCATTGACTCCGAAAATAAAAGTTGATTGTACAATGTACGCACACAGTCTTACGTCTTTCTTAATGATGTAATGGGCGAACTTTCACGGAGAGTTACGGTTACCGATGATCTCCCCCCTCTCGAGCTTCGCCCCACTTATCATCATTCATTCCGTGGATATGGCGTGATTTTTTTTTTGTGTGTGTTAAATAGTATCAGCTTCGAATAGGTTAGACTGAGTTCTAGATAATATAGAAGTGAACAGCCATCAATTTCCGGACCTCTGAAACAAATAATTATCATTGTATACTTATTTTAAGTTTTGGAGCAAGCTAGTTCTTTATGCACATGTAGACAGCTGCACAAGTCTTCTTGTACCCTATCTTCTTCCCACTTCTCCAACCCTTGTCTCCCCACAAAAAAAGACGCAGTCTGACGCTGCACGAAATGAAATTGTCTTCTACATTCAGGGGCCACTTGGGAAAATGCCTTTCGTGTTAATCAGCTTTCCTGGCTTCTTACGGTTGAACACATCCAATATTAACTTTGCCATATCCCGTCAGTACATGAGTTCCCACGTGAAACGTACGACCGCTTCTTCACCTAAACTAGTATTTATTGAAAAAGAACTGACTTCCCTCGACTTTGTGCATTGCTGAAAAATAAATGAAAAAAAAAATTCTCTTCAAGCCTCTTCGAGTGACAGCTCTAATTGGTTCCCACAGAAATCACCTTTCTCTTCAATGGAAACGTTAAGGAAGGTCAATTACTTACGAAGACAAGCAAATTAATGAAAACGTAGGATCTCCAGATCGTCCTTCGTATTTCGGCAGCACAAGCAACCTAAGCTCTCATAGGCGCTGTTCTAGTATAAACAGCAAATTAACAGGTCTTTTATAAGGTACAGCCCTAACGCTACCCTAGTCCAACCATTAGGATAAAAAGAACAGCAGAAGCAACATATCAAACAAAGCACAAGTAATCGCCCAGCATCAGTGGTTATTTCTTGCTGCGTTAATGTTCGCCTTGTTTAAAGACTCCATCGTCGTACTTATTTGAGCAAGGCTCCAAGCGCTCGTTTGTTTACAAGTATTGCTCTTCATCCCTACTTCCGTTATGCTTCAGCCAACTTTTCCCTGCTCATTTCGGCGAATCAATTTAATTTAGCACGTCTGGAAAAGAACACTTTTTCTTATTTTTCCTGCGTCCTCACTGAGACGCAGAATAGAGCGGAGACTTAGAATGCAGATTGCTTTTATTAAACTCGCCTTGCCCTATGCTTCCTCCTTTCTTTTTCTTTTTTTTTTAAACTCCTAATTATTCTTCGGTAGCGATTAGGCATGACAATGTTTCCAAGAAACGCTAGCTTTCGAAAGTTGTCGGGTCTTGCCTTTTTGGAAAGAAAATGAGGAGGCAGGATGCAGTATTGTAATAACAAAAACGGGCGGCATTAGTTCAAGGCTGACTAACGCACTAGCATAAAGCTGTAAACTTTGGAAAAGCGAATCCTAATTCCTATTCGCACCCTACGCATTTGGGCAGGAAAGAACTTCAGCATGGTAAGAAAAAAAATAATTAATCTGTCTTTTTTTTTTTTTTTTCATGTGGAGGCAAGCAGAGTGCACTGGTGGGCGATGTGAACTGTACTCAAAATATACTCGCAGATTTGGGGCCTGTTTTATGACAGCGATTATGTACACCGGATCAACGAAATCCGCCCATGCGTTCCTCTCCGATCCCGCTCTGATAAAGCTATTTTCGTTCATGCTGGCGTGTCTATGGGCTACACAGTCTCGTAGCTGGCAAGCAGTTACTGTCGTCTGAATCAACCTCCCAGATCTCACTGGAAGTTGCTCCAGCCCAGAGTTTTTACAACTTCATACAGCTCTATAATTAGTTCGCTCATCGGATACCGTCAGGAAAGCTTGGCCGTTCTAGTGACATCTGGCGCGTTTCTTTTTTGAACTACTCGGTTAGTAGGGGGCGTTGCACAGTATCCTAATTGATGCCGTTCTGATTCGAAATGCTCCGAAGTTTGCGTCGTGCAAGGGAGAATGCTGCGGAGTAAATGAAATAAGTGGGCAACGTATCTAACCCCGTCGCAAGTCACACCTTGGGGTGAAGGGACCCTGAGCGACAAGACTCGAATATGCGCCAATGACGTTCGCAGTGTAGACAGGAGGGTGGCAGCAACTTGTGACAGTACTTTTGGTACTAAATTCTAATGCAGTGATAGCCTAATATGCACGGAATGTCAACGGAGCAGTGCCTTTTGGGTCGTACTATCTCATGATTGAAAACTTGGTACGCACATGCACGCACACGCACCAACGCACGTGTAGAATAGGGAAACAATTAGGACAGCTCTGACGTGTACACTCCTAATTCTACACCGTGACGAACGCACTTGTCTCTCATGGGGTTGTTTCCGCTCGGCCCGATGGCACTTTCCAGCAGAGTGGTGAGACAACGCTCATTCTGCATACTCCAGAATGACCGGTTGAAGTGACGAAGTCTGCAAATTCGCCGAATGACAAACCCCAAGAAATGACTAAACGCAAGGCGTAAATTGCGTTTTGCATTGCGCAATGTCTCTGCGAAAATGCTTTTTTTACATAAATTGAATTCACGGCCGCGTGATTCGTCGAATTTGCACACTGGCAAGTTCTATTGGTCATTCTGACACATTGTGGTGAAGGCGCCCTACGGGGACTTCTTAAGTGTACGTAGTGTACACGAATATCCATCGACGGCGCTTCTATATATGCAGTTGGAATCGCTCCCTATATGCTAATGCTGAGCCATTGTGCGTCTGGACGACATTCAACGATGATGGATGGCTTCCGGTCTTTACTTTGTTTGAGTAGGCTTTGCTTTGCAGTGTACTTAAATCGACAAATCGGCTTCTTAACCATGCGTACTGCCCTTACAGAAAAGCACGCTTTACGCGAAGTGTGCGTAAGTAATTGTATGACGGATTGACATCAATAACGACGGTTACGGGCCAATCCCAGCATGGCTTAAAATAGAACTCAAAATGTCAATACACGGGAAACAAAAAATGTATTTGGTCGTGCATGAAAGGAACCAGGAAGTAGATGACGTCCTCCTTCCTACCAGGGCAAAGCGAATCTTGCTTATAAAAGAACACTTGACCATGGCAGCACTGATCAATGGCGGGGAAACGAAAAGGTTGAGTGCAAGGGCTATAGTGGCCCGAATCCAAGGAAAGATGTGTAAAACTTGCGTATGCCACGGATACACGCCTCACGGTGTTCTAGTATTCGGAAGGGCGGCTGGGATCAATCAGAGCGGGCCACTCGAGTGGGCACACGACACCAGGAGCAATTAGGAAGGGGCACCACTAGTTCTCCCTGGCGTCTGTCACCGCGTGTTTTTGTCAGCCACCGGTATGGAAGGATGAATGGGCGTTGCTCGCGGCCGTGTTCTATCAGCCTGTATTCACGTTACCTATTGAGCTCTCCGGGGAAATGGACGGGACGGGAATTTTCCCAGTGCCCTACTGCAGCCACGTAGCGCCGCCTACATAAATGGTACTGTGTTCAACGCCAAGTTGAATGCGGACCTAAGGTTTTCCTACTTTATAGTTCCGAAGTATCCGTCGGTGAATATTTCGACGTTTCTTGGGTCTTTTCTGTGGGTGTGTGGCAACGCGATGAGTATTGGGTCAATCGTGGATATTCACCACTAGGACCCAGTAGTTAACGCATACCGGATGTCAACACATTCTGCATTGTATCTCGTATACGTTATATAAATGAAGTACCTTTCTCATTTGACACTCATGTCAACATTACCCTGATGAGTTCGAAGAATCTTAGTTGCGAAGCACGTTTGTTCCAATGCACAGGAAGGGAAGGTACATAGCGAATGTAATGATTTGATTGATTGATTGATTGATTGATTGATTGATTGATTGATTGATTGATTGTGATTGATGATTGATTGATTGATTGATTGATTGATTGATTGATTGATTGCTTGCTTGGCTTGATGATTGCTTGATTGCTTGATTGATTGCTGATTGATTGATTGATTGATTGATTGATTGATTGATTGATTGATTGATTGATTGATTGATTGATTGATTGATTGATTGATTGATTGATTGATTGATTGCGGGGTTTAGCTGCTGAAGCTACACCCGGGCTGTGAGGCGAGTCGTAGTGGAGTGCTCCAGATTAATTTTGACCGCTTGGGGATTTTTAACAAGCGCCTAGATCAAGACACACGGGCGTTTTCGCTGTTCGCATCTATCAGAAAGAACCAGGGACCTTGGGAATGTAATGCTTTCAGCCTAAGCGGTTATTGTCCTCGATCGTGGGTCACAACTACAGCAATACTTTCTCTTACATTTTTATATGTGTTCAGCTTTTAGGGCGGAGGCTGCATTTTTTGGGGTAAAAAAAACATTTCTTCGGATGTGCCGCCTAGCTTATGTTCGCAAGAGAAATACGCTCCCCCAATCCTCTCCTCATCCTCTGATCAATGGGAGGACGTACTGACAAGTTCCGACCACGCCGACCAGGCACTTGTCATCCCATGCCAAAACTCCAATCAAGGTCTAATGGTACCAGAATGGGTCCCCCTCTGCCACTGAGAACAAGGAGAGGTTGCACCATATTCTGGCTCACAATAAACGCCAGATTTAGGTTTAAACACCCAAGATTGGATTAAATGGCGTATTCATGGGAGGTTGTGGCCATTACTACACCAGGGTGGCCATCCTGCTCTGGTGAGGGAGTGCGTATACCGGCAATGGTAACCGGGATCAGGCTGCACCCCAAGCCTCATTCTGCAATTCCATCCACGCGCGGATTTTTTTTAATACGGTGGAAATTGTCAGGCACCCGGATTTGAACCACAGCCCTTCAGCACGGGAGGCGGATGCTCTACCTCTACGCCACTGGAGTATGCAGTAGAAGTCGAAGGCACGATGGCTAGACAGGATACTGGTAAACTTTCCCAGGAGACCAAAGGCCTAATTAGGAAACCTCAAACCATGACAATCTAAACCCCAGCTGCCAGAATAGAACTAGCGGAGCTTTCGAAGTTAATCAATAATTGTGACATACGGAAGTATATTATGGAGAGGGTAAATATGCTGTAAAGAACGGAGGCAGCCTGAAAGCAGTGAAGAGGCGTCTAGGCGTGGGGAAAAATCTTATGTATGCACTTAAAGACAAGCAAGGCAATGTCGTCACAAATAGGGATAAAATAGTCATAGTAGCCGAGGAGTACAGTACAGATCTGTACAGTAGCCAGGACATCCAGGATAATGCCGAACGAGAAAGTAGTTCAGAAGAGATAGACATCCCACCAGTAACGACAGAAGAAGTAAGGAAGGCTTTGAAAGAAATTAAACGGGGCAAAGCACCTGGTGAAGATTAGATAACAGCAGATCTATTGAAGGATGGCGGAGAAATTGCACTAGTAAAACTGGCAAACACCTGTACACGCAATGCCTAATGACCGCGAGTGTACCTGAATCTTGGAAGAACGCGGACATCATCCTAATCCATAAGAAAGGCGACATGAAGGACTTGAAAAATTACAGGCCGATCAGCTTACTCTCAGCCGTCTACAAGGTACTTACCAAGGTAATCGCTAACAGAATTTCTGCCACCTTAGATTACAGTCAACCTAAAGAAAAAACAGGGTTCCGTACAGGCTATTCAACAATGGACCATATTCACACGATCAACCAGGTGATAGAAAAGTTCGCGGAGTACACTGAACCCCTATATATGGCCTTCATTGATTATGAAAAAGCATTTGACTCAGTGGAAACCTCAGCAGTCATTAAGGCATTACGGAACCATCTTGTAGACGAGCATTATGTGAGAATACTAGAGGATGTTTACAATGGGACCACAGCTACCATCATCCTCCATAAGGAGAGCAGTAAAATTCCTATAAGAAAGGGAGTCAGACAAGGAGACACAATCTCTCCAATATTATTCACAGCATGTTTACAAGAAGTATTCAAAACATTGAATTGGGAACAGGTGGGAGTAAGGGTTAATGAAGAATACCTTTGTAACCTCAGATTTGCTGATGACGTTGCCTTGCTAAGTAACTGGGGGGACGAATTGCAAAGCATTCTTACCGCACTGGACAAACAGAGTAGAACCGTAGGCCTGAAAATTAATATGCAGAAAACTAAAGTAATGAACAAACACCTCGGGACAGCACTGCGGTTTGAGATAGGTGGCGAGGCAGTGGAAGTGGTAAGCGAATACATATACTTATGCCAAGTTGTCACCCCGGATCACAACCATGAGGCAGAAAAAATTATAAGGAAAAGAATGGGATAAAGCGCATTCGGCAGGCATTCTCAGATAATGAGTGGCAGCCTACCATTGTCCCTGAAGAAGAAAGTGTATGACATCTGCATCTTACCGGTACTCACCTACGGGGCAGAAACTTGGAGGCTCACTAAGAGGGCTCACTTAAATTGAGGACGACTCAGAGAGCAATGGAACGGAAGATGATAGGTGTAACATTAAGGGACAAGAAGAGAGCTGAGTGGTTCAGGGAACAAACGCGTGGTAAGGGCATATTCGTAGAAATTAAGCAGAATAAATGGACGTGGAAGGGCATGTAATGCGAAAACAAGATAACCGTTGGTCATTGAGGGTAACAGAGTGGATATCTAGAGAAGGCAAGCTCGGCGGGGGGAGGGGGGGGTGGGGAAGAAAGTTTAGATGCAGATGAGACAAAGAATTTTGCGGGGATAAATTGGTCGCAGTTAGGACCGGACCGGAATAATTGTAGATTAATGGTAGATGCCTTTGCCCTGCCGTGGGTGTAGATAGGCTGGTGATGATGATAATGATGATGATGACCCAAGATTGGAGTGTAATTTTGCGAAGGAAAACATTGACCTCCATTTGAAATTCAGCCGCATAGCCACATAGGGAAGCTGTACACCTTCGAAATTTTGCAGTTGAAGAAAAATTCGTCTGCATGGTCCGGTATACCAACCCGGGACAGCTGCTTATTTCGGGCAGTCGCTGTACCAATTGAGATAATCAGGGGAGTTAGGTTATGTAGCGGAAGAGCGAATCGATAAAAACTTTGAGGGCGGGAAAATGCGGTGTGAGGGACGAATTGCGACCGAGAACAAATTGAAAAATAGAAAAAATGTGACTGCAGATGACCTCGAACCATCCCCAATAAAAAATATTTGTCTGTCTGGCAGAACCCTAAGTTCACTCAATTTCACACGGTTTAAAAAATATGATACTAGCAAGTTCACAGGTGTAGATGTTTTTTTCTCTCTGTGCCCCATAATGTTTTGCGACTATAGCTTCAAATTCAATTCAACGGTTAAGAAACCTAGGTATTGCAGCTCTAAACACCGCAGTCAATTCGTAGTCTGCAAGAAGAAAATTGTTTACCCTTTATCATTGTCCTGCGGGAAAATATACCTTGGGCGGCACAAAATTTCTTAATCATGTCGCAGCCTGCAAATAGTGTATTGTTTAGTCATTGCCATTGTCCTCCAAAGAAAAAAAAGAATGCGTCGGACAACCGCGAAGATGCATAAACGACCAACTCCGGCAACACGGAAAAAGCGTCAAGGAGCTTGTTGCGGCTGGGAACATTTCCTCTAACTGCCAGCAATAGGTTGCAAACCACTGTTTGATAGCTGTAGTCTCCAGGCAATGGTCATGACAGAGCTACCCGCAAGATCACCGAGGCTTTTGAGATAGATCGGCTCAGCGACAATTGCATAAACATGCCATCGTTGGAATTATCGTTGAAGGAACTGCCCTTCCTTGCCGACCGTAGATACGCGGAGATTAGCATACTTCCGGTATGCTTGTTTTGTTTGCTAAAATACAAATTTTATTTGCTAGTCAGCGTGTGTCCGCTTTCGTCTGTTGTTCCCTGTGTGAGGGGTGCTGTGGCCTAAAGAATGTCAAAGCACCAACTAGCCTGGTTTTGAAGGTACGTTGCGATTGCTGTGAACACAGAGACGGGCACGGGTAAAAAACGTAGACTTTCACGAGAATACGGCGCCGTCTTCTCGTGAAAGTATACGTTTTTTACCCGTGCCCGTCTCTGTGTTCACAGCAAGCGCAACGTACCTTCAAAACCATGTTACACCAACTAGCCCGACATCAAGCTTTACTGAACTTCAAACCAACTAGCCACGCTACAACACGCCTTCAAGCATTTCTGGCTCTCGGAATTCCTCTGGGGCAACTTAGAACTCGCGTGTTCTATACAACGAGTCCAGTAAACCAAACACGCGGTGCATGTCGTGTCTCGAGTTTGTCTTTACCAGTCTATGCAGCCTAAGCCGTCGCGGAACCTATCACAGTGTACCACCGCGACAAGAAGCGATTGTCGCTAAAGCTTCGCTGGACGCTTACTTTCACGGCCCGTAGGGGAGGGGAGTCAACTCGACTATTTACGGCAGAAGTATTTTATGTCTATGGTTCGTGGACGCGTAACGTACACAGAAATAGGTGTGAAGGCGCAGAGATTCGCACAGACAATTGGAGCGCTCGCAGGAGAAGGGAAACCGCAGCACCGGACGAGGGTAGGCCGTCGCAACACGTAATATACGAGCTGGGGCTGCGAGTGAACAGCAGGCTCCTGGCGATGGCGAGCGATGGGGGCGAGCTTCGAAGGGTGCTGTCCACGGGGCTGGTCAAGTGACGACGGGCACGGCCACAAATTTTAATAGAAAGCTCAACAGCAGCCCACACTAATGATCCAACTGGGTTTTTTTTCATTCCTGGAAAGTCCTAAGCATCCCCCGTAACTTTTATTTTCGCTTTCTCAAAAAGGCTTCACACCGACAAAGGCGACGCCCAGATTGCTAGGCCAGTTGTTTTTTTGTTTTTGTTTTTTTTTTCACAAAACATCTCCGCGGCAATTTCCTCTCTTATAGCAGCATGGCTGCAAAAATACTGGAAGCAATGTGAGGTAGCGCATTTACATTTTCCGACGAAGGTCCCAGTCGCAGTCAAACGTTATGCAGTAGTGTTCTCTTACTTTATATTTTCTTCCCAAAGAAACTCACCTGAATACACTCCTGCTCCCGTTTTCACAACGTCGAAATAGGGACCGTGACATATCAAGCGAACCGGGCCGTCGTGAGGAATGGCTGCATTACGTATGTTGTTCTAGGTATCAAGATTTGTGATGCAGGCGAATATGGGTTCTGACAAATTATTTCTGGATTGCCCATCCCCATTGCTTTGAGCAACGTAAATAAGTATAGATCATTCTACCACACTCTTCTAGCACCTTCTGAGTAAGACGAATTGTGATTCGAAACAATGTCAATGGAGCTGTGGACTTAAAGCGGAATGAATACGACCACTACTTTTAGGAAGCACCGCCATTCCACTGCTGAGAAACTCACCCCTGTAAATTGCGCTAAGCAAAAATTTGTTAAACAAATTAGCATTGTGTTGGTGTCATAAGAAAGGAGTGTTTCTCGCAAGACACAAGCAGCCGAAGGCGCTTTCCTGTAAAATTCGCTCGGTCAGGCTTGGCTAAAGTATGGGTATATTTTTAGATGCTAACACCCTACTTTCACGTAAAGTTAGGTGAAACAGGATACTTTTTTTTCATTCTTCGTAGGTTACTACACCAGAAATTTCAACGTGTCTGCCCATGCGTTAATGTGGGTTTTTACCTGGCTGCAAACTATCGCCCACAAACTTTTTTCCTCTATCCTCCCTCCCTCCCTCCCTTCCTTCCTTTCTCCCTCTAGGTCTAGTCTCTTTAGTCTCCCTTGGAAGTATGACAGGCGAGAAGCACGCATGCTACATTGCGCAACCTTGCCCGTAATTCACCACACGGAAACTAGGTCAGCTGGAACGCCATCCAACTCTGAACCTGATTGGCTCGTGGCCAACAAAGACGGTATTGCTGCTCGGCAGCAAACGGTCCTTCCGCGTTAGTAATCAGGTATAAATTGGATTTCAACTTCAAGTAATTCCAAAGTTAGGTCCTCGGGGTTTTTCACCGAAACACAGCTGCGTTCGTTCCTATCCCTTCGTAGAAGTGGCGCGTACATTTGTCTCCGTACAGTTCGGTTTCTCATTTAAGCTCCGGCATTTCGAAATTCCGTTTTTCATCACCTGGGAAACGGCAGTATTACGCCATCCGCCCTCCACGCAAGCCCTGAAAAGTCGTACTGGAAATAAAAATAACATTAGAAACTAAAGAGGGTCCCTAATTTTAATTTTGCGCTTGCTTCCGGACTCTTTCATGCACCCAGCAGGCGTCCGTTCTTTACCGATCAAATATTGGGCTCCCGTAGCACTGGGCCCCAAAAAACTTGTGCCGCCTTTTTGTGATCGGGATAGCAACAAAGCGTTTCCTCTTTTGTAAGAGGCCTTCGAGCATGGTTTTTATAACCTCGGCTTTCAGGTGCACAACGTGTATTTGCGTTCAACTTGACATGAGTTCCTCTTTCCTTCATTTTCTCCCTTTCACGTTCCCTGTAGACTAGAAGGATACCAACGAAACCTTAAAAAATATTACCTCTCTCTCTAGTTTTATACACGCTCATGTTTTCGATTGGTACCTATTGCAGCACAAGGAAGCCAAACCTTTTATCTTGCATGGCGTTTTCTCTGCATTTTTTTAGTAATGAAAAAAGGAGAAGCCCTTTAATCGTGCATTACCAGTGGCAAAATCAATTTTTAGGACTAAGAAATGAACACGAAAGTACAGGTGGGGATTCAGTAACCCAAGAGTGGCAGTTATCCTTTCATACTTCTCACCTCTGTTTTCGTTCCGGGTTACTTTCTCAAGCAATAAAATGAAGTGGTTTTTTTTTTCTTTACCACGGGGCGCCCTTTCTTCCGGCAGTTTGTCTGCTTGTTTTCCTGTGTCACGACCTCGCTGTGACTACGTGTTAATACGCAATCATTATCAAATGCTTGAAGGCTTCATATCGGCAGGGGAGAAAACGCGAGATGCACAAGAGATATTCCGATACAGGCGGGAAAAACCTTGTCGCGTATGAAATAACTCCAGCGAGAAAATTTTAATGTACTCGCACGAAGACTTTTCTCTCTCATATTTCAAAAATGCGTGTTCCTTCTTTCAGAATAGTACCACCAAGAGAGTGAACAACGAGATAGTTGTCTTCAACCTTTGTGAGGGCGGCAACGTCAACCCAATACGAATGGTTCGTGGGCCTTTGCGATTAGCACAAGAAAGGTGCAAGGGAAAAAAAGGATATACCATGGTTGCAAAGAAAACCAACGTACTGGAACGAAAAGGTGGAGAGGCTTGAATAAGAAAAGCGACTCAGCGAAACAAATTTGCCAAAATTCTGGAAGACCGGCATTCGTGACAAAGGCCGCCCACGCTAGATGAATAGGAACAACGCCCGGTTCATGGTGGGAAGACGTCATTCATTTTCTTTCCCTTCGTTGTCTCTCTTTATATTTGTAACGCTTGTGGGCTGGATGAGGCACCATATTTTTCATCCGTGTAGTCCCGCTGCATGCGTATGTCGTGTTTATTTACGTGGTCCGTCGTGCCTTCGGTGATGACTCGTGTCCGGATGCCGGACTCCTCCGAGTTCCCACGCAAGATTTTTTTTTTACTTGCTTGCTTCTTCGTTTGGCGCCAGTATCGGCATCTGCGAAGCGTTTCTGTAGCGATCACGGTCAAGTTCTCGAATAAGGACTTTATTCTCCACGCACCTTTAGTTCAACGCTCTAATTTTTTTTTTTCAAAAATAAATGGGCCAAGCTCACACGCATAAACACAAAAGTTTCACTACGTCTTCAAAAATTCTATCAGAGCAAGAAGAATACAATCCCACATATCAAAATCACCTCAAAGATACGGCTTCAGGCCTTTGCGGGGATCAGGCAAGGTTCATACTCAAGTTTAAGGTGGGAGGGATGCTGTGGAGGGCGTGATAAGTGCAGAAGGGAACTGTAACTGACAACCGATAGGAAACTCGTGCTTTGAAACGCTGGAGAAAAGGGAAGCACGCGTTGAGAGAAAAAGAGAGAGAGAGAGAGAGAGAAGAGAGAGAGAGAGAGAGAGAGAGGGAGGAGAGAGAGAGAGAGAGAGAGAGAGAGAGAGAGAGAGAGAGAGAGAGAGAGAGAGAGAACTATGAAAACGGAGGAACTAATGGCCAAACGTCAGAACATGAAAGTGTCCAGTACGGCGGGTCGGATTGAATAAGCCAAGTTTTCTAAACTGATCAACAGAAGTAAAACAAAACGACATTCGTGCATATAACATGGCAGCGGTCGAGGAATAGGGAAAAGCTAGAAAGCAACTAAGAGAAAGCTAGCCATCAGCAAGGACATGATGTATGCGCTGACAGACGAGCAGGATAACATTGCGCACAACTTGGACGAGATAATAAAGGTAGCAGAACGATTCTACACCAGTCTGTATGCCGGCGACGTCAGACCCGGGGAAACTACTCAGAGTACAAGCCCAACTTGCGATGTGCCACTAGCAACTAAAGAAAAAGTTGGAAAGGCTCTAAAAGGCATGGAAATAGGAAACGCTGCAGGTGACGACGGTATAACCGGATTTTTTTTAAAAAAAGGGAGGATATATTATACTGGAAAAGCTTGCTGTACTATTTTCCGAATGCTTGAAGACTCAAAAAGTCCCCGTATACCCTGGAAAAACACCAACATTATTATGATTCATAAGAAAGAGCTCCCAAGGACCTCGAGAATTACAGACCCATCAGCATACTCTCAGTTGTTTACAAGCTGTTTAACAAAGTTAGCCGCGTAGGAGACAGCCTGTATTCCCCACAACCCAGATAGCAGGCTGGATTTAGGAAAGGGTACTAAACCATGGATCCGTTCTCACCGCAGCCGTGCTAGAAGCATTAAAAGACCAAGGAATGAAGAAAACCTACATAATACTACTAGAAGACACATGTAAGGAATACACGGGCAGGATAGCCCTCCACAAGCAAAGCGATAAATTTCCGATTCGAAAGAAAGTACGACAGGGAGACACCATCTCGCCAAACTATTCACAGCATGTCCGGAGGGGGTATTTAGAAAGCTTGACTGGGAAAACATAGGATTAGCAATAAACGGGGAATAGTTGAGCCATTTGAGGTTTGCGGACGATATAGTCTTGCTGA
Source organism: Haemaphysalis longicornis (assembly GCA_013339765.2). Lineage (NCBI taxonomy): Eukaryota > Metazoa > Arthropoda > Arachnida > Ixodida > Ixodidae > Haemaphysalis > Haemaphysalis longicornis. The sequence continues at coordinate 29,657,249 of CM023456.1, forward strand.
GTGAGACTGTAGAACACATGCAAACAGTGCTTGAGGAACTGCAATAAGAAAGCACGGCCATGAGGCTAAAGATAGATATGAATAAATTTAATGTAATGAGGAATAAGGATGCAGAAAACGAAGCAAGGGAGTATAACTACCTCTGAGATATCGTTAGGGCTAACCCCAACCACGAAACAGAAATCCGGCACAGCATGGATTTGGTAGCACTCGACAAGCACTCCCAAATAATGAGAAGTAAGCTACCTCTGTCACTCAAAAGAAAAATCGGCAACCAGTGCATACTGCCGGTGATGACGTACGGAGGTGAAACTTGGCACCTTTACTAAGCAAACTTAGGTCAGCTCAACGAGCCATGGAACGAAAAATGTCAGGAATAACACACAGGGACAGAAAACGAGCTACCTGGATCAGAGAACAAACTACAGTTGACGATGTCATAGTTCAAATAAAGAAAAAGAAATGGACTTGGGCTGGCCATGTATTGAGACGAACCGAAAACCGGTGGACAATTAGGGTGACAGAGTGGATATGAAGAGATTGGTCTAGAAGAAGGGGAAAGCCATTAATCCGACGGAGGGATGAAATAAAGAAATTCGGGGGTAAACTACGGACTCTAGAAGCGCGGTACCGGAGCAGTTGGAGGTCAGTGGGAAAGGCCTTCGTCCTGCAGTGGACCTGAGAAGGCTGACGATGATGATGATGGTGATGACGATGAATGTTAAGTTTCATTCACCAAGTGTCACACCAATTGGATACGTTACTAAGATCAAGCTGAAGAGCAGAAATATCAGAAAGGTTAGAGATTTCTCGGTAGAGCAACACAGTCATCGCCGAGAGGTCTTATATGCGAAGTAAAAGAGTCAGGAAATTCATTACATATAACAGGAACAGAACAAGTGCACGTACCGAGCCCTGCGGGACCCTGACGTGATTGTGAAAAAATACAAATCTTAAAGTGTATTAAAACTTCAATTGACCTTCAATTAAACTTTTCTGTGGCAGCAGGGTTTCTGTTGAAGCCCAACGTTGCGTTCTAAATTAAAAATTTATTGACTGAGGCAAATATGTCTCTTGAGTTCATAATAGACCCTCTGTTGATTTCCACTTGACTTGCCATTGCGTTCCGGCTGAGAAATGTGTGGGTGGGGGTGGTTTAAATATTTGTTAAAATAAAGGGGATAATGAAGGGGAGAATAAAGAGAATCACGTGAACATATATTAACTAAAGTCAATCTTTCTAATACTTCCCGCTATCCCCTCCTCTACGTCCCCTTCCCAACCTCCCACGGGCCTATAAGGTGTCGGCACCCCACGTCAGACAGTTTCTGGCCCTTTTCCCCCCTCTCCCCCCCCCCTCCCTTAGAACCTATTAGCTTAGCTGTTGAGTTCCAACTGGTTCTCTGTTGACTCTCTATTGAATTTTCCAGTGTTTATGTTGAGAAATATCACGTGAAAATATATTGACCAAAGTCAAAGTGTCTGTTAAGTTTCAATCGACTATTTGTTGTCTCGATATTGGCTTTTCCATTTGAGTTCCTGTGGAGAAAGGTCAAACGAAAGTCTATTGATTATAGACTGTATGCGGCAAGGCCGTTTACTTGAACTCGCCCAGCCATTTGCTCATGTACCTGGCTATGTTGTATGCTAGCAAATTCTGGTAACAACCGAACTCATGATATTTCGCTTCTCCTTCAACGCTATCAGCTACAGTACCGGCGTGCCTCCCGTGCTCATGAAAACAGCCATTACAACGCTCTGCCAAAGTCAATCTACCGCTAAGCCTAACGCACGCAGTTTCACTGTGCCCGGGTGCTCTCTGCCTAAAACAACCACGCTCCTCCGGGTGGGCCTGGAAGGAGCGATTCCAGGTTTTCTCTCTGCTGTCTCGTCCTTTGCTATGCCACAGTTCTTTTTTTCTACGCCTCCGAGCTATTCTTGTTTCGATGGTCTCTTGTCTGCTTGGTTCTTGTCCTTTCTGTGCATCTAACGTTTAGCGGCGAAAGACACTGCTGCGTCGTTTCTTCTGGGACCACCGCAACTGCTGTTCCTTCCGCGTCCAAAGCTATCGTTTCCAGCAGCCCTGATCGACCGTACAACTCGCGGAAGGCTCGACGTTAGAGACCGTCTCGTGTACCATTTCCGCCATCGCTCAGAAAGATGAACCCCCGGAGGCGCACCCCTTGTTCGCAGCTCCGTTTTCTTATGCAGTGCAGCCCACCCTCTCGGATATCTATGGCCAGCATTTCTTGTGCGTAGCGTACTTATGACATGTTTTTTTTTTCTTCCCACGTAAGGGTTTCTTCTCTTTTTATAAAAGTATGTTTGGCCATTTTCATAATTACCGCCAATACCTATTTTCGAACACAGAACCTCCGCGGGTCTTAATTCTTGTGCAGTATTCTAATATTTGTATATCGACTTATATAGAACTAAGTCTTTACATCTTCAGCGAAATGTCGTTGGCTTCAGAATTTAAGAGCGTCATTTCTTGGTGGCACCACGGGCTCGTTATGCGGTTCTTGTTAAAAGGCGGAAAAAATCTTACGTTCTGAAAAGAATTTCTATGGCGCCTAAGGTGCCAGTGTTTGCAAGCCGCAGTTTACATAGCTGAAATCGCTATGTTTGGGGGTGAGCACACGACGTTTTGCCGTTATAAGCGTTAGGCTGATATACGGGAACTTCCCCTTAACCACTGACGCAGAAAAATGGTTAATTAGCTTGTCGGTCCTTCTGGGGGCAGGAGGGACTATAGACTTGTTGGGGGAGGTGACTTGAAGGATGCGATAAGATGAAGAGGGATCTACAATCGAGGGGGTCTTGGTCTTGTCGTGAGTCTACTGAGAGGATCAGTTGTGTGTGTCACGTTAGGAGGCGACCAGACACGTCGTTCTAAATTAACTGCTTCAGCATTACGAATCAGCATTTTTGTGACTTATGCTCATTGTTGCTTTTGCGTGAAATTTTATGTTTAAAGGTGAAGCGTGCGTAGGTTGTGAGGCTTTCTTTTGTTGTAACGTGAAAATTTGCGCGAGTTGGTGATGCATGTTGAACCACAGCTCAAGCGAAAAGACAATGACGAATGTAAGAGGACGAACAAAGCGCTGACTTGTAACTGGACTTTATTTCTCTGAAAACACCCTAAAACAGTTTGTGGCTACTTATATTGCATGGGTCCACTTCCTAGCCTCACACATAAAAGACACCCGAAAAAAAAGGATGTTTTCTCCTAACGACACCATAAAGGTTTCTTTTCTTTGTATTCGATGTACATTTACTCTGCCTGAAGTTCCGGTTCGCTCCAGGCGAGGCTTTACTTTTAACCAATTAGCGCTTCAAACCCTTCTGCATTTGTGGCTTTTTTATTTGGCGTTAATTATTAACGCCTTTTAACTTATTTCCTTGTACGAAATATTTGTCTTCATAAATATTTCAAGCACGAGACCGTACTTATGCTGTTCGTTGAGTCTCTAAGTGGGAGCGAAATTTTCATGCAGATGGACCAGCCATTTGTAGGTTCAAGTAAGCTTGGAGTCGTACATTCGCACTCACGAAAAGGTTTCACTTCACACCCAGCCTACCCCAATAATGCTTCACTTTTTCACATGTCGGGCCAGGCGTTAATTGCACCGCGCAACCTCATTCGCGGTGAACACGGGGACTGGCTGTGGGGCAACGCTCTCTAGCGCGCACAAGGTGAACATGGGTGGACCTTAAACCGCGTGATCATCACAAGTTGCATTAACTCTCTAATTTGCTCATAGAGGGAGCAAGTGAAGCCACAAGCTGACTTGCACGTACCAACAATCTAATGAGGCTCTCTCTGCCGGGAACGCATGGTAAGCGAACGGAAAGCTACGGGGTCTGAAACCCGGCTCCGTTTAAACTTGTCTTGCTTAGCATGGTGTTCCTAACCTGATTCTCGTCGTTGTCGTAAGCCGCATGCTCGTCACCACAACCTCGCTCGTTTTGTGCGGATACTTTAGTTTGCAGTAAAGAACAAGAAATAAATCACTCAGGGCGTTAGCGGGGGACGGGGTGTACTTTGGAAGCACTTAGAAATAATTAAAGCAGCCTATCTGCTTCCCCGAAAATGAAAGCGAGCAGCCGGTCATCTCCTTGAAGAGAGAATATCGGCGACAGCCTCAGATAAGAGTCCGGTCGCAGTGTAAACGTAGTTGTCGCGAAAATACTACACGAAAGAGCCATTTAAATGAAACGGAAAAACAAGTTGGGGGGATAACTTCGAGAACAGTATTACTAACGCATTCCAAGCTGGAAATTTAGCTAGCGAGTGCCGCTTTATCCCATGTCGCCTCACTTTTGCCCTCACTGTGACGCAAATATTTCAGCAAGCCAGTATTTAAGGAGTAGCGACAGGTGACGAGTACGACACGCGAGCAGCTAACGCTCTTCCTAAACGTACAATTTAAAAAAAAATGGACGCCATGTCCACGCCTGTGAAATTTGCTGAAACAGCTGAGCTGACTTCAGTACGATGGCGACCATCTCCCGGAAAGGCAGGGTCGCTCACAACGCCACTTGCCGTGGCATGTGCGTACTTGAAGCTCACCGACGGAGGTCTGGTAGTTTACCTGTTCATCGGTGCATATATAGAGAGGTGGACCTGCGCTTCGTGCCCGAGATCGCACATGGACGGCCGTCGAGGCGTTGGCGCCATCTGTCGGCCCAGCAGGGTACGTTCGCCTGGCGGGACGGGCTTCATTTCACCTGGCATGACGGGCATCATCGCCGGACATTCTAGTCTTTAAAGGGGCCATAAAGACAAAATGCAAGTTTGGTTCATTCAAAAGATCGCCGACACCACTTTTAATGTCAATTGCTTCGCTCAAATAAGCTATATAATTAGGGAAAAAAGGGCATGGCCATGCGACCCACTAGCTGATTTCCCGCAACAGAACCTATGATGTCATACCAGCCAGCTCTCCGATTGGCGGAGGCCGCCAAAAGCAAACGCAACTTAGGCAGAGCTTTTAAGCCTGCCGAACGAGCCAACTGCGCTTAAATTTAGGGCAAATTCTTTTTACATCAGTAAGAATGGTGGGACAAACAGTGGAAGTTACGAAAGGACACGTAAACATATAACTACCGATGCGTACTGCTGTTGGCACTGCGCGCACTATGATTGGCCTAGATGCACAGCACTGCGGGGCTTTGGGGTTGTCTCAGACGACACTGGCCGATTGACGCAGGCAACGGTGTCTTACGTGACCATATTTGTCGAGCGAGCTCTGTGTTTCACGAAACGATTATTATTTCCATCAACAAAAACAAGCCAGGTTTCAATACTGTCACAAACAAATCAAAGGCAGAAAACGGCTTGCCTCGGTTCGGTGACGCCACCTAGGTTGACTTGTATTAAACAAGTCTACGCTCCACACCAAGTTTAGCTGAAAAACCTGTTCTTATAATTAAATTGCAAACGTCGTTCAAAAGCACGTTTTTCCGCGAGAATCACAAGTTAAGCTTAAATTGATTAATTTCGTTATGAATATCAACGTTTGCTTCTAGACAAGCGCGGGGGGCACTATAGAACACGAAATCTTTAGAATAAAACAAGCGTGTATTTTGTCTTCAGTGGCCCCTTTAAATAGTTCCGTTGTTAAAAACAGTGCGTCCTACCATAGCTTGAAATGCTACAAAAAGTGATCTGAATCAGGACATGGGGCGCCCAGGATATGTGTCGTCCCATATCCTGGGCATCACGTGACACCACATTATCAGCGGCTCAGGACATGTGGCGTCCAATGGGCAGCAAGTGTGACGGCACTCAGTGCAGATGAAGAAAAAACAAAACAATTCGTAAACTCCCGAGTGGGAACTGCCAGACAGCGCGTATATCTGCGCTCATATCTGCCTGTGAGACTCGCATTGGTCGTGCACCCCATTATGCAGGAGCGACACGTGTGCCTACGGCGTCGACGTGCGCCTACGGCTTAAAGGAGCCATGAAGAGAAAATACAACTTCGTTTCATTAGAAAGAACTAGGATTCAGTATCTCACTCAGCTCCATTACAGCCACAAAGGATGTTTTTTAACGAAAAAAAAGCAAGAAGTATATAAAAAATTTCAAATTTTGCGCCACAGTGACGTGTTATGAGCAAGAATGACGTCATACGGGCCAACAATAAAACATAATTTTCAGTGCCTTAACTGCACGTTAGCATTCAAGTGATGCGGGCAAATGGAACTAGAGGCCCGGTTACAGACGTCCAGTCATGTGTCGTCGCGACAGGTCAGGCGGCCGCCAATCGCACAAACAAGGTTCCGTGACGTCATAGAAAAGTTGCGGGAAATTGGCTAGGGGGTCGCGACTGCTTCACACGTTTTCTTTAATATCTCCCTTATTTGTTCGAAGATTGCGATGATATTGGTATCATTGTTATCGGGACTAAGCACTCTTTCTAATAAACCTAACTTGTATTTTGTCTTCCTGGCTCCTTTAAGCCCCTCTAACCTGACTCTGAAAGACATTACGTGACCTCAGAATTGTGTGCGCACTGCACCACGGTGTCCACTAACACCACGAACCTGGCCGTCACGCGACCAGAAGTTCTGCGGCGTGGCGAAACGTGTACAACTGCTATTGGCCCGTGTAAATTTATTATTCGCATTGTGTAATGTGCTACGGACTGACGGGCCGACGGAGAAACCGACGGGCAGATGGGCAGATTTTGAGAGGCAAGTAGTAAAAAAAATTGAGGAGGAAAAATTTCTGACGCCTTACGCAGCGACCAATTTTCGATCTAGGCACATTACGTTCTCCGACAAAACACAAAATTTATCATCTTCAAATTTCTGTGCATTGGCGGCCTCAGTGGGATTCCTAGGATAAATATCCGCTACCTACCTCTTCAGCTCTGTTCCTGGCTATGGCCCCTTTGCCACCACAAGGGGGTTATCCAGAGGGAAAAGGGTGAAGTGGTTGGACTTGTCGAACGCACATAAATATGGACGTACATGTACAGGTGCTGATAGCATTGACCGGAGACTTTGCAAACCTTTATCCGAGCGCCGTTTGCTGCACCTATTTAAAGCATATAACGCATGACCTCAAGGCGATAGCCCACATTCTCTAAACCACTAACCTAGCTTCGACTTGTCGCCATACTGTCCGGCGTTCGGCGCTGATACAAGCTATTTGGAGCGCTTGAATTTAGCTGCCTGGCGGTAAGCGGCGCGATGTACAGATTTGCAGTAGTTTTTCTTTCAAATTTTTTAGGTGTTCTCAACCACTCAAGTGGGGCGGTTCTGTAATGTCCTTTTCAACCCCCTTGTTTCTTTCAACTATCGACGTCTGCTTAACTGGACAGGACATGATGAGTTTTGAGTATAAAGGGAAAGCATCCCTCGGTTTTCTTTAGCCATAAGGGCCGCAAAGGACACCTTTTAAATGCTCGGAAAACTCGAGAATACCGAAACCAGTATGCTGCGAACATGCTGGCCAGGTTAAAAAAGTGTTGAGAGGTATAGATGGGCTATCGCCGTCGTAGGCGCGCATGCGTGTTCGTTCCTTTCTTACCCCGTTGAGCTCAGGCGCTCCGATACGGTTCGCCACAGCTGCCGTGCTCCAATTACTTACGATGGCACCTGTACGTACAGTATGTAGGTAAGATAAAAAAACGGCGTCAGCGCGGCCCACCGCCGGGTAGTTGACAACGACTGAAAACGGGCTTGTGACAGCGCCGAAAGCGGGCCGGCGTCACGTGATGCCTTCAAGGGGTGTGTCCCAGGGCGGGTCTGCGGTCAAAAGGTGAACTAGCGCATCCCGGCGAAACCGCTGGACGAGTAAAAGCTTTCTTTAAAAATATCCCCTCCGTAAACGACGACGATGGTAAAGGCTTTTTCGTGACGGAATTTTTGGTTGTTGTTTATTTTTAAACAGTTACCACGCAATGGAGTCGGGTAGCCCGTTCGCATCCAGGCGTTACGAATTTTTTTGTGAACACGTATCGCCTCCTCTGCTCCGACCTTCCTCCTTCCACACCACCTTCCTTCCACTGCCCCCTCTCCTCTCCTCTGCACACCGTGTCAATAGCGCTGCGGTCCTCTCATCCTCGCTTCAATAACCCGTGCGCTCCGCTCTTGCTTCTTGGCTGGCCGTCGACTGGAATGAAACGATTTACCGTTCACGATCCGATGAAAAAAAGACTAACTAGAACTGGCACTTCCTCTCCTGCAACTGACCCCACTATCCTTCCAACATCGAAAGTCTCCCCCAAGACTAACCAAAACACTCTTCTCCTCACTACCCCACACGTATAATCACGGCTTCGCCTGCACCTTTCCCTGCCTTTTGACTGCCGTACGCCAAGCCGGTCATCTTTCGCACCAAACTGCGGCCATTTCACCCAATCATCGGACAGCCCATCCGACTGCGGCATCCGACATCCGCTATCCACCTAAAGTTTCAGCACCGTCCCTCTATCGCGAAACCATCATTTACTTTTGGTACCCCTTTTGAAGTGAGCGGAAATTACCGATGCCTAATTTGCCATTAAAAGGTACTCATTTTTTCCCAGAAATTTTGGGAAGGTCCTGTTTGTGCAGAGTTAAAAGAAGCTTTCCCCAACGGGTCGCGTAAGAACAGTATTTGAAGGTTGAAAATAAATGGCCCTGGAAAGGGCTCTGGAAAAGAGCATTAAAATTTTTATAAAGGGTTTGAATTCCAAATTCTCGGTCCCGGGGCCCTTTGCAGCCACGTAGCGGCAAGGCCCCCGCGCCCGAGCCTATCCAAGCAGGGTACTGCGGAAAATTTCGCAAGAGCACATTGACCACCTTCCTCTAAAAAATAACGACCTTTCCTTTTACTCACGGTTCGAAGCCTTTAAACCATACATTCCCGCGAATCCCTCTCCCCCCCCCCAAAAAAAATTTTTTTGGGCCGAAGGGCGCCACCGGCTAAGAGCTCCCGAACACCAGCGCGTAGGGGCCTTGGGAGGCCCAAACGTCATTGTGTTTTAAGTTTTCTAAACAGCTTCGACCACGTCGAAAGGAGCAATCGGGTAGACGCCGGCTTCAGAAGTCGAGGGATCCAGGTTCGATTCGCCCGAATCGTTTTTTAGATGCAAAGCATCTCTTAGTCGACCCTCCGTCTCCAGCGTCCGCACCTCTCCTCCTCTCCACAACAGCTGTGATAACGCCATCTCTCTCCCCCCCTTTACCCATTTTTTTTTTTTTTTTTTTTTTTTTTTTTTTTTTTTTTTTTTTCCCCCCCCCCCCCCCCCCCCCCCCCCCCCCCCCCCCCCCCCCCCCCCCCCCCCCCCCCCCCCCCCCCCCCCCCCCCCCCCCCCCCCCCGAGCAGCGGATTCCTCGCTTCGAAACGAGAAGCCGCTTTGAAACGCCAGCGGCGAGTAGCTGACCAAATGGCGTTCGGCAACGTGACAACGCTTCGAAACGCCAACGTGGAACAGCGGATTCCTCGCTTCGAGAACGAGAAGCTGCAAAGCGTTCCCCACTACTCGATAAATAAAGAAGACATTTAATCGCTCACACGTGTCTTTATTCTAACAACCAATTAAACGCTACTATCCACGGCTTTGCATCCCTCAGGGTTCCCAGTAAGATGGTTAATTTTTTTTTCTTTCCTTTGCCGTTTTTTTTGGGATTGCCGTCAGGCCCTCCCCGTGCGGCTTCATGCAATCCCCCTCCCCTCAAAAGTTGCGGCCCCTGGATTATACACCACAAATTAGCATGGCTTAAAAACCACTCGTTTAGTAAGCATGCCCAACCCACCCTCTAATAAACTCCCTTTCTTCTTATGAGCATTTTTACTTCCTCAAGCCTCTTTGGCAAAACGACGAGAGTGGTACCTCAAACGTCTTCGAGATAAAGTTGCGTAAGGAAAAAAGAAAACCAGGCCTCTCACTGGATGCCCCAGGGTACACGAACCGGAGTGTGTCCGACACTTACCAAGGTGCTTGCAATTCCCTCGGCCAAAATGGGGGCTGTAATGCTCATTCCTAATTGCGGTAGACCCCAAGTGGAAAGTCGGAGAAGCAATACGCCTTGTCAACGCCGCTCTTCCCAGGGTTTTGCGCCCAAAAGCATTGCTAATCCCCCATCCATTGAACCCCTTACCGGGCCACCCAAGAAAAGGGGTTAAATGAACGATTTTTTTTTTTATTAAACTTAAGGGTCTCACTTCTCACCCCAGCGCTGACACGGCGTACATCTATCGGAATCTGAACTACCCATCCAACCGGTTATCAGACGGGAACTCTTTCGTACACCCCCTTCTATTTCCTTTTGAGTCGCCACGCCATAGCCGAAGTATTTTTTCATTTCTTGCCGTTTGCACCCAAAAGCTGGGTCCAAATTTCAAGCTGCAATCATGCAGGGCACAGGCCCCCGAGACCCGTGACGCTTCCGAGCTGCACGGTATGCGTCTCGCTCTATTAAATATTCTTCACCTGCTCTCGCATCAGACCGGATCTAAGCATTACACGTTTTTGGGTTTATTCGCTGTTTTGAAGAGTGACGCGTAGCGACGGAAATATTCCCGAAAGCCCTATATATGCCGAATATATAGTGCTAACAGAAATTGGTCACTCAGAACACGTGTTTTGAGGTGGCTTTGATTAGTCTGACAGGGCAAAATAAATAGGTTACCCTACCAAGCGCCGGCTGCTCAAAATAACAGTCAGTTTGTGAAGGGGTAAATTGATAATGACGAGGCCCTTTGGAAATGGGTCCACCTTGGGCAAATAAAGAGCTTGTATTGTATTGCATTTTTAAGGTTTTTTTAAACTAGCGGCTAAAAGTTTGCGGGTTCCGTCGGCGTCCTTAGCGCCCCAACTAGCGCGAACGAGCGGAGGGCAATAACCCACCACTCAACCAACGACGGGAAAGCAGCTACTTCGGCAGATCACTTGACTTTCCTTCCTTCTGCTTCAAATCAATTAACGACCCTTTCCCACTTTTCCTCGCGGATTCGAAACCTTTCTACATAACATGCAATCGGCGATCCTCCCCCCCCCCCCAAAAAAGCATTTTCGTTCCAGAAAGAGGCATTCACCGGCGAGGTAAGTGCCTAGCAGCGCGAGGCATTGTGCCAATCACCATGACCCATCACTACAGCAGCACACTGTTGTTTCTTCTCGTAATCGCCGAGGCCGCCGCCATCAAGATGCCCAAAAGCCTTACCAATTTAAAGGACCCCTAAACAGAAACTATTTCCAACCCGGGGAAAAGGAAAAACCCCCAATTTAATTCCAACATGCACTTACGAACTGACCACCGTAAAGGCCCTGCTTCCAAATTTTTTAAAAAAGGCCATAGCTTTAAAAACTTTTAGACTTTAATTTTAAATTTTAACCCAATTGGGAATCTTTAGAAAACCCCGTGTTGGTCAATTGTATAAGCACTGATTTAAACGGTCCTCTTTGCGCAGGGGGTTGCCACCCTTTAGCACAACCCAATTTGAAAAAAATCCAGCAAGTTCCTGCCTCAACTTTTCTAACCCGGGCCAGCCCCCGGGAAAAAATTCTTTCACAGCTGAAAAAACACTGCAAACCAAGTCTGCCCCAGCCGCGACCAAGCAACGCCGGGCAAAGTATCCCAGGAAAAAAGAATAGCCACCTTCCAAGCCTCCCAACTCCCTTGGGCAAAATCGAAAACAAGATTTAAGTTTTTAAATACCAAAAAACCCAGAGTTTTCCGGGGGCATTTACGAGAGCTAAAAAAACTAGCGGAGAGACCATCGCCCGCTTCGTGAACTCGTCATTGAAGCTTCTGTACCCCTCCGGAGCCCACGACGACCGAGTACTGCTGCTCTACACAGATGCAGCAGCTTATATGCTTAAGGCTGGTGCACTTCTCAATTTTTTACCCAGAACTATTGCACGTCACTTGTCTTGCTCACGGGATTCATCTGGTGCGTGAAGAGCTACGAAAGTCATTCAGTTCGGTCAACGAACTGATAGCTGTAGGGAAGGCGGTGTTCCTCAAGGCTCCTTCCCGCGTTCGTGCTTTCAGGGAGCAGTGCCGGGTGTACCTCTTCCACCGGAGCCTGTTGTTACCCGCTGGGGAACTTGGCTGACGGCAGTGGAATACTACAACCAACACTTAAACGGTGCCAAGGCTGTTGTAAGCAGCTTTGCTGAAGATGAGAGTGTCGCCGTGAGAAGGGCCCAGAAGGTTCTACATGATGGTACACTTCCATGTGACTTGGCCTATTTGTGTGCCCATTTCACGTTCTTGGCAACAACACTACAGGAACTTGAATGTTCGGGCACCACGCTGACTCAAAATATTCAGCTGATTTTGGACGCCAGGAAAGGTTCGCTAGTGCTCCCAGGGGACCGTTGCTGACAGAGCTATAGAGAAGCTTAAGTCTGTTTGGACAGAAATCCCGGATTTTCGACGCTGACGGAACTGTCTGAGGTTTTGAGCGGCGGACATACCGCGATTCCAGATGGAATCAAAACATCCAACGTGCCAAAGTACAAGTACGCTCCGCTAACCTCAGTGGATGTGGAGCGTTCTTTCTGCGTACAAGACGATATTGACTGACAGAAGGCACAACTTCAAGCCCGAAAACCTGGAGATGGTGCTTGTTTGCCACTGCTTCCACAGCCTTTCGCACAGTGTTGCGTCACCCTAGATATCTTGAAATCGTCACCCTTGAGTGTTTTATGAAGAAAATAAAATTGCATTTTCAAAATACCGATGTTTGTAGCCTGTGTTTACTCTAAACCGAAAAATTGCACTGAAATACGCCGCCTGAGTAAATATTATTCGAGCCTATATATGCCTATATGGTAGTACTTAGTGCCTATATATGCCTAAATTTCAATTTTGAGCGCCTTCAATAGGCGCCTAAAACCCGTTTTTTTAGTGCCTAAACTTCCGGTCTCTAGGACTCATAAGTCACTGGAGCACGGGAGCTGTGGCCGAACCCTATCGGAGCGCCGTGTTGCTGCACCGCGGTAAATAAAAGGACGAGAACACGCATACGCGCCTGCCGACACTGATAGCCCATTTATATCTCTCAAACCACTTTTTTAACCTAGCTTCGAGCATTGTTCGCAGCATACTGGTCTCGGCGACGGCGCTGATAGCAAAGACGCATCTGGCAGCGTCTCTGGCACACGTTCAGCAAATGCGAGCTGGCGGAGAAGCGGCGCGCTATCACAGGAATTTGCAGTGAGTTTTTCTTTCAAATATTTTTTAGCTGTGTACGCTATCAGCGCCATCGCAGAGACCAGTATGCTGCGAACAATGCTGAGCCAGGTTAAAAAAGTGGTTTGAGAGGTATAGATGGGCTATTGCCGTCGGTAGGCGCGCATGCGTGTTCTGTTCCTTTCATTTACCGCCGTTGAAGCTACACGGCGCTCCGATACGGTTCGGCCACAGTTGCCGTGCTCCAGTTACTTACGATGACACCTGTACGTACAGTATGTAGGTAAGTATCAAAAAAAAAAAAACGGCGGCGCATGCGTGGGAGGCTGCGGGGTGGGTCGGCTGGCTATCAGCTGATCGGCCACATCCGCCGCGGCCACCGCCAGTAGTTGAGCAAAACGACTGAAAACGGGGCGTTGTGCACAGCGCCGAAAGCGGGCTCGGCGAGTCACGTGATGCTCTTCAAGGGGTGTGTCCCAGGGCGTGTGTCTGCGGTCAAAAGGTGAACTAGCGAGCGCATCCGCGGCGAAACCGCTGGACGAGAGTAGTAAAGCATTTCTTTAAAAATTATGCACCCCTCCGTCAAACGACGACGATGGTTGAAAGCGAAGCCTTCTCGTGACGGAATTTTTGGCTGTTGTTTAAGTTTTCTAAACAGCTTCGACCACGTCGAAAGGGGGCAATCGGGTAGACGCCGGCTTCAGAAGTCGAGGGATCCAGGTTCGATTCCGGCCACGTGAATCGTTTTTTAGATGCAAAGCATTTCTTAGTCGACCCTCCGTCGTCCAGCGTCCGCACCTCTCCTCCTCTCCACAACAGCTGTGATAACTCCGAATCTCTCTCCCCTCCTCCTCTCCACACCCACCTGTGCGCTGCCTCCTCCTCTCTCTTCTGCACACCCAGCTGTCCAATCACGCGCATGCGCGCTGCTCCTCCTCTTCACTCCCCCTGCTCTGCAAATAAACCCATCCGCGCTCCGCTCAGTTGCTTCTTCGGTACTGCGCCGTCCGATGACTGGAAATGGACGCCAACGATTCCGTCAGCGAACTGGCTGGCACAACCTTCAACTAGCGCCAGCCAGCACACTGTCAGAACCGCGAGCACCTCCGAAGACAAGGCTGCACAGAGGAGGCTCGCTGACGCCGAACGTAACGGCAGCGGTCGAGCAGCGGAATTCCTCGCTTCGAGAACGAGAAGCCGCTTTGAAACGCCAGCGGCGAGTAGCTACGGCTTCGGGCAACGTGACAACGCTTCGAAACGCCAACGTGGAACAGCGGATTCCTCCTCGCTTCGAGAACGAGAAGCTGCAAAGCGTTCCCCACTACTCGATAAATAAAGAAGACATTTAATACGCTACTACACGGTCTTTATTCTAACAACCAATTAACACGCTACTATACTTCCCGGCTTTGCATCCCCTCAGGGTTCCCACTGTGGGTAAAGACGTGTATAATTTTTTTTCTTCTTTCGGCGTTTTTTTTTTTCCGATTTCCGTCAGGCCCTCCGCCGTGTCGGCTTCATGCAACTCGGCCCTCCACCTCAAAAGGTTGCCGACCCCTGGATTATACACTCACAAATTAGCATGGCTTAAGACACTCGTTTAGTAAGCATTGCAACACTCTAATAAACTCCCTTGTCTTCTTATGAGCATTTTTACGTGCCTCAACGCCTCTTTGCTAACGACGAGAGTAGGTACCTCTACGTGCTTCGAGATAAAGTTGTCTGTAAGAAAAAGAAAACCATGGCGCTCTCTACTGATGACAGGGTAGCACGAACCGGAGTGTGTCCGAACACTTACCTAGGTGCTTGCTAATTCCCTCGGCCAAATGAGGTCGTTAATGCTCAGTACCTAATTGCGGCTAGATCCCCAGAGTGGAAAGTCTGAGAGAAGTCTTGATACGCCTTGGTCAACGCCGCTCTTGCAGGGGTGTGTGTGCGCCCAAAAGCGATTGCTAATCCTCCCTATCCCATTAGAACCCTTACCAGCCACCCAGAAAAGGGGTTAATGAACGATTTTTTAGTTTATTTAAAACTTTAATGGGTTCACTTTCACCAGCGTGGCAGCACGGCGTACATCTAGTGGAAGAAACCCGGATCAACGGTTTCGAAGAATTTTCGTAACCCCCCTTAATTGCATGAGCTGCAAAGCGGGAAAGATTAATGCGTGTAAGCTTGTAAGAACCGTGTTAGCTCATTTGTCGGGGATTAAGGTGACGTTTCCGAGCTTGTACGTGTGTTTGCGTTTGTTTTCGGTTATTTAATTTTGTCTCGTCTTCAAAAGTTGCGTGAGCGGAGTTGTTCTTAGCGCAAGAGCTGAAGGCAGACGTTTGCTTAGTCAGAATTGTGGTGACTTTCCTGCATAAAAGATGGCAGATTTGACGCGTTGGAGAAAAATTTATATTGGTTTTCACCCTAAACCGAAGCGCACATGGCTGCTCCCTAGAAATTACCTGGCAGTGGAGGCACGTTTAGAAAATTCTTGATATCATAAAGGCCTGACTTCGTGATTATCGCAAACTCTTGATACCTACGGAGCGCATGAGATAGAAACTTGTAGCGTGATTTGACGTTGTGTTAGTCCGTTCGTTAGAAAAACTATCCTGCTCGGAGACTGTTAGGTTACAAAAGCTACCGCACCTGGATTGGTGGCAAATTACTTGTGGGTATTGCATTTAACATCAAAATAACTTGCATAACAATCGAAGTAAGGGTAGCTTTTTGGAAAAAGTCAGGCTCGAGTCTTACTGCTCGTTATTAGCCTTGCAGTGCGTTGCAATCACAGTTGAATCGCCCCCGTCACGCTTTCCTTTTAGAGTGTCATTTGCTTGTGCTCTGCAAGGCTGGAATACACGACCAACAAAAAATTTTGGGCCGGGCATCTATAGACTCTCCGCTAAGAGCATGTCCCGATTGTGTTAATAGTTTTTGCAGCCGCCTGGGTTTCCTTTCATATCCCTTTGCCAAACAGACCATCTTCGTAGCACCGCACCTCTTGGGGGTGTTAATCACGCGAGGGCGCCGAATTATATTCGGGTACAACTTAAGAACGACAACGGAAGTTGTCCCTGCGCCTCATCACCGCAAACGGCTAGCTGTTTCTCCGCGTGGCGCAGAGAGTGCGGTACTGCGAGCATTTTGAACGTGGCACGAGTCGTTTCCGTGATTTTTGGGATTAGAACTGCGTACAAATTACGGAAGCGACGACAAATTACGCGGGAAAAAGCAGACGATGTCACGCATTAGGCGCGCTCTGCTTTCAAAATCGCGCGCGCGCGTTGACATCCTGGTCCGTCGCCTCGGCGGAATGATACACTGCATGAGCTATTGCCGTTCTTTACTAGCAACCGAGTATATTAGGAACCTTGTGATTTTGTCGGGTAATTATCAATTTCTTTCTTTTTTTTTTTTTCGCAGCTCGACGACTGACATCACGATCATGTGAAGTTGCTAGCTTCTCGACATCCTGTCCAGCCTATTTCCAGGAATTCTGTCGGCGTTCTAATAAAACAACACTGTGAGACCCACAGACCCACTCGTGCATTTGTTTTTTTGCCTTAAATGTGCGCTTCGGCAGCTGTGCGCTTAGACATGTTGACATGAGTGAACCTTAATTATGCACACTTCGTCTTCACCCGCTAATTATAAAAGCGCTAGCGGTTTTTCGCAACACAAAAACAAAAATGCCTGCGTAAAAATTTGGGGAGAACTCCTAGAATCCCCAGTTTAGCAGGCAAAGGATGCTAAGGACATTGGGATTAGTATTCTTTATGAACTGAGCAAGCTGTACTATGTGTGATTTCCACCACATGTATGCCCATTACGCCAGAAAAGAGCTCTGAAGGAATGGCATGGTTCGCGACGTTCTAGCAGTAGCTAAAGATGAGGCGGAACTGGCGTGTAAAATGATGAACAGAAGCAAAACTGCAGAAAACCATGCAATAACCTTAGGTCACTTAATTTATGAAGAATGCATTGTACTTCGAAAGTTTGCAAACTTTCCTTAAGTATGCCTCGGGACTTTAAAGGTATTATTAGCCTAGAAATCGCCTAAATAACTTGCATTCGCAAGGAAGGTTATGCCAAAAAGCTTGGGCATTCTAATTAGGACCCAATAGAGAACTATACTATGTATACTCGTTATTTGTCAAGGTAATAGTTGTCCCCGTAAGTGAAACTTGAAAAAGATCATCACCAACTATACCGCTTGTAACCTTGGTTACTGCAGCAGGACTTAATCCCGAGTTGTTCGTGCATGCTGACAAGCGGGCCCAGTGGTTCACAGTATGCACCGCAGGGCATGTCGTAAGCTCGTGCGAAGAAATTATTGCACAGAAAGGCTTTCAAGCATAGTAAAACAGCTTCTCAAGAGGCAATCAAAAGAAAGGAAAAACGTGGAAGGTGCTTTTGTGAGCGTGAACTTTCCCTGCCAGGCGTAATTACTCCAATTTCATCCGCCCATCTGTCTCTGTACTTAAGACTACTACCCTTTTAAAATCAATGCCCACAATCTAAAATATGTGCGCCGGCGAACTTTTACGCACACCCGTGCGGAGATAAATTAGTTACGGCTACGGATTTCAATTGTTCACGTAGTGCGCAGTGCTAAAAGACAACAAAAATTACGCACATCCAAAGCATTTCTCACTTCCTGGCTCGGCGTCCATTTTAAAGCTAAAAAAAATCGCCGGGGTTGGAAAATGACTAATAAAATACGCTAAAGCAAATTCGCACCTAGTATGTTCCTGCAATAACGAAAAGCCTACTTCCGCTCGAACGGTTCGCGAGCTCGGACAGTTAATTAGCCGTTCCTGTTTTTTGTGTGTGTGTGTGCACTAATTGAGCACTAAGCCCTGGAACGAGAGGACAGAACGGAAAGGTGAACTGTAATAAATCACCTTCCCTATTCTGTCTGACCTGCTTCTCTTGGCTTGTGACCAGCTCTTCCTAAATTTATTGCCACTTTGTGCCCTAACGACATGTCTGCAGATAAAGACTTGTGTATTCCGGCAGCTTCATTTTTGTTTCCGTTCAAACCTGCTCGTAATTGTTCCACACAAGCTAAAGCTTTCTTACTATAGCATTTTAAATAACTCCACCGAACCGCGCTCGACTTCGTTCTTCCAGCAATTTCTGCTTGTCTGGTGAATCTTAAAAGCAGTGGTTAATTCACCAGTTTAGTTTAGAGCTACGCGAAGCTCGATTATTTCGCATATATTTTTTTAAAGCAGTGTCGGAAAACTGAGGCTAAGCGCTGTCCTTCTCTTCTTCTCTTATGGGTTCTCTTTTTCTTTTTCTTCTTTTTTTTTTTTTGCCTCTCTGCAAGCCCCATCTTTCCGGAATCCTCGAGGAGGTTCCACCAGTTGCTCGCACGGTGCACCAAAACTCACGTGAGCACCCATATTGTTTACAAATAACGTATCTGTGCGAACCAAGGCAGGTCTCTCGGCGTGGATTATTTTCCAACTTTTTTTTTGAGCCGCTTTTTGAATCGGATTTCAGCTCGCACTGGCTATACTGTTGCAAAAAAAGGACTTTTCGTCAATAACAGTACGTCAATATGTATCTGCTAATATTATAGCAAGCAACTTGCACGACTAGCGATTGTCGCGTGGTTTCTTCCATATAAACGGCGCTCAGTATAAAGAAAACGTTTGCCATATTTGTAGCAAAACCACGTTAAGAACTGCATTTGATTTTAAAAATACAATGAGAACAAACAAGATACGGAACAAAAAATAACTGAGCAAAAATCATTTTGTCACACACTGTCGCACAGCCGAGGTTTTTGAAATAGTCAGTGAGCGGTAACGATTTGAAGTTTAGTAAAAATCTAAACAATCAGTTTTTAAAGCAAATTTCAAGCAGCATTTCAGCATCTAGCCTTAACAGAGTGTGCGTAAGGGTACGGTACGAAATAAGAGTTGGAATATCCAACCTTATTTTACATTCTCCAGGGATCAGCGTACACAGAAGGCTACTCAAGCCTAAATGAAAGTTCCTTGGAGTCTATCAACAAAATAGTCTATAGTCTTGTTATAGTCTATCAACAAAAAAAGCAAGCTAATATATTCCCCCTGACTTCCAGCTTAAGAAGAAGCTTTTAGTGCAGCTCCCCGACAACTTTTTGAGAGTCGAAGATGGGTGATGAGGCATAAATTGATAACTTCATAGCGTGACGGTGGAGCACGCGGGAAACTCTAAATGTGCCGACAACCTTATCGAGTGATGCAGCAGTTTCCTTGCTATTTCTTTCTTGGCCGCTTTCCTTGCTAGTCAAAGGATACTTTTGGCGAGGAATCAGGCATTCATAAACCTAAATGACAGCCAGGGATACATCCTATTGTCCTTCTTTAAAACTTAACGCTTGCTCGCTTGCCGTCCGGATCTCCGTTATCTGAACCAGGAGCATTCAAACCTATTCTTTGCTCTTTAAGGTCGTTAAAAGCCGCGGAAGCATTAGTTCCAAGTGAATAGGCGCATTGTTGCGTCTGCCTAAATTACGGGTTTAGGAACAAGTTAAGCTCGCTTCGCCCATCGCTGTCACCGGGTGTAAACCTTAAACTAAATATGCCAAATAAAAGGAGGGAGATGGTAGGTCTTTCTTGCGACGTTCTCGCGAGTTCGCTTCATCGCCGTTATTGTTACCGATATTGCGTCGATGAAGTGGATTTTTATGCGTTAAAATGCTTTCAGTGAAAAGCTGGAGAGATTTCTTTTGCTTTTATCTCTACATGCCTACGTGTCTCCATCACCACATTCCTGTGACGTCTAATATTCCGCTCCACGAGATTTTGTTGGTTTTCGTAGATATGGGTTCGCTGATGCGCAGGGGCTGGGCCCTTTAAAATTCTTGTTTGCATGCGTGCCTGCGTTTCAGGCTGGTTGTTAACTTAACGATTCCGAAATATTTTTTGTTGCAGGTGTCTCTTCCAGCATACCAGAAAGGCATGGCCGTTTCTATAGTATCTGCTAAGTTGTCAGTTGATTGAGTATTTTATGAATTCATGAATTGCTTATAATATTACGTGCATTTGTACACTTAAGAAGGTTGCGGACTTACTTTCGTAATAACAGGTCTACATAATGTATATATAATGACCCAATGCAATTGGAACAAATTAAAAGCAATAATGAGAAAATGACTCGCATACTAACACAGTGCTCGTGAGATTCAGGTAATAAACACAGTTCGTGCAACCAGCACTTACACGAATGGTCTGATGAGCAGAAAAGTGACGTTTGAAGCTAACAAACGAAACATTTTTGGGTATATGTACTGACGTTGAGAAGGGCAGAGAAGTAACATGGAAAATCTACAGCACATTAAATACTTTTTGGACGCCGACATAAGGTGCCTGTCGTCAGCGTCAGGCCTCAAAAAGTGCACCATCAGGACCTTGCGAAAAATTCAAATTCAAGCTTTTTATTATATGTGATCTAGTGAAATATCGTTATCAGTGTCAGCTCAAACCTCAGCTCGATAAAACCAAACGCTTACTGAAATGGCACAAAGGCTTGAAGCTGACTAGTAATAAAGTAAACGAAGTCACGAAAAAAAGAAGCGAATAACAACAGAATTTATTTAAACAACAGTATTTTGGTACAAAACAAGATATTTTGCCCTTGGTACTCATTTCGGTTGCGCAGCCGACTGGCTTTGAAGAGCATTTGGTTTTGTGGCCACAGCTTTTCTTCCCGTTTTTGAATAATGGTACGGAGGCTGCTTAAGGACTTTGCCGCTAGCAGAGCTGACCTCTCCAGCCCACATTAAAGAGTTCTCTCTCTTTCTCTAAGGCTTATCTTGACAAGGTCACTACAAATGCCCCTATTCTGCTGAAGAAGTTGTCATGGTTCTGTGCATTGCAGAGCGGAAGTTACATGGGTGCCATAGTTTTCGTAATTGCCTTTTACGTAAATCAAGAGAGGCGTGTGAAGAATTGACGCAAAGTGTGGAAGTTCCGCCCAGGCTGTTCGGCACCTCGTAATACAAATGTTCATCGGGAGGTACCATGCCCAAGCCACTAGCTTCGGCGAAGATTCGGAGTATAGAATTTGCCGTAACAATACCACGTTTCTTGGTTCTGTGGAGCAAAAGGTCGAAAAGCGTATAGAAAAAACGAAATAGCGGTGGTGGCGTACAACGCGAGGCTGCCGAATAAGCCTCGGGAACGAGTAAAGAGGCACGCCGACTCCGCGAACCCAAAGAAACGAATGTCGCGGAAACAGAGCGTTCGCCCAGCGGCCAAGTGAGCAAACATGGGAGGCTGAGGACCAAACAGCAGCAATAGTCCAACAGACCAACGTCACATTGTCCCCCAGTGAGTGGCTGCTGTTTGGACAATCCGTGTGTCCGCCCCCGTATGCTAGCATTTCCTGAGCAATGTTTCTTTAAATTTTATCCACTCAACTGCATAAAGCACACCCAGGATTGTGATTTAGGGCTGATGCTTCTCTCCTTGTATAATTGGTGTTGCGCAAGCTGACGGCAAATAAGAAACCCGCCGGGCGAGCCGCCGACTGGCCATTGGAGGCGGACGATTCCCCGGACGAGCGTCATCAGAGCGCAGTCCCTGTCTTTTGTACACAACATCAGGAGTTGACGACGTCAGTGGCAGTGAAGGGAAGCGTTTCGTCGGACAGCCGTCGATTCCCATCTGGGATACAAACAGAAAAACTCAGATAAATAAACATGCACCTTCACAGACAGCGCAGGGGCGTACGCCATTCCAGTTGCGCAGCTTTCCTTGGTTGCTCGACGAGAGCCCGAGGTTCATGATGGGATAAAGTGCCAAAAAACAAGAACAGAGAGGAACGCATAGGACTGGGCGGCTCTGTTCTCGTTTTGCTTTTCGCGATTTATCCAGTTGTGACTGTTTACCCCCTCTCTCAACTTTCCTTGTTAGGACCAGTGGTTCCCCCTTACAGAATGCGAGTGAATGGTCGTTGCGGCTGCTTTTTTGATAGCTTAAAGGGGGCACGACGAGGAAATACAAGTTTGGTTTATTCAAAATATTGCCTCGTTAGAATCATGCTGACACCACTTTTAACGTAAACTTCGCCGAAATAAGCTGTATAATTACGAAAAAAGGGAATGGCCATGCGACCCACTAGCTCATTTCCCGCTACAGAACCTATGATGTCATACCAGCCAGCTCTGCGGTTGGCGGAGGCCGTAAAAAGCAAACGAAAATTAGGGAGAACTTATATGTTTGCCGTACGAGCTATTTGCGCTTAAATTTAGGGCACATTCTTTTATATCAGTAAGAATGGTGGGACAAACTGTGGAAGTAACAAAAGCACATGTAAAAATAGAAGTACCTATGCGTACTGCTGTTGGTACTGCGCGCACTATATGCTTCGTTTAGATGCACAGCACTGCGGGGCTTTTGGGTTGTCTCAGACGACACTGGCTGAATGACGCAAACGACGGTGTCTTATATGACCATATTTGTCCAGCGAGACCATTTTTCACGAAACGATTATTTTCTCCAATACAAAAAACAAGCCAGGTTTAAATACGGTCAAAAACAAACCAAAGGCAGAAAACGGCTTGCGCGGTGTGGTGGCGCCATCTAGCTTGACTAACGGTAAGCAAGTCTCCGCTCCCACGGCCGGACTCGACGGTGCGCGGGAGGACGAGAGTCCAAGTACTGCTGGTCCGGCCGTGCCGCTCCACACCAAGTTTAGCTGAAAGACCTGTCCTTATGATGTCATTGCACACGTCGTTCAAACACACGTTTTGGCGCGAGAATCAAAATTTTAGCTTAAATTGATTAATTTCGCAGTGAATAAAGCATCGTTTGCTGCCGGACAAGCGCTAGGGGCACTATACAACACGAAATCTTTCGAATAAAACAAACTTCTATTTTGTCTTCGTGGCCCTTTTAAGTCATACAGGCCGCTTCAAGTCGCTATTCTGACATATTAGAAAGATTCACTACGCCTTTTGCATCGCGGAAATCCTACGGAACGTTCCAGCACTCTGTGCAGATAGTGCACGATCCCAGCAGCAAGTGTTTAAACGTTGAATTTCAGTTGCTTCCAAACGATATTGGCGTCAAAAGAAACGAGGCTAACATCGTATTGCACGGAGAGCGTTGGAATTAGGTCCTCCTGTGAACGTTTGCTGTCCCCACTGAATCATGTCCAGACGAGCACTTATCGACCACTTCAAGTCCTTGCGTGAGTGATCAAGAACATCATCAACGTTGTGTCACAAAGGAACTAATAACATACCATGCCTCTCGTCAAATTAACGTTTATTCCTCCTTTACTATGCCGCATACAATCATGCTCAGCGAAAACTTTGTCTCAGAGATTCAACATCGGCATCCCGCAATTGCTCTTCCGCATGAAATGCGCGCTGGTAGAGGGTTCAACACCACCAAATTTCCTGCCAATAGAATGCTGTAGAACGTAGGACCTTGTTACCGGCAATGCAAAATCTAGCAGAATTTGCATCGCTTTCGACACCACACTGGACCACATCGGCTTCTCAAAGAGGATTTGGGTACTGCGCAGAGATGTGTCGCGCCCCCTTTTTTTGTTTCCTTCAGAACACTGAACTCGCGGACTCGTAGTGAAGAAGCCACATTTTTAACGCATCAGGCACCACTCAGGCGGAGCAGTTGCCGGCAAATATTGCAAGGCTTGTGCCACCAGACCCAACACCACCACCAACCGACCTGTGAACGCAGAAAACCCGCGGAATAGAGGCCCCGCTTAGTAAACTCTACAACTAGACCAAGAATGATAAGCCCTGAAGTACCTTCAGGCTTTGACCCTTAAAGGAGCCATGAAGACAAAACACAGGTTTGGTTCATTCAAAAGACGGCCTCGTTAGAATCATACTGACACCAGTTTTAGCGCGAACTTCGCTCATATAAGCTATATAATTAGGAAAAAAGGGAATGGCCATGCGACCCACTCGCTCAATTCCCGCAACAGAACCTATGATGCCATACCAGCCTGCTCTGCGATTGGCGTAGGCCGGCAAAAGCAAACGCAAATTAGGCAGAGCTTATAAGCTTGCAGGACGAGATATTTGTGCTTAAATTTAGGGCACATTCTTTTTAAAGCAATAACAATGGTGGTACAAACAGTGGGAGTTACGAAACCACATGTAAACATAGAAGTACTGTTGCGTACTGCTGTTGGTACTGCGCGCACTATGCTTGATTTAGCTGCACAGTACTGCGGGGCTTTGGGGTTGTCTAAGACGACACTGGTCGATTGACGCAAGCGACGGTGTCTTACGTGACCATATTTGTCAAGCGAGCACTATGTTTCACGAAACGATTATTTTCTCCCAGAACAAAAACAAGCCAGGTTTAAATACGGTCAAAAACAAACCAAAGGCGGAAAACGGCTTCCCACAGTATGATTGATTGATTGATTGTAGGGTTTAACGCGCCGACGCAACGCAGGCGATGAGGCGCGCCGTAGTGGAGGGCTCCGGATTAATTTTGACCATCTGGGGATCTTTAACGTGCGCCGAAATCTCGTACACACGGGCGTTTTTGCTTTTCGCCTCCATCAGAAAAGCGGCCGCCGCGGCCGGGAATCGAACCCGCGACCTCGTGCTCAGCAGCGCAACGCCTGCTTCCCACAGTATGGTGGCGACATCTAGGTTCAGTAACGTAAACAAACCCGCGAACGCCTCCGCTATTGCCCGGCCGTGCGCAATAAGCTACAGTAGAGTACCTCGATGCCAGCGCCGCCATGCAGAGTGGAGACACCCTTTGAACGGTTCTGTGCCGCCGCATTTGGGTCAACGTGCTCAACGCGTTGTTATTTTCGTCAGTAAACTTCGCCAGTAAACCGCGTTGAGGCGATAGTTTTACCGCGGTTTCGATACAATGACTTGCTTCGGCGGAGAGCGAGTGACCCAAAATGGCGGCGCCTGCGTATACGTGTCTCCACCCTGTACGGCGGACGCGTGAATCAAGGAACCCTAGGCTGCAGAGTGGTCAGTTCCTGTGATGTCATTGCAGACCACGAAAACGCACGATTTAGCGGGAAAATCAAAATTTCAACTGAAATTGATTAATTTCACAGTGAATAAAGCATCGTTTGTATCCGGACAAGCACTGGGGGCACTATAAAACACGAAATCTTTCGAATAAAACAAACTTGTATTTTGTCTTCATGGCTACTTTAAGGCCTTGGCCGTTTAAAAATTGCAATACGGCAGAGCCTGCACTCAGAATAAAATAAGAACAAAAAAAAATGATTGACAGCCAGATCAGTAGTAGGTGGTGCCGGGTTCTAGTTGTCCAGAAAGAAACCGAAGGGAGCAGTACGTCGTACCTGCTAGTATTGAATAATAACCATAGCCTGAAGAGAGTGATTGTCCTACTTAGAAAATATCGGTGTTGCAAGGTGTACGACAAAGCAGGGTAAACATCTAACGGTGTCAAGAGAAAATAGAAGGGCGTAGCAAAGTAGGAGCGTCTCATAGCCGGCGAATCCCCGGAAAAACACCATCGGTCGCTGGAGCTCCGCTATACCGCGAGCGTCAGAAGCAATCAGTCGTAAGAATGCGTCCAATCTCCGGCAGTGCCTTCCACCAAGTGCACCCATCAGTCGCGCGGCTGCAAAATTGAACGGGCAGGGCACAAATGTTCATTCAGCGAGACCTGTGACATGCGCGCGTGCTGTGGACGGCAATAAAGCTTTGGGAAATCGGCTTTGCTTTTAGGGCGCAGCTTTTTGGCGCCCGGTACCTGAGTTTGGCGGCAGCGGCGAAGATGTCCGCATACCCGAGTGAGTGAACGAGGCAGCGAAGGCAGAAAGAAAACAGAGAGGAGCGCCTGGCGAAAGTGGGAGGGGGAGGCGGCACACGCAGCTATGACGTAATCTCTCTCACTGCCTCCCCGTCGCACTTTCGCCATGCGTTGCCGCCATGAAGCTCCCCCCCCCCCCCCCCCCCTCCACTCTCACTTTCCCCAGACGCTACTCCGTCCCCGCCGTTCATCCGAACCACGTGTTATTTGCGCGCGAGGGTCAAATACGATTTGCAACAACATAACCGGCGGCGGAAACGTGCTGCGAGATAACGGCAGAGAAGCGCTCGCCGCCGTCCGTTCGTTGGTCACGCTATCACTTACTGATACGCAGTAGATATGCGCCGTGACAGAGAACAGTGCAGTTCGCACTGCGCACAAATTTCGCATTATAGGTATTATAGTAATAGTCAGTACTTTTTAATGCTCATTTAACCGTGATGGTCACTGGTAATTGAAAAAAAAAACATGGAATCAATTTACCAAAGTCAGGGATGCGCGAAATTTAGCCTTTTATAAAATATTAACACTCCCTAAAAGAAGCTTTCAGGACTCCACTTATACTTGTTCTTGTGGTCAACAAACAACATTTTTTGAGAAGAAAACGCCCAAGTTGCTATTCAGTCATTCACACGTGTGACCGCAGCCGAATCCGATCACTTATGGACTTTGAGAAGACCAGTACTGCGCACTTGGTTGCGGTAAATACCGGTGGTCGTGTGCACTGCTTCATTTCTGCAAGTTAGAATTCCCGTAAAGGGGGGCGGAAGGGGGGGGCAGCTTTACCCGCTCGAAGCAATGTATACAGCAAATTCTTCTCCAACGCCCCAGACGTAGATGCGGGTTTCCCTCACTGAACACCGGCATCCACATCTGTGTGCCTTGAAAGAGCTTGCCATTGGAGTGCCTGTTTTGTGTGTGGGTTCCTACATTTCCCCAAATCCCGCGCAATCAGCCAGACTTTGGCACCCCGTATACGTTGCCGCTGTCGGCGTTCGGGCACTCACTCCACTCTGCCGGATTTAAATTTCTCAGTAGCCGACCCAGCCGCGATTTAAACTTTCCTGCCCCATTTGCATTCCCTGTGTTAGTGAGAGTCTTTAAACGCACACTCAGTCAACACCGAGCTCGAAGCGGGAAATTAGCTCCCCGGTCACGTTTTCCTACATTTCGAGAAGTTTCGGAGTACCAAGACTTAGTTGGGGCACTTTATGCCGTGAGGTTGCGGAGTTACAGACGCCATGCCATGGCGCTCACCTGTCTGCTGATAGAAGGGTAGTGAGCCTTTGAACCCAGAAATCATTTTACGACAGGGTAGTTTAACCGCTCCCGTTAACGTGAGGTCGCGACCGACTGAAAGGTCTTCTATGCATTGTCGAAGACGCTTGTGTCACGTACTTTAAGTTAATCGAAGCCAAGCGTGAATGCCTGTTTTGCAGAAATCGGTTGAGGCACAGTATCTAGATAAATGCTATGCCGATTTATATAAATAAATAAAAGCGCACACACGCATGCGCATGCCCACAAAAGCACGCACGCAAGGGTTTGTTTCTATTTTTCGGATTTTTAGGTTATCGTTCTTGTTCGTTAAGGTAACTTACGTCATGAACAGCGAATTTGTTGATGACGCGGCATTCTAATGACAGCTTTCGCTTTAATTAACACCTGCTACACGATACATCCTTTTTTTATCAAACGATACCAGCGATCCATCCCTGCATCGCTAGATTGTTTAATTATATATACCCTGAGTAGCCCTCGGAAGCAGCTCTTCTAATTTTTTTTTTGTTTATCGAATCCCGTGACTTGCTATTTCAAAGCGTATTGTAATGAGTACAATAATACTGCGACAAAAATATTTACTTTTGAATGCTATATTCGAAGCCAGTTTCTTTTAATTCTTCGCTTTTTATTCGATATAAACATTTCGATATGCCGATATCTTCGCCAGAAAGCACGAAGCCTACTTATAAATCCCGATAATGTGAATATCCTTTTTTCCATCTTTGGTGGTTTGGATATGTTAGCCATTTCTGATTGGAGCTTCTTGAATTTCTCTTTCCTCTCTTTAACAGTTAATTCTCACACTGCCCATGAATCGCATCTAAGGATCAAGATTCAGCGAATTACACACACACACACACTTAGTTTTACCATCTATCCGCAAATACATCAATTTATCCTTCCTAAAACAAGAGCAAAACAAGAAGCCAAGGAAGTGGGTGGGAGGCGTGGTTAAAGCGGTACCATCGTTACGCTCGCAAGCCGAGAGGCCTAATGAATAGGCGTGTCCGGAATCCATGGCCCGTCATGAGAGCTTCCCCGCAGAGGCCTTGCTCGAACAAATGGTAGGCGGGTCACGATCCGAGTGATTTTTCACGTGAACAAGCGAGCTTGTCGGCTTCGGCTGAAAGGGTCTCACTTCCAAATGCCCGGCCGCACTTCCGAAAGCAGTTTCGGGCTGTTGTTGTTATCGTTCACCATCCCCTTATTTCCTCCAAAGATCTAACGCGTTTGTCGAGGGGAGTTGGTCACGTGGCTTTCTTTGTAGAATGTGTGCTCGGGCAATCTTCGTAGGCGGCGGCAGCCGGAATCAAGCTGAGAAACTGCGCAATGACCTGAACCAAGAAAGTGGTTTTCCTTTGTGCCTAATGTATCCATGGCGTTTTGTTACTTTTTACTTCATAAAAATATAAAAGTTTTTTTGCGTGTGTGGCCCAACCAACCACAAAATTTTTAGTGGTTCTCGTGTGTAAAAAAGGGACGTAGCTGATAAAGAATGCTTTCGCGTAACTGTTTAGGATTTGTTCATAGTTATTTGAGCGTGTAACGTCTACAACAGCGCTAAGAGAAATGTTTTTTTTTACATATATAATCTGCCCCTCCATATGCCGGACAGCGAAAAGCAATATATACAATGCCAATTACGACATGCAATACAAATACGGTACAAATAAAACACTGCATCAAATGTGTTGACAGAGCAAGCTTAATTTTGTAGATAAAGCTGCATATAAAATTTTTGCATGCGCGGCCACCACACAGCTCGCCAATTTTTACGAAACGATCGGAACGCGAAGCTTACAACTAAAAAAATTAATTCATCTGTTCCAGCGGGCCACCAGAGCCGCGGACCTGGACTAAGGCGGCCACCAATCTGCTCTAAATTTAGAAAATAAAGATTTATTTCCTCCTCCTCCTCCCCCTATTCCGGTCCTGCGAAAGTGGATGACCAGCGAAGCTTTTTTAAAAACGCACACCACATAGTGGTAACACAGAATTTATGTCAATAGTGAGGAAATTTTGTTTCTCTTGAGCGTTGGCGGCAGTCATCTCTGAAAAAGACACATACATGCGCCCACACACTTTTGTTCGGACTGTACTATCTTATGGTGCCTATTATTGATAACTAATCCACTCCAAACCTTATCAGGCGCACACTACGATCGCGCAGTACGCCATACATTCACAGAAACACAGCTCCGACTAGAGCGGACACATGCGTTTTCTTTTGTGCTTTTGTTGTTGGTTCTTTCACTCTCACTCCTTTGGGGGTAGCTCCTGCTCCTACGCGAGCAGGGGATCTGCTTTTGGTTTGGTGGTAAACTTGGATCTTCTACGCTGGCTTTCCGACATTGCGCTTTCCCGCGCGCGCGGGGACGCCATAAATTCTCGGACTGGTGCCATAGAGGCTTTGCTGAAAATAACATACGCCTAACATGCAGTAAGAAGATTTGTGCACGGATCATTTAATCAGGGTTCAATTTTTGTGTGTTGGAGAGAACGAGCCGAGCGAGCGAGCGAGAGAGAGAGAGAGAGAGAGAGAGAGAGAGAGAGAGAGAGAGAGAGAGGAGAGAAGAGGCTATTTATTACATGAAAAACGAGAGGTCTGACGGCATCTTGTCGCCTACAGGCTGCTCTGCGGGGATTGGGAAGAGGGAATGAAGTAGGGCGGAAGAGAGACGGCAAAAAAGGAAGAAAATAGGTAACGACACAGAATACGTTGAATATTTATGGACTTTATTAACACACACACACACACACACACGCACGCACGAACGGAAAAAGAGAGAGCGATAGAGGGGGGTACAAAAAGAATGCGCGAGAGAGGCCTACTTTATGTATAAATATTGGGGCCAATCCACATGTAGAAGGTAATCGGACCGTGTTCGCGTAAAGCGACCAGACGTCCTGATTTAGGCGGGACATGTCCCGGTTTTGCGGTTGTGGTACCGCTGTCCCGGCAGCCTGCTTGTGGGACAGCGTTTCGTCCCGCCTTCGGCCGAAACTATGGAAGGCGGTATCAATCCCTCGGTCAAGAATGAAAAGCTAGAGAAATGGAAGATCCAAAAGAAATCGTTCGAAAAACTTCAAGAAAACAGCCCAGACGACGGGACTAAGCACGAAACACACAACACAGCGCCTGTGTTGTGTGTTTCTTGCTTAGTCTCAACGCCTGATCTGTCTTACCAACAAGCTTACCAACTGTTTCACCAACAGTGTGCCAAGAAGCCGTTCAGCACACCCTTCTGCGTTTGAGTAACGGAGGGTGAACCTGCTTCAGCACTTGTAACAAATGACGTGCCATGCAACGGTATTAAGACAACCGTCGAGTACGCCGTGTACTTGCGAGACACAAACAAACCAGTGCAAAGGGTTGACGAATAAGATGTGGACTGCGAAGAAGACGCAGCTTCATTTGACCACACTCACGGCAATGCTGTTTCTTAAAAGGACCCTGCAACACTTTCGATAAGCACTTTCACTCTTTCCTTCGCGTCTGGAACCACTGTGAAAGCTATAGCTATCGCCAGCACGGAGCGGCACTGCGTGATTTGCTCGTCGCACCAGATACGCCTTCCATTTCTGCTTTGTTTTTGCGGGTATTTTTTTAAGTTGCTATCGAAATGCGTTCATTGTTGCAACTGAAGAAAAACTAGCCAACAGCCGCTACATGGCCTTAGTGACATAATTCTGGCCGTCGAAGAACGTCAAGACCAGGAAAGATAGAAAAATCTTTTGATCGAGTTTACAAGTTATCTGACGGGCATAGAGTAATTTTTGGCTGAGGTACTTTGCTACCCCCCAATCTAAGTACTGGTGTGTTGAATGACTACGTTCTGCAAGCATTTAGGTTTTCAAAAAAAGTTGAAAAAAAAGTTTTGCAGGGTTCCTGTAAGGTGAATCTGCGCATGACGGGTGAGCGGTGCTACAAGACACATCAGCAAAAATGAAGAATTAACGAGGGCAATTCATTCAAGCAAGACGTGTCAGTTACTTGCCAAGAAAAAAACCTCGAGGACCAGGCAGGCCCCATGGTGCATATGTATAACACAAAGTGCAATTTGTCATTTAAGCTATGTGCCACGGTCAAGACATGCCAAGTAGAAAGACAACAGTTCCAAAAAGAAGTTCATCGACATCCCACACCTGGTAATGAATGCACACTCGTCATTGTCCTGCGTTATGCAACTCTTTACACTATTCATTAAAGCTTAATGTGGCACAGGGTAGCATAAATCCTCTACATCAATTCTGAACGCTTCAGAGGTTCCGTTGTCTAAATCTCCCATACTCTTGACAACTGCTGCAGAATTGGGGACCAGGAACGGATCACTGACATGCAAAGTGTCTAAAAGTTTTATGAGAAACCCTGACAGCCGGCTGCCAGGTTCCCCGTTCGGAGACAATAGCTTTAAAGGGAATGACCAGTTTGTGCGTCTTCTAACTGAAGAAGATGTCAAGCTTGGTTCCCTTTTGTTTCTTAATGGAAGATGCATGCCATACGTTCTAGAGTGTTGCTATGCAAAAGCGCGATAACCCAATCCTTCAGGCTTTGTGCCTTAACAGAAGTAGAGACAAAGTTTTTTGCTACAGCCGGTGCTGGCTTTCTAGAAATAAACACCTTCAGGCATAACTACAAAATGGCCTTCTTATCAGCCACAGTCACCTTTAGCTGCGACGACACCAGGTAGTCCACAGTTTTCTGAACATTGGCCGACTTCCGTTGCCTGGAGCCTCCCCTTTCCAGGACGTCCACACCTTCGGTGATGCACCGAGCACGAACATCCTCAGGCACTAGGCGGGAAACTTGCCTCACCGTTGCAAGTTTTTCGGGTGGAGGTAGGGTTGGCTCAAAGCCGAACTCAAAAAGCGTTCATGTCAATGCAACCCATTCCCAACCTTAGAAGCGTTGAATAAGTTTACGCAGCCGTTAGTGCATTTAAGAAGAAATGAACACTAATAAT
Organism: Haemaphysalis longicornis; assembly: GCA_013339765.2. Classification (NCBI taxonomy): domain Eukaryota; kingdom Metazoa; phylum Arthropoda; class Arachnida; order Ixodida; family Ixodidae; genus Haemaphysalis; species Haemaphysalis longicornis. Next base: position 29,689,425 of record CM023456.1, read on the forward strand.
AGTAGTTTTATTCGGACTCAGATCGGGTGGAGCCAAGGGTAGATCGCTGCAAAAGGCGCTCACGTCATTGTAGCCCATACCCAACTTTAGAAGCATCCGGCAAGTTTACGCAGCCGTTATTGCATCTAAGAACCCAACATATTTGTCTAGACTTCGTTTCACCGCACATATCCGGTCACAACACCACCAAAACATTCAAAGCAAACACGGCAAAAACAACGGGAGGCTGCGTAGTCCAATTCACCGGCTCATTCCACTAACGAGGGGAGCGCCGAGTGGTGGCGCCACCCGTACAGCTGCCTCTCACTGGGTGAGGGCCCTAATAACTTCCTCCTGCTCACCAGCATATTAAACGTTTGTCACTCTCTCCCTCGGTAATGACGCTGGAGATGCGTCATGATATACGTAGGTACATAGGTAAGGACGGTTAGTGGCTTTCCTAAAAGAAGGGAAGGACCTCTTCCTCTCCTTCCAGTTACCGCCCATTGCTTTGACAAGCTGCCTGTGCAAGCTCCTCGAGAAGATGATAAACCGTAGGCTCGTGTACTTTCTTGAGTACAATGGTCTTCTCGAGAGCTGCCAGGCAGGCTTCCGGGCACGGCAATCGACAAATTATCAACTGGTTGCATTACAATCATACATTAAAGATGCCTTTATACACAACAGTACTGCATGACCGTATTTTTTGATATCGAGAAAGCTTATGATACGGCATGGCGTTATGGCATTCTTGCAGACCTAAAATCCTATGGTGTGACAGGTAACATGCTGAATACTCTTTCAATTCCTTTCTGAACGAACATTTCGTGTCAGGGTCGGTTCGGCACTTTCAAACGTTCACGTGCAGGAGAATGGCGTGCCTCAAGGTGGCGCATTGAGCTGCACCTTGTTTAAGTTAAGATGAACTCTCTCCGAAAGGCATTGCCATCAACTATCTCCTTCTCTATGTATGTATATGACTTTCAAATATGTTTTAAGTCATGTAACATATCCATTTGTGAACGTCAGGTCCAGCTTGGGGTAAATAAACTTTCTCGCTGGGCAGATGAAAATGGATTTAAACTTAATCCTTCTAAAAGTACCTGCGTTGTATTCTCAAAAAGGCGGGCATCCTGCCCGATCCCGACGAAAAACTCTTTGGTGACTCGATTCCAGTAAAAAGAGAACACAAGTTTTTGGGTGTGGTGTTTGACGAGAAACTCTCATTCATACCCACATAAAACGACACAAACAAAAATGCCTAAAAACAATGAAAAATTTCTAAAAGTCCTGTCTCACGGTGCAGACAAACAACTCCTGCTTCGACTTTATGCCGCGTTGGTAGGGTCAGGGTTTTGGACTACGGAAGCGTTGTGTATGGGTCAGCCACAAAAACAGCACTTAAAATGCTCGACCCAGTGCTTCACTTGGGGCTTCGCCTGTCTTGGGGGTGCGTTCCGTACCAGTCCTGTCCACAGTCTTTATGCAGAGTGCGACAAATGGTGCTTAGCGTACCAGCGAACTTATGTTGACCTCCTATATGCCTCCAAAATCTCATCAATGAATAACCATCTCTTTAAACCGGTTTTTAATGATACGTCCACAACTAAACTCTTTTTAAACCGCCCATCCATTCCTGTTCCTTTCTCGCAGAGAGTGAGGGACGAGGTGACTATTCATGACGTCTCCCTCTTAGACACATTCAAATCATCTCACACTGATCTTGTAGCACCATGGCATCTTCGTCCTGTGGCATGTGACTTGTCTTTCGTACAATACAATAAGAACAGGACACCAAGAAGTGGGATTTTGCAGCATTTCATGCATCTGCAGAATAAATACAGGGCTGCAGAGTTTTTCAGCGATGCATCTAAAACGTTCACTGCAGTGTCTTGTGCTGCGCATGGTCCCAATTTCGAAGCATGTAGAACAATGAATGTTAATACAAGTATTTTCACGGCAGAAGCATATGGCATATTTTTGGTTGTAAGTCACATAGTTGAACATCATATTCCTACATCCGTCATTTATACAGACTCGCTGAGCGTCGTCCGTGCATTATCATCCGGAAAGTCATCAAAAAACCATGTAATTAATCTTGTCTCCAAAACAATTATGGTAGCTTATTCCTCAAACCTTGGGGTGACTGTGTGTTGGGTGCCAGGCCACTCTGGCATTGGCGGTAATGAAGTGGCGGATGAAATGGCCGCCAATGCTGCACTCCGAATACAGTAGACATGGCAACACTACCTTACACAGACCTCAAGCCACACATTAGACAACAACTCCGTAAAACTTGGCAAGCAGGCTGGAGCGAACAGACAGACAACAAACTACACGTAATAAAACCACACTTGGGACAATACACTACTGACTCACACAACAGGCACATTGAAGTTACCTTAGCTAGGTTACGGATAGGCCATACGCATGTAACGCACTCGCACCTGCTCACGGGATCTCCAAGACCCCTGTGTAGCAGGTGTGGGGAGGGCCTATCCGTAGTCCACATACTCATACAATGCAAGGCACTTGACACAACACGACACAAACACTCAGAGAACTCTACAGACAACATATTCCCCTACACCCATCGTTGTTTCTGGGTGACGATGCCATGGTTTCTGTGAAACGCGTGTTTAAGTATTTGTCAGATGTTAAGTTTTTAAACCTCATCTCCTATCATGCATAATCAAATCTGCCCTATACACCAGCCATCACCATTATCTTTATCGATCTTACTATGTCCAGTTTACTCTTTTTATACCTACCTTTGTGGGAATCACTTCTTTTCATTAAATAACTTCTCTGGCGCTGTTTGCCCTCGTCGGCCTTGCGCCAATAAACACCAATCATCATCAAGGACGGTTAAGCCTCGCCGCATACCATATTCATGATAAATACCATGACAACCGATCGTTAAACAAGTGCACATATGGAGCATGGCGATGGGCACATAACAGAGAACACTGCAGGGGAGGATCAAGGAGCGCATTCTTCAGCTTCTCTCATGTCCATGGTGAAAACAGCGCATAAAAGACGAAGACAGAGAAGGGAAAACACAAACACGAACCTTCTCTGTCCTCGTCTTTTATGCGCTGTTGTCACCATGAACCTTCACCAACTTGCCCAGATCGCCGCACTCGTTCTCTCAGGTTGTCTCCCGATTCAGGCGCCCGCCTCTGGCCCTGCATTGGTCGCGATACTGAAAGAAGGCGACAACCGCAAACAACAAAGGCATCTTGTAAGGCGTCCCCACACTTTATTCAGACGCATAATAATCGTAATCCGACACATGTAGCCCGTAAATGTCTCCCAAATCAGTGTCCGCCCCCTCACACCTATGCGCGTGCACGCACAAAAACGCATCCCCCTCATCTCAGAAGGTCGGATGCATGAATTTTCTCTCTACCGAACCCTCGCAAAGATCCTGGTCCCTGTCCTTTCCACAGCACAAGTTTTATGCTCGTCCTTGCTTATTCCACGTTATCGTGGCCCCGTGGTCAGTTCTGCCGGCGCAGGTTCAGGAAGGCACCACCGGACGTGCAGGCACCTGCAGTACGCGTATAAAAGGTGGCAGTGCCCTGGAGCCGCCACGGTCGCTCTCGAGGAAGCGTAGGTGCGGAACCAGGGAAGAGGCGACCAAGCACCGCCTGTGAGTGATGCAGCGCGGTGCTCATGATTCCATCAGAAGTGCTCGGCCGTACCGCAGCGCTGTAGTCCAGCACGCGAATTTTTCGCCCCACGTAGGTGGCGCCGTAGGTGGCACCACGCTCACCTCGGCCACCTCGAAGCCGCGGACCGTGGAGCACATCTCACAATAGAGGGCGAACAAGCTGCAGTCGACGCCAAGACGCAGACCCGTGAATATGAACCCGTTTGACGGCGTGGCCCTTTTTCGAACCTGGACGTATAAGGCATGCTTCGAACATCCGCGATTATCGATCGACGTCCCGCAGCAGCTGAACCAGGTGACGCACTTCCAATTCATGTTGAAGAGGCGGGAGTCGGTGGCGTTGTACTCGACGCCTGGCGTGATTACGAAGGAGCGGCAGCGGCAACACATCTTGCTGTTCGAGTAGACCAAGTAACCATGCAATAAAGATGAAAAATTACTTCTAAAAAGTAATTAAATTACATTATTCATTACTTTGCAAGGATTTTTCTAACATTTATATAAATTACATTAGAAATTACAGGTGGCCGAAAGTAATGACATTAAATTAAACAAAATGGCAACCATCTCCACTCCGTGGATGATGGCGAGGGTGCGGAGTGCGGAGACTCGAAATGACATCCGAGTTGCGCCCCGACCATCATTGGATTTGAGCCATGAGTTGCACCTGGATTATTCCCTAAATTAAACTGCAACTCAGGGCTCAAATCCAATTTCGCTCGATTTTCGCTTGATGGTGGTGAGCGCACGGATGGACGCGGACGGACATTGGGAAATCCTAAGGTACCCCGCACCGTTACAGGAGAGGGAGTAAGCCGTTTGACTGTCGGGTACTGAATCACGGTCGTAGCCCAATGGGTAAGACGACTGACGCTAACTCTGTCTGGTCTACCAGACACGGGCTCGAATCCTGACGGTGCCTGTGTGATTTTTGCGATTGTAAATGCTATGCGCACGGACGCGGATGGACATTGTGCGGTCCCAAGGTGCTCCGCACATAAAATTTATCACTCATGCACTTCTAACTCATATGCACTTTATTTACGCATGAAAAAAAAAATCACTATCTTCCCGTAGAGGAACCCTGAGTAGTATGCGAAGCAGCCATGGGGAAGTTCCCATTAGTTTTCAGTTCGATAGCGGCGTTGCGGGAGGAGAACAATTAGAGCGGAACGCGCGCGGGCGTCATTTATACCGCGGAGCAGCGGAGCTACAGTGGCGCCCCCAGTGGAGTATGCAGCGGCTACCGGCGCGTCTGTAACCCTAAGCTGCTTCGCATTATCGCGGGCGGAGCCGCAGGTGTTGCCCATTCGGTGCGCAATACCGGAGACGAGAGGAGGAATGCCGGAGAGGAGAGCAGCGTCGGAGAGGTGAGGAGGAATGCCTCGCATATTACTCAGGGTTCCCCGTACAGGAAGATGACTGCGGTTGAACGCGAAGCTATCTCGTGATAGATTTTTTGATTGGCAAACCCCTAGGGGCATCCTGCCACAATCATCATCAGTGGTGCCTGGCCAGGCATGCGCAATGGGGTGTGGACGCCGCACAACGGCGCGCACACAACGGCGGAGGAAACAGGCTCGACCATAAGCTGCTCTGCATCTAAAACGCGCCTTCATATATCACCGAGCTCACACCAGTGACCAGTGTAACGAAGCCTTAAACAAAATCTGCACGTTTTTGTTTAACCCGACTGACTGTTACCACGGCATTCCCGGTACGCGTGAGAAGGGAACGAAGAGGCACGAGAAAGCTGGCGGAGCTCTCATCGAAGCGTTGTTTCCTTCGCGCTCGTTGAGTTCCAATGCCCAGAGACTTTCTTGGCATTGGAACTGTACTTGGTCAACTGTTCTTGGTAAACTTTTTGTTCCGTAAGAGAAGCGGACAGGCTATATCGTAGTCAAAGTAATTTGGAAAGTAATGAGTAATTTCCCCGACATTACTGGCCTGAAGTAATTTATTACATTACTAAATTGCCAACACTCAAAGGTAATTCATTACTTTACTCATTACAGCAAAAAGTATTTTAATTACTGTAATTTAATGACAGTAATTTCATTACTGTCAAGTCTGCCGTGCAATCATACGGGGGGGGGGGGGGGGGGGTTCGGTGCAGGGCCGAGCGTAGTAGCACCAGAGCACTTCTTGAGGTCTGAGCTCGGTGCGCGAAGGCTGGTAGTACACGTCATCGGCGCAGCGCAAGGGGCTCGAGGTGGCTTCCAGGAAGCTCACTGTTTGCCGCAACGCCGAGCGGACGATGTGTGGCGAGGCTGCCTGGCAGTCATTCTTTGCCCGCTGCTAAGATCGAATGTCAGTCGAAGTTGACATTGGTTCCATTGCTGTAGAGGCACATGTTCGGAAGATTACCGCCGTGTCCTTCAGAGCGGAGCTACAGCGCGTGTGCCTGTTTCTTCTCCTGCATGTCCTCTTCTGCTTTGTGGTGGTTGTGGTTGTGGTGCCAGAACATATGGCTCATACCCACACAGTGGGATCGGCCAGGAAAGGGGCGCTCACCGAAGTCTTCTCACTTGCTGCAGCACTGCGTCTACTCCTTCATCATGGCGATGCACACGAGATGCGGCCTTGGAGGTAAGCTCCTACACGCTGACTGTGAATCCGTGATTATCACTTCCGCTGGTGTCTGCGTCATTGCCAGCGCAATAGCTACCTCTTCGGCCTGTAGCGTCGAGACTATTGTTGAGAGTGAGGCTCGTGGCGTGGCTATCCTTCTTCATCACAGTCGCTACCATAGCTCCTCGTCTTGCATAATATGCGGCGTCCGTATAATAAACCACATCGTTTGAGCCGTCGTTTTTCTCCAGGGCTCTAACACGCGCCTCTCTCCGACTCTCGTGGAACTGCGGGTGCATGTTTTCTGGGCAACAGGGCCACTCTGATGTTTCGGCGTAGTTCGCGAGGGATGTCTACTGTGGTTTCAAGAGGGCGATCAGGGATGTTTATGCCCAGTCTTAGCAGAAGGGGCCCTGCCTGCATCCGTCCCTGCTAGCCGGTAGCGCTGACTGAGCAGGTGGCCCTCAGTCAGCTCGTCCACAGTGTTGTGCCCCCAAGCTTGAGGAGACGATCCGTGGAGGTGTAGGGGGGCAGACCCAGGGCTTGTTTATACGCATTTCGCAAGAGCGTATCTAACTTGTTCTTCTCTGCCTTGTTTAGTAGTGCATATGGCGTCAACATAGCAGATTCTCCACACGACGAACGCCTGGACGAGGCGAAGCGTATCCGCCTACTTCATGCCTCTTCCCTTGGTCGTGATCTGACGGAGCATGTGGGCAATATGACAAGTCGTGGTACCAATTTTCTTATCATCGTGGTTTTTGCGCAATCTGCTTGAATTATCATACCTAGAATCTTCACTTGCGGAGACGGGGTGATGGTAGCACCGTCCAGAGGGATCTCCATCGAAGGGACATATGTTTGCCTACCGCCCTTTCTGCGCACTAGAAGCAGCTCAGATTTTTCTGGGGCGCACGAGAGTACACAGTTCTTAGCATACTCGTTCACGGTATCAGCCGCCATTTGGAGGCGGTCCTGCATCTCCCCGACCGAGCCCATACCGGTCCACACCGTGATATCGTCGGCGTAAAGACAATGGTGTAAGCCCGGAATCGACGCCAGTTGTTTAGGCGGGCCGATGAGGGAAATGTTGAATAGGAGGGGGGACAGGACCGCTCCTTGTGGCGTTCCGCGTCCGCCGGTGCGAGTCGGTTGTGTCTGAATATCTCCAATCTTGAGGGTGGCTTGGCGCCCGGAGAGAAAGCCTCTGACGTAGGGTGTATGTGCGAATGCCACACCCGAGCTCGTTCAGATTAGGGAGTATGGCTTCATGGCTGACGTTGTCAAAGGTCCTTTTTAAATCTAGAGCCAGGATGGCCTTAGTGTGTGGGTGTTGGCTCGTTCTAGTGATGTCCCTCCTTCAGTTGAAGCAACACATCTTGCGTCGACAGGTGCTGTCGGAACCCGTACATGGTCGTGGGAACTGCTTTGTGTCTTCGAGGAAGTTCTGCAGGCGGTTGTGCACGACGTGTTCGAGCAGCTTCCCGATTCATGAAGTGAGGGATATTGGCCGTAGGTTTTCGAAGCCGAGATGTTTGTTTGGTTAGGTATTAGGCGCACCTCAGCGGATTTCCATTCAAGTGGGATGGCTCCTCTCTCCCAGCCTGATTGTAGTAGCCTGTGAGGGATGCTATAGAGGGTTCGTCGAGGTTGGCCAATGCTTTGTTTGTGATTTGGTCCTGACCTGGTGAGGTATTTCGGCGGATCTTCTGAAGCGCAGCTTTCACCTCAGCCGTGGTAATGGGTGCATCCAATTGCGGGTTTGGATCTCCCTTGTAGTCAGGGGCCGCATAAGGTGGGTGGGTGCATGGACAGGTATTTCTGCTGCAGTTTCTGAGCAGATCCTTTTGGGATCCCTCAAACTTGTGAATAATGGTGTTGATTTTCTTGCAGCTGCGCTTTTGTAATTTGTCGGATCAATGAGGTATCTGAGGAGTTTCCATGTTTTTGATGCGCTGAGGGTACCGCGGAGCCCGTCGCGGAGCTGGAACCAGTTTCTGACTGCGGAGCTCCGCTGCGTATTTTGCGGCCTGCTCAGAGAGTTTGGCTATTTTCTTCTTGAGTTTTCTGTTGTGGCGCTGACGCTTCAACCTACTGATGAGGCTACGGCAAGCCTCCCACAGGTGTAACAGCTTGGGATCGACACTTGGAGTCTGAACAGTGCTCTTGACTTCTTGTGTTGCCGACTTAATGTCTGTTAGTATCGAGGAAGCCCATCCCTAATGTAGTTGATTCTGAGGCGGATTGGATCTCTCGCTGCTCTTGGAAGTTAGCCCAGTCCACGATGCGGGTTATGTCAGTATATGCTCTCTACACCTCCCCAACGATAGTGGTAGCTATAATTGCGTGGTCGCTACCTAGGTATTCCCCGGTGTTTTCCCACGTGGCTTGAGAGACGTTTCGGCTAAACGTGAGATCCGGGCACGTGTCTCTGGAAACACTATTTCCCATTCTGGTAGGTGCAGTCCAGTCGGTGAGGAGCTTCAGCTCGTGCTCTTCAGAGGAAGCCATTAGTTCGTTTCCTCGCTTATTTGAGTAGTGGTATTCCCATACGGGTGGGCCGCATTGAAATCACCCAACACTAGCAAGGGACAGGCATCAGCCACCTGTACTGCTTGCTGTATCACACTCCTTAATTCCGACTGCTTCCTCTTAGGCCTGCAGCGCACGTTAAGGATAAAACTTCATACCAGGAGGTGACCCAATTCTACAGGCTCACCAGGCTTATGCTACCCGCTGGCCACCCCTCCCTCAGCAAGGCAGAGGAGCGCTCCTGGCGTCTCCTCCAAACCAACAAGTTCCCCCACCCGACCAAACTCCACTTATTCTGGCCAACAATATACTACTCACAGTGCCAATTCTGCAACGCGCCCTGCACCCTTAACCCCTCACCCTTAACCCTGCACCCTTAACCCCTCACTTTCCCCGATATCTAATCCCTCGATTGAGCAGTGGGAGGAAGTACTGGCCAGCTCTAGCCTCGAAGAGCAGCTTCGGCTGATCCACCGGGCTGAGGCGGCTGGACGCTCCAACGGGGTAGTTTATTCTCTCTCTCTCTACTCCTTCATGTTCATACGATTATAACCATAGATGGGAAAATTACTTCTAAAAAGTAATTAAATTACATTACTCATTACTTTGCTAGAATTATGTAAAATGTAATTAAATTACATTAGAAATTACAGGTGGCCGAGAGTAATGACATTCAATTACTATTACTTTTCAAGGATAATGAAATTACTTTGAAATTATTTTAACAAAAATTCATCACTCATACACTAATAACTCATATACACTTTATTTACACTCATGAAGAAAACACGCCTTCATAGCACCGGGCTTACACAAGTGACCAGTGTAACGAAGACTTGAACACAACCTGCACGTTTTTGTTTAACCCGACTGACTGTTACCACGGCATTTCCGGTACGCGTGAGGAAGGAACAAAGAGGCACGAGAAAGCTGGCGGAGCTCTCATCGAAGCGTTGTTTCCTTCGCGTTCGTATAATTCCAAAGCGCAGAGACTTTCTGGGCATTGGAACTCTACTCGGTCAACTGTTCTTGGTCAACATTTTTTGTCGTAAGAGAAGCGGGCAGGCTACATCGTAGTCAAAAGTAATTGGGAAAGTAATGAGTAAATTCCCTGAAATTACAGGCCTGAAGTAATTTATTACATTACTAAATTGCCAACACTCAAAGGAAATTCATTACATAACTCCTTACAGCCAAAAGTAATTTAATTCCTGTAACTTAATTACTGTAATTTCATTACTGCCAAGTCTGATTATAACGCACACACAGACGCTGTTGGACGAGTGTTGAGAAAGCGGCTAATGATAATATAAAAATTATATAATTATGGGTAATTAACTTCATAAAAAGAAGAAAAATAAATGAAGAGAATTGTTGGAATGCGGGGCAGCGAAAATCGGGGCATATGTCAACCAAGTCCTCCAGTGGTCGTTATCAAATCATAAATGTAGGCCTAAGATTCCTTTTATTTTATTGGCGAGGTTGCCGGAGCCGCGTAAAAGTGGCGAGACAAGGCAGAAGATCTGCTGCTTTCTTGAGCTAAATGCTCGCACGTTCAGGGAGGAGGAGGTAAAGCTTTATTAGTATATATTTAATATATGATACTATATGATAATATATGATGATAATATATACGATATGATACGATTAATATATGATTAAAGGGAGGGAGAGGCTGTAAAGCCTCTCTTGTGTGGGTGGTGTTCCTTAGTCCGGGATCCCATTGGTCCAGGCCGCCGCCCGTGCCCGCTGGACGAGAGCCCGCTGAGAGTCCAGGTCCGTGCAGCCAGACAGGGGCGCATGTACCCAGAGTGCAAGAGATGAAAGCCAGAATAGGGGTTGAGGTTCCTTTCTTAATTTCGCCCTTTACTAATATCAGGGACGGTTATTTTAAAAGTGACGAAAATGTGGTGGGACGGCATACGCATGTACACAAAACGAATAAGATTTTGTTTTTTGGGAAAAACGCGCATCATATCCCGTGCCGATAGCATACTGCGGGAATCACCCAGCCGCTACGAATGTCTGCAGCCGAACAATAACTTCACAAACAATTTCGTGCTTTCTTTTCACTCTTTCACGTGTATGGATTGGTGGTACCTTGGCAGTGGCGGCCATTAGTTCATTAGTTCAAGATTCATAAGCTATCTCAGCAGCATGGCAAATCGTGAACTGGAATGAATCGTGTTTTGTTTCTCGCATTCGTTCGGAAGCCCAAAACCCCCGGTCAATACGCTCGTCAATAGAGTATTGCCAAATTAAAATTCCAAGTGCATCTGGTAATTATTTGTATTTTAACGGCTTCGCTCAAAGCTTGTGCCAGCTTCCTTGTAATTTGAGTGGATATCAGTGTCAATCAGTTTTGAAAGCCAAGTTTCACACTTAGTCTAGTCTTACATGTCTCTCCAACTGCACAGAGGACGCGAAATATCCTTCCGGGACTTTCCAGACGATGAAACGATTTTCGGACTGCCTCCGGTGATGAAAACCCTGTCGGATAGTTTCTCGTGGCGTAGGTGTCTGGAGGCTCAGCGTTTCTGGAACGAGAGCATTCAAGAAAAACACAACGGACGCCCACGTCGCCATATTTAAGCGAGCTTTTTTCAAGCAAAAGCTATTCGCCTCCAAACGTTGCTCCACTTTCACCTGCTTCAACTCAAAGCTTTCACGTAGGCGTACTCTCGTATAAGCTCCACGCTTGGAACTTCTCGTTTAGCCATGCAGCGTTCCTATCAGCGGCAGATTCAGGCGCTGCCGTCGAAAAAAGAAAATACATCGCTGCATTTTACGCTTAGCTTGCAAGATCCTTCCTTGCTGCGCAATTTCCAATTTTCCGCACCCACATCGTTGTCGGGTTTAGGTTTCGCACACTTCAAGCAATATGGGAAGCGTAGAGACCTCGCATGAAGACAAGGTCTCAGAATTTAATAGCACTGAAGCAAGGTGTTCAGGGGTTGGCTGTTGTATTTTCTTTCAGAATTTTTTTTTATCTGAGCGTATGCTTCGACCGTTTTTGGTTCAGTCCGCATTCGGAATATTTCAAAACGGTTGAGGATTTTGGCGCAGCTACGCTCTATAAGTTGTTTCTGTTGTAGATGTAAGGGATATTTTGGCAAACCCTTGCCAAGGCAGTAAGGTGACGAAGTGTTTTCTTGGGGCCAAAATGGAGGTGCGTAATTCGTTCCTTTCTCGCGAAAGCAGGCGGCGGTAGGGGGGTCCTCAGTCCAGGAGGCTCTGGCAAGAAGTCGTCAGTTGCACCCTGAAACCGAGCTGGTCACCCAGTCGCTGCTAGCGAGATGGCCCTTCCACTGATCAGCAATTGGGGCGGGAAAACGGAAGGAGGTGGCAGACTTCGGGTGAGGTGGCACGTCCATGACGTGTGGCATACGGCGTAAGAAGGTAAACACCCCATACCTAACGAACAGGTGCTGGGGAGTTATTCACTTACCGTGTGTGCGTGCTTGCGGATAGTCCAACCAAAACAAACGACGATAGTTTTGAACAGCAGAGCTGTTTAAAATTGGAGCTTCAGCTTGGTCCGTATTCGTTCCCATAAAAAAATACCAAGAAAAAAATACTGAGCGCACGTAAACGCGTGCCTTTTAAGGAGTACCAGTGTCGTCCAGGCTTACGCGTGGGTTTGTGCCACGCGAGGAGCTCGCAAAAAACAATAGCAACAAAAAATACTGAGCGCACGTGAGCGGGAACCTCTTGATGGGCGCCCGGCATCGTCCAACTCGACCTTTGAGAACATCTCTAGGCCAGCGTTCGTGGGCGGGTGGTGGTTGTGGTTTGCGGGAGAAGAAAATGAAAGGAAATGCACTGGGATATTTTGAGCTCGGCAGGGAGCTAACCTGCATACAACCCAGTGCAGAGGAAGGGAAGTAGAGAGGGAGTGACAGGATAAAGTGGAGAGAGACAGAGAAAGAGAGATAAAGGTATAAAGAGAGCTTTCAGTCCTAGAAAGCTGTCAGTCCGGGCACATCAGTCAGTCACTGCACTCCGGGCTACAGCCGCTGCGTGAGGCCGGTCGTCTCCAGGTAATGGAGCAGATGGGCGAAGACTTCCCGTTGGGTTGCCGCAGCGTTCGTGGCGTGATCTCTCACGTGCTCTCATCCTCGCCAGTTCCCGTAGGTTCGCGCCTGATGTGTGGAGAACTGAACGGCTCGCGCTGCAGACGCCGAGTTCGCGAAGCCGTTTGCCGCGGGTTCTAGCGCGTGCTAACGCGGTCCACTTTGGGAGAGATGTGAAAGCCTGCGGGCAAAACTATCCGGGCCTGCCATTCATGGAGAACTTTAAGCGGCAAGTTCAGAAATTCATGTGAGGTGCAAAAGCCTGGTCTCCAACGAAGGGAGAGGGGCCGCCAGCTCTGCTGTTTCTCCAGCCTTAATTGCACCAATATTTTTAGCTTTGAGTTCTATCGTCTTCTTACACAAATGACGGGGCAGCGTTGCAATGCTAGGGAGATCAAGGATGGTGAAGTTATTTCATGAAGCTCTGTCATGACGATCCTTACAGTATACGGTGATGTATCAGGCGACACAGCCAAGCAACATCGCTAAGAGGGCGGACGAAACGAGGGCACGGTCCTTGCACGTCGCTAGACTAGAGGCAAACAATACGAGGAATTGGCAGAGGGCAGAATATGTGTACCTAAGCGTGGCTCCGCCAGCTCGCTTTTCCCAGCTGAGCTCATCACGCTTTGGTGACCCATTCGTACTCTTTCATACTGTGACGCTCGTTAATTGGTTAGTCACAACTTATATTAAGGTGGGTCCACGCAGAGCTTGGAGGGAAGGAGACACACTGAGGCGGGCGAAAAACATTAACAATTAGTTTAATAGGGTGCCTCAGTGGTGCCGGCTTCCTCACCAGGTTAGGCGGAATCGTTCGGGTTGCAGGGGTGGTCAATCGACGACGGGACGCCGACGGGCCAAGTGGGTCTCGGGGCCAGGAGATGGAGGCAGTGCGGGGCCGGTGGCTCGAAAGGTCTGCGCGGTGAATCCGAGGGCAGGAACGGGAGGCAGTACCGGACCGGTAGTTCGGCGAGCTCGGACTGCAGGCCGCGGTCAGGAAGGGGAGGCCGGGCAGGACCGGTAGCTCGGCGGGCTCGAGAAGTAGACCGGGGCAGGAAACGCAGGCAGCGTGCGGGCTTTTGGGAGGGACGCGCTTTCGGATTGCTCCTAAGGCTGCGTCCGAATAGCAAGACAGTCGCCCCAAGTCTAACTTCGATCCCCTCCGTTCGCTCCTCTTTATCTCCTCCTCCTACTACTACGTCTGAGTAGCGGCGGGGAAAAGGGGGAGAAGGGCCGGCTTCAAGCGGCGGTGGACGACGTGGCTGTCTGCCCACCCGCCAATGACGCGTCGAGCGGAGGGAAGCCTGGCTCCGAGGCAAAGAGGAACCAAAGAGCGAAGCGGCCGCGCGTTCCCACGGGAGAACTTCCTGCGGCCAAATGTATTCCATCTGGTTCGGAGTAGCCGGGGCACACACACGACCGTCACAATACCATCGTAAGCTTGCAAATCATCAAGACAGACTTAGAAAGCAAAGCACTAACAAAACAAACCGGGATTCCATTGCGTCAAGACGGTTACTTGAAAGTCGCGAAAAAGAAACTGTCCTACATGAGACAATACACGCATCGTACATGAACAAGAAGAACAATAGTGGCTTTAACGGTTCTTTCGTGGCGTGCGGGACAACAAACTCCCAACGCGGCGGACGCAGCGGCGGGGAAAGTGGGGGCGAGGGGGCGGAGGGCTTCACTCACGGAGCACACTAGAGATGGCGCAGCGAATTTTCCCAGCGTTTCCCGCGCGTAAGTGCCTGCTCGCCGCCGGCAGTGTCGGCGGTGCGGATTTGTCGCCTGCTTTAGCGACGGTTGTTTTGGGCCTGTTTTGGTGCAGCTTCGCGTCCATTGCACGGCTTGGTTAACTTGTTCAAAAGCACCTCCAGGGTAACCCGCACCCTACGGAATTAAGTGGTCGTACGGCAAACATACGTTAAGGATTGGTTTGTAGGGCGGGAAAACAAAATGTACAACCCCATACAGACATCTGGCCGCTAGAGAAACGCTACCTTTTGCGCACTGCTTGCCACGAATGGGACTCCGTTTTCTAAATTGGTGATTACCAATTCGGTTGTGTTTTAAGAGGTTGTGGAAGAGGAAGAAGAATTTAAGAGGTGGTTGTGTTTTAAAAGGCGAAAGTAGCAACTGCTTCGGATAAATAGCTATTATAAAAGTTCCCTCAGCTTTCTCGCAATTCTCAAACTTACTAAGCTAACTAGTTCAAATCGGTATAAATGGGAATCACTAAGCTCACATGCCGCATTGTTTCGGTGTCTGCGCTTGTGTCGCGCAGTGGTGTAGCCCCAAGCTAGCACATCAGGGTGGCTAGGTTCTGCTGTCTCACTCTTCGAAAGACGCTCCTCTCCGTTTTCTTTCTCCCGACTCACGGCCGGGCTACATCGGCGGTGTCCGCCGCTCTAGCCCGGCCGTGGCCGACGCTGCTGCTGCGTTCGGGACGCCGCCCCCCGCGAATTCCAGGTAACGGCTGGCATAATCTCTGGTTTCACTTTTTGTAGAGCCACGTGTGTGAATTCAAGGGACGTCGCATGGACAATTGTTGTGGGTGTCGTTTAAAGCTTTGCTTTCCAACCACCTTCACCGCGTGGATTGGAGCCATTTTTTTTTTATTTTCAATTCTTTCTGATCAGTTTCTAAGATACCAACCAACGATCTACATTTGCCGTATTATGGAGCTTGTGTGGGTTAATTTGACTGATTTTGCTTTTATTATACCTATATAGGACTTCAAAGGTTGATCCCATATATGCCAATTGAATGCACTGTGCGAGGTGTTTCTTTTTTCTACGTTTTATTTTTTTGTATTGTAAAGGTACCAACCAGCAAAATTCTCACTAGATATAACGATTAAGTAGGTTACTTTGCCTATATGTGCACATAATTTTCTGTTATAAGGTATCACGTCATAATTGTGTCTTTTCATTGGGGTAATCGCAACAGATTGCTAATCTATTAATAAATGTTTCAAGCGCATATTCATGCATAATTCTGTTTCGTATTTATGCCAGTATATTCATTACAAAAAAGAGAAACAATGGTTAGCACATGATGTTGCTGCGAGGCCCCATAAATGGACAGGCAATCTCAGGACGTTGATTCTCTATCAAGGAGGTCTTCCCGGCTGAATAAGGGCAAACGGCTTAGGTGGAGCAACAGCGAGAAGACTCATTATTTCCTCCTGCAACTTAAGGCTGCTGCCGAAGGAGATTAGAGCGATTGCTCGCTCCCGGTAATCCCCTAGCGCACCATTGAGGGAACACTCCTGGGAACCCGCGCCGCATGTTGTGTTCCCCTTTTATTCCTTCTCCACCTTACGCTCCCGAGATTCCGAACTCCGAATATTGCCGCTGCTTTCCAAGGAAAAGAATTTCCAACTTCACCTTAATGAGCTTGGAACTTCATGGCGGAGCGGCTTAGGTGGCTACACTCTCGTGGTCGCTGCCCCCGTATAGCCTCGCGTGCCGGAGAGGACAATGGAGGGCTTAAGTAACTGGTCGTCGACGAGCTCACGAATCTGAAAGGTTAATGTTTTACCCATTTTTCCACCACGTGCCGCACCGGTTAGATTGAGACGCCAATGGTGGCTTGGCGTGACGTCGTTCTGGCCAGCTCCTTTTCTGTGTAATAAACATAAAAAATATTGTTCGAGGCCGAATGGGTGGCGTGTCCTTCCTGTTATTGACCGATTCGTGTACATATAGCTACGTTGTGGTACTCTAATCTATTTTCTCTTCAAGTGCATTGGACGCATATAGTATATAAGGCCAGAATTTTCCGCAAATCTTCGTGTATGTGTGAGGCGAGTCTAGCAAGGACTGTCAGTTCAGTTGTTTACATTTTGCAAGCCACGATTTGTATAAGCAGGCTAAGCTCGACGAGAACTCATCGAAGCTGCACGCTGAAGCTTTCCAACTCTTTCATTTTTCTCTTCACTCTTCCAAACTCCACATCGACGTTTATGCCTTCCTAATTACCAGCGCTGCCAGGGCTCAATATCGACCTTTAGTACACCCCCCAACCCCTTCCCAGCGCTGTGGAGTACAGTGGCTCCCGCACAGGGAAGATTGAGCTATCCTCTCCCCCAATAATTTTTGCGATGCGATCAATATTACCGATCGACCGATCATCACGAAAGTCCACATTTATTTCCCTGTGTCCCACTTCGAGGTGCCACAGCACTCGCTCCGGAGGTATCTGACCTGATCCTGCAAGCACGCCACCGAAGAACTTCGGTTTAGGCATTGATGAATGGTATGACGGCGGTACGTGCTGTATACGCGCTACAGAAATATCTTCAGATATTTACTCAGGCAGGGGACCTAGTCGCAGTGCATGTGAGCAACGTTTTATGATTTAACCAGAACACTTTAAGCGTGACAAGAAACAAATCTAGGCTATTCTGAGCGCTTAAGTTAAACTTCAGGGCTCTTGCACGGGCTTCATACGATGTGCCGTCTGGTGTGGCTGTGCCAGTCTATCTGTACATCAGTGAAGTGCATGCTTCTAGTTCCTGAAATGTTCCGCCCGCATTCAGGATTGCTACTATTCAGCATGGCGGCAGGACAGTAGCTGTTCGTCGTTTTGCAAATATTTTGTATGATTCAGTCCTTTTTCTCTCGTAAAGTATATCAGAAAGCGGGGACAGCACGCTTTCACCGTGCGCGTTCGTACACGCATTGCTCAGTAATATATTCGGACATGCACACTTGCCATCAGCACAACACCTGTGGACCCCCGCAGCCTGCACGCACAACTTCTTTCTACAACTTCACCGCATGTCCTGCGACCGGGTGCACGATAAAATAGCTTTAGGAATAATGAAGACGGATGCACGCGAAATCCCGAAATCGTTTCAGGCATACACTATAGTCAACAAAAAGTGCCCCCGTCGACGATTAGTAGACGATGCCAGGACGACGCTTGGCGCAACCGGAAGAGCTCGAGAAAAGTGCCAAAAGCTGGAAATATTTGTTCTAGAAGCGTAAACGCTGCACGAAGGATTTCGGGATTTAAAATGAGTGCAAGAAAGTTGGGACAAGCTGCCCTGCATAAACATGAGTGCACTGCCATTAGTGAGAAAATTGATATTAGTCTCAGATTTCACTGAGCGCGTGACTTCACGTTTACGCTAGTTTCCTGGCGTTCTTCTCAACGTACTTGAGAGCCCGTTTAATGAAAGCGTAGTCACCGTTCTGAAAAAAAAAAAAAAAAAAACTGGGAGTACGACTCACCCGCGTAAAAGGCAAATGAAGAAAATGTGATATCCATGTGACTGCTGCCTCACATGTTTTCTGAAATAAGCTCCCCCCCCCCCCCCGCCCCCCCTTCGATATAGAAGTTCTTAGAAACAGGTACGCCACTGCACCACGCAATGTATTGCTTATATAGAGTAACACACGTTTACGCAGCCTTAGCGAGCACCTGCAATTTCTTTTCTGCAAAATGAACTTTTTACGCAGCGATGCGTTCAAACAAACTCAATCACGGTTGCGTGTTCGTATTAGCTGTCATCAGCCAGAAAGGAACTGCGTTTGGAGAACGGTCCGCGTAGGCAAATACATGCAGCTGTGAGCGGAGAAAGTTTGGGGAGGTCGAGCGAGAGAGGCAAACAACTTGGGAAAGTACAACGGCAAAACGCCAGTGGTAACGCTGTACCATGAGGGATGTCAACGACGGAGCAGGAAATGTCAAACACATCCAACGCATTTTCGTCGAACGGAATGAAGTCCTCATGGCCCAAGTCCCCACTCAGGGATGCAAACAATAGGAACTTGCGTCCCGTCAAGCTCAGCGAAAACACAGCGCGGGTGTTTGCTTAGTGATGAATGTGAATTGCTAAAGGCTGGTTTCCTGATACGCGTGGGAGGCTTTGCCGGCAGAGCGATATTAAAAGCTACTTGACTAACTTTAGTAATTATAATAGAGGCTTATGGGTACTTTTGCTGCAGGCGGGCGGAAGCCGAAGTTTACTTCGACTAGGACTGCATTCCTTGAAGCTAAGGATGATCTAACTGTTGTTATACAAATGCTCCATGTTTTGTAACTTAACTATACTTGAACATAAGCAGATTCAAGCAAAAACAAAG
Organism: Haemaphysalis longicornis; assembly: GCA_013339765.2. NCBI lineage: Eukaryota > Metazoa > Arthropoda > Arachnida > Ixodida > Ixodidae > Haemaphysalis > Haemaphysalis longicornis. Next base: position 29,708,357 of record CM023456.1, read on the forward strand.
TTGGGAAGTTGCTTTTCCCTGCATTCGAAAAACGTTTTATTCCAAAGTGGACTTCAATGTGCCTATTTTACCGTACTACAAGTAAAAGGATGGGGGCACCTTCGTGGTTTCTTGATTTTTTATTGGCGAAAAATTTAAACAATGAAGTCGGCTGATTCAAACGAGGCCATAATGAGCAGGCCGATATTACTGGGTAAATCTCGATGTTATGCGCTATCATTTATTTGCTTCGGCCCTGACGTGTGAAGTCTTGGGAAGGTACGGTATCCTTCATTAACTTGCACTATACAGATGTTGCGAGAGGGCTAAATTAAATAGCCTTGCGGCTTCTAGGCTAAAGCTATAGCCAACAATTTCTGCTGGACGCACACGCAAAATAGGCCGAGTCAGTACCAGTACTTGTTCTTAGTAGCCGTTGCTGGCATGCATTATAGAGTTTCATACTAATATATACTAGAGTAAACTCTGGCCCTATTGTCCGGGTGAGCCGTGCTTCAGTGAACGTGGAGTCAGGAACCGCCGGAGAAACGTTCCATTTTTGCGTGGCATGGATAATTAACCCGCTCGATAGTTGGCTGCAGCTGCAAAAATTGCAATATTGTTAGTAGTGTTTGATCAAGCCAAGGGTATATCTCTCAAGAAACTTATTTGTGAGGGATTTTTGTAGACCTTCATGAAATACAAACGAGAAAAAATGCTGGCCCTGTTGTTTTTTTGTCTTCAGAAGTGACAAGAATCCAGGTTGCAAGCCAGGCCAAGTAAGAAAGGAATACTGTCAGCTGTTATGGCGGCCGGATTGGCGAAGCGGCATTCGAGCGAGTTTTCCCTCTAGAATAATTAGTATGAAACTCTATGAACTGGCATACCTCAAGCTCGACCGCTGTCATCATTTGCCCTGCTTGTATGCTATGACAGGCCCCTCCCCCCAAGGGAACAAGCCTCGCAACTGGGTGATTACACAACGCGACCAGAAAAGATTTTTTTGTAGCGTGAGCCGAGGTTGACACTGGCCGAGGTTGACCAGTTTCGCGTGGCTCCTGGAAAGCCGTGCTGCGCAAGCGCGGCACGTGGCGGCCCGGTCCACTTGATCATGCGAGGGGTGGCCGGGTGTGGAACCGATGGCTCGTGCGTCGCAGCAACACCGGCGTGCGCCTGTGGAACCACACCCCACGCGTCCAGCGTCTTCGCCGACCTCCATTCCGCACGTGGCGGCCCGGTCCACTTGATGATCATGCAAGGGGTGGCCGGGGTGTGCTAACGGATGGCTCGTGCGTCGCAGCAAACACCGGGCGTGCGCCTGTGGAATCCAGCGTAGCTGGTGGCGATTGATGACGCTGCGCCGGAGCCGCTTGATAAATATACATGTGTCACATAATGCGTATACCGTGTGTGTGTGTGTCATTGAAGCAGCAATAAGCATGGTAATCAAGCTAATCCTAGACAACCAGGAAAGCTAAGAATAACCAGCTGAACCTAACTCACGCTACGTATATCCTGGCATAGCCGAGCTAAGCCACTGCTATTTTTTTTAGATGCAAAGCATCTCTTAGTCGACCCTCCGTCGTCCGGCGTCCGCACCTCTCCTCCTCTGATAACAGCTCTGATAACGCCGCTCTCTCTCCCCTCCTTCTCTCCACACCACCTGTGCGCTAGCGCGCTTGCTCCTCCTCTCCCCTCTGCACACACAGCTCTACAATCACGCGCATGCGCGCTGCTCCTCCTTCTCCACTCCCTCTGACTGTAAATAAACCCGTCCGCGCTCCGCTCAGTTGCTTCTTCGGTACTGCGCCGTCCGATGACTGGAAATGGACGCCAAAGATTCCGTCAGCGAACTGGCTGGCAGATCTTCAACTAGCGCCAGCCAGCACGCTGTCAGAACCGCGAGCACCTCCGAAGACAAGGCTGCACAGAGGAGAGCTCGTGACGCCGAACGTAAACGGCAGCGTCGAGCAGCGGATTCCTCGCTTCGAGAACGAGAAGCCGCTTTGAAACGCCAGCGGCGAGTAGCTGATCCAGATGGCGTTCGGCAACGTGACAACGCTTCGAAACGCCAGCCGTCGAACAGCGGATTCCTCGCTTCGAGAACGAGAAGCCGCAAAACGTTCCCCACTACTCGATAAATAAAGAAGACATTTAATGCGTTACTACACGTGTCTTTACTCTAACAACCAATTAACACGCTACTACTCCACGGCTTTGCATCCCCTCAGGGTTCCCACGTGGGAAGATGGTGTAATTTTTTTTACGGAACGCGTCGTCGTCGCTGGTGTCAGAAGAAAAAAACCAAATAAAGCAGACTTCATGATCTAGTGAATGCAAAAGCATAAATGTACGATTTCGGAACACATATGCCGGTATTTTGGGCACTGCCATAGTGTCCCGAGTATCTGGTGAAAGTTGCGCCGCTAGGTGAGGCAGCAGTGTGAGTGCGATGCCCGGCGCGGGGTGGGCTGAAATAATCGTCATCTTTCTTTGCTTTTGTCAGTGCATATCCTGTTGATCAGACTACTAGACCGCAGGGTAATGTTCAGCTTTATCCTGTGGACTTTACCACGGTGTAGCTCGGCCTCATTCATATAAACTGACCTAAGAATGCCAAACCACCCTTATTTACAAAAACATGCGTAGAATTGACTTGAGAGAACGTTTTACAGTAAAAAATTCATTTTGGTGAAGAAAAGCGTAAATGTGGGTTTTGGAAAGCAGGCCGGGTAATTTTGGGAAAAACCCTGCCCACAGTGTCCTGGGGGAGTTTTATCAGAGTCAAATTGCGCCGCCCATGTTTTGACACAGAAGGGATGCGAACATTATTCGCGGGGGGGGCGCACATAATCGCATCTTTCTTTGCCTCGCGGGCCCCCGGGGTTGGCCTATCCTACTTACCCGACAAACTGGTTTTAACGCGCCCCCCATTTTCTGTGACTAGACCAAGGGTAATTAAAAGCTTGACCCGGGGATTGAAACCCACGGTTTGTGCCTCAGACACAATGCGGAGAAAACTTTACCGAAGAATCCACACCACCCTTATTTCCGCAAAACTTTCCCCCCGGTGCCGTTGACTTGCGAGAACTTCTAAACAAGTTCAACCATTCATTGTTGGAGCCTCGACAGCTCCACACTTCTGGGGCATGCAAGCCGGCCGTCGTGCCAAAATGCGAGAATACCTGCTGCGCCACTGGATGCCAACTAGGCAGGGAAACGATTTGATCAGTGCTCAAATTGTAACACCACCCCATGATTTCGTACACAGAATGATGCTAAACATTATTCTGCGGTCTGGCGCACAGAATGCGCAGTGCGTTGTATTTCCGCCTCGCTGGCTCCCGAGGTTGTCGCTCAGGTAGTTTCTTTTCTCTGGCACAGGATGGCGCTGTCGGCAATGGTCCCAGCGGCGTTTCGAGGATCTTTCTCTCTCCCAGAGCAACGCACCGAAATCAAAACGCTACCACTGCCCAAGAACATGGACCCTAAACTTCGCCTTGAGATAAGACAGGCTAGAATTAAATATCTCAGGAGGAAATTTCAACACCACGCCAACACAGTCTACACTAATGCAAGCCTAGGAGACCACTCCAACTCTACGGTGTTTGTAGTAGACTGCATACCAAGGCGACCTGCAGGACTGCCTCACAATGATAAATATTAGCATCGAGGAGGCCTAAACCGGCGCCATTCTCCTGGCAAAGGAGAAAAGAATAATCGAGGACTGAACGTCATTTCAGACTCCAAGGGAGCCATAATGAACATCACGGCCGGAAGAATCCCTGAGGCAGTTATAACACATCCTTCCCACTAAACGGACGAAAACCCACAATCTAAAATGGTGTCCAGGACACGAGGGGCTGGAGGGTATTGAGGCGGCAAACAGGACGGCGAGACACCTAGCTTGCCGCGCCCTACACGACCACTCACACCACTCCCCACCACCAGAACGATACAGGCGGAACAGCTTGCCAATCTCAGACAGAGCAGGCAGACAAGGAGCTCAACACCCACGATTCGCAGACACTATGCGAATACGAACAACCCCTTCACTCACAAGTCACGTTTTAGCACTAATGTTTCCAAATAACATATGAAGACCACTGCAAGCGACGCAAAGAAAAGTCCACGCTTTCCCACGCAACCTTGGAGTGCCGGACTCATATGGTCGCAGACTAACCACACCAACCTACTACCGTACTAGAGACATGGGAGGAAGCTCCGGCTAGTTCAGCCATACAGGACTAGGTAAACTTGGTCCGACAAGCAAGGCAGGGTGCTGTTGATTAAGGATTCCTGATCATGGCACCCCACCCACACGTCTCCCTCTAATCTTTCTAACCTTCCCCTTCCCACACTTTCTAAAATAAAGCTTTTCCACTGCTACCAGCGGCGTCTGTTTTGTCCATTTTATAACGACGAAGAAAGGTTGTTGAGGGGGCTGAGTTCTCACATAGAAACTATATTTGCACCGTGAACAAATGCAACAGTTCAACCTACAAATGCAGCGCATAGCTAATATAGTTGCTACGTGTTGTAAAAGAAAAGAAAACTTGTAGAAAAAAAGAAGAAAAGGCAACACAAAAAGAGGTATACAGGACAATGAGTGAACTACTTTTACTCAGGCTTGACACTGACAGTCTAATCCGCTGAAGGAGCTTGACTGCGTATAATCCGTTTCACTGAACATCAGTGTGGTTTTTCTTCCGGGTAACAGCTACGCCACGAAGACGTTCGTTTATACAATCAGGAATTATACAGAGCCGTTCTAAGCCAACACTTACTCTAAGAAGATTAAACAGGGTTCGCATATAAAATAGGTGGCGTTTTGTTTTTTCGTTTCTTTGGAGATCAGAGAGAACTTTTTCAGAGAGGTGCTTCGGAAAGTTGCGGTATGACACTTGGGCCAGGGATTAGGTCAAGCGTTAATTAAACTACACCGAGCTAATACTTACTCACCCTAAGCAATCTACAATGTCCGCATAAAAATTGAAGTCTTCGAAGTTTCTCAGGGAACCTGCATTTCCTGAAAGTGTGTGGAAGCATATGCTAATGCAAGACTTAAAAGCACACACAAAAACGAAAATGGGTATAAGTTCGGATTTTATATGTTGCGAACGCATTTTTATCAATATTTTTAACCACGTGCTTAGCCAATTACTGTGCCGCGTAAATGTCACGAGCGTTTGAGGCGCTATTCACTAAGATGCAAATAAGGGCAGTGTCATCTCATTACCAAAACTTCCTGGGCGTCGAAGCATGAGGGGGTGTTGTGAAGGGCTAAGTTTATACCGAAGATGCTAGTATTACAGACAAATCTTTATCGTGGACATTTAGAGGGACCACACCACAGCAAGCCCACGCATATTTTCGTTTACTCGTTTACTTTGTTCTATTGTATGTTGCGAATGCTCGTCGGCCCGAATTTTAGCTAATTCATACGTCTATCGAGGGATTGATCCTTTATTACATTCTGAGGCAAGGAAACGGTTCGATCTGCTCGAAGTTTAAATTTGTTATGAGTAAGCAGCAGCTCATATCTGCGCAGTGCCCAAAGCCTAGAGCGTTTGTGTTCTAACTACATAACACTAGTCAAGTGTGGAAACGTTAAGTTATACCGTTCGCAGCAGTGGCAGTTACTTCATAACACAGTAGATGTTAAAAGAGCAAATACGGGTACTACCTCCTTGTCATCATCATCAGCCTAGTTGTGTCCACTGCCTCTCCCAGAGATCTAAAGCCACGCCTAGCTAGCTAGCTGATCAGTCCATGCTCCCCCCCCCCCCCCCCCCCCCCCCCTATTTTCGTAGCTCATCTCTCCATAGCGTCCTCGGCCGGCCACTATTGTGTTTTCGGTCTATTGGCAACCACTGTGCTAAACGGATGGTCCCTCGTACGCATGGCGTGGTCCACCCATGCCCATTTCATTCGCTTAATTTGACCTAGAATGTCTTCCAGCTTAGTCTGTTCCCTAATACATGCGACTGTTTTCCTATCCCTAACACCTCCGTGTCTTGCCTTTACCCTTGGTTTCTACACCTGCCTTCAACCTCCCCCCCCCCCCCCCGTCTTGTCTGCCCTCGGAAAGGCGACCTCAACCACATGACGTATTTCAGATGGTTCTTTCCTAAATCCCTTCATATTTTCGAGCAGTGGGAGGCTGTCAAGCGTGTTCAACGCCGGTAGTCCAAGACAGAGCCACGGACTGGGCGGGAAGGGTGGGATCGGCTTACACCATGTAGTCGATTCACGGGTTTTAACAGCGATGCTGTTTAAGCTGGTGGTTGGGCCGGCAAAAATGCGCAGGAAAACATCGTCGAGAGATGACATCATCGCGAGGACCGTGCCTCGCCGCGCTCGGGGGTGACTCGTGTCGCCACCTGTCGGGACGCGATACAACTGGTACAAACACGGCTTTGGAAACGCGTCGCGGGGTGGCTCGCTCTATCGCTTGTTGCGACGAGTGGGGCAGCTTTGACTGTTCAAAGTAAAGAATTACCGCCAAAATGAAAGAAGCCAGAAGGCCGAGAAGCGATAACGTTAATCAACTTCTTAAGTAGCGTCTTACACGCCAGAGAACACTAGTCGAACGGCGCCCACCGAACAAGTCCAAAATTTTTGAGCAAACGCTCGTACCGTTGCGCCCGCCGTCTACTCTTGGAGCTTCACCGAAAAGCCAGTGGGAACGCGTACATTGTGCATATTTTAGTGACCGAGTGTTCATTGCTCCTTAGGGGACTAACGAAGACTCCACGCAGAAAACTTGACGGAGTACCCAAGCACGGGCATGCATAAACTTAGCCGAACCAAGAATAAGCTAGGTGGAGCCGCCAGCTTCGCTGTTTGCCCAGTCTTCGCGTTGAAGCTGTCCCATTTTTTTTTTCGTCTTCTCGACAATAAAATTGCTTCTATTTCCCCCACCCTAGCGTCCTTAAATAAAGGCTTTTAGAGTATCGGCACTCTTATCTCTCATTGTTATGTGCCGCCAGGATTTTCATTGGTCGGTCAGCTCCACGTGATATTTGTTTTTCACCATTTGGGCTTTTTCATCCTTATCTCTCTTTCTCTTCTCTCTCCTCTCTCTCTCTCTCTCTCTCTCTCTCTCTCTCTCTCTCTCTCTCTCTCTCTCTCTCTCTCTCTCTCTCTCTCTCTCTCTCTCTCTCTACTGCGCGGACGCTAGAGCGTCCGGTCACGACCGGTTTTGTTGGTAGGGATGGCAACACTGCAAGCCAGAAACAAAATGGCCCCCATGCGCTTCCGGGTGCACGAAGTGGCGGTACTCTTAAACGTAGCTTATTTAGTGATGCTACCCCACCCCCATCCACCGCCACCAGAACCGTCACTGGAAAGACGACGCATATCGAGACGTGTTTTTTTGCAACACAAAAAACAAACAAAAAAAACAATGGAGAGTATCAGGGAAGATAAATGTCAGCTCTACTGACTTAAACGAACAAAAACTGAAAGGGCCACCGAAGTTTTCTTCCAGCTTACTTCAAACCATATGGTGCAGCCAGCGTAATTGAACTTTGTTTAGCCTAATAAGAAATTTGCTCTTGGAAATAAACCACCTGGAGCTTGTGCAGTAAAACCATAAAATAGAATTACGACAGTTGATTGATCGTACGGTTTAACGCGCTCACGCAACGCAGGCGATGAGGCGCGCCGTAGTGGAGGACTCCGGATAAATTTTGACCACCTGGGGATCTTTAACGTGCGCTGAAATCTTGCTTTTCGCCTCCATCAGAAAAGCGGCCGCCGCGGCCGCCGCGGCCGGAGTCAAACCCGCGACCTCGTGCTCAGCAGCGCAACGCCTTAGCCACTGGCCACCGCGGCGGGTGATTACGACTGTTGGTGTACGTTTAATAAGATTTTGATACCCCAACTAATTTACTTGCAACCAGCAACAAACGTACGTTTAAATAGCAAAGCGTGATCGTGAAAACGACGTTGCCAATGAATTTCAAGTTTAAAATATTGGGATCGCGTTTTGTTGGGCGCGGATTCTGTATTATAGAGAAAAAAATCTGCTTCTGAAGACTTTGATAACTATCTGAACTATCCGCAACTAAAACGCTTTGTCAGCGAAAAATGTGCATGGCACAACATTAGAGACCAGGAAATGTTTTCATTGAGTAACTTTGAATCCTGAAAAGTTATTAATCTTGAAAAAAAAGGAAATGAACGAATTCATTAGATGTATGTTCTCTCTTCCAGGCGATGTATTTTTTTTTTTTAATATTGCTTTCTGCAAAAACCTATTTCACACTTTGCAAAGGTCTGTATCATAACAAGCAAATCGCAAAAATAAGGCTACACTAAAAAGTCCGGTAAACAACTCAAGTGTAACATAACGCAATCACGAACTTCTAGCCCGCATAGGCTGTTTAACCAGTGAGGCGGCACAAAACGCCACTTCATAAATTATCCGTTTTCCCAGTGTTTCCATCCCGCTTTTGTCGGCCCTGTTTTCCTTGTGCAATTATAAATTTTCCTTTCTCATTCGTAAAAGGGTTCAATCCGTCCGATGCCTAATTGAAGGGACGTCCCCGTTATCCCACAAGATGGACCGTTTATTATTAGATTGTGAAATAATTTGTATGAGGGTTGACGTGAAAGCCCTGGCTTGCCGCAGGGTGAAAAATTACGGCGGTTTCAGCTCTCATCTCGCCGTCTTATGCGATAGCGGGCCGCTAGCGCCTCAATGTTGCCCGTGTTTTCGGCTAGCAGGACTCCCCCCGGGTTCCCGCCGCTGGTTGTTGCTGTTCCGTGTTCGAGGTTAATGAGGACTCAAATTATAAGTATTGAAGGCTTAGCAGCAACGCGAGATGTAAACTTGTATAGAAACGACATTCCTTCGTTATTTGCGGGTTTGTGTAAGCAGTCTTATACCCGGGCCACACGTACACGAAAATGTCATTAAGTGATTAATGCCTTAAGTTTCAATGCCAATAATTCGCTGCTACACGCAAAAATTTAATGCCATTCGCTCCAATGTCATTTTTTGAGGAGTTCCGCACAACTCATTCGCCTTCACGAACGCCTTAAATCTGGCTACTCTCGAACGCGATGGCCCATGGGCACAAAATAGAACCAACGAAACTCTCAGAATCAGAGTATGGACGCGGAAACGTATACCTGAACTTCGAAATAAGGCGATTTTTTGTGCCCTCTTGGTGGCAGAGTTCTGAAGAAGGCGAAGTTTACTAAAACAGCGGCAAAAGGCAGAACGTCTTGTTACTTGTTGTTTTGAATATTTCGGATTTTCCTACCACTGGCAGGCGACGGCAGCTGCTGAAGCCACCTTAAGAAACAGCTCACGCCATTTTTTTTTTAGAAAACACTCGTTTTCTTTCACAAAAAACATTTTTGAGCGTTCTAAAAAGCTTTTCTTCGCTTTAGAGACTTCTAAAATATGAGTGCATTTCTCTTTTTGGTCATTATCACCATCACGCCACACACATTTAATAGGTGTCTTCGATTTGGCTGCACTCGCTGCACTCATTCAGGTAGTGCAGCACTCGCCTCTTCGATTTTCGAGTGCAGCGCCCGGCGCCTGCACTTTTCTCTTCGATTTAGTGGCGGTGCAGAGAGTGCAGGATGAGTTCACGGCAGGCGTTGCGCTGCTGAGCACGAGGTCGCGGGTTCGATTCCCGGCCGCAGCGGCCGCTTTTCTGATGGAGGCGAAAAGCAAAAACGCCCGTGTGTACGAGATTTCGGCGCACGTTAAAGATCTCCAGGAGGTCAAAATGAATCCGGAGCGCTCCACTACGGCGCGCCTCATCACCTGTTTTACGTCGGCGCGCGTTAAACCCTACAATCAATCAATCAATCAATCAATCAATCAATCAATCAATCAATGAGTTCACGGCTTCCCTGCACTTCCCAGGAAGGAGGTGCAGAAGCAGACGACAAAAGTGTAGGTGCCTGCGCAGAACTGGCTGAACTCCTTCTGAACTCATGTAGAAAGTGCAGGCCAAATCGAAGAGACCTGATGTCTGCGTTTTGACGTGTAGCACGGACCGCCCAAATAATGTAATTGGGTTTCTTCAGGCCTTAAGCACTTAATGTCATTTCTCCCGCCCGAGTGGCACGGGTACTACACTGTGTGCTACCGTATCCTCACGCTTTGTTTTCATTTCCCCAAGGAGGCAAATAAAAAAATGCTGCGGCTTAGCTCGGCTAACTATGTATATGCAAAGCAAAAGCTTGGCTTAGTCTGGCTCAGTCTTGGTTTCGCTTGGTTAATCTTTGATGAAGCTGTGTTGCCGACCACGGCTCAAAGCCGTTCGGTCCCGTGCAACGCTTACAGTAATAGGCCCGGCCTCGCTTTCATTCCCGGCAAACGCGGCGTTCCTCTTTGCCGGGCGCAAGATGAACCACGTAGCCCGAGGCGACCCAGCGGCGCATGCGTGGGAGGCGGTGGGGTTGGTCGGCTGCCGATCAGCTGAGCGCCCGTAACCGCGGCGGCTAATTTAGCAGAACGACTGAAAACGGGGCCTTGTGCGCAGCGCCGAAAGCGCGGGCCCGGCGAATCACGCAGTGCTCTTAGAGGGGTGTCTCGCCAGGGGTAAGTCTCCTGTCAAAAGGTCAACTTGCGCACCCGCGGCGAAACCACTGGACGAAAGTAGTAAAGCTTGGCTTTAAAAAAATGGCGCAGCTTGCACAAAGTGGTGCAAGGCTGGAGAAACCACGGAAGTGAGGGTAGACCTAGATTATTCGGTCTTGCTAAGTTTTGCAAAGGTTTTCTAGGCTTTGCCAAGTTTTGTTAGTTTTTGCGACGTACTTGCTAGGCTAGGCTAAGAGTTGAGGGGTGAGGTCAAGTTTCGCCGGATTTTACAGGACCGTTCTGATCGGTCCCCCTAACAGCGGATCCCATGGGGGAAGACGCTAGGGCGAGTCCCAGCTCCGCTGTTTCTACAGCCCTGCACCACTAGAGCAAGCTGCGGCAATTTTTTATGGTGTTTTAGTAGCCCAAGAAAAGACTCACGTTTAAAAAGGTATTCACTGAAAAGTTTAGCTGTCCATTTCTTCGCTTGGCAACACTGGAAACGGCCACGGACATGGCCGAAGCGCCACGGACATGGCGCGGCTTGTGCCACTGCGGCCGCACTCCGCAGAAAAGAAAAAAAGCACCGGCGAGCGTCGTCTGCTCCGTTTCAACGCAATTCTCAACGGTGGTGTCAGCAGAGATGTTATTAATCGCACTCACATTGGAATCGAGGCATTACTTCGCGTTCGGTGGGGTAAAGTTTGGAACGTCCAACACAAATCATGTGCTTAGCACGGACAAGTACCGCCATCCCGCGGAGCCCGACGTAACCAGTGACGGCGCACTCACATGGTTGCCTGCATGCGTGCCTCGCCAGTGAATACAACTTATAGTAAGCAGTGCGCATACGCATATGCCCCTTGTGCTCACACTCGAGCAGTCGCGAAAGCCGGCTTCACTGTTATACTACCCTATCTGCGGTGGTGCACTCTTTACAGGTGGCTGTTTTTTTTTTTTTTTCTTGGTATTGTTTGCTAAAGCTACCGAACCTGGCTCAAGCTTAAACAGCTCCGCTGGTAATAAATTACGCCCATTCATATTGTTTTAAACATCGCGATGTACAAAACATTCCTCAGCTTGGCGTAAATGTTCAGTCCACCCATGTAAACGGGTATAAAATACCTCCAAAGTTGGAGGTCTTTTACACTCTTTTTCTTAGTTTCCAACACCCTCATTTGTAGCTTTACACCCTTGCTGGTAGGTGTTGAAGTTGTGTGGAATAGGTATCTGGTATTTAATAATATTCTATGACTTATTGAACATAACAACTACCTCCAGATTAAAAAGCTTATGCACATCCGCATGCTGACTTGTATACGCTCCATTAAAATGAATAATTTCAAAATTAGCGCTAAATGATTTTTGCGACAAGCCCACCGAATCTATCGGAGGACTTTCCTCTGCTGGCAATAAAAGCAAGAAGAGCAGATATATTACCAAGTAAGAATGTACTCGCTCTCCCCATGCATGTGCCATTGGATTTCATGGGCAATTAATTTGTCGTCACTCTTGTGCGTGTTGAATGTGTCTGTATGTCATGCTGCGCGCTCAGCCGATCCACATTGTCACGCGTAGCTGCACCGCCCACGCCCTTATTTTAGAGTGGAAGCGACCTTACACCCTTAGTTTAGGGTGTTTACAAGCACGCCATTTTTTCATCCTTAAACCCTTTTTTAGCCAAAACACCTTTTAAAGGTGTGCGCCATGGGTCAAGATTTTTACACCCTTCTCGGACCAAAATTGGTGTAAAAAAGTTTAGTGTGTAGCCTTGCATTCGGCCGGGAGTTATGGCGATGAAGTCGGCAAATGTACAGCCTTACCTTCTGCAGCGAATTATGGCGATGAAAATGGCCTTACCTTCGACGGCGAGTTATGGCTCTGATAGTTGCAGAGCTATAGCCTTGCATTCGGCGGCGAGTTATGGCTGCGAAAATTGCAAGGGTATAGCCCAGTGATTTCACTACACACTTTCTCATTCTCTAGGGGGGGAGGGGGGTATACGACCCCCCTTGTTTTTCTGAAGGCGCCCGCTTAGTTCGAAACGAGTTCGTAACCACAGCCACGGTCGTGTGCTCCTTTTCGGCCCTCAACAGAGTTTTATCGTCAGAAAGAAGCAAACTTTTGCCTAATCCTGTAAATGAGTTGATAAGCATCACCATGGAAGGCCCTCAACTGCCAGGTGTCCGAGAAGCCACTTGCAGGACCGGCGTTTTTTTTTTTTTTTTTTTAACCGCTAAAGTGGTGGGGTGTGACAGCAAGGAACCCAGGTGGATGTAAATGTTAGGAATGTGGTTAAGAGTGCACAAGTATATTCGTGGCGGCTTAGTTTTTTTTTTTTTTGCTTCAGTTGATAATTTTTAGTAGTATAGATTGGAACGGTCGGGATGTGCAAAGTGTCTGTGCTTGTAATGTACATACATATCCAACCAATTGTGTGCAGCAGTCGCCGATTCATAACATAAGATTTATTGCTACAAACTAGAGAAACTACTGCCGCGTAGTTTCTCGACACCACTGTTTAGTTTTGTGTGCTCAGGAGTTCGACTTTCATTCGTGTGTAAAGTGAAGTGAATGTTCAGCATCTTCGTCATCAACGTCACAAATAAAAAACCGGAGACGACTACAGCTTCTAGCTGGTCTATACTCCACCGCCACACACCCTAGAAACTTGAAACCCCTGGCCACACCTTAGGCTGCGAATTATAGTCGTGATAGTTGCAGTGTCTTTTCTTTGGCAGCGGGTCATGGCTTTGAAAATGTCAAGGTCAAATGCCTTACCTTCGGAGGCCAGTTATGGCCGTGCGTGACAGTGGCAGTATATATTGGCGGTGTGCGCGACCACGGGCGGCGCTGCGAAGCGTGCCTCCGTGACGTCAGCTTAGGGATTCTCGCATTTGTCGTCTGCTTCAGTCGGGCTCGCTCTCTGCTGTTTCTTTGCGTTCGGTTCACGTCTGATGCTTCACCGCACCTGATTTCGCGTGTGCGTAAATTTTTATCATAATAATAGACTTGAAATCGCATACACTAGCTCAAGGCGTGAGTTGAAGTATAGTTTTGGATACCGCTACGGAAGAAACATTGCCAGCGTCGCCCCATTCCTTGCGGAGCCGCTCTTGTGCGGAGCGTGAAGAGTCGGAGCTGGGCCTCAGCTTCTGCATTAAGCAATCTTGCGAACAAAGGTAACAGTCAGCTGCTATACTCGGTGACAACTTAAGAACGGCACCGATGATGTTGATGATGATCCCTATTGGTTTCCCCTTTGAAGCGGGGTGATGACATGTCATCTTACCAAAAAGGAGTAATATAACCATGTTTTACACTCTTGGTTTAATACTAGCGCTGCTTAGGGCAGGCACTAACGCTTATTAGGCCCGAAATACCGGAAGTTGCCGCTGTGCCTTATAACCGTAGCCGGATGTTTCTCCGCGCGGCGAAAGTAGGGCGTTACTGGAAATATTTTGAACATGGCGCGAGCCGTTCCCGTGATTTTTTGGACTTAATACGCTTATAAACGACTCCAGTGACGACAAACAAACTGCGTGAGGCAAGGCAGACGATATCACGCATTCATAGCAAACTCCTTTCAAAACGCGCGCGCACTGACGTCACGGGTCCGGCGCTTTGGCGGAGTGATACACTACATGAGGTGGTGCCGTTCTTGAGTTGTAACCGAGTATAGTAACCGACAACAGCGAAAACACAAGACCAAAACAAATTCCAGTTCTTCGGAGCTGTCGGTTTTGGCAAAAGGCATTACGATTCCCGGTAATCATTTGTAAGGTAAAAGTTTTTGCAATCTTTCGGAACGCTCGAAAGTATTGTACCACATCACTTTCCGTTGTGAGGGCATTAAAGCATGCCGACATGCACTATGGCGCGCAAAAAATGTGGGTTGAGTTCCAAATATGTGTGCATAGGCGCATATGCTCGTTTGATACCAGGCTTCTAACCAGTATTGAGCTTTATTGAGCAAAACGAGTCACGTCTTCGGTAAAGTTACAGTAACACTATGTTTGTTCAGACCTGGGGTAATATTTCCGTTTCATTTCTCACAGTCACACCGCCCCAGTCGCCGGATATGCCTTATAGGAAAACTGAACTTAAGAGGAGGAGGAGAGGAGAAAACTTTAACATTGACGTCGAGCTGATTAGTGGGCCGGGTCCTCACTCCAGGACAAGAGAGTAAAGGTAATTTTCTGAAATTCATAGAACGCCATCGCAAGTAGACCAGGATTTGTTCTTTACGCCTGGAAAGGTTGGAAAACAATTAAGAGCTGCTTGGAAATATTAATCGGTTTCGATTCTTATAAAATATGCACGTATACTTTTTATTACGTTGCGTTAGCGAGTGTATAAAGCCTTTAATCATGCCATAATTGTTCGGGTTGAGAATCAGTTCTTTATGATAACGATGGTTAATTACAATAGAAATTCTGAGCACGAAAGCCGCCTTCGAGTACTCTGGACAACGTTGTCTGGGGCGCGATCGCGGTGGCGTAGCACAAACCTTCTCCTGGTAGTTGCACGTGAATAAACAACGCACGCTACGTATGTGTATCTTCTTGCACGCAGCCATAAAGAAAGCCAATTTGTGAAGAAGGGAACGTATGCCATACAGCCTGAAGAAAGTATCGACACTACCTTTGTGAGCCTCCCAAACATCCCCTAACCTACTAATAAGATGTCTGTGACGGTGCAGAATAATTAATGCGTTGTGCACAGTAAAAAACATTCATCTGATACAAGTCAACAACAACGAAAGAAATAGAAGAAAGCCGCTTTATTCCCTGCTGTGCGATGCGAGTGTAGGGGCCCGCTGCGTGGTACGTATAGCATTCGACTCTTGAGTCGTGATAAAAGCATCTCAAAAATACTGTAGGGAAGCCTACGCATTTGAATGCTTACCGAGGAGCTCTGAGCGCTGAACAATCGTGAATAAGCTAGAAAGGACGAGTTACACACGATCTTCTGACCGATGCTTTTTGTTCTCTCTCCTCGTGGGTCGCAAACTTGTGGGGGATACAGCTTGAAATTATTCAGATGTGTTAGAAGCTGGTACAAATAACTGAATTACTAAAAATAAGCTTTTTAACGCACTGAAGCACCAAAGCGGGCGATTTCTAGCGCAGGCACTGCTGCCGCTTACAAGCGGAGCGTAGCAGACGACAGCGGCTCGAGTCCCTAAGCCGACGTCAGAGCCAGAGGGCGCCACTCAAACATCCCACCGCCAATAGCCTTGCTTCTGCATGGCACGAGTTTTAGCTGCAATAATGGCAAGGGTTTTATGCAGGCTTACCTTCCGCGGCGAGGTATGGCCCCAACATTTCTGCCATCGGCTGGACTATAGATTTCGCCCTTTGGCTGCCCCAGAATTTCCGCCATCGGCACTTTTTCCCGAAACTTTGTTCATCGGCTGGACTATCTGTAAGTCTTGGTAGTTTGCTGTCTCAAAATTTGCGTCATCGGCTGGGCAATCGCCTTGGCACTTTGGCCCTCCCGCTGTTCTCGCTATCGGCTTGATTTACGGCCTTAACACTTTAACTGCGCCGAAATTTTCGTCATCGGCTGAACTATAGCCTTTAGTACTTTCGCTGCCCCAATTTTATTGCCATCGGATTGCCTTGGCACATTGACTTGCCCAATATTTCTGCCATTGACTGCACAATAGCCTTAGTACTTCTACAGCCCCAAATTGTTCGCCATTGGATGGGCTATAGCCCTGCCAGTTTGGCTGCCGCAAGATTTCAGCCATCGGCTGGTCTATATAGCCTTCGCAATCTGGCTGTCCCAAAATTTTCACCATCCGCTGGACTATAAAATTTCACTGCCGCAAAATTTCCGCCATCAGCTGGACTAAAGCTCTTGGCACTTTGGCTACACCGAAATTTTTGCCGTCGACTGGACTATAGCCTTGGCACTTTGCCTGTCTCAATGTTCTCTATCGGCTGTACCATAGCCTGCCATAGCCCAGGCAGTTTTGGGAAAAAGTGCCGATTGCGGAAATTTTGCCCGGGGAAGCCAAAGGGCGAAATCTATAGCGCAAAATTTCTGCCATCGGCTTGGCACTTTGTCCCGAAATTTTGGCCATCGGCTCACTTTGGGTGTCCCGAAATTTTCGCAGCCGGCTAGGCTGTAGCCATGGCGGTTTGGCTGCCCCGAAATCTTCGAAATGGCTGTACTTGGCAGTTTGGCAGTTTACCTGTTCCGAAATTTTCGCCATCAGCTGGATTAAAGCCTTCATACCCCGGCTGCCGCAGAATTTTCATCGGCTGGGCAATAGCCTTGGCACTTTGGCTACACCGAAATTGTTGCCATCGGCTGGACTATAGCCCAGGCACTTCGGCTGTCCCGAAGTTTTCGCCATTCGCTCGACTTGCAGTCTTTGCACTTTGGCTGTGCCGAAATTTTTGCAATCGGCTGGACTATAGCCTTTGCACCGCCATCGCACCGCTTGACTACAGCCTTAAAACGTTCGGTGCCCCCCCCCCCCCCCCCCCTTTTTTTTTTTTTTTTTTTTTTTTGACATCGGATGGGCTGTAGTCTTGGCACTTGGGCTTGCCCAAAATATCTGCCATTTGCTGTACAGTGGCCTTAGTACTTTTACGGCCCCGAAATATTCGCCATCTGCTGCCCAAAATTTCCGCTATCGGCTGGTCACGCGTTAGTACCTTCGCTCCCCGAAAATTCGCGCCATCGGCTACTTTGGCCGCCTCCCAAATTCCGCCATCGGTTGGACTAAGGCCCTGATACTTTCGCTGCCCCGAAATGTGGGCCATCGGATCCTGGCTATAGCCTTGGCACTTTGTCCGCCCCAAAATTTCTACCATCGGCTGGTACGCACTTTACCTTTGGAGAGGCGCATCGACTGGCTAGAAACACCACATGGAGGATGTGACTGGGGGATGTACAGTCATGGACAACTGAAACGCGATCACTAAAATGCGAATCAGAATTTAGTGACAACAAAAAATTTTGGCGCAGCCAAATGCCAAGGATACAGTCCAGCCGACGGCGAATATTTTGGGGCCGTGAATGTAGGCCATTGTGCAGCCAATGGCAGAAATTTTGGGCAAGCCAAACTGTCAAAACTACAGTCCATCCGATGGCAAAAAAAAAAAAAAATTGGGGCAGCGAAAATACCAAAGCTCAAGGGTCGGCAACCTGCGGCCCCTGGCACGACGTCAGAACCCCCCTTCCTCCCCATCTTCTTGTCACTTTCTACCTGGAGGCCTACATGGCAGTTTTCACCTTTCAGATTCTATTTCCTGATTCCTACTCCAGTTTTGTTATTTATATTGCAGTTTTGTACGTTACTTTCAATTTGCCGATTTTTTTCTCTTCCCCACTTCTAATAATAATAATAATAATAATAATTTTATTTGCAAAGTCAGTGTGCCCACCCAGGGGCGTGCACGGCTAGGCAGAAAGGTAGAGACCCTTACGCAGGTGCGCCTGCTAGCCCGCCACTGAGTGGGTGGAGGGAGCGTAAAACGCGTTGAATAAATAGACAGGGATTGGAAAGAAAACAAACAAACGAAAAGACGACAATAGAGACAAAAAAATGACAGCAGAGAGATTGTAGGAACATACACGAAACGCAGGAAGAGAACACGCAAGGACACACGGAGAATAATATAGACTTATAGTACATGGCGGGGCGTGGAGGAGACTAGGGGGAACTTGACAGAAGGAGGCGTGCATACGAGCGACACAACTCTAAGGATTCCTCTCTGCCACGGGGCAGAGGCTTGCGCTGGCTTGCCGGCAGTGAGAGGAACCCTCGTACAGCAGCAGGAACGAGGGACGTGCTATGCCTAGCAGTTCGTGCACGCATCAGTTGGGGTTGGCCAGTGCGGTTGCTCACGCGCACCTGCGAAGACAGGAAAGTTCCAGGCAGGGAGCCATCAAAGACGCGGCACAGGAGGCGAACACGGCCAATGTCCCGGCGGTAGGCCAATTGACGCCACTTTGCAACCACGAGCCTCTCCTCGTAGTGTAGACGGGCTGCAGGACCTGTGGAACGAGAGACTAATGTGTGAGATGCCCTCCTCTGTACACTCTCTATTCGCGCCACGAGGTGCTGCTGTGGTGGTGACCACACCGCGCTACAGTACTCAAGCAGGGGCAACACAAGTGACGTGTACAGTAGCCGGAAAGCGTGCGGGTCACACTGCTTGGTCACACGGGTGACAAAGCCCAGGGTCCGGCGCGACTTTGCGACGACGCTGGCCACATGGGCATGGAAGTCTAATGTCCGGACGTACTGCACTCCCAGGATGGTCACGCAGTCGGTCACCGTAACAGCCTCGCCATGCAGGGTGTACGACGGCTTTTGCACTGTGCGGGCGCTGCTAAATCGCATCGTGCAACTTTTGGCAGTTGGAGTGCAACTGTGGTAGTTGGTGCTGGCCCAGCAGGCGATTTCGTCGAGGTAAGCCTGAAGGCCGTGGCAGGTGGAGGGCGAAACGAGGGGCGCAAGAATAGATGTGTCGTCTGCGTATTGGACGAGCAGGAAATTTTCGTTCCTGGGCATGTCATTGACGTAGATCAGAAACAACGTGGGGCCCAGGACCGATCCTTGTGGCACACCTGATGGCACTGGCATGTCGGCCGAGCGCGCACCACGGTATACAACTCGTTGGTGCCGGTTGGAGAGAAAACTTGAGGTCCAATTCAGGAGGGTGCCTCGGACACCAGCACTGGACATTTTTTGTATCAGGAGAGCAATGTGGAGGGTGTCGAAGGCGTTGCTCAGGTCGAGCTGTACGAGGTCAGTTTCTTTACGGTTGTCGAGCTGGTCGCTTACGAAGTGAGTCAGCGTCGCCAAGGCAGTCTCGCAGCTACGATTGCGGCGGAACCCGTGCTGGGCGTTGGACAAGTAGCTGGTGCGCTCCAGGAAGTCGAGGAGTTGCTTGTTCACAACGCGTTCGAATGTGCGGCAGATGATGGACGTTATTGAAACTGGTCGATAGTGCTGGGGCTCGTCCGTTGGTTTCCCTTTCCCCTTATGGACGATGGCAACTAGTGCTCGTTTCCATGCGTCGGGGACAGCACCGGCATCGAACAGGGCCTGCAACACTTTGGTGAGGGATGGCAGGGTGTGCTGTGCGATCAACTTGAAGAATATAGGGGCTATGTGGTCTGGGCCAGGACTCTGCGATGGTTTGATTTTAGCAATGGCAGCAGAGACTGATTCCGGTGTGAAGGTGACTGACTCCAGGGTAGGGGAGACACTGCTTGGGGGTGAGGACGAGCGGGCCGCTGTAACCGGAGGCAGTGGACCGTCGCTGTGCCTGTATACGGAACTGAAGTGTTCTGCAAAGAGAGCTGCTACTTCTTCAGGGGCATCGACCACTTTCCCATTAGCCTTGAAACTACGCTGCTGACGAGATGTGCGCAGGCGGTGCACATAGGACCAGAAGGCCTTTGGGTCGTCCTTTGCCTTCTCAGCTATGCTAGCGATGTAACGGCGGTGTGCAACGTGAATGGATGCTTTCAAGAGGCGCTGGTGATCTTTGGCGGCCTTTAGGGCATCTGGGCAGTGAGATCGTGAGGCCTTCTTGAAAAGCGCTCTCTTGATTCTTGCTGCCTTCATGATGTCCGCTGTTATCCACGGGCAGTAACGCCGTTTCGAGGAGCAGGCGCGGAGGGGCACGCATTCCTTCTGGATGGCTTCGACGAGGTCGCACCACAGGTCAAAGTCACGGAGGGAGTCAGTCCCCGACGTGGTAATGCACCATGGGGCGAGGTGCGCGAGGTGGGCAAGGTGGCCGTGGTCCGTCTGCCCGAACTTCCAAAGTGCACGGGCGTGGTGCCCTTTGCGTGGGAGTGTAGCAGCGTAGGTAAGCTCCATGCCAAGATGGTCACTGCCAGCCAGCCCCTCAGTGGTCTCGCAGGAAAGAACGCGCGTGGGGTCAGTCACAAACAGCAAGTCCAAGAAGCTAGCTGCACCATCACGTGTCGTGTACGTCGGCGACACACAAGCCTGCGTGAGCCCGGCAGATGATACAATGTCTAGCAAAAGGTCGTCCGGCTGGTCACGAGGGATAGGGTCATCGTGTCCAAACCAGTCGACGTGTGCATTAAAGTCCCCAAATATCAAAGTGTCGGAGTAGTTTTTCTTTGAAGCTGCCCGCAGTGACGCATCAAGAAGTCTGTACGACGCTTCCCGCGATGAGGGTGGGCTGTATACACAGCAAACCAAGACAACTCTACGAGGAAGGTACAATTCCACGAACAGCGCCTCGAGTTCGCTGTGCTCGAGATCCGTGCGACGAAACACACGCGCTGACGTCGGGAAAGCGGCAAGGACGCCACCACCGCGGTCTCTGCGGAACACAATGTACTCGTCCGTGTTAAACAGCTCGTCGTCGGTAACACTCGCGTCGAGCCAAGTTTCTGAGAGAAGCACAACAGAACACTGCGGGAGCGACGACACATGCGCGCGGAGATCAGGCAGCTTGTTCCGAACACTCCGGCAGTTACCGTACCAAAACGTAGTCGCCTTGTGTGAGCTTCGGGGTCTATCAGATGGCGCTGAGTCGGGAGCTCGGGAGGGTGCATGAGCGGAGGCAGCCGAATCGCCGAACAAATCGTCCGCGAAGTCTGGGAGGGAGCAACCCAAGCAATACCAGGGGGAATTACTGGAGCCGAGTTTCCGGTAGTCGGGTAGGGACACGTAAACACACGCACGGTGAAACCAATTGTCGCAAATATCACAGCACAGTGCGGCCTGGGAGTCTAAAACCCGTTTCATGCAGCGAGTGCACACTGGATGGGGTCCGGGATTTGACGCGACGTCACCGGAAAGCAGGAGAGAAGAATGGGCAAGCCATTCAGTGCCGACGCAGAACAGAAGGCATACCGCCGAGTGCCGCAGACGCGCCAGGACTAGCGCGTTAGGCTTGCTTGGCAGGCCAGGAAAACAGCCCGTCGCGCGTTGTGCGTCGGCGCCCACGATGAAAATGCCGTAGCCGCGGAGTCCCGGGGCATCAGGATGAGGGCTCGACGTGAAGGCACGGCCTCAGAACGAGCAGCAACAGCAAGAAGTGAATACAAATTCCATGGAAGAGACGGAGCCGTACACGTACCCGCGCCATGTTGAACCTCTACTTGCCGTCCATGCAACTTGGCACTTTTGCTGACTCAAAATTTTGATGCTGCGTTTTAATCCGCTAGTAAACGCACATTGAAATGTTTTACGCAGTTGTTGCTCAGTAATGCTGTTTCCCTAGCACACGAGTTCAATTCCAAGCCACGGCAACCGCATTTCAATGGGAGCGACATGTAAAACACACATGTACATATACATATGGGCAGATCTCCAGGTCATTTGAATTAATCCGTTGCTTCCTACGGCGTTCCTTGTAATCGTATCTTTGGTACGTTATACCCGAAAATATACAATGTTGATGCAATACATTAAATGCCATTAAACTATAAGTACAGCGACTATAAGATCAAGCAAAAAATATTTTGTAAAACAATGCACACAACATCAAGAAAAGAGTCGAAGTGAACTCACAACATTCTTTTTAATGCTCTTTTCCACACTTGACATTCGAAACATTAGTGGCCGAGGCTCAAGGCTTCAAGCCCAAGCCACCCCCAGCCCTACGACAATGAGCCCGGGCCGGTCTGGGCCCGGGCTTTCAGGTTAGCTCGGCATGGACTCCGTGGCCGAAGTACTTCTGCCGTTTCTGGATTGTCTGCCCGAAACAGTAGTTCCCTATGCCTCCTCCCATCAGTGTGGCTTTCACTGCCCAAGCTTCATTCTGTCCTAGTGGTTAAGAGTCCTATGCTGCACACCACCTACACCTTGCCTCTACCACACAATGACTGGTCTGTGGTGACTGGCAATAGGGCTTTTTTTTCTTGATGTTCTTAGATTTGCTAACTTTCCAGCAGTTTCCTCAGGACAGCAACAAAAAATACATGTACCGAATTTTCCCTACCAGACAGAACACCTGACATTTCTCCATATGAAAAACAAAACACTTCGGCCACTTCAGAAGTTTGGGGTCCATTCGCGCATCACTTGCAGCTCCGATTCCATGCATCTGCTCTAAGCAGACGATGTCGCCCTTCGTTCAACCTACAGGAACACCACTGCACCGTCCACTTCTTTTCAAAATGACTAGCGAAATTGTTGCCCGGTCAGAGAGCAATAGAGTCTCATTAAAGCTCGCAAAATGCCAAACATAGGTCTGTACAGCAAGCCACCTAGCGAGCTTCAACATCCCTCTAGTGAAGATCTTCGAACAGCCACTCCCATCACTACAATGATTAAGCTTCCGGAACTCCCTTCTGACATCTGGCACTCCATCCACCGAGCACATGGATGCCACCATTGCCCACGCACTTCATCAGCTAGCATTTCCCCAGCGCGCCGCTTTCAGCAACAGACATGACACTTTGGATACGCTATATGTACTACTAGACATCACTAAAGCCCAGCAGCTCAGAGCACTGCGCCCTTGTACAGTTGCCATACTACAGCTCCCTTTCTGCATGACTTACAAGTGTACAGTGCAACCTTTGCAATGCATGGTGAACTGTGAACATATTTTTATTCGCATTTTGCGCTATTTTTTACACAATGCTGGAGGCCACAAGACAAGAAAAACGTCTCTTAAAGGCAGCTTGACCGAGCAGCATGCCCCCGCACTCGCATCAGCGCAACACAGTGAAACACCAGTGAGCACTTGGCCAAACAGAGCATTCATAAAGAATAACAATGCATAGTAGGAACAAAAAAGGGGTGTCACAGTCATGCCAAAAGGCTGGGCTACGAAATTTAATAGAGACACACTTTATACACAAGCAGCATAGAAATAAACAAGGAACATTGATAGGGATATTAGAAATGGGCATAGAATGAACAAAAGACGTTGCCAATAAAATAGGCTGAGGAAGTTGTACAGCTTACAAAATTGCATATAAATGTTGGGGATGAAGTACAATACAGATAAGATACTCAATACATACCAACACAGCACACAAAAACGATCAGCACTATGGAAATGGGCACCGCATGCGCAATGGGTACTGGGAAAAAAATAACCAGAGAAATTTGGTACAACTGATATTGATCAATATCTATGACCAGTACAAGGTAGCCATGTGATGACTTGCAAAGAAGAAAACTGCTTCAAAAGTGGTGTTTTTCAGCCAAAAATGCCTCTCACTGAATATAGTAGCCTTGGCAGTGTGTTCTGTAGCATATATAACTTTGCTGTTGCATGTTTCAGAATATTTAAAGGGTTCTTGATAAGCAAACGACGATTTATGAACAGACATTGCTGGGTAGTCAAAGAAGAAACCAGGAACCAGGTCGCTTCTCTCAAACTGTCAAATTCTCTCTCTGCATGAGCAATGTCCACTCTGTACTAAGTCCCCAGTGGAAGCCAAACCACGAAAAAGTAAAATGCAGTGCTTTCAAGGATAAGGCATGGTCACATAAACTAAGCCGATTTCTAGACCCCACCGCAGCACATCATCCTAGCTTTTTCATTTGGATGGGTTTGTTATTTCATGGTCCTATGCTCTCAAGTAATATTTTGAAATAAACAAGATGACAGCATGATCACCTTGCGTCATTTCTTTCAGCTTCACACAAAGCTGCTATATCTGCTATTCACTTTATGGTCATGCCATGAACTCCACAAAAACTGACAGGTTATGGCCCCAGGACAACGCATCAACAATTGCCAAACAACCGCAACGGACTGCTTAGTGATGACCCACGAAAGGTGTGACCACAAAGAAGTGTGAACTGTCAAGCAACGCCGATTCCTTTGCGTTGCGTGCTGCTGTACATGGGAGAAGTTGCGACAAGTGTGTAAGGTGGTGAAAGTGTTGGGACGAAGTTACTCACAAATGGTGTTCACTTAATCATGAAGAGTGTAAAATGGGGCATGTTCTTTATCTTTATGAGGACAAAACATCATACAACCCCTGCTTTGCTGCTGACACCACTCAAGCTGGTGTATACAGAAGACGGTGATCACATAAAGTGGCAGATGGATGCAGCTATAGAGAAAAGAAACGGTCAAGAAAAGTGATTGACATCGTGTTGTACCCTATAGCAGTGGCACGATAAAAAGAAAACTATCGTAAGTAGCAGTTGTGTGTCTGCTAAACGACGGGAGGCCATTTCTGTTTGATGCTGCCATCTTGAAGGGGAACTGAATTACAGACAAATTTAGGCAACCCAAGCTGGCAACAACTACCATACTTGGCCCGTAAAAGCAAGAGCCACCTTCGCACAGAAAGTATGTTGAATTGCCTTCTGCTCTGGTTATTCTGAAGAAATGACTGATAAAGAGAAGAAGGTAGGCAACGCATTGACCTTTCTGTTTCTGGTTATTAAAGTAAACTACCTAAATGACACTGGCGGAAGTAGAACTGCAAGAGAAGCCTGGACAACACTTGAGAAGATGCACTTAAAATTTGAACTGGCTGCACGAGCGGCTACCGGAACGATGCTAACAAGTCGGAACGCCACTTCTTCTCAGCTTCCAGAGACACGATGCTTCTCTTGGCGTGGAACAGAGCGATTCCGCGTGCCGACCGGGAACTTGCAACCAAATCAAAGGTGCGTGATCTGCATTTTCATGACCAGGACATTCAAAAGTGTTCAAAAGGTGCCGAAAGATTTCCCGAATCTTCCCTCGTACCTGTTGAAGCCGCCGGAAAAAAAACGGAAACGAAAGGAACGTAGCACAGGCCAAACAGTTAGCCCTTCAGTGTCGCCTTCTGATGAGGTTCAGGGTGAAGATGCGCAAGAAACGCAGACCGTTTGCAGCGCAGATTTTAAGGAAGTCACTTTGAGTGACCTGGAAGGCGTTCAGCTGCATCTTTGTGGCGAATGCTTACTCTCGAGGACAGCGACAGGAAGTATATGGTGCGTTTCACTTTTACAACACAACGAAGGCTCCCCAAATTGAAAAATGTGTTGTGGTGGGGACTGACAACACAGCCACGGCAAGTGCTCTTGGCCGCGTGGTGACGGCGTTGAAGAAGGTGAGCATCCGCACATTAGATGACCTAGCCAATCTCATAGACCGAGTTGACCAGCTCAATGTCTGTCACGGGCTGGAAAGAGTGAAAGCTGTGAGCTATGCACGCAAGTGCAAGGTGCTCTCTTCTGAAGCGAGGTGCACGCCGTGCCACAAGAGAATGAAAGAGCAGCAAGTTCGAATGCTCCAGCAGCAAAAAAAAGCGTTGCACAGACAGAAGAAAGTAAAAACCTTCACAAGAAAGCAATAAGAGCGGCATCTGCAAGAGTTTCCTTCATGGCTGAAGTGGACGACCTAAGGAAGCAGCTCCAAAGCCAAAAACCTGTGGCCATCGAGGAGGCACTGAGCTCACTGCCACCCATCCAAAGGCTTGCATTTCAGACGTCACTACAACAGGTGAAGGCAAAGGGCCCACGAGGCGTCCGCTACACCAGAGTGTGGATAATGAACTTCCTTTTACTTCGCATCGCAAGCCCACGAGCATACAACCTTCTGCGAAATACAAAGCTGCTTCCCCTTCCAACGACCAGCCGCTTAAATCAAATTCTGTCTGGTGTGCCTTGCGAGTATGGCTTTAATGAAGTTGCCCTGGAGTCGATTCAGGCTTTTTTCAAAGACGTACGTCCTATCGAGCGGTGTGGAACTATTGTGTTAGACGAAATCAAGTTGCGGGAGTCAGTTGATTTCAACAAATCAACGCTGAACTTCGATGGGTTCGTCAACATTGGAGGCCCTTCCGGAGAGCAATTTGCGGCTGACCATGCACTAGCGATTATGTTCATACCCCTTTTTCATGCATGGGTGCCGCCAGTAGCCAGCTTTGCTACGAGAGGGGCTACCCCAGGCTTTCAACTGGCCAAAATAGTTGTCGAGTCTGTGCTGAAGCTTGAGAGCTATGGGGCAACCATCATAGGTGTTGTGAGTGATGGTGCAGGCAACAACAGGTCGATCTGGACTCACGTTGGGATATCAGGCAAGCTGTATCAACCAGTAAACAAGAGTCCCGCACCCAACCCTTGAAGGAGGACGCTCTCTTCACTTCATGTGCGACGTGCCCCACATAGTGAAGTGCGTGAGAAATCATCTTTTGACCCCCACATACGGGAAGGTAATGTCCGCCCTACTTTTCAAAAAATTGTTGCACCTGTTAAAGTGATGCTTCACGAAGCTCAATGCTCATGCTTTGTTAAATTTCTTGTAGGCCGGCTCTGACTTGGTGAACTTTGAGCACTACAAGAAGCTTCATGAGACCGAGGAGAACCAACAGCTAAAGGTGTGCCCAAGGCTGACGGAATCTCACGTCAGTCCAAAAAAGCTTCAAAAGATGAACGTCCGTCTTGCAACACAGGTATGACAATAGCGTACCTCCTTCTTTGCATGGCTTTGTGTAGAGCCACTAAATAAGCTAAGCTGACCTAGTCACGAACGTGCGCTTTGTGCATTGCGAGCATGGATCGCCAGTCAGACGCAGCACTTTTCGAAGCTGCTGCGCAGCTGCTTGACTCCGACAGCGACAACATGGAGTACGGTGATCCATGCAGTGACTCTGACGACGAGTTCGACAACGTACGCATTTTGGTAGCGTGCGCGTTGGTACGTGAAGACGCCAATCGTGTGCCTGGCTACGAGCACGTTGTCAGCAGATACAACGAGCAAGAATTCAAGAGGCTTTTCAGGCTGTCGAGGGAGACGTTTGATTGCCTGAGCTCCAGATTCAGTGCTTCAGCCTACTATCTGAGCGCAATGCAAGGCCGTCAACAAATATCAGCTCAGAAGATGTGCCTCATTGCGCTTGTGTACATCGGCTCGCAAGTGTCGATGTATGCGATCGGAGACAAGTTTGACATGACTGAGTCGTCAGTGCATGCCTGTGTCACACGAGTCATTCACTTCCTCCACGCAATCAGCGCTGAAGTCATCAGCCCGCCAAGTAGCGTGGAGGAAGTGACTCGCATCAAGGCCAGGTTTATAGCCAAGAGTAGTGGAAAGGGCCCTAGGCATGCTATTTGGGTGCATCAACAGGTCGCACATCGAAATACCGACGCCAAGTGAATTGCTCCAGTCATATTTCAACTGCAAGAAGTGGCCTTCTATCATTTTGCAAGGCATCTGTGACGATAGAAACAAGTTCCGAAACGTTTTCATCGCGTTCCCGGGCTCGGCGCACGACACCCACGTCCTGAGAAAGAGCCTCTTCTTTGAACGCACAGCCGTCGAATGCAGAGAAAGCTACATTCTTGGGGACAGCGCGTACCCCTTGATGCCGTGGCTCATGACCCCATTCAGGGAAAACGAATGCCCATTTCCCACGTGGAAAAGCAACTTTAATAGGCAACATAGCCAGCACAGAGTGGCAATTGAGAACGCCTTCGGGCTCCTGAAACAGCGTTTTAGGAGGCTCTACTTTGTAGACATCCGAACTGTTGAGAAATCCTGCTACATTGTAATGGCTGTGTGCGTTCTGCACAACTTGTGCAACGACGAGAGAGACTTCTTGCAGGAGCTGACATCATTGCGCCATGATGACGATGTGGGCAATGACGCCTCCGAAGGGGACTTCGACTGCAACCAACCAGGCTAGGCCCAGTCTTTGCAAGATTTCATTGCTAAAGAGCAGTGCTAATTGTGGACACCCCTGCTGCGCCAACGCAAAGTCGACATGAAAGTGCCTTGTGCTAGCGCATATCCGACATCACTGAAACTGCTATATTGCTGGACTGCGTCGACTGTGAAAGGCTGGGAAGTGAGAAAGGGTGGTGCTCACATCATGCGCAAACTATGTACATAGAGAACATTTGCATGAAAACAGAGTTGGCTGTGCTAGAACATCTGCATGAAATTAAAAAGTGTGCAGTCCTGACATGCCAACTTTATTGTTTGTTTCACTTGTCCTTTTTTGCAAACAGATCTATGAGGTGGTCAAATCCCTGCATTCGCTCCTCGTAGCGCTTTCCCTTTGCCTCTTACCACTGCTGGCGGGCTTTGAAGGCCTTTTCCCTGGTCTCTTCTTGCTTCGCTTTGGCCTCCCCCATCTTTTGGAGCGTCTCCAAGAGGGGACCAAGCTGCGACCTGCTGTGCCTCACTCTCTTCGGTACGGGGTCCCCCTTGTTCTGCACCGACACGTCCTCAGGAGGTCCACCTCCTCCACCCTCAATCGGCACTGGCAGGTCTTTGGGGGGTCCCCAAGGAAGTGCCCAAGCCAGGGAAGGGCTCAAACTGGCAGACCAGTTCTGCCATTTCTCCAGTGCCGAGCTTAATGTTGAAAAATCAGAGGGTGCCTGGTTAGGGAGCTGGGAATGCAAACCACGCAAGTGCTTCAACATACAGTGGTCTGACCACGTTGAAAGATATCTGGGTGTAAAGACTGACGTGGGCCAGGCGTTGGCGCCGAAAGTCGATGAGCCAGAATGGAAGCCTCACCCAGGGAGGAACCGGAACATATCAATTTACACTAGGTCCTTTTTGTGCAACAAGGTGGCCTACCCTGCGATTCTGTATGCTCCCTACATTACCACTCTTGATGCAGGCTCAGTACTGAGGCTACACCTGTCATGGGTGGTGTTTGGCGGTCCCAATACGAACCGATGTGCCGCACAAATCTCTTCTGGAGCGTGGAGGGGGGAGACATTGGGCTCACAAATGTGGAACTAAAGCTCATAGTCCAGCGCTTTTTTATATTTTCACCACCAGACTCGCCCATTCCTTAAAGCGGCCAGCCAAAGCCTAGGCTCCCTCCACTTGAGGCCGTGGCTCGCCACATCGATTTCTGTCGATCACAGCCCCTGCATCCCCGGGTTCCACAAAGAGAAAGCGAGTGCGGTGGCCCCCCGCAGACGCTGTTTTCGAGGGAATATCTGCTCACCGTAAAGCCGCGAAAGCTATACTGGGACTTGGTAGCACAGACACTGCCACCATCCTGTGCACCGTCAGCCACCGGTCCCTTAGGGTGGTGACGATGTGCTCGAGCTAGTTAGACAATCGCCCATTCCAGTTGGCACAAAGGACTTTTTCTTTTGTTTTCATGCGGCAGTGTTGCCAGTCATGGCCCGTCAGCAGGAGCGGGGCTTCTTCCTTCCCTGGGGCACAGGGTGCCTCCTATGAGGAAAGGGGAGCGTTCCAGTTAGTGAGTGTAATTATAATTATGTTTTTGTCGTTGAGGTGGCGGACGCAAAGAAGAAAGAGCTGCTCACGAGTGCCTGGACCCCTTCCGCCAATTTTCCATTCAAGCCAACGGGCACAAGAAACCTGAAGTTCCAGTACTGGTGGTTGCAGCGATGGAAGTGGTTGGTCTACTCAAAAGCTGAGAACGGGGCCTTCTGCAAGTACTGCGTACTTTTTTCACCACTTGGTGTTAGCGAAAGAGGTTTGCCCGCTGGTAAACTTGTGCTTTCTAAATTTGATAATTGGAAAAAAGCAATTCAGATTTTCAACGAGCACGAAAACAAAACTTTTCACAAAAACACGCAGACCAATTTCTGCAAATATCACAAGGAAAAAAAAATGCCGATTTGCCAAGACATCGACGCCGGTCTGAGGCAGCAAGTTGCCAAAAACAGAGAAAGGTTGACTCCTATCATCACAACAGTACTGTGGTGCGGAAGGGCAGGGAGTTCCTCAGCGAGGCCATAGAGATGGCGGGAAAATAGATTTACACACTGAGCCCGGCGAAAATGAAGGGAATTTTAAAGCGCTCTTAAGATTACGTTCATGCAACGGCGATGAGTTGCTGAAGAAACAGCTAGAAGAATGCAGTGCTAACGCAACATACACGAGCTGGAAGACCCAAAATGAAATAATATCCGTGTGCAACACCATTATCTTGCGAAAACTTCTTGCTAAAGTCAATGCTGCAAAGTGCTTTGCTGTAATGGCGGATGAGACGACAGATGTCGGTGGTGTTGAGCAGCTGTCATTGTGTGCTCGATATGTCAATTTAGAGCAAGCTGTGGTAAGAGAGGAGTTTCTCCAATTTATTCCGGTGGCTGACATGACAGGTAGAGGCCTGGCCAATACCATTTTAAGCAGCCTGAGTGACATAGGCGTCGCTACGGAGTACCTCAGAGCTCAAGCTTATGACGGGGCTGCTTCAATGAGTGGGGCTTATAACGGTGTTCAAGCGCACATACAGCAACATTTCCCCAATGCCATGTATGTTCACTGCGGGTCGCACAGCCTGAATTTAAGCCTGTCTAGTGCATGCTCCGTACCCCAGATCAGAAACTGCATGGGAACAGTTTCTAAGGTACGCGAGTTTTTTCACACTCCAAAACGTCAAGCTGCTCTCACTGCTCAGATAGAAAAGCTAGTCCCGATAACCCGTGTGACGCGCCTAAAATCGCTTTGCCCTACCCGGTGGGTTCAGAGGCATGACGCTCTCCTTGTGTTTGTTGAACTTCTCAAACCTGTTCTGGTGACTCTCCAGGACATTGCCGTTAACTGGAATGACCGGGAATCTTCCTCGAATGCTGAACTCCTACTGAGTGCAACGCAGAGAAGCGAATTTCTTGTATCTCTTTTTGTGGCGGAGAAGGTCTTTAGCTTGAGCTTGCCATTAAGTAAGTACTTGCAAACTATAAACAACGATCTTTCGTCCGCCGTCCAGTTGGCTGAGGATGTTTTAGGAGCAACGGTATCAGTTCGGTCGTCATCTACCAGGATAGCAGGCATTCTTGGTGTGAGTCGAGGGCTGCCTGTGAGGCCCGCACAAGGTGTTTTGGCCCTCTGCCGGCACACTAGCAAGATGCCGGAGTGTGCCCGCATTCGGCACATTTTGAAAGGAATTTCTCTGGTCGCATTTATTGCTCTTGCAGTACAGAATCCGAAAAGCATCCGCGATGTCATAGCTATTTTCAGCAGATGGAACAACTTCAATCTCTACGCCTCCAGCCTACAACACAGTGAACACATTCTTCCCGGGGCGATGGCATCCTTCCTGCCCCCGATTCAACCACTTTCAGCGAGCTACAACTGGGCAGAAGCATAGAGCGATTGGAAACAAAGGTACAAGGTCTATGAGCGAGCTGTGGAATATCAGAAGGAAAAGGATGAAATGCGGGTAGCACCGCTGCTTTATGTTGGCAAAGAAGAACTCCTACAGAAGTACACCACCTTCGCACTCTCTGATAAGCAACAGAAGTTACTAACGGTCCTGGAGCAGTTCGACCTTCACTTCAAAAGGTACCAAAATACAACGCATGCATCCCATGTTTTTCATACCATGAAGCAAACAACAGATCAAACATTTGAGATGTTGGCACAGGTGGTCACCAAGCAAGCTGATCAATGTGCTTTTGGTAAAGCACGCAACAGAATGGTCAACGATTGGCTCGTAAACTCTCCAGGGCTTACGCCGAGGACATGCAACAGTCGCGGCCGGCAGTGTTCGCAGTGTATCACCGCGAACCGCCAAGCCCATGAAGCGCTCAAGTCGTGCAGAACCAAGCCCAAGCAGAGGCACCCTCATGCCGCCAGCAACATCAGCTGTGGCAGCACCAAGCATTTTGACAACAGTGCCACAACTGCAGCAGACCCGATCATTATGTGGCACTGTGTCAACAACTTTGCCAGTGGCAGTCGTGCCCTGCTCGTGTCGCGCGAGAGCACCAGGAAGATGGATCCTTGTCCCCGGACGTGCTGACCGTTCGCGCTGTGTAGCGGTCCTCCTCACGCCATCAGAAACGTCACATCGACCCGCTACCCTCGGTACACCAGGCAAGCAGAGCGAGCTATCAGAACAGTCAAAGAGACATTCAGCAAGCAGGAGAGTGTGGCGAGGACTTGAAAATGGCACTCCTCAACCATAGGGCAACACCAACATCCAAATTGCCATCTCCAGTAGAAATGTTGATGGGCCGAAGAATTTCCACGTTACTTCCGGTGCATGTACTACAAAGGCTCACCATCAAGGGCTGAAATCTCGTTAGGTGGGACAGCGCAAGCACAGTGACCAGTACACAGCCCCTCGGAAGCTGGCCCGGACAACAGGTATGGTTCCGGCTCAACGACAAATGGACAACAGGTGTCATCACAGCCTTGGCTGAAGAACCACATTCCTTCATGCAGAAAGCAGCGATGGTGGGGTGTACAGCAGAAACTGTTATCACCTGCAAGAGGCACACTTGCTACTCCGAACCCAGGGGCCCACATCCAGTGCGAAGAAGTGCAGACCTCTGCCCATTGCCTAACACAAATGAGCCCCCGCCCCCAAACCAACCAGTAGATGTGTCTAGTGGTGCTGGCTGTGAACCCTCAGCTTTCAGCCGAACCCATTCAGGAAAGGAAGCTCGCCCTCCTAACCGCATGACATTGTAAAAAAAAAGGAGGGGGGGCTGTGTTATGCGACAGTTGGCAGTGCCCACTACGTGCAACACTGTTCTAGTTGTTCGGGCAACCCTAGGTGGGCCACCAGAAAATAAACACAACATGGCCATGGTTTTTGGCAGCAGCCCATGCACTATGCGTGTTTTTAATCCAACCCATCTTTAGTCAATCCTCACACATAACAGAACCCACTCATAACAGCAAAGAAACATAAAATCTGGCCTTTACTAAAGAACATGGGAATAGAGAACCAAAAAGGCAGGAGAGAAGCCACAGCGATAGCTACAGTCGAACCCCGCTACAACAACTTATTTCCAATTTCCCGTCAAGTAGCCATAGAAGTCAATGTAACAAAGTCCTTGCCAAATGAACTGTTTATCTGGCTTGTTTTCGCTTCAATGAAATTTTCTCTCAGTGTAGTTAGGCTTATTTGTATTTTACGATAAAAATAAGCCTAACGCCAGCCATCTGTAACTTTTTATACATCCAGGGCACTTAGTTTCACCAAAAACGTGCACCAAGCACCCAGACCACACAAGCTTATCAGGCCGGAAGGCACGGCACCCTGATTGGTCAGTTAGAGTGACGTCACTGGCGTGTCAAGGCAGTCATTTCTGGCAGCGTGAGCTTGCAGGGCGACTCATCCTTTATGTAATGCCAGGTAGTCATGTCATTGCGTGGAATTTTAGTTGGCGACAGCCAGCTAAAATTTATGTGCAGGTTGCGGCTGTGATTGTTACTGCTTATTGAGACGTGCACTTTTAGCTTTGGAGGCCATGACTCACCACAGCTGGCAGAAGCAGTGTCTCGCATGTGTTACCGGCTGGCAGATTTCACCGTTCCGTACGTTGGTAATAACGATCTGGACTGGACCGGAACAGATCCCCAGCAGATATGTGATAGCACAAGGTGTGTGTATATAGGGTGTATATAGGAAACACTTGCATCATTTTGTGCATGTGCAAAGGTGGGATGGTGTCACAAACTGCAGGCTAGGCCCTCCATTTTTTATATTCGGGCGGCCGACCTGACGGCCTCCCGGACGGGGTTCGGCCATTTTGCACCTCGCAGAGGAATCCGGGGGTCCCCTCGGCTTGGTGCTCACGCCCTTTGTTTCGCCCTGCCTGCTAAGAGGACAAAAGCGGGCTGCGACATTCCAGCGGACGTGCAGGTGCGAGGGGTGACGTCATGATCGCTAGCTCGGACGCGCGCACGCGATCGTGGCGAGTGGCCGGGGGCCCCGGGAGGGGGAACCGGAGGAACAATGGGGAAGACGTCGGAGCAGGTTTACGGGACGGCCGGCGACCGGCGGAGGTTATGTAAGCGGGCACAAGCGGTCGCTTGGGGCAGTCGGCTGGAGATTCGTGAGCGTGCTACGCGAGGAAGGGTCCGGGGGTGGCGCGCTTTAGCGGAAGTACGTCGGTAGGCTCGCGAAAGAACGACCACGGCCTAACGCTCGAGTTTGCCCATCGCCGCGAGTCCCATGGCCGACCAGCTTCTGCACTCCGGAGCCCCGAAACACGTAAGCAGCTGCCCGGCGAGGTCGGCTCCACCTCGTCGTGACTTTCCGTCGGTGAACCGGCGGGTTCTCCTTGCCTCGTAGAGACTTTCTTTTGCCGCGCCTTCCCCCTCGTAATTGTTTGTTGCATTGGATTAAGATATTCGCCTCCTTCCGGGTTTTTTCTAGCGTCACTTGTAGCTAACGAGCTGAGAGTTGGTTTTTTTGGTGTCTTGTTTGCAGTAGTTGTTGTTGGTGAGGGTAATGATGTTTGAGGACATTTTGAGTGTCGTGTACAGCTTGCAGAGCTGCTAGATGTTTCTTATAGTGAATGCTGTTGTCGGGGGTTAACGATGTTTGTCCCATGGAGTGTTTCCCGTGTTGCTAGTATTTTTTTTTTGTAGTTGCATTGCTGAGGTGTAACAAGTGTTTGCCTCTAGAGTGTTTCGCGTGTCGCGTACAGCTGTCTCAGTTATAAGTTCGGGGTCGGAGGTTAAGGCATAGGCCACGACAGATCGAGTGTCGTCATAGTGGCCACCCTGTGTATTTGGTTTTCCTTTGTTGTGTTACTATCTGGCTAGCGCCGTGCACTAGCCTCCTAGCGCGCGCGTGCACTTAGTGTACGGCAGATTAGTGCCTGCGCGCACAAGGCCGATGGCAGTGTGAAGGCTTCTTTTTCTTGTGTCGGGCGTTCCCCTGTAATCTTTTGTGCGTGTAGTAAACCTATATCGTAAAAACGCAGTCGAGCATCTCCGTTGTGATTTCATTCACCCCAGCAATCTCGGCACACGTGAAAACTCACGGCTGGCCACCCTGCTAAAATATAAACAACTGTTGCCTCACGCCCTTCTTCATTGGTTTTTGCTAGCGGACGCAATTATCCAGGGGAGGGGTATGTGACAGATGGATATTAAATGTTGCCATAATTGTGTTGTAAGCCCTGGTGACCCAGTTGCAACGTGAAGTGGCCCCTGCCGTGTTCGTCTTCACAGTGCTGCTCCGCCACTTCCAGCCGGCAGATGCGGGTTCAATTCGTCGATTGCTAAACAAGAAGATAACTGCAACACTGAAGTGTATACAGGACATCATCCTGAACGCCAAGGTAACAATGGATGAGCTCGTATAGGCCTACATATATATATATATTTTTTAGGAAGTGGATATTTTTCCGGCAGCCAGCATCTTGTCCTCCCTTTAATTATACCAGCACAATGGTGGCGCTGCTGTCGCAACGTACAGAGTGCCGGCAAAGTTACTGGAGCAGAAAATGCCAGCAGCCGGAATTTTTTTACTGTCATGAGTTATGCCTGCAACAGGCATTCTGTGGTACAGTTAATTTGACAGAAATTTGACGTAGAAACAGTCAGCCAACCGGGTGACACTGCCGGCATAAAAACAGGTGTGGAAAATGCTGGCTGCCAGCAAAATATCCACTGTCCTCTTTTTTATTTTAGCTGGCTACATATAACTATATTTCAGACATAGCCTTAAGGAATGAGAAAAAGTATAGAACTTTGATAAGTTTTGCTTGTATGTATGTCTATAGAGGGTACAATTCTGCTCTAAAAAAACGTTGGCAGTCCATGTGCATCGCCAGCAACTGCAATGTCACTGTGTGCTTGAAATCCTTGTTATCAAACTTGACGTACCCCTAGCGTTTGCACTGAAATCTGTACCTGGAAAGAGGAGCTAAACGTTCCCACACATGAAACTTGGGAAAAGTCAACCTATTAAAAGTTAGTCGTGGTAGAGAGTGCCGATTATATATGCGTCCATGGTTTAAAAAGAACTTGGATTGTGAGCCAATGCCTTTTTCGCATTTTTACATGAGTCCTGCTATTAACTGTCACCAACTACCTGAATTGTCAATCGTGCTTTGCTTCGAAGGTGCTTACATTTGCTCCGAGAGCCTGTTTGCTTTGTTGTTGAATTTGCGTGCAGCGCCACTTCCTGAACGTGACCAAACAACCAGAACATGCTCCCTGTTTGCCGTGGATGGTGTTATGATCGGGTTGCGGAGCCGACACACCCAAGCTGGGACGTCGGCGCTAATTAGCGCATTTTCATCGCCAGTCCCATCATCGCCCTAGGCTTCGTCAGTACTGCCTCATGCCACGTGCGAATCCGCGTAGAATACAGTGGTTTGTAAACCCCGCGCCATCCCCGCACATGCATCTCTAATTGACTGAAGACAACAAAGGAGACGACTTCGGCAGCGCAGGCCATGAAATCGGTAATCGGCGAGCGTCATGAGTCAAGCCCTCAGGTGCGCCTCGCGCTTGGACAAAAGGTGTCCCTCTGTCTCAGCGGCACCAACCCACCCTCTCCCTCGTGGTCACATGTGGGCAAGCAACCAGAACGGCTTCGAGCGTGGGCGAAGCCCATGTGCGTCAATTTGTGGGTCCGTGATTGGACCAGACTTTTGGGAGTTGAATTCCCTAGGAGGACTCTAGGGACTTTTGCTGGAACAAAAAGGCGGTGTTGCGAGCCGCCGAGGATTGCTGGCTGTGCAATTCGTTGGAGGCACAGCATCCAAACTTGTACTCATCATGTAAATACTAGTATAAAGTTTTTCTTCTTCATCAGCATGCATCGGTTTCCTGATCAACGTCTCTGGACACCAGTCACGCTACCAAGATGGATTCCCGAACCCGGATGCCGCAACAACTGGTTGCAGCGGTGGCATTGAATTCGCAACAATGCACACCACGTGTCCAGGGATTGTGGCATCAATGAGATGTCCACAATCCTTGTGAAAGCACCACTGGCCAGGCGGTGTGGGCAAGGCATATTGTCACCAGGCCAAGCTGCACCTGGTGCCAAGAACACCGTCTCCCGCTGGGACCGCTCTGAAGCCAAGGGTTATGAGAGGAATGACTGAATGAGAGGAATGCCTTTCAACCAAATCGTACGTGTTCAACGTGCATTTTTATACTGAGGACATAACGAAAACCTACACGCATTTCATTTAAAGGTGAGAAAGTTGAAACTGAGCGAGGAAAGTGGAGTCTCGTTGAAGGAGCTGTGCCGAAAATATTCCCAGATCTGCCTCCTTACCTACACATACCCCCGGCCAAAAAGAAAGAAATTGCCATGCCGAGACCAGGTTGTTGCACAGACCTCGTCTGCAAAGAAAGCAAAGACAAGCGCTAGAGCTGTTGCCGAAGAAAGTGCTGCAAATTTAGACGTGCCGGCAGCGAGAAGTAAGCCTACGTTGAGAGACGTGGAAGAAGTTTGTTTGCCACTGATGAACTGGAGAAAGATTGTCGGCAGAGATGACAATGGAAGTTACGTCGCTTTCTTTGTTCAGAAAATGGAGGGAAAAATGGCTTTTCGCTGAAAAGTGTGTCATAATCGGGGAAGGAGCAGTAATTGTGAGCACCCGTGGTTGCGTTGTGAAATCATGCAGTCGGGTCAACACCACTGCTCATTTGGCGGGCCTGTTGCAGAACGTTGACCAACTAACGTTGTGTGAAGGCTCTTCAAATGGTTAGACTGGCAGCGCACACACGAAGAGAGAAGTAGAAAGTGTAAGCATATGACGAAGAGCCAAAGATGTCGTCCTTGCTTAAAGCTAAAACTTGAGTTCAGGAAGAAACTCTGCCAAAAACAACTCAGGCTCAAGCAACTGAATCAGAGATTAAACCTATTTCAAAAGAGAGCGGTATGGGCTGCTGTACAACGAACCAGGCTATTGCTTGTATTCACTGGCGAGGCGCGCATGCAGGCAACCGTGTGAGGGCGCCGTCACTCGTTACGTCAGGCTCTGCGGGATGGCGGTACTTGTCCGTGCTAAACACATGACTGTGTTGCACATTAACAAACTCTACCTCAACGAACGCAAATTATTGCCTCGAGTCCAATGCGAGTGCGATTAATAACATCTATGTTGACACCACCGTTGAAAATCAGGTTGAAACGGAGCAGACGACGCACGCTGGTGTTTTTTTTTCTCTACGGCGTGCAGGCATAGCGGCCCAAGCCGCGCCATGTCCGTGGCGCATCGGCCATGTCTGTGGCCAGTTTCCAGTGTTGCCAAGTGAAGAAGTTGACAGCTGAACTTTTCAACGAATACCACGTGCATTAAGCAAGGTACAAGAGCTTAAAACGCAGCTCACTTCAAACCCAGATGACAGCCTCAGAGAAGCCCTCGATGTTCTCCCACCCATACAGCAAGAAGCCTTTCAATCGAGTAAAGGTTAAGGGTCCTCAAGGTATGCGGTATAGCACCACATGGGTTATGAACAGCCGCCTCCTCCGAATCGCGAGCCCAAAAGCATACAAACTTATAAAAGCAATGAACCTTCTGGCCTCGCCAACATGTAGCCAGGTTGAACCAAATTATTGCAGGAGTACCACGCGAGTATGGTTTTAATAAGGTCGCGCTTGAGACCATAAAAACCTACTTCAAGAACAACCCAGAGAAGTGGAACCGTGGTACTATACTTTTTGACGCAGTCAAGCTGTGCTAGTCCTTGGAATTCAACCCACCAACCTACAAATTTGACGGATTTGTAAACTTCGCTGGCACTGCTCCTGATGGAAATAAGAAGTTTGCTGATCATGCCCGTAGTTGTGATGTTTATCCCTGTTTTCGACTACTCGGGTGCAGCCAGTTGCTAGTTTTGCTACCAGAGGTGCAGCATCTGGCGTCATGCTTGCAAAGATGGTGCTAGAATCAGTGCTGCAACTAGAACGCCACAGAGCCTCCATTCTTTCTGTGATGTCTGATGGTGCCGGGAACACTCAATGTGGACACACTTGAGAATCGCTGGAACACTCAACCCAGCCGCAAAGTTCCACATCTATCGCTAGAAGAAGGGCAGTTCCTACATTTCTTGTGCGATTTAACGCGCATGATGAGGTGCATCTGGAACCACCTATTGACGCACACATACGGCTAGAGTACTATTCTTTTACGAAAGTATTGAGACTAACGTAGGTGAAGGTTGCCGCAAGTCTATGCAATATGATTACATTGTTACGGCATTACTGGAGATGTCGGAGTTCTATCACAATCTTTTTACACATAGGGAAATACTAGAGGAAATAATTTCTGACAACACAGTTGGAAATAATAAACACTAAAGTAATGATGCATGATGGGTGTTGAAGCCGCCCAATTTTCATTTTATCTGAATTCATGTGTTTCCTCTTTTAGGCTGGTGCACACAAAGTCAACTCCGATGACTTTGATGACTACAAGGAGCTTTACGAAACAGAGGAAGAAAACCAACTGAAAGTTGTGCCAAAGCTTGCAACATCTCATGTCAACCCCAGTAACTTGCAAAAAATGGATGTGCGTCTGCCAACGCAGTTATGTAAAACTGGACCCATGACTTGATTGTTTTGTCACTTACGAGTAGACCTACACATTGCGTTTGCTAATCCTCCACGCTTATTCCCTGAGCAGCTTTTCAGCCGGAGTGTTGCAATTGTCTTGAAGTTCTACAGAGAACAAAAAACACCGGGCTCTGCAAGTGCCCATGGTACAGAGGAGTTCACCTTGCTGCTGAACAACCTGTTTGACGCCCTAAATGCAAGACTTCCTCTGGAGGGAATAAGACAGAACTCTCGTCAAATTCGGGTGAGTAGCATAAAGGCAGTAGTAGCTACGCAGCAGAATAATTCCTTGATTAGAGTGCACAAAATTAACTCATGAGAATTCTTTGTTAACAGGTAATCGGAGAATTCCCTGAAATGCTTACTCTACTGAGAAGAGCTGCAGAGAGGACAACACCAAGATGTTTCATTCTCAGATGACTGTTGAGTCCCTCCGAGTCACTTTGATGACTGCTCTTGACGTCATTGACCTCCTTCATAAACAAGGGGTGCCGTACGTACTCCCAGTCAAGTTGAATCAGGACCCACTTGAGGCACACCACTTTTTCTTCCGATTCAGAAATTCCACATTTCCAGCAATATATATTTCTACAGAGTGCCCATGTGAGTGCAAGATATATAAAGCTCATTTGTTTATTTCAGCTTTTCTTTGGTGCTGTGCGAACATTCGGCAGTAACGAGCACCACCCCATCATTACTAACTTCAGCCAAGTCTTCCGCCTTCTCAGCCTGCATCCGCCTCTCAAAATGGCCACAAAGGGAAACTGCACAGATAAAGCCAATCCAGTCCTCATTTCTCCAAAGCAACGTTGAGCAACAAAAAGATGTCAGCCTTGTTGGAGAAAGAAGCTAGGAATGAAAAAACTTCAGAGCCTTCTTGCTTATCAGTCACCCTTGAAGAATGCCCTGAAAGTGCAACGGAACCCTCATACAGCCGCTCCACACCCCTAAGATGCTGTTTTGTATTACCTTGCCAGATATGTTGTGAAGAAAGCTTCGAAGTTTTCCGAATGTGTTGAGTGTGGGGCGACGATTACAGACCCGCAGAGCGTGCCTCCCGCGATCAATTTTCACAGAAGCAAGGTCATTTGTGCCTGCAGCCTTGAAACACCCATCAAAATCGCTGACCGAGCTGCTGGGTGCAATTGAGTCAGTTTTAGATGTGGAAACCAAAACACAAAAGGTCTTCGGAAGCTTGTTTTGGAAGATAGTTTACGTCCTCGCAGATTTGACACTTGCGAGAGTAGGCTGAAATGTGCACTACGATAAATTCACGGTGAAAATACGTAGTACAATTCTACTTGACGATGCACATGCACTTTACTCCCGATTTCTTGCCGAGAGGAGTCAGGTCAGCAAAAAAGTGAAGAATGCCAGGAAGAAGGTTCACCTCCTGTAAATAGCTTTGCAGGCTTGTAAATACTTATGTAAATAGCTTTTGTGTATAGTTGCCATGATATTGTTATGGGGTAGTTTTCTTGACCACACATCGTGGACCTTCAAAGAAGGTCCGTGTAATGCTGGAGGTCCGTGTAAAGCCAATTATCTTATTTATCCTGATGGCTCGCACATTACATGGTCGTACATTGACGCACTACAACTCCTACAATGCCAGGAAAATGTGCGCCTTGGGTACAAAGTCCACTTTGAACAGCAGCAAAAAGAAAAAATGAAAACCAGGTGGCCCATTCAAACCCTGAATGCTTCCATCACTGATGCACATGACTTGCTGAATTTACTTTAAAGTTACCCCAATTTCAGAGTGCACATGCCACAACAAAATCCATAAGCATTATTGACAGACTATTTTGACTTTCCAAACTCAAGAAGCCCGCTAGCCGAGTCTTACAAAGCACCACTAAGCTGTGAAAACGCAGCTATGAGAGGCGTTCCTGCACGAAACAGGAAGCTACATTAAAGCACTGAAGGAAGCAAGTGCATGTCTTTGAATCGACAGTTTAAAAAAAAACTGAATTTGTGGGGCCTGTATGGACGCTGTCATTTTACCACACACGTTTTCAGCAAATTACATTGACTTCCTCACTACAAGGTGGATTCCACGATTTGGAGTGCCAGCCATATTGTCACTGACCAAGCCAGGGTATTTGTGAACAAATGGACGGCACAAGTTCATCATAGGAATTGCGCATGTAAACTCTCTCCCTTACTGGCCCCAGTCAAATGAACTTAGGGTTGCCACCTGCCCGGTTTTTTAGACAGTGAGCCGGTGGCCGATCCCTACTTAAAACTGGCCGTCATTGGCCAGATTTTTTGGCCATCGTACCACGGTTATTTTTTTTTGCGTTATACAGGCGTCATTCAGAAACTACGATGATAAATATGTCGCAAGCTGCGCAAAGACACGCGAGCACATATTTTGTGGAAGGATGATGTGTTCTTCATTGTAAAGGATAATTAGGGACTTGAAAACCTCCCGGGCGGACAAGTTGCAATGCTGGACCATGGCTGTATTTTGTGAATGTCTATGACAGGGCCCTTGCCTACCTTGAGAAGTTGCTGGACTTTGAGAGCCCCCCCATTTAGAATGCTCACTGAATTGGATCTGTGCAAAGGTGCTTCCCAGCCTACCAGTCATAATTGTCAGCTCGCTCCGAAGATTCGCAGAAATCTCTCCGCCGAGAAGCGGAAACGGTCGGCCACGGGGCTCTTAACCTCTCAACACCTCCGGGGCTGCCCCCCGAAGACGCGGAGAACGACGGCCGTGCCGCGAGGACCCGAGCTTTACAAGAGCACGAAACGGACTCGGGTGTGCTGTGTTTATGCCCGAGAACATGGAGACGCCAGAGGCAACGCGGTGTTTATGTTCGCTTTCTCTCTCTCTCTTACGCGTGTGCGCTATTCGCGGAGAGTCACCCCACGCCCGAGCAGCGCGTCAGACGTCTTCTTTGAGTGCTCCTCCGTCTATATATGTAATTCCAGTTTTTTTCAGTTAATTAAACATCTTTTTTAAATTCTCAAACCCCAGTGTTTTCCCACTCAATATGAGCCACGATCAAGCTGACATAATGAATGCAGGATGGGTTTTTGGCATGAACTTTGAAGAGGAAGGTGAAGAACTGTACTCGGAGCTCTGCCGTTTGAGGGATACTCTCCCTGTACTTCTAGGATGTGATAAGAAATCGAGCTCAATCTGACTCGAATTCTTGAAGGGAGGTCACATGCCCGTTTACTGAACCAGCGGTTTCCATTCCTGGAAGCAGCAAGTTTGCAGAACTGCATTTCTAGCTTAATTGGGAGGTTGTGGACAGATTGGAGAAATCAGCTAAGCATCCCAATGGTTAAAAAAGAGCTCTGTGTACAATATATTTGGTGTACAAATCTGAAGACTTCACAGGGAGGGCGAAAGAAAACAAGCAACTCATCCGAGCTACCAAGTCAAATTTTAGGTATACATTCAAGTTCTGAAAATAGGAGAAGGCGAGCATATAGAATTTTGCCTTTTGTCTTTTCTGCATTGTTGGTGTATAGAATAGTATTGCATGTGTATGTATAGATGAATATTAAATACATTATGTCATGTGCATTGCGTACTTTTTTAATGTTTCGTTTGGTGGATTCAGATGCAAAGAAGGGACTTTTAATGGAATGGTCGAAGTAGTATGTGCGGTTACTGTTCAGCGCAGCCCCTTCAGAGCAATTACCACAATCTCAATCACTTTCAGTACAAACGTTATGTTTATTCCTCTCTACGAAAATGCTGCTATAAATAGCATTGCATGTCAAAATAACTATGGCATCTTTTTCAAACACAAATTCAACCTTTTATACAGTTCCCCACCCCCCAGAAGGGCTGGGTTTTTTTTTCCGGGGAAGGGCGGCAACCCTAAACGGACTAATCGAGAGAATGGTTGGAACTCTGAAGGAAGTGCCAAGAAAAATCATCACAAAGGGCAATGTGTGGAAGAAGGAACTTCCCAAGGAAACATTCGTGGTCAATGTCACCAAACACCATCATGGAGAGCATAGCCCTCATGCACGGTTACAACCCAATGATACCTGGAGAATTGAACCTCGGCATGGTTGAGGCTTACATCGAGGAAGAGCAGTGACTTCACAAAGGGACATCAAAACATGAAGAAAGGCCTCGAGAGCAGCCACCAGCA
This sequence comes from Haemaphysalis longicornis, assembly GCA_013339765.2. Classification (NCBI taxonomy): domain Eukaryota; kingdom Metazoa; phylum Arthropoda; class Arachnida; order Ixodida; family Ixodidae; genus Haemaphysalis; species Haemaphysalis longicornis. Next base: position 29,752,196 of record CM023456.1, read on the forward strand.
GGCTACGAGCCACTGCAACACCAAACGTCCAACTCAATTCCGTGAGAGATCTCGACCTCCCCGAGATAGGCACATGCAACACGCTCGATGCGTGCTATGAAGGCCCATACGAGATAACTGCCTAATCGGGTACAACAGAGTTCCTAACATCCAGTGGAAACTCAACGAGAAAACCGCAAACATTGAGCAACTATGCAGGTGTAAAGAACATGACCTTGGCACGAACGAACTAATGCCATTCCGCGCAGACACCCGTGCCTAAGAACAGGCACAAGTATGAGAGGTGTGTTGGTCGGTAATCAGCATACCTGGAAAGCGAGGACCATGGGCGTATGTCAGAAGTTGGTAGAGGCAACGACTTGAGGCACTTGGCCACTCATTACCACTGCAACTGCAGCCCGAAACTCGCACAGAAAACTGCAGGAACGTAATTAATGGCAACGGCCATGCCAGGACGCCCCGACCGCCTCGAAAAGAGGGTACGCCGCCAGAAACGACGCGAGTGCTTATGTCTATGGGTGTTCCTGGAGGGGGCGGTTTTGTGAGAGACTGACTGTGGCGTGGGAACCCTGCGCCAGGGTGTCGCCCCACTGACGCACACCGCTTCAGACGTTTCTTCTAAGTGCTCTACCCTGATCTTATGTGTAACAAATGTAACCTCAGTTTTTCCAAGTAATTGAACACATTAAATTCCCAGAACCTAGTTTCTCCCATCCCATCTTCAATACGAGCCATAACCGAACAGACACATTGAAAAAACTTTTTGATGGACTCACGGTAATAGGGAGGCTCAAGTACCTTCTTACACACAAAATGTGCCAAAATCGCTTGGACATATTCTTTGGCTGCACCAGGGGAACGGGCGGTTTCTCCAACAACCGAGCTGCTTGCCAATTTAAAGCAGCTTAAGCTTATTGACAACAAAGTGAAGTCAACGGACACAGGAAACTGTGTTGCAAATGTCGTCGCAGTGCTAGATGTGTCAAGTGCCATCAGCAAACCTGAGTCAACTGTGGACAGCCAGGACAGAAGGTGTGTAGCACTGAACCCGTTCGATGACTACCATGGCTACATGCATCGTATCGACCTGTGACAAGGCCTGTTCGCTGTAGTGGGATCTGTTCTGCCCTACATTGCTGGATTTGCTGCACGCAAAGTTGCTGCAAGTAACATTGCAAAGAGCGTGTTGCTGCTCTGTAATCATGCGAGAGCTTCCTGTCCTCATTAAAGCAAAAAGTCGTGGTGGACTTGACAGATCCACCGACAAGGCAAGCAAGAAGTATCCTCAGAACTATGCGCTTTTGCACTGACTTTGCACTTCTATTCTCTGGCTGCATACGAATATGTAAGAGCGAAGTTCAATGACACTTTGCTTGCTCAGCGTACGATGCGCAAGTGGTACAAATCAGTGAACAGTGAACTTAAGTTCACGTCTAAAGCATTCTCGTTATTGAGCAATGTGGTGCAAGGCTGGGATGAGCCACTGTATGCAGCTGAGATGGTGAATGACATGTCCACCAAGGAACACCTCCAGCTAGTGGGCAACGAGGTAGATGGATATGTTGAACTTGGCACAGAACTGTTTCATGACAGCCTTCAGGAGGCAACCAATGCTTGCGATTGAAAGCCCCTTTGGGATATTTTCTCACTTAATCCCTTTCTATACCTGAAAGGGAAGACTTAGTAAAAGAGAGTATATCAAGAGTTCCATCAGCAGGAGTAGAAGCTGTTTCGCTCACATTTTATGGAGCGGTTTCCAGTGGCGGATCCAAGGGGGGGGGCGGTTGGGTGATCGCCCCCCCCCAAACCACACACCCCCCCCCCTTCCAGTTACACCCCCATGGACACCAATTTTTCGGCACGTCTAATTTTTTAGACCATGGAGGGGGACGGCGAGCAAAGCACCCCTCGCTTCTAATTTTTTGTTGGGCGTATAGTAAGGACGCGTGCCCCTGGCTGCGATTTGCCTTGCGCGAGCGAGCTCAAAGGGTGTGGAGAGCAAGCTGGTTCCCCGACAGGGAGCGTGTGCCGACGGCGTTTTGCTGCGCCGAAATTAGTGGTTTTCTTGTCTGTCCTTGGTTGTCCCCTCAAAGGGGAATCGTGACGGGGCAGCGGCGTTCCGGCGTCGCCGGAGCTCGCTCGTCGACGAAGGCGACGCCAGCGGCCAGGAGGAACCGCAAATATCCAGCACGGGGCCGCCCCCTGCTTGATTCCGGGAAGGCGACGTCAGCGGAGACAGGAGTGGGGGAACGCAGCTGTCCGGGCGCACCGCGCGCGTTGTTTTGAGGGGTGACGTCGAGAGCGAGAAGAGAAAAGGTCCAATGGGGTTAAAGCGAATGAGAATCGAGTAGCCACGCCCCTGCCCTCTGAGGAAGAGGGGGGTCCATCCTTGGCATGAAATAAAGTTGTACCACCACCACGGTGGCACCACCACCTCTGAGGGGTCTTCTTAAGAAAGCGCGAGCAGTACCTATGGGCAGTCGGTTTCAGATCGTACAATGTGCAAGTCGCTTCCTGATGTCCGATGTCCGATGCTAGGTTCCCGATGTCCGATGCTAGGTTAGCGGCGGCGTGTTAAGCCTCGTCTCCGGGATCGTGTGTGTCGTCGTGGGCTTCAAGGCCACCTTGGACTCCGCACCCCGGACCCCGAAAAACGTAAGCGAATACCCCGGCGAGGCCGTCGTCGTTGAACTTACGGTTAAGGCTAGCCACGCCTAGGGTTAGGATGTTGGCCTCCTCCTACAGTGCGATTTTTTTCGTAGTTCCCCTTTTGTGTATTTGTTGTATTTTTTGCTTGTGTAGTTAACGCCTTGCGTTAGCCGCCTATCGCGCACGTGCTCCCATGTCCGCGTGAGGTTTTTCTTTTTTTTTTTTTTTTGTTAAGCGTTGTCTGTCCCTCTGTAGTCTTGTCTGGTGTCATGCTTCTGTAGTAAATCTGTGTGTTTAAACCGCGGCCGGCTTTGTAGATAGCGTACTGCCCACGCTCGTCGATTCCGTGGGGCAACTTTGGTATTGCTTGTCTGGCTTTTTTAAATTTTTTTCCGATGCCAGCACACGGGCTGACGCTAAATTTAATCCCAATTTCTCCACTGTGTACGCGCTGGCTCTGCCTGCCATCGTCGTTATTTCGTCTTTCTAGCGTCTTTTTCGAGTTCGGCACGAAATAAAAAAATTAAGGAATATTGCTGCGTGCGCCGTTTTCACTCAGCGCAGTAACAGAGCTAAATAACGCTCGCATGAGTGGTCGGCGCACGTAGAGGGAAGACAAACCAAAATGGTCACACGCCGACCGACGATCTTTCATACCAAGGGTGCACACGTATAACTTGTTCGTAGTACTTCGTACTGCGCATACGCCACTTTTCGCCCGGATGTGCAGCATATACTGAAAGCCATGCGATCCGTTGTTCATATTTCCATGTACCACGATAGTACATGTGAGAATTCTGAGTAGCTCCAGCGACTTCGGCGCACGTGCATACGCACGGGACGACCTTCCTGCAAAAATCGAGTCTTGTTTGCGCAAGCGGGCAAGGGGGTTGTGACAGTCATCCTCGCAAATGTGCTTGCAACAAACGACTGCGTAGATGTTCCTAGTCACTATTTCTCAGCGGGTCGCCGCTTTTTCACTGTAGTGATAACAAGCTCATTGCTGCTTTTATGAGGTATATTGAACGCTGAGGAACAATACCGCACCCCTCTAGTCTGCACATTTCATCTGCACTTCACGTGTGAAATAGACACGACGCGAGCCCATAGCCATTCGCGCGCTTCCGTCAGCGGAGCACTCGAACTAGTAGTCTCGCAGCGAAGACTAGGAGAGATGCTAATGCGCGACAACTTTCGCACCATCTGTAACACGTCAGAAATGCTTCTCAAATATTTCGTAGGTGTTTTGATCATTGATACCGATAAAGCTGTGCAAACTGCCCAAATGTGGGTACAATGGTACATGCTGGTACCTGTCTGCTGCGAGCCGTACTGAAACTGCACCCGTAAATTGCGTTTTCAAATTGTGTTCTTAATTTTTTTTTGTACCCATTGCTTGCTCAAATTTTGTAGCGTTGCGTGCGAGCAGACCTCCGGAAGAAAGCCTTTTTGTGCTACATGGGTAATGTCTACGTTTGCCGAGACTCGTGGGCACCGTTTTTCTAAGCTTCTGAAACCATTTCGAACTAAACGTTGATTGATTCGTACTCTTTAGCTCGATCTACTCTTTTTTCTGCCTTGTTACAGCCTACTGTGAAGATTGAAGCTGAACGACTTCTAGAACTATCGACAGTTTTTTCAGTCCGGTGACCAAGAAGGCCTTCCAAGTTGCCGTTCAAGACAGCCAACCCGAGACATCATTTCCAGCCCCTTCTTTGTTACACCTCGATGAGAATGATGCGAATTCCGAGTGCGCGCGGAATGCTGAACACGAAAGGGAAATACCGCGCGCCACGCTGTTAACAGACAGTGCAAGCGGAGGCACTTCATTAGTGGCGGGTTCATTGGACATTGGAAACTTTGCAGACAAGCAAGTTGACGACTTCTCTAAGAGGCGTTTGCTAGAGTCCCATTGGCAGCCGTCAGAAAATTATAGTTTCCCACACTCCGTCCACAATAAAGGCAGCAAAGAAGAGAAGAGATACTTGAGCCACTCACACTTGTTAAAATTCAATTGGCTTGTTCTGTTGGACAGTCAGAGAGGTCTCTATTGCAAATACTGCACATTGTTCACAACGGGAAGCGTAGGAGGCTACCAAAAAAATGTTTGTCTTCAAAAACTCGTGACGAGGCCGCTCACAAAATTTGTGAGGCTACTAGGCAAAGATGGGGATCTTCCTCTGCGTGAGGCCACAAGATACCACAAGGAAGCAGTGGAGGCCGGAAAAAACTTTCTTGCGTGTGCTGATGCACCAGAAAAAAATGTCGCCAACCAAGTTTCCAACCAGCGACTTCTCCAAGTGACTGAGAACAGAAACCGCCTGCTACCTATCGTGGAATTTATCATATTTCTACGGCGTGGTGCTTGATGCATGCCATATGATCAAGCTGGTACGAAACTGCCTGGGATCTGTCATTCACCAAATTGACCTTGAACACTCACGTGTCAAGTGGTGCTACACTGGAGCCTTGGAAAAAGCTGCACTTGGGAAACAAGCTCACGAAAGTTCATTTCTTGTGGGAAAAACAAAGGACAGAGGCTCAGCTTGCTGTACAAACACTAAGTTTGTCAGTCGCTGATGCACTTTACTTATGGGAGTTTACATTGAAGCTGCCACAATTCCAGGTGCACATGCCACAGCAAGGTTTTACTCAGAAAAAGGGAGTGATGTTGACTAGAGGAATCAGCTAGGAATCAGCTACCAGTCCCTTTCAGGAAATTTCACGCAGAAATCAGACTAACTATACTAGCAAATATGGTGTGTGTAGAAGCAATATCCATAAATATGTTTCTCACTTCAGCTTGCAAGTGAAGTGAAAGAAGTTTAACAAAATTAGTCGTATTCTGTTTTGTGCCCATTGCACCGCGGCATAGTTTTGCCCCTGGCAAGATGGCTGCCAGCCAGTCTAAATGGCTTCTTTCGTGTTTGCATGCATAGTACATGCGTAGGGGACCTCCACCCCAGAACAGCAATAAATCCGCTTTACCTTCAAGGACACACGTCAACGGTCGGAGTTGGTCAAGCTCTGTCATTAGCCCCTTTTAACGGGAGTCGCACATCTTGCATTCACAGCTCCTGGCTAGATGTTGCAACTGGTTTGTGTAATGTTGACTGCTTGGAGGCAGTACATCACGAGGTGTTTGTAGGCATGCCTCGCCCCTAGTTGCAATGCTTCTTTCCCTCATTACTCTAGAACATGTTTCAGTGTGGTATTTGCAAGAACAATCACTGCACTCAATCGTGCATGCTGAAGTGGATAGGCACTAGTTACACGCAGCACACGCCGTTTGTCAGATGAACTGACCCCAGTAATGAAAAAAATTTCTCAGAAAGAAAAACACTAACTTGTGGGAAACACACAGCATGAAATTAGTCGGTCCACACTCAATGCTGCCACTGCTGCCAATGTGAGGAACCATTCCAGGCGGAACCGCTCATGGCTTGGATTGGTGACGAAGGCACCTGTCGACGGCAGAGGTTGCAGCCAGTCACGGCAACTCATCCAGAACATGAATGCTCCGCCACGTTGATGGACCCGTACTGTGTGTCCGGACCAGGAACCGACGTCACAACGGCATCAGGATTACCTGCAGGAAAACGGGGCATGGCTTTAGCTGGTGCATGCTCAATGCTACTGTTGCTGCCAAAAGGATAGCCCCCGCTTAACTGCCCTTACTGAGAATACCGCACCAGATTTTTTTCCTGCAGTCAGCTGGCAGCCCATTTCTCTGCGATGCGCGATTAGTGTGGTTGATCAGGGTGCGTGATTTAGGGTGGCTAGCCATCCCAGCTCAGTGCTGTCTCCCCACTAGCACAAGCCTGCTACATGACTAGCTACAGCACAAGCTACATAACAAAACACCCAAACGAAATAAGAGCCCAGCCGTTAGGAAAGTTTGGCACAGCAGGTTTGTTTGTAAACTTTCAACACAAAAGATAAACCTTTTCAGTTCTTAAAATTTGTTTTTACAGCCGAGCTGTTGTAGGCTACACCAGCCATTCTTTCATGTGCGTAGACCGAGAAAAGCCGCTCCGCAGCCTCCTCACTTCAGTACACCCTCTTCCTTTGACCACCTGTCCACCTCCAATTATAGTTCCGTGAGCCGTCCAAGGCATTCAGCAGGGTCCTTTTTGTGATGAAAGCCTCAGGCAGACAGCACACCGGTTGAATACAGCGCCATATTAGTGTTGTGGCCCTTTTTGCCACTGAGACATTTTTCTAGAAACTTAACAGCTGTTTTGATAGTTTTTCCTGACATTATTACTTTTTTGCTTCCTTTTTTGTGCTTGAATAAGCTTATTTCAGAATTTAAAAACTGTAAATAGTGCTGCGCTGATAGTGCTGATAGTCTGCTCCCTACAGAGTGCAGATGACCATAGGTAAAAGTGGCGTGCAAGCAGCTGGCACTATTTTTTTGCTTCTAATTATTCGAAAAAATTATTTGGGCAATAAGAAGTAAGGAATTAAATCATTTCGCAATAAAATGTTATTACAATAACAATTTAATTCTCAAATATGTCTCATTGGTAAACGCGGCGAGTGCACTGAGAGGTGCTCTGTTTTCCGCACGCTTTCACCACTGCGACAACACACCGGTGCAATGCAAAGCCAGCCCAGGCGGAAGACTAGCCAAATTTCTAGGGACTGTACCGGAGCTGTCTCACCAGTTGTGAGCCGTAAATGTGCGGGTCTCTGTACCGTGACGCCATACATCACTTAGCGATGTTAGCGCTGTTGCGCTCCGACCTAGTTACGAGTAGGACGAATGCTGTGCGCAGCAAGGAAGAACACCGTGCCTCTGAAAAGCGGCAGACGTGGCACAAGGAAGCCACCGACGATGACGATCAGCCCGCAGATGCCAAGCAGGAGCACGATGCCCAATCAGGACCCCGAATACTGGAGGCAGAAAACGCAAGACATCGGCGCGGCTACAATCCGGCCTTGGTTTCTTTGAAATTTTGTGGCCAACCAATTCGGCGTCACTTGTGTGGTGTGTAATCACTTGTGCTTTTTCCAGGGACTTCAATCCCGTCAACACGGTGCACGACGTTCAACAGCGCGAGTGTGCGGGCATGGTGTTGCAGCAGTGCAGCATCAGTGTATCGACGAGGTGCGTGTGTGTGGCGTAGCAACCTACAAACAGCTCCTCTGGCCCTCCATCTTCAGAGTGGAATAACACTTTTTTTCTTTTTTTTGCATGTACCTGTGGACATCACTTACGCATGTCACACCATCTCTGTTATAAACACTAGTAAAATGTATTTGTCAGCATCTGTTGTAGCTAATAATCGTCTCTACAGTGACATTGCTGGCTGCTGGGGCCAACAATATACACTGTTGAATACTTTGCACCATTGAATACTGACTGCATCTCGACAGTTACAGTTTTAAAAATTTCCATCTGCCCCGTTTGTGAAAAACTTGCATGGTCAGCAGACCTAGGCCCACATGCCATAGCCCTGTGTTTACATGCCCTGCACCCGCTTGTCCTGGCATTGTGTGCGTGCTTATTAGGGTGCACCACCATTCAAGCTGTTTGTTTTGCACGTGCCGCCAAGAGATTGCCATTACAGAGCGCGATATACACAAATGACTGAAGGATAGCCGCTATGCCACCAAGAAGTGGCAGGCGCAATGCTGGACTCAAAATCAATCCGGCACCTGCAATACAAGACATTAACTCCCACTACCCAGCAATGCCGGCTTGAGATAGCATTTGAGTAGGGTAAGCAAACTACTGAACTCTATAAATAAGCAATAACTGTCGCATACAGCCATGTCCAGTGATGTATCCCTTTTCCTACAACTTGTAACCTTAGTTGAGACTTCTCAATCAGGCACCTCAGCAACACCTGTCTCAGCGGGACGGGTGCAAGTTATCTCAACCTGCAGGATAGCAAAGAGAAAACTGATGTGTCCGTGGAGCTTTTAGCATGATAGTGTTACTTGACTCAATGCACAAAAACCCCGCAGTCGTTAGGAAGCCATGCCTGCAGAAAAACGGCCCGAGCCCACAAATTCTTTCTACTGGCTGCAGAAGCTACTATGAATAAAACATCACATTCCTCTTGTCTTGAGATTAGATTCTGACTGAGGAACTGGGTACAAGAACACACACAGAAACAAATTTTAACAGCATCATGTTGCCACTGTTATACATGAAGTTATGGCCTTGTGAATGCTTTGATTAACCCACAGTCAACGCCCAAAATTCTACACTTTTCAGGAAAGTGCCTAATTTCAAGACCAGTCAGTCAAGTGCCTAAATCCAATAGGCAGGCGTTTTTTTGGAGGGGGGTGGAGGGCATTTATCGGTACATAAAAACAAAAAGGTACGATGCCCAGTTATACTTTGTCTGCTACTCAACACAAATCTTATTCAGAGCAAAATCATGTGGCTCTTAAAAGAGACAGAGACTCTTACACAAATCTGTGTCACTTCACTTTGTTCTGAGCTTTTTAACTATTTTTTTGCTGTTTTTCTTTTGCATTCTAGGCTCAAAATGCATTGAGCAGGACCCAAGTTATAATCGGAATTTGTGCATTTGTAAGCAAGCATACACTCTTGGCACTAAAGAGAAAAAAAAATGCTTTGTTTAGCTTGCAAGCTGTCGAAATTCAGCTCAGTTAGACTGCTTTTAAAGCAAGAACCATAAGGACATGATTTACGCAAAAAAAAAAAAGACAGGTGGCTCATAGAACGAAAAAAAAAATGTTATTGATGGCAAGAAAAATGACCATTGGCATTGAAAACTGCTACGTGCTCGCCTGGCGACCCCAATACCATGCATGCACAGAGTTCTAGCTGAAGAACTTCCATAGGGCCCTTGTACAAAAAGTGGCTAGTGATTTGCTCCTGCTCCTTGGACATACAAATTTGCCTCCAATCTGTTGACAAGAAGTTGGTTGAACTAGGCGATGAGAGACTGTGATAATCAACGTATCCCAAACTCGCTTAAAGCTGCTTAAATAATTGGAAGAGTGGGCTTTTTATTGCCCAAAATAAGAAGTCTCATGATGTTTAAATAAGTCAGCAAAAATTTTTATCCCTTTGTTGCAATCACATTTTCTCCCTAGTAGACTTGGGCCAATAGACAGTGACCAAACCAGTACCAAAATGGGGATGTGTGTGGCCGGAACATTCCCTGGTGGAGTTTCGCAACTGCTATGCACTACTGTTCCATCATTTGGAACAAAAAACAAGAAACAGGTCTCACACATACACCCGCAAATGTACAAACAGCATGTAGTACTTATACAGGTGTTAAACAACGATGAATTATGTGCCACGTAATGCAAATGCTAGTTTGCTTTCTTGCTTGATAGGTGACCGTAAAAAGCGCAAAGGCTCATGGGTACGTTGTATGCTCCCGCCTCTTCCGGTTCGAGAGCTCTCCTGGCCTCCCGTACGGCGGCGGCTTTCCTCCGCGAGTGTGTGTGTTGTTTATTTGTCACAGGGTGCTTACATTTCAGAGAAGCCCCTAGTAGGATTAATCGTTGTTATTCATTAAATGCGTGATGCATGAGCTTTTTTTTTTCGGTAGAAACAAATAAACAACACGCACACACCATGTGTGAAAGCCACCGGCGTACGAGAGACCAGGAGAGCTCTCAAAGCGGAAGTGGTGGGAGCAGATAACGTGCCCATGAGCCTTTGTGCTTTTTACCGGCCACCTATTACGTGCTCACTTCATTGCTCGCTTGCTCTGAACGTTCATTCTCACATTTTGCAAATCAAGCTTTCTAGAAGGGGAGGGGGGACCAAATGCCTCTTCCTTTTCGTACTGGTATCTTCCCTGTAATTCCAAAACTGTAGCAGACTGAGGAAGATATTGTGAACACTGACCGATTCTTACCATGAGCTTGGCCCGCTGGCCTTAGGGCCTCCTTTTGCATTTCCTTCCTTTCTTCGGTCTTCTTATTTACATTAAATTCATTCTCAATAAAAAGGCATAGCCCCATCTGTGCCTCGCACAAATGTCTGCAGACATGCACAAAATGTCTGCAGATGAAGTGGTCACCACCCGTGCTGACTGGGGCTGTTGGCGTCTCCTGCGTCGTCGTCGTAATCATCGTTCGTCTCATGTAGTCACAGTACTAAAGCACCGGGAAACTAGTTTATGCCTTGCGCTAGAACGTAACGCGTACTAAAAAAACACCGGGACTCTCGTTTATGCCTCGCGCTAGAAAGCTTCATGCTTTAAAGACAAGAGACTATTACAGCAAAGCTGTATAACTGTACCCCCTAACGGTTTTGATTCCGTTGGCAAAAACACCAAGGTGCCAAGAACTACACTTATAAACTGCATGCTTGGCCCCTCACCAGGTTTCATGTTAGTGGAGATGGCCCGGTATTTTTTTTTGCTGTTGCCTTCACTGCATTAGTAGAAATTCCCGATAGGAAGCACACATGTAGTTGCTTCGATATGTGATAGGCATTCAGTATGCCTCTCATGCATCACACACACAGAATTCACACACCAGTAAAGCTACGAATGCTGAAATTGTAGGTGCTACCGATGAACCAGCTTGTTTACTAACTTGGAAGCTTGGGCGACCTGGTGAAGCATGACGGAAAATATAAAAAAGTGCAAACGACACAGATAAAACACACAGCGCCGTGGTACTGTCCCCTTCCTTTCGTCCGTGTTGTTTGTGCTGTTTCATATTTTCTGTCAGCTTGTTTACGTACTACATAAGCACGTGCAGTATAGATCGCTTCAGTACCTTGTGGAAGGTGGACACGACATCCACCCTGGCCCCATGCTTGGCAAGGGTCAGCCAAGTTGCGTCGCGCTGATGTCGCATGAAAACTGCACAGCTGCTGCCTAGGGGCTGCCTTTTCACCTGCTGCCTACGGGGCTGCCAGGTACATGCCTTTTCTGCTGCACATTTGGCCGTCGTGAAGGTCGCTGGGCCCTGCACGAACGAAAATAGATGACACGTCTTGGATAGCACACAAGCAAGATGCACAGCAAAAATGAATGCAGGAACGTGGTCATCCCTGATATTAGGGTCCTTGAAACATCCACTTACACCAGAACTTGAGAACTTCGAACTTCGTTTTCGCTCGAACCCTTATTTCGCTCCCTATTGTTAAAGGAACAAGTGAGACATTATCCCGCATTCTTCGCAAGGAAGGCATTGTCACCTCCCACAAGCCAGTGTGGCAGTGTCAACTCTTGGACGGCTAACCAACAAATATTGCATACCAAGGCGCAAATAGCAGCGGAGTAAGATGGTTTGGTCTAGTCCGGTCGGTACCGGACAGCATTGCCTGGGTTGGCCGAAGCAAGAGCATTCACGTCTTCTGCCCTCATGTACAGGTCGCCGAACGGTAGAATAGACCCTGATGTAACTACAATGACGTTAGCCATCAGTCATAAGCATAAACACCTCATATTCTCGTAGAGGCGGCAAACGTTCGGTACTGTTAACAACATCACGAAGCGGCGCACAGAAGTGCACACAGACATTAGTCTGCAAAAACTTTGGACTTTTTGCATGGTCAGCCCCATGCGCCCATGCAGCCTCCCGCATGTTGCAAACACAGAACAGGCTTTCAAACGTTGGGCATACCTTTGTTAGGTGACAACGCGGTTGCAACGTCATAACAGTTAGCCTTGCCAGTCTTGCAAACGCCTTCCTCCACGATTCCATGCGCCCAGCCTGAGGTCCTGCTAGCATATTAATGGCCTTTGATTACAGACGAAACAACTTTCTTTTGAGCGTTTTGGGCCCCGTGTCAGCAATGCCATGCCGCCGCATTGCCGCGCCGCGACCGCTGCTGCTCCCCAGCGGCAGAATTGCGAGCGTGAATAAACAGTTCCCTCTTTTGCCAACAGATGGCTAGAAATCCGCAGAAAAGTCACGGAGAAGGATTTTCTTTCCTCCCGGCAAGAAGTGTTCTTTTCTTCGTTAAATAGCTTATATTTAGATATGAAATAACGCCAGAAGACAAAATGAAGGTTTGGTGTACAAGATCGAAGTATTCCGTGAGGTGATATTGGTGGGAGATTTGAATGCTAACACTGGCGATCTGGATGGATTTACAGATTACAACGACTCTCTAGCGTTTGTAGCGCTCGACACCTGTGAAGAGCAGAACTATATTCACTATAAGTAACCTTGTGAAGTTGACGAGGTACATGAGCGCCACGGGCAGGTTATATGTCAATGGTACAGTGTGGCAAAACAGTCCTGCACAGATTAGTGGGGTCTCGACACGTCCGAACGGTTAAAAGTGAATGACTGTAGATGTAAAAGGAAAACCAGCTTGAGAAACAGTTATAAGCGCATATTCCTCAATCCGGACGAGAGAGGCGTGATGGCATAAAATACCGTCAGCAGAGTACGCATAAGCGATATATTATTAGCGGATAGCAGACATCGCCAATAACATCGAGAAAGAAATAAGCGAAGCAGGGAATAAAAACCATAGGTGGTGTGAAAGAAAACCACGAAATAGGTGTCTAGAGAGCCCATAGAAGCTAAAAAATTTGGATTTCTTCAGCGTTTCGGAAATAGATACGACATGCAACATAATTGAATACGAAAGTATAGAAACAAAATGAAAATATCTCGGAGAGGTTTTATCATATGATTGCTTGTGGAACGCTAACATTGATCACGTTGTAAAACTGCAAGGACTATTCATTTTATTGAGCGTAACCTAATATGGGCACCCCAGAATTCAAAAACATAGAGCTTACTTAAGTTGTATTAGGCCGATTTTGGATTTTGGCCGATGGTACCCGATCAGTGATTGAAACTGGCTGCAATTGAGAGATACAAATGTGCTCTATTAAATTGAAAAAAAAAATGCTTTATTCTAGTCTGTAACCAACCCGCTGTAACGGCCTTCGGCAAAGCGGGGCACTCACTGATTGATTGATTGTAGGGTTTAACGCGCCGTCGCAGCGCAGGCGATGAGGCGCGCCGTAGTGGAGGGCTCCGGATCAATTTTGACCACCTGGGGATCTTTAACGTGCGCCGAAATCTCGTACACACGGGCGTTTTTGCTTTTCGCCTCCATAGAAAAGCGGACGCTGCGGCCGGGAATCGAACCCGGCCGCGGCGGAGTCGAACCCGGGGTGCTCACTGAATACAGAATTTCAGTTAGGAAAGGTGCAGCTAAAGTGACGCTGGTAGCGAGAAAAAATAATGTTATATCAAAAACTAGTACACGCGGAAAATAAATAGGGGGTGGGTGGGAAGGAATTAAGGACGAGTGTCACGTATACGTGGGTAGCTTAGCCTAGCCAGAGTCCTTCAAAACTTTGAAGGACTCTGGCCTAGCTGGCATGAGTGCCACGTAGGTATTTTCTAGATACAGTTTCTAGATTTTCTAGATACGATGCTGGATACGATTGGAAATAAAATACAGAAGCGTACAAGAAGCAACAGATGGACGAGTTGTTAAGGTGTCATAGTGAAATCAAAAGCGCATAAAACGAAAACTTGAGACAAGAAAGACCCAATACCTGAGGTTTTCTTTTTTTTTTTTTTTTTTTTTTCAGTTTTCATTTTACTATGATGCACAAGTACCATGTGCCTTTGGCATGTACCGATGAAAGTTACGATGTATTAAAGAGGTGTTAGCAGACTGACCTTTTCAGCAGGCCCTGACGTTCTTATAGGAGAAAGTCGACGCAACTGACCATTTACACAATAGTACATTTAGACTGACCGTCACATTTGGCACTGCAGACTTACCTTTCGTGCGAAGCATACACTCTAAGCTGGGTAACCTTAATAGAGGTGCACATTTTCGAATTTTTGTAACCTATAATTTATAAGGTACAAAAGTAACCTATATCTTAGTAACCTTTATATACGTATACACGTAAGGGTTACTTAGTTATAGGTTACTTTGCAGCTTTCAGCATGTATACCTTTATATAAGTGACATCTACCGCCGTCCAAGGCCACACACCTGGAAGGTGTCATGTTGCGTGCCACGCGCGCTTTCGCCGGCGCCGCTGTGGCGAGACCCCGAAGGCGCCTTTCCCGCGTGGTAAACAAAAATTGCTTACGATATGTGCGACCATGCTCTCCATTGCGCCGTCTAAACTCGGAAAGCCTCGGGTGTCTTTTGTTCGTCCCTTGAATAAACTGCCGGCCACACGGCTGTGACTAAAAGAAGTTACTTTTATAATTCCTAAAATTGCGGTGCCAGAAAGCTTGAAAATGTTCTCTTAATATACATGCATTGCATTACCTGTTCGATAATCGTTACCCAGGTTGTCACCCAAAAATCTTCGCGAGTATTGGCAACGCTTAAGTCTTATGAACAGGCATAACTAAATTTGATGTTTGCATCAGCTTTGTGCCATTGAAGAAACGAGCATCAAACATGCATGATAGTTCTTTTAGTAAATTGTGGGCATGAATTTGAGCTTTAGTTAAACAACATTAAGCTTTAGTGAAACCAAGCTTTAGTGGAAACATGCACTTGATAGCATACTTCAAAAGGCCCCCAAAGTTGTGATAACATAGCCTTAAGCCAAAAATTCTTGTGTGACAACTTAGGTCATGATTACCAAAAAGAATTGCAGTTCATGCACACATGTTTGCACATTAAACAGGAGCACATTTCCAGAAGTTTGGCATCAGTAGTTTTGAACATTCACATTATTATTATGAAACACCTGTGGGTTATTTATTAAAAAGCAAAGCTGCGAACCACCCCAATGGTATTATCGTCCCTTAATGAGTATTAGACTTTTCCTATATTGCTTTAGATTCCCAGGTAAAATTCGGTTTATTCATATATCCTTATTAAACCTATTTAATAAATGTTGCGTGAACAGCTTCACAAGCATGGCCAAATATACAGATTTTTTATCTCAATATTTGCACGGATGTATGCCAAGAATTTCGAATTGTTTGTATACACCATTGAACAATTTTAGACGAATCGAATTTGAGCTAAATTTATGACATGGTTCTCAGATGTGCACTTTCCAGTACAGCGTTATTGTCATGGTTCCGCACAGAAAAAACGCAGAATGTGGGAAAGTAGAAAGAACATTTATTACAAAATCACTGTTTCATACAAAGCAGTGTTTATGGCTATATTCGCTACATTCTCCGTGTCACTCAGAGTCTGTAATATTACACTCGGAATTCATTCGTCTTTACGAATCCATCTTTACACTTCCCCCTTCACACTTCCCTCTTTGCAATTCCACCTGAATTGTGATTCCCACGCCAAGTTATCTTTTTTTATGCATCACTAACAAGTTTTTAGGCCGATTGCAAGCTGTCTTTTGGACAAACTTTCAATGGGATCTAAAATTTCCTGCATGAAAAAAGGTACTTGGAAAAATTCAAAGAGATAAGCTTCGCAATTTACGTAGTACACAAGCAGGCACAAAATCAGGGCACGCTGAAGATTTCCCGAGGTCATCTGAATAACTTGTTCCCTGCTGCCGTAGATGGAGGTGTATATGTGAGGGGCCATCACTTGGATTTCCCCACCTTGAAGAGCCATCTACGAAAATTTCAGAAAAAGAACAAAATCCAGGGCAACCATAAGCCCCTGACACCAAACCACACGCATGTGAAGTACAAAAAATATATTACACGAAAATGAAGACGGAACCAGAGAATGAAATGAAAGGCCACACCAGAGAAGAGTGTTTTAAACGGCCTTTCAAATAATTTCACATCATTTCAGTAATCGTTACACAGAGTAATTTGGCCGCATTGTTCAGAAGAACGCGAAGCCACTATAGTCATACCGGCCAACCTCGAGAGTTTTAATCGTGCCGTGTTCCAGTTTATCTCGCGCAATGTTTCTGCATGCTCACCCAGAAAGGCAGAAACTTTGGGCTACGAGATAAACTGGGGTGCCGCACATACATTTGCAAAAGAGAAAACAAAAACATTTCCGTGCCTTCATGTGGAATCTCTTGTACACGCAACAGACGAACGTCGCACTAAACCCGGAAACGTGCTTTCACGATGCTGACGCCGTCTGCGTCACATTTTTTGGCTGTACTTAAGCATCCCCCTCCCCCCCTTGTGCTGGAGTTTCATTTTGAACAAGGATCCCACGTGGAAGCCATCGTCGACGGCTTAAGGACAACTTAAAAAGCGCCCTGCAAGCCACCGAGAGGAGGGCTCTCCTTTTCAAACCTGTGAAACGGATGAGCCATCAGTAGCGCCGTTACCATCGCCATGAATGCGTTCTTTTCCTGGTTGTCGAAGTTCACTAAATTAGCGCGTTTCTCCAGCCAGTTTTTAGAAAAAAAGCAAAAAACAATGGCTCATCATCGTAACGAATTCGTTACATCAATGTTAACCGCCGCGACGCCTTCGTTACATAGAGGTCGCGAACACGTGGGTTTCAATGGGGCTGGCAAATGAGCGGAATTGAAAAACTTAAATCCAGGAATTCGTTACATAGAGGTTCGTTACATCCAGGTTTGACTGTATAACCGTATTACACTTCGGGGGTACAAATGCCATGTCACTGACTGTCACTACCACACATAATTATTCTCCAACGCGCAATAAAAAAAAATCGCAGCTGTAAAGTGCCTATAGCAGCAGTGACAGTGTCAAATAAATTGTTTATGCTAACACGTAACGTGACTTCCTGCGAAGCTCAGTGTGATATTCGATTTTAATGTCTTAAATGATTCATTAATAGTTCAACAAGTACTTACTTCGGACGTCCTGACGACATTAAACGACTCTTACAAATCATGCGATTGGCTACGAAACCTCGCAGATTGCCATGTCTCATCTCTGCTCGCCACATGAGTATGCGGGTTCTTAATGTGGCTTCACAACAGAGAACCTGCTTGCCCTGTTTTGTTTCCACTTGAGTCTACTGCTGTAACTCGCAATTTCCTAAACGAGGTTCTGGATCATGGACTAACCCAGCTGTGGCTATTGCTCAAAATGTTTATTTGCAGCTTGAGTAGCAAGGTTACAACGCCTCTCTTAGGCGAGGCGTTCGTTCCCGGGCGGAGTGCATCATCTCGTAATCAAGTTCTAGCGGACGGAAAGGGGTGAGGGGGCACGAGTAATTAACGTGGCCTACGCATACCACATACGCTACAAGCACTGACGTGTCAGTCACCGTATTTTATAATATACGGTCGGACATTCTATATATGCGCTAATAAGGGGGTTATGGTTATATGGTATTAAATTGATGAATCATATAACAATTATGCAGATATCGCAGTCCCTTTTCTAATAGGTGGTAATTTTGAGCGTTGACCTGCTTCCCGCGCCTTCTAAATCCCGCAAGTTGACTCCTCAAATATACACACTCGTCTCACAGAAAAGCGGGCTTTACAGGCGGAATCCTAAATATTTTGAAGGCTTACAGATACAAGAGCAAAAAATGACCACGAAAGAACCATTAAGCATTCACTGAGTACACAGTAAATATTTACGTTCGAATGAGAATTACCCAGGGGTTTATCCAGAATTTCTATCTGGGGGGTGCGGGGTAAGGGGTTTAAATCCTCCTCTTGGGTGGGGGGGGGGTGGGAAGGGGGTGTAAATCCCTGTTCGGGGTGCTCGTGGTTGTGGAATCTTTTTGGGGAGTGTCAAAATCATCCTTGAGGGCGGGTGTTGAAGGCGGGGCTTTGGAGGGGGGGGGGTATAAATCCTCTGGAATGACCGCTTTACGAGCAGGTCGTGGACTCGGAAACAGCAAGAATTTAGTCATGAGCGTATATGCTTGCCCCCTCGTTTCACCAACATGATATGCGCAACGCTGTGAATCGAACCGTAACAACCTTTTAGGCCCGAACTCGGCCTTAACCGAACAAAGACAATCATAATGTTGCAGTGTTTAACTCAGCCAGAACCACCGTAGCAACGGGCACTGGGACAGAAGAACGAAGAAACTTTACTCGTTCCAGGAAGAAATCTGACCGCGCCCTTTATGCAATATGCTCGAGAAAATCGCCTCTGGGGCAGCACCGGACTCATTGGCCATGGCGCGCACTTGGAATTT
This sequence comes from Haemaphysalis longicornis, assembly GCA_013339765.2. Classification (NCBI taxonomy): domain Eukaryota; kingdom Metazoa; phylum Arthropoda; class Arachnida; order Ixodida; family Ixodidae; genus Haemaphysalis; species Haemaphysalis longicornis. The sequence continues at coordinate 29,770,833 of CM023456.1, forward strand.
TCCGGGACTAGACTGAGGTACAAGGTTGGAAAAAGTGGGGAGGGAATGTGCTTACGGGCATTGCGTTTGTTTTATAATAGGGTATGGTCCTCATTGCGTACACATGTTCCTGCGTGTAAAAAACGGCGTGTGAGGCGTAAGGAGAGCGAAGTTCTAAATTTGTCTACGGACAGAGCTGTGTCGACAGTCGCGCGAGAGGTGTAAGATAAACTGTCGTTGTGGCCTGCTTGCTTGTCCTAGTACGTCGCTGGTAGCACGGGTTTAGACTTTGCATTGGCAAGCAAGATTAGGGTTGGAGGTGCTAGAAATACAGACCGTTACTTAATGGAGGAAGACAGATTACATAAGGTATTCACGGGAGTATAACAGTGCAGTGCGGACAGCACAGTACAGTACAGTACAGTGCAGTGCATGAGTAAGTTACAGTACAGTTTTAGATGTACGTGTTTTTTGGAGGATGCATAACATAGGGTAGTTCAGCTAAACAGTTAGTATACCCCAGTCATGTGGCACCGAAATTGTACACTGGTTGACCATTTTTTCTTCCATATCAAGTGACAGCCGAAGCGTTCACGACAGCCTAATATTTTGTTTTGGCTCGAAAGCTTTACTTTGATTTTCACTTAATTTAGCCATGTAAATGCTAACAACATATTTCCACTTCGAATGTAAGTACAATTCTGCGTTAGGAAACTGCAAATATGTGCAGAACCAGCCGTTTAATAACTAGAAATATCGTTCCAATAGGGTCTAGCCTCATTTGTTTTGCGATTTCTGTAAAATGTCCCCGAGATTGGTCCTAAACGCCGTTGTCCAATAGCCGTAGTGGAGTATTGTACACCCTTTTCAAAATTTTCTAGGCCAATCCTAAGCCTTCTGGACCCCAAAGAATTAAAAAAAAATAAGCTCTACCTTTATATGTGACAAAATTATTCTATGACAGTAAGAAAGAAAGGTGTTTTCTCTAGCTTTGCGGCGTAAAATGTTTCAGCCTCGCTCGGGACGTAAGCTTGTAGGCTGAATTTTTTGCGACCTGCCCAGTTTCGGCTTGGCCTAGAAAATTTTGACAAAGACTGTACATAAAACGCTTTGTAAGCAATGTGGTATACGCGGCTTTAGCACGATATTCCATGGTTGCCGCAGCAAAACAGCATTTCGTATATTTTAAAGCGAAGCTTTAGTGCCCTCACTTATACTGTTGTACGCCAATGCGACCTGCAGGAAAGCCAACTTTCACTGACGATGATGATGAATTATCGTGGGTGAAGGAAAGAAAAAATCGACTACCCCTCGGTTTAACGACAACGATCGTCGTTTGATCGTTGAGTTTGATCGTTTGCTTGGCTCTGATTTAGCGCTGGTTCGGCGGGTTCGACGCGGGTAGACGAACTAAATCTTCGCGTTTTCCCGTCGTTGCCGTTAAACAGAGGGGTACATGATTTTTTAGTTGCGCGCCCCTCGTCAGGAGCAAGAAAAGATGCTGGAGTAAGGGAACCATGGCACGAAGAATCATCGCGAAATTTGAATTTCTAAAATCAGTTAAGAAAAATAATTTTTTCTGGCTTAGTAGAAATACGTAAAATGAGTAGCGGTACAAAACAGCAAGAATAAAATGTAATGTAATGTCCTTCTGTTGATAGCTGTCAGTAAAATAACTTCACTCTTCGTAAGGTGTGGCGTAGTTGACTTTCGCGCGAAAGTATTGTCCATAGAGTTTCATACGACCCAGTTCATGTTCATGATTAAAAAGACATTAACAAGGTAGCGTGCCCACTCGTAAGGAGAACGGACAAGACTTCGTGAAATGACTCATCAGATGAGATTGATGTCCCAATCACGGACATCAATCGATACGATACATCGTCAGTCAACCAATATCTATTTCATTTAGACAATGGCTTGAATCAAACACTTGAGCTCACGCTGAAATTCGCCGAAATTTCAGAAGTCGTCCTTCAAATCTAATTGTGTAACAACAGACACCACAAAAATAGCCACACAAAACCTCCCTTAATTTTTTACGCAGATTAACTCATCCATGTCCAATTACATTTACCGGAGCAAGCAGTCCATAAAAGGTGAACATATTGCGCACAAAGCCACTGTGCCGGCCTGCTGGGCAACTCGGACGAGCGAGACGGGACGGCTGCTTTTGCATAAATCATGCGCGTAAAGACGCGACTTTTCTAGTTTTCCTCCTCGTGCGAGAGATCAACGATCGTTCAAGCTATAACAAACCCACGTGACCCCAAGCGGCACGAGGAGGGGATTTGAGTTGTACGCGAAACCAGGTGCGGCTCAGAGTACACGATTTGCGACTTAGCAGTAGGGGGGCAGCCGCGGATTAGGGGATCGGGAGGGATTAGGGTTACCTGTGGGCAGGGTCGGCATGGTGGTAACTTTGGCGCCATACTGGTACACCCCCCTCCTCTCAATTATATATTTGATTTCTTGCGGTTCTATATATCGTGGTGTGGGGTTCACTACGTTTTATTTGTTTGTTTCGTTTTTCTCTACACTGAATCATCATTGCGTGGGCATCAGAGTAGGCAGAAAGGGGAGCCACGTTTGCTTCGAACCCATCTGCACGTCGCCGAATGTTTCGTTTTTTTTTTTTTTTTTTCGTTCTGGCACGCACTTTAAGCTGAGCCCTTCGTTATATCACGAACTGCTGGTGGTGCGTCGTACCATCTCCGTATACGGAAATAATATGTACGAGTAACCCTGGTTCATAAATACACAGAGAAAAATGTGTATAAAAGCAGTGGCAATATGTAAATCGGAAATAAATACACGTGTGACATATGTACTTGTGACTTAATGTCCCACCCAAGGAAAAACGGGTGGCCCTCTTGAACGGTTGATTTTCATTTGAATTGTTATCCCCCGTTACTTTAGTAGCCTCAACAATCCAGGGGTGTGTGAAGGAATATTCCAAGTTTCAAATACGCATCGCAGTGCTCGTTATTCAATTCGCATTCGATTCAAAAATTTCGTATTCGATAACTTCGTACAATGTCTCTTTAGATCATTTATCTTGGCGCAGGGCATGATGGGCGTTATTAGATGACGGCAGGAAAAGTGATTCGATGAACACGAAAAGGTTCGCGTCCCGGATGAAATCTAGAAGGGAACGACGATGGGGCTCCCGTATTCACGCAATGTAAGCGAACGCATCATCTACGCGGGCGCGTCCGGTTAGATTGCGTCGGCCAAATATTCAGGTTAATTACAAATATCGTATCTCATGTCTACTGCTGAACAAGCTCGAGCCGTAAATATCAACGCCCGATAACGAATGTTTTACTCACAGTGTCCGCGTATGCGAACGTAGTAACGCAAACACAGATAAGCGCTCTGGTTTTCTAGTTTGTGTTTTTCATACCGCTCCTTTTGCGGCACTTTGAGGGATAACTATATCTCCCCGCAGATTCATCGCGTGCACGTTATAAAAGGCTGTCGGCAGTATATAATAGCCCGGTCCCGGCATATGAAGCGTGGATATACCCGGCCCACTGGCGGTCGGACGGACAAAAAGCAAGATACACGGCTCTCTGCGGCTCATTCAGCGCGGCGGCGCGGCGGCAGATGCGCGCGGGCAGATCGGGGACCTGGGGGATACGCGAGGCCGGGAATTTCAGCGCATTGTCCATTTGACACCTCCGCTTACAACAGCGCGATCCACCCTCTCGTTCGCCCCTCCCGTACTCACTTTTGCTCCCCCGACGATCGTCTGGCTTCGCCCTCTGCCACGCGCCCCCCGCTGCCACCCGCAGTTAATTCCGCGCAGTTGTATACAGATCACAAGGGCCTCAGACCTTTACAGGTGCCTTACGCGGGGTCAACTGAGCAAATCTACTGGTGGCCTGCTGCAGTTTCACGCTATTCCATTTGCCTAGGAAACGTGATGACGCAAAGGCGTGCTCAAATATGGCCAACTGGACGGGTTGAAATGCGTTCACCTTGACGAGCGCCCGCAAGGACAAGCAACACGCAAGAGTATAGGAACGCTACGAGCGCAGCTTCCGCCGTGATTGTATCCCTGATTGGTGAAACGTGTTATTTTTTTCTACATTAAACAACGAGTTCAGGCAAGGTAAACGCGTAGCCAACTTGGTACGTGAGGGCCTGCGTCATTTACTTGCCTGCGGCTGCAAGATCTCAGCGTTTCAAACTCTAGAGTGACTCAAACCCCGGGTGGTCCACCGCTGCACGCATTTACGAGACTGCGCCCCCAGCGGGCGGCCCGCAGTCTACCGCGGAAAACGGGCAATCGGAGAACGGCACTCCGGGAGCCATCACCCCGCTGACGTACACCACATTTTGCTCAGCCCTCGGCGAGCCTCGAAAAAAGCACAGAAAGTACACGGCGGTTATGCTCCCCTCAGGAATAAACCTCCGGTGGTGATGGCAGCCCAGTGTCAACGCCGGCACGCTTTAACATTGCGCGACCAGACCACAATGGGGGTTACACCCTTCTAATGGTTACATTGTGGCTAGCAACCCGCCGTGGCGGTTCGTTTGGACAGCCATTGTTGGCTCCCTACTTCGTGAGCGCCCTGCGCAGGGCGACGACCACAGCGGGCTCGGGATGAATTGGGCGGGTGACATTTCTTTTCCCGGTGAGGTAATGGGAGGAGGCCTGGAACGGTGTCTGCGTCAAGTGGAGTCATCGCGATCAAACATTTGGGTTTGGTGATGCGGTGGAAAAGTGCAGAACAGTATTACGCAGTCGTATCACATAGCGTATTCCTTGCACCTGAGCCACGAAAACACTCTTGGATGCGTAGGTAAAATTCGGAATTTTAGCGTATACACACTCCTTCTGGCGCCAACTGAGCAGTTAATTTTATAGATGCAAAATCCCACGTGGCACTTAGGTCTGCTTGCATGCTTTGATTGCGAAAGCATTCGGCTTGCTTTGGCGATTCTTATCAATGACTTAGCCGCTAAATAGTGTTTACGCGTGTTTTTTTTTTTTTTTTTTTTTTTCGTTTCCCGTCTTTTGGCTCTCCTCGCTGCATTCTTTGCCTCCTGTGTTTCGACCTTGTTGGCGTGTTTGCGTAGTTGACCGCGCTTGGCCTGCGCAGAAACTGGTGGCACGTTCCACGTAGGAGTATTCCATCGCGAGACACCGGTGGGAATCACTTCGACAGGTGTATATTGGCGACACTCCACGCTACTGCTTCCCCAGAATTAGCGTTCTCCATTGCTGGGATGCGCCTTCTTCCTCGCGTACCGTCACGTGCACCTCCTCCTCTTTGGATGCGCTGCCCCGTGTCCTGTTTTGCACGTACAAGACACACCGAGTACGTTGTAACCGTACTGTCTAGATTTCTCAAACGCCGCTTGCAATTCTGTCGGGTACGAATCCTCCATGTCCTTTAACTGGTTTCTCATGATGCTGCATCCCCAGATGCCACAAAATTGCAGCGGGACAACTGATTTCTTCACGAAGCAAGACTTAACCTCCACAGAATTCATCTTCTGCATCAACACATCCCAGTTGCATTCTTCTTTCTCTGCTCCCTCGGTTCTTGACTGCACCCAGCCACTTGAATGTCATCTTTGGTTACGTTTTCGTCTGAGTGAGTGAAACACTTTATTAAACACGAGAGGCCATGAGGCCCTGCGGGGAAGTGAGGATGGGCCGGGGGGAATGAGAGAGAGAAAATCACAATTCACACAATGTACACAGTCTTGGGGTCCTATTCACAAAATGCACAGTTCACTCAGTCAGTGGCGCCAAAATGCACAGTTTGTGCTGTTGACATGTGTCGTGGATGGGTATGGTCTAGGTGTGTATGTCTGGAGTGCGTGTGCGTGCGCGCGCGCTCGGGCGTAAAAGGCACAGCCGGCTGCTGTCTGAAAGAAAGTGGAGGCACCCCTCTTCTGTAGGACATTAACAATCGTAGATTTTGCGTGGAGGTAATAAATGTGTGTACCCCCACCAGTAGGTGCCGAACACCGGTACCTGATACCCAACGTTTTTGTTTGCTCGTTTTTCTTTCAGCATGTCGAGCACAGGTCTGGTACATTATGCAGAGCATCTAGAATTTACAGCGTTTATTACCGCGGGGGCCTCTGGGAAGCGCCGACATCGACAAAGTAGCTATATAATGGGCAAGGCATTGCTGCGACACCCGAAAACCAGGAAAAGAACGCATTCATGGCGAATGGTAACGGCGCTACTGATGGCTCATCCGTTTCACAGGTTTGAAAAGGAGAGCCCCCCTGTCGGTGGCTTCCAGGGCGCTTTTTAAGTTGGCCCCAAGCCGCCGACGATAGAGCTCTTTCATGCGCTCCCTATCCTTTCAGTGCCATGAAAGCTCTTGCGGCTTGGATGGAGAAGGAGAGCTTTACGATACGGTCTTTTGATGGTGCCACCGTAACGCAATCGGCTGTAAAAGGCGGCATTGAAACGGGTTGATGAAGATTCCTCTAAATCACTTCCAATGGGCTCTTGATACTGCTACTTTGCGTGACCATAAATTTCCCTCGCGTTGCGGTGGGTGTAGCGCGAGCCTTGGTGTTTTGTTTATTCACTCGACGACAACAGTCCGGGTTGTCGATTTTCGGGATATGCGAGCGCGAATTTCCAATGAAATGTTTAACGCGATAATGCATGGTCGCCCAGGCGTTTGCGGAAGATAAACCTTTAAGGTGAAGAGGCAACGTTTACTGTCAGGCTCCTTCTTGAAACTTGCCAGCGGAAATTTGGTCACGGCGGATGCAGTTGGGCTCTTGTTGCTGGCAGTCTTGTCCCAGTTTATCTGCATATAGTGAGTAAGACTTCAAATAAAGATTTAAAGTACAGCAAAGGGAAAAGAAGACCTCTTACTTTGCTGGCGAGTTCAAGAAAGAAAGAAAGAAAGAACGAAGTAAGTAAGTAAGTAATAAATAAATAAATAAAATAAATAAATATTATCCGTTGTTCCCCGGGCCTGGATGTCCCAGGGTATCCAACAAAAGGCAGGGCATAATTAAATAAAACAGAAATTAAACAAACAAAATAAAAACGAGTCAGAATCAACTAAAAAAACCCAAAGATTTCTTTGTCATAGGGATTAGTAAAACACGAAAGAGAAATGTGCAGCGAAATCTGCAGTTGAGCATGATTTGCGGGTCGGCGGCTGTCTTGTGGGTGTGCTTGGCGAGCGACGTCCTGCTGGCGGGTCGCTTCGGCAAAGGTGTACTGGCGTCATTTTCGTGGTGGATATGACGTCAGTGAAATCGTGGTGTATCGCGGCATAAAACACTTTCGTGTTAAGTACTAAAGTTTGCTTCCCCGCAAGAAGACCCTGTGTGCAGGGGTGCACCCTTTACAGGCCGCTTGCCTCATTGTACTGGTCGTCACTTCCATGACGGATATGACGTAAGCGAAATCTTGGTGTTTCCGGGAATAAAACACTTCCGTGTTAAAAAGCTGCATAATACAGAAAAGAGGACAAAAACATGGCAAGCAGGACGGCCGTATTTCAACCAGGTATCCTAGGACATCACTGGGCTCCTGAGTCCGGTATCCTACCACTGCCCTGCCGAATGCGGAGTAGGAATAAAGGTCTCTATGGAGCAGTTAGCCTCGGGGAAGGGTCCTCATTCCAGGACCCCTCGGGACCGTCCGGCTTCTTGGGCTCTCATCACCAGCCAAAGCAGCACGTCGTCAGGGTCCGAGCTGGGCAGTGCTCTCTCCCAGTGCTCAGCGGATGGGAAAGACAGAATGAGTTCTGGGACTGCGTTTCTGTTGGAGAAAATTTTTAGTGTCGGTGCGCGCGACAAATTCCAGATTAAGAGCAGATGTGGACTGCCCGCCAGTGATTCTGGGTTATTCTTCGTTTAGCAACGTTGCAGTTGTGCTAAAGGTGGTTATGCATATACGACTCAGCAATGACATTCGCGCAGCACACAATTCGTTCCGTGTAGAGACATACAGCTAAGCATGATTTTCTGAGAAACAATCCACAAGGAGGAATACGTAACAGCTTTCTTTGCTCCGCCATATCGAGAAGGAAAAGTACGTGGCACCTTTTATACCTTAATTACTTTAGAGAACGATGGACATCCTGCACTCAGGATATACCCTGCTAAGGGCATAATTTCTGTCTATTTATATTTCTCCGGTTTAGAGCAAAGGTTCATTTGGCGAAGGTTTAGCGCGTTTTCCCGTGCGCTAGCGCAAATGCTTTCCCGGTTTTTTTTTAGTACTCGTTGCGCTCTAGCACGAGGCGTAAACGGGTTTCCCGGTGTTTTGGTACCGTGACTAAGTGAGACGACGACTACGACGACGACAGGAGACGCCAACAGTCCCAGGGCTGGGCTGCCCCTAATTTGGAACGATTGGCCGTAAGACAATTCCATCATCGCGCGAAGTTTCGTTTACTTGCTATAATTCCTTCGTGTCACCCGTGTGTCGTGTGCTAAACAGCTTCGCTGGTCAACCCACACAGAGTGGAATGCCTGATGATTTAAATGCTTCGCTCTCCAGCTCACTATAGAAGTTGTGAAAACTAGGCCCAGCCGGATTGGTGTGAACTGGGTGGTGGGAGCAGAGGTGGCATGAAGGAAGGTTGCAGAAGAACTTCCTGTAAACCTTCGTTTTCTTTTGCTTTTTTTTAGCCCTCGGTTACCTCAAGCCTAAGTTGCCCAGCTTGCCTTTCTGTCTTTTCTTTGTGTGTGTGTGTGTTTTTACAACAGTCGCTTGCAGCAGCGCGCGTTTCGGTGGTGCCACTCGTGACGCGACGCGACGGTGAAGCGCCCTCGTCGTGCACAGACAGCCGCGAAGCAACGGAAGAAGCGGCCGCCAAGGGACCGCTTCCCTCCTAATTGAATCGGCCCGTTCTCCTTTTCACTTGAGTCCGCAAGGCGGCGTCGGCACGCTTATCTCCGGCGTTCACGCAGCAGGCGCGGGAAAGAACGGCGCCGCGTTGGGCTTCTCCGCACGCTCCGCCGCGCTCGTGACGCGCAGCCGGGAAATTGCGCCCCGACTTGGCCTAGGCTGCAGGGCCGTCGCCGCCGAATGGCACGGCTTACGTGGCGTTTTACCGGTGTGATGGCCTTATCTTGGTCGCTCCCACTGCGTCTTCCCCGTGAGCTGCGGATGCGTCAGTGTTTCGCCGCCCTGGTAGCGCCGTTTACACGGCTCTGTGAGGCTAACTGGGGTTAAATCGGCTGCTTTTCTTCTCACTCAGACCGGCTCGTGTGAATCCTCGTGCTCACTGTTTTTCCGCTGTTTCTCTCTCTGTCTGTCTGGTGTTTATCCACAGTTAGGGGATATAAAATACGCCGCCGTGTTTTTTTTGTTCTTTCCATTTCCTTTCCTTTTTGATCACGCCGTGTTACTGCTACTTCACAAGACGGTCGCCTTCTCGACACAGCCGCGTTCACAATCGAACGGTCACAATTAGACTGCAGGGTGGCATAACGGTTGCGCTGCAGTACAGACACGACTGAGAATATATTAATTCATTTTAGTTTAGGGTCCACCTATCAGTGAGTCATTGAATAAGTAAATCAATGAATCAATTATACAACCAACCACCAAATAAATAAACAGGTAAACAAGGAGAAATGGCCATTCAGCGTCTTTGATGGACGTCAAATCTACCGCGAGCGCCTGCTGTTATGAGCGTCTTTGTAGTCGTGCCAATGCGGGGAAGGCACACGGGGACCTTCGGGGTGCATTGTTCGTTGTCGTGTTTTTGCAGTTTCGGGTTAACCTTGCGCAATTCGAAGCGCCGCGTGGGAATGACTTCACTAAAAACTGGCTCGAACCACTCAAGCCTCCCGGAGAAATACAGGTGATTCTCGTATCGCTGCTACATTGTAGTTGAGCCTTCAGTGAGAGTTAAGATTGCTCTCGAAACATCCCTGTCACTTGATGGTGCTTGCTCCATCCTTATTTTGGTCTTCGTTCCTGCAACGAACAATTACACCCATAACCTGTACACACATTGTATGTTTTTACCAATTCCTCAAAAATAATAAAAAAAAAGAATATCAGCCCTGATTCTTTTACTTTATTTCACCCGGTCTAAACCTGAATGAAATATCAAGCACAGTAACAGGCGGAGCTGTTCCCTTGGCCGTTCCAGGCGCATGCGCGGGTCTCTTTCGTAATGTGGGTGCCTGTCCAACTCAGTACTAAGGCCTGCTGATGTCTTCCTACGATGACCGAGCATGCCTGTCATCGAGCAGATAGAGAGATGCGTAGGGTACAACAGATTTGGACGCCTGCCAGCGCCAGCAACGTGAATAGAGCTCTCTTTTGTGACCATTCTTGTTTTCTTTCGTTATGACCCGGGGTTTTACGGCTCTGCCGTCGGCCATGAATACTGAGTGATCGGAGTCACCGCGGAAGCTTTTCACTGAGCGCTTGTAAACCCGGATGGTGCGGTCGCACTCGGGGATATTAATCGCTGCCGCCGAGTGTTGTGCAGTTTGATATCGGGGGGACAGCGCCGAAGGGGAGGCTCTCCTAACGGCACCTCCGTGAGCAAGCCTGTCTGTTGATGGCTGTGCACAACAGAATTACACGTGTCCGAGTCATCTCTGAAAGCTGGACGCTTCCTGACGTCCATTGGCGTGATTTTTCTTGGCAGGGGGGCGCGCATAGGCTTGCCAGCCCATTGCCGTGGCGCTGTGCGCGCGTTCTGCCACCGAGCATGATGGACCGCTGCTCGTGTTTTGATGGCGGCGGAGAATTCAGAAACAATTCAAGGGCGATAGTAGATTATTGCTGAGAATTTTGGCATCAGAACAAGTTATTTGCCAACATTTACTGATATATTGTGGCTGATTTTACGTTTTGTCTATTTAGACGGAAAGGATCACCACGTTTGTGAATCCGCCTTTCGAGGCATATTCTCTGTTGGTTTGTTGAAATTAAGGGCGGGCTGACTAAACGAAGTTGTCGCTAGATTGCAGTTGATTAAAATTATTCGTATTATTGGCGGTTTCAACAATTCTTTCGGAAATAATACGGCGTGTTCTGCTCTTTTGATTTGTTGAAGTTTAGGAACAATATGTTAAAAATTGAGAGTACTTATCGTTAGGTTCGGCAACGCGAAGCAAATTTCGTATGAAACAACTATCACACGATACTGTTGGTCCGTCCCTATTTTCCGGGGGATAAATTAAGCATCTCGAAAAAACTTTCATGGGTGTACTTTTCTCTGCGGAGCGCCAGGCGGCTTCGCCGATACCACCGTTCGCGACGTCAAGTCAGTGAAGTGAGGCTAAATTTCGTAACTTAGTGGGCTCGTTACCTCTGTAACTAATTCCAGCTATCGTAAAAACCACCTGTCCGCATAGCTGGTAAAGAAAGCAAGAAGCAACCATTAAACACAAGCGCCCCATTCACAGCACTAATTCCATGCACTCACCCTGATCGAGCAAACTTTCTCCTGGAATAGCAGGGCAAAAATCGTCGGTCAGAACTCCAGTTGATTAAAACAATGCGAGACCACAGTATGGCAAAATGTGTTCAACACGTGTTATTTAGTTCAACGCGTGTTCAAGCGTGTACGAGCACTCCGTGCTCAAGCCGACAGAGCCATCGAGCACAGGAGTCAGGAAAGGGTACGGCAAGTGTTCAACGAATTATTTATGGCTCGACAAAAAAAGAATATCAGCAAATAATATGATACAAAAACGTGAACGGGCCGACAGCAGGTTCAGGCACTGGAGCTCGGACACACGGCGAGTTGGAGTGGGAAGTTGCAAGTCCTGGACGGTAGCCCGAGAACGTCTGCCACGTGGTAGGCCGCATTCCCTGCGAAGAGAGCAACGTAAACGGCAGTCCCAGGGAAAGCATTCAAAACTCACCGTGAAGGGGGCCCGTGCACAACACCAGGCGGGAGGGAAGGAGGCTGGAAGGGAATGCACCACAGGAGGCCAAAGGGAGGGGAATGCACGGGAGCAGCTTTATTGGCAAAATACCTGCTACAAGGACCGGCGAGCTAGAGAAAGGACAGATTTGAGACGTGTACCTGCCTGGCTAAACGCCCATAGTGAGTGTCTGCGTGAAGAGAAGCGAATGAGACAGTACGCAAGGGGAGGGGAACGCTCCGCGAACAGGACCACCACCGGCTGCAGGCTCCACACTCCGAGCTGAAACAAACCGAGGACAAAGAAAGCATGCCCTCACCTTTGCCGCGGCCCCTGGAACCACCGTTGTAGGGGCCGCGAACCGCCGAGCAGCGATCCGTGCTTCAGTGGTGCTGGACGATTGTGGCGAGAATTCCGAACGCCGTTAGCGTCGACCAGTCGCCATGCCATTGGGATTTAGTTAGCAATTCACATGACTTCAGTCCTAACGGCGTTCGGAACGGGACGGTCAGCGTCGCATAAACCTTGCGAGGGCTTGCAAGCTACCCCTATCGAGGCAGCAACGCATAGGTCCTAGGGGACCACTACGTTGCAGTCCCGGAAGCTAGCGGACCTGGAGGCAGCACCGCAGAGTTCACCGCGGCCACTGCGGCGCTGCCTCGAAAGCTGGCGCCTATCGCCCGTCGCGAGGCTTGCACGACGACCGATGTCCCACTAGTGGCGAACCAAGAAGCGGTGGGCGCACGAGTGAGTGCTGCTCCATTTTAAACGACGAAGTACGAACAGACCGAAATTATGACTGAGCCCAGCTTCTTCGCACGCAACTACTCGCCCCGCGGCTTTGCCACGGAACTCACCGCCTCGACGAGGTTCCGTAGGCGCGGCGGAAGGTTGTGACGGGGGTGTTCCAAACAGTTTCCGTGCAGCGAGGTGGTCGTGGGGTATTCTACGCAGTTTCCGTGCGGTCTTCCAGTTCTGAAGCTTGCGGCACACACACACACACGCACAGAAAGAAGAAAGTTCCCTTTGAAGAAAGGCGTAACAAACGTTCGCATAGCAACATTGCCGGAAGCAGCAAGAGCGCAGAAGTCTCGCTCACGGTAGGCGACCAGCCACGTCGCACTAAAAGCTAAAAATGGCGACGTAGCAGCAAAGGCACGTGTTTTATCCTTCGCGGCGCATTCCCAAGTGCCACCAACGGCGCACAGCTTTCGGGTGCCCAGCGATTCCACTTTCACTCCTTCGTCGTGTCATCTGCTTCGAGAACAAAGCTTCAGCAAAAAAAAAAAAAAAAAAAAGGATGACAGAGTCTGTAGGAGGCACCGCCTAATCAACGTGCAGTGGGCAAAGCAGAGTCGCGGGCGAGCCATGACCGGGCAGATTTGCTGACGTTGCATCGGTAGCGTCGGCTGCGTTCGCACGATTCGAGCCCGCTATCGCGGTGCTCTGTCCGGTCTTCCGCGGTGTGCAATTTTCTGCTCGACGATGTGAAGACGCTCGTACCCTTTTTACTAAAGCGAATCTTTCTATGTCGCACTTGTGGCGGTGTCGGAAAAATCGTAATGCAGGCAAGCCAACTTTACACAACGGGTTTCCCCAAAGGGCACATTATTCACAAACCGAATAAACAATGGGATGTCTTTAGATGAATAACGGCTGCCGTTGTGGTAGAGGAATACAGTTTAGCGCCATACAACGCTGAGCTAACCGAATAAGAACATTCCGATGACCCAATCGGAAAAAAAGAGATACAACATCATAACATCACAATCGGTTACCTGAGCGTTGACGTAGATTTGGACTTTGGCTGATTGTAAATTGTGGATTTTGCAGTTGTATCGGAGAAAGTTTCGCCGTTCATACCATCTTTCTTCCAGAAAGGGCGTCATATTTTTGTTCCCTACAACGTAAAGACCGACACTGTAATATTCAATCGAGACTGGGTGGCTGGGTAAATAGGGATGATGTGTGCGTAGTCGTGACAGTGTCAGGGGAAGAAACTGACCTGCCGGGAGTTGTTGTTGTTGTTTTGTGTGTTTGAGACTTTATTCGGCCAAAACAACGGCCGACCATGTCGACCGCCTGGCGATCGGTCGGCGCTGTTCCCCTCTAGAGCCCAGCCAGTCGAGCCATGTGGTGTTGGAAATCGGAGGGAATAGAAGCTCTATCACTGGTACAGGAGGAGAGGAGGGGAAGGGGAGGAGGCGGAGGAGGAGGAGGAAAGTTTTTATTCGACTGAAGAGCTGGTACACCAACGGAGTATTAGTCCAAGGACTACATTGGTTCTCCCGCCCGTCTCTTCCTTTCGGTTAGTCATCAGCTGCCAATTAGGGGTAGAGCTAGGCAAGCTCACTCTGCCACTACTCGTTACGTATGTACTGGGAACTAGATCAAGTCTTCTCGCACTCCGAGACCATGTCTCAGTGTCTGCACAGGTGATTATAAAGTGTAGGGTGAATGGCATGTAATCTCGTGGGGTGTGGGAACGCGTTTGGACTTGACGGAGGGTGACTGCTTGTTCTTTTGACAGCGGGACAGCTTCTGACGAGTATGCGCACCGGGATAGCCCGTACTGTTGCGTAATGGGGGTAAATCAACAAAGGTAGCGGAACAGTTCGACAGGAGGGATCGGATTGATAGATACAGAGATATAGGCGGGGAGGAGTAATGAGAGCGTTATCTTGAATATGTCGGAAAAGTCAAGCCTCCGACACGGTGGGTGATGGATAAGGGACTTGGCAGAGACGTTTGTACAGACTACAGTGCTCTAGAAGGTTCTTCTAGAGCACTGTATCCATACGGAGCTGTAGGTTGAAGGAACCGCTTTCCTGTGGGAAGGGTTCGCGAGCCTCACCTCGCCCGACGAAGCGACCCCGAAATGCAAGAAACAGAAATCGCCGGTTTATTCCGGGAGAAAAGAAGAAACGACATGGGCAAAAATATCCGCTTTCAACAGAACTTGTCCCGCGACGCGACATTGGAAAGCAAACCGCTCCGGTTGTGCGGAAAATAAAACGGCGTTTCCACGACACTCACAAAGATGTCCGCGTCCATTGTACCAAGACGCAACGTCCACGCCCAGCACATGCGCTGTTAGTCCGGGCTGGCCAAATGCCGTGACTGCAGTTGACAGCCTATTTCCTCTCCCATACCGGCGATCCGCAGCGGCTGGGCTGTCACGGCCGATCCCCCCGCTGCACTCGTGAGTTCCGCATTTAAGCCACTCCATGGCTGTGCGCACGTTCCCGGTTTGACGCGCACTACACGTTTCGGGTTTGGCGCGCACTACACAACGAGAGAGAGAGACAGAGAGAGAGAAAAGGTAAAGGAAAGGCAGGAATGTTAACCAGGCTCCGGCCTACCTACACGGGGAAAGGGGAACAATGTGGAAAAAGACGGAAATAGAAAAAGAAGGGGAAAGGTACAGACATAGTGTAAAGTACTGTGCCCAGCGGTTGGACACTATCGACAAAAAAGTTCAGTGAGTTCATAGAGGGTAGTCTTTTGTGTTACAGTCTTCTGTGCAATTCTGTCGTTTTTAGAAAACACAGGGGCGTTTTTGTCGCCTTGTCTGTAGATGACGGAGAAGGCCAGTGGCCCAGGATTTTCTCCTCAGGGAAGGGGCACCGAGAGCAAGGGTTTCAAGGGTTTTAGGAGCGCCGGGCCAACTCAGACCGGCGTCCAACCACCACACACCCGGGGTGCGGGTAATCCCGGACTTGACAACCACTTCGGCGCCGGGGTGGCCACGGATTCGACCTACCCACCTAGCGGCTCATGCACAAACTGTGTCAGGGCTGACCTCTACCCCATCCGGGACCCCGGTGAGCAATCGGCCGGAGGTCTCCGTTCGGGGGAATGTCCCCCTAGACCAGTTGCTCGTCTGATATGACAGAGTTCGCGAGGGGTTTTACTCAGCCCTGAACACTACGTGGGTGTATGAATAGGCACCATGCGTGGACGAGTCAGGTGTCTGGGTACTACCGCGTGCGCACCGGGAACTCAACTGGAGGCTAGTCCTCAACTGCTAGTCGCCCTTTGCGCAGCCGTACAGGGAGCGCGTTCCATCTTGCGTGTCCCGAGTAAAAGACGATGGGTTCGCCCTGTCCCTGCGATTCGGCAGGTGGGACTCCGGTGGGCAGTGCTGGCGCTTCGGGCAGCCCCCACCTCCACGATTTTGACCCCCGCACCCCAAACAACCAACAACGATGTTGGCAGTGAGGTTTCCACCCATTTCCATTCAGGTGAGCGTATCTTCTTTCCCGGGAGTCTTGTGCTCCCGCCTTACTCATCCCAGATGACCGGTACATGGCATCTGGTTGGGCAGACCGGTATCGTGGGTCCTCCTCGAGCCGGATTCTTTCTCACCGCGGGTGGTCTCCGCGGCTTCTTTCCGATGAAAACCGTGGACACTCGCATAGGACATGTCGTGTGGTCTCTGGTGTGTCACAGACTTCGCACGTCTCACTGGCTGCCATTCCAATCAAATAGGAGTATAAGCATTTGTGAATGCGACAAAGCAAGCCAGATGACGACTAAGAATGGTTGCGTCAGATCGTGGGAGGCCTAATGGAAGGAACACTGAAGATGCGGGTCCAGGGCATGAATACGAGTGCTCGTGAACTCTTGGGTAGTCCATTTGGGTAGCATGGTCTCCTGGGAAAGTTTGCGGAGAGTCCTAGCTGCGTCAGTACTGGATAACGGAATGGATATGGTCTCCGTTTTTTGGTGTGCCAAGCGGGCGGCAGCGTCCGCACTTTCGTTTCGGAATGCCGCAATGACCAGGGGGCCACTGGAAGGCAATGTCATGACCCGCTTGGGCGGCGCGGTCGTACAATAGTCTTATCTCGGCCAGCAGCTGTTCATGAGGTCCACGGCACAGGGCTGACTGGAACGATTGAAGCGCAGGCTTTCAGTCGCAGAAGATCGCCCATCTTCGGCATGAAGTTTGTTCAATAGTGTGAAGGGCACAACGGATGGCGGTAAGTTTTGTAGCCGTGGAAGTGGTTAAGATGGGCTATTTTGAATTCTGTGGACATGGACATTCGTGGTATAACAACGGCGCCGGCAGAACCAGATGTTGTTACAGAGCCGTCAGTGTAAATATGGGTGCGGTCACTGTATCTCTCGTCGTGACGGCGTGGTGCAGAGATTGTATACCTTCGTGGATGCAGGCAAAGGAAAGCCGAGAACCTTACATTTTGTGACTACGTATATGAATGGCAGAGCCTGAAATGTGAAGGGAGATGAGGGGTGTGGGAGTGCGCTGTACGAGGAACGATAAAAGGTGAAGCTCGGATTTTTCCGGGGAAGGAGAGAGACCGGCACTGGTAAGAAGCAACCCGACAAGATCTAGGTCACGCGGGGTTTAGAGGAGTGCGACAGTAACTAGCGCATCATATTGGCTTTGGCGCATCGCCTTCATGTAAAGCCTAGCCCGCTTGCATGCGGAAGGCTGTCCTCACAGATGTGGCCGACGGGGGCAGATTTGGACGACTGGCGCATCGTATTAGCAATTCGTCGCAGTCGACGCGCTGAGCGGACGGCCATCGAAAATAGCTTCTTTGGCGCGGAACGCGCAGGTGTTTGGTTTCCTTGGAGCAATGGCTGATGCGCTATATATGTAAACGCTGGCGCAAGGCAACGCGATGCGACATTTCGCAGTCACGCAAACGCGGCTTTCAGCGGGACCTCCTCGTGTTTCGAGTCGAACGAGAGTGGTAAAGCAGCAGTTTCAAGTCGTTACGCTGCGCTGAACTGAAGGACGGATTCCTTCCACGCGACGCTGTTATGTTAATGCGCTTCACCGATTGTCTGCTCATGAGGTTACGAACCACTTTTGAATTTTAGTGTTCCCTGTAAGCGCCAGTATACATGCCCATCTGGACCAGAAGCAGGCGGCATTCTGCTCTCTACAATTGCAATCAACATTTCTCAGCTCTCTAAATTCTCGGATAATCGATGCTTAAAGGGGCGCTGCAACACTTTCTGCAACTTCTTTGAAATCTTAATTGCTTGCAGAACGTAGTCATCCAAAACAGTGCTTAGACAAGGGTGTCGCAAAGTACCTCAGCCACAAATTATGCTCTATGCTTATCAGATAACTTGTAAATTCACTCAAAAGATTTTTCTTTCTTTCCCAGTCTTCACGTTCTTCGACGGCTGGAATTACGTCACTAAGGCCATGGAGCGGCTGTTGGCCGGTTTCCCTTCAGTTGTATCAATGAACGCTTTTCTATAGCAACTTTAAAAAAAGCCGCAAAAGAAATGGAAGGTGTATCTGATGCGACGAGCAAATCACGCAGTGCCGCTCCGTGCTGGCGATAACTATAGCTTTCGAAGTGGTTGCAGACGCGAAAAAAAAAAAAAGAGTGGAAGCGCTTATCGAAAGTGTTGCAGGGTCCCTTTAACCCGGAAGGCAATTACGAGCGCCCCGGGGCGTGAGGCTGCGCGGTGATAACCAATGGTTTGGAAGAAAACGCCGAGCTAATTTGTGTTTCCATGCCATCTTCGGTTCCAAACATTGCAGCGCAGAATGCCCCTCTTCAACAAATCAAAGCGTCGTCGCCTGTTCTCCCGCACGGATGCACGGTGCCGCACGCACACAATCACTGATCTCAGCTGCCACGAAGCCGCCGCTCTGTCTAACGTGCGCGCATACGGCACGCATGGTGCCAACGGCTTCCAAGCGTTGCCGAGGATGTTTCCAGTCGGGTACACGTCGCCGCTGAGCCGGCAAATTTGTGGCGTTGCGTTTCTCCGTCCAGGTGTTCTCCCCCCGGCGTCGAAGAAGCCCGCTCGCACGCACGTCCGCCGACTTGCATGAGCGCTTCGCCGCTATCCACTGCAGCGGCGCGGGGAAAGATCTTCCATGCGCACGCAGCGTGCGCAGAAACGATAATCGCGCCCTTTCTTACGACCCCGATTTTGTCGGTTACTTACCGGTGTTTTATTTTGCTTATCGATGCGCCTATACGCGCATGCGCATTGACTGCGCCACTTCTAACGGCAAGTGCCGTTGTTTGTGCCTATCTCGACGTCGAGACGAGTAAGGCAGAGAGCAACGGAATCATTTGATTACCGCGTAAACTTCTAAATGGTGTGACAATGGTGCAACTTGCACTAGTGGTGCAAGGTTGGGGAAACCGCAGAGCTGTCGGCCCTCTCCTTTAATCGGAGATCCGGTTGTTGCCCCTCACATGGATTTCCTAACTTGCCGCTGAAAGTTCTCCATAACTGGCAGGCCCGCATCACTTTGCCTGCAGGCTTTCACATCTCTCCGACCGTAGACCGCGTTGCCGCGAGTGCTAACCCGTGGCAACTGACCTTGCGAAGACAGATGGAAAACGGCCATTTAATACGAATACAAGGAAATATACATAGTACGAAAATTGGCTAACGGGCACTAACTACCGTTTTAATCAATCGGCGCACCCTGCAATTAAGGTGAGGACATCAGCAAGTGCCGATGGTCCTGATTCCCGAAATACTAGTGATTGACGAACGCGGTGATAAGAGTCCCAGACCGCATCCGCGCCGTGACGATGATCAGCTTATATATGTCAGTGAATGGTCCTGTAAGCATACTTATGCCCGAATATGATAACAAAAACAACTGCCTGAAACTCGCTGCGAATTCCTGAAGACTTGACCGTTTCGGCCACATGACAATAAAAATAGCTGTCAAACGGGAAATAATATTTTCTTACATTTTTTTCTCCATAAACGAACGCAGACTATTAATAGATCAATTAACCGATTAAAGCCTGCCTATTACTCGGGTTAGAATTTTTCACCGAACAAAGCCCTGCCCTAATAAATATGTATCCTATGGTCTCCCCAGCTGTGAGTCAAGATAACGTTCTTAAGATATTACGGATGTTTCGGTCAACTCATTTATCCACGCGTGATTTCGCCCCCTTTTGCTCTGCTAATACGAGTGCAGTGCCTTTATTTGCTTTGAGTCCTAGTAGCCTGAACATACTGCCACATACTAACAACGACGCAGCTGACAAAGCCGCTTCATCTGGCCGCAGTCTCTGCACTCAAGCTCTGCCAATCCCATTCACGACAAAGGATGCGGCAATACTCGCCTCATCCACCGCATGGAAAGCGCAGATGTCTATACGGACTGTTGCAAATCAGCAATACGCACCTCTTCACGTGATTGATACCAAGTGCCCCTTCAGAATGCCACCTGGGGATTAGCAAGCGCGAGCCATTCTTGCACAGGCTACGCTTGAATGTGGCCTACACTGGACATTACCTCACAAAATCCAGCAGGCATCTTCACCTTTTTGTTCCTCATGTGACTCACAAAAAGACATTCATCATGTTATATGCGTGTGTCCAAAGTACACCGTGCACAGACAGAAACGAATATTATCTTTGTGCAGGCAGGTGCGGGACTTGAACTGAGGGCTCTTTTTGGGACCTTGGTCGGGTCTCAGTTCAGGCTGCCGTGCAATCAAAGCTCTCTTGGAGTTTCTTCGGAGTACAGAACTGGACAGAGTTTTGTCATTGAAAATTTTGGGCACAAAAAATCACATATTTTTATGTTATAGTTTTTTTTTGTTTTTTTTTTTTTGTTTTTCGATCATCTAGAGTAGCAAGCCAGCGCGACGGCTAGGGTAACCTCACTGGTCTCCATTGAAGTTATCCTCTCTCTCTCTCTCTCTCTCTCTCTCTCTCTCTCTCTCTCTCTCATCTCTCTCTCTCGATCTCTCTCTCGTCTCTCGTCTCTCGCAACTCCCTCTCTCTCTCTCCTCTCTCCTCTCTCTCTCTCTCTCTCTCTCTCGCACGTACGCACTCAACGCACCGCACCATACAAAAATCATCGGCCCAATTGAGTCTGGGGCCTTAAACTAGTGCTGCCAATTAAAAGCTCGTATAAGGCGTGCCGTGCCGTCTTTTCATGTGGTAAATGAAAGGTAACAAGTATTGAATAAAACGGCGCCAATTTCAAACTTATTCGCTGGTTACACGAGTCGAAGCTACACAATACGAGGCGTGCCGTATAGAGGAGGTCTCCTCACTAATTTAGGCCACCTGGGCATCTCTAACGTGCGCCAAAATCTCGGCACAATTTCAGGCCCATGCAGTTCGGCAAAGCACCTTTAGATACGCTTCGCGGCTTTCTTACCGAACTGCTTCTTCTTCCTTCCTTCCTTCCTTCCTTCCCCCACCCGTTCTCTCCCTCCCCTACATCCTAACGCATGTTCCCCGGCGGCCGTGGGCAATGAAGTGTAAGCGGCGCTTCATAAATGACGCGCCCGAGAGTCGGCGGCTGCGGCGGCGGCGGCGGAGGCGAAAGCGCAGGTGCTGCCGGTGCGCGCGTGCTCGCCACACGCGGGGCGCGTGCCTCCGCTGCGGAGGAGTCCGTTCTCGGGTGGCCGAGCACGCGGCGTCCCCGAGTCACGGCCCGCTGACCCCCTCCCCGCAGAGGTCAGCTCCGGGAGCCATCCGCCGTTGCTGTTGCTGCCGCCGGACGCCCTGGGCATTATGCACGCCAGCCTGAGCACGCACAGACGCCGGAGCGGCTGTAACGACGCCGGTGCTCTCCGCGGAAGCACGCTCTTGCGTCGCTCACGGAGGAGCGAGAAGTGTGCGGCGCGCGCATGCGTGCATAGGGGGGAGACGGGGGATGCTGCGTTGACAGGGCAACATTGATTCGTTCTGTTAACAGCTATACTACAGTGTTGGTTAAAACAAGTGCACTAGACGTTTAGCGCGAACTACGGCTCTCTACTTCTGACGAGTTCAACGTTTAAGTGAGAGGCAGTAAAGTAGGAGCTGAAAGCGCAGGGAATCCGTCAAAAGGGTCGAGGTTTGGGCTGTTGGTGATGCATGAGTGGTACCAAAAGCGCTTAAAGGGACCTAGCAACACTTTTCTCAACTTTTTTTGAAATCTTAAATGCTTGCAGAACGTAGTCATAAAACACACCCAGTACCTTAGATCAGGGGTTGGCAAAGTACCTCAGCCAAAAATTACTGCTCTATGCCGATCAGATAACTTGAAAACTCGCTCAAAAGATTTTTCTCGCTTTCCCGGTCTTGACGTTCTTTGATGGCCCGAATTACGTCACTGAGGCCATGTAGCGGCTGTTGGACGGTTTTTCTTCAGTTGCAGTAATGAACGCTTTTCGATAGCAACTTTAAAAATAAAGCCACAAAAATAGAGCAGAAACGCAAGGCGTATCTGGTGCGACGAGCAGATCACGCAGTGCCGGCCCGGGCTGGCGATAACTGCAGTTTTCGCAGTGCTTCCAGACGCGAAGGAAAGAGTAAAAGCGTTTATCGAAAGGGTTGCAGGGTCCCTTTAAACGGACCCTGCAACACTTCCGATAAACGCGTTTACTTTTTCCTTCGTGCCTGGAAGCGTCAAAGCTATCACCAGCACCGGGAGCGACACTGTCTCATTTGCTAGTCGCAGCAGATACGCCTTCCGTTTCTGCTTTGATATTGCAGCAATTTTTTTATGTGGCTATCGAATGCGTTCATTGCTGCCACTGAAAGGAGGCCGCCAATAGACGCTGCATCGCTGTAATGACGTGATTCCAGCGCTTGAAGAACGCCAAGGACGCGCAAAAGAGAAAAATTCTCTGAGCAAGTTTCAAAGTTATCTGATAGGCATAGCAGTAATTTTGCCTGAGGTATTTTACCCCCTTTTTAAAGTACTGGATGCGTTTTTTGACTACGTTCAGAAAGCACTTAAGATTTAGAAAAAAAGTTGAAAAAAATGTTTCAGGGTCCCTTTAACAAAAGACAAGGCGGAAAATGAGAGGAGACATCACGAGCGCTAACATGCAACAAGATATGTTTCTTAGGATTGATTTTTTTTTAAATTAGAGGGTATTTCCCGAAAAATATCTTGCTGGAAGTTAGTGCTCACGGCGTCCTCTCTCGCTTTCGCCTTCGTCTTTTATTAAGCACTTTAAGTCCCATTCCTGAAATCGGCCATTGATTTCCAGTTCGGCAAAGTTACGTACAGCGCCCTTACCGTGTAATAGGGCGGGCGGCTCCGGCCTGCGAGCATGAAAGAAGCGGTAGGCGATGATTGAACTATCCGCAGCCACAGTTTCAAGAGCCGAAACGCGCAGCGTATGGCGCTGAAGGGACGCGCTCGACTCTTGTGCCTGCAAGAACGCACGTTCGTGATTTGGGCGCGCGTTACAGATCTCCAGGTGGTCAAAATTAATCCGGAGCCGCCCACTACAATGCGTCTCATGTCCCAGGTGCAACTTCAGCGCATAAAACACTAATAATTTGATTTTTGGAGTTCCGGCTTTACACCGACGACGATCGACATGAAAGATCTCAGTGCGAGCGCACACTGCAAATGGATCAACTCTTTTTTCTATAACACCTTACACCTT
This sequence comes from Haemaphysalis longicornis, assembly GCA_013339765.2. Classification (NCBI taxonomy): domain Eukaryota; kingdom Metazoa; phylum Arthropoda; class Arachnida; order Ixodida; family Ixodidae; genus Haemaphysalis; species Haemaphysalis longicornis. The sequence continues at coordinate 29,794,034 of CM023456.1, forward strand.
CCCCAAAACAAAAAAACACCCCCTCAGAAAGGGTGTAATTAACGATGAACTACCCCTTAGAAAGGGCTTATTCTTGCATTTTTGCTAGGGTGTAAGGGTGATAAAACGACAAAACACCCGCAAGGGTGTTTTTTTTCTTGCTAAAGTGTAAGGGTGTTAGTTCTAAACGGTGATTTACACCCTTTTTACAGTCACACCAATAACTCCGCCGCAGTGAAAAAAACAACACACGGTTGTTTTTGCCTGTCTGTAGCTGGAAGTCAGACTGCTCTTACTCTGAGCAGGAGGTTAAACTCCGGGTGGCTGAACGTGAAGGGGGGAGGGGGTAAGCCGCAATGTCGAAACCCACGCCCACCCAGTGGATGCGCATAGCTGGGTCAGAAAACTAAGTAGGAAAGAGCAACGCAGGTGAGGTGAACAATGGTCTCCTGTCTGCGGCGTCGAAAGACGCCGTTTTAAGAGCTATAGGTCACCCCACCTTCCTTTCGTCATCCGTCCGTGACGGAGGGGGCGGCAATTACACAAGGCGTGCCCCGCAGCCCACACAATACGCCTAGGGGTCAACACCATTACAAGGCGTGCGCCGTTAGTCCGCAAGGGGACGCTTGAAAGCGCTCGGCATCTGCCCACAGCTGTCTGTACCCGCATCAGCTGCGACGCTCCGCTGTAAACCCGTGACGTCACCGTGCCGTCAAGTCGCGGTGATGACGGTAAAGTATAAAGCTCAAACAGTATCCGTTAACGTTGACGTTAACGGACACCCTTTGATGCCCGAAAGTTTGCTATTTTGCTTAACCGTGTGAGAAGATTTTATTATCTAAAAGGACTCCCGACATCACAAATATGAAGTCAGAAAAAAATTTGGTTCATTAGGACGGACATTTGGACACACTGGGCACTGGGAAACACTGGGCACCGGCTGCCCATATATCATTTGAACAAGAGAGCTGCCTTGACCACCATGATTTATGGTTCAAGTGAAGACAATAAAGTAAAGTTTGCCTTGCTGTCATTTGTAATAGCAATGAAATTGCACAATTTCGGTTACCTGTCAATAGTCCATTGAGCCACCCGGGCTCGATGCGAATTGACACGCGTAAACAATATTTTGTTAAGCCCACGAAAGTACGTGCTGCCGTCTCTCCTTTAATTCTTGAAGGTTAGTGATCTTTTGCCTGTCGATAGATGGCATTAAATGTCGAAAAGACCGCAAAGTGCGAGAGAAAAAAAATTATTGTTTTGGGCTGTTGCTCCTGAGCAACACTGGGCAGTAACGGTATGTTAAAAATCAATAACGACGAGGTGGCGCTCGCGTCGGAAATGACTGCAATTAGCAAAAAATAATGCATGTAGAAGATAACCGCATGTGCCATAACATAGATAACGTGCAACAGAATAAGGGAAAATTGAAAACGAAAATTATAATATGCGCCTTGAGACGACAGTTGAACTTCCGCTCCTTCAGATCTAGTGGAATTCCACCTGCGAACTCGTACGGTTTATATCGTCGCACTTGCTCACAAAATGTGAAAAAGGTCCACACCAACCTAGCGACTAAAGTTAGTCGCACTGAAAACCTTGCAATCATCCATGCAAATGGACTCGCTAAACTTTTTATTATAGAATGTGATATATCCTTGACTCGAATCAAAACTGGGTTTATAATTACGCACGTCACTGTATTAGAAACGTCATCATAATTACGATCATGACTTCTCAACCCGCTCCTCATTAAGAAGCGGAACGTGAAAGGGGATGGGGATACCCATCCTCATCAGATACAGCGGTAGATATATAGGGAGTGGAGTAGGATGAGATGCCATTGTCCCCTTTAAGGGGGGGGGGGGGGGAGCATGCAGATAAAATACAAGTTTGACCCCCGGAAGCCGCTCTCCAGAATATGGCTCTTGCTCCGAAGTTTGCGGACCCCGCAATTCAACTGCACCCGTTCAAATTCATCTCACTGAGCACGAACACCAGTGACCTCCAAGTCGCTGACGCCTTCTGCAGGAGAATTACTGCAGCGCCAGCAGCTCTTCTTCCGCCACACTCTCCCCCAACGAGGGATGCTCAGGCCCGGTGTCCCCAATGGACGAGCCATTCTCCATGGCAGAGTTGCTCGCTGCACTGGCTTCTGTCAAGAAATCCAGCTGCCCAGGCCCGGATGACATCACCTACACAACCATCTCGCATCTAGGTGAAAAGGGAAGAAGTTGCCTCCTACATGCCTTCAATCTTTCGTGGGAAACTGGTCGTCTAGAGCCAAGGTGGAAACACGCTCGCCTTGTCCCAGTCCTAAAGCCAGGTAAAGTTCCCACCGCCATCGAGTCTTACCGACCCATAGCGCTCCTGAGTTGTGTCGGGAAACTGATGGAAAAGATGGTGCTGCTCCGCTTGGACTGGGATTTGACCATCCGAAATATATACCCGGCACAGATGTCTGGTTTCCGCAAGGGTCGTAGCAGCCTCGACAACGTCATCGCCCTTGTAAATAGCATAAGAGAAGCAAAGTGTCGGCGGAACATTGCTGTTGCCGTGTTCCTCGACATCAAGTCAGCGTATGACTGCGTCGAGCATGAAGCCATCCGCTCTGCGCTGAAGTCTTTAGGCATCAGGGGCCGCATGTACGCATGGCTATCGGACTACCTCTCCGATAGGTATGTGTACATGTCTACCGACATGGGCGACTCATCGCTACATCAGGTGACCCGAGGTGTTCCCCAGGGTGGGGTGCTGAGCCCTACACTCTTCAACATTGCCATAGTTGGCCTGGAGAAATGCGTGCCAAAGTCGGTAGAAATCTCTGTACGCCGACGACATCTGCATATGGAGTTCTGGCCGCAATAGGCGAGTGTTACGGTCAAGACTGCAGCGAGCAATTGACTCTATTGCGGCATTTCTGGCAACTAGAGGATTAGTGATTTCAGGGAATAAGTGTGCTGCGATAGCCTTCACAAAGCGTGACCTTACGCGCTACGGCCTCACTGTTGGAGGGACCGCAATTCCATACGTCCCGACCCACAAGTTCTTGGGAGTGACATTTGATAGTAATCTCACCTGGTCGCCTCATGTTCGCCACCTCAAGGACAAGATTACTTCGTTCGCCCGCATATTCCGCATGCTCTCCACCAACACTGGCGGTTGTTCAGTCAATTCTCTTCTACGGGTATACAAAGCGCTTTGCGTTGGCCTGATGAGTTACAGCATCCCTGCTTTGGTCCCTCTATCAAAAGGAACTGTCAAAGCGCTAGAGAGCATGCAAGCACAAGTCCTGCGGGTCTGCATTGGCGTTCCAAAGACAACCTCTACCATCGGAACGCTGACAGAATGCAGGCAGCTCTCACCACTCGCTCTAAGCACGCAGGAATTGCTTCGTACGCGTCTGCGGATTGTGGCAAGACAGCGGGGCCATCCTCTAGCGACAAGCTGGGCCAAAGAAGTGCGTGAATTTCTGCCGAAGGTGTATCAAGAGCCTTCTCTCCTGAGCACCCGCCCTGGATGTTCCGCCCATACCAGTCACGACTACTGTGCCCGGTATCACGAGGAAGGAGTATATTCCGGCTCCCGCACTAAAGTTCCTCGCCCTGGACTACATGTCGCGGATATACAGAGACCACACTCATGTGTACACTGATGGGTCGGTGTCATCAACATCATCCACTATCGGGGTGTGGATACCGTCATCCCGTACTACCATCAGTGTCATGCTCAGTCACAGAACGTCAACTACGGCTACCGAACTTGCAGCTCTGAGGGTGGCTTTCGCTCATATCGTCAAGCAACCCGCTCGAGAGTGGGCCATCTTCACAGACTCAAGGGCTGCCCTTCAATGTCTAGCATCTTTTCCAAAAGACCAGCTTGTGTGTGACATACACGCTTTAAATCTCCAAGCTCTCCAAGCGCACCATCACATTGCACTTCAGTGGATTCCAGCCCATTGTGGGATAACTGGCAATGTGAAGGCGGACATTGCTGCATCCGTTGCGCATAAGCATAATGGATCGGCAATAGCTATACCATTCTCCAGGAAAGATGCATCTATACTTGCATCCAGCGTGGCATGGAACATGCAGCGTGCAGCCTGGGATGACGTATCACGTCATTACGCGCCGTTATATTTCATAGATCCCAACTGCAAATTTAAAATGCCACCAGGACTCTCCAAGCGGGTACAAGCAATTCTACATCGCATGCGGTTGAATGTCGCATACACGCGCAACTTCCTCTTCAAGATAAAACAGGCTACGTCGCCACTCTGCCCACACTGTGATGTGCGAGAAACCCTGCAGCACCTGCTCTGTGAATGTGCTCGATTCAGTGCTCAAAGAGTATCCCTCGCAGTGACTTTGGGACTGCCGCTTTCCGTGGACATGCAGCTAAAGGACGTTTTAGGACCATGGGCTTGTCCCAAACGTGCTTTAAGGGCTACCAAAGCTCTGATAGAGTACCTGCAACACACAGGTCTAGACCAGTCGCTGTAAATAACTCGCCGTATCTGTACGCATCAACTACTTGAACATCATCGCCATCATCTTCATCCCGTCATCAACTGGCGTAGCAAGTTAGGCATTTTAGCTCAGCTAACATAGCCAGACTTCATTAAAGATCTCTCTTCTCTCTCTCTCTCTCGACAGATTTCGTTTTTTTAAAGTGCCCCAGCGCTTTCCCGGAAACAAGAGATGCTTTATTCACTCAGAAATTAATTAATTCAAGCTAAAAATTTGAATTCCCCGCCAAATCGTGTTTTCGTGACGTCTGCAATGACGTCACAAGAACCGGTCTTTAAGCAAAACCTAGTGCGCCATTACGCTCGGGAGCTGACTGCGGAGCCTTGTTTACCGTCAGTCCTCCTAGATGGCACCACCATACAGCGCCGGAACGTTTTCTGCCTTTGGTTTGTTTTTGACCGTATTTGCAATTGGCTTGTCTTTGTTAAGGCAGAAAATAATCGTTTCGTGAAACATGGTGTTCGCTCGACAAATATGGTCATGTAAGACACCGTTGCTTACGCCAATCGGCCAGCGTCGTCTGAGACAACCCCAAAGCACCGCAGTGCTGTGCAGCTAAAACGAGCATAGTGCGCGCAGTACCAACAGCAGTACGCATCGGTACTTCTATGTTTACGTGTACTTTAGTAAACTGTTTACCCCAACGTTCTTACTGCTATAAAAACAATGTGGCCTAAAATTTAAGCGCCAATAGCTCTTTTGGCAAGCTTATAAGCCCTGCCTAATTGCGTTTGCTTTTGCTGGGCTCCGCCAATCGCAGAGCTGGGCATATGACATCATAGGTTCTGTTGCGGGAAATGAGCTAGTAGGTCGCATGACCATTCCTTTTTTTTTTCCTAATTATGTAGCTTATTTGAGCGAAGTTTACGTTAAAAGTGGTGTCAGTATGATTCTAACGAGGCAATCTTTCGAATGAACCAAACTTGTGTTTTGTCTGCATGGCCCCTTTAAGCAGGTGGACAGTGGGGGTTCGCACATGAGGGACAGTCACCTGATCATCGTGGTTAGTCACAAGCGGATTGTTAGTCGGAAGTGGATTTAGAAAACATGCACGTGTGTGCAATAAAGTTTGCGTGAGTATGAATAAATCCATCACCTATATACTACCGATTCCGCGAAAGGGGAATTAACCCTAAATCATAGCGGACGTTCAGGCAACCCGCCATAAAGCTATCTTGCGACCGCACGAAACAAAATCGGAGCACAACGAGTAAGGAATGAAACGATGCCAAGCGTTGTCTCAAAACCAACTTTGGTCATACCTTTAACATGTCGGTGGCACGTCGGCATATGACAGTCACCCAAGGTGATGACGTTTCCTTTTTTCCGCAGGGCCAGCTTCACAGACAAGTTCGCTGCTGGTGCAAGGACCCACATTATCGATCGATGCTTGCTGCAATGAAGCCGTGTTGAACAAGGAGCAAGCAACTTCCAGGACCGGTGTCGCCCTGTGGATAGTGCCTCGAACGCTTTGTGAACGGCACAGGCCGGTTCGGGGTGGTCTCAACCGTCAGGCGAGTCTCGAGCCCCGTGAACGCCTGGTTAGAGCCCGGCCTTGCCCATCTGCATGTTAATCGCTCTTTCCCCGAAAGCTCTCTCATTAGCGGATGCACAAATATTTCTGTTAGTACGAAAGCTGTAATAAAATATTTTTTTCCCGTTCTTCATGTTCGTTGTCATTTTGACGTCATTTCCAGTGACGTCAGGGGTGCGCAGTCAGTGAAAGTGGTAGTTTATTCGTTACTAGTGAACCATGAGGCCGAAAGGACACCACACTGAGAAAAGGAAATGCGTAATTGCTCCCCACAGAAACTACGAGGTAAGGCTTACCAACTAAGCATCGAAATTGACAGAGGCACGTCGTATAGTCGGGGTCAGGTGCACCTATAACGCTCGCTAAGCTTTTGAGGGCGGCATACACGAATGACTGGTCTGTTGAGTTCGGAGACAGGCATCGTGGCCAGAATTAAGAACTACAGATTCAGAGCGCTTAGGGTATACAGATTGGAACATTCGTTACTGCAACTTTTGAAAAGCTGCGTTGCCTTTTCTTCAAGCTGTTTCCCGTGTATACGTGGCTTCGTGCGAAACAAAGCATTAGTTACCGGCAACGCTAATGGCATTTCAAACACTTGAAGAGCATGTAAAATTATCCCTGCCATGTTATCGGATGAATGTATCAAGACGACGGCTGTTCGTATTATAGGAATTAGTTGAAAGCGGTGCTTATTCTGCGACTTTTTTGTAAAGACCACTCAACCAAAGGAATGTTAAGCGCCGCGTTATTTTACTCCGTATCGCAGGAAGTATTCGCTTCGCGTAGAAAGCCCGCTTCAAGTGCCGGCAATTATGTTTGCCTTCTTCGGCAGTTCATGACCCATATCCTCTAATGGCTGGCTGTCCATTAAAATTGTACAAAAAGGGTGAAGTCGGGAAATATCGAGCACCTGCCCGGTGGCTCTAATGTTCGATTAAAGCCCACGTCGAGGACGGCGCACGCTGCCCCGTCCTACAGCGATGCTGCTAAAAAAAGTAAGCGAGGGAGCTTATTTTCGTGGTGGTACAAATCTCGGCCTTACATCAGGTGAACGTTCTACTTCGTGCCTACACCTGTTTTTAGTCTTTGTGCTTTTATGCCTTTTGTGTATAGCGAAATTCTGGGCGCCAGCGCGACCTTTCGGCCCTTTTCTTTTCTACCGGGTTTTGTTTCAACAAAAGCGTACAACCCTGTCTGTCACCGATGGCGGCAGGGGGACAGTGGCAAAAAGCCACCGCATTTTTAAGTAGTACCGACACAAAAACGAAACGTGTGAAAGGGTTCTACCCCGAGTAACATATCGTTTTATGCTCTCATGATCTGCACTATATGACGCGTGTATACCCTTCGTGCACAGCGATTCTTGGTCACATATATATTTATTTACTTCGTGTTGTATTAGTAATTGGTTTTTTATTTCGCCTCCTGTGCATTTTTCTGGCAAGGGTACTGCCGAATATTGTTACATTTTTTGTTTCATTTTACGGATAAAAAATTAGGCTTTGAACAATTTCTCGGGAAAAAATATCCGTTCATTTTTTCATCTAATGGGTAGGTAAAGTTGCCAAGGCTCCAATAGACATAGTAACTTTAGAAGCCAGTTAAGAATTTTATATTTCGCAAACACATGCCCTTCGCACTTTCCCTTCCTCCCCATCTCCTGCCATTGCACTATAAATATATAGGGAAAAAAACTTTTTGTAGCGTGAGCTACACTGGCCGAGGTTGAGCAGTTTCGCGTGGCTCCTGGAGAGCCGTGCTGCGCATGCGCTAGGAGCAGTGACGTCACACGGCGCACAGAACGTTGCTCGATGCCCGGCGTCTCTCACGCAACCCACGTGCCCAGCGCCTTCGCCGACCGCCGTTCCGCACGTGCTGACCCGGTCCACTTGATGGTCATGCGAGGGGTGGCCGGGGTGGAACCGATGGCTCGTGCGTCGCAGCAACACCGGCGTGCGCCTGTGGAACCAGCTTAGCTCTGGGGCGATTGGTGACGCTGCGCTGGAGCCGCTTGATAAATATACATGCGTCACATAATGCGCATACCATGTGTGTGTCATTAATTGAAGCAGCAGTAAGCATGATAATCAAGCTAATCCTAGACAACCAGGAAAGGTAAGAATAACCAGCTGAACGCTACGTATATCCTGCATAGCCGAGCTAAGCCACTGCTAATTTTTTTTACACTGCCTAAGCGTGATGGCGCTATAGAGCAAGAAAAGTGCTATAAAGCAAGCAAAATGCTAGTGTCTGAAAAACTAGCACATCATATAACTAATGTGCTTTTATCTTCTAGATTTGTTATGCGATGAGTTGAGAAATACAGCCCCGAAGGTAAAGAAACAAGAAAGCTTTGGCATTTAAGGCCTTCATTTTAGTCAAACAAATATTGGAATATGGTAAGAAATCTTTAAAGGGTAATTATGAACTACAAATTGTTACCAGGCGTGCGCCTGTTTAATAGTTTTGATAAATGAATGCGACGAAATTACCTTTAGCGATCGGTGCATGAACGCAGCGAACTTGCAGTGGAAGCACGCAACGAAAAAGACGAGATCCAAATATTTCTTTTTTTTTTTTATCGCAGTGTCTAGAGTGCCGTCCGACGGTACTCCAGCTCAGCGCCCCAAGCATGGCTAAAGTGCCGTCCGACAACATTCGAATATTTAACGCTGGGCTGATACATGACAAAGCGTCTGCCGTTGTGGTGTAAAGGTTCCGTCTTAAGTTACTGTTATTGAAGTCGGTGGCTCGAACCCGGCTTGCGCTACTTTTATTTTTTTTCGTTATTTATATTTTGATGTCTTAGATTATAGTTTTTCGCGTTTCAGATAATTTGTCACTTCGTTTGGTTTGGTTTGGTTTTGTCCTGTTAGGTTAGGTTAGTACGTTACGTTACCTTAGTGGAGGCGAAGTAGTGCCAAACGCGACATTTTTTTTCACCGAAATGCCGATGGACGTCGCTTTAGTAGAGTGCTTATGGTACCGTAGGACGGCACTCTATACACAGCCTTTTATAAATGAAACTATTTAAATATAATCCATACGCGCATATGCTCTTTCAATTAGCTTGTTCCAAGGTTTCTTTTTTTTTAGACCGCATTAGAATAATTGTGAAGCGGCGACGGTAATAAAGATATCGCATAGAAAAAACGGTCATTCCACGCGCCCAACGCGTATAAAGCCACAAACATGCAAAATACATAAATACTTTTTTACTGGCAATGTTGCAAGGCACGTCTAATACCTAATTGAAGATATGCGGTCGGGAAAACAGCGGGACGCATTTCTACAAGTTCTGGCGCAAAAATCGAAAACAGTATGTGTGATAGAGGTTAAATAAGCGCCTGAATGTGTACAACAGAAATCGTGAAATTAAAACAATACAAAAGCTAACGAATTTTAAGCGATGTAAGCGTTGCTGTATAGTCGAAATGCGTGCACGCGTGCACGCGTGCACGCGCACGCATACTCAGGCCCATACACTAAAAGAGCAGAGAAAAGAAATGACTGGCACGAGCGTGCGTACAGGGGGAAAATCCTCCCACCCCCCCCCTTCCCCCCCGAATTGGAGGTGTCGGAGAGGAAATGAAGTTTTCAAACGCCGCCGCTTAACCTTAAAGAGGCCATTAACGCCCCCGGCAATTACGGGCCGAGCAGAGGAGGGCTGTTCGACGACCCACCATTAGCTAATTACAGCGGTCGCGTTTCGCACCTACACACCCCCTCCCCCTCCCAACGATCCCGTTCGTGACGACAGGCAACCCGCGCCTTAATCCAGGGCTGAGGGGACTCCACGGTGGTTGCAGCTGTAACCGTTCGACGGAGGCTTGCACCTTGGCTAACATGTCTTTTTTTTTTTTTTTTTTTGGCGCCCCGCTTGTATTTGCCTCAAACACGACGGCGAAGCGTGCATCAGAGAAGCGGGCAAAAACGCTTCACTCGTTTCCCTGTTCCTCTGTTACGTGCATTCAGTTCCAGCACGAGGAGGCGTTCGTGACCATTTCATGACCGTATACAGGGGCTCTGTCAGCCTCTGTGTTGCGGTGTACTAGTGTTGGCCGCTCGCCTCGAAGCCGAATTGTGGCTTCATCATCTGGGAGGGAAGAGGAAACCGTTATATGCTCCCACGTTCGGCTTCTCGGTGCTCAAACGTTATCGCCGCCAGTAATCGAGGGAAAAAAAGCAGGTGGCACACTATGCGGCCGCACGCGCGCTTTTGGAGGCTTCTTTTTGACCTTAAGAAGCGAGAAGCTTAAACACCAGCCGGCCTCGTGTGGGCTCCTGAAACCGTTGACTCCGATGCGTTTGTACCGCAGCTGCGGGTCTCATTTTAATTTTTTTTTTGTAGTAAAATGGATTCTCTTACCTGAGGAACTTCTGCTGAAAAATTATGAGTTGTGTCTGCGTGTCTACATTTGGGTCTGTCTGCTACTTGAATCACGCGCAACAATAGACATGTAACCAACCAAACTGGAAGTCGTTTGGGGCAGGAACTTGGGCAGCAATCTGCGTTTGAGGAGCTCATAATACAGTTTAATTTGAAATAATATAGATAACACGTTTCTTTTCTTCGCTAGGACTGACGATAACACATCATCAACATACTCAGGTCCACTGCAGTACAAAGGCCTCTCCCATTGACCTCCAACCGCTCCTGTCCTGCGCTTCGAGTCCACAGTTTACCCCCGAAGTTCCGTATTTCATCCCTCCATCGTGTTATTGGCCTTCCCCTTCTTCTAGACCCATCTCTTGGTATCCACTCTGTTACCCTAATTGTCCACCGGTTGTAGGTTCGCCTCACTACATGGCCGGCCCAAGTCCATTTCTTTTTCTTTGTTTAAACATATCTCCTACTCTAGTTTGTTCTCTGATCCGGGTGGCTCGTTCCTTGTCTATGTCTGTTACTCCTAACATTATTCGTTCCATGGCCCGTTGAGCTGACATAAGTTTGCTTTCTAGTTGTTTAGTAAAGCGCCAAGTTTCAGGTCCGCATGTCATAACCAGCAGTGTCCACTGGCTGTAGATTTTTCTTTTGAGTGACAGAAATATCTTACTTTTCCTTATTTGGGAGTGCTTACCGAGTACTCCCCAACTAATACCTATTCTGCGCCGGATTTCTCTCTCGTGGTTGGTGTCAGCACTAACCATATGTCCAGGGTAGTTGTATTCTTTAATTTCTTCAAGCCTTTCTTCTCCTAAGCTGAAGGGGACGTTTTTGGCATGCTCATTCCTCATTACTTTAGATTTATTCATGTTTATTTTTAGTCCCACGGCCGTGATTTCTGATTGCAGTTCCTCAAGCATTGTTTGCAGGTGATCTGCTTTCTCACTCAGCAAGACTATGTCCTCCGCAAACCTCACATGGTTCAAGTATTTCCTAAGTATACCTTGATACCATGCTTTCCCACGCAAGTTTCCCAAATACCATGATAGTTTTGGCGAAATAGTATCTCCCTGTCTTGCTCCCATTCGGATCGGGAATTTATCGATTTGCTTGTGGAGGGTTACCCTGCCCGTGCATTCCTTATATATGTCTTCTAGAAATCTTATGTTGGTCTCCTCTATTCCCTGGTCTTTTAGTGCTGCGGTGAGTAAGGAATAGTCTATAGTATATAAATGCCAGTTAGAGTGGTATTCTGCGGATTTTCCTATCACTTGATTGACGACATGGGTGTGATCCATGGTTGAGTACTTTTTCCTTAACCCAGCCTGCTCCCGTGTTGTTGAAAATCCAGGCTGTCACCTATGCGTCTTACTATAGCTTTGATAAACAGCGTGTAAACAACTGAGAGTAGGCTGATGGGTCTGTAATTCTTGAGGTACTTGGGATCTCCCTTCTTATGAATCAGAATAATGTTGGCGTTTTTCCAGGCTATGGGCACTTTTTGAGCTTCAAGCATTCCGAAAAAAGTACAGCAAGCTTTTCCAGTACGATATCTCCTCCCTCCTTCTGAAGATCCACGATTATGCCGTCGTCTCCTGCAGATTTTCCTGTTTTCAAGCCTCTGAGAGCCTTTCATACCTCCTCTTTAGTTACTAGTGGGACATCGCAAGTTGAGCTTGTACTCTAAGTAATTTCTTCTGGTCTAACGTCGCTGGCATACAGCCTGGTGTAGAATCGTTCTGCTACCTTTATTATCTCGTCCAAGTTGTGCGTAATGTTACCCTGCTCGTCTCTGAGTGCGTACTTTGCCGCTGGCTAGCCTTTATCCTAGTTGCTTTCAAGCTTCCCCCTATTTCCAACGTTTCCTCGATCACTGCCATGTTGTATGCACGAATTTCGTTTTTTTTTTACTTCTATTAATCAGTCTTCGAAAGCTCGGCTAATCAATCGCAATCAGCCGTACTTGACACTTTCATGTTCTTATGTTTGGAAAACACAGCTTATAAAAAAACAGATGGTTTGGCTGAGCCGACCACGGTCTATCCTGGCGAAAGCATATTTATTGCATAGAAGTTAGCGATTTAATTGCACTTACTTAAGCATTCCTTAGCATGCTCTTTTGTCTGCTTGCACTCCAATTTAGTGCAGTCGTGATGTCTTTGCTACCCGTTATTTTATTGCCATCATGCTGCCTTGTTTTAATGTGTATACGCATTAAGCTTCACTGCAAATAGTTGTAGGAAAGCCAGCTTACAAAACCCAAACTTTCACTATTCATACTAAAGTCGGCTTCACTTTATACAACAGTGTATTGCTAGGAAGACATCTTTTCGAAGCAGCGCTAGTATTAAATAAAGTATAAAACATAGGTATAGTAGTCCTTTTTTTGGTAAGATGACACGTCATCACCCCGCTACAAAGGGGAAACCAATATCAATCCTCCTCCTTCTCCTCCTTCTCATCATCATAATCAATCGTACATGTTTAATAAATGAAGACCCCAGAGTCTCTAATTCATCTATGAAAGCTTGTTCTGACGCCCGTAACTACACATACTTATGGTTGCGCCTTCACATTGCAGCTATAAAATGCGTGCCCGTACACAGAAGGAGGTATAAATGTTCAGTTGGGAGCAAAGCAAACGTATATAGACGAACATTCATAAGGCGGTGTCTACTAAAAGCAGCATGGGCATTAGACATCGTTCCAAGTAAATATAAATCTACTGATGGGGATCGCTCAGCAGCGTACTCACTATGTAAACATCAACAAACCTGTAAACGTCAGGAAGTGCAGACTTGCCTTAGGGTTGGTTAAACCTGAAACCTAAATGGTTAAACCTGAAAGAATAGGAAATTATACACATGCCATCAGTGCTTCGAATCAAGTGTTAAACAAAAGAACACTTTTATTTCCGGCGCAGGACCGTAAGACAGCAGGACCACCAAGGAAGAAATAACGGAAAAAAAGTGCTTGTCTCTGCTTCTTGCAATCGAATAATATTTCATGCAGGATTTCTACACTCACAGCGCAGGAACCAATTATTGTGCCTTGCACGGAACGCAGACTGCGTGGATGTCAAGCCCATTTTGAACCTTTATGCTTGTGAAATAATGCCTTTGGGCGGTTATGACGGCTGTTTTAGTCACTCGGAGTAAAACCGTTAGCTCCCCAGAAGGTCAAGGAAGCCCCTCTAAAGCGTATACCGTCCGCTCCACTGTAGGCTAACTGCCGAACGACACCCACCGTTTGCGCTTCAATGTCCGGCACCGCTCAACGGGATATTGTTCCACAAGGTTGCCCATGTGTTCACACGGACAGCGTTGGTTCCGCATGAATGACGCCTTCCGGTTTGATAGCGAAGCAGCGGAAGTAACAACGTGCCCACTGACTTGAGGGCTTCATTTCCGGACTAGTGGCCCTCTTTGTATTTTGCGCGCAGGTTCTTGCTCCGAGCACGTGTGACTGGGCGCCTACACTTGCGTCTCTTGTCATATTTAGATAAAGTGGTGAAGAACAGCGGTTCTTAAATGGGGGTCCGTGGAATTCAGAGGTTCGTAATGACACTTCAGGGGGTCTGCGAGTCCATCCACGACACTTCCTTTTTTTTTTTTTTTTTTTCCTTCTCTTAGCCAGAGCTTGCCGCCAACACATAGAAATGTTGGCTTTACCGCACGACATGTATGGTAGACCTTCCTGCGTGGCAGCAGGTGCTCAAAGTCGGCTTTTTTCGGGACACTGAAATCATGTGAGAAAGCCAGGCACACAAAATGTTGACATGAAAATAGACGTGTGGTCGAACTCAGCTACGAATTCAGCTCATACGTGTCATAATGTTCGACATTATGACACGTATGAACACTTTTCATCGTGGGGTCCCCCATCATTTTTGAAATCCCAGAAGAGGACCCCGGCACGATCATGGTTAAGAAACACTAGTATAGAACGTGCTGACTGTTTTTGAATGTTTTATGTCTGCGTCAGCTCGCACTAGTTGTGTAAAGGACTGATTTCACGGAGAAAGCGACCGCTACGTGAAGGCGTAATTATTAATTATCCCGGAATCTGCACTTCCGGAGTCTGGGAGTAAATTTGCGGCTGCTTCTCCGTTCCGCACGAGGAGAAAGACGACGATTACTCTCGCCTGACGTTCTTGGGATAGATGAAAAACGCAAGAGAAGAGGATATGCTGTGTTGCTCGGGAGAAGCGCGGTCACGATAGAGCGTACTATGCTCACGTTAGCCGCCAAAAGATTCTCGTACACCTTTGGACCAGGGCGACAGGTATACAAAAGTATTTCGATAACTTAGATCTATACTTTTGAGCATCTGTATTTCTGTAAGAAGACACGTTTGCCAGATACTGTTACGGTGTATCTATTATAATATCGCAATGCCCTGGCAGACAGAAGTGTGCCTTGACCATTGTTGCAGAATTGAACTGACGTGTTCTTACCGTGGGGATCGTATATATAACCTCAGGCGCGTTTTCTGTTACTGCAAGGGCCTTCCCTTTTGCTATTACGTTTTCATCTGAGAAAGACAGGTCTTACGCATGTCTCGATGGTCTTTCGTGTACTTCGACGAAAGATTTAACAACTATCTAGGATGTTCAGTGCCTGAAGGTGGCATTCGTCACAAAACTAACGTATGTGGGTCCACAGACCTCTTTGTAGTTTGAGATGCTTTTGAGTTGCGCTTCACCGAGCTGTTAGAAAACGTAAACGGCCTTGGAGCACGGGCCTAAAGCTAGGGCAGTTTACTTCTCCATCCACCACGCCGGCCCTTCGTGGCCTATGAACGCATGATTTATTTAGTTGTGGTCAGTGAAAAATGCGCTATTATTGCAGTTGAGGAGTAAGAGTAATATCTTTATTTTACACTGGTTAGTAAAGGGTGTCGTTTGCTTGAGGAGGAGAGGTGTCCCTATTTTACAGCCCCTGTATCTCTGGCTGCACTCGTGGCCCGTCGTACCAGCTGTCGCTGATCTTCCGGGTCCGAGCTGAGCAACGCAGCTTTCCACTGCTCAAGAGTTGGGTTGGGTATTCGGGAATGTTTGGAATGTCGGGGAAGGCCCACGTAACGTGGTAAAGGGAGGCGTACTCAGTTGGGCAGGAAGGGCATTTGTTTGGATACATGGAGTGTAGCCTTCCTAGGTGCGGGAAGGTGTTAGTTTGTAGTTGACGCCAGAACGTCGCCTCTTCTCTCGTTAAGGATTTGTGTGGAGGAGGAAAGGCTTGTCGGGGGGGTCGCTGGTGTTGTAGAATTGCGCTGTATTGCAACATTATGGGCTCTGGGTAATAATCCTCCAGTGGCGCCCGGGAGGCATGGGCTCGGGCGACAGCGTTAGCTCGCTGATAGCCACGAAGAGAGCCGTGTCCGGGAGTCCATACTATTGTGACATTTGGGAGGTGTTCTGACGCCATGCTGGCAAGAATTCGATGAGCTATAGAACAGACCCTTCCTTTTACATAGCTCCGGTAGTCGGCCTGGGAGTCAGTGAGAATAATCCAGAAATCAAGAGTGGTAACATGCCTCATCCTAGTCTTTATAAACCAGAAAAACTTGCATGGAACCCTCGCCGTCGTGCTTCCAGAAGAAAAGGAAGCCGCGAGGGGAACTCCCCCTTCGGAAACGGTAAAATTACGCTTGCGATATAATTGATCCCCGCGATAAATTGCGATATAATTCATCCCCGAGTTGTAGTGCCAACTCACGGGTTTTGCTTTTAGCTTCTGCGCTGACAATGTCCCCACGCGCACAAAAACTGGAACATTGGCTGGATCCCGCTGTAGGCATTTCATTCCTGGCATTTCCTGCCATAACGGCGGCCTATATATAGGCGGCGGCCACTGGCGGTATATCTATCATTCGTTCATCCATGTGTCTCCCCATTCTTGGTTATGTGCACAAGCTAATGGGGCAAGGGTTTCAAGCAGTTTTCATGTCAGCAAACGAAAACTCCCGATCGTCTATGTATATTTTAAACGCGAGGCGTTCTATGGGGAGATATAAAAACGAACGTCACAGTGTGTGCTATTAGCACTCGGGCACTATCAAAGTCACACGCCGTTTAAAACATTCATTTGGACCTAAAGCTTATACGTCTCATCACTTGGATATGCATCTGGAGTACACTCTTAGTAAAAAGAAAGCAACGGGGGAGTGTCATTACTCCTTTGGTGGACTAACTGCACTGCCGCAACCATTGCTCCCCTGCGGGAGTAAATGCTAGGTGAGGGACGGTTACTCCCCCAACCATTCTTCCTTAGGGGACAAACGGTTGCTCCGTTCCGACACACCCCGGAGACGATCTAGGAGCGGCGAAAAAAAAAAAAAACAGCCCGCTTAGGGAATCGAACCCCTGCCCTCCGCAACATGAACCCGACGCGCTAACCGCTAACAAAATCGCACAAGGCCGTATGGGAGAACGGGACATAAAATGGGTAGTCAAGTGCAAAACGTTTGCTACTCTGCACTCGGCGTCGTCACGTTTATTGCTGGCGTCGGGATTCCTAACGATGTAACTGCTCGCAGTTTACTCTGGGCTAACTCTAGGGATTATTGCTGAGCTTCGACTGCAAACATAGACGCTCATAAGCTAAAGAAAAAAAAAAACACCAATCGCACTCGTCGCGACAGGACGCTGAGTGGTCTGACGACGCACCCACTTCGGAAGAAATTAACAGCCCCAAACCAGTTTCTTTATGTTCGCAAATTATCCCAAATGTCTTTGGTCTCGTATATGCGAGTTCATGGCCGTCTGTATGAGAGAAATAATAGGGAAACAGGGCATATATGTTCCTGCGTCGGCGAAACGAAGTCCGGCGCTCCTGACTTCTTCAAATTTGCGTTGGTATAGATGGGACTAGAAAATGCAGCCGGGTCTTATGGCTGTTGCGGCATTGTCATTGTTTTGTGCGCAAGAAATGTATGTCCCGCTAATGAAAGCTAACAGCAAGGCGCTTGGCTGTACCGCGCGCTGACGATTTGGCGTTATTATTGTTGTTTTTAACAGCGAAGCTGTTGATCTATTCGTTTGTGTCCGCAGTTTTAAAAATACAAAGAAAATGCAGAGCGCACGTGAGCGCGGGCCTCGCGGCGACCGCCCAGTGTGCCCGGTGCATGTTTGTCAAGCCAAGCATACCCACTTAGGAAGATCGGCCAAGATTGGAAAAAAAAAAAAGAAAAGCTCGAGCGTTCGAGGTGATGTCAGATGATTACCACTTCAAAAAAAAAAAAAAAAAAACATGAAGGAGGCTCACACATTTATCAATTGTAAGGCTAGGGAAGATCCCAGATCCCACACTAGTCAGCAGCAGTACCAGTGGTCTTGGTTTTAATCAGCCCGTCTGTCACTCGACAGAACAAGGCACTCGTGATGATGATTATGTACAGATGATGATTATAATGGGTATGCACACATGAGAGATTGGCCCTACCAACTGACGGTTGGTAGGGCTACAGCATATATATAGGTCCTACAGCGCAACAAGTGCCAATTAAGGTTGAATGCGCTCACACACGCTCACAATATGCAACAATGATGGAGTAAAGGTCGTTGCGGCAGCGAAGAAAAAAATTCCCTCGCACTTCCCCGAGGGGGAGAGTGTGTAAGTGCGAATGCACGGTTGCATTCGCACTTAAAAGAAAGATGCATTTATTCACAGACACCTATTTGTGTTGTCGTTGTACTTGATTGCTAGAAGGATCGCTTTGTGGTCCGTGAAATGGACCGTCAAAGGGTCTGGAGGACGGTGCGGACTTGGCAGTTTCTCGCAAAGGCCAGGTCGATGAAACCGCCGTTGATGGTGGTGGGCGAGTCGAGGGATACGCACGACATGGAGTGCGTGGCGTGCATGTAGTCGACCAACCACTCTCCGTCCTTGCGGACGTCGACGTTGAAGTCGCCGACCAAGACGACGGGATCCGAGGGTTTGGAACGCGCGCAGACGCTCTCCATGGCCGCGTCCACGTACTGGAGGACCGCTTCGCGCGAGAGGTTGGGTGCGAGGTAGGCGGTCAGCACGAAGATACCGTCGCCGCAGTATGCGTTGGTGTAGACCATGCTGTAGGGCGACTCGTCCCTGACGGGCGAGGTGGCAACGGCGTGAGAGACGACGTCGGCGTAGACGTTGCCCACGAGGTATACCCCGCAGTACTCTCCGTGGCTTCCGCTCCGGGCGAAGTGGTATTCGTCGACGGCGTCGTCGCGGGCGGGCGCATCGGCGGCGGCGCCGGGGCGGCCGGGTGCATTAGCCCTTCTCACGCCCGATTCCTGGTCAATCCCTCACGTGGGTATGTGCCATGAGGAGGCGCCCAACACCCGCAGTCACTGAGCGGAGAGAGGAGGAGGAGAGTAGCGCGCGCCCATCTCCCCCCGTTGCTAGGGAAGACGAGGAGGAAGACGAGGAGCGCGCGCACCCGCAACTGTTGCTATGCGGACTACGGCGGCGGACGATTCAGGCTCGCTTAAGAAGTGCATTCGCACTTAAAAGCAAATTGGCTGCAATCGTGGACTTAAATCGCCGTGATGGTCGCGAAGGTTGCGTACAGCTTCGCTACCGTCAAGTCTTACGCGTTAGTGTGAGCTCCTTTAATTTTTTTTTTGTTGACTCTGTCTTCACGATGCAGGGATGGGCACTTATTCTTTTGTATTGATTGATTGTAGGGTTTAACGCGCCGACGCAACACAGGCGATGAAGAGCTTGCGTTCGGGCTAGCTGGTATTCCATAACGTTCATCTTAAGCGCACAAAAACACACGGACCCAGAAAACAAGGACAAGTGCTTGTCCTTGTCTTCTGTGTCCGTGTGTTTTTTTGCGCTTAAGATGAACGTTAGGAAGGTACGGGCGATGAGGAGCGCGCTATTCTTTTGTATTGTCACTGCAGTTTTAACCGGTTATGTGTTACCGAATTATTTCCCCGGTGTTTGTTTGGCCTCAATATTTCTTAAGGAGCTGTAGCGATCCTCGCGCCAGGATCCGCCGCGCCGATGACGACAACGACGAAGGCGGGAGCATCCTCACGGCGTGGCGCAAGCCCACGCGCCCGCCCGGACAACCCGGGGTGATCCTCACGGGACGCAGGCTCACGTGCGCTCACGCTGGCTGAAAAAAAAAAAAAAAAAAAAAACGGTTCGAGCCCAAACGCTGCCGTGGCTGGTTGTCTCGGCGCCGGTAGCGACAGAGCTAACACTGTATACACATTATCGAGACCTTAACTTTAAAAATACCTTTTTGCTTTTTCGCGGCGTTGACGTTTCGAACCCATTTACCCGTTGCAAGACTGCGCCTGCGCGCGTTCTCTGCCATGGCAAGGACGGTATCTGTATATATAGTCATTATGCATGTTAAGAATGGGCCAGTATACTTTTACGGCAGTTTTGGGTGTGGCAGCGGGGCTGCAACACTGGTCCTTGAACTATAGTATACACCTTGCCTTCCCCATTTACTAAAGCTATCCGCACGCTTCAGCGCGGTGAAAGCGGCGATGAAAAAAGGTCGCTGTTTTCCCTATTAAAGTAAAACAATGCAGGTTTCTATCGGATCCAAGTAACCAGTATTTTTTTTATGTCAGAACATTAAATGGCTCATTTGGCGAAGAAGCTGCGTCCGGCGTCTGTAGCAGCAAAACGGCTCCTAAATCTCCCATTGTCGGCGCGCTGCGATGCCACCCGCAGCGGTATATTGGCTGGCTTACCCGGGAACGTTAGGCCTAACGTGACACTAACTATAACGCTAACAGAAACGTACCTACAATTATGCGCTCACAGGTATACCTGTGAGCGCATAATTGTTTTGCTTGGCGTATAATGAGCTTGGCGTATAATGAGCTCGCGAACTTGCTTGGCACGTCTTAAGGCTCAACATTAGGGTTTCTTGTAACGTTAGGCCAAAGAATGGTAACACGCCGGCCCGAGGAGTGCATTAGCCAACATTTACCTTTTACCTCGGGATTTTCGTTTTCGAGTTCCCATCCTCACATATACGTACAGAGCTGCATATACCCGCCTAACCCAGCGGTACAATAGCCATAAGCGACCCAGGCCCCTCTGCACGACACTATACCGTACTACGGTGGCCTATCTACATCATTGTAGGCAGCAACCTCGGCAGCAGTGAAAGATGGGTATACAAGTCAAGCAAGCGTCCATTGATGCCAATTCAGACCATGCTCAAATGTAGGGGTAAGGGACTGATCGATTAACTTTCCGATTAACCGATTAATGACGTAGTCGCGATTTGTTTTTTTAACCGGTCAATCAGGTGAAGTCATGCGAGCAAAATGAAACTATAGGGTGCCATGTTGAAATTGTGCGCAGTGCAAGCGTGTCAAGGATGTGTTCAAATAACTCGGCTTACGTCACAATAAAAAATGATGCAAGTATGCTCAGATTCTGCTGCTGAGCCCCAGGGTGCGGGTTCGATACCGGGCACGGTGACTACTTTCCTGATGGAGGAAAAAGCGAAAGTGCCCGCGTATGCGTGTCGAGATTTCGGCACACGTAACGATCCCCATATGATCAAAATGAATCCGAAGCCCGCCACTATACCGCGCGCCTCATAGCCAAGGTGTAGCTTCAGTGCATTAAACTCCACAATCAATCAATTAAGGATGCTCAGAGATGATAGTCATTAAAACTGCAAGCTGATATTCAATATTGACGGGAAAATGGCTAATCTTGATAAAAATATACACGGTAGAAAAAATTTCGAGCGACCACACACACCATTTTACCGCTGTATATAAACTACCTCTGGTCTAGGTAGACCGTGATTAATCGGTGCCCCACCTAATAATGGCTAGTGCCGATGTTCCCGGTTGTAGAAATAGTTTTAATGAACGCGATAATAAACGTCCAAAGCATAAAGAAGACACACAGAGCGCTCACTTCCAACTTGCTGCGTGTCTTCTTCATGTCCCTCGTCTCGGACGGCGCCTTCAAGCATCGACCGTTATACGTACCAACTCGTCTAAACTGTATAGTACTCTGATAAGCGTCTCGCCCGAATCAGCGCCATGATGATGATGGTCTGCTTGCCTCATTTCGAATGTCGGTGAACGGGCTGAGAAGCATATTGATGTTACTTTTGCTTTTGCATATTAACATTACAAATGAAAAATTATTTTTATCGTTTTTCTTCTTAAACTAAGGCAACCATTTATTTGAATAATTAACCGATTAAACACCGCTGGTTAATTGGGTGAGCATTTTTAATCGACGCCCAACCCTACTTCATGTGTAGCTTTCCCGCTCATGGAAGTCCTTTCAACTGTGATTAATCTGTAGTTTTCTAGCGAAATGGAATGATTTTGCGCAGCTAATAATGGGGGGACGGGGGGGGGGGGGGAGGGAAAATTGCTTTGTGCGCAGTTTCAAGTATCGCACGTTGCGCGACTCAGCGAATTACACAAAAAAAAATTCAGAATCTTGGAAAGTTATTTTAGTGTTTCATCTTCACATTGACGTCTTGCTTTATGCCAAATATCACTTTCCTGAAGTGGTTTTCCTGGGTTCCCGAGAGGTAGGAATTATGAGTGAGAAAGCTGGGTATGTTAAAAATGTAAGTTTAAGTTAAGAAGGCGGCATCTCAGGGCTGTGAAAGACAGACAGATGCGTTCAATTTAAGTGCTATGTTTTCATACTTTGGCTTGTCCATGACAGCGTTGGATCGGTCACTGAGCAGGCAATATCGTCGTAAGGTCGGATAAGGGCACACATGTACTGCAGGACCATCTAAAGCGAAACCAGCTAACGAATCCGTAATCTCATTGATCGCGGTAGCCGCATTGCGGAATATCCTGTAGTCATTCACAGAACACGCACTGAGATTGCGTGATCTGCAAACAAATGTCGGAAAGTGTTTAGATGAATAGGTTTTTCAGGTTCATCATACGAAGTACAAAGAGACAGGCAGTCTGTTATTAAAATTATATTTGAGACGGAGCTAGGAAATTTTGTCACGGCCAGAGCCATGGGCAGAAGTTCTGTCTCGATTCTGGATGTGGCAGCATAAAGGAGAAACTCCATTCCAGGTCCGTAGTGCAAATTCCACGTAGTTTCGTGTTTGGCAATAACATGGCCGGTATGTTAATCGAATATGCTCTGTACACGTGTCCAGGCAGCAGCTCAGCATTCTTCGGAAATGTGTCGTCCACGGGCCGACGTTTGAGTACAGAAGCCTACTCCATGTAAAGGACTGACTTCATGAATAAAACATGGGGAAGTCATTGGGTGTCAAGAGTGGAAGGGGTTATTGCAACAATACGAACAGCCCTATCTCAATCAGCGATTCTATCATCCTGGGGTACGCTTGCACCGGAAGAGCTGTTAGGGATGGAATTTAATGGAAGGAGAAACCTATAGTGATGGAATTTGAGCCGCGAGGCAGAGTAGCGTGTCATCAACAAACTTTGGCAACCCAAGGAGCAGGGGCGTAACAGGTTGGGTGTTTCAGTGCCAGAACACTACCGTCCCCCAAATTTTCTGAGCGGTAAATCACCCCTCGGTCTCCTCCACATTCGGCCTTTTTTTCGTCCACGCTGTTAACACTCCACAACGGTATATTAATATGCAAAAACAAAACCACAATTAGATAAGAAAATGAAAAAAATCCCGGGCCATCTCCACTAACGTGAGACCTGGGGAGGCGCGAAGCATGCAGTGTATAAGTGCACTCTTGGCGCCTTGGTGTTTTTGCAAACGAAGATGAAACCGTTGTGGGGTAGAGGTATACAGCTTTGCTGTAAAAGTCTCTTGCCTTTGAAGCACGAAGCTCTGTAGCACGAGGCGTAAACGAGTGTCCCGGTGTTATTTTTAGTACGCGTTATGTTTTAGCGCGAGGCGTAAATGAGTTTCCCGGTGTTTTAGTACCATGACTATATACATGAGACGACAATAGACGCCAACAGCCCAAGCCCCTAAGGGGCTTCGCTCCTAAAATGAAATTATGTTTGCGCACAGGCTATATAGCATTTTATGATTTTGGTTTTGTCTGAGGCATATAACACCCCCGGAAAAATATTTCTGGATGCGCCGCTGCCAGGGAGTAACTTCTAGCACGAAAAGGGGTCGCAGTTTTCAAGCAGAAAAGCCTGGGAAGAGGGCACAGCCAACTTTTAGGAAGGGGCGAACATGCGCCTTGTACCAGAGCAGCAATGTCTCTCGGGATGCACATTCGTGACTTCCGGTAAGCGATAGCCTCATAACACGACATGGAGCCTTTTCCCCAGTTAATACTATGGACTCAATGTGAGAGCACCACCTCAGTGTAAGGTCGCACTTTACGCCAAGGTATTTCAATGAACTCCCTCGCCTAATGGTATGATTTATGTCTGAAAGAGAAATTGAAGCATCTTGTCGAGGAGGGAAAACTTCAATAGAAAGCATTTCTTGCATTTAGGTTTAAGTCCAGTGAGCGGAGCCACCTAGCCATTGTGTCAAGATAATTTTAAAGACGTTAGTATAGGGACTGCAAATCCTCTTCAAATGCAAAAAAAAAAAACGCTGTTTCCCCAGTATAAGCATAGACATTTACCCCCCGGGTCACGCGGGATTAAGCTGGGTAAAATATTGAACAGAGCTGGGGAAAGAAGAGACCCCTGGGGAATACATCTGGTCTGAGGGAACAAGCCTGAGTGGCGCCTACTACCTAAGCAAAAAAAAAATCTCAGTCTTCTAAGGGCTCCTGCGCTCGGGCGTATATGTAGGGAGGTTAATTACAGGCCTTAAAGCGATGGAGCAATACTCCCGTATACTGACGTAGGCCTTAGCCACGTCCAATCCCAAAGCTTTACCATCTTCCTGGTGAGCCTAAATCTGCTTTCTAAATCAGCATGGGCAAACCAAATGGAGCCTCAGGAAGCGAATCGTGTCGACACTGTTGACAAGATTTGACGACATTGAGAAGTTCCTTGTCGACACTGAAAAGAAACTCAAGTTTTGCATATGAATGAACACTCCTTCCTTCGTCTGCATTGTTTACCAGACGTCAGACCATCCAGAACTCCGTTTTGCGGACCTACAAATGTGTATTGTGGTAGCTTCACGAAACCACCATAACGCCCAGGCAGTCGATATAGTAGAGAAGAAATCTTTTGATGAGCATCGTCAGGGAAGACACAACGCTTTCGCAATAAAGCACATACGCAGACTTAAGTGCCCCGAGGAATTTTTTTGATGTTGTTTTATGAAATTGGCCCTTCTAAGATTTAGAAGCCCATCTTTGACGCTCACTAATAACGTAAATAAAATGAAGCCAAACCTTTTGGATATTTTCCTGTGTGATAAAAAGATGAAAACTGAAGACGCAATTCCCGTTAGAATACGAATACGGCAGCAAATAAATATTTTCCCGCTGCACCTGCTGAAAGGAGGCAACCTTTATGGAAGGGTATACGACGGGTTAACTCGGTCATATGCCCTTAAACCCAACACTTAAACCCAACACTGCACCCACTGGAAGCCAGGTCAAATGTACAGTTTTGCCGGCGGGTCGCGAGCGGTAAAAACAGCGTCGAAATGCCGCAAACTGTTTAATAGTACGCAAACGCAAGCGCTTTAAAGTTCTCTCAGCAGGGAACGTTTTCCATTGCTCCGTTCTCCGCAGCGATCGTTACCGAGAGAAAACGACTTCAATAAAATGTGTACTCGACCGCCGCGGAGGCCGGGTGTGAAGCTGAGATAAATGTGCCGGGTGCCGCCCTTTGCTCTCTTTTCCATCGATCTGAGCACGACCAAGGCTACCCTCTCAGGAAAGCCTTTCAACGCGCAAATTTCAAAATTTCATCCGCTACATTTTCTTCCCTTTCTGCCGCTACTATCATCGCGCAAATTGTTTCTTCTTTTGCTGACTCCCGCTCAACTTTAGTAAGCTTTTAACTTTTTGCAGCGATGCATCGGCGCCCCTGGCAGTATCCCTCTTGGCTTTTCGCGGCACCGCCATTTCGGTCACGTGGCCCCGCCCCTTCTTGCGCCGGGTGCGTTGCCGTTAGGGTGAGGGGGAGAAGGCGTGGCTCTTTCGCTTAAGCCTCGCCGTAGCGTGCGAGACACAGAAAATTTGGAGCAGGTGCGGCGCGTTCTTCTTGCTCTTCACCGAACGTTTCTTCAATATGACGCAGTCCCTCTCACTCTTCGCAACCCCGCAAACTTCGACTATTTCCAGCTCCACTTACCTCTTCGTCGCCGTCGCCTCAAAAGGCGCCGCACCTGAGCGCGAGTCAGTTTGGGATTTTAATTTGCGACGTTCTTTTTTTTCGTGTAGTAACAGTTAATCTTCACGCGAAAAATATAAAAGAGGGAGAAAAAGCGAAGGCAAAACGAAGGACGTTGCTTCCCGAGAGGAGTGGAGGGGTGGAGGTTGCAGCGGTCCCTTAAACATTCATGACTGCGGCGTCGCGAGCGCGACGCCGGCCGGGGAAGGGGGCTTGCACACAGAGCCGGACCGTGTTGGTTCGAAGCTACCCTTCCCCAGTTTTCGTACTTCACTGCGCGCACGCCAGGAAGCTCCGCCTACCGACAAACCACGTGACACGCGCTCTGTTGATCTGATTGGGCGTGACGCGCAGCCAATGCGCTCGATCCGTGCCAGCCGTGACGTCATGCTTCCGTCGGCCGCACGCTCCGCTTCTGCGCCGTTCGGCTGATTCCGCTCTCGTTTCCCTCTTCTCTCTCGCTCCCACCTCACGCTAAGCGCGCTGCTGCAATCGTCCGGTTCCTCCCCCTCCTCCCTTTTGTTTTTCTTCTCTTGGCGGTTGTTTTAGGTAGCGCGGCCGCGTCCCGATACGGAACTGGAGGAGTTTCATGGAACCGCTGGAACCGATTCAGTGGCACAGTCCCGCATGGACCCGCCGGTGTAGTGACGCACGGTGTTCGCTACTTTTCACGCCGGCCTGTGTGGACTTCTTGAAGAGCCCCCGCCACTTCCTTCAGCGGAATTTTGCAAGTGAGTCCCTGTATTTTGCAACCACGAATCGTGTGGCGCATTTTGCGCAACTTAACAAATGTATGGAGGGTGAATTATTTCAAAAACGTAACTAAATTTGATTACTCACGCATTACTGCGTACCAGCACCGCAATAACCTTCGTTTGCATCGTACGTCAGCGCACATAGCCTCTTCCATGTACCAAGACTGTGAGCGATCGCCGTTGTCGTTGTCACTGTCCGCCTGCACTGCGGCAAAGTCAACCTTATAGCGGTTCGAGAAGCACAGAGTAAATATATGTATTGAGATGAGGTTGAGAGCTATCGATCAACGAAGGTGGGCAGCTAAGGTTTTTAGATACCTATATTTGAAAAGCGTTGACACGCAGTGGTTAAAGAAGACTAGAAGGCTAACGATGAAATACGGAAAGAACAGTGGCTAATCCAAAACAGCCAAGGTAACCAAAAAAGAGTCAAGGCAGATTGAAACGAATAAATGGAGAGAAAAAATGGAAGCTAAAACGTCGTTAGAGATGTACAGGGCTGAGAAATTGAACATTAGAAAGGAAATTTTCTGCAATAATTTCCAGGGCAGCGCTTTGCTTTTTGAGGCTAGAGCAGGTTGCTTGCGAACTAAGAGCTTTGTGGGGAAGTATTCACGAAATGATGGTGTATGCGTGGTCTGCGGAAAAGAAACAGAAACTATGTGGCACGTAGTGTTAGAATGTGAGGGTACCCATCCAAATCTACATGAAGGAAATATTGGGCTTCCAGAAGCCCTAGGATTTTAAGGGCAGCAGAGAGGAAGTTAACTTCAAGGCTGTCGAGACGACGAAGAGGAGATTAGAATGCTGGGGGACGGAAAGCAGAGAGGGGAATATTGCCTAGGACAGTTACCACCTGTAACAGAAAAAAAAGTATTTTGTGCCTAATAAGCTTTTTGTGCCTGCCCTAAGCAGCGCTAGTATTAAACCAAGAGTATAAAACATAGGTATATTAGTCCTTTTTGGTAAGGTGACATGTCATTACCCCACTGCTAAGTGGAAACCAATAGCAATCATCATCATCAAACACGCTGCAGTTACGAGTACGAAAGCGAAAAGCAACACAAGCGAAGAGCTGACTTAAAACTGAGAGACTTTGTAAAAACTAGAAATTTTAGGCTGAACGTTATCGGTAACAATTGCGCAATTTATTGACTCAAATAAAATAGTGGGTGAAACGAAGATGAAATCCACTCGGACGAACCCTATCACAAAGATACAACCTACACTACACTTAACTAACCTAATTCCTGTTCTGACCATGCAATCGACGGCATGCTCACACATAGAGAAGGCTAAATTTAAAGTAAAACCAGCTATTTTGTCGGAGGCCGTTTGTAACGTACCATCACGCGGCACCATATGGTTGTGCAAGAGACATTTCAAAAACCACTCTAAGGCCAATGGACCAAAAGAAATGTGTTTTGAGCAAGTGCCGGCCTCGTGAAGTCAACCACAAGTGGTTGACTTCACGAGGCCGGAAAACCTTCTCGCTTTTGAGGAGCTCAGATGAACCTATCCAAGTCGATTGATTGATTGATTGTGGGGGTTTAACGCGTCGACGCAACGCAGGCGATGAGGCGCGCCGCAGTGGAGGGCCCCGGATTAATTTTGACCACCTGGGGATTTTTAACGTGCGCCAAAATCTCGAACACACGGGCGTTTTTGCTTTTCGCCTCCATTCGAAAAGCGGCCGCCGTGGTCGGGCTCACGGAGACCTTACCAGCACACTTGAAACACGCAAGCGAATGTGAGTTCACTTTCGGTACTGACATCACCCAAAAGAGCACTATCAAAAATAGCTTATCACAGAGACTATTGCATAAATTTTGGGGACTTTGTTACACGGGTCGTCAGTTTAGCACACTACAGGAGCAATGCGTGCAGATAGAGTCACAGGATGTGGCTGGAGAGAAGCTAAAACGAGCACGGAAGGCACGCAAGCCTTGCGGAGAAAGCACTGTAGCGGGGCGTTGGGAGGAATTGCCTGTATGAAGGCACAATGAGGCGTTCTGCCGCAAATGGGGTGTCGGCCAAGCAATTTCCCATACGGTGCCATCACTACGTCATCCCATAAGCAATCGCTTTTGGTCAACAGACTGCGCTAGACTCATAGTGTACTCAGAAACATCGGTCACTCATTTTCTAAATTCTCTCATTTTTACTTTTTGATTCCCGATTGATAGTTGGCTGCATGCACTTTGCAGAAATGCAAGGGGAAAGGGGTGGTGTGTCGTCGTTATCATCATAGTCACTGCCATATCATCACCATCATCATAAATCTATTTAGGCTCACTGCTGGGTGAAGGCCTCTCCCATCGACCTCCAGTCCATTTTTTGCCCCCCAACTTTCTTATTCTGTGCCTCCGTCGAGTTAATGGTCTTTCCCTGCTTCTATAGTGCCATCTCTCTGTGGGCACTCTGTTACCTTGGGGCCTTAAAAGTCCCCCCCCCCCTCCCCCCCAACTCTGTAGCAGGTGCAACTGAAGGGCCCCAACGCCCACTGTCGTTTCTTTTCAGCCGGTCACCATAGAATCTCACGCTGAGTTATACGCGCTGAAGTGGTGGGTTGTAAAGGGGCCGTGCAGACAAAATGCAAGTTTTGTTCATTCGAAAGACTGCCTCGTTAGAATAACACTGACGCCACTCTTAACGCGAACTTACTCAGATAAGCTAAATAATTAGGAAAGAAGAGAATGGCCATGCGACCCACTACCTCATTTCTCGCACTAGAACGAGAACCTATGACGTATTACAGGCTGAGGCCGGCAAAAGCAACCGCAAGTTAGGCAGGGCTTATAAGTTCGCAGAACAAGCTATTTGCGCTTAAATTTAATGCATATTCTTTTTTATAACAGTAAGGATGGTGTGGTAAACAGTGGAATTTACGAACGCACACGTAAACAGAAGCACCAGTGCGTACTGAGCGCACTGTGCCGGTTATAGCTGCACAGCCGTCCGGCGCGTTGAGCTTACACTGGCCAACTGGCATAAGAGACATTGTCTTCTGTGACTCTGTTTGTCGAGCATACCCAGTGTTTCACGAAACGAGTACTATCAACCGTAACAAACATTATCCAGGCACAAATACGTTCAAAACAAAGGGAGGGTGGACAGCAGTCCCGAGTGGTATGGTGGCGCCATCTAGGAATACTGATAGCAAACAAGGCGTTCCTCCATCCGCTGCAGCCCTAGTTTGCATACTTACTTTCGCTTCAGTAGTTGCCCGCGATACCTCATCGAAGACGTCTCGATAACAAACGACTCAGTGGGGGAATAAAAATGTTGGCTTAAAATATTTATTTTCTCAGTGAATAAAGCATCGTTTGGTGCCGGATAAGCGCTGAGGGCACTATGATGATGATGGATTCTTTTATTAGGAAGGGGAGGACCGAAGGTCGCTGGTGCGGGAAGAAAGGGAATAGGGATGGTAGACGTCCTCTAAATCACGCTCTCCAGGCCACTGGCAACACCGACCTGGGCTAAGGTCACCAGGTGGTGAGGGTGTTCAAGGATGTCCCTATGCAATGCTTAACACCAAATCTTTCGAATCAAACAAACTTGTAGTTGGTCTACGTGGCCCCTTTAAGAATTGTCTAGCACACACTGTGCTGCACTCGGCTTGTGAAGTGAGCTATATAGTTTCGAATGGGAAACAAGGAGTGCACGCTAATTCGTTCAGCATTAAATGTGGTATACTGAAGTACTAAATGAGTAGCCTATAGGGCTGGTGTCGCGATACGTTGCATCAGGAGGCATACGTAATCTGCGAATTATATGTGAGGCCTGGGACCTTTCGGCAAGGTAGTCGGTGAGTCGCTGATGTGCACGTCGACTGCCACATGCCTTAACGCAGAATACTTTATAGGACGTTCTTTTACGATGAAGGAAAGAAGAGAAGAAAATGTCTACTAAAACAAAAACAGGTTTTGCGATTGTCCTATAGCAGTGGTGCCCTCAGTTCCAACCTCTAAAGTTTAGAGTCGGAGCTGGCCAGAGCTGCCTCCCATAGGGCGAACGTATACTCAAGGCGTCGAGAGCCAGATGATGGGGCAGCCCCACGTTGAAGGATTTCAAATAATTTTGAAGGATTTCCATATTTGTTCCCTGTGTTTAATTTGTGTGTTTGAGGGAAGGCGTCCAGCTGGACTGGCACTAACCTGCCAAGGCTAGAATTTGTCACACGCTGGTTGGTCTTTTAAGACGTTGCGAATGAAATTTATTGCGGGCGTACCCAATTTTAGCGCAGTATATATATATATATATATATATATATATATATATATATATATAATATATATATATATATATATATATATATATATATATATATATATATATATATACGTGATATCCATACTGTATGACGCGAATGCTCTCCCCAGAGATTGTTTATCACTTCTACCGCGGGATATCTGAGTCTATTATATTTCTGAGTCTATGCTTCACTCATCGTATCAGAAACCTGAGTTTATTTTCTTCCGTCATTTCGGGGCCCGCGCGGCGAAATAGTCGCTTCATCTCCTCAACGAAGATCCCGACCCCTTCGCTGGGGTGTTGCGTGCGCGTTTCAGCAAAAGTGCGGCTCGTTCTTTCTGCACGACGGCGGCGAATGTTTTAAGGAACTCGCTTTGAAAGAAAGTCCAGGTGGTTAGGGGGCTTTCATGGTTGTCGAACCACGTTCGGGCTGTATCTTCTAAATAGAAGAAAACATGGCGGGAAGTTTCTTCGCTATCACACCTGTTTTAAAAAAGCGGACGCGCTCCACTTTTTCGAACCAGTCCTCAGGGTCTTCGCCGGGGGATCCGCGGAACGATGGTGATGTTCCAGGGGATATTGCAGGACGATGGGAGGAGTAACTTGTTGCACCATGTTGTCGGTTGCAGTGGTCTTTCTCTTGGTTATTTTTTGGTAGGAGACCAAACTCGGGCCGGTAAACCTTGCAGTTGGCGGCTGGCTCGGCTTGGGCTGGCTTGTCGGCTTCCAGAAGACGTAGGGAGCATAAAGGGGGCGTACCCCGCACCTCTACCAGATGTCACGAAGCCAAAGACGACCCAGTTGTCTTGAAGAAGAAAAAAACAAGTTTATTGGAGCGAACTTGTGCTACCCTAACAACTCAAAGAATACAGAGGCAGCGAAGCAACGGTCAACAAAGTGACGTGCGCAGGCGAGTGCCGCCGAATTGAATGCCGCGGTGATTTATCTCTCGGCACGAGTGTCTCTCGAACCGTCGAATTACATCCAGAACACTGTAGATCGAAGAAGATTATTCTAGGCTGGTGATGTTAGTTCGAAACACTCTCCTTATCAAAGTAGATAACACGTGCGGTATAAGGAATGGAACACGCGCTTCACTTGGACCAAGGACAACACAAATAGCACAGCCCGGCGCAGCCTGTCGGCACAAACAAAACATTAATAAACAAACCCAATGCATGGTTCGCGGCAATATATAATACCCAGGCCCAAATTTTTGTATTTCGTTCCTAGATCGCAGGTCTTTTGTCTGCTCCGAAATTGTCTGCCGCCTCTCGGTACGGATTCACTCCGTTCAAACGGATGGTCCACCGTTTGTCCATCATTTGCATCACATGACCTGTCCAATCCCACTCCTTACGCTTAACTCGGGATAAACTGTCTTCAGCCCGAGTTTGTTCCCTAATTCATAGCGCACGTTTCTTATGCATGAGTGCATATTAACCACGGCATTCTTTTTTTTTTATGCATGGCTCATTGGGCCGACCGTATCTTTCTTTCAAGTTACCTAGTAGGACTCCAAGTTGCTGCAACATGCACTATTCATCATCGGAAGCACATATTGCTCGTATGCCTTTCTTTTTGTTGACAGAGGTATACTGTTCATCACTTCAGTTGTAATTGTACGCCTGATTTCCTTTTCGTGCTTAGAATTGGCAGTTCACAACTTGCCAAATACATTTAAATTCATCCACCCCTACTGGTATTTCTTTGCTTAGGCTACAAGGGCACTTTCTTCATGTCTAGCTCTATTTTCGACTTATTTATATCGATCTTTCACAGTACGACTAAGCTTTCTCAGAGTTCCTGAAACATACTTTGCATGTCATCTCCATAATCACTGGACAGCGCATCATCCGCAAACCCCATGGAGCTAAATTATTCTTCGTATCCGTGACTCCTCACAATCAAGCTTTTTGGAATAGCCGTTCTATGCAGGCTGTAAGTAATTACGGTGAGATGGTGCCTTCTTGGTGCCCTTCCTGATAGGAAACTTCTCACTCTTCTTATGAGGCGTTATCATGCTCGCAAATTCATTGTGTACGTCTACTAGAAACCCCTTACATCTTCTGTACTTCCTATTCTCTAATTGCTTCCATCACCGGAGTTGGCGGTGGATCAAGAGTTTTTTTATGGAACGTATGGTGCTACAGCACTTGCAAGATCACACTGAAGAACGTGATGCCATTCCGTACAATATGCCAGGATTCAGACAGCATCTATAAACACAGGATGTCCTCTCAGCAAGCACTACATGAAGAAATTACCGTTGAACCAAGCTTTGGACGACAAAAGGCTATACTCTCAGTCGACCTCAAGAAGTCGTTCGATTGCGTGGACCACGACGCCATATTAGAGGAGTCAGCCGCCACCAACTGCGGGCCAAGCCTGTACAACTGCATAATGGATTTCTTACGAGGGCGTTCCCTCGTGGTTTATATGAGACACCACATTTCCCCCACCCGCAACGAGGCATACCGCAGGGAGTAGTACTATCTCCCACACTGTTCAACCTTGCATTCCTTAAGATTCACAGTGTGCTGAAACAGGCGAAGGACGTCCATCACCTCATTCACGCAGATGACATCTACGTAAGGATCAACACAGGCTCCCCCGGACATATTTAAACAGAACTACAAGAGGCTCTCAATAAAACCCAAGAATCCTGACATGTAGTCCTGACATGTTCCACAGAAAAAACAGAAGTACTCATGGTCACCAATAAAAGATGGAAATACTTTTTTGTTTACGATTCAGGGCGCAGCCATTCCTACCCCGCAAACAGTCAAGATCATTGCCCAACACTTCCAGAAGGATGGTGGCGGTCATACCGCATGCAGTATACTGGATTCTCAAGCAAGGAGAACAATTACTACAGCTTTTGAAACGAGTCTCCCGATAACCGTAACCCGACTATACCGATAACCGTAAGGAGACTTACCGAAAGCACGTAAGGAGACTTAAGTTCCCCCAAGAATTGTTTATTGGTTTCCTGTTTGACACGACCACAAGTGTTATGATTGATTGTTGATGAGGTTTAACGCGCCACTATACAGGCGACGGGGCGCGCCGTTGTGGAGGGCTCCGGATTAATTTTTACCACCTGGGGGATCTTTAACGTGCACCGAAATCTCGAACACACGGACATTTTCGCTTTTCGCCTCCATCAGAAAAGCGGCCGCCGCGGCCGGGAATCGAACCCGCGTATTTGGGCTTAGCGGTGGCGGGTCCCTCTAGAATACCCCAAAGGTAAACATTCTATGAGTCATTCCTCTTCGTGAAGGTGGATGAGCAGCGGAGCTAGAGGCCGCGTACAGTCCAAGACTGTGCGTAACCTCCCCATTGCGACGACGGAAGAAAAAATAAATTCGAAATGGAGAATGGCAACCTGTCTTTACAACGGTACCGCCGCCCCGAGCAGCCGGAAGAAACTAGATTCACGCGCGCTTCTAACGCCGAGAAAGGGAGAACGTTGCGAGCGTAGAATGGTGGCTGCGTGCAAATGGCGCGCACCCACGGGGACGTTCATTTTGCAACGGCTTGCTTCATGAAACCCCTCGTGCTATGGAACCACTCGCGCTTCAAAAATTTTTAACAGCGGAGCTGTTTAAGCTTTCTTCTGTCCGTGGGGATCGTTAACAGGAAATTTCCCTCGGTGAAGTGGACCGGAGAAAAATGGTAGTCCAAGAAGTGTGAGGGGTTGGGAGTGCGCGCCTCAAGAAAAAAACGCTTCCCGTGGTTGGAATCGAAAGTGGTTCCCTTGCATTACGAAACCGGCATCTATCCGATTGCGCTATCATCGCATTCGGTGCGCACAACATTTCCTTTGGGTCCGCAGCGTGGGCGTTGGCTTTGAACTTAGGCTGAGTTGAAGTGGACTTTGGCTTCGGACTTTGGAAGTATGGATTTTGGACTTCAGGCGGATGAATTGTGGACTTTAATTTGTCTCAGTTTGCATGAAGAAAGCATCGCTTTTTAACCATGTTTCTTTTAAGAAAGCAGCAGACCTAAGAATATCCCAGTTAAAGCAAGTGAAGACCAGCAGCTCCGCTGTTTCCTCAGACTTCGTATTTCAATTGCGAAGGTGGCCGAATTTTTTTTTTTTGTTGGCTCGCATGCAAAATGCACGGAACCCTAGCCATGTAAAGCTTCGCTTTAAAAAAAGTTCAAACAAAGCCGCTGTGTTCAAGCACGCGTTCAATTTGCTTCTTCGTCCCTCAAAGATCAAACAGTTACCCTAGTTCCCAGGCGGCGCGGGTGTGCCTTTTACTTAGACGCCTGCCGTGCCCGGCAAAAGTGCATCGTGTGAGAGAGAGGAGGGAGGCGTCGCGAAACAACAAGAGAAAAGCGCGGCGCAGCATGGCCGTCGCCACGCGCCGTCCGTCCGTCGCGTGGCCCCCAGATTGGGCCGCCGTGTCGCCCTTCCATGCGTGCGGCACTCATCAAATATGCAGGGTCGTCCGTGGGCTGTGACGTCTCGGCGTCGTTACGGGATTCGGTCGCGTGGCGCGGCACGCCACCCCGGAAATGGCGCAGGTGCTGTCCGCCCCGCGGCAGCAGCGGTGCATGCGCGTCGAGATTCTCCTGCGTGCATGCATGCATGCACGCTAAGCAGACGGCGTGCGCAGGCGAATCTGTTTTCGACCTTCTTTTGACGTGACCGGTTCGGTTATATTACTGTTAAGTTAAAACAGTATAATGCAGCTGTAGAGAACGCTTTGGATGTGCCCGAGAACTGAATTGGAGACGTGAAGAAGCGCATTGTTGGAACTACGATTCATGCTTGCTGACCATACTCGTTCGATTGTTGGTTGTAGGGTTTAACGCGCCGACGCAACGCAGGCGATGAGGAGCGCCGTAGTGGAGGGCTCGGGATTAATTTTGACCACCTGGGGATCTTTAACGTGCGCCGAAACCTCGTACACACGGGCGTTTTTGCTTTTCGTCTCCACCAGAAAAGCGGCCGCCGCGGCCGGGAATCGAACCCGCGACCTCGGGCTCAGCAGCGCAACGCCTTAGCCACTGAGCCAACGCGGCGGGTGACCATGCTCATTTACGACCCTGCAGGGTGCCAGTGCCTGTATTTTATTTCTGGGCTTGCAGGGCTCAGGTTGGCTAACGACGAGAAGTCCTGCATGGGTTTCCGAATCAATATACGGGATGTCCTTAGTCCTCGGGCATTTTTTTTTTTTTTATCGCAGAATGTTGTGCATGCCTGTCTGCTGGAGAGAATGCGTCCGTCCGTCTCCGCACATCCCGAAGTCCTTCCACCTCAACGTTGCTTAGTTCGACAGGCTGAAGCCGAAAAGCGTAGCATTTCGGCACGAACTTTATCTTCGCAATGGTGATTTTTTAACAGCAAAGCTGTCGAGCAAATTGTTTGTGTATGGTGTCGCA
The DNA here is from genome assembly GCA_013339765.2 of Haemaphysalis longicornis. NCBI lineage: Eukaryota > Metazoa > Arthropoda > Arachnida > Ixodida > Ixodidae > Haemaphysalis > Haemaphysalis longicornis. The sequence continues at coordinate 29,830,092 of CM023456.1, forward strand.
GTTAAAAATATCAAGAAAATGCCGAGCGCTCGTGCTCGCGCATACCTCGAGCATGCATTTGTCAAGCCAAGCATACCCACTTAAGAAGATTGGCCAACATTGGCCACAAAAAAAAAAAAAGAAAATAAAAAGAAAACTTAAGCGTTCGCCGTATCGTGGCCTCACTTGCTCGGAACGAAAAAGACACGTCATAGCGTACGCCCCTCGTTCGTGCGTCCTCGTGTCGTCGTGCGCTCTGCACCGTAGAAGAGACGCGACTTGAATGTTGAAGCTGCTATAGTTGATCATCGACTCCGCATGGCCCGGCCGCGGATAGTTGGTGCACGGCCGAGGAAAAGGAAGCGCTTCGAGAGGCTCGGCGTGCAAAGCATCAGCTAGATACGATAAGTCGCGCTTGCAGAGTAGCGTACGAAAACGTCGACCAAAACAACGAGCTCACTCTGGCTTTGCTCAACATAAGGTCATTGAAATGACATGCCGCCGACGTCAACCGCGACACCACAACGATACTGAAACTCAACTTTTTGCCCGTCAATTATCACCTACAACAGCTTCGTCATTGAAGTATTGCGCGTGAGTGCAAGCTTCCCTGATTTTTTTCATAGTCGTCACCTGCTATGTTCAGACCAATTTATTCTAACCAGGAATTTACTTTAAATTCTTTCTCAGATACATCAACCATGGCCTAATCTCTGGTGGACATGGCCCCATGTTCGCAATTTCAAAGCAGTCGTAGCATCTAAGGAATAAAACGGAGTTATAAGGATGGATTAACAATGTATCCTATTTATAAATGTGGAGGCACAATTATCTCCTTCTTCCACGCACGACACAAAGATTGACCACTGAATAAACATTCTTTCCATCCGCTAACCTTGATAGGCGGGCAAGAACTTGCGCAACGCTCAGCTTTACGTTTGAGTAAGTAAATATTAAGGTCACTAGATAAGATGCGGAGTACCGTCACTGAGGCACACAAGTGAGCAACGGCGGCCATTTTGTTGTTTATCAGTGTTGCCAGATTGCCGCTTCTGCGTCCTCACCGCTAAATTTGACGAGGTCATTTGTAAACAACACTGCCGAAGACGCAGCGACACGGAATCTTCAGACACACTTCTGCAGCTTAAATGCTGCGAAGCGAGTTATCTTTCATTATCTTTCATTCGCGTGAGGAACGACGTCTCTGAGGCGGCGGGGGCAACGTAACTTCGTATGCTCTCCAAAATCAGTTGTGTTGTGAACATCGCTATACCGTTATTTGATTTGATCATTGTCGGGGCAGCATGGCGGAAAGCGATGTTTTATCCCTTTCTTGCGTTCGTAGACTTTGAGACCAGCCAAGATTTCAGAAAGCAGATTATTCCTCTTTGAAGAGCATTCAGGTAAACAAGAGGGTGAATTAAAAAGAAAAACAACATAAGTGCTAAAGAGACTACTTGCCAACGATTAAGTCTATGATCATTTCAGTTTCGTGTGCCTTGATCACGAATAACCCTTAATATGAAAATTAAATTTGCAACTTGCTTTATGAACAGCCACATTTTGAGCTGATTGAGTTTCCTTTTGCTATGAGCGAAAATGCGAACGTTTAAACATGGAAGCCGGATGATTTTTTCGTGTAGAAGTGCGGAAGAAAAATGCCTCCTAGCAGCGAAAAATTAATCCTTTGAATAGTACACCACCTTATAAAGGAAAGAAGTGTTGCTGTTCATTCTCATAGACCGTTCACGTACACCGGCAGAAATGAATGCGGCACGGATCCCATCGAGAATTCTTTCACATTTTATGTCCCTCATAGCAGCGTTTGATTGTTCAGGCCGAAAGAGCTGCTGCGCATAAAACCGCACGTAACGATTCAGCTAAACACTGCCACGGAACTCGAGGCTGTGGGAACCATAAACGCGCCTGGCATAATTGTTTTCTTTTGAACTCTAATTCTTGTTTTCAACGGACAATGATGCAGAAAAAATATCTACGGAGTGCTGTATACAGTTACGACATCTGCATAGTAGCTTAAGGTTAAGCAAGCCAGGTGTAAAAGAGCTAACAGGCAGCCTGTAGGCGAAGTCTCATGCACGCGTCGATTTCTTATTCTGTTTGCGCTTGAGAAAGTACGCCTGTCGTTGTGCGAAAGCAGTAGGACAAGTTTGCATCTCCCCTAGAAACGGTAACGTTATCTCTACATTGATATCTGTCCAGGGGGCGTCATGTTAGGCTCGGGAAAGCGGGTTAGCAAAGTTTTGCAGTACGTTTTTTTGCTGTTTTTATTACTTGATAGCTCGCTCGTTGATTCATTGTCCGATAAATAAATGGCACGATTTAATTAACCAATCAATTAGTAAAATATCATGCCCTTCGCGCACTTTCGTGACAAAGGCAAGGGTGTATGTCATATTATGTGTCATGCAGTTCTACAAAGTGTGTCGTTAAGTTTCCACGAACTGACTTTAGATCGCTCATTTCAAATCGTCTCACGGAACAAAAGCCACGTTACACTAAAAAAATAAAACCCACCCCAGGTATTTCAACCCCCTTTACAACTACTAGCCAACGGCTAGCCCCCCGGCCCAGCGATCGCTGTTGTACACTGGACTGGAATCGGGAATCATCTCGAACTTAGACAAACAGAAAAACTGCAAATACACGACAACCCACCACGGTGTTTGACGTATTCCTGTTTCCCTGCTGTTCATCTAACTTCAAGCTGATTCACATCCGGTTATGTACCAATTCGCGCAGATCAGAGCCAATCTACTCTATAATGGGCAGTGTATTTGAGAGCTCACAACTATCCCTCCATCAAGAACGCTAGCTCTTTGCTAACTGCTTAATTTGAAATTGATGTTAATGGCTTGAATTTTGTTTTGGAAGCCTCCTAAACGAACCTAATAAGATCCAAAGTACCAATCACTAAAAAAAGCACGTAACACATGCAATTGTTCTACAGTCGAACCTCGTTAAAACGAAATAGTATCGGGACAGCAAATCAGTTCGTTATAACCGATATTCGTTATAACAGTAGAGGTAAAAATCGCCCATAACAAATCGACAATCTAGTTCGAGAAAGTACTTGATACAAGAATGCATTTTTTTGGGGGCTTCGAACCCACTAAATACAAGGTAAACCTTACCTTTCTCCTTGTTGCATTTAGCGCTCAATTAAGAGGAACATGAGTACGTGAAAATTACAACATAACAGAGTTCACTTGACATAACAGGACTGCGTGCTTATTTATTTGATGAAGGATGTGATCTCCGTCTGGTGGATACTCAGAGCACTGAGCAGGATGAAGTTTTCCACAGTGTCCACGAACAAAGGGTCCTTTATATATACTTCGGCAGTTTAGGACTACGGGTTTTTTTTTTTTTCCAATGAGCTTCTCAGCCTCTTGGTCGAATATTTCTTCGTTATATCCGATATCGCGCGGACCGATATCGCGTGGATAAAACATGACTAACCAAAGTCTGTAATTAGTTCGCTATAGCCGATAATTCGCTATATCAGTGTTCGTTATAGCGAGGTTCTACTGTATTTCAACGTTTCTAGCAGCTAAATTGAGCACTTCCCGGTTTTTGAGCCTCGGTCGACTGTAATCTGATCAGCAGTAACCGTCTTAAACAGCAAAAGCACCCAGTTTTCTCTGCACTGTGCACATGTGGTATGCAGAGTACCGCTTTCGTGCAGTTTCAGGTACATTGGACAAACCGGGCAATCTTCATATGTAAATGAAGAGGGCATGAGAGGATCGCGAAGAATTAGAGGCTGTCGCATCTGGCTTCACGCTGTGAAGAATACAATGGTTGTCCCACTATTCCGAGCTCTACATATGTATAGCTACATTTCCGCGTTGACAGATGGTGAAATTCAGCACCAGAATGTAAACATCTGGTGGAATTTAGGGGTTGCTTGTAGAGAGGTGCCGGTACGGCTACGGCAGACAATATCTGGGGAAAATTGGTGAAAAAATTGCGTTACTGCTTTGAGTAATGGATTCCGTCCCCCAAAATGGAAGCTTTTTCCGCTCCTAAGCCCCAAAAGCCCCTCGCATTGTTGTACTGCGAAGGAAAATTTGCACTTCCACTTCAATGCAGCCGTACGGCTGCATTGAGGTGGATGTCAAATTTCTCTTAGCAGAAACTTACTCCACCTTCGCGATTTCCACAACATCCGGCCGATCGTTAGACTGCGTGCGTAATCTAATGTGCTCGATAAGTATTTTGTGTTCTCACCACTCTCTGAAAGTAATTGAAACTGAAATTTGACATTTTGTGTTTTAAACAGACCGCAGCCAATAACATCCTTCTAGATATTCTATGCCGGGCGTTTTACTAGCCTTACGAGGTCTCTAAGAAAGTGTCACTAACAGCTACAAATGCTTTTTTTTAGATGTTTATTGCACAATAACCAGCAAGGTGCTAAATGCTCCCATACTTGAGAGAAATATACGTTGCACCAGATCTTGCGTTTCAACATTTACGGAAAGCACAGTGGGCGCAGCCAATGTCCTTTAAATCTTCAGACAGGCACTGTGACGGATATGAGTAAGCAATTTTATTTAGGTTTCCTGAAAGCTACTGGGCTATAATAATTACGGTGTTAATCGAGTCACCCCTTCCGTGATAAGATGGACTGCTAGAAGCGACCAAAACAACATATTGAAGGCCATGTTTTGGCGAGCTGCATGCCCAGAAAAGGTGCAGGAGCCGGGGATATGTTATTAGCGGCCGTGTATTAGTGCTGGTGAAATCTGGTGGAATTTCGACCCGGCGCTGGTGTTGAAGCCTCTTTCCAATCTGGCAACGCAGCTGCACACTAAGAAGTCCTCGTAGGGGCTCTTTACCACAATGCTAGAGAATGACCAATGGAAGTGGCCTAGTGTGCAAATTCGACGAGTGACGTGGCCGAGCAGTCAATTTAAATGAAAATGGCATGTGCGCAGAGACAAGGCGTAATGCAAAACGCCGTTCACGCCTTCCGTGTTGCCCAAGCGCACGGTCATATGTTAGGATTCGTCATTCGCCGAATTAGCACACTCGGTCTCTACAATTTGCCATTCTGGGACATTGTGGTGAAGACGACGAACGGGGACTTCTTAGAGTGCAGACGCAGGGACAAGAAAAAAGACCGAGAGAGCTTACGAATATACAAATGGCAAACAAGCAAGCCTTCTATAGTCCTAATCCCGAACTGAGGCCAGTACTTCGACAATGAATGATCACGCTCCTTTCTTGTGCGTTACAAGTCTTAATTTTCCTTTCGTGTGGTTGTTCTTACGAAAATTACATTATTTTTCATCATTTCCCGAATAAAATCACTTGCGAATCAGCGCCGTGTTTATTTTCTCGCTTTTATTCTTGGTTCCTTTTTTCCTCTTAATCCACCACGAGTCGAAACCATTGTAGTTCTCCGCGCTTTTCATTTTTGTGGAAGTATAGTCTATTGCAACCCATCTCATAAGGAAAGGGCTCGTCCTCACAAGAGCGTCCTGCGCAGTTAAAAATAAGCATGTGAAGGCTGCTTTTCCATGCAGATTAATGTTCCCTTGCTCGGGGACGTTTCAGCCTCAATTTAGGATCTTTAGAGCGAAAAGAAAATCCTTGTTAATTTGCGGGGAGTAATAATGTCAAATGGCAGTTTGTCTGTGACGTGCTTAAACGTATTTGTGTGCTTAAACGTAAATGTGTGATTCATCATTTCTTGCTGAGTCTAACATAATATCGACTTATGTGCAGTTCGAAACCAATATGCGATGCGAACGCAGCAAAAAAAATTGCAAGACTGATTCCTACTTTGTTCGCCTTGGGTACGCTCTCTGCGCACAGCTTTCCTGCTATCCACGTAATCCACTTCCTCGTGGCCTTCGTGCGTATGCCATAGTCAGCTCTCCACTAAATCGGATTCAGTGACCTCTAGGATAACTAACACGCGAGCATACTAAATCTACATGTTAACGCGTTTTTCATTTGATCGGAGCTTTATGTTAGCCCTGCTAAGCCTGTGGCTGCTTTTACATTAATCCGGTGAAGTCATTCACTTACAACACATGTATAAACGTGGTGGAACTAATATAGGACATTTGTCAAGGTGAATTAGAAATGGTTTCGGAAATGCATGGTTCTGTAGTGGTCTTTATGAGTTTAGAAGTCCCTGTATGCCTTGCTCTCGTTCAGGTACACAGTCACGGCACAGTGCAAATTCGATTCTTATATCGCCTGCTGCTGTGTCGTAGTAATCACGTGGAATCAGGGAATAATAATACAAGTTAGGGTGGATGCATTTCAGCTGCTGTAGCAATCTCTTATAAAAGCTTCATATTTGCATTTTTCAGGTGGCGAAACTGATGCCGCATACTGGTAAGTGCTTCCTTTTCGTATGGCACCTCTTTGGCAATAGCATTTTAAGGACCATTACTGGCTGTGGGGAAGAACCAGTACACCACATACACCACCTCGTAGTGGCGTAGAATTTATAGGCATTGAATCTGCCGAAAAATTCCTAACAGTGGTGCTAAAACTTACCACCAAGCGAGTTTGCCCATAATCTAATAAAAAACTTTCCGCACTTTCGATCTTCATCTTTACCAGAATCTGAGGCTAAAAAGAAATAATGCACCATGAAATGCAGGTTGACTGTTAGAGAGAGAAGCGAGCAGGCGAGATGAGAGGGGAGAGAGAGAGAGGACTCTGATACAAATCATGAAACGCTTATGAAATGTTTATTTAAAATAAACAGAGTTCTTATGTGGAATAGCCGAAAGTATGAGGAATAAATATATAATAATGACTAACTAATTCAACCGCGAGATACCACTAATTTAACCCGCTTTAAATGAAGTGAAAATGCATGGTATGTCCGGCAATATTTACGTCATACATTCCTATTACAGCAGCGGTGACACCATAACTCCTCGGCAGTCACGATAAAGAACATATGTGTTCAGTATGAAAACGAATTTTCGAATTGTTTTCAAATTGTGACATTGCATATTTCTAACCGGGTTAGAGTGGCTGTATCCGGACGATTGAATTGATTGATTGTGGGGTTAAACGCGCCAGCGCTACTCAGGCGATGAGGCGCGCCGTAGTGGAGGGCTGCGGATTAATTTGTACACCTGGGGATCTTTAACGTTCGCCGAAATCTCGAACATACGGGCGTTTTTGCTTTTTGCCTCCATCAGAAAAGCGGCCGCCGCGGCCGGGAATCGACCCCGCGTCCTCGTACTCAGCAGCACAACGCCTTAGCCACTGAGCCACCGCGGTGGGTTGCATCCGGACAAGAGTTACGCCCATTTTTCACAACTACACGAACAAGTGATCCCATCTAGTAAGGCGGCGCCATTCCGAAGGGCATAACATTGTGACTTCAAAAGCCCTCTTCTCGATTTCGCAAATTCTTCGTGAATTCACTTTTCCTTTTTGTGTAAGCAAAAAGTAAGCACTAGGTGACATGTGCACGCATAGCTCTGACGACATACAGCGTAATTTGACGCTTAGCTTACAAAGATGACGACCAAGTTATCAGATATTGCGCATAAAAGATATAGAAACACCTAGCACCCATTCTAAAAATTACGACTGGCAGCTGAGGCTGGGAAGAGAAAAACATTTCTTAAGATCAAAATTAGCGTCAACAGCAGAACGCAATAAAGTAACGTTGATCCAAAAGCGACTGAAAGGCGTGTTTTAAAATGAAGAACATCACACAATCTTTTTTGCCGGATCTATTTATTTCTTTCAAACGCTTTTAGTAACATAGTTGAGCTCTCGGTTTCAACGCAAGTTTTGTTGCGTTATCGCCTCCCCGGCCGTCACCGCCGCCACGGTGTCATCAGCTGCTATCTTACGAGTTTGTGGCGTGACCACAGAACAAGACGGCGGTGGCCATCGGTTGCATGCCGCAGTAAGGACAGCGAAACGCTATGCCTAATAATGACAGGGCGTACTGACAGAAGCCATATGGCTATCTAAGCCAAGTAGGTGAGGAACGTCGCTAACGTCAAAGGCGCCGCCCACGGCGGCCTGCGACTGCAGCGACATATTTCCCTCTAGTATACATTAGTATGAAACTCTATGTTTAGGGGTAGAAGCTTCAATGTGTGTTTCAGTAAAAAAAAACTACAAAAATAACCCACAGAAGCCATCTCCGAGGATTGTGTTTGAATCCCAAGCATTTTTTTTTTTACTGGGAGAATCACTCGCGTAGGTATCCACAAATCTGCATACCCACGGGAAAAGAAGCGCTGTAGTGCGAGAGCCGCTAGTGTAGCGCGCGAGCGCGAGTAATGGGAGCGTGCTCCGCATTAACCCGCAGGTTTGCTTCACCACCACAACACATTTTATGCTGTGGTGCACCCTTTACAGGCAAACAGCGGTAAATGGCGAAGCAAACCGTTGCTGTGCGACTGTCGTCACGACCAGTCGCATCAGAATCGCGTGTTAAGCCAGTTTTAAATGGGGCAAATTTCGCTTGCGAATTCGCAGCTGCGGCGCCGCCCGTGAATCAAAACGATCTATTCTCGTTGCTGTGGCGAATTTCCAAATGTTTGGAAGAGTCGAACTTCTCTTGTAAACGCCGCTTAGCATTTGGCAATATGTCGCAGCAGTGAAAATAGGAAAATCAATTGTTTTGCCGCACGGGCGGTGCCGCAACTGCTAATTCGCAGGCGAAATTCGTCCAATGTAGAACGGACTTTAGAATCAACGCATTTTAAAGATCATAGCCTCCCTTAGGCTTTCTCAACGCAAATATTTGGTCTGCATGTCAGTCTTTCACTCAGTTCAACCAGTCGCCTCTTAGCATAAAAAAATCACGCATCTCCACGAAGTGAATCATGATGAGGGGATAGAAGCACTGGGGATCGTTCTTACCGTAAATCACCCGGGGCATTGCCCACTCGCGCATGTAAATGAGTGACAACGTGTGTGTACAGTATATACAATTCCGATCAAATCTAATTCGATACAATTCAATTTAATCAAATCCATTTTAATCCAATCCAATCCAATCCAATGCTCCTCACGCATTCGCAACACTGTACACGTACGCCAAGCCCCGGACAGAGCGAGGTCCTAAGGTCAATCGCCCCGAAAAATCGGCCGAGTGTCGGTCTGCTTCTCTGCAAATGAACTGCAGTCACGGCTCATACATGTCCACATCCCACAGCGCAGAGGAAACTTCAGGCACATTTAAGGCAAACTTTAAGTACATAAACAAGTTTAACCACTTTTTCTAAGTTATAAACACACTTAGGATTGGTTTTTAGGATAGTAAACGAAAGAAACAACGCAATAAAAGCGGTGTCGAAGAGAGGTGAGACAAAAGCGCCCTGTCGACCAAACAGATGACGCCCGAGCAGTGAGAACGTGGGAAAATTGGATTAAACAAACCTTGATTACATTCAGCCTAAAAGGAGCGAAAGGGGAAGAAAGGGACTTAGGGGGTGGCAGCATGAGAGATGAGAAGGAGTTACGCGGCAGTTACGGATTATACGATCGTCTTTCGACGACATTTTCAGCGAAGAAAACAAACACGCGAGATATTTTGTTTTAACTTAGACCCGCCGCGGGGGCTCAGCGGCTTAGGCGTAATTGTGCTGCTGAGCGCGGGGACGAGGGTTCGATTCACGGCCGCGGCGGCCACTTTTCTGATGGAGGCGAAAAGCAAAAACGCCCATGTGTATGAGATTTTGGCGTACTTTAAATATCTTGATGAGGTCAAAATTAATCCGGAGCCCTCCACTACGGCTCATCTCATCGCCTGCGTTGCGGTGGCGTGTTAAGCCCTACAATCAATTGATCAGTCAATCAATCAAGTCACCTTTTTAACTAAGAGAAAACTCTTAACTTGACTCCCGTACTATTGTTTTACTTAAAATGCGTCCTAAGTTTTTTTAAGCTATACAAAATCACTATGTGCGAGTTACCGATGTAAGTAGTTGACAACACTGTTAGCATTTCTTCTTCATAGACACTGGCTGTTTTTTTTTTTTTTTTTTTCAGAATCGTATAGTTTATGAGAAGTGAAATGGCGTCGAAATAAATAAAGAGGTAAACAGGGGCAACGCTATAAAAATAAAGCTGCGCCCCTTTCTAAGAAACATATAGGATTAACCAAGACGTGCCACTCATATATATATAAAAAAAGAGAACTCCGAGGACACCTAAGCACTTCTTATGAGTTGTGAATGCGAAAGCAACAATGTCCGATTGAACTACGCTCAGTGCTGTTTTGATTATTCCGCTACGAGTAATGTTTTGATGTTTTGCTGCGGACTGTGCTATGTTTTCAAGTTTATGAATTAAATTGGTGCGGGTGGTTCTCTAGAATTTCTTGGTTCGCGTGCTGTCTGTAGACCGGAATCATTTGGATGATAGCGCTGAGAGTTCTACTGCCACGCAGAGTGGCCTAGTTCGCTGCCTGTTTCGCCATTGGATGAGGCCAGCGCAAAGCGGACTTGAAGGACGTGTCGCTCATCCAAATAAAAACTTTACCATCCCTTCCAAAGAAAGAAAAAGTTGAGAAAAGCGCGAAAGCTAAAAGTGCGTCCAACCTACGCTGGAAGTGCGGCCAATCGATCGTCGAACCTTCAAAAACCCAAATCGCAAACGAAAAACGAACGCGTTCAACAATTTTGCGCGCACCAAGTAAACGTATCTGCGAACGATCTAAATGTATTCCGATACGGGGTCAATGAGATGAAGGTACACTATTGTATTCCTTCCTCATGATGGCGCGTGTGCTGTCTTATCTATAACTGATTCTTTTTCGCAATTTTCAAGCAGCCGTTTTAACGCAATAGAAGCCCGGGGGTTTCGCGCACGCGCCGTGTGTCCAGAAATCTTATCAGAGCTTTTCGGTCGACCAACCGGTCTACGGGAAAATGCATTAGTTTTTTGACAGAACGCCATCGGCCCCAATATGAAAGCTTTCGCTTTAAAGCATTGCACCCTCGGCTGTCCCCGTGTCCCTACGCATGCTCAGGCAGTGCGTTTTTTGTGTGTTTGTTTTATTTATTGTAAAGCATGCGCCCCTGTGGGACGTCACACTTCGCAGTCACGTGGATTTAACAGCCGTTGGTGGCCACAGCCGGCAACGCAGGCCTTTTCGCCGCCCATTTAAGACTTGCGCCTTAAGACAGCTGCATAGTATCACTAAAAAAATTTCCCTGCCTGATCATCTCGATTTTGAGTGCACTGCATGCAATAACGGTACACCACGGCAGTTGTGGGCGATAGGGGCGCCTTGGGCTCTCTTCATACATGTGTCTCACATACGTGGTAGCGTAAAGAAAATGGATTTTTTGGTGTTCCCCTTCTCTTAGCGCGTTTCAAGTCGAGCTTAGCCTGAGTTCACTCCTCGCCCCTGTAGGACCACGTGGGAGCAAGACACTTTTCTGTATTCAAAATCAAAGTTCTTGCAAAAAAAAAAACTAAGATCGGCACAAACACGAATAAAATATCAAACTGATAATATTAATTATATCGCTGTATAAAAGTGAAAGGTCATTGTCAATATTTCCGCAAATTAGCATGGGAGTATGTAACCTGCGGTATTCTAAAGCGATTTTGATGACGCGGCATTTCTCTCCGTGCATATTCAAAGTGGTTGTACTAGTAATGTCCACCACTGAACAGCCACCGCAGCCAAAGGCTGCACCTAAACCTGTCTATCTTCGTTAGAAATTTATCACAAAAAGTTACGTGGACTTCCTCTAAGCCTTACTTTCAGGAAGCTGCGTTATTACCTCAGTTAAGAGAGAAACTATACTACGTTTTATCGCGAGAGAGAATTCTTGTTCGGCTCAAAAGAAAACCTGCATTATAAAATACGATTCGTCTTAATTATTATACAAGACGAAGCGTCAAAGACGATTCGTCTTAGTCGATGCTACGTATAAAGCAGTTATTCCAGAGCCCTTTGGCCGAAGTTTTCTTTGAGACGTAAAGCATTGCGCGTACGAAAAAAAAAAAGGAAGGTATAAAACCCCCATCAAAACGATCAACGTACCGGTAGTTGTATATGCATGCCTTAGAGCGACGCTAGTGACCTGTAGAATTTTTCTTTGAATGACTTTCCTCGCAACACCGAGTGAATGCGAGCTAGCTAAGAACAAATTTACTGCCTTTCTTTATGGCCCGCACAGCCAAGTGTTAACGACGCGATCGTGTACCTTCTGGCGAAAGCTCTCACTGTTAGCGCTCCTTGAAAGTGACTTGCATCTTGATTTTCGCGTCTTGCATTGTGCAGCAAGCTCTAATGCGGCCGTATTATATGGCGAAGTAGCTTCTTTTTTATTTTGAATGAGAAGCGTTCTTTGCCTATACTAATCGAGCTTTCAATGGCCTGGTTGCCTTTCCCGGCTTCCTATCATGCGGGATCTTGCATACATCAAACAGCTGTGGTTACCGGGCGAATTAAGCGCAACACACGCACGCACACACAGGCGTCGTTCTAATCATCACCATGATTCTTACCTCATTGTCCTGAAGGTTAAATTCAATTTTATTCCGATAATAGCTATGATTGTGAGGTTTAACACACTGAAGATACCAGAGCTATGAAGCGCGCCGTGGCTCCGGATTACTTTTGACCTACCTGAGGATCTTAATTAAGGTGCGCCGAAATCTCTACACACGGGCGTTTTCTCGTTTCTCCTCCACCAGAAAGGCGGCAGCTGGGCTGGGATCGAAACTGTAACCTTGAGCTCAGCGGCACAACGCCTTATCCACAGAGATATTACAACGGGTGCCGGATTACTTCTCGGCTAAAACCTTGCATCAGTAAAATAACACTCCACAGCAAAATAAAAAAAAACATTTCTATCTCTGCAAATGATAATTATAAAACCGAAAATTTTCATGGCTGAAAACGAGAGCGGTTTTCATAGCTACACGTGCGCTAGCCTTGTACATACGTATATGCTTCACTCTAGCAAGCGTATTTGCTATGAGGATTGGTTTTCTAGAACAAGGGTACTTGCGCGAAGCTTCACTCGAGAAAGTTCTCGTCGTACCCACGATTCCCTGGCGGGGAAGCGTTCCTGCCTGTTGGCTTTCGTATAATGTAGACAAGGGGTGGCCAGTCAAGCGTGCTCCCCCCTCGGTGACCGAAAGCTCGGAAGCTTCGCTGTTTCGCGCAATTGTCTTCTATTACCTCTCTCCGACGCCCAGCCTGATTTGAAACCCCTGACAATATTTTGACGTGTTTACGACGCTCGCGGGTCGGGTTTACGAGTCACTTCAACCGGCCCTTAACGTTCTGTGTTTCTTTCTTTATGATTATATTCAAGTGAGGTTGATCCAAAAAACTTCTCTTGCCTTTTCGTATTTCCGTGTTTTTGTTTGTGGTGTTACGAACAAACACAAATTTATTTCTGAACTAGCGCATGGCTTGTATTTTGTTTTATTTTTACCAGGCGCGAGGAAACGGAGAAAAGCAAATCACCAAGTACATAACATGAACTAAAAGAAAAAAAAAACTACCTGCCTATTTGGTACACTGTGGTGCCACGGAAAACATTATTGGCCTGAACAAGATTGCGTTCCCTTAAGCTCTTTTTTTCACCCGCGCTATATTCGTTCTTGCTGTTGTGCTTTCGTCAATACCTCTTTGTATGTCTGTAGTGAGAAATCGGAAAAATAAGCAGGTAATATAATAAATTTTGTTTGTTCCTCGAGGAAATGGCAAGAGGACCAACCAATTCCCCTGGCGCAAAATGAGGCCTGTGTGCGTCACCGAATGCGTCCGAGCAGCGTTGACCATGGCTTGGTTTATGACCCGGTGTCCAGACCGCAGATGGCATCATAGAAAGAAACCACAAAAGCTATCTTTGGGGGCTCTTCGCTTATTGATAAAAGCAATAAAAACATCGGCGAGGTCAGCGTTGCTGCGACCGGACTGCGTGCGTCTTGCCTCTATATAGGAGAGAGGCCATGCAATCACTTACCGCGATTGCCGGTCGAGTGTCGGGTTCCGAAAACTCCTGACGCGCAGGTTTTTTTTTTTTTCTTAATTCATTTTCTTAGCAGGAATCAGAGCTTGGGTGCCCGTTTAGCCTGGGCGAGAAACCAGGGATTTATCTTATCTTGCCAACACGCTGTTGCGCAAGCTTATAACGCTGAGATATATAACTGCACGGCGTTGCACATTCGCCAATTTCTCTGTTCGAGGCGTCGATGAATGTAGCAATGGCCGAAGATTTTATGGGTGGCACCCACCATTTCTTAGCGTAAATCTTGGCACCACTTATTTTTTACAGCACGATATTTCCTGAAATGTTCAACACACATGCCATCCTATGGTTGTATGCGCGCCAACTATAGTACTTTTCTAACGCTGCTTGGCGTATACATTCGCCCCAAATGCTCTTCGTCGAAATAACATTCACAGTGCTTGCTTCGCTGCTTCTTTCACGTATGGTATGCTTTTCAGCTGCCACTAGGCGACGCAAAATAGAAGCATCCCACCATTCTTTCTCACAAGGACAGCAGCAGCAGCTCAAGGGCTGGACGAGGGCTTGATAACGCTTGCGTTAAGGCTAATTTGCGTTAAGGCTATTCACCTACCAAATGTTAAAATTAGTATTAAGATATTCATATATCAGTGAACAGGCATAATTTGCACAACCATAAACAGGGTTCACGCACTTTGGAGTTGATTATGGAAAAATTTGAATTTACGCTCCATGAATTTTTGAGAAGCAAAATCAATTCATTAATACTAATATTCTTAAAATGACGATTTATTTGTGAGGACACTTAAGCCCTTACATACACTTAGTGAAATGCGGAAAAATCTGTCGTTACCGAGCTGCACATCGCTTCAGTAAGAATGTGTTACTATTAGGCGCCAAATTTGAAATGGCCATAGCACACGTGTGGCTGTGATTAACCCCGCATGCAGGCCAGGCGGGCATCAACCAGCTGGGCGGCGTGTTCGTGAACGGTCGACCGCTGCCGGACTACATTCGGCGGCGCATCGTCGAGTTGGCGCTCATGGGCGTGCGGCCGTGCGACATCTCGCGCCAGCTGCTCGTCTCGCACGGCTGCGTCTCCAAGATTCTCACGCGCTTCTACGAGACGGGCTCCATCAAGCCGGGATCCATCGGGGGGAGCAAACCCAAGGTATTCCCACCTTACATCACCCTCCCCCTTCCCCTCTCATCTCATTGGGCAGATTCTCGAGGATGTAGAAGATGGCTTTCAAGCCACGCGAAAGGAAACTGGCGATTGGAACATTTTCTATCAGAACTTTTGTCGTTTCGTGCAGCCCTTCAGGTATACACTGACCTCTTTGCAGGTGTCGAATCCGCAGGTGATGCGGCGTATGCTGCGCTACAAGAACGACGCGAGCAGCTCTTCCGGCTGGGATATGCGGCAGCTTCTCCAGCCCTCCGACCCCGCCGACCATGCGTCGCCGCCCTCCAGGATGCTTCGTTGCGCGGCCCCGCAGTCAGGTACGCGTCACAACATCGCTTCATCCCAAGAAAAATGTGCAAACACGCTGAAAGGCCAATTCGTAGATCTGCGTCTTTAGACGTGTCATAAACATGCCACCAGCGCATGCTGCGTGTGCGCGCGCATAGAAGGTCACTAATAGCCACGGGACGATGCATATGCACGTTTAGTACAGTAGAACCCTGCTCTTACGTTCCTCAGTTCTGCGTTTCACCGGCTGCTACGTTGTTTTTGTCTTGTCCCGGCGCAGGTAACATAGAGTCCCATGCATTGAAATCCTCACTGTGACGTCGTGGCTCACGGTACGTTCCCGGATCATTCGTCGCAATCTCATATTCCGAACCCGCCCGGGCAACATTCGTGGACCGTTATTTTGACGTTTGACGAGCCTTGGTTAGGCTTGGCTACGGAACTCACTGCATGAAGCCGCACGCGCGCGCATGATTCGTCACCCCTAGATTCCCTATGTTACTCTATGCTACTATCACCATCATCACTGCGCTTACAACGGAAGTTTCACTTCGGAATGCCGGAAGTGCGTGTTTGCCATAAAAGCACTACCACATCAATAGCACGCGCTCTCGTCGTCATCGTGCTCTTCAAGCTTTGAAAATACAGGCGAACTTGCAACCGCGAACTTTGTCGTGCCTTGAAGGCGTCGCGAAAACGGGAGGCGCTTTCCCTTCAGGAAAAGCTTGACGTACTAACGCAGTAGACAAGCAGCCAGCGCGGAAGAGAGGTCGACATCGCTGGGGACCTTGCATTGCCACGCGTGGTGTTTTCTAGCGATCGCAAAAAGAAGCAATCCTACATTCTCGGGTTTTTAAGGTTCGAAAGCCAAAGTGGCAGAAATACATGGTTGCATTTTCGTTCGTTTTCCCCTTCCGGTGAAAAACGTATGAACGGGGTTCCACTGTAATGTGTAGCAGGCCAGATTCGCCCCTCCATTCGAAGCGCCTGCCTAGCGGTAACACTGGGCGTTCCTTTCTAACAGAGCCCCCTCACGCGTGTCAGTGTGTGCTCGTCTCAGTCTCTCTCTATTTTCCCGAAGGAGCAGCGGCTACCGGGCTCGGCAGCCCAATGTCCATGGCCCCGTACTACCCGTACCTGGCGCACCCTCCGGCGGCGAGCGTGCTTGAGAGCGGCCCTTCCACCTCGTTTGCGGCACGGCCCTCGGCGTCCCACGGAGGGCTCCTCTTCCAGAAGAAGGCGCTTCGCAGCAGGTGCGTACGTGGCCCCGACGGTTGACAGTTGAGAACGTTCGACGAGTGAACGGCGAGTTCAAGATCTCCCTTATCAATCATTCTCTCGTCGCTAATTGGACGAGCTGATTAATGTTTCTTTCGAGTGGAAAGTAAAAATCTTTGTCCCTGACGACAAGAGTGACCATGAACTCGTTGCTCAACCAAGACGGTCCTTCCAGATATACGGAGATGTGGTCAGGATCCCCCTTCCCCCTTCTTGGCCAATTCCCCACTCAGTTTATTCCTGATTGACGGTTGAGTTTAACGCGCCGAAGTTGCACCTGCAGGCTATGATGCGCGCCGCTGTGGAGGGCTCCGGATTAATTTAGACCACTGGAGATCTCACGTCTGTCGTTATGATGATGATGATGGTTATGCTTAGTGACGTACGCACGGACAAGCTCCCCCTTGGATACAAGCGTCCCGCACACTCTGCGGAAAGGAATAGATTCGACTTTGCCAACTTTGCCAGGTCCCACCGGTCCTAGACGAAAGTGCTCCATCCTCAGGCGAAACTGGCTTTAACCATTACAAAATTTGCTCAATAAATTTATTCCTACTCCTCGTATGCTAAAAACATGGTGTTGCCTTTCTCTAGCCTGTACAGCGACGCAAGTTTAGCACACAGCGCATGCCGCGCAAATGTTAGCCTCAAGTAGGGCACTGACGCGCTCGTGCAGGGACGATCCGGACGATGAGCCGAGCCCGTCGAAGAGGAGGCCGTGCGGCGGCGGCGTCACGTCGTACTCCATCGAGGAGATCCTGAGGAAGCCCGGCGAGGAGCCCCCTTCGCACAGGGCCTGGTCGAGCTCGGACAGCCGGAGCGAAACGACGACGCAGAGGTCCAAAAGTGAGTCTGTTCGTCTTATCTCTCTCTGGCCAAGGAGGGGCCGGTGCCTGCTTTCATTCATTCATTCATTCAGAGTACCCCTAAAGGCCCTCTAGGCGAGGGTATTACATAGGGGGGAGGGGGGCAAGACAACATTATACAAAAATACTAACAAAAATACAAAACGCATTATAACCAGTAATTAGTTGCAACGAAGGGAAGAAACAATAAATACAACCTACAGCCATGCCGCGTTGTACAATCGTTAACCCTTTTCTCGGTTCTTTGAAAGTGAGCTTGTTTCAGGGGAAGGGAGGGAAAGAAATGTTTTTATTTTTTTTTTGGGACAGGGTGGGCTCCAGGCCTGTTCGGCGGGGGTTGGAGGGCTAAGGAAGAATAAAGGATAGCCGTAAGGGTGTTTCAAAATGGTCGCCGATTAAGCGCACCAAACAGAAAACTAATTTTTCAGTTGTATAGCATCGGAACGTATAAGCCTAAATTTGAACTTTATAAAGTCCCGCATAGTTGCCAGTCTACGCTTACCCTTGGAACCAGTGAGGATGCCCGGATGCGAAATGGCCGGACTGAGGATCAGACAAGTTCTAAAATGTGGTGGCAGTGCGCAGCGGCGACAGTGCAATTTGTCTGGGCCGAGACGGAAAGGCGGAAGAATCGAGTTTGACGAGGCATTAGAACGTTCTAAGTCTAACTTTTTTTTATTTTAACTTCTCAATGACCCGACGAAGTGTCATCCCCTTCCCACGAGCTTTGTTTCCCCTAAAGTTCGCATATCCCCTCGCACCACTCGTTCTTTCATGTTGCCCACCCACAAACTCATACCTCAACATAGGTGACCGGTAAAAAGCGCAAAGGCTCATGGGTACGTCGTCTGCTCCCGCAACTTCCGGTTCGAGATTTCTCCTGCCCTCCCGTACGCCGGCGGCTTTCAGGTGCGCACGTGTGTTGTTTATTTGTCACAGGGCGCTTACCTTTCAGATAAACCCCTAGTAGGGTCAGTCGTTGTTAGTTATGGAATTCCCGATGCATGAACGTTTTTTCCCCCGGTAAAAACCGGTAAACAACAAGCACACACGCGTGTGAAAGCCGACGGCGTATGAAAGGCCAGGAGAGTTCCCGAACCGGAAGTGGCGGCACTCCGCGGGAGAAAACAATGTACCCATGAGCCTTTGCGCTTTTTACCGGTCACCTATTGGCCGCCCCGTTTTCAAGTTCAGCATCAGTCGGGAATGAACTGATTAGAGATTCGGGGACCTGATGCGGTTAACTATGCCCGTTGGCGGTACTGCAGATGGAACACTTAGGAGCCCTCAAGTCGATCTGCCTCAAACTCCGCCCAGTTTTACACATATGCAATTAGCCAATCGGAATGTATGCCCCGAGGAACCTGGAGGAGACTAGACCACACGGCTGTAGCTAAACGGCTTTATAAGAAGGAATGTATGGTGCTCTGGGCCTCTGGCACGTCCCCTGGTTGGCGAAGCCAAACTGCCTAACCTAGGCACTGATAAAAACACGACTGCCTTTCGGGTATACTCCGGTTCACTATAAGTGAAGCGTCAACTATAACTTTTATATGGAATGTCTAATCCCAGTAGAAATGCTACGAAACTATTTCAAAAATAGGATAATTTGGTCGTCATAAGCCAATCGCGCAAAGAGACGTATCGCCCCGCAAGTTCAGTGGATTTCCAGCACAGTTCTAGGTTGATTTCATGGTCCCTTTAAATATGGGAAATGGAATCAGGCTACAGGGACTGGCTGACACGCTTCTGGTCTTGGGTGCCAGGCCGTTGCTGCGTTGATGACTAGCTAGGCTCACTGTCTAAATCGCCCACTGTGTGACCACACCAGTGCGTACTGGTCCTGGACGAACTGCTCACTAAGGTTCGGTGCGTCTTTGCTTAAGAGTCAGCAGCCATGATCGGACTAACTGGTCTTGAGTGCCGTATCTTTGGTGTACAGGTGCACAGGTCTGCAGGCTCACTCACGAGTGCACTCACACACCCTCCACTCACCACTCATGAGTGAGTGGTGAGTGAGCCTCTCCATCGTTTTGGACAGGCGAGTGTGACTGCGAGTGAGTTCAAGCCCTACACGCCGTGAGCCCCGCTCACCACTCGCGACGTATCCCACTCACCACTCGCGAGTGCTTTCGCGCTACTCGCGCCATTTGCGGGGCTTACCGCGGTGAGCGCCACTAAAGCGCTTGAACTCGCTGTCGGCTGTTCGTCACCGAAGCCGCTCGCTGTGATGGTTGTTAATGACGAGATTGCTTTTAGCTTCGGAAATATGTCGTCACTGAGCTCATGCTATGGGGCACCCTAGAATTATCTTAACAATACAGCGCAACAGAAACAAAGACTTAAGCTGAGGCACACAGGACAAGCTTAAGTCTTCAGTCTTTGTTTCTGTTGCGCTGTATTGTTAAGATGAATCACCAACTAGCCCAATACTACACTCTGCTTAACCCTAGAATTAATTCTCTGGTGGCGTGTTGATTTAGGAATATTATTTGGATGGCCTTCTGACGCCGTAATGCACTAATACTGTTCGGTTTCATGACTCGTGGAGAGTCTGCTTCACACACGCGCGTGCGAGGGGAGACGACGAGTGGTGAGTGCGAGTGGTGACGGCGAATGGTGAGCGTGAGTGAGTGCGAGTTTTGCCGAGGTATGTACAGGTGGGCGCTCATATATCGTCCGATCACCTACGGTGTACGTGCCCACGTTTGGAAGTACTGGTCGTCCGGTACTTCCTGGTCGCTCAGCCATAGCGCTCACTGACCATAGTATAGCATTGGGCCAGGTTAGGGCTATCAATCGTAAAGAGTCATCCCCTCAGATTCCTCCAACAGTACTGGGTCAAACCTTCCGGTAACTATACCTACTTAACGCACGAGATGGTCCTTGAAGTATACACAGGAAGTATACCATATCGCTCTGGTATACGCCGTCGCGTATAAGTTGTATTCACCGGCGAGGCGCGCATGCAGGCAACCAGGTGAGTGCGCCGCCACTGGTTCCACCGGGCTCCGCGGGATGACGCTACTTGTCCGTGCTAAGCACATGATGTGTGTTGCACGTTTGAAACTCTACCCCACCGAACGCAAAGTATTACCTCGAGTTCAATCTGAGTGCGATTAATAGCATCTCT
Source organism: Haemaphysalis longicornis (assembly GCA_013339765.2). NCBI lineage: Eukaryota > Metazoa > Arthropoda > Arachnida > Ixodida > Ixodidae > Haemaphysalis > Haemaphysalis longicornis. The sequence continues at coordinate 29,850,795 of CM023456.1, forward strand.
GCTGACACCCCCGTTGAGAATCGGGTTGAAACGGAGCAGGCGGCGCAAGCCGTTTTTTTTTTCCTGCAACGTGCGGCCGCAGTGGCACAAGCCGCGCCACGTCCGTGGCGCTTCGCCCATGTCTATAGCCGTTTCCAGCGTTGCCAAGCGAAGAAATTGAAGCTAAACTTTTCAGTGAATACCATCTATAAGCACACATCGTGAAGAACAAGACCATCTTCACAAATGAAGCATTGAAATATCGTTATAATTTGTACGTTTTATAGTTACAGAGGTATTTGTATAACCTGAATTAATTACCTTCGTACTACAAAGCACAGCTAGATTCACAGCAAGACGTCGACCTTGTGTTGTTCTAGCTTCGCGCTCAGGACTGATGATGCGTAAAAACGTTCGAACCTCTTCCGCCATTCTAACCACTCATCGGGCGACGTGAAGCGATCCGGAGGCTGGGTGATCCCATAACGTGAAGCACCGGAGGCTGTCCAGGAATTCATATATTTTGTCCTCTCTCTCTCGGCCTTGTCGATACAGTCCACCGCTTGGCCCTCAGTCTATGCGAGAGTGATCACGGAACAATATGATAATGGCAGTTGTTTCAGAGCTGAGTGCCTCCCCTTTTCCCGCGCTGGCCACCCGTCACAGCCCAATGTCCATCGTGCTTGGGATGGCCATCAACAGAATCCGCAGAGTTAGTTGCCGGCATGTGAATTTCTGAAGTTCCTTGCGTAATAATTTCTCGTAACGTTCTGATGAAGGGCAACGCCCTCATAGCCAGTATTTAAAAACGCCATCTTTTGCCCCGTTATTCAAACGATACCGCCAAAAAAGTCGTACAACTCCCGTTAGGGCGCCGCGGAATAACGAGGCCAACACCTTAACAACTCCACTGGTCAAACAGCAGCTAGCCGCATGCACTCACGACCATTAGCCGCTCTATACCACAATTCTCCTCCATCCCAAGCGCGCTGTAACGCGCCTCCGGCCATCTCGAGTGTTTAACGAAGCGCAGCGAACCTTAATCACCTATGGTCAGTTCTCGCGGGCGGCGTCGACGAGACATTAAGCGCGAAAGCCAGCGCCGTATCTGCGCGCGCAGCACGCGTTGGCGCGCTTTATGACGGCGTCGCTTTCCGCGAGACAGAGAGAGAGCCCCATCTGGCGACAGGGTGCCAACGAGAATTCAATTAGTTCCCCCTTGCTCCACCAAGAGCACCGCCACGCGCCAGCGACGGCCGTGATTGCGCGCACGGCTGTTGCCTCGTGGCGGGAGCGATAGGTGTCACGGTTCCCGCACACGGCGGGGGACAAAAAAACGCGGTCACCTTCCCTTGCACCGGCGGCCGCCCGTCGACTCGGATGAAGGCAACAATACTCCCCACATTTTGCTTCTCGATATCAGCAGCGCTCTCCCCGCGAGCGATTTTATCCGCCGGCTTTTGGTTCGGCGCGTTGACTTTTGCCGCTACGTGCGGCTCTTTACTTGCTTCGTTTGCGGCGAAAAGGGGCAATCGGGGAGGACCCGCCGCGGTGGCTTTATCAGCACCTCGCGGAATTTCTCACCGCAAATAAGGGACGTGTGGACAGGTTCTTGAATAAGGGGAAAACTAATTTAGATTGGTCGTCCTTGATAGCGGCTGCCCCGAGGGATGCGACACGTATACGACGCTTCAGGGAACCCGAAACGTTTTTTTATTTGTTTGTTTTTGTTTTGCGTGTGGCCAGGCTTTATTTTACCTGAGGTTTCTCCGTGCCTGTACACTTTGCTGCCCTTGCTGCGCGACGTTACGGAAGTGGAGAATTTAATTAGGTTGACTCTGGTGGTATAGTGCGCGATGTTTATACGTCTCAGACGGCTTTGATGCCCCTAATATCAATATGAGCACTGTAGTTTAAGGCATTTTGTGGTCTGACAGGGATGTTTCTAACGCGGCATTTTCTCAACGGGGGGCTGGGGGGAGCAAATTATGCTTTTTTTCCTTTTCGCCAACACTAATACACTCAGGACAGCAGATTACGTAGCTGAAGTAAATAGACTTTGTTTGCAGGTTCCTTTTTCTATTAAAAAGTGCGATGTATGCTTAAATACAGTAAATAATTTTTTCGTGCGGGCAATCATGAGTGAAAGTTTACACAACACGAGATCAGATAATTTTAGGAAGTTGCTCTTTCACATGACAGCCCAGCAGCTATAGGTGCCTATTTTTAAGGTTTTGAGAGCGCTGAGCTGGTGCGCCGCCAGACGGCACTCTAGACACTAGGTTTGTCGAAACACTTTGATTCGCTTATGATCCTTCTTTCTGGTCTAGGTGTGCTTTAGATGACTAACTCTAACTAACTGAACTGCCTATTTGTAAGTACGTTTCCAATGCTGCTTGAGAATGATGCGTGGAGAGCACGATTCAACTGCTCGGTATAGAGTGTTGCACATTTCACTTCGCGCTACTTTTGGGGGGGACCGGTGCATTGCTTTCCTTCCTCTGTCCGTCCAATAACAGATACAGCTGCAAACAAAAAGTTATTCTCCTCCACTTCTAAGAGCGGCGAATACTAACATACAAGTTTAGGGCCTGTGTGCACGAGCTGTGCCTGCCTCAAGGGGCCTGGAGACAAAATACAACTACCTACTTTGAAAGAAACGCATTGGTAACTCAAAAGACCATTCCAGCACAAAAGCGTTTTTCTACCAGGAAATAAAACACAAGGAATATTGAAAATTTTTCAAATTTTGCGCTACAGTGACGGTATACGAACAGGAGTGACGCAATAGAGGCCAGCAATAGAGGACGCGTGGCTGACGATGAAGAATGTCAGCCACGCGTTCATTACATTACACGAAAAAGAATTTCTCTTCTTATCGAATGCATTAACATAGGTGTTTTGTGGGCTGTTTGTGGAATGTGAACATTGTAATGTTGTGTTCATCGGACAGTAATCCTGTAACCCTTGCAATCTTGCGTTTATCGAACCGTACTATCGAACTATCGAACTATCGTACTATCGAACCGCACTATTTGTGTTTACGCGGAATAAAAATAGCTGCGAGTTAGCGCCTTCGTGAGCGTCTTCTCTGCTTTCGTCCTGTTTCAAGCGCTACTCAACGATGTATTAACATCAACTAGCCCAACTGTCGATTTTACTGAACCGCCCAGTCACGCTTCTCGGCGGCGGCTTTGGTGGACGGATTCTGTGACGCCATAGAGACGTCGCTGGAAAGCAGGTGGGGAGTCGCCACCGCTTGACATGTTTTCTTTAATATCGTCATTAGCTGTTTGAAGCTTGCGATGAAATTGGTATCATTTTTATCGGGACAAATCAGTCTTTTTAAGGAACCAAACTTGCATTTTTTTCATGGCCCCTTTAAAAAGAGCCCTGTACCACTTACAAGTTCCTCCAATTGCGTCTTAGGAGATACTAAACGTATTTATTTATTTATTTATTTATTTATTTATTTATTTATTTATTTATTTATTTATTTATTTATTTATTTATTTATTTATTTGTGGGGGTCGGGTGGGCCTGCTTGGTATTTATCACCATTCCCGACCGTGTGAGCTTCTCCAGAGAACATCCTTTTCCCAAACGAAACGTCATTTTTAACTTGACCAACTTGACGAACTACAAACTCATCGTGCCTAAGGAAATGGCTCGTGTTTACGGATCAATTCTGGCGTTTACCGCGATGTTGTTTTAGAGGAACTGCGTTAGGAGGAGGGTTTCGGCTGCTTTCTCCAGCAAACTGAATACAAAAAAAATGAGAGAGCCAATAAACTCTTTGAAGGGGGAATGTCAGCGAAGCTGTCTTTGAAAGTGGTTTGTCTTCCGCTTGTGCTCGCGCCGTCTCGCCATCTCCGGTTTCTCGCTCTCTTCTCTAACGCGCGCATCCCTCTGCCGAACCTGCCTGTAAAGGGTGCACCACCGCATAAACACTGTTATGGTGGTGTAGCCAACCTTTGCGTTCATACGAAGCACGCTCCCATAACTCGCCCTCGCGCACACACACTCGTTGTACGCACACTACAGAATTTTAGGAGAAAGCCTTATACCTCTAAGTTTCAAGCACGCGCGTTGTGAGGCACATAAAATAGGTGGTCCAAGAAAGTTGAAGTTGCGTGAGCGCGGCCTCGCGAGCCAGGAAAGGGAAACAGCAGTGCGAGAGGAGGGTCCGAGGACGGCTCTGAGAAAGGGCGACACAGCGCACGCCAGGAAACCTACCCCGCGCCAGAGCAGGGTAGGTCGCTGCCGCACGCGCAATACGAGCCGCTATGAAAGGTGGAGGTACCGACGAGAGCGAACAGGATGCTCCTGGCGATGGCGAGCGAGCGGAACGGAGGGTGCTGTCCAAGGGGCAGGTCAAGTGGTGACAGGCGCAGCCGTAAAGTTTAACAGAAAGTTTAACAGCAAATCAGCAGAACGTCCAACTAGGCTTTCGCCTTCCCAGGAAGTACAGTGGTGAGCTCGCTTAGGGTGAACACGGGGAGCGCGTGGCCGCCGGTACTATCAGAACAGCCTACCGCAGGCTGCGAAGCATCACGCATGCGCTGTGCATGTCGAGCCAAAATTTCCTTTCAGCGTGCGCATCGCGTCATTGGAGCGTCTGCTCGTCTTCTGCTATGTTGCGCGTCATCTGCTAATGGTGTCCCGCTTTGAACCTCGAATCCGGGATCGTTGTATTTGCATGCCTAATAAAAATCACAAAGGTGCTTTTCCACCGTAAATTGAATCGAGGTTGTAGTGCCCGAGCTAACTTCAAGCTCTCAATTTATTTCTAATAAACATTGCGCGCATGGGCTCCTTCGGTTTCTGTGGCAACCACTTAAAAAATAAAGTGCCATTAAAATGAGCTTCATCATTTTATCGAATCTGCTTGAAGCAAGCTGCCGAGTTGTGATGTGACGAACCGATTGCATTGCATCCATGCTAATGTACGAATAACCGCTGATTCAGAAACATTTTCAGAAGCTCCACCGCTACACGCAAGATGAAGTTAGCAGACGATGCTCAGACGCTCCGATGGCGCGATGCGCGCGCTGAAAGCATAGCCTCCCTCAACACGCACAGCACATGCGTGCTGCTTCGCACATCACACGGTAGGCTGCTCTGATAGTACCGAAGGCCATACGCTCCCGTGTTCCCCCTAAGCGATCTCACCACTGTACTAGTATTCTTAGGGCGTACTAAGGATTCTTCGTAATTTCCCCCTAAGGACGCAGGGATTTGTAGATACATGTGAGGCAACAGCGAGCAATGCTCCGAATTAAAAGAATACTTGGCAATGCTTGGCATCTAAACACTATTTTCGCTGATAACTTTTGCTGTAATTTTTTTTTTACTTTTTGACTAAAAGAAACAACGCAACCTGTATTCCTAAGAGCTATGTTGCTCCACGTGTATACAATGTATGACGTCATACTACAGCGGCGCCACCACACTGCGCCGGCACAACCCCCAGCGCGGACACCGCACCTCCCATGGATCTGTCGCAGCCGCTGATGCGCCGCGCCGGCACCTCCGGCGCGGGTGACATCATAACCATGGATGCAGCCGCCGTAGCCACACTTTTTCCGGCTCTCCGGATGTAAGCCACCCTCTGGGAATGCATGCGGAGCGTGCCTTTGGAAGCTAGAGACTGTAAAATTTGAGACATCCCTCTGATGGTTGCAAAAGGGATGCTAAGCCTGTATTTACTCGTTTTGCTAAAGGTATTCGCCGTGAAAAATCGCTTCTCTTGTTTGAAATAAAGCGAATCCGTATGGCGCGACTACAGCAGCACGAGTCGATTGCTACGAGCTCAGCTTACGCCAGAGCGTCAGCTTACGTCAGCTTACGTCACTTTGACCAAGTGAATAAGGAGGCACTGGCAAATGGAGAACAGTTAACTCTATCAGAACTGCCGAACCGTTGGGCGCACTTAATGGTGACGCAACCGTTCAGCACGTGCCCGGGACGCTGGCGGCGCGTCACGTGGAAACAGCACGTGACCACCTTTTTTTTTTAGTCTCTGCGTGTTCTGTAAATGACTGAAGCGCTCATATGTGCACTAAAGAGAAAAGCAGCCTATCTGTCTAAAATGCTTTGTGTTTCGCAGCAGAATTTAAGACTTCGGGTGGTTGGTACGTAACTTTGAAGGAAAGCGAGAGAGGAATAGACGGCAACGCATCAGAAGGAACGGGCAGAGAAGTGGACGAATACTTATGTAAGTGTTTGTCTACTCCTCTCCCCACCCCGTCTGATACGCTGCCGCTTTCTTTCAAAGCACCTGCCGCGCTTTCGCCGCACAAAAAAAAAATACTTTTATGAGAAGGCCCTACGGCCTTCATATTTTCATACAGGATCGCCTAGATTGCTCGGAACAAAAACTGTGGTTGATTCCTCTGTCATAGGAATCGGGAAAACACGAAAGTGAAATGTGCAGCAAAATCTGCAGCTGAGCACAATTTGCGGGTCGGCGGCTGTCTTGTGGGTGTGCTTGGCGAGCAACGTCCTGCTGGCGGGTCGTTTCGGCAAAGGTGTACTGGCGTCATTTCCGTGACGGATATGACGTCAGTGAAATCTTGGGGTGTCGCGGCATAAGACACTTTTGGTTAAAATATAAAACTTGAAAACTCGAACCCTAGGCATAACGTACTCTTTAGTTTCTGAAGGTTGCTTCCCCGCAAGAAGACCCTGTGCGTAGGGATGCACCCTTTACAGGCCGCTTTCTTCGTTGTAGTGGCGTCACTTCCGCGACGAATATGACGTCAGCGAAATCTTGGTGTATCCGGGAATAAAACACTTTCGTGTTAAAAAAATACACTGACCGCGTATCTGCTTCCTTCACTGCAAATGCCGTCGAAAACGATATTCTGTTGCCCCTGCCACGTAACTTCTCCTCTGCTTTCCACTCCTACTCCTTACGCTCTTCCTCTTCCCTCTCACTCCTTTCGCAATGAATTGAGTGGAGGTTTGTTCAATCAATTCAATTTTCCCGCCTTCTTACAACTCGCGCGCCATCTGTTGGGACAGCGTGCATCTTTTTTTCCTTTATCCTTTATTTCTTGTTCTGACTGGAACAGCACGAGAGGGGGCCCTGTTCTTTTTAACAGGGAAGCTGTTTAGGGGCTCGCAATGTCCGTTGATGCCCGTCACGCCAGGCGAAGGTACTTCGCTGAACCTACAGATGGCGCAACCACCTCGACAACCTAAAAGAAGATTAGAATGCTGGTGGACGAAAAGCAGAGAGGGGAACGTTGGCTAGAACAGCTACCACCTGTAACAGAAAAAATAAGTATTTTGTGCGTGATAAGTTTTTGTGCCTGCCCTAAGAGCAGCGCTACTATTAAACGAAGAGTGTAAAACATACTTATATTAGTTCCTTTTAGTTTTTTTTTTGGTAAGCTGACGCGTCATCACCCCGCTACAAAGGGAATACCACTATCAATCACCATCATCATCACAGTTCAGGCGAAGGTGCTCCGCTCGGCGACAGACGGTTCCAGCGCCTCAACGGCCATTCAGTGCGCGATCCCGGTTCGTGCGCCGGGGCACGCGGCGCACTACCATCCCTCATATGCTACCGAGAAGCTCAACCCTTTGATGAGCTTCGAGTACGGACACAGGGATTTATACACACCCCGCCAACACCCCCCTAACCCCCCCCCCCCCCCTCATAAAGATTTGGACACCCCCCAAAAAAGATGTCACATCCGCGGGTACCCTGCCCAAGGATTTATACCCTTCCCCCCTCCCCCCCAAGAAAATACCACTGCAGTAGTCAAACGAAAGGTTGCCGCACACGATTGATGAGGGGCCGTCCTCCTTCGGCCGTACGCGCCCACCGCCGGCCCAGGAGTGCTTCCGAGACGATGCGATGGCCGTCCAGTGCGCGATCTCGGCTCGTGCGGCGCCCTATCGTCCCACATGTATGCACCGCTAAACTACCAGACCTCCATGCTTCGAATACGTACATACTGCGCGCGGCAAGCGGAGTTGTGAGAGACCTCCGCCGCTGCGGGAGGTGGCCGCCAGCGCGCCGAAGTCAGCTCCGTTGTTTCAGCAGATTTCACAGGCGTGGAACTGGCTTTAATAAATTTTTGTGCTTGCTTTTACTTCGCACGTGCTGGAGTCTTTCTGCGCCCTTTTTAACGCGTTCTCTTTTTTTCTTGATATCTTAAAAACAAACCTAACGTGCATTGTTAACTAGAAGAACGCGGTAACTAGTGGTTAAGTAATTATTTAGGTTTCTTGAGCTAATTGACATGTATGGCAAACGCCAGAGGTTTTAGTCGCTTGGGACGGTTGTGCTATATACATATTTATTTTTGACTAATTATTTCAACCTTTGGTCAGAATGTTGAATCGAGGAACAGACAGGCCAAAATTTTCGCGTTTAAGTAGCCCATGAAAGATCCGCTTGTGTGTGGTAGTGAAGCCAACTTTAAAGGGAACTCGGTGTATAGCGTTTAGTAAGGATGCATGAGGTCTCATGAAGGGGTTTAATAAAAACCGTGGGTCTCCCTACTTACTATATTAAACTGCTTATATAGCCCCTAAATATGTCTTCCGAGCAATGCACTTGTGTACTGTGGTGAAGCCGACTTCATAAAAGCTCGGATTGAGCATTAATTTGACAATTCGCGCTAGAGAATTTCCGCAGTTTTTCCTCATCTCAGAAGCAGTATTTTTACTTTGGTTTCGTGAAAACCATTCCCATGCGTGCTTTAAGTTAACGGAAAACTGCTCACCTCTACTATTCACTCACCTTTTGCCTCGCGTGTGCCCAAGGTTCTCGTTGTCCTATTCACGGCTTAACTTTAGTAGTTAGGGGAGTTGTTATTATTGACTCGGGGAGTTATTTTCAGCGTATTACCTACTATGCTGCTCCGAGGATATGCTACCTCTTTCAGCCCTGAGTTTTTTTGTTTGTTTTTTTCGAGCGAGAAACTTTTTACGCGCGTTTTCTTTAACTTTTGGACCATATGAGCTTATAAACGAAAAATTGAGCTTGTGATGCAGAGGCATCCTTGAAAAACTATTTCCCAATTTTGTTCTACAACGTGCTATAGGGAATTTAGGGTAATGTCCTAAATGAAGGACATCAGAGTCCAAAAGGGCTAAGGCAAGGCTTGACAAAAGGACAAATCAAATCAGCAGTTTCGATCAATCAATTCACCTCCATTAACTTCAGCTATAACTCAGAAAAATTCGCAGCGTTCGTAGGCGGTCGCACCATGTGTTGGACCTCGGGGTCCTCACACTGCGGCGCAGTGCACCGGATGAGGCTTTAACGGATCGAGCTATGATGACGATGGTGATGGGCACGAGGGAGGCAAGGCGTCGTATTTTGAAAGATTCTCCGAACGTCTTTCTGTGGGCGGTGATTCAAAGACCGTCTTTAAAGAAAGAGGTCCGCTGCTACTTCTGCTCAGAGCCCCTCTTGTTGCAGGTCTCACAAAGTCGGAGTCTAGCCCGGAGGCCGAGGTGACGTCGTCGTCAGCTGAGGCCGACTGCAACGCGCCGACCCAGCAACTGGGCGAGCAGGCGGCGGCGGCGGCGAGCACCGTGGCTGCGTTCCCGCCGCAAGCCGCAGCGCTCGCCTTGTGGGCCGGCCCGGGCGGCTTCACGCCGTTCCCGTTCACGACGTTCGCTCCCGTGCTGGCGCCCTTCCCGTACTTCTCGCAAATGGCCGCCATTTACCCGCCCGCGCAACCTTCTTCCACGATTGTCGATCCGGGGACGGACATCGTGGCGGACTCGGCCACTTCGCCCGGAGCGGACACGTCGACCAAGCTCGCGCTGACTCATTGATGGTGCATCGTTGGGACACTTGTTGACCGTGTTAGCAAATGGGTTGCCGTTTTAAAATGAGAGACCCCGGCGCACAACCTTGGTTCATTCGAAAGACCGTTATATCGAAACAACAACCATGCCAGTCTCATGCAACTGCATTTAATTAAGGTAGTAAATAAAGATAAAGAGAAGCAAGGTGACGATGTCCGGGCACGCGTTCCAGCCACTTGAAATCACGGCGCAGCCTGTCCGGACTTGCTGGGGTCGTGAAAATCAACCAGGAATTATTCGCCAGTTTGAAACTCAGAACACAGGTATTTTCGAGCGGTAGGCCAGTTAACACATGGCTACAGTGTAAGAAAAGTCAGCCGTAATTTGATGGCAAAAATAAACTGTTCCTGAAGTTCTGGTGGCTATAAAAATCAGACGTGGAGTCATCTCTGAGCAGCTCGTATATCAGCGTGATGATTTTCAAAAACATTCGAAGGAAAAAAAAGAAGCAGCCATTAGGTCTGTTCATTTTGCACGACAAGCATTGATGGTTCATTTGTGTTCAAGTTGTCCTATTGTCTGATGCAACAGTGGAGTACATGGCCATAGCGTTACAGTCAAAATGGCCTACTACCGAGTTTAGCGGGAGCCAAACTTGTGGTACCTGGTAAGTAGCATTCATGGTACCCGTTTTTTGGCTTCTTCCACAAGCGTATCGGAGTGCCCTTGATACTTTTTTTTTTATGGGGGAAGCCGGTAGTCAGAAACCTGCTGTTTAGATGTGAATTTCTCAACGATAGCAGCATTATTTCCCACCTGACTGAGCTGTAGTGAAATATGAACTACCTGGTCTTTCGAAATAGGCAAGGTAGTGTGCTGACTACGTGGTCCTTCAAGAGGCAGGGCGTGTGAGCGAAGTGATAAAGGACAGCATGACCTCCCTATTTGATGTCTAACCATACATAAGCAGACCTGTATTGGCCGATGTAGATTGTTTTGTTGAAGAAATGTCAGCATGGTCAGTGATCAGGCGTGCATGCATTCAGTATTTGTCAAAACGGAGCCTAGGCCTAAATGATGTTGCTGTATTTATTTTGCAAACATTCCATGCAGCCATTGAAATGAAAAAAAAAAAGTTTCTGCTTATTTTACAGACCAAAAGGGTGATGCCACTTTTTCATGTGAAAAAAATGTTAAAAAATTGTGGTAAACTTTCGTCCAACATTTTTTTTCAAAATGGCGAGGGTAAGCGCTGCAGCTTGCTCGCCAGCATCAAAAAAGAGAGAGAGAGAGATCCAAGAGTAAAAGCTTGAGTACAGATACCAACACAGGTGTACGAGTGGCGGTTTGCCCCTGTGAATTGCATGCACAGGTACACCTAAGGCTGCGCTACTGTCGTTCACGTTGCCAAAGGCACTTCTGTGAGCATGCACTTTTGCAATTTTTTTTCCGGTGGGTATGTGCAAAGTTATGTTCCATCACAGAAATGAGAAAAAATATACAAATGAAGAGGATGAAGTGGGTGAACATTCCTGCGTCTTTTCTCTGGCCCGACATTTCCTTCCCACGCTTGTATGTCTCCAGTCTTTTTTTTTTTTTTTGCTTAAGGTTATTGGGCGCTACCAAAACCCCTTGGCCCAATCTTACAACCAGTCACCTTCCCCACCTCACACGAACTTTCAAAATGTTTAATACCCGGACCGTCTGGCAATAATACGTCGGGCTTCAGTCAGACCAGAGATTGGCTTTTTTTCAACCACCAGAGAGGGAGGCGCACAAAAAAAATGGCTGCGGGTTAGCTCAGCTAACCTTGGATATGCAAAGCAAAAACTTGTCTTAGTCTGGTTGAGTCTTGGTTTCGCTTGGTTAACCTTTGGCGTAGCTGTATTGCCGCCCACGGCTCAAAGCCGCTCGGTCCCATGCAACGCTCACAGAAGGAGGCCCGGCGAACGCGGTGTTCATTCGCGGCGAACGCGCCCTTCCTCTTCGCCGGGTGCGAGACGAGTCACGTAACCCGAGACGACCCAGTGGCGCATGCATGGGAGGCTGCGGGGGTGGTCGGTTGCCGATCAGCTGACCGGCCGCTATCACGGCGGCGGCCGCCACTCAAGCGAGCAGAACGACTTAAAACGAGGCCTTGTGCGCAGCGCCGAAAGCGGCACCGGTGAATCACGCGATGCCGGTCAAATCTGCGGTCAAAATGGTAACTTGCGCATCCTCCGCAAAACCGCTGGACGAAAGTACTAAAGCCTTGCTTTAAAAATTAAACAATGCTTTATGAATCTGAGCCCCGTTGGGCAGAGTGTGAGGGCTAAAATTCACAAAGAAGTTTTGTTGTGCGCCGTGCGTGTGGGAGCATCCTGTAAAATGCAACAAAACTGAAAATCTGGCTGTACGGCTTTTCTGCAGACGTTTTCAAAAGAAAGCACGCAATCAACTCCTACAGTGACTTCGCAATCATTAAGGCTCACTACCTGAAAACAAGACCAGGGAGTGCTCATTTCTGAACGTTATGGACAAGCCTGAAAAATAGTACCACGCGGCAATTGACACGAGAAAATGAAAATCCATCAGCGGACCTGCAAGGATTCTGGCTTCACATCGGTCGCCAGCATCGATTACCTGCTCCAATCCGGCATAAGCAAGCAGGCAGTCCGACGTGGTGTGCGCCCCCGGAAACAGTGGTTGGTATCTTTTTTTTCAGTAGTGGCATGTGGACAAATGGAAAAGGGGAGATGAGGAAATGAGGCTGTCTTGTCCAGTTCCCCCTTGAGGCGCGGATGCACGTGAACTGTTTTCTTGGTATTTTTTTCCGAACGCCACGCACAAGCCGCCTGCATGACGCCGCGCGATCCTCGTGAGGCGCGTGCTCACGTGCGTGGTACGCGGCGGGAGTAACTATAGCCAGGGGTTTTCTGTTGACGCCGCACATTACGGCCAGCAACAGCTCCGCTGTTACAACTGGTGCAGCTTGCACCAGTGGTGCGAGGCTGAAGAAACAGCCCGAGCTGAGGGCTAACCTAGCTTCTCCCGATTTTGCTAAGTTTTCCTAGGTTTTACTACGCTTCGCTAAGTTCGTTAGGCTTTTCGATGTTCTTGTTAGGCCAGGCTAAGTGTTGAGGGGTGAGGCCAAGTTTACCCGGATTTTACAAGGCCGTTGCGGTCGGACCCCAACACTGACAGCGGATCCCAGGGGGGAAGAAGCTAGGTTGACCCACCAGCTGTACTGTTTCTCCAGCCTTGCACCACTAGTTCAAGCTCCGCCAATTTATTTTTGCGTTTTGGTAGACAAAAATGGCTATCACCAGTAAAAATGGTATAGCAAAGGGTGCGCATACGCACGAGCCCCTTGTGATCACATTCGAACAGGCCCGAAAGCCGGCTTCACTGTTATAACTTCCTTTCTGCGGTGGTGCAGGCGGCGCAGGTTTTGTTCTTGGTATTTTTTTTTTTGCTAACGCCACCGGACCTGTCTTAAGCCTAAACAGCTTCGTTGTTAAAAGAAAGCCACAAAGACAATGCAGAAATGGAAGGCGTATCTGCTACAATGAGCAAAGCAGGCAGTGCTGCTCCGTGCTGCGATAGCTAGAGCTTTCGCAGTGCTTCCAGACGCGAAATAAAGAGGAAAAGCATTTATCAGAAGCTTTGCAGAGTTCTTTTAACTGTACAATCCACTGCAAAATGTTTTCCATGGGAGGTCAACGATTACAACATTAACTAAAGCGATATAAAAGGCTTGCAGGGACACTTCAGGCTGCTTGTGTGTGAATGTGAAAGAATTGCTCTTAGTGGCCGCAAGTTTCTTTTTATTAATTCAGTTTAGGTAATTTATATAATTCAATTTAATTTTATTCTTCGCTCACAAACCCGCAGTTTCATAAACAAAAAAATTGACTTACGATTACAATACTCTCTAATGTGAAAGTTGGGCGAAGCATGAACTGCAGTCTTCTTGGCGACGCCGTATAGTTGCTTCGTCTCAGGAAGTGATCACATCATCACCGAACGCACCGACGGCTCGCGCTATACTCTGGCGTTATTTCGTAGCGCGGTACCGCCGGGGAGCACGTCTCGTGTGACTTCGGCATACAGCTCTCCCCCTCATACTTTTGCCATACTTTCATCCTCCACTTGCCTGTTCGCTTTATTTCAGTGTCCTCTTGGTTCTCCCGGTGACACCCGAAATGAGAGCAGCGATTGCTTAAGAGCTGCGCTCTAAAACTACGACTCTACGGAACCGCCGTGGTACTGCCTTGTATGCCACTCCCCTCACCGACCACCTCGTCTTCAAATAATGCATCCTCGCCAGTCTTCTTGTAGGCTGGCGTGGCCAGTGGGCAGCGCCCCAGTGCCGCTGACGCCACCTCCGCCTCCACCCTCGTGGCCATAAAGTTTCATACTAATATATATGCATGAAACTCTATGCTTGTGGCATCCTTGCTTGAAGCTTCTGGCAATGGGCACCTTCCCTGCACGCTGCCCATTGCCCCCCCTGTCCATCCACTAAACAAGCGACCATCTGCCTACCATCGTTTTTTTTTGGGAACCATCGAGTGTCGCTGTGGTGTGGCATTGCGTCCCACGCCCCACGTGCCTGGAGACGAACCGTCCCTCGTCTACAGTCTTGGAGGCTAGCTCAAGCCTCCAAGCATTCTCGCCAGAATCTTCTGGCTGGCAGAAAAGCAGGCACACAGGTAGTTTGCTGGAAAGCAGCACCCTCTTGGCAGGGCAGGCAACTTCTCTGAGTAGCAGAAGCGTGCCTGACCGCTATCGTATTTGTACCATCAAATGCCCATACAAGCATGCGCGTACACACGTATTTTTGCACAATGAGGCTAAAAATTTCGCATTGAAAAAAAATTGGTTGATCTTCTATGCTTTTCATGCACCTATAGTTTCCGCTGACCAAGTAACGGAAGCGCTTTGGAACATTTTCCGGCCTAAACTCCCAACCAGGATAAGATCCACTCCAACGCAAGGACAAGTGGTCAATTTGGGTGACATGCAGCCTCCGGAGCCCCATCGCCAAGTTCTGAAGTTAGGCCCAAAGTTCACCCTTAAGCACCGTTTGACAAAAGTGGAAAAGGTTGGCTTGTCCCGTGCATCACTCGGCATGTTCCACAGGGTGACAACCAGCGCTCCAACGGGGAGTGCATGGTTGCCGTATTGTGGTCTACAGCTATGTCTGAAAAAGATTAAACTGGAACGGCATGGTGGATTACCTGGTGAAAAATTACCTGAAATGGCTTTCATCGGATAAAGAGAAACAATGCGTTGTTCTACCGGAAGGTATGTTGTATGTTCTGTGAGCAGGCTTTAAGAGCAGTGCATAAGAATATGAACGTAACAGCGCTTGTTTGTGTCCTCCCCTTTCGTGTCTTCGCCCAGTTATTGTGCTTTTAGCCATCAGGGAACAATATCAACTAGCCCAGCATACAACACTCCTGCAGTTGATGATGACCCTGAAGGCCTTCACAAGGGGACAGGGATACATTCGAATCAACAAAATATTGAAAACTTTACACAATATTAAACACCTGGTACATGGGAACCATGATGAATAAGCCATGATATGTTGCCTCAGAATATACGTTCAAACTTAGATTACTCTAAATGCAAGAGAAAATCGGGAGAAATGGGCAGCATCTAACAAACTGATGGTATATACGACAACTTTACATAGAATCCAGGGTACTGATAAGAAGAAAACCTGATGGGTCGTGCAACTACAGACTATGCATAATATATAGTGGTGCAGTCTGGTGAGTGGTAAAAATATATTCAGATGCAAGGTACAGCACCGTAACCAAAAACTAGAAATTTCAGTTTTGAAGCCCTGGAACTGGTTTGGAACGGTTCCTTTGATTCGTACCAGTTTGGGTTCAGTTCCAAAATGGCGGAACAAACACGGGTTCGGTTCAGTTCCAGGCAAAACTTCGGGTTCGGTTCCGCTTTTGGTTCGACACCCTGCTTGCACTGTTCTAAGAGTGTTGCAGGGTCCCTTTAAAGGTCCCAGGTGGTCAAAATTATTCTGGAGCCCTCCACAATGGCACGCCGTACTGCCTGTGCAGCGCTGGCACGTTAAACATCCTAATCAATCAATCAATTCAAAGGACAGGGTAGTGGCACAAAAAAAGTGAGGCTATCTGTGCTCAAGCTAAAACAGAAAAAGGTGGGCTACCGATGGTGCTATGAAGGGCTCCAATTTCCACAAAGGTATTAATTACTGTTCCCAGTGGCTCTCCCACAAGACACCGGACCAAGTGCACAGGTGAACACACAAGATGATTGACTGAACTTATGGTGCAAACTTGAGTGGACATGAACTAGTACACGTAAACGTTTACATCATATAATGACCACGATCATACAAAGAATTACATTTTGAAACTCAAAGATAAATTTTAATCACAAATCAAATGTGAAAACTGAAAGGCGGGGACACTGTGTCCAAATTTGTCACTACAATATGACCCAAGAGGTTTCTAGCTAGCTCAAGTTTTAGCAAAGCATACCAAAACTGTGGAAACACTAATCTTCATAGCTATTATTAGTAACCTTTTCTGGTCAAATGTTTCCCCGCTGGAAAACTTTCACAAGCCCCTCTCTCAACACTCGTATACAGGCGCCACAAGTTACCTTCCTACAGGTGTTTCAACACTTTTTCAAATGGCATGCTAGTACTATCTCAAATTTTATTTTCACATTAGCATATTTGTTTTAGCATTGATATCGGTGACAGCATTTACTTGGTTTTTACTTTTTTAATGAGAACTAGCTTTCCTCCTGGCCAAATTGGCCTTTTTTGCATGGACCGGTGGCACGCCCTGATAGTGTAGAATAAAAACACATTATGCACAAGCTCAAACGTAAAACATTGCATATAATGTCACTCATACGCCACTTGTCACTTTTCTAGTTACAATCATGGTGTTAACTAGCATTTCTTTTCATTTACAAATGGAAGCAAGTTGCATGCAGTTCTTTATCAAGGCTGCCAGTATTCATCTTGGTGGCTGAGCAACCTGCATAAGGTGGAGCTCAAAAACATGTTCATAAACTGTTCAGAACTTTACAAGCAAAGATCATCTCAGCAACGTGTTTTCGGCAATATTGTTTCACATAAAACACAGAATAGGCACTACATAGACTTCAGCTGTAATTCGTTTTAAGAAGTACTGGGCTAGACTATTCAGAGGTTTTTGCAGTTTCAGTGTGTCCATCCCTATTTACCTCAACTGCATCAAAACAAGTAGGTTTAAGATCTAGGATCCAGGTCACTAAAAAGGCATTTCAAAAGCTTGGTGGCCTATACGAATGATCAGACAAGTACAATGCACAACACAAAACACAAATTGTGAGAAAACCTTGAAGTAATCAAGAGGAAAAACACAGAGTCAGAAATCCCAGTGCAAGCTTAGTGGTGGTTTCTTGGTGTGTGAACTCTGTGTGAACTTCTTGAACTCAAGCAATGTGAAATGCTAATAAAATGCACTGAACAAAGCAAAAAAAAGGATAGAGGTGACCCACAGCTGCACAGCTACAATTAAACCTCGTTATAATGTGACGACTGGCTATAACGAAATAACGGCTACGAGAAAATTGTAATTCTAATTTAAAGCCCCAATAAAAACCAATGTATTTAAAACCTCATTTTAACGAGGTAAAATTTGCCAGTTGTGGGACATAATGAACAAATTTTGTTAAAAAATAAAATTTTGAGACAATATCACGGCAGTGCGCAATGCGGATTTGAGACGGTGTGCAAGCCGACAACTGTATTTTTAGCAGTTAGAATCTCCCGCCATGCACCCGGCTGCAACGCATGTTGCGCCATGCATAAGCTGCACCCGCAAACCCATTGTTACCTTCCTTTCGCTGCGCACGGCTTGCAGCCAATGCTTGCGGCACGCACGCCCATGGTGCGCTCACCTGCAACTCTTGTCACTCGTCGACACGCTTCAGCCTTATCTTTTATCGTGCTGCACGGGATTCAAGCAGCATGAGTGCGCCAGGCGGGAAGCGATAGACATTACACATGAAGGCAGCAATGATCAAATCCACCACATCGGGCACGAAGCTGAGCGAGCCATCGTTTGCATCAGAAAGATGCATCAGCAGCGTCCAATTACGAACTTCTTTGCAGCTAAGCCTGTTTAACATGCGAGTCGCGTATCTTGAACTGCAATAAAGTAAACGTGTCAGTGTTCCTTTATATCTCCGGAATGAGGTCGCGGGTTCGATTCCCGGCCGCGGTGGCCGCTTTTCTGATGGAGGCGAAAAGCAAAAACGCCCGTGTGTATGAGATTTCGGCGCACGTTAAAGATCCCCAGGTGGTCAAAATTAATCCGGAGCCCTCCACTACGGCGCGCCTCATCACCTGCGTTGCGTCGGCGCGTTAACCCCACAATCAATCAATCAATATCTCCGGAATGCGGTTACTTTGTTGTGTACCGCCATGCGGTGTGATGCAATTTCACCCGCTATTTGTTTTGGGCAAGTACAGTGTCCAATATTTGCATAAATGCCCGCTACAGCTATAACGAGCAAATCGTGGCGCCTCTTCAATTCCATTATAATGAGGTTTAACTCTATAACAGAGCAAAATTATATGTAAACATAGAGCCAGTTCTTGTACCGAGACTAGGTTCGTATGCCGTGAAGTACTCAGTACCCCTTGCCCCAAAGGCACCAACGATGTTCCGGACTGAGATGTAAAGGGGAACAGCCATACATGCTTCAAGACAAAGAAGTAAACCCAGGCGAGGCTCCTAGCAGGGTCCTATAAGCCAGCCTCACATCTATCGATGGGATGAAGTCGGTTTATTTTTGTGGCCACCTGTCACATTATGCCGAATAAATACGCGCTGTGGAACAGCAACGAGGAAAATGGGTGCAGGCGCTCAGGGGCCGCTGTCGTTCATTCGATACACCTGCTTCCGCGCTTGCCGGCCGTCCACGGTGAAGGCCAGTTCCACGTCCAACATGCTGCACCACAAACAACGACAGCAATTGTCAGCACTGCAGCCTGGCTCAGATAAAAACAATGTGGCGAGTTCAACTGCAAGCTATAGCAACACTACCCCCGAGAAGTGCAGTGAAACCCTCCTGATACGTTCCCAGTTACTGTGTTTTCGCATGAAACCTTGGTCATACCTTAACTTCCATTGAACGACACGTTGCCTAGGGCTATGTTTTTAATCGGCAGTTCCCTGAAAACGTCATCAGTACTTGCAGTCTTGAGCAATTGAATGACCATTCCAATGTGCTCACAAAGGAATACTTAACAAACCTTTAACGCTCTCTGCTGAAGGTGCACTTGGCTCTCTGTGTAAAGTGCTCCCAAAGAACGGTTCGTAACCAACACAGCCAGAAAAATAGGTGCAGTATTTCTTGGCTGATCCCCTGCGCTTCTGCTACGATGTGTAGATAGTCATAGTCTTTACAGCGTTTTTACATTTTGCTTTGCAATAGCTCATTCAGTTCTGTTAAACAGACTGCCATTTGAAATAAACAGTTACAACGACCCAACACCAGTATAAGAAAGAGCAAGTATTTTAATGCACATGTGAGCAAATATTTTAATTGTGGACATGTTGTTTGCAAAGTGCAGTACGCCTACCACTCGAGTAGATGAGGCAATTAGAAGAAGCGCTACTGGGTGTGCACACCCAACAAATTTAGATATACTACACAAACTCGTTACAGGGTGCAACGAGTGCGAGGCTCACGTTGCCCAGGTTAATTCACCTCCCACTTACCGATGGTGGTCGGCACTCGGGTTGATGGTGACCGTGCCCCGGATCTCGGAGTCCTGCTTCACATCCACAGGGTTGATGTAGAGGACAGTCTGCTGCCAGTGGGTCTCCCTGGGTGAAAGTGTTCCGCCACAAAGTGAGCTTTCACAACGAGCACATAAGACTTAGTAGGACAGCGCAGCCACAGGCAAAATAAATCAGTCTTTTAGCACTTCAACCCACATCTCAAAGGAAAAAAAAAAGAAAGAAGAAAAGAACTCATGCTACTGTCCATGTAATGGAAGGAAGCTTCAACCCTTCTGCTACTGCAGAAATGCACTGTTTTTCAGGGATCTAAGAAAAGAGCCCTTTTTTGAGAAGCACACAAAAATGTGGATGTTTGAATCCCCTCCAAAAATTTTAGGAATTCACTAAATAATTTTTTCTTGCACAGCATTAAAAAATTTCACAGGTAGTTATAGTATCTTGAAAACAGATGATAATAAGAGAAATACAAAATATATATCTTGTAGGTAACATTTTAATAATTCATAAATAATATATGATCTGCATAGAAGGTTTTCCGGAACCACAGACACAAAAAAATGTAACAGTTACTATGCCAGTGATGAATAATGAAAGAGTTTTGTGATTTCAGGTGATGGATTTCTGGCACACACCTTTTTTTTTTTTTTTTCCATTCAGGCCTAGTGTCCACAAGAATGGTGTGTCACATGGTGTGCCACCCATTTTACAGATCCTGTCACTCTATTATTACATTTTTGGCTGTTGAAGCTGGTTTTGTAGCCGCAAGGTCCTAATGTGACACGAAGACGGCCACAATGGCTCAGCGACTTACGAGTCATACGGTGATGTGGACAGAATGACGTCCCGAGGAAATTCCACCGAGAACCAGATGACGAAGGCGTGAACTCGGCCATGGCCATAGCAGCAGCACATGAAGTTCTCCTGGAAGCAAGAGGCAACAAAACAGTCAGTCTGCTGAGAAATCTGCCTTGAACATGTGCCCTCCTAGTGGTGGCCACACAGCCACTTGCGGTAGCGTTAGCACCTCAACAAAATCTTTCTGTGTATGCGTTGTGTGTGGCCCCTTGTCAAGCAACAAATTGGCTTTAGGCACAAGACTCTCGAACTGTGATCCACTGCTGCCCCATGCTTCCTGTGTGCACTGAACCACATGGCTCCCTACCAGGGTACCCCGTCACGAGCAACTCAAAGCTATTTCTTTTAATTGAGGCTTTCTAGGCTTCCTGGGTTTGTAACAGTGTTAATACAAGTTTTACTTCACCTCTGTTGGTGTTTTTCCTACAGACGTCCCCAATACTGTCTTATTTAAATAAGACTATTCATTCATTCAAGGGCGTCCCCAATACTGTCTTATTTAAATAAGACAGTATTGGGGACGTCCTTGATGGAAAAACGCCAACAGAGGTGAAGTAAAACTTGCATTAACACTGTTACAAACCCAGGAAGCCCATAAAGCCTCACGGTGAAAATGCGATGCATGCATGCATGCCATAGTCTCCTTTGCCGAAACCCCAGCAACGAGAGCATGCTTTTCACCTACTAGTCAGCCTAGAAGTGATACTACCAGTTCCTGCTTTGCCATTAAAATACTCTCACCAATCGCTGCCACAGAGCCTACAAGTGGCAAGAAAAGTTTGATCAGCACGCACGTTGCACCAGGGCATGCTGAAGGAGGTGGGGTGGGTGGGGGGCAGTCCACTTTTCTAGAGGCAGGGGTGAGACAGCCCAAAGAGATTTGGGAGCAGTTTTCGGAGCAGCAAAATTTCGATTTTGGAGCAGAAGAATCTTGATTTGGAGCAAGTAGGGACATTTAATACATCGTCTTGTGAGCTTAAAAAATCATAATTTCAGCAATTTGAAGGGTCAAGTACACATTCCAATCAGTTTTGAATACCCAGAACACTGGAACAGCCTTAAGCGAAATATGTTTTTAAGAGTATCACAAAGTTCTAATTGCATACCTTTTTCCTAACTAGTGATATTGTGTTGCGGATGTACGCAACACTGACAACAAAACTGCCGTTAACATTATCAAATTTAAGGGCTCTGCAATTGTGGCGAGTTTTCTTGCCGTTTTAATGCTAAAATTATTATTTTTATAATCCCAGGCTGCGTTGTATGAACGAGTGTAGTCACGGCAACAGTTGAGCAACTTCGAGATAACGGTCGCATAGTCCAGCCTACCCGTTGCAGTCCGTGGGGCGCACGTCCACCCAATGATCATTTGAGTAGCGTTACTGTTTAGCCACCTAGATTTGGGCATTAAATTTCACTTCGCATACATCAAGTGTTATTAGTCGCGTGCTATGGCAACCATGCAGTCCTGCTGGTCAGGTTGCGGCGCCGCAGCACAGCCCGCAACTTTCGTCCCGACCGTTCCCTCCCGGGCCGAGGCTCGCGATCGCGCTTCGAAGCGCAGCAACACCTCAGCATTTTATAACACCACAACGAGCCAAAGAGTTCAATTCACAAACCCGATTATAGACGCACGCACCGCATTTCGCACTCAAGGACAAACCACGCCGAAGTCGTAGGCCCCACATTTCAAAACTTTTTTTACGAGCCGCGCAACTTTTCTAATCTCGCACCAATCTCAAACCATATCCCCGTTAACGTCACTGTTCAGAGCCACAATTGATAGAATGAACAGACTGGAACCCAGCTGATAGCGTAAAATAAACCAGGGTAAATATCGGCGATGCGCAGTGAGCGCGTGAAGTAGGCAGTAGCAGGCAGATCAGGCGGCGGCCATGTTTGTAGCCACAGCGATGCCTAATCGGGAAGGCTGTTTCAGCGAACCCGGACAGAAAGCAAATCGTGTTTTAGAAGCTATCGTTTACTTCATTTCAGTCTTTTTATGTTTGCCATTTCTGTTGACCGACAATAAAAGCGGTCACCGGGATGCGGGAGGCTTTCGTCCCCGCCGGAACTGACATGAGCATCAATTACGAGTGTTTGCCGCGCGGTATATGAAAGGCGTTTTAAAGATAGGAAGGAAAGAGAAAGAGAGGCGTTTTAAAAATTTGAGTAGAGCAAAAGTAGGAAGGAAAGAGAAAGAGAAGAAAATAGGGAGAGAGGGGCTGCCAAGAGCACAGAAGGTCACGAAACCGACAGGTGTTCAAATCTACAGGTATGCATGCAGTCCAGTGGCGAGCATCAAAATCCGTGCCTTTCAGGCTCTTCTGGAGCAGTTTGGCGCAATTTTCGCAATTTTCATGCTTTTGGAGCAGCTTGGCGCAGGAAAATGGAATTGTATCAAAAAGGCGCAATATGCGCAGCTGTCTCACCCCTGTAGAGGGCATCATATTGGAAAAAAAAGAAGGGTCCCCGCAACACAGGTACTTTTTCCCCGCAAAGGTCTACCTTTTCCCTGTGTTCACTTTTAGAGCGGAAGCAAACGTCCCTCACCTGAATGCAGTGCAGGTCCTCAGACTTGACAGTGTAGAGGTCCAGCTCCAAGAAGCAGGTACCCCTTGAGATCACATTCTCCGCGTCCACCGTCTTCACGGTTATGTGCTCTGCAAGTGAAGGCAACCTCTGGCAGGGTGCACAAGGAAGGCGAGAAGACGGGAGGCGGCAGAATGCTTACTGTACATCTCGGCCTTCGCAAACTCCGTCACACAAGACATGTCCACATGGAAGTTCTCCTTCACCATTCTCCAAAAAGCTTGTACCCTTCTGCTACTGCAGAAATGCACTGTTTTTCAGGGATCTAAGAAAAGAGCTGTTTTTTTGAGAAGCACACAAAAATGTAGATGTTTGAATCCCCTCCAACAATTTTAGGAATTCAACAAATAATTTTTTTTTGCACAGCCTTAAAAAATTTCACAGGTAGTTATATCTTGAAAACAGATGATAATAAGAGAAATACAAAATATGTATCTTGTAGGTAACATTTTAATACTAATTTGTAAATAATATATGATCTGCATAAAAGTTTTTCTGGAACCACAGACACAAAAAAATGTAACATTTACTATGCCAGTGATGAATAATGAAAGAGTTTTGTGATTTCAGGTGATGGATTTCTGGCACACCACTTTTTCTTTTTCTTTTTTTTTTTTTTAATTCAGGCCTAGTGTCTACAAGAATGGCGTGTCACATGGTGTGTCACCCATTTTACAGATCCTGTCACTCTATTATTACATTCTTGGCTGTTGAAGCTGGTTTTGTTGCCGCAAGGTCCTAATGTGACACGAAGACGGCCACAATGGCTCAGTGACTTACGAGTCATACGGTGATGTGGACAGAATGACGTCCCGAGGAAATTCCACCGAGAACCAGATGACGAAGGCGTGAACTCGGCCATGGCCATAGCAGCAGCACATGAAGTTCTCCTGGAAGCAAGGGGAGACAAAACAGTCAGTCTGCTGAGAAATCTGCCTCGAACATGTGCCCTCCTAGTGGTGGCAGACGCAGCCACTTGCGGTAGCGTTAGCACCTCAACAAAACCTTTCCATGCATGCGTTGTGTGTGGCCCCTTGTCAAGCAGCAAACTGGCTTTAGGCACAAGACTCTCTAACTGTGATCCACTGCTGCCCCGTGCTTCCTGTGTGCTCAGAACATGGCTCCCTACCGGGTCCCTCGTCACAATCAACTCAAAGCTATTTTTTTAAAAGGGGCTTTCATTTCCTGGGTTTGACAGGTTAATACGTTCACTTCCCCCTTTTTCATTTTTCCTTCAAGACTCCCCAATACGTTTTATTTAAAACTCCTTCTTCACGGACTCCCCAATACGTCTTATTTGCTACGTTTCTCCCTTTGTCCACACTCGCACTACTCGCACTCAACTTCGCCACTCACTTTCACTACTCGGCAACTCAAACTGCGTGCAAGCTCCATGCGCCTTGCGCCCCACCAACTACTGACTTGGTCCAACCCTCGTCGTCACCACTTGCATCACAACGTCGTCTCACCACCGCTTGCGGAGGTTCCCAAAACTCGCGTGAGCCCGCACTTACCATCGCTGAGTGCGATGCTTCCCAACACGAGTGATCACTCACCACTCGAAAGTGTGACCGCCCTCGCGACTCGCGAGCGGCAGGTGCGCTCGCGCAGTTGGGTGCTTACCGCTGTGAGCGCCGCACCCGAGCTATTCTTCGCAGGAGCCGCCCAGTGGTGTACACCACAGCGAGCGGCCTCCTGCGAAGATAGCCAACACGATTTTAGAACTCAAGGGTCCGTGCGCTCACAACGGAAGGACCGAAACATGGGCCGGATTAAACCGCCGCTGGCGAGGTGGCGAGCGGGATTTAAACTTGCGGTATGATCCTCGCACTCGTGCGTGGTGAGAGCATCTCATCGAGGGTGCAGAGCACTCGATTCACGAGTGTGAGTCTCATTGCAGTGTAACTCGCATCTCGTAGTGTTGTAAACGGGTGCTCGCCGCGAGTGGAACTTCCACTCGCGAGGGGCGAGCGGAGACTGCCGCATGATGGAACTCGCATCGCGAGTGGTGATTGCTACGCACAGTAGCACTCGCACTTCAGCGTTGTGCGATGGGGCTCCGCGGTGTGGCACTCGCACTAAGAGCACTCCCACTCACCAGTCCCCAACGAGGGCGAGGCTCACCAACACTCCTCATGAGTGGTGAGTGGGGGTGGAGTCACTCATGAGTGAGTTGCCGACCTATGGGGATCCACTCTCCCCCTGGTTCCTGTGTGCATGAACAACATGGCTCCCTACCAGGGTCCCCGTCACAATGAGCAACTCAAAGCTATTTTTTTTAATTGAGGCTTTCTAGGCTTCCTGGGTTTGTAACAGTGTTAATACAAGTTTTACTTCACCTCTGTTGGCTTTTTCCTTCAAGGACGTCCCCAATACTGTCTTATTTAAATAAGACAGTATTGGGGACGTCCTTGAAGGAAAAACGCCCGTTTTGCTTGCACTGCGTAGACTGGCTCAAATTAGCACACTTTTCATCGTTTATCCGGTTGACAAATCGGTAATTATTTTACAAAGCGCGAAAGAAGAAAAACTACCATGCGCGGTTTGCGCGGCCGCACCAACTAAGGCTGTGACGTTGGGAGGAGGGGCGCCGTGATTGGACGATGCCCAAGGTTAGCAATCAAACAAGTTTCGGTTTCGGTTTTGTAAACACAACCTGGCGTTGTTGGATGGTCATTCTCAATATCTCAGTAATCATCGTACCGCGCTTCTGCCATGTTGTCGGCTGTAAAATGCACAAGATAGCCTCCCAGGACAGCTTGTAGTCGTATCATTCACTAGCCGAGACCTACGCAGTGCATGAACGCCCTCCGTACCCGCAGACGCCCAAATGTCGTGCGCTTTTCCTCCATATTTGGAGCTTGCCTCCCTCATGCCTGTATCGTAAAAAGCGTGTTCGCACCAGGCCAAGGGTCTGTTCATTCTGGCATGTGCCCACTGCCTGCAAGCAGTCGGTGCTTATGGCACACGACCAACGAGAACTCGCTAGCGCGCCAGTGCCAACCTGCGCCGTTTTTGAACTAGTTCGTGTAGCCAGAACGTGCGGCCAAAAAAACGTACTCAATATGAAACCCCGCGGAAAACAAAAGGTGTACTTACAAAAAGACAAAAATAACCGCTGCGGGGGGATTTGAACTTCGGACTTGCAACACTTGCGGTGACAACAGCGCTCAGCAACTGGCCACGAGCGAGGATGCAAGGCATGAATAAGGGTCCGCCCGAGTTTCCAGCAGCCACGTCTGCATCATCGTGAGCGGAAAAGCGGTTCGCAGATCTTGTCGTGTGCTGACCTGCTGTTGCCCAGCGCAAAAAGTGCTTCCCGCGCCCTAGTTTACGCTGTACGTAAAAATCGTATTGATTTTTTGTACCAATTGACTGCACTCTCGCGAGTCGCCTTCAAGAGGCTTATTTTCCTACTGGCATACCAGTCAGCGAAGCGTCGCAGGGCGCTGTGCAGCGCTTGTGAAGCGACCTGACTGGAGCTAGATCAGTACACAATACAAGTAAAAAGGCACATTCTTCCATTCACAAACGTGTCCTGGCTTCGTTCACTCGAACAGTGCGACCAAGCATTTTTTTAACCCACCTGGAGCGCACCCCCGGCGGCCGCGGATGAAACGTGGGCCGGCTGTTGGCCGGATCATGAGTTCGCCAGCATGCCATGTGCATCCCTCTGCCGTCCAGAAACGCCACAGAAAATGGCGCCGTAAGAGGCGTACAGCATTCAAAGCTTATTTCTTTAATTGAGGCTTAAGGCCCTAGAGTTGTCGGAAACAATGGCTTGGATTTCCCTCAATTTGCGTATTTCCCGCATGTTCTCCAATATGTCCTTTTAAATAAGACAGTATTGGGGACGTCCTTGAAGGAAAAACGCCAACAGAGGTGAAGTAGAACTTGTATTAACCCTGTTACAAACCCAGGAAGCCCAGAAAGCCTCGCGGGAAAGTGCAATGCATGCATGCCATATTTTCCTCTGCCAAAACACCAGTAACCAGAGCATACTTTTTTCCTACTAGTCAGTTTAGAAGTGGTACTACCAGTTCCTGCGTTGCCATTAAAGGATCCTCACCAATTGCTGCCACAGAGCCTACTAGCAGAAAGACAAGTTTGATCAGCACACTCTTTACCCCAGGCCATGCTGGAGGAGGAGGAGGATGGGGGGGGGGGGGGGGTCCACTTTTCCAGAGGGCATCATATTGGAAAGGGAAGGGGGGCCCACAATGCAGGTACTTTTCTCCGCAAAGGTCACCTTTTCCCTGTGTTCACTTAAACAGCGGAAGCAAACGTCCCTCACCTGAATGCAGTGCAGGTCCTCAGACTTGACAGTGTAGAGGTCCAGCTCCAAGAAGCAGGTACCCCTTGAGATCACATTCTCCGCGTCCACCGTCTTCACGGTTATGTGCTCTGCAAGTGAAAGCAACCTTCGGCAGGGTGCACGAGGAAGGCGAGAAGACGGGAGGCGGCAGAATGCTTACTGTACATCTCGGCCTTCGCAAACTCCGTCACACAAGACATGTCCACATGGAAGTTCTCCTTCACCATTCTCCAAAAATCAATCCTAAAGGGGGGAGAGGGGGCGGGGAAGCAAGGGAGGCCACAGTAAGCACACTCAGCAGCAGTAACAGCAAGCCGAGTTGCTGTGGTGTCGGCTTTCAGCTGCCCGAACAACTACGCACATTCCTTGGTGACAACCAATTGAGGGCCACCGACAGCGTCAAGTCTCCCGATCTGTGTCGAGATGTTGTCCTGCGTGCTGTGGTGGCCGCAGAAACCATGTGACACAACCGCTCATATATATTTCCTGCTTTTCTTAATAAACATCAGTTACAAGCTCATTCCCTGTCCT
This sequence comes from Haemaphysalis longicornis, assembly GCA_013339765.2. Classification (NCBI taxonomy): domain Eukaryota; kingdom Metazoa; phylum Arthropoda; class Arachnida; order Ixodida; family Ixodidae; genus Haemaphysalis; species Haemaphysalis longicornis. Next base: position 29,878,632 of record CM023456.1, read on the forward strand.
GCGCATCTGTCTTCTTGTTCCAAATCTAGCAAGGCACTGTTTCAACACGATAAATACAAATCAATCCGCCCAACTAACCATCGTTGCTTTTTTCTAGATCACCAACCCATACTAGAGTCTCTTCACCTTTCTCCTTGCACCCCTGTTCCACAGACGGTGTTATACTCAGGTACAACTTAGGAACAACAATGGAAATTGCCACTGTGTCTCATCACCGCAGCCGGATGTTACTCCGCGCGGCGCAACTAGTGTGTTACTAAGAATACTTTGAACATGGCACAAGCCGTTTTTGTGATTGCATAGACTCATACCCGTGTCACACGGCAAAACTAATGTCATTCAAAGTGAATGACATTAGCAGTAAAAGACATTTGGTTTGGTCGTGCGGGTCTACACGGCAAAATAAATGTCATTTGATAGTGATAGCGGTGACGATTAGCGAGCTCGCAAAGCCGCAAAATTATATTTCGAGTGCGTCTATGAATGTTTTCATCCAAAATATTTCTTTTTAAACATAAGGATTATTTTTTAGAAGAAAAATAAGAGAATTATCGGTTTAGGTGACATCAGTTGACATCACAAGCCGAGACAAAACCGCAAAAAATCACATTAGGGTAGCACATGCATGGGGTATGAGATTTTCTTTTTTTTTTTTTTAGTACTCGTTTGTCTTTATTTCGTGAAGAAGAAAATAAGTTTACTAACAGTTTTTAGAAACAGCATTCTTTGGATTGGTACTGAACTTTCTTCTCTAATGACGTGCCACTGCTGTTGAGGCTACTCATTTGGCTGCTGAAAGAGCTCTCGAACCTCAGTTAGCCGCTACATGTCATTCGCCTCAAATGCCATTCGGTATTCTTGTGTAGCGCCGAATTAACGACATTTGCTCCAAATGTCATTAGATTTGCCGTGTGACAGGGGTATTAATATTCTTATAAACTACTGCAGCGACGACAAACAAACTACGTGAGAAAGGCCAGACGATATCACGCATTCATAGCAATCGCCTTTCAAAACACGCACACCCGTTGACATCAGGGTCCATCGCAGGCGGAGTGATACCGTACATGAGCTATTGTCGTTCTTAAAACTTGTTCTTGGGTATAGGAGCAATTACTTCATGCCCAAAAATGCACTCTTCGCACTTGGGTGCAGTGCTCTTCTTGCACCGAGCCTTGGCTCACCTCACGAGGACACCGTTAAAAGGCTTAGCTGGCCTTCACCAATGTACTCACTGGTAATAAAAATGAAAGCACCAGCCAACCCATTGCTGTCAAGAACAGTACTCTCCTCGAGAAACTTTTGCCTGAATTGCTCAACATGCAGTCTTGAGATCCTCGCAGCAATAGGAGACGACAGCAGCGCAGTAAAGATCACTTGCCTTTCAAAGCCTTCGTCAGGATCAGTCAGGGAGCAAATGAACATTCGAGCTTTTTCAGGAAGCAGGACACCGCCCTGCATCAGAAGAATTTCACCCCAACAGGTGACAACTTGATGATGACGATTAGTGGCTCTCCCTTTGAATTGGACGCCAGTTGTCAGCCACCGACTTGCCCGTTTTATTCCACTTACTTGTCCTACTCATAGCTAACCTAATAGATCTCCCCCCCCCCACCCCTTCAGATCCCCTCCGCCCGTTTTAAACTCCCATAGCTCCCTCCATCCTTTTCCTTGCCCCCGCTGTCCTAAATTCTCATCTGTATGATTACTCCCCGTGCGTACCCATCGCTTCCCTGCTTTTTCTCCACCACCTATCCAGCCGCCTCTTCGTCACCTCTATGGCGCTGAAGTTGAGACTCCTCCTCACCCCAAATCCCGAAGCCTTTGCCAACATCTTTCCCCCTCCCCTCGTGGCGGTCGTATCGTATCTCTGTGCAGTCTACGACAATATGCTCTACGGTTTCCCGATCCCTGCCGCAGCATACACAAGTTTCGCCTTGTTACCTGTAGTTAGCCGTGTATTCTCGTGTTTTCAAACACCCCGCCGTGCTTCAAAGAGCAATGCACTGCCTCTTGTATTGCCACAGAAACCTTCCTTCTTGATTTCTAGTCTCCAGGTTTTTTTTCGCTTCCATTCTTTGTGCCCACTTTGGTGTCTCTGCTGCCTTGACCTGCTTTTTAACTGTCGTGTATGCCCCACTTTCCTCTACCAACTGTCCGCAGCGCTTGGTCAGCTGTCTGGTCCTCCGTCTCACTCACCTTACCCAGGGAGAGCCTCTATACTGTATGGAGCCTTATTAATTCTTGGCTAATCTTGCACATGGGAATGGGCTGTTAGCTGGTGCAGAGCAGTTCTATTTTTTCGCACCTGCTGATCAAAATTTGTTCTCACACCAAATGGTCTGCTAACTCTGTCTACCAACCGTATGGCCTAAGCCAATCCCTTGGCCAGTTTATTTGCATGGATATGTGTCATAACCAAGCATAAACCTAAAGGCATTTTTTTTTTTTTCTTTTTGTCACACATCAGAAGCACCTCTAGGTTGATATAGCAACAGCCACTATTTTTACTGTTTCAGCTTCAGGATCAGGCAAATTATGCAAGCAATCATCAATGAATATAGTGCCTCTTGGACACCACAAAGTTCATGTATAAAACACCGAAATTTCATTTTTATCCGCAAAAATTTGGTTATTTTTATTGCTTCAGAATGCGCAATGCTTCCGTGCCAATCTCCAAGTGCCGACAACCATGTCTTATTTCTCAAATCTCTGCAAAATGCAGCTACGCAAGCGTTCACACACAAAACGTCATAGGGCAAAAAGTTACCCAATCTTTCTCTAATCATGCACGAATGCATGGCCATCACTTCTCGTTGAGCTGTGAAAGCATCTAGGTGGGCTGAAAATGCTGCCAATGGGAATTAATGAACAGGCCATGAGTTTCCGATAACTGCTGTCACCTTCACTTATCAATCCCCCACAGTGTGAATTTCAGAAGTGTCAGGTTGGTAGTATGTTGATGTCACAGCCAAATGGGAATGGTGAATCAGTTGCAAGCTTCTTATGGCACCTGCCGTTGACACTGGTTTTTCCCCTCGAGTGGGTCTGCGAGAATTGGGGGTGGATACGCTTTATGGTTACACTTAGTTGAAGCAGTGAAGGGTCCAGAGGTGGCACACATTACCTGGCAATCAGATCAGCCACAGTGTGCATAAACTGGTTGTAAAGAGTAATTTGGACAAGTAGCAGGTAAAACATGACCAGCCAGGAACCATGACGTTGACAGAAGCTGCATGATTTTCAAACAAAATGTGTGCTCTGTCATGCAATTGCGATGTGCCCTTTTCTTCCAGTTGTTTACATTAAAGTGAGACCACAGTATGCATGCGACAGAGCTCAATGACAGTCACAATTGCTTCAAGATTTGCAGGACCACCTTGGAACATTAGCGACTTTTTGGAGACGGTCAGAAGAGAGATGCAGATACTTCATGGACTGTGATTGGACAGCCACAGCAGTTGCAAGTATGAGACACAAATGCTGACCATGCAACTTGCCAGTCCTTCAAGTTTTTTTTTTTTTTGTTACAGCCACACGGAACAATGTGCAAGATGACTGTGTGGGAATGGAGGAGTATACGCACAAGTTTTTTTGCATTCAAAACTTTTCTTAATTCATTGCTTTCTCTCATTTGCGAAGCTTTCCCCTTTTTATATTTTTTGGGTCTCCGCAGGCCCTGTTCATTTACTTCCAATTAGAATGCCTCAATAGCTTGCTGGTGCAGGCTTTGCACAACTTCCATTTAGGTTTGTTAGAAGGCAGGACCGATTGCCACTGCCTGGTCAAACAACTCTCCATTTGTGAAGAGAGTCTAACAATGAGGGTGATAAATATTCTTATAACTACCAAAGAGTTGCCGAAGAGCAAATCACGAGTCACTTTTTCAACACATGTGCCTTACGGGGAGTTTCATCCCTCCACAATAAACTCCATCCAATCAAAGCGTTCATCATGCAGCTACAAGACAGCCATGACCCCATCATAGCTGAAGGCCACCACGTCAAGATACGCCACTTCAGTTTGCCATACTCTGGGGACTCGTTAGTGTAGATTCGCGATGGTCTGTCACAGTTTCGGGTCTATTGTAACGTCTGTATCATCCCGTTGTAGGAATTCTTTTGTAATCTCATTCGGCCCCTGACGCCACTTTCCAGTTTTCGTCCAGTCAGCTCCTCAGTGGTTTAGCCCTAACCAGTGCCACCGCAGACAGGTTGGGCAGTGCCAAAGGCATCCCAGTGGTAAAAACACACACCTTGTTGAGCCACTTGTCCCTCGCAAATATGACTGACTGCAGCATGGACTCGTAGAGGAGCATGTAACCCTGCAAGAGAACACTGGCTGCTCAGGCAACTCGGCAGCTAACAGTGGGTGAACCACAGCACAGCAGGCACGAAACGATTAAGCATCATGGAAAGTGCCCAAATACTCTGGCTGCATGCTTGAAATAAGTCAAAAATTGAAACATGAAATCAGCTCATGCATTGAGGTCTCCAAATGAGCTTTCCCATCAATGAGCTCCGATGCTCATTGGCACAAGTCCAGAGCATTAGTGCATGCCTTAACCCGCCTTGAGACGGCCTTCTTCGGGAGAGGCCACCAGACTATTTTGTACAGAGGAGTCTCACCGAACAAGGCCTCAGAAGATTGGTAAAACACGTTCAGCGCTCTGAGCACCTTATACTCAGGGACCTACTCACAACCAAGCAAATGAAAGAGAACTTGATCCCTTGAGCAGCAAGAGAACCACTGCCCAGCCGAAAAAAAAAAAGAAACATTGGAAGTCCAATTGGAAGTGCAGTGTTCAAAATTATTTTGGACGGAAACAATTGGACTTCCAACGGTCTTTCACAGCTGGGTGGGCATGCATGCAGTGTTGATGTTGGGTCTAATTACCATCCACTCACTGACGATGACGTCCACTTTTTCTGGCAATGTTGCATCCTAAAGAAAACATGAAGAAACAAAGGCAGGTGAGTTAATTACAGCTCAGGTAAAAAATTTGGCACAGCCCACACAAAGCCGCGAACACGATCGACTAGCTCATACCTCCATTTTGCTCTGAATAACGACCACCTGGTCATTCACTTTGTTAGTCGACACAACCTTGCTCGCCACCTCGGCTACATCGCTCGCCTCCACGGCATAAACTGAAATCGAAGGGGGCGCCGTTATGAACGCACCGACATGGCGCAGGCTTTTATTAGGGAGAAAAGAAATAAAACGCTTACCTTTTCTGGCACCCGCCTGGGCGCAAAACATGCTTAGAATGCCTGCAATAACACGTAGACACAATGAGGAGATGAACGTGCCGACAGCAGACTAGCTTGTTTTCATTACCAGTGCCAGCTCCAAGGTCCAGGACGGACTTTTGATAGATGCTATTGTAGTTGTTCAGTATCGCTTTCCTGTAGGTAAAGGTCCTCGCAAAATCGCCGATCATTTCTCTGTGAATGTCTAGTCCCGCGTAGCACCTTGAGTGAGAAAAGCAAAACAAAAGCAAAACAAAGTTACACAAAAGCCCGCGCGGCATCGCACTTGGCAACTCACTTGAAATACTCATTGTCATGCTTCGTCCGCAGCTTGAGGGACTCTTCGCTGAAAATTACAATCAAGAAACACGTCAAAGCCAATAACTACACAACCAAGCCGCGTCATCTGGATTAAATAGAGAGCACCTTTTATCTTCAGAGTCGACGCGCTTTCGCTTCAGGTCTGGCTGGGAAGGCAGCTGCGCCGGCGACGGAGTTATGCTGACTGCATCCATCTTCTTCGAGGGACCTTCGAATGACACCCGTGATTGAAACGCCGAGATTAGTTAGCTTACGTCAGAGACAGGTCACTGCATGATTAGGGATTTACAATTAAACGCGATCACAGGCGCAAACGTCGTACAGCCTTTTTGCGGAGGAGATCGGCCACGCGATGAATGACCACAACAATCACATCGCGCAGTTGTCGAAGCTTGGCTGATAAACAATGTGTGGACCTCACCTGCAGAAAAATATAAAAGTGTAATAAAAATGATCATAATAATAATTTTAAAAAATAATAATAACCCCTCACAGATATTTTTATTCTTGGCTGTAGTGGCTAGGCATGGCTATTTTCGACTTTTCGTGGACGCCGCCATTTTTCCAAAAGCGTGTTGTCTGCGTCGTCTGCGTCGGCACGTCGTTGCGCTGCGTCTTGTCAACACGAATCAAACGTCAACACCTGGAACGTATTATTTCGTAAGAGTGAAGTAAACGGCAAAAGCTAGAACGTCGTAACAGATACTGTTTGTGCAACGCTTCGTGATCATGGTAAGCGATGATCCCATTTCCCCCAACTGACAGAAATACCTTCATGTTACTAATACTTGCCTTTTCGTCTTTCTAATGCCGTTATAGGCCAGAAACGCGGAAAAAGCGATGTAAGTACTATCCCATCCACTGCGCTTGCCTGGATTTGACGACGTTTTCTTTTATTCAAGGACTACGCTGGCTCGGTGGAGGGCCGCGCAGTTAGCTGAGCAAGGCAAAGGAGTGCAGGAGCGGAGACCATTCCTTGCCTCCAACTGCCACAACCTCAGGAAATGTGAGAAGTGGAGGATGCAGGTGATCCGTGAGATCGCGAAGAAGGTTGCCCAGATACAGAATGGTAAGTTTGCTGGAAACGTCCAGTGCATCAAACCGTTTCCTTGTTAAAACATCAGGCTGGCGTCTAGTAGGCGTCGCCAGATCTGCCCCTATCTCGGCAACTTAGTGGTACTTTCGCTTAGTGGTACTCCCGCTGAGATCAGCCTGTCTTGATTCTTATCCAACCGGCCAAAGCGCTACCGCTCACTGAATAGCTTTGAGTTATTAACTGCTGTAATAATTACGTATGATCGGACGTAACTGTACGATGGCGAACGTGTGGGTGAAGTCCCAGCCTAAGCAAGGAATACGTCTGGACAGAACAGCCAACCGAAGTAAGAAGTAATCGTAATTAATAATTAATTCTTGCCGGTAAGCATAGCGGGTGTAGCCTGGTTGGGTAGAATCAAGACGGACTGCCCCCACCATGAGTCGTAAAATGGGCCTTACACTGAGTTGCCGGGGAAAGGGTGGTTAGGCGACATGTACTAGATCCCTGCTGAACATCACTATACATTGCTTTCACTGTGCCTCAGTCGGGCCCATAGGTGGCAGCTGGTTCCAAGACGCCGCCAGTCGAGCCTTCTCACCCTCCGCATGCCATTATGCAGCTCCAACTGATAGCCGCTGTGTGATGTCTTCATTAGCTCCCACACGTGGGAAAAAGGGCCGAACAGCAGATGACAGGTCTCAACATCCGGTCCCCCAAACTTGGGTGCAGGCACGTGATTGGAAAGCAGGTGTAAATCTAGTGATGCCTGCTTTCTTCGAGTACAGTGCAGGAATCAGTTACGCGATAAAGGGATAACCACATGCACCGATGGCAACCAATGCAAAAGACGTAACTTAATGGTTACAGGAAGCAGGTAGTGTAAGCGACTGTGACGAGCGAAAAAATTTTTACACAGGCTGCCAGGCGCAGTGACGGCCGTTGCCAGAAGCAGCCCACAAGCGAGCAACGATGACGAGCGATAACAACAGGAGGGCATTGGCGGCAGTGTATTAATTTTTTTTCGCTCATCACTGTCGCACACACTACCTGTTTGCTGTACCCATTGAGTTATGTTTTTTGCGCCACTTGTCTCTGTCATTGCATGTGGTTACCCCTTTATGCTAGGCAGTAATAAAGGACAAATTGGTGTCCGTGCTGAGCTACAGACATGGAGTGCTAGGACCTAGTGCCCTAGGCATGTTTTCTGCAAGGGCCCTTTGGGGCAGCACGTATATTGGAATGTTTAAAGAATGGGGGCGGGCAAGGCCATTAAATTAGTTGCCTATGAATGGTGCGCGAAGCGTATTAGTACAAGGCCATCTCTGCACCCCTATAACTGAATGCAGTAACATGCACGTCATCAGCCTTTCACACAACAGCATTGCTGGAAATGACTTTTTTATTGTGCTGCCCCAGCAAAGCGAAGTAGTGTGGTGCTTAGTGCTCTTTACTCATGACTTTTTGTTCTGGAAGGTTATGAACTGTGAGATGCTCAAATTCCGAAAGCAGCATTGAGTCGCTGAAAAGGCCCCATAGGCTTTTAACAAGACACAGTTACTGACAGTGCTTGAAGTATCTCGGGGATATGATCCTGAGAGTCACTAAATAGCCTTATTTTGTGACTCTAGTAATTGTAAGTGAGAGAAGGCTGCATACTGATCCTTTTGCAGTCTGCTGGGAGTCATCGTCATGTTGACTGAGTTGTTCGGCCCTTGCTGCCTGACACCCTCCCTTACATTGGCTAAAAATGCCCGACTTGTATTGTGGAACGTTACGTGTGCTTGTCTCATGGTAAAAATTCATTCACATGTTTGTATGTACGGCACAGATAATCATCATGACATGCTTCTCAGAGAACTATTCAGGGATCCTTCACAATCCTTCCTTCTATTCTCACTGCCCAGATGGAAGCAAAAAAGCAAAAACGCCCATGTGTTGACATTTTAACACACGTTGAAAATTTGCAGGGGGTCAAAATTAACCGGGAGCCCTCCACTGTGGCGTGCCTTATAGTCCAGGTGTGGCTTAATTTGAAAAAATTCTCACGGTTTGCCAATATGAGCATTTGCAACGATGGTGGCATCCTGCTAGTTGGGAGGGGTATGATGACAGGAGTGTGAGCCCACTCCTGGGGAGATATGGTGCAAGTGTGTGGAAGGGAAGCCACTAATTTCTCTCCACGCACTGGGTGCAGGTTAAGGAGGCATGTGAGCGCTTAATACTCACCCTTTCTGTTCTCCCTTCCAGCTGGTCTGGGAGAGTTTCGTATCAGAGATCTCAACGACGAGATCAACAAGCTGCTTCGAGAAAAGGGGCACTGGGAGGACCGAATCAAAGAACTCGGAGGCCCCGACTATGGGGTGAGTAAAGCACGTGGTACTCCATCTGCTGCATTACCGCAGGCTTTTTCCTTGTCTCTTTCCTTTAAACGCTTGAGCCTGGTGGCTTGTGAACTATCCTATTCCCTTCCTTGTAATTCTGCTTATGTGTGCCTACAACCCATGCATTAACCCTTTAAGGGTTTTTGCCATATATGTACGGCAGCGGTTTTCCGTCCTGCAAGGTCTTTGCCGTACAGATACGGTTTCGACCCTCCGTTTGAAATTTCACGCCATTATGACGATGCATGCTCACTGGGAGGTGCTGCTACCTCCTAGGACTTACAAAAAGTGTTGGAAATCTGATTGCGCTACCTTCTTGCGGAGATAAACAGAACCCTCTAGCTTCAGCGCGTCACGAGGTCTGTGTCAGCGCCCTTTTGTGGTTTCAGTTTCGCCGTGTGATCGCAACGGAGGCGCACGAAACAATTTTTATCTTTACCATCACTGCCTTACAGGGGCGGTGGAAGTTGATTTCCATCTGTACTGGTGGTGCTCTTCATTTGCTTATTACCGACGCCCACGAGGTATTCTCGCTCGCCCAACTTTACACATTTTTTACATTCAAAATCTGCAATAAAGTAATTTGACCATCTGGGAAAGGTTTTTTTTTTTTTTTTAATATTCTTTCATCAAAGGGTTACAGTATTTCTTTACTTTCTTTCTTTCAGTCCTTGCTAAGCTTTTCTTATTATTTCCCGCCGCTTTTTTTATCTAAAGTACTGTTCACATTTGTTGCCCCAGTCGGATGTTGTTAAAGTGAGCAACATGACAATCAAAGAGGGGAAAAAAAGTGTGGCTGTTAGCCCCAATTTGTTGGTAATTTTTAGGATGAAGTATTATGAAGATGGGGATGCTCCTTCAAGACTGGGAAATGGAGGTGCCCTTGTCATTGAATGAGGCTATACCTTGCACTGGGCAGCGTTGCATAAACCAAGAGCTTTTTATAAATGCTTAGGTGAACTGTCAAGTAATGTCATTTCAAGATGCAGATTTGAGCTCATCTTACGTGTGGGGGGCATGCATGTGGTGCCAGGCAGAGTCCCAAAAAAGGTTGAACAGCAACGCAAAACAGGTGCCTTTTTTTCTCTCAACTGTAAATTTCTCTTGTTCACTGTCATCACCCAGCCTCTCCTACCGGTGGCACTTGATAGTGGACAAAACATGCATCAGATTGCACACAGTCCTTCTATAGCTGAATTCATTGTGTGGTGAGTCTTCCTTTTTTAGGCTCGAGGTGTCTAAATACCATGCTACACGGGCGTTTCGAAGGCCTTCGAGTCGAATGTCATTTGACTCAAATGACACCTTTGAGCTGCGACACGACGTTTTTCAAAGGCATTTGGTTAAAATGGCATTTGAGTCAGAGGAGCACGACAACTGATCTTTGAGAATCTCAGAGGCCTTTGAAACACGACCGGTCGTACCCTCGGGCTCAGTTTCTGCAAGCTGTAATAACAAAAACAATTATTTATGAGTAAAACTTCGTGTTTGAAGTGCAAGATCTTGCATAATTTTTCACTTGTTCACTTGTTTTCGTTCTCTGTCACTCGCTCTATGATTACGAGCTAACTTGGTACTCTCAACACCGGCGGTGCGAAAAAAGACAAAAAGAAACTGGCTGCCTTGTGCATGTTTTGTGCACGCTTGTAGATAGTTATCAATTTGATCTCTAATAATTGCTTTTTTGGCGCATTTAACTCTAAAATTAAATTTTCGCCAAGAACGAAATACGGCAGCAGTGGCGACACCAAAACATAGTGGGCGAGCGCAGAAACTTTCAACTGCCTTTGAGAATGGTCATGTAGATCGGCGGAACTCCTTCCAGTTCGAATGACATTTGAAATTTCGAAGGTCATTTGATTGAAATGTCCTTCCAAACGCTCGTGTAGCACAGGTATAACCCGCGTCACTTGCACTCTAGCTCCATGCGTTTTCCCGCACTTTGTGCAACCCAACCGATGGTCGCCTGAATGTGTGTCCGCTTGGTGCTGAGTACCATTCGCTTCTGTGCCCATTGCAGAAGGTCGGTCCGAAAATGCTCGACCAGGAAGGCAGGGAGGTGCCCGGGAATCGAGGCTACAAGTGAGTGCTTGGACCTTGTGTTGATCCCTGCTCTTCTCCACCAATCGCTGTACCAAGTTTTCCAGCAGTTTCAGCTGCAGGGACTGCATTCGCATTTTGTTGTGAAGACTATGCCCTGGCAGATTGCTTGGAAACCCTGATGAAGGGAGCTTGTGGCATAATGGAAGCCAAGCCTGTTAGGGTAGGAGTTGTGTATAAAATGTAGCACCAAAGCCACAAGAGGTGCGCATTACTGGCTGTACCTGATATTGTGTTTTTAGTGGAGGCGACAGTGTAAAGTTTCTTTGCCCTGGCATATATGCAGGGGGTGTTTTGGTTCACTAACCCTAATCTGGTTTTTGTTTTGTGGGATGCAGTATTTCGATGGTTTATCCGCCTCATGGCCAGAAATTGAGGGCACGGAAGGTAACGTTCCACTGTGTGCTACAGCGTGTGCCAGGTTGCAATATTGGGCACAGCTATTTAAGTGCTCACGCTGCATTGTTAAGCTCTTTAGACTGCCAGGCATGCTGTCATAGTGTGGTCACACAGTGGTTGGTTAGTCCAGGGCCCTCGACTGCAGCCCCTCTTGGGCTGAAAATTTAATCGCACTGCTGCTGATCAATGCACTGTATGACGTCAGCCCGACTTTCATGGAAGCTGCGTCAAGCGCAGTCAATTTAAGCGGAGGCCCCCCTGAGAACACATAGTTCTGAAATATTTGTCAACACCGGGGTAATTTTTTAATGGCGGAGTTGTTTAGGCCAAGCTTTATCCGTCCGTCACACTGAAAAACCTCAAAGCCTCAAGAAAAAAATCGGTTATGGGTGTCCTGGGAATTGAACCGAGGACCTTTACACCATGAAACTGGCAACCTGACCGTTGGGCCACACCAAAGGTCGAGGGGTATGGGGTTAGCAGCAGCGGGGAACAATAACACGGGCAACCAATTGGAAAGAAAAAAAAAAACGCTTCCCATGGTCAGGATCGAACCTGTGCTCCTTGCGTTATGAAACTGGCGTCTATCTAATTGAACTATCATTGCGTTCCGGGCGCACAGCATTTCCTTTGGGTTCCTAGCGCGGGCATTGGCTTTGGAGTTGGCCACAGGCTCTGGTGCGGGCTAACGCCGTCCACTTTGGAAGAGACGTGAAAGTCTGCGGTCGAAATGATCCAGGTTTGCCAGTCGTGGAGAACTTTCAGCGGCAAGTTCGGAAATATATGCGAGGTGCAACAGCCGGGTCTCCGACTAAGGGAGAGGGGCCGCCAGCTCTGCTGTTTCTCCAACCTTGCACCTCTAGTGCAAGCTGCGCCGATTTTTTACCACCCAAACTTAGCTCCTTTATTTCTTTATTTGTTTGGCCATTTAATACGTTTGCCTGCAAGTGACAAGCGCATGAGCATTTAAAGTGACTTTGGAGTAGGTTGTAAACATTGTCGAATTGCCTGACCAGATTAAATTCAAGAATCTAGAAGCCTGTGTGCAGCACTGACACCCAGTGCTTGCTGCAACATTGAGTTCACCGCTCTAATGGATGTTGTTGTTTCTCCGTGGCGATGCAGGTACTTTGGGGCAGCAAAGGACCTCCCGGGCGTGCGTGAGCTATTTGAGCAAGAGCGTAAGTAAACACTGCTGTGAAACCCGTTTAACAACCATCACTCTTTGTTGTCCCTGCTGTTGTGAAAATAGCCGAGATGGTGCCACATCGTACCTGAGCAGCCATTCAGTCATGGAGGTGGAACCCCAAATGGTGGTTATGACTCTTCAGTAGCCTGCCCCAAAAGCTACCGCTTCCTTCTCATTGCAGTTTCTGGCACCTGTGTTGCTTTACCACTTTATGTTCCTATGTATGCACTCGCAGCTTCTCTCTCTTGGACTTTCTGGGCCACATTCCCCAACTCGTGTTCACAGTTCTAGAAAGAGAGGGAAAGAAGAAAGTAATGTGCATGCCAGTAGGATCTTGCAAATAACTAGCAGAAAAGGGGATTGGGAAGCTGCAAAATTAGTAGCTGGCAAGAGTTGCCTTATTCCAGTGTGGAAAACAACTGCTTTTTGTGTGTGCGTGTTCTTTTCTTTTTTTTTTCTTGTTCTGTTTCGGGTTAGATGCTTGAGCAATGTTTGAAAAGTGCGAGCCAAAGCGTGGTGTGCTCCAGTTTGTAGGCTGTGTACGTGTGCATCTGCAGTTGGCGTACACATGGCGGCACATAAGCTTGTTGAGCAACAAAACCCCATGCAAGCCTGCTTCCTACGAATGCAGTGTGGCACCAAATGTAGCTGCGAATCAGTCGCAAGAAAGGTCTAGCAAGTAAACTGGTAATGTTTGTGCATCGCAAGCATGCATTTCCCATTGAACGAAATTTCAACATGGTTTAGTGACAGTAAGATCTGGAATAGCAAAATTTTTTAAGCTCTAAAAGAATGTCAGAATGTAGAATGCAGTTGCATGTTTCGCAGAAATCAAGAAAAAATAAAATCTCTCTTGCACTTAGTTTTAATTCTTGTGACGAAACATACACTTCTATTTAGCCTTGCCCCCTGCAACTCTCCCTGTTTTACCTTGTGTGACGTGTTAATTATTCATGGCAATTATCCACTCCTGCCATCAGAGATGAGGAGCCCCCTCAACATTGGTTCGAGTAAGCTCTCTTCTCATAGCACGCCTGTCGAGATTTCAGGGCACGTTAAAGGTTCTTAGGTGATCAAAATTTATCCCGAGCCCTCCGCTATGGCACAGCTCATACCTTTTGTGTAGCTTCGGCATATTAAACCCCCAAATTAGAAAAATCTCTCACGCAGCGCCTCCACCTCCGCGGCGGACTCGAGCGGAGATCATGCGAGACATCGACGCCGACTACTACGGCTACCGGGACGACGACGATGGGGTGCTCATGCCACTCGAGCAGGAGCAGGAGAAGGCAGCCATCGCCAAGGCAGTCCGGCAGTGGAAGGCAAACAAGAAGGGCTCCCAAGGAGACGAGGAGAACATCTACGCCGTGCGCGAGGTATTTTGCACAGTTCGGTGCAGCCCAATCCTTAGGTCACAGTTCCCGAGGCACTTGCGTAAACTAGTGCAATGTGCGTTGGCTGCACAACTGCTGATACCCTTCACTTATTTTCACTCCACCTTTTTTTTTTTTTTGAGGGGACAGTAAGGTGTAAAAAACAAAAACAAGCAGGCAGGTTGCATTGCAGTGCTGTGAATAGTGGTATACTGCCCCTCACGTGGGCAGCAGTTGATGCTTAAAATGCCAAAAAGAGTAGAAAACAGGTACTGTCACCTCGTACATTGTTCTGCACTACAATTTGCGACGTCATAAATTGTCAATTGGGATTAGGAAAACTTTTTAGTGTTTCTCTGAGAATGAAAATGGTGAAACAAGGGTGTGTAAATATGAAATAAATGTATTTCTGGGAGTTCCACTGAGTACATATGAAATGGAAGTTCTGCTGAGGCTCAAACTTGGGCTTTTAAAGTTGTGAGCAACCTTCTGCCCTAGCACTGGGGTTCACTGACTGCTATCGAGATGAACAGTGGCTGCCAGCAAGCTTTTGTTTCCCTTGGAAGTCATAATCAGACTGCTTTGTTAACTACTGAAGTATTTTATGCTCTCTCATTTGAGAATGTGAAACACCGCATTGCTTAGTATCTGGATTCTTGTAGACATTCACTGCAAATAGTGTGCGCTAGGAGTACCGTAAAATACCGGGCAAGCGCCCCCTACCTCCCCCCTTGACGTGGGGATAGTTAAGGAAATTTTGAGGAGGGGGCCCTTACTCGGAATTTTCCCCCTAATTCAACTGGCGGCATGGAAATGATGACTCCCCCTTACCCCCACCCCGCAGGAAAAAGGAAAAGAATAATGCAGTGCATTGAAGAGAAACACATTTTTAATGAAGACGAAGAAGACCGCAAAGCTCCTATTGGCACAGCCAGTGTTACCAATTCGCATGGTGTTCTCACCAACTAAATTGTTAAGTCCTGTTAGCCAGAGAATCCATTCTTACCATCGTCTGGTCCATTTTTGAGATGTTGAACAAGGTGCATTCATGGCGTGCTCAGATGGCGTTTGCGACGGAGCGAAAGCCCTTTGGTGCCTTCGAGAAATCTTGCGGTGTCCTCTGACTTTCGTTAGTGGCACGACGCATTTTAATGCCAAAATGCTGTTTCTACTGCTTGGTGTACTGGCTCGACACAACAAAATTTGTGAGCTGCAAGCTGTACGCTATATAAGCAGCTTCTTCAGACAGAAGCCTGTTACTCACAGCACACCCAGCACTTCTTTTTCGTTCGCGAAGTTTAAAAAGAGTGCCATCCATTTCTTCACTGAACACCAGCACTCCATTGCTCAACTTTTGCAAAAGCTTGGCCTTGTCAAAGTTCTGCTGCAGCAAACTCTCATACTTTTTGTTCCGCTCGCATATCCTCTTTCGATCTTTACCGAAGTGGCGAGATGTTGTGTGCATGTTTTTTCCCGGCATGGCGATGCCATTCCACGGCTTCAATTTTCTTCTTATCTGTATATGAATGCATGTCATGAACCACTGTTGTCACGAAGTCACAAACACATTTGGCACTGTCAGATGACAATAACGAAATGGCGAGCATGTGCAGAATTTACAGTAGGCCATGTGTTCTTAGATTGGATTTTGGAGTAGACAAGAGTGCAGTCAAAAGTATTCCTGGACGGTTTCAGTTTCGCTGGTTTGGGCCATCAAAGTGCGGTTAAGGAGGGGGGGGGGCTTGTTTGGTAGCACCGAAGACTTGAAATACGTACTTGGATTATGGAAAGGGGGCTTGCATGGTTGGGGGCACTTGATCAGTATTTTACGATACTGCACTTACCCCCAAAGGCAATAGCTGGTGGAATATCAGTTTACAAGCAAGTGTCCCAATACATTCACTACATTCCTCACTTATTGTTGAGAGAGAAAAAAAAAGGAAAAGCACTTACTTTATGTGCTCTGAAAAGTTCACTTGTTTTTCAGTGAGCACTTCCTCCATGCTCTTATGTAGGTCTGGGATCAGTCCTTCAAAACAGCACCAAGACCAGCGCCAGTTGTGGTGCTCAGAACCATATTGTTGAGCCCGCCCTCGAGAACAGCATGCAGACCAGTGCCATTCATGGTGCTCAGATGCACAGTGCTGAGGGGCCACAAGTTACGATAAGTTGCTTCAAGGTTCGTCCAAGGTTGACCAGCGCACTTGCTGACATAGACAAAAAAGTTAGCGTGGAACCAACTAGCCAAATAGCCATTATTATTACGACTTGCAGAATGTTTGCCGCCTTCGGGTCATAAAACACGACTTTGCCGAGGGTTAAATTTAGTCCTGTTTTTTTTTTTAATTGGCAAGGTTAAATTTAATAAGCATTTACTGCACCACTGGAGATTCTACCCTTTGGTGTTAATTTGCAGTGGATCATAGCACACACATTTGCCAGAATTAATCTGCAAGCCTGAATAAAACAAATTGTCATTGCTCTAATAAACGGGCCTGTACTGTACTGCAGCAAATGTTGGCCCCCTGGAGTTAATTTTCAGTGGTACTCTGGCCCCTGTCCCATACGGGTGCCTTGGGTTTTTACATGGCGTCATCTTTGCAGAGCGACGAAGAAGAGGATGACGACATGGCCGGAGCGGAGGACGGGGCCGAAGAGCAGACACGGTTCATTGCCCACGTGCCGGTGCCTTCGCAGAAAGAGGTGGGTGAAGCTCACTTTGTAGCCAACGGGTCTCTTTTTTGTAGCAGAGTGCACTGTGTTTCTGCAAGAAACCATGCTGCAGAGGCAAGCGCTCAGTGAAAAGTGTACTCCTCCTCAGCTGCTTCCTGATGCAGCTTTCGCTAAGCTTCTGGAAGGGCGGGCCCTCAACAGAAAGACTTTAGTGCCTGCCATGTTTGTTGTTTCTGTGTCCGTCTTGTTGTGGCAGTATTACTGGAGCTGCATTTTCGTTTTGAACCTTAATTGCAGAGTGTAAGCCACATTTTCACCCCAAAGGAGTTAAATTGACGAATTGTTGCTGTACCATGATACTTGGTTTGAATTAGTTATGATGTTTTCGCATCTCTTCAGCAGCTGAGGCTTTAGTTGAAAACGTTGTGTGATTGTTGTTCCCCTGTGTGCGTTTTGTGCAGGTTGAGGAGGCCTTGGTGAGAAGAAAAAAGTTGGAGCTGCTGGAGAAGTATGCAAGCGAAGTGTTGCAGCAAGAATCGGAAGAGGTCAAGGAGATGTTGGGAATACAGTAGTAGCGACACTGCACCAAAACCTGTATAGCACGTATTATTTTTTTTAATAAAAGATGACTCAAAAACTTGGTCATTATTACTACTACACCATTCAGTGTGTGATGCACTTATGGAGTTTTACTACGTCCAATAAAGTGGGAGCTTAAAAACCTACTCAACACTGAGTCACTGTGCCATTTGCTCTCTCTTAAATTAAGCTTGATATGTAGCCTACTTTGGCAGATAAGGCCCCGAGGACAAATAAACATCTGAAGCTTTCTAACAGCTGTTGCACATAAAACATTCAGTAAGGGAAACACTGAAGCACCTGACACCTGTGGTTAACTCTATTTCAAATATCATGAGCAAATGAAGTCAGCACAGCCTTCAATTGCTGCTTTATTTGTTTGTGCAACTGAGAAACATGTTCGTAAGTGATCACAGGCACAATCACCGGTACTCTCTCAAACCCTTTCTGAGAGTATGCTAAACAGTTTGACAATCTGTGCCCAACGTGGCCATAGTTACTGGTGCATTGCAACAGCATTAGATTTTATGAGGCTTTATGCAAGAAAAGGTATGCCTGATTGCCAACACTTCTCAAACACATAAAGCTCACAGTGCAAAAGATGGACAGCAAACAAGTGCTGTATGTTCTCTGTTCGTTGTCCGGTTTTTGCGCTGTGAGCATTACGATTTATCAACCGGCAGGCGTCACATTCTCAATCGCATTTTCCCTCGCTGGTCTTTTCCCCCAAGCTCGCTGGGTGCTTCGTGGCTAGCGGTTCTCCATGAAATAAAAGGGCAGCCAGCGGGGCGCTCGCTCGCTGCTGCAGGGTTCCAGGGTGTCCTTGTTGCCCATGTATGGCCGGAGCACGGCCGGGATGGCGACGGAATTGTCGGCGCGCTGGTTGTTCTCCACGATGGCCGTTAGCATGCGCGGCAGGGCGCAAGCCGTGGCGTTGGCCGTGAACACGTAGGCCGGAGCTCCCCCGAGGGCCTCGCGGCAGGTGACGTTCAGCCGTCGGCTCTGGTAGTCGGTGCAGTCGGAGGCACTGCTGATCTCGCCATATCGGCGGGAGCCCGGCAGCCAGGCTTCCATGTCGAGCTTGCGGTAGGCGGGCAGCCCCAGGTCGCACGGGGGCATGTCCAGCAGCTGAACGTGCAGGCCCAGGTCGCGGCACATCTCCTTCTGCACTTCCACAAAGTGGATGCGCAGAGCGGCACTCTGGCCCGGCGGGGCAAAGCCAAACATCTCCACCTTGTTGAACTGGTGCACCCGGTAGATGCCCTTCTCCTCCTGCAAAGGAAAAGGAACGACTCTGGCAGGTGGGCCATTTCACTCATAGGGTCAACACCTAGTAGTCTACACTAGGTCAACACTGGGTTGACACCAAGTGGAGCAGCGGAGCATGATGGCCAACACGATGGACTGTACCACATAGAGAAGGAAATGCACTTTCACAATGCACCTGAACGGTAAGCAGCTATCACTAGGCAAAGTGTTGTGAACATGGCGGTTCCTTCTGTAACAACATTACCTACCGCCACTGTCATAAGTAGCAAAACAGACAAAAGGGGCCGCAGTGGCAAAATGCAGTCTGTTCATCTCTCAAGCAGTCGCAACTTGATGGTGAGGGTTCACATTTTGCTCTAGTATTAACCATGAGGCTTGGCTTCAGGTTCCATTCTGAAAATGCAATGGCATAGTGCGACACCTGAGGCTACTTTACTTCAGCTGCAAATGGAACAAGCAGCGTTTCTTTGGCAATCAAACTGGTTCATACACAAACCTATCCTGTTTGTGGCATCGTGTTCAATCCTTCACTAGAGTTCACTTCAGAAACAAGGGCCAGGAGCATCAATTGAAAATTTGCTCAGGCACACACATTCTTCTTTAGTAAAGCATACATGTTCTGGATGAGTGCTGCAAGGGTGAGCCAGGAGGGCTCTAGTTGTATGACATGCATTTTGCACTACCCTACAAGCAAACGGTGCCCTTCATTTCAAGTCTAAATAAACATGCTGTCTCTCTGAAGTGTGCTAGTTGGGCAGAGTGAAGAACTGGACAGATGGGATTTTTAAAAGAACTGTGTGCAGTGCACTTGACAAAAAAGAGCGGTGCCTTGCTTGCCAACACCAGACACGTACGCCAAGGAAACTGTGGGCTCTGAAGGTAGCCACATCCGTTGTGGCAGATGAGACAAGTAACCAGTGATGGTTTTTACATCAATGTAGTGTGTGCCGAGCATCACTTAGCATTGTAGTACAGGTTCACTGCATAAGAGTGCAGAGACTAGATTAAAGTGACCAGATTCCTCGGACCTTAAAGCGGGATGGGACGGAGATGAAGGGGGCAAGGAAGAACGTGGCACATAGCTTGATGGGATACTAATGCTCAATGCAGTTTTGTTTTATCTGAAATACCATTCGTTTCGTAGTCCTCTCGGCCTTTGTTCGACGAGCAATGATGCGTTCTTTGCTGAATAAGTAAATAAGTCCACCCACCCTTCGTCAAAAGGGTGTGCTGAACGGTTTGTTGGTACACTGTAACTTCAAAAAAACAGCTCAGACATGGAAACTAAGCAAGAAACACACAACAGTTTTTTTGCTGAGTCCTGTCACGTGCGCTCTTTTCTTGAAGTTCCTCAAACTTTCTTTTGACCCTTTCATTCCTCCAGCTTTTCATTAGTAGCACTGTGCTTGATACCCGTTTTCCATATTTCCGGCCGAAGGCAGGACAAAACACCGTCCCACAAGCAGGCCGCGGGACAGCGGGACCACAGCCGCAAAACCGGGACGCGTCCCGCCTAAATCGGGACGTCTGGTCACTTTAGACTAGATTATCTGAGCCAGCATGGGGAACAATCCAGGGCAGCAAAATACTACCCTTGAGCAAATATATGCTGTCCGTGACTGCTTAGCTACACACAACGCGGCCAGCTCATCATCCACGTCCTGTTTCTGTACGTTACGCAAGCACGTATGCGCCCACAGGAGGATTTACAGGTTACAGAAGACAAAAAAACGATTATTCCCTTTCAAGGTATTGCTTCCCGGCTTCGTTCTGCAAAGCAAAGGGGCAAGGTGCAGCAAAAATCTCGTCTGTCACTGAGATACCACCTGGTAAGGACGCTGAATTTTCTAGTAAGTTGGATTATCGACGCCGCGGCAGCCGTGGGAGACTCAGTTTACCTTTGTTGAGGATATCTCGGCTCGGTAGCAACGGCTGACGGCCATGAGGCGCTGGGGCAAGTCGGCCAGATCCAAGCACTGGTCGCGGTACATGTTGGCCAATGCCATCTCCGCAGTGCCGGAGAGGCACACCTCGGTTCCGTAGTGTGTCCGGAGACGGTAGACCTGGGTCCGCACTCCCGTCATCGCCATGCCGCACGCCGCGATGTGGTCGGGGATGCAGCAAGTCCGGCACGTAGACGGGTGTGAAGCCCTTCTCCAGCAGCTTGTCAACGGTGAAAGAAATGAGAGCGTCCTCAAGCCGAGCAAGGTCGCCGCGGAAATAGTAAGTTCGCTCACCGCACATGACGTTCAAGTTTGCGTCGGCCTGCAGCAAGCCCATTCTGGTCATGAGGTATTCGAACCGGCGCGGCACGAAGTCGAATTCCTGCTTTTCACCGATAATGTCGAGAACGACAGGTTCGTCACTGTCCCTGCCCAGCACGTCCGGGTGCGTCATGTTGGGCATTCTCGAGATGGCACGCTGCAGGTCCAAGCGCACCTGTTCGTTCTTGCGCTGCACTTTCAGTTCTTCCCATAGCTGTCGAATTTCGTCCAGGTCAGCCACGCATCCTCTCCGCGTCAGATTCTTGGCGATGAGATCATGGTTCGCTATGTCCGCGTAAAACTCGACGTCCAGGTCGAAGAGTCGTGACGTACCTTTCGTAAAATTCCGCCGGGAAGCTGGTGTTCCAAGTTTTATGAGGGAAAGTATCGGTCTGAAAGCACGCATGGTGGCCCACATAAGTGAAATAAGTGCTCACAGTATGTGTAGCATTTCACTTTTTTCCCCGCAGCAAGTTGTAGCGTGTCGCACCGGCGCCAGAAACTTCGCTAGGACGCTGCGACTGGGAAAGACGACCCTCACGTTTCCTTCTGCATGGAAGCGGCCATATTGGATTGTATTGGATTCGGAAAAGTAGACACTAATGAGTCAGTTTCGGTTCCCTCCAGATCACGGCCGGCTTTGCTCCAGATAGAGTGAACTACAGTGGCTAGTGAACTCTAGAGGCAGTGGCGGGAAGTGCCTGCAAGACCCTTCAAATTGTCGTGGTCATTAACGTTTTCTATCAGTTTGCTTTGTGGTACAGCAATTTTTTGTCCTATACGTTATTACTGAAAGTATACATTGGTTTCGTACCAGCCTTTTCTGTAACAAATGCCCTGCTGAGGCTTTCAAGAGTATTTGCCGAAAGCAACACCTAAGATTGGTGACCCTGATAGTAAGGTCACTGCCGACCACATCAATGACCTGCAACCTCCATGCCTGCAACCCTGCTTGCGCCGTCCCCAAAACTCGCTATGACGGGCCAAACATTCGAAGGGCCTGACGCATTTGTAGTTACAGGCCTACAATATATATTTATTGTAATGAACATGGAGGAAATATTGTAATGAAGATATCACGGCCACTTCCTTAAATGGGTGTGTGCCGTGCACGTCTCGCGACAGACGATGAGACGATGTATGTGCTTGGATATGGGACAATCCACCACAAGTGGGTATGTGCTTGAATCTGGGCTAGACAGCCCCATCGAGAGCGCTGTGCGCGAGACTGGTGCCCAGACCCGAGAGCTCGCTTGGACGGGTTTGGACTCCGCGATAGTAAGGCCTTGCTATACCGTCCTGCCAATAAACCCCACTATAATATATATATATATATATATATATATATATATATATATATATATATATATATATTATTCTTTAACTTAAGACAGAATAGGGTTGGCAGTACAAAAAAAAACCCGGAAAGCAAAGGGGAGGATATGGTAAATCATTGAAACAGATAAAGAATTAGAAAGAAAGAAAGTGGAGAAAAAATGCCCGCCAGGTGGGATCCGAACCCACGACCTCAAGAGTTCGGAGTTGCGCTGGCTACCACCCCCAAGCACAGGAAAAAATTACATTGACATAAATACCCCATAAAGTGGAGGGGAAAAATAGCCCCGCCGCTAGCGTAGTGGTTATCGCACCAGACTGGTATTCTGGAGGTCGTGGGTTCGGATCCCACCTGGCGGGCATATTTTTCTCCACTTTCTTTCCAAATTCTTTATCTGTTTCAATGACCTTCCATATCCTCCGCTCTCCGAGGTTTTCTTGACTGCCAACCCTTATTTCTGTCTTATTTCAACGAGCCCCTCATTTACTATTCTGATTCGATATATACATATACATATATATATATATATATATATACATACGTCCGGCACACATTTACTCCCTGCGAAGGAGGGCGCAGTAACAGCGTTTTGCGGGTCCGACTTCAAGGACGCTATCGTCCCTCTGTCTCGGCCTATCTGACCGCCGCCGTCTTTTAAGGGACTTTGCAGTCGAATGTGTAGTTAGCAGGCACGCTGTGATTTCTGCAGCACCTCTTCGAAGCAAGGAAAGACTGTCAATGTCGTCTGTGGTAGTAGAAGAAAGAAAGAGAGAACAGGAATGCACCATGCGGGAATGTCTTGTGTCTTCGTCCCATGAGACGGCGGTCAGGAATAAACATTTCTTTGAGCAAAAGGGCACGTACGGGGACGGGTATGTGGTCCCCGAGTCCGCGAGCATTTGCAGAATCCAGGGCTAGTCGCAACTTGCACCAGTGTTTGTTGAAGCTCCGGTGCCAAGCTGGTCAGCGCAGACTCTTAGGGGATGGGTTGCTAGGGGGAGTTGAGGTTATGTAGAGAAGAAAAGACGAGACGATTTGTCGCAAGGGGTGATTTGCAAAGTGAGCAGTCAGGTGAGCAAGGGATGGGACATACGGAAGAAGATTGTGTGCTCGTAAAACATTTCTGTTTGCAGTGTGCGAAGTATGAATGCTGAGTAGTTTGTGAGGGGCTTAAAGGATAAAATTAAAGCCGTTCCACTCAATGTGAAAGCTGTCGGAAGTGCAGAGCAGTGGTTCGCCATAATGGGCTGTACCGCCGTTATCCGCTTACTGCTACCATCCCATGCAAATCAAATTTCCCGCCTTCGCAGTGCTCGCGCGCCCTTAGTAGAGTTCCTCTATATAGGAACTATAGAACTATAGGAACTCTAGCCCTTAGTGTCACTACGCGCCCTCTGCCTGAAACTGCGCCAGCGGGAGTTCTGTTCTCTTTGTGCTTTTCTCCCTCGCACGTGCCGGCGTTGCACTGCCACATTTTGCGTTTAAAAACTAACCCAACGGGCGTCCTTAACTAAAGGAACGCGGGCGCTGCCGGTTAATTACGTGTATTTTTCCTCAAATGCACCTATAGTTTTCTTTGCGCTAAACAACGGGAAGATGTATGACAAGCGCCAGCGTTTCACGAGCTTCGAACGCTTATGACTATATATAAACCACTTGGCTTTCGAAGCCTCTGGGGTACGCCGCGAGCAACAGCGTTACCCTGGGACGCCGTCTTGGTGCTCTATGTACTTGGGTCACTTGGGTCGAGCGAGCGAGCTAGGACGACAAGGCGAGCGGCTAAAGTGCTCTGCACGTAAGAGTCCTTGTGTGTGCGTGTGTGTAGTGTGCGGTTGAATCGGTGCTGGATTGATGGTTATTGGTTCATCTGGGCCCCTCGCGGTGCCGTCACTGTAAAGAGATTCCGTATCTTTGCGAAAAAATTTACCGCCCCTTCCTAAAAAAGGTTGAGAGAAGCTCGATAGCTTTCTACCATCAAAACTGCGTCCATACGTATGTACGAACACGTCCTGTGTCCAGAGACCATATCAAAGGTTTTGGGTCGAGCGACTGGCCAATGGGGAAATGCCTTAGTTTTCTGACAGAACGCAATCGGTTCCACTAAGAAAGCTTTCACTTCAAAAATGAACGGAACATTTTCAGTTCACCGGCATTGCAGGGAGTGAGCGAGCGAAGAATGAACTTTATTGGCCGGAGGCTTCAGGCCGCTGGACGGTTTGCGCGGTCCGCCCTGCGGTGGTGCCCTCCTCTAGCCCGGGAAGGTCTGGTCCGTGCTGGCTGTCCAGGCCTTGTCCGCACAGGCTACGTTGGATTGAGAAGTCGGTGCTGGACAACTGGCCCGCCCACTACTCGCAGAGTGGGGGAGAATCGGGGGTAAGTGATGGGGTTTTCTGACGCTCCCATAACATGTGATACAGGGTGCTAGGTTGGGGACAGAAATTATAGGTGGCGTAGCAGAGGGCAGGGTACTTGGCATGGAGGTGAGTGCCGTGGGGATGGGAATTCGTCTGGAGCCGACGAAAGGCGGTCGCGTCGGCGCTGGATAGATGGGGGTGTGGGGGCGGGAACTTTCGTCGTTCGTGCGGTGCTGGGCTAGGGCTTCTGTGCTTGATGAAAGAGGAATGAACTTGGGAGAGCGAAGGGACTGTGTGGGCTCCCCTTTTGAGAATGAGCCCAAATCGTTGATGGGAGACTCTGCGGATGAGGGCATGAGTTGGGTGAGAGTGCGTCGCAAGGGAAGGATGGTCTAGGCACATGAGACATCTTTTGGTATGTTTAGGTTCATGATGCGCAGGTGTGAGACATTGGGGGAGGGGTAGTCATTAATGGTGAGTTGGAGGGGTATAGGGCCTGGCCGTTTCTTGCAAGATTTTTCGCACAGGGTCATAAGGACAGCATCTTGAACTTCAGCGTAATAGACAAAGACAGGAGGTAGAGAAGACGACAGGACGACGCCGTCGTTGTCCGGTCGTCGTCTTTACCCCCTTCCTGCCTTTGTCTATTACGCTGAAGTTCAAGATTCATAACCAGTACCAACTCGCCCAAATGTCAATCCTTTTAAAAGGATAGATTTTCGGACAACACATGCGAGCCCTCACGCTTGCCGGCGCTGTTCAGTCACCTCGAAGGCTGCTTAAAGTGCGTCCTTACAGGTCGCCCGGAGATTCGGTAAAGAACCCGAGTGTTAGGTCGTCCGCGTATATATATCATGCATGGTGTAGGTTCGGGATGGCTGGTAGTAGGGTGGGGGTGTCCTTCATGCTGATGCTGAAGAGTAAGGGGGGTGCTTCCCACCCCTGCGGAGTGCCCTTTGGACCGTGTCGGATCCGATTGGAAGTTGTCCGATGCCCGCTGTTGCTGTGCGTTGGGTGAGGAATGACACGAAGTATTGGTATATGCGCTCGACATAGAACGTAGATGTGAAGCATTGAAGAACAGCTTGGTGAGAAACGTTTTCGAAGGGCTCATTAATGTCGAGGGCCAAGATAGACCATTTACTGTGGTTATTAAGGTTGCCCAGTACCTCCTCTTTTAGCGCCGTTGTAGTATGTCTTGGGTTGATATAAATGTGCGAAAGCCGTACATTGTGTCAGGGAAGTAGCCGTTGTCTTCAATGTGGGGCGAGATCCGGTTGTCGAACATGCGTTCAAACAGTTTCCGGCACACCAAGGGAGAGAAATAGGCCTTAGGTTCTTGTGGAATATCTCGTTTTTATTCACAACGGGAAATGATCAGTAAAATTCTGTCAATTGACAGAATCCTAATCCATTACAGTGTGAAAAATTCATTTGGGTGTGAGAAATGCGGTGAACACCGCGCACCAAAATGAATTGGGAGTACTGAATGAAATAAGTGTGCGGTATTTGAGAACTGGCCTCAGTCGGCTACAGCGAGCTCCAGGCGAGCTGCAGGGCGGGTACAGCAAGCTGAAGCTCGCTGTAGCCACGGCGGGGCCAGCTTTTGTAGTGTGGAGTTGGCGAACAAGAGCCAACCCCGCCAGTAGCTGCAGCCACTATTGGAGTTTGAGTTCTACTTTCAGGTCTCCTCCCAGTCATCAGCTGCGGCTAAGGCTTGTGCATGAAACAGATTAGAAGTCTGAAGCAACCCTAAACCAGCAATCTTAAAATGCCCATCTTGTAAAAAGCTTGCGCACGTAACTGCCCAAGTTTAATCAAGGCTCATCAAGCGGTGCTTAGCTTTTCTTTCTTGATTATTGGTATCTTCCTCGCTGACTCGCGCCGCGATTTCAATTTCAATTCAATTTTCAATTTCAGTTTGTTTCGCAATAAGCATTACACAAACTAATCAAGAAAGAAAAGCTAAGCACAGCTTAATGAGCCCTGATTACACTTGGGCAGTTACGTGCGCAAACTTGCTACAAGATGGGCATTTCAAGATTGCTAGTTTAGGATTGCTTCAGACTTCTAATCTGTCCGTCGCAATCTGTCCTCTCTTAAAGCTCTCCTTCCATCACAAATGCCTCAGGCGGACTTGATTCTTCTTCAATAAGCTTTTCACCTCCCCAAAATTCCCGACTGCGATACTTATCACACAGGCGTTGCTGACGACCCAACCACCTTCAATATCATCACGCTTATCGCTAAACGCTTCCCCCGTAGACCTCAATTCCTACATTGCCCCACATTTCCATGCCCATGGAATACTCATTAAACCTGACCCAAATACTGTCCATACCGTAAAAAAATAATCAACGTCTAGTGCACCCAAACAAACCGCTACCCTTCCTATCCCCCTATTCTGCCCGCTCTCGATCCACCCAAAGATCAGGTTACGCTGGTGTTGGGGGACCTCAATTGCCCCCATCCCCTTTGGGATGTACTAAGGCCAGCGCAACGGGCCGAACCCTGGCCGTTTTTGTCTCCTGAATGATCCCGCCTTCCCAATCCTCCTGGGCAACTTGGTCGAACGTAACACCTCCCCAGACTGGTCGTTCTTCCAGGGCACAGGCAATCCTTCGGGGATGCCCCTCCACGAAACCTAGGAAGCGACCATTCCATCATTTAAATCTGTCTACCGTTTATGCGGGCCC
Organism: Haemaphysalis longicornis; assembly: GCA_013339765.2. NCBI lineage: Eukaryota > Metazoa > Arthropoda > Arachnida > Ixodida > Ixodidae > Haemaphysalis > Haemaphysalis longicornis. The sequence continues at coordinate 29,905,857 of CM023456.1, forward strand.
AACCTCGTCCAGGATCCCGCGTGGCCCTCGCGACTGGCATCGTTTCCGCCTGTCGGATATCCCCATCCTTGACCCAACTAATCCCGACTATTGGCTTCGCGCCCTCCTCAGCAATCACGATCGACACACTAAATATGTTGCCCCGAAAGCCGATGCCGCGCACTCATTCGCCGCTGCCGCCGAAACAAAGCCAACCGTCGCCTGCGCCGTCGAATAAACCTTCTCACGCAAGAAGCTCAGGCCTACGCGGATCAGTTGGCTCGCTCAAACTGATGGGCTTTCTGTGACTCTCTTAATCCAGCAATGAATACCAAACGATGAACGCCTCCTCTGCTCGCTCATTAAACCTTCAGTCCACCCTGTTACCCGCATCCTCCTGTCGACAAAGCAACATCCAAACGCACTAGCTGAAGACCTGCGCTTACTCATGTACCCCACTAGTACACACAGTTCTGCTTCCGCGCTTCCATCCCGAGACTTTCCCCCCGTCCTCCCCTCGACCAGCCTTTTACAATAACAGACCTGCACCGAGCGCTCAACACCCTTAGTCGCAATACGACGCCTGGGGAAGATCGAATAACTTATAAACTACCCCGCTAACCCTTCCGACAGCGCACTTTCAGACCTCCTGGCTCTCTTAACCACATCTCGCTCAGTGGCGAACTGCTGGCATCTTGAGAAACATTCTAAAATTATTTTGATGTCAAAACCAGGCAAATCACACACTCTCCAAATCTTCGCTCTATCTCGCTTACGTCGTGTGCTGGTAAGTTGCTTGAACGTATGGCATTGACGCGCCTTGAATGGACACCTTTCTCACACATCTGCCCTCCCTTTTACCCAACGGGATTCCGCCACAACATATCCACTTAAGATACCCTCCCCCGTATTTCCCACGACGTTTACGGCTTCCGTAGCTCTTCTCAGCTTCATGGCATCCCTTGCTGTCGACATTCATAAAGCCTGTGATAAAGTTCAGCACACTGCCATTCTTTCTAACTTAGCCAAAACCAACTGCGGAACTCATATGTATACCTACATTCGCTTCTTCCTCTCTAACCGTACCGCTTCTTTCTCTAACCTATATAGGCTCTACTTCTACCCCCGTTCTATCTAGCAGCTGGTACGCCTCAAGGCTCCATCTTGTCACCCACCCTTTTTAATATTGCTTTAGCCTCGCTTCCTACACCAGTAAATGGCATCCCCCTTCTCTCCTACTCTATATATGCGGATGACATCACACTCTGGTCAACCAAGGGCAGCCCAGGCCAACTGGAGGACACTCTCTAGCAAGCGTGTGATGTCATCCAAGGCTACGTCACGTCTGTCGGCCTCTCTATTTCGCCCTCAAAGTCTGCTCTCCTCGTAGTCAGTAACAAGCGTGAGGTGGCACTGGACTGCTTTATTCCTCGGGCACAAATTTTTGGCACACGCATACCACATGTTGATACCCTCCTGGAATTTTCGGCCTCACCTTACATTATGCGGGCAGCGCAGCTCGGTACTGGGTCTGCAGACACTCCACAGTCAGATCACACAGCTCTCACATCTCCGCCGAGTTGCTAACCGAAGAGCTGGCCTGCACGAGCATTACGTGCTCCGCATCATTGATGTTTTTGTTATGTCCCTAATACTACACACAACTCCGTACTTGCAACCTTCGCCTTCCCAGCTCTTGTGCCTGGAGGCCTCAGTCCGTACACTTTACCCCGCATCTCTGTGGGGGCACCCGTATAAGCACCCAGCACCACTTTTCTGGAACTCGGAATATACAACACCCTTGAAGAACGCATCGCGTGCCATAGGCAGGCCCAACTCGAGCGCCTGCAGACTTCTGCCCAAGGTCACGCTATTCTTGAAGCACTTAACTATCCCACTTCTGCATTGCCCCCCACACCACTGGAATTTCCTCCCTGGGCCACTTTCTCTAAGTTTACGGACTTGAGTGTTTCCCCACAGCGTGAACCCTGGTCGACACCCTGCTCGTCGCGTTCAGGCCCTCTACAAAGACTTCATTTTCTACTTTTCACGGTTCCGTCGTTTACCTGACTGACGCCAGCAACATCCCCTAAACTCAACAGGCACGGCTTCATTTCTCCAACTCCCCTCATCAGACACTGCCTCGGTTTCTTTTCTTTCCCCTTCTAATTCGACCTCCCTCGAAGAATACGCCATTGCCCTTGCAATATAACACTCTACTCTCACCGTCCCTACCACCGACGCCAGTATACATTTTCCCTGACTGTCAATCAGCCTTTCGTAATTTCGCTCACCATGAAACCCACCCATATACCACTGACTTCGTTACTTGAATACTTGCTTCGAATTCTCGGCGACGTTTCACACTGGTTTGGGTTCCTGGCCACGCTGGCATGGACGGCAACGCCCTAGCAAACGCAATAATCCGAGTAACCGTGCCGGGTCTGCCCATGTCCTGGCCAACCCTGTACCACCCGCCGACTGTTCGCATTCAGTGACGCGCTTCCCGCCGATATCACTTACACGCCCAGCGTCTATCACGCACCCTGTACCCACCCCAGTTCCCGTCTAACTCTTGAGGCTGCGTGCCTCATTCGGCAGGTTCAAGCTTCTTCACTCCCCTCCCATCGAATCCTTCACCGCATCTACCGGCGTCCTGGCCGTCTTTCCTGTCCCACCTGTTCTTCCTACCCATCCATCCCTCGTTCTGAATGGGAATGCACCCCGCCACCTCTTGCCCCATTTCTCGCCTCCATCACTTCCTGGGAGCTCTGGCTCTCTCCACCGCCGACAGTAAACATCCAGGCTGCCCAGGAAGCTCTCTACAAACACGTGCACCGGATCCGCATGAACGTTCTCCAGCACTACGTGGACCCGGTGAAGACTATAATCAGGACCTGGACCTAGGTTCTGGGGTCAATACAGTTTGTTCTCTCTCTCTCTCTCTCTCTCTCTCTCTCTCTCTCTCTCTCTACGAACGAGACAGCGCGAAGGATGAAGCTGTGAAAGAGCTTCAGTCAGCTAGTTTAGATGCTGGAGAGGTGCGCAGGAGTGTCTGACGAACTCAAGGGCACTGCCAAGCCCAGGAACATGGAACAAGGGGTCAGTGAGCTAAAATGATCAAGGAGGGTTATGGTCGATACAGCATGCTCAACGCCACGTTGGAGAAGATATCGTCAGATGCAACTGTACTGAAGGCCGTTTTGAAGGAGGCCGAAGTATCACAAAAAGTGGCATGTCCGACACTGAGGAATACCGCTTCGAGCTTGAGAAGTGCAGGCCCAAGATCAGGATTCCTCACGGAAAAGCATGTAAAACTGGTGAGGGATATTGACGACTGGAAGAAAGATGAGCGGGAAAGATAAAGGGGAATTTGAAGAAATCGTCACCGAGGTCGCCAACCGGAAGACCGAACTCAAGAACTTCGACACCAAGAATTCCGTGCTGCGTATGAACGTTTTGTCTGGAGAACCTAACGAGCAACGCAACGAAACGGTCAAGCTTGAAAAATCTGGGGGCAACGATAATGACTCTACAAAGATAGCTGGAATATGCATCCGGAACAGCTGTTCAATTTGCTTTGGCACGATGGCGGCCCGAGTATCTCCAAGTCCTTCTCAATGAACATACTAGCGATTGCTGATCATGGATGCCAGTCAAACTTGGAAACATCGTCTATTTTAAAGAAGGAGGCACGCCAAGAGAAAAGCGGGGACGGCTCTTGTGATAGACCTTTTTCGAAGCCAAGATGGAACAGTTCGTTTGTGTGAGATCTGCACTTCGTTGGGGCGATTTTGCGTCCACTGTAACTTCACACCACCACGGACAGAGCCTGTTGTTTCATATTGGCCGGCCGTAAGCCTGTTGCAAACTAAGAGCAACTGCGAAACGAGGAGGACGATGACGCTATAGCAGGAACGGATCGGAAGCGTGGGACCGGGGGCGCGCGCTGTCATCATCAGTAGGGCTGGGTGTCAGTTAAAAACTTCAACCCAACTAATGGGCAGGCTTTATTCGCTTAATTAAACGATTAATAAGTTGCGTTGGTTTTAGAAGAAAAATACAAAAAAGTAATATTAAATGATAAACATATCAATCATCATCATCATCATCATCAGCCTCCTCAGGTCCACTGCCGGACGAAGGCCTCTCCCAATAACCTCCGACCGCACCTGTCCTGCGCGGCACGAGTCGACTGTTTGCCCCCGAACTTCTATATTTCATCCATCCATCGGGTTAATGGCCTTCCCCTTTCTTCTAGACCATTCTTTTGGTATCCACTCTGTTACCATATATGTCCACCTGTTGTCGGTTCGTCTCAGCCCAATTCCATTTTTTTCTCTTTATTATATCATCTCCTCTAGTTTGTTTCCTGGTCCAAAAATCTAATTTCCGGCCACTAAGCGTTAATCCTATCATTATTCGTTCCATGGCCCGTTGAACCGACCTAAGTTTGCTTTCTAGTTGTTTAGCAAGGTGCCAAGTCTTCTCTCCGTATGTCATCACCGGCAGTGTGCACTGGTTGTTTTCTCTTTTCTTGTTAAGCATTATGTACCAACTAGCCCGCGTTACCCGCCTTTTACAGTAGATTTCTTTCTTTTGAGTGACAAAGGTAGCTTACTTTTCATTAGTTGGGAGTGGTTGCTGAATGCTCTCCAACCCATACCTTTTCTGCGCCGAAATTCTCTCTCGTGGTTGGGGTCAGCACTAACCATCTGTCCGAGGTAGGTTACATTCTTTTACTTCTTCTAGCGTTTCGTTTCCTAAGCTGACGAAGACGCTTTCGGCCTGCTCATTCCTCATTACGTTAGATTTATTCGTATTTATTTTAGCCCCACGGCCGTGCGTTCTGGTTGTAGTTCTTCAAGCATTGTTTGCAGGTGTTCTGCAGTCTCACTCAGCAAGCAATGTCGTCTGAAAACCTCAAATGGTTCAAATATTCCACCTTTATTCTTAATCCTGTGTTTTCCCGGTCAGGCTTTCTAAATACCCCCGCCAGACATTATGTAACTGCTTTTGGTAAGATGGTATCTCCCCGTCTTATACTCGCTTTCGGATCAGGAATTTATCGCTTTTCTTGTGGAGGGTTATCCTGCCCGTGCATTCCTTATATTAAATTTATATTATATATATATATATTATCTATATATATATATTTTATATATATATATATATATAGATATTATTATATAATATTAGATATATCTATATATATAAATGCATATAAACCCTACGTCAATCAGTTTGTTCCCCTACATGTTGCTTCTCAAACAGCTGCTGCGGGATTCACCGAGTGCCGATGTTAGGTGGTCATTTAGCCTGTCTACGCTGACCTAGTTCGCTTGTTTAGACGCGCGAATATGTTTTGAAGAGTTATTTTAAACTTTCCCGTCCTGTCTCTGACTGACTCCATGCGGGTTTCTTAGTTTTCACGAGTTTCCTTCCTTCTCTTTTGAGATTCAGCCTTCCATTGCATCTAACCATCCTATGATCGCTGCTCCGAATCTTACTCAGCACCTACACGTCTTGCACGATACCTGGGTTGTCATTTAAAATGAAGTTAATTTCGTTTTTTGTTGTACCAACGGGATATTTCCATGTCCATTCCCTATTCTTTCTTTTGTAGAAGAATGTGTTCATCAACCTCAGGTTATTTCTCTCTGCAATCTCGCCAGTGTATCTACTCGACGGTTCGACTGTCCATTCAAAAGTTTCCCGCTGACCGTTCTCCCATTTGCTTCTTACCTACCTTTGCGTTAAAGTCTCCCATCACAATCGTGAACTGCGGCAGATCATCCCTAAGGCGCTGATGAGGGTGGGACGACGGTTACCATCGCGTTAGTCACTCGAACTGCTTAAAGAATTAGGGACATCGGCACTCGCCGTCATTGCAGGAGTGCCGATTAATCGTGGGTTATTTACGCCAGAGTTATTTTATACAGGGATCGTTTCCACTGGGGACGCTACGAAGTGTCCCTCTCTACTTCGCCCGCTACTCTGTTTTCAACTTGACCTTTGCACTGATGCAAAAATGGTTCCCTTGCGCCGTTCAATATGGAGTAGTAGCAGAAGACGTCAGGAGGAGCAATCCTAACGCGACTGCAACGCCGCGGCGAGCGGGCGTTCTTTCCCAACTGACCTGAACTCTTTTGGGGAAAGTTTCCATACACCAAGGGTTACAGCCATTTTCTGCCGAGCGTTCGTGCAGCAGACGCTGCAGATAAAGTTGGTTTTGCCGCCAGACGTTTTTGCTCGCCACATTAAAAATGCACGAAACCCCAGCCATACGAAGCTTCGTTCTGATTACTTTAACAGATTATCGCAAATATGGACACATTTATTGGGGCACTAAATATCTTGAACATTTTAACACCGCTCAATAGTTCAATGTTATGTTATTTTTTAGAGAAGGGATTTTTCGCAGCGGTGTATTGAAAGGGGTGCAAGGCATGTCATCAACTCCATCAATAAGAGATGGGCAGTAAGTTTTGGTGGAAAACAAAAACTACTTATTCAGCTTGGAAACATCACTGCACCTCATTGTGAACGTTTTTATCGTTGGCAGGCCCACGTACTCGGCGTACCTAAGTGCTCTTTTGAGGCGCTTGAATTTTTTTAACAGCGGAGCTGCTTGAAGTCGAGCCTTTCCGTCCGTCTGCTGAGGGTCGTGCGTCACGCAGGGGTAGGAGCAGGTCCCCAGACCCGCCGGCACCCTCCCTTGCAGAAACCGGTTCCCAGACCTACCGGTAGAGGGCGCGATGGTCTCGCAGAGGCGGGTTCCTCTTCCTCTCGCTAGGAGAGGGAAAGGGGAAGAGCCTCCCTCCGCTGACGTTTCTTCCGATTTGTTTGCGCGAATAGTGGGATTTGCGCGGCGACGGCGCTGCGATTCTCGGGCGAGCACCCGTTGACGTTAAAGCCGACAGAAGAGGACGGCAGCTCCGCTATTTTGGCAGATTTCACACCGGGTAGAACTGGGCTTAGTTTTTCTGCCTCCGGACATGGAGTTTGATTGAGCATCAATAAAAGTTTATTCAAGTCAAGGAGGGGAGGAGGAACGGGGGAATGACTGCTTGTGGGCATGACACGTGACACTCAAAAGCCACGTGCGTGTGGTTACGGGGTGTCTAGGGTAATCTGGATGGAGTGACCCCCACTCATCCCCATTTGCTCGGTGTCATCAGCCGCAGACTGATCACAGAAGCTAGCCTTTGTTCTTACAACGTGTTCAGTACAGAAAATTGACGAAAACGTGGTTTGTTAGCTTAGGTAACCGGTATGCACATTGTACAGCGTCGCATCTCCCATCAGCTTGCCAGAGTTATTTCCACAATTAGCAGAGGCAACTTCGGTTGGAAAACCTTCACAGAACATTTTATTTCGAAGTAAAATGACTCCCGGCAATCTATACTTACGCATTCACACTTCACTCGCTTGAAGGGTTGTCACCGGAAATTCGAAATCGTCAGGTTTTGTCTAACGATGACTGGTTGCAATTTTGGGGGAAATAATTTGTCTCTAGAAAACTATCAAAACAAATTTAGGTGTTCAACTCTAATTAAAATAATGGGAATAAAAACCCACATCGGTGCTACAACACGTCGCTCAAGCAGCAAGGATTTAGCTTTGCTCTCTCACAAGAGGTCGTCGTGATCACCATCTATCATCATCACCACCACCACCACCACCATCATCATCTTCATGCTGTTTATGTTCACTGCAGGGCCAATGCCTCTGTAATAGTGGTCCAAGTTGTCCAGCTGCTTTTTTTTATTTGCAATAGAATGCCCGTTGGCATAAAAATAACCTATTTACAAGTAGAGATGGGCACCCGTCTCTCGAATGAAGTCAAGAAGGGAGCGGTGGTGGGGTCCCCAGAGCCACCGCTGGAGGTAGGGGCGTCTTCCAGGATGGAGGCCTGTGCCTCTCAAGTGTCGCTTTCTGGCTGAGTCCAGTGAAGGACACGCCCATATTAGATGGTCCGCATCAGCCTGTTCAGCAGGAGCTGCGCGGAAGGGGCAGGTGTCATCGAACGGGGCATGGTAGCGTGGTGGCCATGCCTGGGTCACAGCAGCTGAAAGCGCCACTCCAACGCGAAGTCTGCGCAGCAAAACCTCTTCCATACGCTATGGAAGATGGTGATCAAATGGTGAACCAGATTTGACTTGTCGAATTCTATGTCTGAATAGCTTAATTTTTTATAGCGGAGATTTTGAATTTAGCAGCATGGGGCCATACACCAGAGCACCTAGAAGTAGGGGCTTTAGCGTATGGCCACCTGCATATAGAAGTAAATATAATATCTGATGCAGCCGCCAGCGCTGGCCACTCTCTGCGTAACACGACACAGCTTCCTTTCTCTCGAGAGGATCGTTGTGCCCTTTTCCATCGAACTGGTTGGAGAGAGCAAATGTGGAATTGGCCCTTTCTGCAAATTCCGTGTTCCACCTGACCTAAGCAAAGCGTCTGTGTACTGCATCGTTTGCGTCTCAACGTGGCTTACACCCGAAGCTTCAAGTTCAAAATAGGGTGGGAGGATTCACCACTGTGCCCCACGTGCGCTGTGCGCGAGACTACCGAGCACTTGTTGTGTATATGCCCGCGATTTTCCGCTGCGCGAGTTACAGCGACGAGCTGCCTGTCTCGTGTTCGACGTGGAGCTAGCCTTCAGTTGTGTCACTTTTTTGGACCCTGGGACAACAACAATGACTCATATTTAGGGACAAAAATTCTTCTGCGTTTTTTGCGAGATTCAGTACTAGACAAAACTTTGTAATTCTTCCATTGTGCGCATGGCTACGTCTGTACGCGTTTGCGTCGTCATGTACGCTTTGACTCCTTCTTCTTGTTAGGCGCTCTGCGCTTCCTGGGCTCCATTCGCTCAATTTTTTTCTTTACCTTAACTTTATTTCGAGTTTTTTCCTTGCACTACATTCCGTGTCATTTTTATTTAACTTTTGCTTGCTCTATTGCTGCTTTCCCGATTTCTCACATTCACTTCACTGCATTGTAAACATCCCCATCTGGCGTAGCAAGCACTGCCGCTAGCAGAGCTGACCTCTCCAGCCCACATTAAAGAGTTATCTCTCTCTCTCTCTCTCTCTCTCTCTCTCTCTCTCTCTCTCTCTCTCTCTCTCTCTCTCTCTCTCTCTCTCTCTCTCTCTCTCTCTCTCTCTCTCTCTCTCTCTCTCTCTCTCTCTCTCTCATGCACGTGCCTGTTTTCCTTCAAACTTGACAGTGACATTTGAATCCAATCATTTGAATCCCGTCATTTGAATCCCGGACCCCTTGTCGCAAACTAATCACCGGTTCGAGGCACTGGAAATACGGCGCTGCTGAGCAAGAAGTAATGGTGACCGGAGCACTTGAGTCGTATAGTTTTATTAATTCAAAAGACAATGAGCACAAGTACATTATTACAGACAGAAAGCACAGCCGAACTCTCGCCTTGCAACCACCGCATTCGTCAGCTGAATTAACTCCTTGCCCAGGTGTACATTAGATATTTGTCCACGTTTGTCTGTCCTTCAAGCTGACTCACAGGCCGTAAATGAACCGTGTGCTTTTTTGTGTACTGTTTGCCTACTTAGCAGTCCGCACCCGCGAACCATTGTCCGACTACGGTTGCGCCATAGGCGTTCTAAGCGGTGGCTCTATTTTTCGCTTACATTGCTCTTCAAGTTTCAATTTATTCTTCTTGAAGGATTGGGCAATTTTTTATTTATATACTTTTATTGCAGCCTATTACAGAATACTACATTCTCCGACACAAAGGGACATATAACTCCACTTTGCTAAGCTAACACTAGGCAAAAGTAACTCATCTTATCACACACTGCGGCCAATATAGTCACACAATGAACATCTTATGTGAAAAATGTGATGAGCTATCTTACAGTGAATAGGTATGCAAGATGAAGAAGGAGAAATAAGTCGTGGCCAAGAGTAATGAACGAGCACTCCGAAGTAGTTATACAGCAAGAACAATATACATATAGACAAACAACGTTATTGTTTAGAAGAGACATGGCCGCGTATCGCTCGAGATTTACAACGAAGCGTGGCTGGACCGAAATGAACGGTGCTTTGCAACGTTACCGAGAGGCTGCGCTTCTTCCACGCACGAGTTGACTTTTACACAGACACGCACGTACGACTCCATAATAATTTAAATAACAAGGTAGATCAATATGCATTCATAGCTGGAATTCGTACGTTACTTCCATTACGAAGTAAAAATATTGTTTTAACCTTTCTCTTCACACACTACGACAATAATTGCCTTTCTCGGTGACAGTAGATTTACTAACTAAAGCCATTTTGATTCCGCTCCTGTTTGATCGATCGTCTGCACTTTTTAATCAACTTTTTTCCCGATCTATGTGATTATTATTCGCATTGTCTCTTTACTTCATTACTGTTAGTCAATGATCCTTTCTCTCCCATCGCGGTTACCTTCGCCAGTACGAAGTAAGCCTAGAACCGTTGCACGTTAGTGCAGTCAGCCGACTGGCGATTTCCTAGTCATATATTTTTAAATATATTAGCGACGCGCTGAAACATACACACACACCCGTACACATTCATACATATCTAATAGCATAAGCGGAGCCACACCATCGTTTGGCAGGAAATAGCTCTCTTGGCTCTGTGAAGGCAGAGCTAAGAATTTTCAGCGACGCCTTTTTTCTTGTCAATGGTTTTTCGCACATGTAACGACGACAGTACGGCGCGAATATCTTCGACAGAGATCTGTCTGTAGTTAATCGAAAGCTTGGACGTTTTGCGTCGAACGGCACGCACGAAGAAGTTTCGATGACAAAGAGCAGATATGTGCACAACTCTGGAGTCGCAAAATAATGCAAAGGACGAGCATCGTAGGGCCACGCTAGAAAGACAACAAAAACATTCACAATGACCCCTGTAGCGTGGTACCAAAAACGCGCGGAAATACCTACCTAGGCCTCTTCTGCTCGTCTCCGGAGTAAGATAGTTCTGCATTAAACAAAAAGTTACGACTTGAAAATGATTCTAAGACACCGAGAAATTTGGTTCTGCCATAACAGCTTTGCGCACACCAAACGTAACACGTGCAATAGTCACAACACTTCTATCTTCCCTATACACGACTTGCACATGACATCATCACGGCCTTTTCTGGTGCCTGCTCTCATTTTTCTGGCGCTGTTCGAGATAAGAGCAGCGGATAAGTCCACAGCCTTTTACCGGTGCACCAATGTGGCAGTTACAATGACGTCAGTGCAAGCTATCTATAGCTATGAGAGCCATGATGAGAAATTCACGCAGCCAACTTAGGAGCGTCTACTTGTCGGGGGGAAAAATACGGTGCACAAAAGCCAGGAATAGCTTAAAACTGTGTAGGCAGTAGCATTATGTTACGCTAAGAGCGGAGGATGCGGCAGAGCGCCGGCCTAGCGAAGCTTTGGGGTCAGCAGAACATAATATTCAATGGAACCACTCAGCCACTTTCTCCACGTTCTTTTCCTTCTCTTTCCAGGCCTAGCTTCTGCACACCCAGCTGGTGGCAATTGAAGCTGAAAATGGAAGATGGCATCCAGCTTTCTAAATGCCGCTGTTATGTTGACGGCCAACGGCATTTCTTAACCGCACGAGAAGGGGTCTTATAAAACTGCGCAAGATGTCATATTGGGGATGGAAAGCGCTGTTATACCATGCTTGCGCTGGTGGGAAGTAGTTGTGGTAGTGTTTTGGGGCTTAGGAGGCAAGCCGGTACAAATCAGAAAAATTGGGTGAAATTACATGCTTGCCCAAACCAATTTCTGTTTCTTTCAAATATAAGAATTAAGAACTACCAGAAGTCAGGTTCAGAGAACGGGTTATAGAATAGAGAGCCTGTACTGCTGCTACGGCAGTAAAAAAAAATATTTGAACTTTTGTTTATACTTAGCAAATGATTAGCATACAGTTTCTTTTTATCCTGTGTACAGTCTGGACGCGCTCTCGTGCAAGCAGAATGAGGGAATACACCCCACTTGCAGAAACCAAAGCCGCAAGGGCAAATATGCCCTTTCGGCATCGCACATATCAAGAAAAAGCGCAGTTGTTTCGTTCATCCTTTCATTACACTATTTCCCTTCTGAGAGGCTGCATTGGACAGACATTCCGTTTGTGTTACTGTTTTTACACTGGCACCGCAAATTCTTCGAATGGCCGAAGCTACTAGCACCCAGCTAATACCGAAATTTCCTTTGGTTTTCACCTATTCCATTTTTTTCACCGGGCTTGAGAACTAAACTTAAGCCAGGTGCATGCGAACATTACTTTCTGACCTAGACATCTGTTGTGTAGTTGGGGAGGTTGCGTACGCAAGCTGCAGGTTTTCCACCACGTTAAGCTCGGGACGAGCTTAACAGAAGGGAAGTTTCCGTTCAAAGATTGAACTAAAGTAACCCCGTTGCAGCTACCCCGATCACGCCATTAATGTTTCCCGTTCACAGAAATAGGCCGACAGAAGCGCACCAAAGGCGTCGCTTTGTAATCCCAGCGGAAAGAACCGCTGAATTGGCCGCTAGATTCTCATCATCCGAGACACTCAAAGAAGCACTATTGCCGCCTTCTCCGGCGAGTTCCGCTTGACAGGCAGTTTAGGCGACGTTCACAGCTGGAAGTTGTGCATGGAAGTGGAATACTCGGAGCGGTAGTTTGGGGCTGCGCTCTTTGAGCGCGTCGTCCGGTGCGAGTACTCGGAAAACCTGTCCGCCTCGTGTCCAGGCTGCGGAATCAGCATCACGGGCTGCAGGTTCATGGACTTGCGCGACGCCGTCGACTGGTTGTCCGCCATGAACGCGCTGTTCACCTCTCCTGCAACGGGGGAAAAAAGGACACGGTCAAGCAGCGAGATTTGCGCGTGTCACCCAATGTGCAAGTACCGCGTTTTTTCCGTTCTAAGCGGCCAACCACTAACAAAAAGGGCCTGTCAATCGAGGCAGCCGGCAGTTGCGCACGGAAGCGCAGCGGAGTGCCTATGCAAGCGCAGCGGCACGCTGTCTCTTGCGCGAAGTAGCGGAGTTAGTTTCACTAGAGAAATTGCTTTGAAAAGGCTTCGATGCCTTTTCAAAGCCATTTCTTGGCACATACATCTACGATCGTAGATGTGTGTAGTTTTTTTCTGTCACTTGTTACTAGTGTCACATTCGCCAGCGGACATTCTTGAAAAAAAAAAAAAATGAAGGAAGCTCACACTAACGCGTAAGACCTGAAGAGCGAAGCTGAACGCAACCTTCACAACCACCACGAATGATAAGTCCACGATTGCAGACGATTTGCTTCTTCTTCGCTGCCGCAACGACCTTTACTCCATCATTGTTGCTATAAGTGTGAGCTTCTTACATTTTTTTGTAAGTTATAATCATAAGACATCTCCTTGGAGGGGAGTACGCTATGGCGTGTCTTTCTCGTTCCGACCAAGTGTTGCCACGATTACGGCGAACGCTGTAGATTTTTTTTTTTTTTTGGGGGGGGGGGGGGGAGGGAGGGAGAGCATTTTTGGCCAATCTCCCTAAGCGGGTATGACAAACGTGCGTGGCTGACGCTGGGCGGTTGTCGCGAGGCACGCACACACGAACACTCGGCATTTACTCGAGTGCGGCCCTCGCTCACGTGCGCGCACTTGGCAAATTTTTTGGTATTTTTAACTGCGGACACGAAAAATTACGATGTGCTTAGCAGCTCCGCTGTTAAAAAATGTTAACAGATACTCCCGGGTGGAAATTATCTGATAAATGCGGAAATGCGCCACCTTGCTCTACGCCGAGTCTTTTTAAAGTCGGCTTCACCACTTTACATATGTGCATAGCTGAAATACACTTTCCAGGGGCAATAGAAGCAGTCTGATTACAATGTAGGAAGGATCTAGGGCAAACCCACGGAAGGATATATTCAGGATCGCCTGCAATTAAAATAGGCTTCACTACAATATACAAGTGCACTGCAGGGAAGACATTTTTCTCGGGGTAATATAAGTCATTTTGTGCGATGATATGAAGGCCCTGGCGCCTTTTTCTTAACAGCACCTTCTTTTGCGGCGAAAGCGGGACAAATCAAAGCGCTCCAGACGGGCAGACGGATTTTTCGGCTGAGTCCACATAGAAATGCTTACGCATTTAAATACCAGGCTGTGGGAGCGGCATACCTTGTGGTTGCGGCATACCTAAACACTGTCCGCATTGGTCAACATTGCCCAACCCACTCTATGCGCCCGGGTATTTATTATTTAATTATTTACTTAAAAAATATTGCAGGCCATTAGCCCGAGCAGGGGGGGTTCTATATCATACACAAAAAACAACAACGACAAAAAACACCTTGCGCACATATAGCAAAATGCTCAAGATGAGCCAAGACATCGATAGTATCAGACAACTCAAGGCAGAACAAGATGCACAATGATGTGTTAGAACAATGAAGCAATGCAACAAAACAGCCAGAAAAACGATTAACAGAAAGGGGGCTATGAAGATTAAAACGCAACAGATATCTGTTTTAAGCACTGGGTGCAAGGCGCTCTACTGATAACAGGTATTCACAAAAGTTTTATTCCAATCGTTGACTGTTCGTGGGAAGGAGGAAAATTTGAACAAATCGCTCCGAGCAAAGAACTGGGCGAGAGATAAAGCGTAGGTGTGAATGACGAGTTCGCCGTGTTGATAAAGGGGTTACCAAGTGGGAGGGGTGAAGACCGAGCTTAAACTTAAGGCGAATAAACTTCGTCGTGATTCCAAGGTTACAATCCCATGGTTTAAGCTAAAAAATTAAGCTAGCACGGCAAAGCTAGCTTAATGTTTGTTGCAACTGGAAGTTCATTGCCCGTTTGGCTTGTTCAGCCTTTATTCGACGACAGACGGGTGCTCTATTTAGAAGTCTGGTAATGCCGGATAAGCGGGAGTAGCTGGCTATTAACAACAGCGTGTGAAACCAAAGCCTGCCAAATATATTTATTTTACAAACACGCGACCTTGCCTCGCTGTTCTCATAAAAGTATTGCCTGGTGAATACGCAAGGTGAGGCGAAGTGACAGCGCAGAAGAGGGGGTTTTGCAGAAGGGGGGGTCACAGACGGCACGAGCAGACAGACCAGCACTCGCTATCTAAACCGCGACGCGTAAACTCGTTTGTGGCATCGCTGGCTTTCCATATGCGCATGGCGACGTTCCCAAGCTGGAGCAAGTTCACGAGCACAAGCCGCTGGTTCCGCGCGGAAATGCCGTTTCTGCACAGCACACACAATTAATCGGTTCTCACAAATTTTTCGGCACTTCCACATTCGTCCGAACGTACGTATGCACGTGTCGACATCCTTCTAATAATAATCGCTGCCACCATCACCCTCCTAGCCCACGGAGAGCCCTCCTCAAAGATTAAGCAGATTGAGTTTCGAGGATCGAGCTCTCCTAGCTCTCCCTCTCTGCTACGCCCCGGTTCTTCTTTCCAACTTACAAGCATGAACAAGGTTGGCGCTTGGTGAAGGAAAGGCCGGATGAATTAATTCTCTTCAACAGTACACCAGCAGCCCGAGTGGCGTGCGAAAGGGGGGCAGGACTGAAGGATGCCATGCTCGCAGCCTAACACGTGACTATCACATAGGGCTGCATGACTGACAGCTGGGATAATTGGTCATTAAGCAATCACCAAATATTCCAGCTTCCCGTACCTTTGCTGTTAACATATTCATGCAAGAAGTTACTTTCCAGCCCAAATTATCGCTAATCTTTAGAGGGGGGGGGGGGCGATAATTGTTTATTTTAATTATAGAATTACGCTGCAAGCACACTCTCGCGTTCTTCGTTGCATGTGTTCCCTAGGCCTTCCACGCGAAAGAGCGAATTTCAGTGCGAACGTGCAGAGCGCAAATAACATTGTAAACAGTATACTATAGAGGCAGCATGGGCGTTATCGCCGAGCATATGCGTGGCAGTTTGAAGCCCCCCTCCCCCCTCAAGAAAAAGAAAAAAAAAAAACGCTCTGTGGGCTACAGTTCAATGGTCATGCCTTTCTTGGTTCCTCCCCAGCGCTCTGCCCAAGGTCGGATTCAGGAATGCTTCTGTGCTGGGAAAGCACTTCACTGAAGCATTTGCGGAACGCCCTCGGCGCAGTGACACGTACCAAGTGCTGGGTGGGGTTGACAGCACCTCCCAGTACAGGGTAATCTAAAATGGCAAAGAATGCCGGTCTGCCTTCTCTTAAGTCCAATCTTGTGCTTGGCTTCGAGCCAGCCAGATGTATGCCTTTCTTGTCTCTCATTCTCACTTGTCATGACAGGACAAAAGATGGATCCTTTTCTATTCGGGGTCTGTCTACTCTTCCAGGACCTGTTCGGCCGCCATTCTGTCCGGCAGCAGGTGAGGGAGCTACAAAAATACAGCGAGAAAGAATAACAGAACAAAGAAGAGCAAAACACATGGCCTGCGCGCACCCGTAGACTTTTCTTTTCTCCTGTAACCATCCTCCCCGCCGGCTACATGCTGACCATCTTCTAATATGCTTAGGGAATAATCTGACAAAAAAAAAATGGTGGCGTACTTTTAAAATGTCCCCGACAGGTCTTTCTGAACCGTTTCCCGTGCGCGTCTCGGTTTGCGAAATCAGGCGAGAGAGGGTTCGCATTGCTCCCGAAATAGGGGCGGGAGGATGGAAAGATAAAGAATCAGTTTAGACAAATAACCGAATGGGGCGCAGCGGCCACCGCGTGACTGCTTGTATTGCGCCACAGCAGCTCGCGTCTTCAATTCGGAAATAAACTCTTAGAAAAGCCCCTCGGCATGACGCTGTGGCACGATGGCCGGTTGGGCCTTCGGAAGAGAGATCTAGGGGAAACCGCTGCAATGCAGGCCGAGCACCGGCGTTACGGCAGAGTATCCATGCAAGTGGCATCATTATTGGAGCACGTATCAAAGAGCGTTGGGTGTCCGTGTGAACCTGTTGAGAAGGTCCCTGTTTTACACGAGAATTCCGCTCCACGTTCCGCTTCACACTACCGGGACCTGTCACTATCCGCTGAATTCCCGGATGTTCATAAGGGGGGAAATTCCGCTGTTGCTAGCAATGTTCAGGACGAATGCGATCTCACCGCCACACGCCAGTAGGTAATTTCATCTGCTCATAGCTCTGCAGTTTAACACTATAGGTGTAACAAGGGAATGGGCTGGTTCTAACTTACACCGTGGCCCTCCTCAAGAACCTGTATACCCCACGGATAGTACCATAGGGGGGTGGGACTTGGCGACGTCCAGAAAGGTTTTTCACGGGTCGTACAACCCACCCCATTATAACTTTCCCGCATTGGCAAGAGCAACAGCGTCCGCACGTAACGTAAGGTCGCGACAGGCGCTTAAATGCCATACTATGACAGCTCGCATCATGGCAGTGCAAGACCTCCCAATCACCCCATCACCGATGGCGACTACAACCAGGGCCATTAAGCATTTATTCATCATAAGCCTTGTGTCAACTGCAGGACGAAAGCCTCTCCCAAAGATCTCCAGCCACGCCTATCGAGTGCCTGAAGGCCGATTGTATAATCATTAGGAGGCTTTTTAGCAAATGTACTCAACTATGGTTGCCAAATCCCGGTCTGGTGAGAAAATGCTGTTTTGTGCCCCAGGGTAGCCTCACCTATCATGGTTGAACCTATCTAGTACAGGCCTTCCCGTGGTATCCGGCGACATTATGACCGGTCCAGGCTGCATTTCGCACCTGGTAATGTGATGGAGGGCGGTTGCCGAGCATTCGTATGCTCAGAAATTGTGGCACGCTCCATTGATGCACATAAACAGTGATATCGCAAGAAGCATTTATTACCTGCCCATAAATTATTTATATACATAGGTGTATTTCCAGTAGGTTTCGGCGGGCCGTGGCTAGCCTATGCAGCGCGCTTCGCATGCATAGCCGAGCTAAGCACCCACTCCGTGGGGCGAGGCGATGTGTCTCGGTTCTTAATCGTTCTCGACTGTGCCCTGTCGACTGGTGAGCCGTGGCTGTGAAGGACAAAAGAAGGGTCAAGAAGGTAGCTATGTTCGACTTGGATGGTGACGTTACAAACAGAAGCGCGCGCCTTTCAACTGGGAACAATAGTCCATTCTGACGCATCGCCGCCCCTATTCATGGGTCCTTAATGGCGTCCCCTCCCTTCATGTTGACGTTATTCTATAGGCGGGCCAGAAATATCGGCACAGCGTGGCAGGGCGCGACGGCGCACTGATCCCGGTTCTGGCGCGCCCTTGCTGCAGCAACCGAGTCGAAATATATATAGCCCCGAGAGGGAAATAACGTCACCACGGCACCGTTACTAGATCGTTCCAGCCCGTAGACGTAACATACCGCAGAAGGAAACCCGGGGAATCCCTTGCACAAGGTTTTCACAGTTTAACTTGATATGAAAAGGCGCCATATTTTGATCCTCAAATCGGAAACCACGCTCGAACGAGGAGCTACGTTTAGAACCCTGACTCGCTAGGTTTAATACCACGTAATCGACATTGCCGTTCGGCGAGGCGCTTATAATGTGAGCATATTAAAAGCAATAAAGCTTGACTTTGGACTAGTTGGGTACACATCACACCTTGAAAAACAGCGCCAAAAACTCGGACGGAGAGAGGCAGCGCTCGTGTCTGTTTCTCCTCTCTCCGTCGAGTTTTTTGCGCTGTTTTTCAAGGTGTATATTGTCGAGTTTTTTGCGCTGTTTTTCAAGGTGTCAATAAAAAGCAGCCGTGCGTGCTAAAAGAAACGCCCTATAAACGAGGTAGCTTTGCAGGTATAGGCAAGGGCTCCATAAAAAGCTTTTGCTAAACGTTATTCCCCATGAAGCACAACAACGCGTGTTAGTTTTAATGATTTTGTAACGCTGGAAATATTTCTACGCTGCTCTGCAGGACGTGTTTTGACAGCTTCAGCTGCTAATGGGAGACCCACGGGATATGGCACTGGCCTGGTTGAAATCCCAGCTGCGACAGACCCGCACGTCACCTTCCACTAGGTCTTCATTTCGTGTCACGTGGTATGCTTACGTGTCACGTCTATTCAATACGAACATTGCTACGCAACAACATCTGGAGACTACTTTGAGAACCTAGGCAAGGTTTCATAATTACGAAGTTGTACAACGGTAAAAAAAAAAAAAAAAAAACTCCCGGGCCATCTCCACTAACGTGAAACCTGGGGAGGGGTGAAGCATGCAGTGTATAAATGTATACAAAGATTGTAAGTCTCTCCTGCCACACGGCGCGCGCTGATTGGGCGCCGAAGAAGCGCCGGTGGGAGCAGCAATCACGCGCTTGCTGAGGCGGTGGCGCCCTCTCTTGCGTTGCACCGGATTTAAGCAATTAAATGATAGACAGACTGGCCATGAGTTGTCTTCGTGTCACACGCTGCAGCATGCTAAGAAGTATGCTAAGTAGCTCGAGGCGTTGGAAAACGAGTGTCCCGGTCTGTTCTTTTAGTACACGTTTTTGCCCATGGAGATGAAACGTTCTTGCGTGAGACATTGGAAAACGAGTGTCCCCATGTATTTTTTTAGAACGCGTTACGTTCTAGCGCGAGGCTTTGGAAAACGAGTGCCCCGTTGTGTTCTTTTAGTACGCGTTTTTGCTCACGGCGATGAAACGTTCTAGTGCGAGGCATTGGAAAACGAATATCCCTGTGTATTATTTTAGTACGCGTTACGTTCTAGCGCGAGTCGTTGGAAAACGAGTGTACCGGTTTGTTTTTTAGTACGCGTTACGTTCTAGCGCGAGGCGTTGGGAAACGAGTGACCCGGTGTGTGCTTTTAGTACGCGTTTTTGCACGTAGAGATGAAACTTTCTAGCGCGAGGCATTGAAAAACGAATGTCTCGTTGTGTTCTTTTAGTACGCGTTACGTTCTAGCGCGAGGCGTTGGAAAACGAGTGTCCGGGTGTGCTCTTTTAGTACGCGTTTTTGCTCATGGCGATGAAACGTTCTAGTGCGAGGCATTGGAAGACGAGTGTCTGGGTGTTTTCTTGTAGTACGTGTTAAGTTCTAGCGCGAGGCGTTGGAAAACGAGTGCCGGTGTTTTAGTACCATGACTACACGAGACGCCGACAGCCGGAGCCCCTAAAACACAACCTTATTAGGCTGCTGGAGTCAGCAGCGGCTTTGATAAAATCATGCTCCACCGCCAAGACCATTTCAAGGACAAAGAATTCACAAACTGCCAGTTTTCTAGGGCCTAGGTGCTCAAACTTAGCCATATCGAACAACGCATAGCAAAAACTTCCGTTGGAACAACGGTTTAAAAGTCGTCCCGTTAAGCCCCGTTAAATGATGTAGTACGAGCTAAAAATTACCCTGGCGTCGTTATGGAAAGCCTCAATTTCCTTCTTCACTACGCATTCACACCAAGAAAAAAATCAAGCCCCCTTTTTAAGAGAAAGGTGCCTTTAAAACGCGCACCTTTATCCCACGCAACGTTAGCCAGCGTCAAAGTCTAAAATTCAA
The DNA here is from genome assembly GCA_013339765.2 of Haemaphysalis longicornis. Lineage (NCBI taxonomy): Eukaryota > Metazoa > Arthropoda > Arachnida > Ixodida > Ixodidae > Haemaphysalis > Haemaphysalis longicornis. Next base: position 29,926,325 of record CM023456.1, read on the forward strand.
ACTGCTGACCCAGTCGGAATGGCGCAATCGCATAGACGTCGGCTTCATAACGCGAGGGACCGAAGTTCGATCCCCACCACGGGAAGCGTTTTCATTCTTTTTTTTTTCTCTCGATGCGCTTGATGTGCCTTTTGTGGAAAGCTATTGTGCGAATGGCCTTTCCTGCAGTGCGTTTTTGGCGCAACTATTCGATTTTGGACCTTGAAGACATTGGCTACGTTTAAACCATTCCACGATCACCATCATCATCGTCAGAGAAAGTTGGCTTTCCTGCAGTGCGATTTGGGGCAACGTCGCCACCAGTGAGGCATAAAAAGCTTCGCTTTAAAACGATCTCCTAAGAGAGCGTGCAGGCTACATTGGCGAGAAAAGGCGCAGCCGCAAGAGTTTAAAATAGCGGCAGCGTCACCCGTGGTGTTATATACCTTTGTAGACGGATCCGTTGGAGATGTACTGGTCGGGCAGCAGCTTGACGTATCGCGTGCCCAGCACGAAGGCGAGCGCGGCCAGCACGACGCAGTCGGCGACGCCTATGACGGCCAGGATGTACGCCCACCGGATGCCGCACTGGCCCGGGTCGTAGTCGCCCGCGTCGGGCCCGCACACGTCCCGGACCACGGACACGTCCCAGCCCGCGGGGAACGTCAGCACGCCGATCACCATGCACACGGCTGCACAGAGGGAGGAGACAAACGCGCATGCTCAGAACAGAAAGTCTTTTCTTCACGTCCGCCCAAACCGAAAACGAGCTCTGGCAAAATTACGCCAACTATGGGCCAGACTGGGCGCATATGTGAACATGTCGTCCCTTTTAGAACTGCGTAAAATTTACAAGTGTGATGAAACTTGGAATAGGACTCTTTTTTTTTTTTTGCAGCTCACTAGAGATATTTCTGGGCATGCAGTAAGTCCCAGAGAGGCACAAAGAAATTGGAGAAACTTCCAAGCGGGCATTGTCGAATAAATGCTTAATTAAGCCATTGCGCTGTACACCTGGATAATTTAAAGTGGGCTTCACGCATGAACATACGTGCATTGCTAGAAAGACATCTTTTTACGTCCCAGGTAAGCAGTTGTTACCAAAGTAAGGAGGCCATTAAGGCTTTTATCATTTATTAAATACCTCCTTCAGACCCCACCAAGCGCCATACACCGAGCCACTTTAAAGTCGACTGCAGTACTACACACAAATACATTGAGACGAATACATCTTTCCAGGGGCAATATAAGCTGTCTTATATCAACGTATGAAGGACCTGGCGCATTTTAATATATCATTTTGGTTTACAGCGAAAGTGTAACCCATTAAGCGTCACAGAAGGTCAGAAGATTTCTTCGTTAAGTCCACACCGAAAAGCAAATTGTAATAGAAACATTTATAACCAGCCCTAACCAAAATGCAACCGATATAAGCATTGCAGCGCTAGATTGCGACGCCAAACTTATTGGTCACGATGACCAGTAGCAAGACTCTGATTACATGCAGCGTTTAAAATACACACAGACAGCAACAATTTCAATCGGCTCGCTCGCGGTCTCCCGTCGCATCTGACGTTGATACGGAAAGCGGAAACATTCCAACTTCTGATCGTGAGTGCAACTCCCAGCACGGAAAAAAAATATACAGGACAGCGAAAAATATAGGGACGACCTCAACAGTAGAGCTCCAATTTTAGCGTTCGACGAGGTTGCTATCATTTCACTAGCCGAATAAACTTTATTGGAACAGCAAGCGCAATGTTTCGGCGCTCTCCCGTGAGAGAGGGCCCTCAGTACACGATACCTTGATGCTTGCCGGCGGTATGGGCTCTCTCCACCAGCATACACTGGATGGGTAGAGCTAGCGAGCTAGTTGTAATGTTAGGGTGTGTGGGGGATAAGCTGGTGTGTGTCGGCATGGAGCCACGTGGTAGAGTGCGTAATTGTGGGCAGGGAAACAGCGTGCAGAAGGGTGTTGTGAGGGCGTGTGTAGGTCTGTAGTTTTCGGAGTATAGTAACTTCGTCATTATCGACTGAAATTATTAGTTTCGTTAAATTGATTGGTTGATTTATTGGTTGATTTACTCACTGAATAGTTGCACTAACCAACCGACGTCAGGAGGAGTCAAACTGTTATTTGAGCGAAGGCCAGCCGCGAAAGCTGCACGAAAATACTGATTGTCCAGATAGTTCTTCTCGATGAATCGGTCAACACCAACATAAGCTTCACTCTCGGCTTCGGCTTCTGGCGTTGTCGTCTCCTTTCGGCTTCGCAAGCGCCAACTGGAGGATCTTAGCGACGGAGTCTGGGCAGGCAACCGCGAGCGCGAAGGTTACAAAACGGGTGCGCGCGTCCTTGCCGTCGAGTGCCGGGCAGTTAACGTCGGTCAGGGCTGGTGATGGGACGCCGTCGTCGCGGGTCCTGACGCGGACGGCGAGGGCTGCGCCATCACTCGAGGACGACGGTTTGTAAGCGACGGTTAAGTACTTCCTGGGATATGGTGGTGTATACACGGCAAAGCGAGTCCGCCTCGCACGTTTGGCGTCGTGAAGGCTCAGTGCGCGGGAATGATCAGGACAAAAGCGGTTTCGTATGCATCCGCGGAACAGGAGAGGGAAAATTCCCGGCTGTAGGGTAAAGTACAGTTCTCGCGTGGCTTTGTCGGCTATACTTCATGGGTTAATTAGCTTAATTTCCTTGTAGCACGGCGTCAGTTGACCTATGCTGGGACCTTTTTAAGAGCGATAGGCTCGTTCGAGACGCTGCATCGTTGAAGGGATGTCGAGTGGCGGGTGCGAATGGCAGCCCGCTTGTCCGAATAGACGTTCTAGATCGCTTTAATACTAACGCTTCCTCCTCCGCCTCCGTTATTTTTAACTGGAGAAGAATTACGCACGGATTCTGCTCTCTGGCGTAATCAAAAGCCATCTGTGACGACGCCAGTGCTTCTTGACACTCCCGGAAAAGAAGGCGCTTCCTTAATACTGGATGTGCGGAGGATTAGCCAGAAGACCACGGTTGAAAGAACTTCCTGGTGCCTCTGCCGCCTGTCCGGCGGCCGTGCTCTACATTAAACTTGACGAAACAAGCAAATGAGAACGCGAATTGATTCCGCTTACGCTGCGAGCTGTTGCTATTTCTGGTTTCATGTGAGTCAACGTACGAACCATGGTAAACTCCGTCTCCTGGGCTTCGATGATCACATCAAACTTGTGCATAAAACCCCGAAATTTTGTTCTCGAGAAAAAGTCGTTGTGGTCTAGACATGAGCTTCACGTTGCGGACCCCGCGGGGTGTGGCACTGACAAGTTTGCGTTAATCTGTGCAAAATGCGTCCACCTAAGCACGCGCACACAAAACGTCTGGGCACTGGGCACTGGTAAAATATTTTACGCCTGGAAGGCGTAAGCGGCCAGTCTTGTTACACGGCGTTAACCATTTCTCGTCTCACAGAGCGCCTCAGTTTTCCAGCTTCCCGCCCACGTAGCGTGCGTGCTTTTCAGCCATGCCCAACAAATACCGTATTTTTGCGATTCTAAGCACCCCCCGATTCTAAGCACCCTCCCCTACTTTCAGGGGGAAAAAAAAAAGGGAAAAAAAGTTTGCGTGCGGATTTAAGCACCCCCTTTTCTAAGCAACCATCGCAAGGTGGATTTCAGACGCGTAGAAGCGGGTCCAAGTTGCCGTTTTGGCCAAGTCATTTATGAAGTTTTCAATTACAAACACTTCAGCGGAACAGAAGACGACCTGCTGGGGGACTACTGAGATCGGCGGCACAAGCGGCACAACTGACTCGCACGGCAGTGAGGGTTACTGCGTATCGGACGTAAGTAGTGGGTTCACTCTCTGTACCTCTTTCTATATTGAATGTTGCCAAATAGAACATTGTTCCTTGCGCCTGCCTCGTCGAGATACGGCCGCGAAAAAAAGTGGCGGAGGGGGGGGGGGGGGGGGTATTTTGGTTTTTCGAATCTAAGCACCCCCCCCCCTCACTTTGGGCATCGTGATCGTGGAAAAACGGGGGGGGGGGGGGGGTTATAATCGAGTAAATACGGTAATAGCCGCTCACAAATTTTACAGATCGATATAAACCGAACGAGCCTGGAGACGCCTTTCGGCGTCCGAAACTGACCTGTACGATTCCACAAAGGATGCATTGTACAGTTGCCTGTAAGAAAGCACGAAATGAAAATTTGTATATCTCATAACAGCAATACAAACTAAAGTCGCCTGGTCCCTACGCAAACGCGGTGTAGCATGACTGCAGTCCACTGTCATCACTGGAAATATTTAAGCAACGCACGATGTAGGGCCACAACGCCATCCGCAGCTCTCCCGCTCGCTCAAAAATACAACCGCTCAGGAACCTAATAAAACTATAGCAGAAACGTGATATTTCGCACAGGATAAGGAGTCGACTTGGATAGGACCATTGTAACAGGTTATTGGAGAGCTTTAAAACTTCTTGTGTAATTCGTCGTCCAAAGTTACTTTCCATAAATTTCAATGGGATAGTTTCGATGGCTCTGGCACCTGGTAAAGTAACCTTCTTATTTCGAAACTGCGCACACAGCAAGCTTTCCCCTTCAATATTAGCTGTACGAAAATTCATTGCACTAGGCTAAATTACTCCAAAATAGCCACTTCTGAAGGATCTGTTCAAGCTAGCTGCTTTTGGGAAAAGGGCGCAGGCATTTATACACAGCTCCCCCCCCCCCCCAACGAGGATTTCGACACCCTCCCAAAAAGATTCCACAATCACGAGCACCCTGCCCAGGGATTTATACAAGCCCCCCAAAATTCCCCCCAATACCCCCCTAAGAAGACTTCAACACCCCCACCCCCTCCTCCGCACCAAATCGAAATTCTGGATAAACCCCTGGAAGGGCGTGTACGAAAGCCACCCCAACGAGCTACCCCTAGTATCCGCTTCCATTGATCCGCACATGGCCTAAACTTTCGACCCATTCGGGACATCTCGAAGAACTCAATCATAAGCGAAACCTCCGGAAAGGCCGAAAGTGAAGTGGCGCTGGCACTTCAAAATGCTCGTCGTTGCACGGCCCTCTACGGAGCGGACTGCTTGCATGCTCCCTTCGGGCTGCGGGGCATCTGGCTATCCTTGAGAAGTACAACAATGCCCGCGCCGCGTGCGAAGCCATCCTCCGTCGCGGCGGCCTACGCAAGCGGCGCTTTTGAAACGGCCTCTCGATGTGCGAGATCACGGCTTTCTCCCATTGTCCCGCCACCGCTTGTTGGGGCTCTCTCTCCCTCTGCGGAGGGCCATTCATCAGTCGCCCAAGGTTTCCGCGCGCGGATTGCAGAGTTGTTGCACGGCCGGTCAGTTCGCGGTGCCGCGGCACTTCTGGCAGAAAAAAAAAGTCGCCGATTGTGAGCCCCGGTTGTCGCGATAAGTGCACCTGCTCGAGTTGAAGGTTGGAATTCGGGTCGTTTCGCCCGGCGCTCCCTCCACCTTTCGCCGCAGTTGGACCTACTTTGTGCACCCTCTTTTCTCGCCTCCTAGCGCATTTCTGACAGCTAACTGTCCCTTGGCGAACCCAGAAATCATTACGGCCGAAAAAATAAGCCCACTTCAAGATTTAGCCGTGTCGCAACCGTGGACACACGGAATCCGCACGGACCTGTTGGCTGCCTCCGAATGGTTATGCACTCGCCGTATACATATATGTGTGTTTTTTCGCAGCCACATTTCGTCTAGTTTGGTTCACCTGCCTTTGTATTGACGAAAAAAATTCGATGTGGCCCGCACATTTCTGTGTGCCCTGCTCTCGACTGAGGTTATAAATTTAGCATCGGTTTTCCAAATAAAATGCGAGAATATCGGACGGATTGTGCGCGGACAGGAAGTGGGCCGAAACGGAACGTGAAGATAATTAGTTGCAGCTTGCTATCATGTGTGCCGATTTCGTCAACGGAGGTTATTGTTGATGTCGTTGTTATTGAAAGTGTTTTTGGTGCATATTTTTAAGTTAGCTGGTGTAGTTTCTTTAGGTAAAACTTGCGGCCTGAAGAATATACCTTAAAATGAGTCCACGCTCCGTAGACGCCTAGTACCTGCGCTACACTGCCGTTCCAAAGGCCTTCCGATATGCCCTTCAAACTAATTGTCTATCGAACGGCGCATTGGCTATCTATTAGGCGCACTTGTAAGCTAAGCGTTCAACTCTCAATTGAAAGTGGACTTGTATAGCACACGCAAACGAGAACTTCCGGACGTCCTTCGCTAAATACAATTGGAGATCGTACGCCCCGAAGCCACTCCCGAACATTCCAAGACTAGCAGGACCTCACGGCTGAGAATCCTTCTCGCGCATGCGTGAGTGCGACGGTGCAGACATAGGTCAGCCGCGCGCTTCGCCGGCCCGCCGGAGACCACCAGCTGCTCCGGAGGCGACCTAAGCACTTCCGAAGGCAGAATAATGGTAATGCGTGGCCTTGGCGGAGCAGAGCGCTCTCAGCGGCATCCACTTCCGAGGCGCGCTGCGAAGAACAATGGCAGCGCCTCTGCTAGCTCGTTTTAATACGCTGGTCGGCGGCCTGCGAAGAGCGCCGTCGGAGGGGCCGCATTACAACGGCGGGATGGTCTGTCCCGAGGGATAGCGCGGCGCCAGAGAAGGCTGAACGTAGCGGAGACTTTCTAATGACATCGTGATAGAAAGGAGTCGAACGACATGTGCGTTTCTTCGATAGCTTAACTTTTCCTGCATTTACGAGAGCGGTAAAGTAAGGGAAGCGTAGGCGGTATACAAAATGGCATCCGGAAGAAGGAAATCGCGCTGGACGAACGGGGAGCGAAGGACGGTGCAAGATGAAAAAGTTTGCACTGCGATCTAGTTAGTTGGCAAGCTATACACGCCCAATTTGTACGGCTTAAAAAGCACGCTGTTTTTATGCGGCGTCACAAAAAAAAAAAAAAATACAGCGGTGGCACCAACAAGCCGGGTGCTTGTACCGAAGATTGAGCGTATCCCACCTCGTGCTGCGGCTGAAAGGACACAGCGCGAGGTGGGATACGTATCTCGCGAATTCCGAGGAGGCAAAGTTCAGTGATTGTTCCCCTGTCAGAAGAACTCTAAGGAGATAGAATATGGCGACAAGGGGTCTTTTTGTACAAAACTACTCCAACACGCGAGAAGCACACATTACATCTCCTCTCTCCCCTCCTCTCTCGCCTCCTCTCTCGTCTCTTCTCTCTCTCTCTGTCTGTCTGCTCTTGTGTGTGTGTGTGTGTGTGTGTGTGTGTGTGTGTGTGTTGTGTGTGTGTGTGTGTGTTGTGTGTGTGTATGTGTGTGTTACACGGTGAACACTTACGCAATGAACACTGAACATGCCTCGGGGATAGGATGTAATTCCATCGCATCTAGTATAAGAACTGTGATCTCTTTTACCATGGCTAGAAAGAGCAGTGTAAAGGAGAGAGGCAGATGGCCGGACACGTTTACATGCCTCGTCAAAGTCATAGGGTGCTCTATCACAGCCCGCCGGACTGGCCATTGCGTCTAAAGTGCGGCAGAGTATAGGTGAATGTGACGTGGCGTAATGTGTTTCACCTCGATGAATGTGTTCTACGTTGTTACACACAACACAATACAAGCATCGCATTCTGCATTGCACAATGTCACAGCGTACATTATTATTGATTAAATTTTGCGGAGCGCCCTGGCGGGATGGGGGGGGGGGGGGAGGTCATTAATGCGTACGGTGGTTAAGCAAACCAGCGAAGGGCTTTAGATTCTATAACGGCATGTCGCAATGAAAAGGAAGACGCTTACGTGAGTGGAAAAAAATATCTGCAATTAGCCTGCAAGCTTACTGTGAATGCCTAGATGGTGTCTACTACGGAAACGTACATAAAATGGCTACCACAGAGACACGCAGGAAAAACGGTCCATAACAAGTCACACGGTTTGAGCAGGAAGGCCGGGCCGGGTGGTCTATGGTTCCCACATCAGACAATCTGAGATCAAGTGTTGCACGTGTGATTATCAATTATAACCTTTCGGTGGGCTGCATACCCTCCCACATTTCACAGACAAATTTTCGCGCAGGCGAAACTACGCTTCCGTAGCTGGCCATGGAACGCACCTTCGCGCTGCAACCGGTGCTGTAAGTGACGGCACAAAGTCGCGCTTGATACGGCAATCGAGCAGGATTGCCGAAGGAGTGGCGTATATATCTGCAGGCTCGATCGGCCCTCATCATTTGGCCACTCCCCCGCTGGCTAGCTGCGCGGAATAAGCTCCGGACATGGCGTCGCGTTACGCTTTGCTCGCTACCTGCACGCCCTCTCTCCCGAGTGGATCTCTTCCGGTTTCCGATCAGGAGACGCCGGCAACGATCGGCGGCGCCATCTCAAGAATAACCAGCCGGCGAGGCTCGGCCGGTCGCTTCAACTCGGTGAATGCCGTGCGCGTAACCACCTTGTCGGCCTCAATCCCCGGCCACAGCGGTCATAGCCGCGGCTATTATTCTCTTAATGTGCAGCCTTGCCTTCGCGCCGGGTGATGGATGGCGGAGTTGAGTGACTAAACGGTCATGCGGCGAACGCGGAGTCCAGGAAGAAAGCTGCGAGCTGGACAACAGTTTCGAATTCGATGCGTGAGGAAATTGAAATTTTATGCAGTACTGCGTTCCAACGGAACCAAAGACTTCTCCTCCTTCTCCTCCCAGAAGACGCACGACAAGAGCCACTCAATTCTAGAGCGCCTTCATTTTACCCCCTCCTTTAACTCGCTTCCTCCAACAGGCCTAGAGCCCGCCTTGCCTACAATAAAGGCTTTTCACTCCCTCCTCCGAGAAGTACCCGCTTTCTTACATACACACAAAGACCATTTCACAATTTCCCGCGTGGCGATTTGCAAGTGTCGTGTCTTCTAGGGTTTTTACTGCTCATCTCTTAAAACAGAATATACGCCTTGCAGGATGGCAGAATTTGTCACGGTGGTAGCTTTCTGACTATCAATAATATTTGTAGTTAGGTTGTAACATCTTACTAGCGCTTACAATTTCAAATGCATGCTTTTCCATTTTATTTATTTATTTATTTATTTATTTATTATTATTTTATTTATTTATTTATTTATTTATTTATTTATTTATTTATCTTATTTATTATATTATTTATTTATTTATTTATTTATTTATTTATAGCATACTGTGGCCTTGAAAAGTCCAAGCAAGAGATGCGCAAAAAGTTCTTGTGGTAAACACACGTGCGCTTGATAGCTTATGACAACACACGCGCGTACACAAAATAGCCCACAATTCCACCATGTTTGTCCAGCAGAATGTCCGTATGATCGCCCCTACAGCTGAACGCATGGCTGGTGAATAGTTAGCTCTCAGTGAAGGCGTAAACATTTTAAGGATTTCGCACGTGCCTAAAAGTTTTGAATGCATGGGCTCATATATGCGAGAAGTACGATCTCGAAATAATCTGTATAATCGCGCAATAATCTACATACTACGTACTGAAAACAAACTGTAACACGTAATGTACTCCGCGAGTAGTATACTGTATAATAGTGCTTGTTTTCCTCGCGTTAATGACTTCAGATATTTACCGGCCGTCATCTTTGAACGCAGGGAATGAAGTGATCCCCGCCTCCGCATCTGCACGCGTACTAAGAAGGTACGCAAATCTCCGCGTCGCCATTTCGCGTTCTCGTTGCTGGTAAGCCCCATTCTCCAACCGTGGTAGTAACTGTAGTAACTTCGGGTGTATAATCCGAAGAGAATAATGATCATTAGTTTTGAGAAAGGATGGACATCACTAGTTAAATAAACCACGCAGACTCAGATGACATTTACGATCACCCTTATTCAAATGAGCAGCATTTAAACATTATCATTCTCGGAGCTCCGCTCGTTTTTCTGACACCCGCTTCGCCAGTGTCTGGGGCAAAAAAAGAAAAACGGAAAGATCGAAAAATGTCTGCCCAGTAGCCGAGACGATGCTTCGCGAAAAGCACGGAGTTTGCGAGGAATCGGAACGTGTGCATCTCCTTCGAGGAAAACGAGAGAAACGATTGTTTAATACGACGGCGTAAAAGAGGGAGCGTCCGCCGCAATGCATTTCCCGGCCCCCCTTTGACCGGCAGCCTGTAATTTTTAAATGCGAGGCCTTCCTGCACGGACTTCCTTCCTCTTTGGCTGCATTAACAATGCATGAATAAACCCAGAATTATTAAGCCTCTGATATTCAGTTAAGCGCGGCAGAGCAAACCAAGCTGCCCACTGGGAAGGTTTCCTGCCGTAATCGTTTTGCCATGCCAGCGCAGTGAGTACCCATGGCTGCGCCCGTCCGAAGATAAGACGCCACGACAACGCAGCCCCCGGTAATTTGTCTGACATTACGCCACTTTTGCCCCACCCTGGTCGAAACGTCTCCCTCGTAACAGCAGGCTTAACAGGCCTGTCTGCCTGTCTGCAAAGGCGAGGCGCTTGTACACTATTGCCGGTGCGTTTCTTCGTCGTTAGGTAAGAGGACTGCGGCCGCTTACATGAAACCAACGTTTTACAGCGAAGCCGTTAGCCTCTCCCTGGTCGGAAAATTTTATGTCGTAAACAAAAAACCCAGGCAGGACCCAGTAGTTCTCACCCAAGACGCCAAGCGCATGCTCCAGGCTAATCAGGAGTGCAGCATAGAGCTCAGTATTCGCGTAAAGAAAAAAATTACATTATCTTCCCGTGGGGAACCATGAGGAGGATGCGACGCATCATAGGGGTTCCGTGTAGGTTCCATTGTGTTGCCGTTATGTTGTTTCATTTATCGAGGCGCACGAATGGAACGTAGTGCTGAACCCCATGTAGAGACAGATAAATGTAGGAAATGTAGAGACAGCGAGAGACCGACACCGGCGTTACCTGATCGAACACCCTCCTGGTAATCGTCTTTCTTTATTGCGTGCTCACCCTCCTACCCAGCTGCCCGCCCTCTTCGTCACTCTTCCTCTGTTGAAGCTGCAGCGCTTTGGCGCTTCCCGCCCCGTTTCCCAAACCGGGAAATTCACCATCCTCCTCGAAGTTTTCAGTCGTCTTTCCGTTGACGTTCAGCTTCGCGTGACAATTCGCTTGAATCAGCTAAGACTCGTCTTTCGTTCAGTCTTGAATTTGAGTATAAAAGAGCGAAATAGCCCAGACGACATGTTCGGTAGCAGTTCGTATGTCCGGTATTTACGAGAATCGGAAAAAAGCCCCTTCGATACTGCACGTTAGCGGCGACCGGTGCGTCCCGCTTTGCACTGAATCAAAACCTGGGATCCCTTTTGCCGCACTATGAAACCATTAAAGTTGATCATAAGGAATTCAGCTGAGGTTCCTCCACTTATAGAGTGGTACGGCGCGAAAGTGGCGAAAAGCGAATTGTCGACAAGACCACGGACCCGAATCCCCGCGTACAGAGGTTAGAGCCCTGCCTGTGAAGCGTGTTAACTATTGCTGATATCTTCGTAGGAAAGGATGCGCCGCTTATGAAACCACGTTCTGAGCTAGCCTCCCTGGTCGGAAATATGTCTAAACAAAAAACCCAGCAGGACCAGTTTCCCAAACGCCAGCGCATGCTTCAGGCTAATCAGGAGTGCAGCATAGAGTCATATTAGTAAAGATAGAAAAAAAAGCTTCGAACGCATGAGATGAAGGCAGGTGAACAATGAGATCCCCCCCCCCTCCCCCTCTCCGCGTGTTCTCATAAAGATCAGGTTTGCAGCTGCTATTGAAAGGGGAGGGGGGTTGAAGTGATTCGAGGGCTATAGCGTGCGTAAGGCTAGGCAGGACCCAGCAGTTGCCGCCCAAGGCGCTGAGCGCATGCGTCAGGACCCAGAATTTGCCGCCAGAGAAGCCGAGTGCAAGACACAAGCCCGCCAAGACAACTACGAACGTTTCATACCCTCCCCCATAATTATGTGTAATGCTTTACAACAGCTGCGCTGGACATCCACTTTCGTAGGGCAGGATGGCGTCCATTTTTTTTTTTTTTTCAGTTCGTCGATTGAATCGAAGAAACGTAGCGCGCATGGCTGACGAATGCATATCCGATATTAACTGAACCGTTTACGCACTGCGTTTTTAAAGCGAAGAGGCCGAACCAGGAAACTAAAAAAAAAAAAGAAAAGAAAGCTAAAAAACAACTTGAACCCAGCTAAATCAATTTGGAGAATTGAATTGTCCGAACAGGGCGGGCATAAGCATTGCCTTCGGTTGAAGGCAGATTCCAAAACTCGGGGCAAACAGCCACAGGAAAACTCAACAGACACTAGCGGGTGTAGAGCGCGGCTACAGGCAAGTTCTTTTTTTTTTGCCTTTTTTTGACGCCACCGCGGCGGGTAGGAACGCCTCGACCGGGTTCTGGAACTCTAATATAAAGAAAAACATGCGTTCAGGTTAGAATCCAGATATCAGGCACAGCCACGTAACTGAACAGGACTCGATATATACAGTGCATAGTCTTTATATTTTTTATTTCAACTAGCGCCTGGCTTAGAGTTCGGGGATCTGGGCTTAAGATACGTAACTTCCCCGCAGATCAGTGCACAGGAGCATCTTCGAACTCCGTCCACACCCCGCAGCTACCTGCAAAAAAATTCCGGGGCAAATCGGCCAAAGAGTAAGAAGTCGTACAGCGATGCGAATCAAGGCGTCCATTACACGAGTCAATCGCGCGCAACCAGCCACGAATCCAACAAACCACGCATAAACGCTTTGCGCACGAAAAGAACGGCCGTTATTTTTTAACTGAGTAAGTGTTACAAAGTACTACGGGGCCTGACATATATCTAGGACCCACGCCTTAGTTTCAGCCCTTTGAACACCACATTTGAATTACGATGGCCGGCCAAATCTGCAGCTGAAGATAAGAAACGATTATTTTTTTTTTTTTCGGAGTACGGCTAGCCTGCTGAGAACCGTGAGTGGGAGAGAGCATTGAAGCAATCACAAAGAACATGACATGAAAAATGCACCAACGCCTCTGTCTAGGAGACAAAATTTCATGTTTGACAGGCGAACGACGGGCAAGGTATACCCAAAAACTACCCGCGAATTGCGTCAATTCTGATGTTTCACTTGGAAGAACGTTGCATACCCGTACATAGTGCAATGTAAGGCGCGCCAGAGAGGTTGTGAGGTTACAACTTTGCGATGTTTCAACCCGGACGGGTGGTGTGCCGCAGAGCAAGCTTACTGACTTGCTCGGTGACGCAAGCAGAAATATTGCGTACATCTTGCGTTACACTGGATTGGGACGATTACCATGTAAAAACCTCGCAAACTTTAGGTATTTCGTCGTAAATACTCTGGGTATCAGTACAATGAAACAATTTCAGAACCGCGTCTACGTCGTCACGTTCATGACTATACTACGTTCGGCGGCAGCATTCGTTTGAACTCGTCATACAACGCCATTCATTCTTACTACAATAGCCGACATTAGTGCGCGTGCATCACCACGGAAGCTGACGCATAATTGTAACGAGATCGCAGATGGATAACGAAGCTACTGCATACTTCCTTGTAAGTCCTCCACCGAACGGCCCAGTTCAGGCCGAACCCAAATTCCTAAATACTTTCGATCCTTCATGTATACATCGCCAACTGGATCAAATGCCCCAACGTCGCTTCGCTTGCGCCGATGCTATTCAAATCAGCACGTACAAGAAGGGTTGCGCTACGCGCGTCAACGGAACCTCGAAACGTCGTGTCCGCGGCGCCGGGAGTCTCGAGACTCGCTTGTCTCCGCACGCAGCGTCAAGTTTCCACGCCAAGCTCCTCTCACGTTCGTGCACGATCTCTGTTGTCACGTCGAAAGGGAGCATCGTATTAGGGACAAACATGTCCACCTTGTATGCGTACGCGATCTGTAGGGCAGCTAGGCTGTCGCACGTGTCCGGTATTAAAAATGCTAATGTAATGGCTATCATTAAAGATGCTAATGGACTCGAATTAGCGAAGCACTCCTGAACTGCAACCACATCCTGTGTGAAACTCCGGAAGGGAATAGCATCTGGACAGGAGCATCAATATTCATGCATGGCAAAAAACAAAACTAATTTGAAGATTTGATGCAACTGAGTAGACGCCCGCGCATAACAACGAGGCTGTGTGTGTGCAGCGGATGACAGGGGTTTTTTGTGTCGTGCGTGCGGAAACAAACTTATGCGTCACGCCGCTCGTCATTTTCCGACATACGCTTGCTGGGAATTAATAAAGACTCCACATGTCGCGCTAGGAATTCCTGTATCTTCTAACGCAAAGTATTCCCATATGAATTGGGTAAACCACTTCTCGCCCGGTTTTTGAGACGTCGGTATTGAGATTTTCAATTTCGAATACATTCCCGCGGTTGGTGGCATAGCTCCACCCTCTCCGAACTAATTGCGGGACGAGGGTTTGTGCTGTTTCTATAAAGCTTCGCTGGCGATTCACCTTGGCGGAGTGGAATGGCTCATAAATTTTGTTTTCACATCCAAAAATCCCAGTTACACTCGCATGGCTATCCTTCAGCATCAACAGGGTGTAAGCGGGGGCAGGTGGTGTTGCATAGCAACTTTGAACAAAGAAACGTGGACATCAAAAAAATCCCTGGCCATCTCCACTAAGTTTGTCCATTTTGTCTTGGTCCATTTTGTCTGCAGATGCAAAGTAGTACATTTTTTCCCTGCTTTAACTGGAGGAACATCCTTGCAAGCATGTTTCCTAAACGGTGCAACACCGCTACTGCTAAGCATTTATTAAACGCGGCTAAAGATAGCTAAAAATGAAGTACCACCCTTACTTTAGTACAAAACTGTACAGAAATGACGCAGGAGTACATTTTTTTTATAGAAGTAGACAATATAAATATGGAAAAGAAAAGAATATACGGTCATTCAACTAATTTACCCTGCAAGCCCGAGAAGCGAACCCAGCCGGGGTAGATCTCCCCACGAAGCAACCTTGGAATTAGCACTTGCGAACCTACAGTACGTCTCACGACCCCCCTCCCTTTTTTTTCGTTACGTAAATAAATTTTACTCCCTACGCATTTGGTTTTTTATCCTTGCTGAGTTCACATTTGATTTCTGCAGAAAGATACGATGTAATTAATTTTTTTTTTGCAAATATGGAGACTTCTGTTTGAATGCGTATTTCTCTCGCTAACATCTTGCAGCACGTTCTCAAATATGCCAAACTAATGGTGACAAAGGGCAGCAACAGGTTACTGCCCGCGAGTTGTTGACCCCGTGCCTGTTACGGCCACAGTGTGTATGGGGTTTTATTTGAGATCGTTTTCTTCGACCTTTACGTCACGTATCCGCGTTGCGTGGTTGGAATCTACGGATGTCCCGCATTTCGGATGTCTGCTGAATCTGCGAAACACCCAAAGGGCTACATGCAGTCTTTAGCAGCGGAGCTATTATAGGCTACTCTCCGCTATAGGTTACGTTAGGTTACTCCCCCAGGAGTACCCTATAACAGCGCAGCTGTTATAGGCTGCTCCCATCTTCCTCACTTCGGCACATCCACTCCCTTCGGGTCCGCCTATGGCACTTCGTTGCCCCCTAAACGTCTTCCCAACAATGTATTTGTGTTTACAAGTGAGGCCGACTTTAAGGAGATCGGAGTAAGCTTGATCTTTGTAAGTTGGCTTTTCCACATGCAGTGTTACACGGTGAAACCTACTCGTAAACAAACAAAAAAAATCGCAATAGGCACGAATGCTGCGGAAGTAGCCCACCGACGACAATCAGGCCACGGACGCCAAGCGTAAACACGATGCCCGTCGGGATTCGAATAGTACTAGGCGGAAACCGCAAGACATCGGCGTTGCTGCAACGCTTCCACGACGCGATGGCGCGTTTTGAGCCGGGAATTGTAGCCAACTAATAAAGCACAAACAGTTCCGCTGGTCATCCACTTCACGAAGGAGAAATGCACATGATTTTTTTTTTTCATCAAGGAGGAGCTTCGGTTATATTAAAGCAAACTTAGTTTTCCAATAGTATCAGCTCCCATAGTGCATGTGTATTTACTTTTGTTGCAATTGCTTAACACTCCACACCAGCCGTGGAGCTCACAGTGAGTGGAGCAACTAGAGTAGTGACTGTATTGTCGAACTGAAGGTGGTGTCGGCCGCCGCGGTGGTGCAGTGGCTAAGGCGTTGGGCTGCGAAGCCCAAGGTCGCGGGTTCGATACCAGCCGCGGTGGCCGCTTTTCAGATGGAGGCGAAAAGCGAAAACGCCCGTGTGTCGAGATTTCCGCACGCAATAAAGATTTCAACGTGGTCAAAATTAATCCGGCGCCCTCCATTATACGGCGCGCCTCATAGCCCAGGTGTAGTTTCGGTGGATTGATTGATTGATTGATTGATTGATTGATTGATTGATTGATTTTAGGGTCTAACGCGCCGACGCAACGCAGGCGATGAGACGCGCCGTAGTAGAGGGCTCCGGGTTAATTTTGGCCACATGGGGATCTTTAACGTGCGCCGAAATCTCGAACACACGGGCGTCTTGCTTTTCGTCCTCCATTATAAAAGCGGCCGCTGCGGCCGGGAATCGAACCCGCGTCATTGTGCTCAGCAGCACAACGCCTTAGCCACTGAGCCACCGCGGCGGGTTCCAGCTCGTTGCAGCGGATATCTCCTTACTGTTACATAACGACAGAAACAAGGCAGACCACAGTTTTTAGCCGTGTAGGCGGTAATTTGCAATGAGAGTGCGGCTAAAAGGTAGGATTTTTGAAAATCATTATCATCGTGTCAACTGGAGGGCATATTCCGGTGGATATTCCGGGAAGTACGACAAGCGGAAAGCAAACAAATGCTCCTAGCACCATACAGGGCAGTGCTCTTCGGCCACACAGCGTTTATTGCCTACAAGACGAATAATTATAGAGTGGAACAGAAAAGGGTGGCAATAAGACAAAGCCGTTAAAACGGAGTGCACACTATATATGGCGGGTGACTTGGGTTGGGCAGATGTTCAAAAATAACCAGTACACACAATAAAGCTTGCATGTTATTATGAATTAACAAAGAGGTTGCTGGCCTCAATGAGCTCAACAATGTATATACGGAACATTGCGTAAGCTTGCTTCGTGCGATGTAGGTGCGACTTATTAAAAAGTCACCTAAGTGGAACACGCGAATGTTGCGCCCTCGCTTGCTGTAAAGTAATCAAACGAGGCCAGTTGGTGCGGCGCATAGACACGTCGCGCCTTACACGTATATACGTTGAGAAATCTCCCCACGACAACTAAGTGGGAGGGGGGGGCTGAGAAACGAAGACCACGCCATTCCTGCGCGTCGTGTTCGTCCGCCCCCAAGCGCGCGTGACTGACTGTCGCGGGGGAGTCACGAAACTTTTTGCTTGCTCAACCTTATGCAAAACACAAGAGCGAATCGACGAAACAAGTGGACGTCAGTGGAGACGGCGTTTCCTTGACCCAGAGCTGTCATGTGGCCGTTGTGCGATACGCGTGCTATTACACGCCGCGTGACTGAAAATCACGAACGCCTCAAACGTTATACACACCGGCTGTTTGGACAAGCGAAAATGTCGCGTATACCGCGGGCTCTTACGTGCAGACTGAGCAGCGAAATCCCATTCCGTGTGGGATTAGGGTTGCAATTTAAAAGGTGGCCTGCAGAGGTAATCGGCGAGTTGTATATGCGCGCTTATGCCTGTGGATTAGGTGTTTGTTGCGGCTGCTTTGTGTGCGTTTAGTTGGCTAGAAACAGGGACAATATGTCGTGAGATGCGGCTGCATTAATCATATATACTAATGCTAAGCACTTGCTTGGGAAATTAATCTTGAAAGCTGAAAACCCATGTAGTAAGCGGTCAGTTTCTACTTTAATTTGCCCAGCAAGGGAGATAAATCAATGCCTGCGCCTCTTTTACATGAAACAAACAAGCATTAACTACATATACGCTTTCTTTTGTTGCATCGCCGGCACGATGTGCAGTGGAATATGTTAAACGCTCTCGTGTGGTCTCCAATCCCTGAGAACAAGCTTCCGCAAACTAATATTCGTTTTTCTATTCAAGACAGGTTTCAGAGTTTGTTATGTTATAGGTTAACCGAAGCGGCTAAACGAACTTGGTTGGCTCTTTTTTAAAAAGCTTTCGGTGAAACTTAACTAAGATGAGTCGATACTAAGTACAGCTTCTGATTGAAAAAAAAAATAGAGCACTGTGTCAGCTTTGCGTAAGCGCCATTGCCCATGCTTTGTAGAATTTCACGTATTGCTGCTGCGCGGGCAATCCTTGAAAGAGTTCCATATTTTTGTGCGTGCTGGTGCTATAATTGCCTAGAAATGAGAGAGAGAGAGAGAGAGAGAGAGAGAGAGAGAGAGAGAGAGAGAGAGAGAGGAGAGAGAGAGAGAGAGAGAGAGAGAGAGAGAAGAGAGAGAGAGAGAGAGAGATGGTTTATTGAAAAGAGAAGAGGTCGGCCTGAGAAATTGACTTGGGCCTGCTACTTCCCTCGGGGGGGGGGGGGGGGGGGGAGGGTACTGGGGACAGAAAGAGAAGGAATGAATATGGGAGGTATGGGAAATGACAATGAAAGCGACAAATGAACTATGTACAAGCAGTAAAACCAATAAACGTCTCACATACAACTGAATCAGATGACTACAGTTCACTTTTCAGCACATGACTATCGTCCATGAAAAAAAAAAAAAAAAAAAACACTGATACATTATTTCGCAGTCTGTGTAAATTTTGTCGCAACCTAGAACCGAGAATCCAGAGAGCAGTCACCAAGAAATGTAAGAAGGGCTTTAGCGGCTAGGCTTTGTTTCCTGTTGTCAGCCTACGTGCCCAAAATCTTTTGTTCGGACAGAGGGCGAGTGTCGAAGCGTAGGAATGCTGTCTCAAGGTTCTTTCGCTCACTAGAGCCCTTTGGACAAGCGCTAAGCAAATGTTCGACAGTTTCAGGACAACCGCACAGAAGGCAGTCCGGGCTGTCCTCTCGTCCGATTGTGTAATGATTTCGCTTTATGCTGTAAAGCGCGGTGTTCCCGCACTGTGAACGAGGCTTCCGTAGCGAAGCCGAAACGTCTTGTTTGTTGTTTTTTAAAGTTTTGAACTGTTTCTTTTGGTCGGGGCTTCCGTTTTCACCTCATGTCTCTCGACCGGACGGGCTTCCGTCAAACCCTCGACTTAAGCACACATCTCCTCCCTTCCCTCTGGTCAGTTACAACGGCAGTATGTGCTTATACAGAAACAAGCCGAGGCAGCTTTAGGGCCAAAACCCGTTGCGGAACTAGAGCTGGAAAGCTGGAGTGCCGCGGGGACAGCGACTCTGAAGCGCGCAGTATCTCTTATTCTAGTCTTCTCCTTGATGCCGTGCCCGAAAGCACTTCGAAGGCCCCTCTGTTTCCATTTGTGCAACTATAGAGGGGGAACTGTTGACCGCATGATTGCGCCCTTGGCCCTACGGAGGAACAAAACAAGACCTCGAGAGGTGCAGGGCCGAACAAAAATGGCAACGACGGCCCGTCTGAAGTTACACTCTCTTCCCCTCAAGCGTTGGCTTGCCGCTGTACCAGCTGTACCTTGCGCGCCTCTTGCGCTTCAAGAGCCCGATGTAAAAAGTCGGCCGACATGATTCACAAAGAATTTCGAAGTAAGTTATTAGTATTAAACGCTCTTGGTTTGGACCCCCTTCTCCTCCTCAATTCTCCTCACCGTTTCTCGACAGCGTAAATCTGACAAGTGCCCGCACGCGCATACACTCTTGTGACATGACAGGCCACTACATACGCAAGGCAAGAGACCACTCACTACATGCGCAATCTACATACGTGACCGCACTATCAAGTTTGTGGTAGCTACCCTAATGACGTATACATATTAGCAATTCCTCAGAGTTATAAAGATACCCCCACTATAGCTCCCGCGATCCCTCCTCCTTCCTGAAATCTCATACACCTCGATAAGCTATACCGCTTCAGCGAGAAACCTCTAGCCGATACAGCGAACTCGTGCAGCGCATCCAGGGGATCTTAGAACTGCAAACTCATTTTGCTCACTAGACGACACCGGTGTCTGCGGACTACCAACAATTACAGAACTCGGAGTAGTAGAAGTCAACGTTGGAATAACAGCTCTCTTCCTCTCTATCTATCTCTCTCGCGCCTTAGATGCTCGCAGCTCTTCGATCTATATCTCGTCTCTCATCTCTCGTCGCTATATCTCTCTCTCTCTCTCTCTCTCTCTCTCTCTCTCTCTCTCTCTCTCTCTCTCTCTCTCTCTCTCTCTCTCTCTCTCTCCGCCCTCATTCACGAACAAAGGTCCACCAGGATACATGAGAGAAAGAAAAAACTTAACAACGTGTCATGTCCAATTGTCGAATATCACGGGTAAAACTTGTTCACAAATCAGTTCCTGATTGATCGAGATAATTAGAGGAGTCGGTAGAGTGAGATAATTCGATAACGTGTGCAAAGTCACTAGTACCGTCTGGTCACATCAGTTCAATTCCCACGAGCAGTTACTACACCTATAACTTCGTTCTCAGTGTTCCTTCTATTGCGTCACTACTGACGTTGTATCGCGCGAAATTCGAAAGTGTTTCAATATCTTGTATCATTCTTATTTCAGTCAAAGGTGTTTCGGCTCCAGAATCGAGTAAGTTACCAAAGGCTAGATCTTTCCTTTTGAAATCAAAGATAAATTTTGTCTTCATCCATGGCCCCTTTAGCGCCTGCTTACAAAGTAGTAGTCAGCGACGGCGCCCCGCTCCCTTCGACCCGTGAAGGTAAGCTTTGTTACTCCACGCTTCGCCCAATGCAGGCGCGGCCACTCGTGGTGCTGGCAGAGAGACGCGCCCTCGTTATCTGGAAGCCAGAGGCGGCTGCACGCAAACACGGGACCGGGATTTCGCCATGTACACTTTGGTCATGCTAAATGACGCGCAAGGCGCGTGGCAAGAATATGTTTCCTGGCAGCATACGTAATTCGTTCCGCTCTAACCACGGCCTCGTTTTTTTCTAGCCTGTGTACAAATACGCTATTATAATTAGGTTAAATGACGTTGTGGCAGGAAATAAAAGAAATGCACAGTATACTACGCCATGTAAAAGACCCTAGTACACCGTCTTCTCGTAAGACACCACTGACTTCGCTCTTGGAATGTTTACCGCAGTTTGGAAATCCAGCTTCGATGTTTTCTTTCATGTTTATTATAAGAGAGTCCATCTAGTAACGCACCCCTGAGTTTCACGAGAGGCGAACGCCTCCCCCAACAATGTTTTGTCTACAGTGGACGCAGTGAAAATAGGCCCTTACATTCTCCGTCCATCTGCCTAAAAAAAAAAAAAAATCAGTGTCCTTCCACTTTGTGAAGAAGGATGACCAGCAAAGCTGTGCGTAGTGCAAGCAGTGCAGGAAACAAAACCCGCCTGTTTGTAATTTGGGACTGAGCGTGCTTCCTATAGCTAATTACCTGAATGAAACTTGCAAGGAGTACAGTTTTGCTCTATGGTACAAGCGTGGGCCTGTCCGTTTCCCTCCAGCGTCGTAGGGATCTTATTGTCTGAGTAACACACCAACCCAAACCACTCTACCACGGAGCACGCGTTGGACGCTGAGACGTCCACGTTGATATCTGCTCCCCGAGCAGAACGGGTATGCATGGTGAACGCATGAAGCCTGCCTGTGCGTGCACACCCATCCCTTCCTCCCTCCTCCTCACCCTTCCCTCTCCTCTTCCTCCCCCACATTCACACATTCACACATAAAAATGGCAGGGGGAGGTAGACGCCGCGCATGGCCAGCAGTATATATACACGAATCGGGAAGAGGCGGCGGCGGTGGAGAGGAGTACGATGTGGGGCTGTAACCATAGTTGCCTCCGTTATGGCTATGCTTTGCAGCGTAATACTGTATGTGGGAAAGCCAGCTTACAAGGACCAAGCTTACACCGATCTCCTTAAAGTGCGCTTTTACCTTAAACAAAGTGCCTCGCTGAAAACACTTTTTCAGGGGCAATATAATACATTTTGCATCGAAATAAGAACATTTTTACATTTCTATGAATTTTTTATACGCAGAACACAAGTCCCGAGTTTTTGTTCCACACGGGCGCGAGAACGGGGGGGTGGCATTAGACATATATAGCTTCGCTGCAACAAGACACGAGCATGCAGATATAACAATGCTCTACCATGAAAGGTTACACAACTCTTCGCTATGCTTCTGACACGAGAGGCTGGATGCTTCGTCGTGCCGTGGGACACTGCGAGGGTCCGAGACAAGGGGCGGCCTGATCCGTTTAGCGTATGCATGAACACCCCCCGAGTGCTGCGGCGGAGCTGCTTGGCGGCCGCCGCGTGTCAGGCGCTATGCACACCAGCCGTCGCTCTGACGTGAAGTCTCCGGCAGCGGACGCGAGCAAGCGGCGATACCGAGAGGGACAGGCGGGGTGTCAGCGTGCGCCGAGCAAACGGATTTCTCGGCTGGCAGCTGGCACGTCCTTCGGGTGATCGAGGCCGCGACGATGTAGTAGTACGAAGGTCCACTTGTTTCCTTCGAGATGTCGGCCCGTTATGCGTCTCACTGTAACGCGCTCAGACCATCTCACGCGCTTTCACGCTGGCATCATGGCCCCCAGTATGTCGATGTAACAAGAGCGTGGGAGTTGACGCGGGGTGCTCACGTGATGCCTCTTCCGAGGTGCACGTGAGCGCGACAGGTGGGGCCATTTTGATTTTGTATCTACGAGTACACCGGCATTACTCCGCACCTTTTTTCTTTAAATAAATTTTGGACGCTGAAAATATCACCTGCGCGGATATTCTTTGAAATGGCGCCAACGTCTTTGGCCCGAGGGTCAAATCGTGTTTCGTTTTCGCGTGCTTGGTGATTTTTGTTTTGGGGGTTGGGAAATGGCTGGCCAACGATGTTGGGGCCACGTCAACCCACCTCGTGTTTTAACCGTGTCAAAACACCGTACACAGCCGCGCCCCTCAAGCTTCACACCTGGCCCTCAACCTCCTTTACAGCGCACGCTCAGATGCTCTGCACAAATCGGGCTTCCCGGGCAACGCCGCCAAAAGCGCGCTCCAAGTTGGCTGGCGGGATTTTCCACAAGCACGCGCAAGCTCTGCGTCGAAATCGTTCCCGCCGCCGCGCGCCGCTCCGCTGCAAAAGCTCCTTTACAAACACGCAGTTTCAGCCTCAGGAGTGGAAGCAACGTACTGCTTCTCGCTTCGACGAAGATAACAGCAACAATTATGGTGGTTTAATTGAGCAGTGACGAATGGAGGAGCAGTGTGATTTTTTTTTTTGCTGTCTACACCGTCGATGATGACGATCGTCGCTCTGTCTATATAAATAACAGTGGCTGACACGAGAGATTTCAGCTCATATGCCAATAATTGGATCTGTATTAAACGTAGACGTAAGAGATAGATAATATTATTGAAGTGAATTGAACTGAGTTTATTTTGGCACTCAAGAGCACAATAGTGCAGTGGTGGTGTGGCTAAAAGCGACGTAAATGTCACTTTGGTCTCTAATTGTACAAAGAAAGGGAACGTTAAGCCTAGAAAGTTTGTTATACTGACTACAAAAACAACTAATGAAATGCTAATATCAATGATGTTGTTGTCAATAAAATACCTGGAGATTAAATAAGGACTACGGAGAAAAACAAAGTTTGCTCTCACCTGAGATTTTGGGTGATTGCGTTATAAGTAGCCTAAACGGGCAATGCTTGATATGCGTAAAAATCCGCACGTTGAAATTTAAATTTTAACAAAGGCAAGTTACTCTTTATGGAAAAAACAATGACTGTAATACACGATGTGAACGCCGTCGGACAGAAAAGCCAAACGAGTGCTACAAGCAGAACACAAGTGTTTGAAATTTGAGATTTAGTGTACTTTCAAAAACGTAATTAGCTTATTTCAACTTGAAAGGGCTACAGTTTGATCCTAGCAGCCACTCACTGGGCTGTCCGTTTCACGGTGGCTTTTTGATGCTGCTGGAATGGCTTAGGAGCGGCGGCTTCATGTGTTTTGTATTGAAACTGGGACTGACAGTTATCCATCCCTCTCCTGAGGTAATACTTTCTATGGTTACCGTATTTTCGTGCGTAAAACCCGCAGCAAAAATGCGAAAACTTCGGTGGCAAAGTATGAGTGAGGATAATACGTGGGTTTTTTCTTTAGTGCAGCTTCACGGCAATGCGCGTTGTGCCATGAAGCTCCTACGCAGTAACACTGACTAAGCCTTTCATGGCAGCGATTGCGCAAAACATATCAGGACAGGGAAAAAAAAACAAGGTCGAGCGCACTCCAATGATTGAATTTTATTAGTTCGACGAAAGACCTATAAACCCACGAATCTGCGCAACATCACCCACAAAAGATTATCTACAGGCCTCTACGACATGACGCCGACAGGACGCGTCCGAAGGCCTGATATTGCACTATTCTGCAAGTGGATTGCGAGGCATGGAGTGCGATTCCAGGTGAGATGGTGCAAAAAAGCTTCAAAAAATGCTGCATCACAAACAAAATGCTGGGGGTTCCAAATATGCATGGATGGAACCGAAGATGACCTTGTGTGCAACAGTGAGGACTGCAGCTCAAGTGATAGCTCTAGCGAGAGCAGTGACACTAAGTGAATTGTGACTTTCCGCCTTGCAGTCAAGTATATTCGCTTGCCCTAAATATCACGCTTTTTCTGTCTACAGTAGTATGTGACGTGTTGCTTGGGCAATAGCTCTGGTGCAGCCTTTCCTGTATCAAATGTGCGGGCAATACGCGAGGATTTTTTTTTTCCGGCGGGATGAAAGTGGGGGTGCGGAATATATGCAGGGGTGGGTTATACGAGCGAAAATACGGTATGTAGTCATTCAAGCCATTCAGTGTTACATAATGCCTTACAAAAAGCAGTTGGGAACAAAACGGCGCATTGTTTTTTTTCTTTCAGAGAAGCAAGAGCTTGTACATCACATTTTGAACTTAAGGACGAGCTATGGTCTTACTTCATCGCACCTTTTGAGGCGAAGTTAGCATAAGCAAAGGGAGCTAGCTGTGGGAAAGCTACGTAGCATTTCACCACAATGAAACGCGAAACCATGGAGAACGGCTTTGATGGCTGGGAAGAACGCCTTCCGTTACGCGATAACCGAGTAAAGCGACAACGTTGTGCAACGTGCTCGACAAGCACCAGACAATGGCTCGTGTGCTCAAAACTGTGAAGCAACAAAGTGCCCCGTTCTGTGTGAATGCACAATGTGGTACGAGTGGGCTTAGGAAAAGGGGCTCCTTGCAATACGTCTCAAGTTCTCTGGATGAGAGAACTGACCCTTTTACCTGACTTTGGCGCAACGCCTCAGTTTGCTGTACCAGGTGTCACCCGCCGCGGTGGCTCAGTGGCTAAGGCGTTGTTCTGCCGAGAACAAGGACGCGGGTTCGATTCCCGGCCGCGCGGTGGCCACTTTTCTGATGGAGGCGAAAAGCAAAAACGCCCGTGCGTTCGAGATTTCGGCGCACGTTAAAGATCCCCAGGTGGTCGAAATTAATCCGGAGCCCCTTCCACTACGGCGCGCCTCATCGCCTGCGTTGCGTCGGCGCATTGAACCCTGCAATCAATCAATGTACCAGATATCTCATTTTCCCCGTTGCTACAGGGCAAAATGACGTAGTTATGACTTTTTTTTATAAACGATAAGTATATAGCTTTAATGAGGCGGCTATTTTCACTGGTAGCACTGCCGAGATGCCAATGGAAGCTTTTGTAAGAGTTGCCCCTAATTTACAATTTAAAAACGAAAAATATCATCGATTTGCAAGCAAGTAGGTGATCAAGAATTCCTAATCATTTCTGTAGTTTCAGTGTGAAATGAGTATTAACTAGATGTACAACTCGCCTGCTTTATAGTGTCATCGTGGCCGAAATACGTCGTACGATTTCGTTAAACTACTTCCACTGGGACAGGCGAAAGTCGCTCCACGAAACCGCGTCCACGAAACACGCTTCGAGAAAACTGGAGTTCGCCAACGTGTGATCAGCAGATAACTGCGAACCTTTTAGGCCGTGCTAAGATGTCAGGAAGATTGATTGCCATCTGCAGTGCGTCCGGCACCTGGGCCACCAGCCCGGACAAGCGCAGAGCAACTTGTCACTCATTGCTCACGAGCACGCCCAGTGCCCGAGCAATCCGCCGACTGCGCGGCAGGAAATGCACCCAAGACAAAGGAGGCCACGTGCACGCACACGCAGTCAGTAACTCTGCCTGTGCCAAGGCCCGGCGGAACGGCCGCGCCCACCATTTCGCGCAGTCGGTCTGAGTGGTGGCCATTTCAAAGCGTTTAAGCGCTGGACAGATGCCGAACGAACTGAATCGAGACAGACGCCGCCGCTGCCATGTTCAGATCGAATTCGCTCGCAAACGGGAAGCGGACACATAAGGCGTTGGGATAAGCACAGGCGCAACTTAAAACTCTCCAGTCAAATTACATTATTTCGAATACTGCAAGAGGTAATTCGCTGGTATTGGCGACACGCACCGACTCCCCCACTATGATCATTTTTACTGCGTCAGCTATAAACGAAACACAGTAACTGTCGTTAAAAGAAGTCACTGGGACGAAAAAATGGCTTCGTTATAAGCGATATTCGTTACAAGCGGGTGCGATGTGCTTTTTATACACTGCAGTGGTGACCATAAAAAAACATCGAATAAAGCGATATTTCGAATAAAGCAACTTCGTTATAGAGAGGGATTTCTCTAGCCTACGGGGAAAATCCTGTCTTTGCTCCTGAACTCCAGAAATACCTGTTGGCCGTATTCGTCGACGCAGTGAATCGACCCTTATAATTACTGCCGTCGTCTTACGTCGACGCAGAGCAAGTCGGCAGCATTACACGGTGGTCGGAGAAGTAAAATTAGAAACTTGTGAAACGGCTATAACAAGAGCGCCAGGTTCAGGTGCGACTTGAAGCGAAAACACTGTGTTGGCGTTGTTCGCCGACAAACATTCCTGCGGCTATACGAGCTGACCGAGGGGATTAGCCTAGAAGACGAATTTAGTTATTAAAATTTCGCCACAAATAGTACAGTTTTAAAAACAAAATTGACGCAGATTACTCGGACGTATTGCAAAGTTCAGCGTCAACTGTAAGCTACACAAGTTAATGCCGCCATTGCATCCACACAGCTTCCCGACATCAAAAGCATGCTCGCTACGACGCGTGCAACCGTGATGTCTACGATAGATGGAGAAAGAGGCAATATACAACTATGCGTGCGCTACGGGGGTGACATCAGTTACTTTGTCTTGTGCCGTGCATGCATGTCCTATTGGTCGCATTATGCTTCGCATAATAGTCTAAAAAAAATCCTCGGTACGTCTTTCGAGAATCT
This sequence comes from Haemaphysalis longicornis, assembly GCA_013339765.2. Lineage (NCBI taxonomy): Eukaryota > Metazoa > Arthropoda > Arachnida > Ixodida > Ixodidae > Haemaphysalis > Haemaphysalis longicornis. The sequence goes on from CM023456.1 coordinate 29,953,689, forward strand.
TTTCGGTCATGGTTAAGTTGGGTTCTAAAGGTTGTGCAAGCGTCGCTTTGTCAAGGTAGACGGCATAGCAGCCCGTGCCGACGCAGACTTGCGGTGGGGTCATCGCCAGTTTGCTTTGGCGTTTTCGAAATGCCTGTTACAACGCCCAAGGACTTCCCCCATCCGCTTCAGCCGTCAACTCAGGCGACCGAAAGGCACCTCAAGGGCGGAATTGCGGGATGGTTCCGTGCAGTCGCATAGAAAAAAACGACATCCGTTATCATAGAAGAGAAAATAAAAAAACTGTAGTTATTCCTCTGTCATAGGAGTCGGTAAAACACGAAAGTGAAATGTGCAGCGAAATCTGCAGCTGAGCATGATTTTGCGGGTCGGCGGCTGTCTTCTGGGTGTGCTTGGCGAGTGATGTCCTGCTGGCGGGTCGCTTCGGAAAAGGTGTACTGGCGTCATTTCCGTGACGGATATGACGTCAGCGAAATCTTGGTGTATCCCGACATAAAACACTTTCTTAAAATAAGAAACCCGAAAACGAACAACCCGAACTATAACGTACTCTTTAGTACTAAAGGCTGCTTCCCCGCAAGAAGGCCCTGTGTGCAAGGGCTAAGCGGCCTTTACAGGCCGCTTGCTTCATTGTACTGGCGTCACTTCCGTGACGGATATGACGTAAGTGAAATCTTCGTGAATCCCGGAATAAAACACTTCGTGTTGAAAAAACGGAAAACCGCGTTGGTGGATTATTAAGAATCTATGAGCATCTCATCTGTCCCCGTAGCAAACTTGATACTCGGCCCGATGCGCACGCCTTATCCTGGCTTTAGAAACCCTGAACACGGCGTTTCTCGCACGCCCCTCGCAGAACGTGCCAACCGCGCATTGCTTTCTAACCGCCTCAGTTGTCCCGTTTGCTTCCTTTAGCAGCGGCGTTGGCTGCCTGTCGCTCCTGTTGTTGTCTACCAATATCGGAATTTCGATCATCGCCATTGTTACAGCGAAGCTTTCTATGCCCCACTGATGGCGGCCGTACCACACCGAAACGCACTGCAGGTAAGCCAACTTTACACATTGGGTTTCACAAAACGATGATGATGATAACTGAAGGCACATCAAGCACCCCACGAAAAAATTCATCCCGCGCAAAGCTTAAATGGCGAAGCTGTTGTAGGTGATCATTTACGGACACAAAGTTGAGTTTTAGTATCGTTGTGGTGTCTAGATTGACGTCGGTGGCATGGCATTTCAATGACCTTATCTTGGGCAAGGCCAGAGTGAGCTCCTCGTTTTGGTCGACGTTTTCGCGCGCCATTCTGCAAGCGCGACTTATCGTCTCTAGCGGGTGCTTTGCACGACCGACGAGCCTCTCGAAGCACAGCGTGTGCTTCGGCCGTGTGAACTATCTGTGGCCGGGCCATGCGGAGTCAATGATCACCTACGGCAGCTTCGACATTCAAGTCACGACGACACGAGAACAAACGAACGAAGGGCGTACGCTATGACGTGTCTTTCTCGTTCCGAGCAAGTGTTGCCACGATATGGCGAACGCTGTAGTTTTTTTTTTATTGCCAATGTTGGCCAGTCTCAATAAGTGAATATGCTTGGCTTGACGAACGCGCTCGAGGCACGTGGCGAATGCTGAAGTATTTTTTTTTAGCTCGCCGAGATCCAAAGCTGGGTCAGCTCAGGCAACTCTCACGCTCTAACCACATCTGCATTGATAGTTGCCTATAAAGAAAGAATTCCTCGAGACACTCGGTTCCGCTTACGTGCTTTGAATGCGAAAGTCTGACGATATCTACCCCCGACTTAACTGCTACACCGTACCTGTCTCCTTTCCATCGCTTTCGTTCTGGTAGGAACAAGTCCGTGTAATTACATCCACGGACTTTTTCCTTCCCCTTTCCTCCGCCTATTTCTTCGCTTTCATTTCTGCGTCTTTCGGGTGAAATGCTTCGTCGCGCAGAATGGTGACACGCCACGGCTTCCCCAGTGCCAGAATTCTGCGCGGCTATAGAGTGCACCTGTTGTCCTCACGTGCCGCCACATTCACTTGTCCCATACGCACTGGTCTATTTTTTTTTCTTTCACCGCTGGCAACGTGCGGAGACGGCGCAGTGGTAACGCATCGGGCCTTCTACTCTGGTGCCGTGGTTCAAATCTTATGCTACCTATGTGCTCTTTATTTACTATTTAAAACGGTGTCATTTTTCTTGACCGGGCAGTGACAGTTCTTCGTCTAATTGGTCTCTTTAGTATTTCCCATTAAAATGCGCCGGATTTATGCGAAAACCGTTCTGTAGCTACGTTGCTTACTGCGCAGTAACGGCCGAGCCATTTGTCGCCATTTTGCCTGTAAAGAGAGCATCACAACACCAAGGGTATTATGGCGGTGAAGCAAACCTTAGCGCTAATTCGAAGCGCACACTCCCATCACTCGCCCTCGCGCACTCACACTCGCAGTACTCGCAATGCATAGTTTTTGCCGTAAAGATGCAAGCATCCGGGGGGATGCGTGGGAGGTAGTAGCGAGTAGTAATTCTCCTAACTGAAAGAATGCTTGGTATCGGAACACCGAACTTGTGTATTTTTTGTAAAACGCGCGGAACGCGAGTTTAAGCCGTTTTCCCGAGAAATTCGGAATGAGTGAGAACAAGAATAGGTAAATATTCTTAAAACTACGCACTAGAATTGCTGTTAACCGGAAAAGCGTCGTACACAGCTTGGTTATACAGTCATTTAAGCGGGAATAACAATTCGGAGTATTAAACCTGAGTTCCAGCCGTCTTCAGGCACCGTATTTACCCCGTAGTATTCCATGCGGCGTGAAATGAATTTTTGGCGCGCGTTTACACCCACCCCGGGGGGAGTTCTTCTAAGAGCTCTTGCTGAACAAAATGTGTGTGATACCTGTATTAGGCCTGTCCTTGTACAGAGGCCAGGTAACGGCATACTTGAAGACATTCGGCACGTTTCGTGCGGAAAATTCCGAACGTGCAAAACAATCGGTGCATACGCGATTGATCACTTTACATTTCGCGCGCATACGTATCTCTAGTGAAAGTCCGCACTTGCTCACTTGACAGGGGGGATCGAGGAAATGCGCTACTACACGCTTATCTGACGACAACTGCCAGCAGACACGCTCCGCATGCACAGGGCGCGTCGGGACCCCGACAGTCTGCATGAGAAGCGGGCCGATCGTGACCGGCCGATTGTTTCAGTCGCGGCACTGCCGCCGCGTGCGACGCTTGCACGCGGATGTCGCAGGTCCCCGTACACTGCAGGAACGGGGTGTGCGAAGACTGTCTGAGAGCGGCGAGCAGGAAATTCGCGCTTAATGCCCGTTTCCATGTAAGGTGCATAGGCGTCAGGCGTATTCATACTAACGCGAACACACTCAATCCGCTCCTGAAGGGGCTATTGTCTCTCTGCGAAGGGGGGGGAATCGTTCCTTGATAACACCGTCCAGTAGAAGGAGAATCTCTCTCTTCCCACAGTGACACCTTCCGTGTCATCGGCCCCTTGTCACACACACAGCCTTCAACACGGGATGGCGTATATCTCCCATCACACTGGTGACCCGAAATATGTAGAAATGTCTAGAAACGTGTAGAAATGCGTAGAAATGTGTAGAAATGTGTAGAGAGGCAGACATGCATCGTCTACAATGATGGCATAGCACTCACGAACGTCAAGCATCTCATTGCGACCGCAACCACGTGCGTGCACCTACACCGCCTCGTCAATACCGAGGTCGTCAAGGTGCGCGTACACAAGGTGATTTTTTTTAAAACCCGCCGCTGGGTTTCAAAATAAAGTGTCGGTGCCACGTGCCACGGTGGAAGTAAGTAACATTCCAAAGAATTCCGGGTACCGACAATTTAGATATTAACTTTTTAATTCCTGGTTTTAAGGCACATATTTATATTATCAAAGCAGTTGAAAAAAAAGTCGAATCTGGCTTGCGGTTAGCTGCTACGCGTCGTCAAAGTTCGCCCTTAGCACTAAGCGTTCTACGTAATACAGTTAAAACCCGATATAACGATGTCAGCAAGAACCGCAAATTACTTCGTTAAATCGAGAACTTCGTAAAATCAGGGCTGTCATTTTACGAACAGTTGATTTCATAAATTCGATGCCTAAAGGAAGGCGCATCCCAGCTGCTACCATGTCATCGTAACTGCGGCGGCCGTGGAGCTCGCCCTGCCGATAATTTAGCAATGCGCTAGAAGTTCGAGGTGAAATATTAACAATAAAACGCTAGGGGTTCAGGGGGAAACAGATTTGTTTCCTGAAAAAAAAAAAACCTGTGATTTTCGCCTCTGAGCGCTTCGTTAGCATTGGGCGGACGGAATTTTCGTAGCCCGCAAGCGCGTTCAATGCGTCCTGTGTTCCTCCGCCAGCCCCAGCAAAGCGCTTAAACTCAGTAGCGTCTATCACCTGGCCTGAGGGGGAAGAGGAGCTTCAGCAGTTTCTGGGTCGTCAGCAATCTCTGACACCCCATGTGCGCCAGAAACTAACTGTAGCAATTTCTTTCATTGTTCAAAACCTCCGTCGTGTCCGCGTTTGCGTCGGCGCTGAGATAGTCGTGGAAGCTCAGATCTGCCGCCACATCGTTAAAAGGCTGTTCCAGAGAACTGGGCGGGAATTCTTTCCCTTGCTCGTTTTGAGGACTTGCGGAACTCGAAATACTTCGTTAAATAGCGAATGGCGCTGAATCTATTTCGTTAGTTCGCGTTTGTAAAAGCATTGAGCCGTATAAACATTTGCGGGGTAATCCTAATTTGTTTGTTAGATAAGGAAATTCGTAAGATCGGGTCTCGTTAGAACGAACTTTGGCTGCATACATAGTCGGCGCAATGATTGATTGATTGATTGAACCGCGCGGTGGCTCAGTGATTGTCTAAAGGTCGGTGATTGCGCGGCCTGAGGCAACGCAGTGTACGGAGTGTTCGCATAATGGACCCTGGGCGTCTGTTTCGTGGCGCGCAAATTGAAACGCTCGTTGTTGATTTCGAATAAAGATCCGGCGCAAGGTCGGTCATACGAGCCCCGTAGTGACGGCGCTCCTCATGCGCCTGGCTTGGTAACGGCGCCGTTAAACCTACGAATACACCCTTGTGTTTTGACTTTACGCTGCTCAGTGGCGCAAGTCAGGCGATGAGAAAACGGCGAGTGTAGGGCTCCTGTAGTGGACGAGTGGTCTTGACGCACCTTGGCATACTGGCAACGTGCGTGAAGTCTGCGGTACGAAACCAGGGACGGGGCTCTAGTGTCATATGTTGCCAGAGTCCATCGTTAGAAAGTCCGGCGCAGATGCGAGTCCGAAAGTAGCTGCGCGCCAGAACTGCATCTGGAATGCATTCGCGACTACTTCGGCTTCGGTTGCCTACGCGCGCATCGCTGCGTCTGCTGCCTAAACTCCTTCTGGCGACATTTCGTTCGTATATGTATGTAAAAGCACGGTACTTCCAGCGCAATGCTGAAAGATAATTAAACATGGTGATAAGCTGCGTCCCGCACCTTTAAAAGCACCAAATCACGCTTATTTACGAAAACAACGGCTAAAATTGACTTCGGGAAACATGGAGCCTGACTGTGCGATTTGCAACTCGGCGCCGCTGCTTCTTACGGTGGTGAGTGAACTCGGATACCACTCCAGAAACACCTCTATTTTATACACGAGCTCTAACCTGTTCGCTGTAAAATTTTCACCTGCAGAAAACGCGTGTATACGAGGGCGGGGATCACAGAAGGGCTTGCATGGATAGTGCGAAGGACGACACATTCAGCTAAATAAAAGCGTCATAAAAATACAAATATCCATGTAAGTTCGTTTCGCCCAAATACATCTAGAGTGGCCTATGGGCTAAATGCGAACTCAAGTGCTTGACTACGCCCGGTCTTATTAAAGGAACGAAATAAATTAAATCACTTCGGGTGATGGTGAGACAGCCACAGGAGAAGAAAGCAATGCGCATGAGAAGCTCTGAAAGTGATCGATTGATTGACCTATTCATTGATTTATTTATTTATTTATTTATTTATTTATTTATTTATTTATTTATTTATTTATTTATTTATTTATTTATTATTTATTATTTGTATTGATTGATTGTGGGGTTTAACGCGCCGACGCAACGCAGGCGATGAGGCGCGCCGTAATGGAGGACTCCGGATTAATTTTCACCCCCTGGGGATCTTTAACGTGCGCCGAAATGTCGAACACACGGGCACTTTTGCTTTTCGCCTCCATCAGAAAAGCGGCCGCCGCGGCCGGGAATCGAACCCGCGACCTCGTGCTCAGCAGAGAAGCTCTGAAGGTTTGTCTTAGTTCATAAGAATGTGTACAATGAAGCAGCACGCACATATTTAAAGCCAGGTGAGAGAGCGGGGCATCTTAAACGAAATCGTTCAGGGCGGTTCCTGCGAAAGATTCTTTGTCCCACAATGTGCACGCCTGTGAAAGTGGCACGGTTTGATGTATCCTCGAAAGTGGGAAGAGGCGTACACTGGATGCCAGGACATCAAAATTTCTAAAAAAAATAATAAATAATAATAATACGCAAGGAAGAGGACGTCATTTATGATTGCTGTTTCCAAGCTGGTGTTGCCTGCCAAATTCAGCAGGAAGACAGGCCCCTTCCTCACGCTTGTCTGAAACGACGCGCCCGTGATGCCGGCGAACGCTCTTATTTCTCTTGGTTCAGGGCGGACCTGTCAGGCCGGCCGGCCGATCTCTGCCCACAGGCGGGCTGCGTGCCTTCACACGATCTCGCGTGCCCTTGGCTCCCTCCTCCCTCCCGGGGACCTGGCATCTCGTGGCAGCACGGCCAGCGGTCAGACTCTTTGTCACGACAATACGGGTTCGCGGAGCCATCGCGGCGAGGCCTACATTGGAGGCCGCGTAGCTTCGCCGGCACTCAGAAATAGGGATACTGGAGCGGCGGCCACCTAATGCGGGCCGGGCAGAGCAGAAAAAGACCGTGAATTTTTCACCGTCACGATCGTCGACCGACCGAAAACGTGATCAGAGTCCCGCGGCGAGCGAGCGTGCGTGCATTCGGCACGCGTGCGTAACTGCGCTTTGTTCATGAATCGAGGTTCCGCCATAATGTTCTCTCTGCGGTCGAACGGGGCAAGATGCGAGCCTGGAATGGAGCCCTGTGTCGCCACTGGTGTCACTGCGGTCCTGCCCAGCCAGCCGGCCCATTGCGCCAAAGTGAAGGGGCCATGGCGGTAAAAACAAACAAAAAAACATGGCAGTTAAAATGTTCTCCGGGTACCTAGAGAAACTACTGTGCACCCACATTCCGTTCCGTTTTCGTTGCTTGGCCAAGCTATGCTGACGGCACAGAGTGCTCATCAGTCGCTTTAAGTACGACCTGGATTCTTCTTCCATCGAAGCCTAGAATGAACGCAAAATCCCCCACAAAGTATGACGCAAAATTGGAGAATTGCCTCAGACCATCTTCGTTACAGCAAGCCGGCCTGGGTGGAATTTATTCGCGGTGAAATGTTTGCGCAAAATAGAAGAGGCTTCATTCTTATATGCCCTTACTAATTCCTCAATTTGTTTAACACAAAAATGTCGTCATCACCAGCGTTGACTGAACCCCGTGGCACAAGAGGCCGCCACTAAAGAGCCAGACATATTTTCACATTCCGGTCATCGAGACGAAATATGATTGGTTCTCATTTTATGATTCCCCAGTAGCAGCAATTTATCCGCGGTGCATGGGCCTCACATAACGGCCGACCTGCAATGGCGGTTGAGATGCTCTGCCTTATGTTAACCGCGACAAGACCAAGCTAAAGGAAATGGGGGAGTGCACTTTTTTACCGCGTCCGGCCAGGCTCGAGCAACAGTTGAATGCCGACAGTTCGAAGGACTGCAGTGAAAATGGTGTCAGCCTCGGTAGCCGCCGGCTGCGAGTTGTCAAGGGCGCATGGACACGCCCTGTATGTTTAATTGTGTAATTGTGTAATGCGTGAAATGACTGCAGATGTGGAGAATGAGCCAAGAAGCACTACAGCCCTGCCCTATTCCTGATAAAACACCGAGTCGAGGTCAGCAAGTAGTCACACTAGTGTCACTAGTTATGGTATCGGAGTACGGTCACTGAGGCACGCAAGTCAGCAACGGCGGCCATTTTGATGTTTATCAGGGCTGCGAGATTGCAGCATCTAGGGCCTCGCCGCTAAGTTCGACCGGGTTTTTTGTTAACACTACCGAAGAGGTAGCAAAACGGCACCTTTGGACACACTTCTGCTGCTGAAATTCTGTTACACGTGTTATCTTTGATTCGCATTCGGAACGAAGTCAGTCGCGGGCAGCGAAAGAAGCAGGAGGGCAAGCTAAGCCTCCCAAAGTTGACCGAGTGAAAATACATCAACAACTAAATGGCGGTGCCCAAGAACCGTCGCAGTGTAACACAATGTCACGTGATGCGAACTGACCAATGATCATGGCGGCAGCACGGAACAATAGGAGCAAAGAGTGCCGATGCTCTGTACCCTTATCTAGTGACACTAGTTATCACCTTATCTCAAGCTCGAATCACTTTTATCAGCAACATCACAAGCAACACGCTTCAGTTTAGGTCCGCTAGACAAGACACCCCCTCCCCTGGAGTAAAAATGTAAAAAAGTAAACAGATTAGATACTCGCTCTTACAGTATTTCGCACACTTATTTCGAACATGAGAGTGGCGCGCCTTGCAACAGGAGTGCCCTCCGCTAGACGAGACCCGCTCTCAGCTGGTGGGGCGGGCGTTAACTCCAAGCTGTTTTATCAGCGGAAATAATATTTTTTTTTAGACAATACAGTGGAGCGGCCCTCCGTGGGTGCACCAAATTTCCGCAAATAAATCAGCTGGGAGTTTTTTTTTTTTTTCGAAAATTTTGTCACTTTCTTGTCCATGGCTCCGTAGGTACAGTCTTAGTCAAAATTTTCTAGGCCAAGCCGAAAATGCGCAGGCCGCAGAAAATTCAATGTACAAGCGTACGCCCCGAGCGAGGCTGAAACATTTCATGCCGGAAAGCTAGAGAAAACACGCTTCTTTCTTACGGTCATAAAATAATTTTGCCACACTTAAAGGTAAAGCTTTTGAATTCTTCGTGGTCCAGAAGGCTTAGGATTGACCTAGAAAATTTTGACAAAGGGTGCACGTAAGCCATTCTTCGCCAGCACTTCTGCCTCTCGTATCAGATATAAACATCGATGGCCGTCACTGTCACAAGAATGCTTAGAACAGCGCGCTACTAATGCAGCTCACGTAGCTTAATGTTTGTTGTACTTCATCGAGGCCGGCCAGCGTGGTTTGCGCCACCGTACACGCCATGCCAGCATGAATCACGACGTGAACAATGACACGATTTGTAACAAAAGTCTCGTTCGGCATTCGAGCGCATTTTTTCCGGGAATGAAAAATGAGAGCGTAGATCAACAAAAGAGCCCTTATCTTTTTTTCTGTAGGAACGCACCCTAAGGAAGCGTCAGGCACAGCTGAAAGGGCGGAACACAGGCAGCCGCTGATACCGGAAGTGGTCACTTGACATATTTCAGGTTAGTTTCGCTCTTCGCTATCCATGTCTTCCACGCGTAAGTGGGGCCGGAGTGTCGATATGTGTCGAGATGCTTCAGTTTGCACATCGCGCCCCCCTTTATCGCAGCTACCGATAAAATACTTCGTTAAATTATAACAATTGTATCAGTTGCCGAACATGTTTTTAAAGGTCGATTCGTCCGCCACTCCCCCTCCACCCTACCCCCTTTTTAGATGCAGAGCATCTGATTCACTCGCCTTGTCCCTCCGGCGTCGTCGTCGTCGTCGGCGTTGTCCGCCCCTCCCCCATTCTCCTCGCCGCGCCAGCTGCGCTCTCCGCCGCTCACCCCCTCTCCTCTCCGTTAGCGAACACTCTCTCGCGAGGGGCATTGGATTGGATTCGATTGGCTTGGATTGGATTAAAGTGGATTGTGTTGCGTCATAGCCGCGGCAGACGCGCTGGGGCCGGCGCATGTGCAGTACTCTCTCTTCCGCGGTTTCCCCTCCTTCGGGCGCGCTGCGCATATAACCGGTGTGCCGTTCTCCGGCGAAGCAACATCCACGCTTGGCTCAAACACCTAGAGTCCACGCCGGGTTACAAGTACGCCAACGTCGTCATCGACTGGGACCGGCTTACGCAGTCCCCTCAACGTTATGCGCGCTATAAAACGCAGTCCCTTCGCCGCTCCGCCTATGCGTCTCATCTACACAGGGGTTCCCGCGAGGGGAGGTGGGAGTTTTGCTTCTGAACTTGCAGTAACCTTTCTGTAGAAGCTTTGCATTTCTATCTTGTTTTTCTTTTGTGCTTCTCCGCTCACGTGAATGCTGCTGTATGTGCTGCTACTGCGTATATCTTCTGTACAACTTTTTTTTGCAACTGTCTACACCAATTGCGTAAGCAGCCACTTGCTGCAACTGACAAACGGAGCCGACGGGCCAGTCAAGCTGCTCTAAGCTATTTTTTTTTACCATGGTTCCCTCCCATGTACTGCACGGACAAATAAACAATTGTTCTAACGTGAAAACAAATATTCTGGGTTTGATGAGCCGAACGATTTAACGAGCTGGGTGTAACAAGCCTGGGATATGAGGCGGCGCACCGTAATGGAGGGCTCCGGATTAATTTCGACCGCCTCGGGATCTTAAATGTGTGCGGAAATCTCGAAACACGGGCGTGCAAGGAAAAAATACTTTAATTTTTCTCTTCTCTCCCTTGCGAGAAAAGCGTCTAAATATACCGAAAGAACTAAAAAGCCTTGGCTGACCAGTTCTAAGCGTTAACTAGACAGAGCTTGTAACTAACACTTCGAGGCTCTGCAGCGAACCTGCCCGTGAAAATGTCTATCGCTAAAACGTGCCAACAAATACTTCCGCTAGTGCAACCAGGATAAACACACGCACCGACTGAGCCCCAAAACGTGTGCTAGAAATGCATGCCAGCTGTCCGCGCATTACCCCCCTCCCTCGCCCTGCCTCTTTCTCGCCGTTTTTTCTTTTCTCACGTGAACCTCAGACACCAGTGATCACTCGCCGACGCATTGTGATATTTGAGCGAAATTACGACTTTGCGTTCTCATGTTCTGTACACCACCTTGACTTTCTCAGATAAATCGGTACACGCCACAAGAAAAAAAAAATAATTACGTTGAGCGGCCTCGGGAATTTCCCCGATTGATCCGAAAACTCAGCCCGTACTCTACGCATAAACAAACGGAGCAATTCACGTACCCGTTCCTCAGATTCGCAAGCCGATTGATTGATTGATTGATTGATTGATTGATTGATTGATTGATTGCTTGATTGATTGATTGATTGATTGATTGATGATTGATTGATTGATTGATGATTGTAGGGTTTACGCCCCAACGCAACGCAGGCGATGAGGCGCGCCGTAGTGGGTGGCTCCGATTTAATTTTGACCACCTGGGGATCTTTAACGTGCGCCGAAATCTCGTATATATACACGCGTTTTTGCTTCTCGCCTCGATCAGAAAAGCTGCCGCAGCGGCCGGGAATCGAACCCTCGCAAGCCGAGCCTGCCCAGGGCACTGTTTAAATTCTCCTATGCAAACCCGCGGTTGAAGTCAGCAACACATATTAGGCAACATAACGCAAGCCAGACTACATGTAAAGCAGGCATACGCATTAAAAATTTCAGCTTCTACGCGTCTCAAAGAAGCTCGTAGGTGGCGGAGGAGGCACATCACGGGGCATTTTCACGTCGCACGCGGTCACAGCCCGTTCTCGAGGCGCTCAGGTGGCGAGCAGCGTTAAATCTATAGTCCAGCGCGAGCCGTGTCCCGGCGAGAGAACACAAGCGCGTGTTATTGCTCCGCGACGAGCATCAATCATGTTGCGGTGCGTCCGCCGGATCATTGTCCTCGGAAGACAAGAGCCGACACCCAGAGCAACAAAAATCGTGATCGCACCGTAAGCGAGGGGCGCCCTTTGTTTCGCAACAAAGAGCGGAAGCGGGCGGCAGCCGAGGAAGCTGCTCTTCCTTCCCGTGACCTCCTGGGAACCCCGACGACTCTCACGCCGACACGGCGCATGCGCATTAGCCTACCCGTCACACTACCGGAACCGTGCTCGCTGCTGAACCGCGCTAATTCGAACCTATACCAAAGGTCTGTTCGAATAACCGGAGTTCGAACTGTGCCTCTCATTAGCGGAACGGTTCGCGATACCGTTATCGGAAGCAGATGCGAAAAGGGCCTTAGAGCCCAAATCAATAATCGCGGGTCACTGCGCGAGAGCACGGCGGACACAATGAACAATTTGTGCGAGAACTCAGAGGGGAAGCGATTAGGAACGCGACGGGCATTTCCGGACAACGAATCGTGTCACTCCCAGCGCTAATACGCACCTGCTAAATTTGGATGCAATCATCCAGGCTGTCCATCACCAACATATGCCGGTAAAGTAGTCGTAATATTAGCACTCCGGAACAGGAGACCCGTGGTCCAAGTAGGGAGAAGGGGTGACAAGAAACCGAGCTTAGCAGTAACACAGACTAAAATAAGCTGCTATGGAGAGTAAAGAGGGAACGATTCCCTACTGGACAAGTTTGTTACGAGAGTAAAGAAAGGACAATTCCCTAGACAACCGCGACTGGACAAGTTAGTTACGACGAGTGGATCCGTCACAACAAATAGACTTTACTCTCGTTATGGAACTTTGTTCATGACGCCTCTATGACAGTGCAGTACTGACATCTTCATTCTTCCGACCCACGTTATTTCCCCGTGCCGCTTCGATCTAGTCGTCCTTGTCAAAATGTTATAGTATTCGATTCGGCAACTCCCCAAACAGTCGTCTTTCGGTTACGACTTAAACAGCGATCTTCCAAGATGTTCGAAATTCTTGTCCAGAGCTCCGGAGCCCCAGCTTCGATTAAAGGCAACCCCGACGATTCCACACTCAACCCCGAGGCGCCAAACTGGCGCTTCCAATTTCGCTTCCACTGCACAGGTCACGTTACACAGTGCTCCTTGCACAAGGGCAGCGTTTCATAACGGCAGTGTAATGCTAAATTGCACCGCTACAAGTACAACAAGAAGAAACCGGAGCGGCGAGAAGCAAACGAACAAGGCATGGTCGTCGGCGTAACCAGGCCATGCAGAAAGAAAGGCGGCGGCCGATGAAGGCGCAAGGGCTCGCCAGGCGAATCGAGCATCGTCGGTGCGGAGCCGGTAATCGCCTCGGCGATCATCCTTCTCGGCGCAAGGAAGAACAATGGTAATTAGTGCGATGAGTGGAACGGGGCTGGCGGAGAAAGCCTTGTTCGGCCGGTCCTCGCTTTCTTTTTCTTCTCTTGTCCGCGCTATGCGCCCCGTCTCGGTCGACGAAGCGAACAATGGGCAGAAATTGAGCCGAGGGAATGCAGTGCGTCCACTCGGTGCCTGACCGGTTTCTTGTAAGCGAAAGGGCTGAAGCTGGTTTTGAGTGTTTACGTGATATACTGCGTGTAGCCCAAGTAGGCGTTTATAAGTTCCGCCTGTGGCAGATACATGCCTTAGCTTAGCTTCAATGTTTGTTCGTTCTATTAATGCGCACTCAAGCCGAACAAGCGCGGCTTATTTTCATTTTTTTTTTTACTCGGGCCTATTGGGCGCAGTTGTGGCACGTATACGATGGAATCCTTCCCGTATACTATAGGAGAAAACGCGGGCAAAGAAGCGCGACCAGGAATCAACCGACCAGAACGGAATGCGCGTATACGAACTGACCCGCTGCGGTACCACTGAGGCTAAGGCGTTGTGCTGCTGACCCAAAGGGCGCGGGTTCTATCCCGGCAACTCTGGCTGCTTTTTCATACGGGAGCTAAAACGAAAACGCCCCTGTGTCGAGATGTCGGTGCACGTTAATGATTCCCAGCTGGTTTAGACTAATCCGGAAGAGCTTTCCACTGCAGCCGGCCTCATGAGGTAATCTTAGTCAATTTAAATGTTTTCGAAAGGGGGCAAAATGGGGGACGAAACGAGCATAAACTACATTGCATGTCCGGCGGTGTGTGTTATCCCGATGCAAGAGATACCTCAAGGAGGCAACACGCTGCGACTTCTGTTCTGCGCGTGTTCATGAGCCTCGAACATGAGCTCCTTTTTAGACCCTAAATGTATTGCGGAGCCTAATGTTTGCTCGCGAGTACGTGGACGCATTCCAACAACAAAATTTCTCAATGCCTCGGCAAAGCGATGGCGCTTCGGTGCATGAAAGGGCAATATTTTTTCTTTTTTTTTTTTGAGAGAGAGAGAGAGAGAGAGAGAGAGAGAGAGAGAGAGAGAGAGAGAGAGAGAGAGAGAGAGAGAGAGAGAGAGAGAGAGAGAGAGAGAGAGAGAGAGAGAGAGAGAGAGAGAGAGAGAGAGCTTTGTTTGCTTGGGACGCCCACTGCCGCGCAAGCCAGCCAGAAGATGTTGGTTCCTGGCGGCTTCTTCGACCATCTGGACAAGGCGATGTTGGATTAGGGTATCGCAGCGGCGTACTAGTTCTCAGTGTTCTGTGTGCTTGAAGTCAATTGAAGGTAGGAGGTCTTGAACGGTTGTATCTTCCGTTATTTCCACATAACGTGTGGGAGGTCTGCGCAATGTCCGCAGTGTTCGCCTTAATCTGAGATTTCTGGATGACTTGACAGAGCTCACCGCTGTTGAACTGCGGACTCTCTCGCCATCGTATATATGCACTGCGGCGCGAATCAAGACTTCAGCTCGCTTCCACCAATCTTTTGCTCACGGCCAAGCGATGCACGCGTTGTGATCGTGCAGTCTTGGCAAGAATACAAGAAGAGAGCAAAAAAAAAAAAAAAAAAAGCAAGAATGTGCAACGCCATGCCTGAAATATTGCCCAGCTAAACAATGGCGAAAAATAAAAAATTCAAAACAGCACGCAGCTTCCATTTTACTGCGGTTCTTGTTGGGTTGGTGGTGCTTTGAAACAAAAAAGAAAAACAAAAATGAAACAGAGCATAGGGCTCGCACGAAACTGTTGCTCTTGAAAGATTGATTGATTGATTGATTGATTGATTGATTGATTGATTGATTGATTGATTGATTGATTGATTGAATTGGTGCGAAAGGTTATCGAGGAAGGGGAGAGTAGGGAGGGTAAATGGGGCCTTCAGTTTGCGCTGTGCTCCGCGATTTTGTCCGCGTCAACTCGGTTATACGACAGCATAAAGCCGCTCGTAATAACTGAGGTGCAAATTTTGAGTAACAAAGCTTTATCGACGTGAAGCTACATGGCCTCCGGCCGGTGTACGAGTCGAGATCGCCTCTGCGCTCTGTATTTCCTGCCTACGCAAAACGGGGGCAGTCCCAAAGTAGATCTTTTGTGAGCGACTTGCGGTGGGGAACACCTGTCAGAGAGTGCGCCGTTTAGGCCGATAGGTCTTCGGCACGCCGAGAAAGTCGCGTATCTAGTTTTGGGCCTTTTGACCGGGAGCGGCATAAGCTAGCTCCTCCAACACTGCTGATTGACTGGGTCGTTCAAAGGCCTTCCATAGGTGAGGAAGCAGCGAACATCTAGCGCGGAGCAAAGCGCTCCTGGAGACCCAAGTTCATGTGCAGCTCTTTTCTCTGTCTGGGTGGACGCAAGTTCGCCCAGAATTAACCTCTGTTCTATCTGTTTCTGTACGTGGCAGCATTTTTACTGAATGCACTAAAAGCAGTACGACAAATAGCACTTCTTTTTTTTTTTTTTTTCTGCAGCGTTTGTCGCGGGTGGTTTTTTTTTGCATGCCGTTTTGGTTGTTTCATCCTTGCTCGCTTTGCCTTTCCTCGTAAACTTCGTCGTAGAAGACCGCAAGAAGAACCGGAGGGTCGAAACGTCGATCTTTCTTGCTCTAGCGACACGCGTCGTTTAATGAACTACAACCAACGGCGGCGCGCGGAAGCGGTCCACAGATGGGACGGTTATAACCCGCGGGCTGTCGAGCTATTTGCGGCCATGGTCTCCGCGTGTCAAGACCAGGGGATCGGACTCAATTCACGTGTCCCTCCACGCCATGACCCAATTAAGGAGCAGCTCTTTCCTCGCCGTCTTGTTCCTCCAATGCCGTTGGCGCTAAC
Organism: Haemaphysalis longicornis; assembly: GCA_013339765.2. Classification (NCBI taxonomy): domain Eukaryota; kingdom Metazoa; phylum Arthropoda; class Arachnida; order Ixodida; family Ixodidae; genus Haemaphysalis; species Haemaphysalis longicornis. The sequence goes on from CM023456.1 coordinate 29,969,797, forward strand.
AGCGGCGACTACCTTCGCGGGTCGCCTTATTTACATGCGATCCCGCAGAGCACGTGTTTATTAGCGGCGGAGAGGGGAAATACCCGGACGATTCTCGGTGGGCGTGCTCCTGCTTCGAAGCCATCGGCCTCCCGGAGTTTATGAGGAAGAAGAATGGAGGCGGACTCGTCGTTTCGGGTGCATGATCTCGGCTAACGGCGTCCTGGACCGAATCGATGTCCTGGTGCAGCTTTATCCCTGCCCCGAGGTGAATGGCGGGAATATTACAGCCGAATCGACCTGCTCAGCGGCAGAGAAACGAAGCCAGATGATTTGGTAACTGCGGCGACATGGCTGTCCCGGCTGCAGACGTCCCAGGCTTGATGACGCCGCGTCCCAGAGACGGGTGCATTGTTCGGGAACGATTATCCGGAAGGGAGCGCACGCGGAGTTCCGAAGAAGAATCATTAGCATTGAAGAGCGAGCAACTATTTACCAACGAGTTACGGCATCAGAGTCAATTTAACTTTGGGGCTGAGGCACATCAATCGTGGAATCGGGGAGGCATGGAGGAGGTATTACAGCAACTGCGCGTGTGCGACGTAAGTGCACGCGCAACTGTCGTGCGCTATCTGGAGAGCCGCATTTTCCCGCCTATTGCTGATGCTGCTCGACCGAGGGGGGAACGGCGCTCCGCTTATGCACTTGAGAGCTCCAAGACTTCAAGCACCGGTTCTCCTCCGAAACGTCGTGCTTACTCCCTGTGAAGATGTAACCCTCTTTCCTGGTTTGCCTATAGTCAGTCTGGTTTGTCGAGAAGGCGGTGCCGTCTTCACGACAAAGCGTATACGTTAGTGAGTGTGCGTGCGTGCACATGCGCGCGTGTCCATTTTTTTGTGAAAAGTCCCAAGCGCAACACACTCAAACGATGTTCCACCAACTAGCCCGACACCAAGCTTTACTTAAACTTTTATCTTTCCAATTTCGTGTTAGTCGTGGTTGCCGTCTACTGCTACCTTCGTTTGTGTCGTCCTATTTCTGATACATGGGGTCATCGTTTTTGATAAGCGCTGTGACCGTCTCGATATTACCGGGAAGATTTTGTTCCCACAGCCCCTGTCCCCTCCAAATTGAACGTTCGGTCGACGTCGTTGCCTCCCCCCCCTCCCCCCACCCCCCTCCGCCTCTCAGGGACACTGCCAAATCACCCGCGCCCTCATCTCAGAGGCGTTCATCTTTTGGCACTTCATGGGGAACGCGATCGCATGCATGCCTCGATCGCTGTCCCTCCGCCCTCCAGTTAGCTGGCTCGCAAGCCTTTTTGCGGGGCGTGCCACTTTCCTGTTCATCCATCTTGTCTTCTTTCTTCCTGCTTCGTTGACATAGAAGTGGGTCGTTCTCTTCCGCGGATCCATGCGGCTTTGGGTCACAACTTCTGGCTTGTGTTGCGGGCTGTGTATTCCGTTTTGCTTCTAGTGACTCTCGCACCTTCAAAAGCTTCCCTTCAATGTCAAGGTTTCAACTCTGCTCATTCCTTTGACGTTGTCGTAGAATAACGAGGTGCATAGGTATACAATATGCACAAGGGCAGTTCTTATGGTTCCGTAATATCATGCATTCGTAAGCTGAAAAGAGGGGGCCGGCTTAGCGCTAGCGTTGATGAGACTCGGGGCGACCTTAAAATTTTCCCATACCCGAAACACGAAGAAGAAAAATAATGATCTGGGCACTTAAACTCTGCTGAAGTGCTTTGAAGGCGAAATCCTGGCGCACACATGTGACGGGCGCCTTTTGCATACCCGTACACAAGTCGACACAGAAGCCCCGCTTTGGCGCCGCCCTTAATCCCTCTTCCATATTAATCTATATTAGATGCGACTGCATCTCATTCACTCGCTTTGTCCCTCCATACGGCGTTGTTGTTGTCCCGTCCACACCCCTCCCCCATTCTCGCCCCCCCCCATCTCGTCCTGCGCGAGCTGCGCTCATCCGCCGCTCACTCCTCCCTCATCCTCTCCGATAGCGAACACTTCTCTCGCGATGGGCATTGTGCTTGGCTTGGCGTTTGGCTTGGTCTTGGATTGGATTGGTAAGTGGATTAGTGTGAGTCATTAGGAACGTGGCATAGCCGGGTCATTCCAGCACCGGCGTTCCGATTTCCATGGATGCGTTGAATGGAGCCTAACAATTCTGCTATCGCCCGCGCAACCGTAACAAGCACCGATCACTGTGATAACAGGAATGCTAGCACCACTGAAGACAAGGCTGCGAAGCGGCGTGAACGTGATGCTGAACGCAAACGATTGAAGCGTTTGCGTTCAGCATCACGTTTCACGCAATTAGAGAATCAACCCAACGGAAACACCAAGTGAACCCCCAAGATGCGTCGCATCTCCACAGGGTTCCCCTCGCGGGAAGGTGGGGTAATTTTTAATGCATCTTTATCCATCCTAATTTTCCGTAATACATCTCAATCCACCTTAATTTTCCTTAATTTATATTAATACGTACTAATTCATCTTATTCCGTCTTAATTCATCGTAACCCAGTTTAATCTTAACGTAATAATCATTACAATCGATTACTAACCAATCATTATTCAACCTGTCATTCGGATGATCATGTGCACGCTAAATAACTTAAGTGACCATGGTGAGACTCGTGGTGTCCTGATAGTGACGTCATTACTAACCAGTGATGGCGTCGCTGATGAGTAAGACGCTACTTCCACTGAAACCATAGTAGGGTTGTATTATTTTGAGAATTCTGAGACAAATTAATGTATTTTTGCCTGTTTTAAGTTAATGAGTTTGCTTCTTCGAGCTTTGTAGATTTTGTCTGTGCCACCCAGACGAACTAAGAATTTAAGGAAGAGGAAGAAATATTTGCAGAAGCTCCGAAGTGGAAATTGCTGCTCTACATTTGAGCCTCCTTAAAGTCGGCTTCACTACTGACACATGTGCATTGCTAAGAAGACGTTTTTATGCGCCATGTGGGCAGTTTATATAAACGAAGGAAGGCTCTGGGATCGTGTGCCTCCATGTGACATGTGTAGCCCTAGGAAGCGCAATATATGTAGTGCCACGTCCCTCCGAAATAGGCTGAACGACTACACGCAATTGCCGAGAATACGTTAGTTATGAGCAATGGAAAAGGTCCTGTGTGAAGGTCCCAAAAGCCTTCTGTAAGACCCCACGTATAAGACCCCACGTATCCCATGAAGAGCTATATAAGTAGACCCTTTAAATTCGGCTTCACTGCTGTACAAAGTGAATTGATGAGAAGACATTTTTCAGGCGGCAATACAATCAGGCTGATATTAAACTATGAAAGCCCTAGCGGTTTCTATTAATAGCATTTTCGCATGAGGCGAAAGTGAGACTCTTCAAGCGTTAGGGACGGACAGACTGGTTTCATCGTTGACTGCACACACATAAGAAAAGCTAAAGCACTTACACTGGGTAAGTGCACCTTCAGTTCGCTGATAGTTAGGAGCAACAAAATCAAGTGTCAGTGCACTCGAAGAACGCCGCTCTAAATGAAAGGTAACTTAACAAACAAGACTAGCTCTAGCTGCTTTGTTCGTTTTCAGGTCATGGGCTGTAACCGAGGCTAGTCAGGTATTTCCAGTTGCACTTATTAGAACTCGCCCGTCCTGTTTCTTATTCCCCGCTATACCGCGCGCAAACGGAGAATGTGCACCAGAGAGAGGGACATCAAAGCAGCGTGGATACACTGTCCCGTCGAGCATCAAAGCGGTCCAGTTCCAGCCCCGCTCGATTCTCCTCTCTTCCACCGATTCCGACGCTCCCCACTCAATCCAAACTGCCGCGCACTTTTCGCAGATAACAGTAGCTGCAGGAGCTAGCAGAATTTCACCTGTAGTCAGACCAAGGACGGTGATTTGCGCGTCAGCTCCAACCTTTCATTGGCGGCCTTTCTTCGCCGAGCGTATTGTCCGCACTGAGGCAGCACCGGCGTTATTTCTACACGACGGCGACTGACCCGCGGAGTCCAATTTTCCCGCGCGTATTTACCGCCTAACAGGGGCCCGGGCAACTGCTCTCGATTGTTCACGGGCAAACGCGTGGCGCCCGAGAAAGGCCTGCTTTTGTTGGCGCCAGCTGTGACATGCGCCTTTTACATCGACAGATGTATTGGCGACGCTTCTCGGCTTCTGCGATAGGGCGCAGCAGTATACGAGGTGTTGCAACAATAAGTGAGCGTCTTGAAAGCTTTTATAGCGACGCTGTTTACCTCCAGCCCCGGTATGCATGACCCACATTAGCGCCGGTGTCTGGAGCGTTCCATAGCCCGAGGCGTTCCGTAGAGCGAGCTTAAACTTGGCAGTAGCGAGAGGTGGCCGTCCACACCAGCACACCGCAGACGAAGGGACCGGAAGGACGGAGCCAAACGAGTGAACAGGCGAGCAGCGAAGCTCACCATCGTCAACTCTCCATTACGCAGCTGCAGGAGTGAGCAGCGGTGCAACGTATAAGAGACAGATCGAAGCCATTAGAAAGCATTAAGCGGATAGCAAAGCAAAGCGCTTCAAGCGGCAAGATTAGGAAACCCTTCGACAACGTGAGGCGGAAGCTCCATGGGCGGAAACAAGATGCCTAAGGCCGGGTTCAGGCGGTTGTCGCAACTATCGTAAAATCTTTAAGTAATGACGTCATTTGATGTCTCAGCCTACCGAACTGAGTGAAATGCCTTTTTTTTTACGTCCATAGCGCACGATATGGCCGTTACGTCGGTAGTCTGAACATAGCATAAGACGATCAACTGGACAGTAATGCGTTCCCATTCACAACCCATAAGGAGTGCTTAGCTGTCGCATCGGACTTTTGTTTCGTGAATGTGTGCAGCCCAATAAAACCCGACCAGATTGTCTAGGTAATGAGCCACCATATGAATGGTTCGGACCTGGAATTTTTTCTGAGCAAACCACTCCTTCGTTCGCGCTCAAACTTTACGCGAAGGTCGCATTTCATGGACCTGTCACAAGCTACGCACCAAGATTACGAGGCTGCAAGGTCTGCTCTCACTACGACGGTCGGCCATGTTGCAATGCCCCTGATGAAAAATTCATAGCCCTTCCACCCCGTGAAGAGGGATGGCCAGCAAAGCTGCGGTGCCGAGCCTCAACGTGAGGTTTCACTGGGTCGTAGTCCAAGAAGTGCACGAAGCAAAACACGTTTGTTTGTAATTAGCGATTGAGCATTGTTCCTGGTTATTAACTGAAAGTCCAGCCCTGTCCAGTCACTGCTCCTCGCGCATGCTCAGCACGGCTCTTCACGAGCCACGTGAAACGGCTATCAAGCGGCTGCGACGCAGCGTCAGACTTGGCTACTGCGCAATTGAGGCGCACACCTGGGCACGCGCCGGCGCAAGTGCGTCTGCCGCAGCTATGACGCAACACAATCCACTTTAATCCAATCCAATCCAGATCGAATCCAATCCAAGGCAAGCCAGGCCAAGCCAATCGAATCCAATACAATGCCCCTCGTGCTTCCGCACTACGGCCTTTTACGGCACACGCGAAACTGCTCCACCTCGGCCATTGTAGCTTACGCTACAAAAAACACAGGAATCGTGGGTAGAAATTTATTGTAGCGTGGGTATGGTAATCACGGCGCATGCTATATGAAGGCCCTAGGACCTTTTTAATTTTGTATGATTTTTTCCATGCCCCGGGGGTGTGGCGCGCAGTTTTACGATTCCGGGGATTTGAGTGGGTTCCGCAACGTGGCGCTACGCTCGCTTGCGATTCCTGTCTACATCGCTCTGGGACCGGAGACGATCTGCTGGATCCTAGCCATTTACAGCTTTGCTGTAAAACGTGAACAAAATAACCAAAAAATCGCGTTCAGGACGCCGACAGCATCCCTAAGTTAGTCATTTTTTACAAATTCTGGCTGATGCCTTAAGTCGCTTTCTTTTCTTATTTGTTCTGCTCGCTGTTTTTTTAACTTCGTTTTTTGTCTTCACGTTTTCCTCGCCTCTTTTCTTTTTCTTTCTTTCTTTTTTTTTTTATTTCAGAGAGCCGCGCGCGTGCTTGTACGAGGTTACCTACTGGCGGTACCGAGACAACAGTATACGAAACTACTGGAACTGCGGCAATCCTTCTCAGGCCTGAGGGTTGGAAACATGGATTAATCCCCCTCCTCCTGATGATATGAAAGACAGTAAACGTCTCTCCGCTACTCGTCGCGCTGGGTGCGAATGCACCTTTAATTGCATTCCGTGTTGTTACCAATTCCTTCGAAAGAAGACCTTCCTTTTGAAAAATGTCCAAGAGGCGTATTGGGTACCTACCACAGACACTCCTACCATCCCACCCGCCCTCCCTGACGACTCAACCACCCTCACAGGCCAGCACTGATGCAGACAGCAAGAGTGCTCTCGCACAGGCCTCAAATAAAGCAACGTACTTCTCTCTCTCTCTCTCTCTCTCCTCCTCTCTTGAAAAATGTAGAATACAACGAGCACTATATGACTGTTAGTGCTGTATGCGTCTTACACAAGGTTCAGGACAATTTGTTCGACCGAGTTACGTCACTTCGAAGAAAAACAGATGGCAAAAATCCAACGAAAAAAAAAAAACCGAGGCGGTTCTTAAATGCAAAGTGCGCAATAAAACGGACATTGCAATGTGTAATCAGAGACCTTACAACGCGATGACACGCAACTGGCTGCCATTAACACGTCCCTCCCATTTCCCGTGCGACTACATCCGCGGCGTGTCAACACTGCTTGGTCTCATTTCAAAGCCTGCAGACTCCAGCGCGGAAGATGGCGTCAAAAGCAACCAAAAGGCGTTGAAACGGCCAAGCCGCGAGTATAAGCGACCTCTTACGCAACGGCAAGTAAAGCACGCGCCTGCTCCGCCATATTACGAAATGCGATCACGTTCTGGGCGACGGTGCTCTTCCGTTCCATCCCACTTGCCGCGGGTTCAACCGGAATGCGTGCAGCACTTCCTGCACGGCGCGCCAGCGGACGGGCTGGCTGACCGCCGGTCGCCGCGCAGAGAAAAACGTTAGCCGTGCGGGCTGCCATATTGTTCGCGCGGCTCCGTAAAGTACACGAGGACAGCTAAACGAGCGTAACATATTTCTGCGAGATCTCTCACCGCAAAGACTGCTCGCGGGATCCTCCAACACATCCGCGGCCTCTCGACGCCCCGAGGGGCTTGACCTTAATAATGGCGCCGGTTGCAGGAGTGGAGCGCAGGGCGGCGCCATTCCACGACGCCCACCCGCCATTGTTCGCGCACTTTCGGCGCACCACTTGGCGTACACGTAACCGTACACAGACTCGAGAAGACGTCGTCGCCCTCTTCCCGCAGCAGTCCGCTGCAGGCGGCGGGTGGACAGGTCTGCGGAGATCCTTGAAGCCCGACATCTCCTCCCTCGCGGCATCTCGGAACGTTTCCCGCGCCGCGAAAAGCTTGGAGGAATTTGCGCGAGTGCGCGTGCTACTTGGGCGAGTTTGTGCGCAGTGATGAGTTGAAAACAAAGCAAATGGGCAAGAAAGGCACAAGCACGGGGAATTCTTGAGAGAAGTCTCATCAGTGTCGGAGTTACTTGTTCAAGGACTCATACCCATGTGCGAGGTTGCTCGTAGCGCTTACATGCTTAACGAGTAAAAGAGAGTCCGCTCGCTAACGTGCCTCGTGTGTTCGAATCAAATGTGACATTTGAGGAACTGAAAAAACGCAACAGAACTGCGGTCCACATGTCCGCCGATCTCCGCCAGCCCGTGGCAACCTACCTTAACTCCATGAATGGAGCAAAGGCTCGCCTTCTGAGAGGCTGTCGCGATGTATGTTGCGTTGGCTTCTGGAAACATAGGTCCGGTGTGCATTTTTGTAATGAATCGGTTGCGTTGCCTTCTAGGAACCTTCTTCGAATCATTTATGTGTAGCGTCGCGCTGCCCCAAATAGAAATACGCTAAGAGGCCCATCGTCTCGTGTGTAGCTGCAGCCCTATGATTTATCCAGGTATTCAGTAGGTGTGGGCGGAGGGAAGCTGTCATTGAGAAGTTTCAGGATTTCAGGATTAAAAATTTTTTTTGCACATAATGAAGTTAAATTATATGGGCCAGAAAAGAATTTTCACAACTCTTACAACACTCCCCAGTCCCGTAAAGCTACCGAATTGAAAAAGCTATAGAACATCTGGGTTAAACGGATTTTAACACATCCGTCAATATCGCTTTACGCCGATTCACACGATGATCCACACAGAGCGGACGAACGATGCTCAAATGTTTTGCAATAAAATCACAAATGACAAGGCTCTACCCTTTCATCATCAAGGTAACTCCCACTCAGTGCTTGAATAACAGACGGACAGAACAATCAGTATCCAAACTATCGAAGGCAGTCATCTACTGAGATGCTTCGTGACGGCAGTTGACGTCTGCGTAACGAAATGCACAGTACACTTTCGGCGCTGCCCGCGTCTGCTCGATGTCCTTATCGCCGACGTCATCGACGCGTGCTCGCGCTACTTCTACGCCTTTGATTTATACAAGCGGCCGATACGGTCGTCGATTCGAGGGCGTCGTATGGCAGCCGGCTACCGACGCCGCGAGTGTCCGACGGGACCCACTCGAAGCCGGGACCCGTCGAACAACACATCGCATGAGAGCGCGCACAGATGCGGGAACTGCAAGGAGCTGACGTATTGGGGTCACAACTAGGCCTTGCCCCCTCCACGGTGCCCACCGCCGGGTCAAAACCGGGCACTGATACCCGCCGCATTCGAGTCTTTGTCTGCCCCTCAAGACGTGTTTGATTCGCGCTGGCGGTACTTTCGACGGGGCCCGCGCAAGCGACAGAGGTGTGATCGCCAAATTCCTACCCTTCGACGTGCCCGCTGCAGCCAGCATGTGGCTCAAAGGCGAAGCTTGCCCAATTCAGCCCTGTGGTGCCCAGTCGGAGGGTGTCGCAAGAAAGGCGCAAACCTTTTCGCAAATCTTTTCCTCGTCAAGATGCCGGATTGCACAAGGCTTGCCTTCGAAGCTCTATACGCTCACTGGGCCCTGCTTCGTGCTCGATCACACCGAACGAGGAGGAGGTGATGCCCGCCGATGAAGCGGTCAGCTTCTGAGTGCGAGGTCATGGGTTCGGCTCCCGGTCTATCGTTCTTGTGGAGGCAAAAAGCGCGCGTGTGCGCGAGGTTAAAAACTACCAAGCAGTCTAAATTAACCGGTAGACCTCCACAATGACGAACCTCGAGGCTCGTATACGCTATGCCAAGGGCGCGCCCTTTCTGATCGTACAATAAGCCACGAATGCTTATTACGAGAGGCATTTTATTTTCTCACGCTTCCAGGAAGACGTGGCTGCTTCCTTGGCACGATGCTTCGAGAGAAGCCTCACAACTGCACGTTTCTGGCAGAAAGCCTCAGCCGGCCAGCGCTACGAGAAACAAAAGCAAGAATACGGCGAGAACGTTTTCCGGCTTAAGACCGGGTAGCGCAGTGGGGCTGTCAGTGCACGCACGTCATCGAAATGGGCGGGAGGAGGCGGCCAGAACTGTGTACGAGTATTTTCCGTGACCTTCGCGTGATTAGGACGACGCCTTGTCGTGAGGGACGGGTCTCCGTGCTGGCCTCCCGGAAGACGATTGAGGGTGCCGCGGTTCCGGGCATTCGACTGACCTGGCTTTCAAAGGAACGGCAAGTGGTGTTGCTCCTCGCGTCGTCTGGTGTCTGGCTCTACGTTGATACAGACCAGTAGGCGTTAAAATGGGAGTTACGAAACTGGGTGCTGAAAATAGATGATTCGCGATAACATCCGATGCTTCGTCAGCGCATCTAGAACAACACGTACAGATGTCAGCAGGGATTGCATGGGCGATGAGCTGCGAATGTATGTCCTGCATGCAGAAACAAGACATGCTGAAGCACAAGCTATGCAGTCAATACTTTCCAAACGTAGAATAATTTCGTTACTTTTAAAGCGAATCATTCTATGCCTCACTGATGGCGACCGTCCTGTCACCAAAGCCCAAGAAATGCAGTGAACACTTTCAGAAACACTTTCGTCACAAAAACGAGCCGCAGGAAAGCCAACTTCGCACAATTGGTTTCACAAAACGATGATGATGATGACAAGCGAAGGCACATCAAGCGCCTCAAGAAAGAGACGCTTCCCGTGGTCGGAATCGAACCTGAGTCCCTCGCGTTATGATGCCGACGTCTATCCGATTGCGCCAATCCGGCACGGTCGAGGCAGTTTGCATTTAAAGCGAAGCCTTCTTGGTTTCGCTGATGGCGACCGTCCCGTCACCAAAGCTCTCTGTGTGAACCCCTACAACCCCAAAGATAGCGAATGAATCCGTCACGAGAAACCTTAGCGTTTCAACCATGGTTGCCGTTAGACAGAAGGGGCGTTCGAGTATTTTTTTTTTTTTTCAAAAGTAAAGCTATATTTTATGTGCACGACTCTGGTATGATTTGTCACTAGGGACCAGTCATACCAGAGTCGCGACTCTATCGCAATCATACCAGGGTCCCTTTGGCACCTTGTTACGCTGACATTCCAATGGGCGTTTAAGGAGCGGAATACTCTGCCAGTGGGATGTCGAATTGGAGCATATGTAACCTCAACAGAAAAAAATTTTTTTTTACCATGAGTCCGTGTAAAGCATTAATGTGAATAACTCTACAAAGCTTTAGCAATTTAACAGCAGTTAATGCATGGGCATCTCAGACCCCGTGAGTGAAACCAATAAGCTCGTGGCACCGTGAAAATCAGCCCAATTTTATGTACTTGCATTCCTGGTGTGAAGCACAGCACTGGCTTTGAAAGTATATACACATCGCGGAAGTTGCATGCGACGAGAAAAGCCATAATCATCGTGGCATGATCGTGCCATCTGTATTATTCCGCACCCTGTTCAAGCTGTTTTCACTGGCGACAGCCAGTGGCAGGCACCTCAGTTTGAGCGATCGCGGCGTTGTTTCTCACGTCACGCGACCACGGGAAGAGCGCCCGGGGCCAGCCGGATGCGGCGCACTAAGTGCATCTTTGTGAAGTTCCTTGGATCATTGGAACATAAGCTTGAGTTATAACGCAAACGCGTTTAGGCCGAGCGACAACGCCGGTGAAGTAGACAGAACACTTTTCTCCGCCGACAACCAAGCAACGCCGTATGCGTAATAGAAAGGGCAGACGTATTGGCACACACACCTCCTCAAGAAAACGAAACAGTAACCTCACAAAAATATGCCTTCACTGCAAGCTGCTTGGTAGACATCGAGAACGATTCATGCTTGCCCTGACTTTCGACTGATAGCTGAATTTCGGTTTGTACAGTAATCAACTGAAGGTGCTTCAGGGACCAACTCTGAAATACCGACAAGAAACATCAACAGCGGCACCTGTACGAGAAACGTTATATTTTCCGTATCATTCGAACCGGAACTGAACCGGACGGGTATTCTCTCCGGTTCGACGCGCCGATCCTAACTCGATTGACTTCTTCGCCAAGACAACCCTCAATTCCGTGTCGTGTACTTTATCGCCTCGAACCGCCAACAAATAATTGCTGTCCCGGCCGGGCGGAAGCAGAATTTTTTGCCTCCGCTTTCCAGTAGGCCCGGGAGAATTGGACAGCCTCGTGATAGTCACCTGGCCTCCATCGCTTTTGCATTGGTGACACTTTCCTTGCCACTTACTCACAAGCACGGGAGTCCGAGATACCACACCGCACCGTGCAGGTATTCTCGTGTAGGTGGTGTTCGCCCCGCTCCTCGATGCGCGTCGGAACATGGCGCTCAGGCATTCCTTATATAGGCGGCGTTGCCCTGCTCCGCAAAGCGCATCGGGCGGCAGCGGGCAGAAGGCGTTTTGCGGAAGGAAGAGGCGCACTCCATGAGCGTCCCGTTTGCCGAGCGCGCCTCGCTGCGTTCCCAAAAGGCTACAAAGCGGCGTAAACGCTATCAGGGCGGCATCGTTGGGTCGGACCCGCATCGTGGTCGGCCGTTCTCTCGCGGCGCTTTCAAAGGCCGCGAAGGAATCGGCCGCGGTTACACGGCTGCGACAGAAGTGCACCGCGGCAAGCTAGCGCAGCGACAGGGGAAACGCGTTTCAAGCCTGCTGGCGCAGTGACTTCGCTGCGCCTTCCGAGCTAATCCTGCGATTAACACGACGCTGATGCGGCGCACACTAGGTTCGCTGCGCTTCTGTTGCAGCTAGAGTTCCTGCACATCGCGCTCCCCTAGGGGAGCCGTGTACAGGAACTCTCTAGTTGCAGCCATGGAAACGCGCTAATGGGAGAGGCATCCCGAGCATGGAGACGATGCGCGATGAAGGCCTGTTAGAAAGCATCACGTAAGCTTGATGCTGAATGCCCGCTTAGGATGACTGCTTTGATTCTTTACAAACAGCCGTCAAAATGGGTGTGCGCGTAAAGGAGCTAGCTCCAAGTCCTCCTCACCATACACGCAATGCCAGGTGCACGCCCTCGACGGAAAATGGTGTTAACGCTGAACGTGTAGCTGAGTGAAATACGTTGCATTATTGCGTGCTTGCAGCAGCGAATACACAAACAGAGCGGTTAAAATATAGCAAAAGGCATTTTCGGCAAAATGTCTTGGCTGAGCCTGCTTAGCGCCCCCCCTATACGACTGTGCGACGCCATTCACCGTGCGCATGCGACAACAGCTTAAATCTGTGGTCACCAGCAAGCACGGCGGTCGTGTGCGCAACAGCAACACAAAGGTACACCTTATTCAAAGGACCTGCTTCAACGTGGAAAAAAAAAAAAAACTGGTACAATCTTTAATTGGCGTATTACCTCCGGTTGGCCACTTCGCGCGTTGCTGTGATCGCTGCTTAGCACCCGGAGAGGCTCGGCAAAATGGTTCCAAGCAGTGGCGACCGACACTCCGTCCAGCGATCTAAGCAGTGATCATTGATAGACGGCGATTGCGTCGCACGCTGAGCTCATGTTGCGGCCCTCGCGACACGGCGGCCCCCGTCGTCATAACGGTACCCACCCACGGTGCGCATGCGGCGTTTCTCTGCGACAGCTGTCAAGCCGAGGATTGAAGGGGTCTCTGGAGTCGCGGCGTATTCTCCCAGGGCGGCCTTGAGAGCGGCGCTGGAAACAGCTGGGCGGCGCAAGCGGGCCGACCGAAAGGTCCCATCATACGCTTTCGCACGGAGGGACTTGAGGCCGACCGGTAGGTCTACCGTCTACCGCCCGATGGAAGCACGCGGCGCGAGCGTAGCTGACCATTAAGCCACCAAAGCGTGCGTAACAAAGGGCAATTAAAAATGTGCGGCTCATTAACCGCGTTACGAACAATAAAGGCGCTGATACGAAGACCTAGTTGAAAGCGGCACTTACGGTTGAAAGTGAAAGCCCTGTTTGCTCATATCATAAAGGTATGCAGGAAGGCGCTACCACGCTAGGCCGCCACGGCGTTTGGCGGCGCGGTCATGTGTCGATGGTCGTGAAATGGCGTGTAACATATCACGTTTATTCTGCGTATTTCTTGAATGCTTGGGATTTCTTTGCAACCTCTTCCTCTTTCTGCTATGTGCACAGAACTTCTTGTAAACACTTTGGTGTCGCCAGCGGCCTTTGTCACAAACGCTTGTGCAAGCCTTTTGAAAAAGGTGAAATGAAAGACAAAATCAGCGCGAACTCAGTTGGTACGTAAGAAAACGTACGTAATACCATACTTTCACCGCGCCAGGTTGCGGCAAGATATAAGGCGAACGTACTGTTTTTAGCCCTGTGCAAGTTAGCAAAATATGTCCTACGTTGGAAAAGAAAGAAACCGGGGTGGTTGCTCAAAGAGACATGTCACCCCTTTTCACCAATTGGTTACGTATACGTTGTTTACGGGACTGGGCCGGGCGGCCATTCTATGGCACCACCGCCGCTTCAGCGAACAGCGCCGCCCGTGGCGAACCGCTCCTCTGTGGAATGCCGGTGGCGGTCAGCGTGGCGTAGTTGTGCACGGCTTTCTGTCGTTCTGCTGCAGTGCGGCTTGCTAAGTGTAAATAACCACAAGGACCTTCCTCAGATCGGTAAATCTTGCAAGTAGAGGCGACCTTTACGAGGCATGCCATGTGCGTGATTTACGTCCACACTCAGTAATTGCAAATAGCAGACGACGCTCAATGCTGGAAGTCGAGCTGGAAGGGCAAGCCCGTTCCTTCGTGCAAATTTTTCATGCAGTATTGTTGCCTGCGTGCAGCTTGGTGCATCGAGGAATACATTGCAGCTAAATACTCCTGCAAAGCCGGCGTGGGCAGCTGATCCAAGTATGCTGCGGCGCTCGCATTTGGCAGTTGACGAAACGGTGTCGTGCACGAGTGAAAGACAAAGTTGGGGGGTATACCTTGAAGGTTTACCCTAAAACAAAAAGGCTGAGGGACGACGCTACGTAACTCCATTACTTATGGTAGAGACGTGTTTAATTTCACAGAAATACGTTTACAACAGCCATAGGGAATCGTTTCCAAATACCGCATGACAGCCAGAAGAACGTTATTGCTTGTCGTGCAAAAGCATCGCTTTATGCCTGTAATAATACTTCCAATGGTTGCTTGATAGTTTGTTAATGTTTTTTCTTACTGCGTTGTGGAAGGACGAGCAACAAAATGGTGCCAAAACCTGGACTCAGTTTCACAACTGAATGCTGCGGTCGCGTTTTACCACGAGCTGCCACCTACGCTTGAAAAATCGGGCACTCCTCCGTCTAACGGCGATGATGGTTTATCGCAAAGCTTTCTCGTGTGGGTTTATACTTGGTTGCCGTCTGGGTTTGGACTTTGACTCGCAGACTGTTCGGACTTTGACTCTTTGAATTTTACTCGCACGCAGTTTGGTCTTTTGATCGCAGCGGCTTTGACTTTGATCCTTCCCCACTCTATTTCGCCCGAGGAAAGCTTCGCGGTCAACCATCGTCGTCGTTAGATGGAGGGCTGGATGATTTTTTTTGTTTAGTTTAATTTTCCACTTCCATACAGCCCTGTCCAAATCCAAACTGCTTCCAGGGTGTCGGAAATCCGTCTCTGCTGGAGGACTCAGGCTGACGCACCTCTATATGAGGCAACCAGCCGCGCGTTTTTTTTTTTTTTTTGTTTCTTTAGAAGGAATTACACGGCCTGCGTTGAAGTACTCGGCAAAGAATGCTTACGCATTAAGAAAACCCAGGTTGACGTTAACACTCTGGTACATTTTTTAATGCCGTGGCCGCATATCGGCGCCAGCCTTTTATTCCGCACAGGTGGCAAAATAAAGAGCGGAGGGGGGGGGGGGGGGGGGGTTCTTGTGCTGTTGGGTGGTTGAATTACTTTGGCTCTCTATAAAATGACCACTACAAACGCAGGAGTTTTGATTCACTTCTCAAGCTCCCATGCTGTCACTCACGGAAACAGGATGCTCAGAGCTTACGGTTACAGAAAGAAATTGTAAACTGCCGCGACGTTTCCACGGCCACATGGTAATCGCACTCGTACGTAATTGCCTTTGTCTTCAAAGCACACGTATCGA
Organism: Haemaphysalis longicornis; assembly: GCA_013339765.2. Classification (NCBI taxonomy): domain Eukaryota; kingdom Metazoa; phylum Arthropoda; class Arachnida; order Ixodida; family Ixodidae; genus Haemaphysalis; species Haemaphysalis longicornis. Next base: position 29,985,307 of record CM023456.1, read on the forward strand.
GGTATCCCACAGTTGAGGCTGATGTGGAAACTGTAGTCACTGAAACCAGTAAAAATAATTTATGCTGGTAGAAATTAATACTAATAGTAATAGTTTTATTCGTACTCAAATTGGGTGGAGCCAGGCGTACAGCGCTGCAAAAAGCGCTCGTGTCAGTTAAGCCCATACCCAACCGTAGAAGCGTGCGACGAGTTTACGTAGCCGCTGGTGCATCTAAGAACTCAACACATCTGCCTAGACTTCGTTTCACCCCGCATATCCGCTCACAACACCACTTCAACATTAAAAGCACCGAAGCACACACGACAAAAACAACGGAAGGCTGCGTAGTCCAATGCGTCGGTCCATTCCAGTAACGAGGGAAACGCCGAGTGGTTGCGCCACCCGTCCAGCTTCCCGGTCCCTATATCGGACAGACAGGCCGATGCTTCAATGACCGGGAACGAGCGCATCGAATTTCAGTACGCAGTAATATAGGCGGTCACATCCGCGAACATTGTATGCCATGAATATAAAAAACAAAGTTCCCGAAGCAAGCCTCCGAAAAAACCGAGAGAGATCATATAAGCCTATTACATGAACAAAGCGAGTGAAAAACTCATGAGTACGCTATCATTGTCAACTATTTGATAAAGAGATCAAATTCCTAGATGGGTACTTCTAAATTTGAAGCTGTGCACAGTCGCTGCTGATGCCGTTTGTAGCTTCATGTCTCAGAAATTTCGTTATATTGTTTATGACATGCATTTGCTTGGGCACTCGAAAAATAAACAGTTGGAAGTCAGCGCCCGTCTGTGTCGTATGTGTTTTTGTTAGTTCTCCGTCCTGTTTTTTCGCGCTGCGCAATGTTTTTCTTTTTTTTTTTTCAGGGTGAAAACCGGGCAGTGAGAAAGTTTGCGCTATCTGCCGCTTCCTTGTAGACCCTTTTCCAGGGGATGTTCTGATTCAGGGGTGTTCCTGGTGCCTGCGGTCACAGAGTAGATATTAACCAAGCGGACAGATACGTGAATCCGAAAAGCAGAACAATGAGTGAAGATAACAATCAGTGACAAACCCAGTTCCCACGGATGGAGGCAGTGATCAAGGCGGCATCTTACACGTTACGAACGACACCCGGCCAAAAGTAAGCAGGTGAGGTTAATTTATAGAGGGCCGGACAATCTCTGTCGCATTGTGCTACGTCCGAGGAAATGAAAAGAACCCAAGGGAAAAGCTGCCGCGCGTTACTGATTTTCAGCGTCGCTAGCCAGCCAGAAGGCAAAGGGATCACTTCAATCGGAAATCAATAAGCTCGGTAAATTTGCAATAGAAAGGGATGAAAAACAAACAACGCCAGCGGATAGAAAAACCCAGAGAGCAGGGTACACTTCAGCGCTTGACTTAACCTGACTCAAGTTTTAACGTGACACTGTTAGAAAAGACTTCTACAACTACGGGTTTTTGGCTAGTAAAGCCTTTCGCAAGGAGGAAGGGAAAAACGGGGAACGTTTTTACTATGAGGGAAGGCTCTATTCTATAGACCAATTTGGAGAGAGGGGTCGGAGTGTGGAAGTGGGGCTCTATGGTGGTGTGAACCAACAAACTGGACGCTTGTAGTCGTGAGATAGGCGCCCACATTCGCCTGGCATATTCTTGACGGTTTAAACCGAAGCCTGAGGCTGTGCAATTGGAAAAGTTGTCGACACAACGCATATGGGCCAAGTGGGTCGCCTAGGTGGGTGGGCTAGGTACACGTTGCGTGTTCGTAGGCGCATCCTCCAACGGCGCTGTTTACACGAAAAGTGAACGCTAGTCGCATAACCCTGCAGAACACAACGATTTGGGCATAACGCATGGCCGATTCGACGAAACAGCTATTCGGCGAGGCCGACGGGACTCGCACCGCTTCAGTCTTCCTGCGATGTACACAAACGTCGTCACTTTCTTGGAGTACACAAACCAAACCGGCGGCCGTAGCTAACACGCCTCTCCCGCCCGCCAAGGCGCACAACGGGGGGCCCTATTCCGTAGTTTTAACACGTAGTAAACGGGGATGGCCCACACGGGGTCAGATTCGATGCGCAGATAATTCTCACGAAACTGGCGTGTACACCTCGCCGGTCGCAGCCCACGCTCTTTATATGCAAAGCACGCCTTGGCTGACCCCACCAGGTTTTTGTTGGCGCCGCTTTTATGACTCCGATTTGAGCTCGTGTGAATCGTACAGCCGGAAAAAAAATTGCAGTTCTCTCGTTTTAGGAGAGTGGTGTGGAACACAGGACATAAAGATAGTCCCGACGTGTGCGCCTGTCCGTTGAAACAATTCCACTTGTGACGCTTGTCAGGAGTATAGAATGGCGCACCCCAGAATATCCCCCGTGACGACCAACCACCGTCTCATAGCGGAATCTTCACGAGAACGAGAACTCAGCGCTGTTTCCGTCTAGCCTGAGGAGCACTCGCCGAGGGTTCAACTTGCTCATTAGTGAGCGTAGCGTCATGACAACGATGTCGATGTGCCGTGACGTGCGTACGTACGTACCCGCCATTCTGGTGATCAGGAGGGACCTTCTACCCTACACTGCGAGGTGCAAATCATAAGGAGACACACTTCTCGTTATGCCCTGACTAGGGATGTCCCTTATGAAGAGAGGGCTCCCAGTGAGCAGGTTCATATGAAATCCCGCCATCAAATTTTTTTCCGATTTTAAAGCGAAGCTTTGATGTCCTCACTGATGCCGTTGTACGCCAATACGCCCTGTAGGAAAGCCAACTTTCTCTGACGATGGCAAGATGACACGTCATCACCCGCTACAAAGGGGATACCACTAGCAATCATCAATCGTCACCATCATCAGTGATGAATGATCGTGGATGCAGTGAAAGAGAAAAACGCTTCCTGTGGCCGTAATCGAGCCTGGGTCCCTGGCGTTATGGAGCCGGAGGAGTCCATCCGATTGCTCCATTTCGACATGGTCGAAGCGAACGCCAAGCAGCAGGTACCGACTCACGCCGTACACCCCAAACACAAACGTTAGGCGTACAGAGTGCCCGCCCGAGAGTTGCTGTTTTTGTTTTTTTTTTTTTGCGTTATTTTGTCACAGGGCATAGATGGGGGTATGAGTTGATGATGAGGAAAGGTGATAAGATGAATATGAAAATGTTCGCTTAGCGTATAAAGTCTAGGAGGGAACGATGATGGGGCCCATATATCCATGCGTTGTATGCGGATGCGTCGTTTTACGCGGAGTGCCCGTCGCCGTCAAGATGTCGCAGGTCTCGTAGTATACGCAAGCGAGGCAAGACCACAGCAAGTGGTTTATATGTCGGCTATTGCAATCGCTGCGGTGGCCAAAAGTTGTGGGTAATCACCCCCCAGAGTAGCACATACCCGCATTGTGGATTGGCCAACCAAAGAATCGATCACGAGAAAGCTTGGCGTTTAACCATCGCCGTCGTTAGGTAAATTTTTTTATATTTGATTTTATATTTGATATATGATTTTTTTATATTTTTCGCATTTTTTGGTTGATCAAAATTCTGTTCGACTAATTATCTCCCTTTACGCCATTATAAGGATTAAATGTGTTACTTCTGCCGATAGTGCATTCTTATGAAAATGCAGGAGGTTACACGGTTAGCTCATTTTGGCTAGTTTTTATTAGTATTTCGAACCTTTTTTTACCTGGCTTTTCTTTAATTTAGCCTTCGTTTTTTGGGTGATAGGTATAAGATGCATATTTTTTTATTTCATTAGTTCATTTGAGTAGAACTCTTCTTCATTTTCTTTTGTTCTACTTTTCATATTTTTTGGTTTTTCAATATTCCGTTGCAAAATTATCTCCAAATAACAAGTTTTCTTATTTGGAGATAATTATCCATTTTTGTGCAACTGCAGGGCGTTACACATCATTTTCAACAGCGCGAAAGAACGAGACGAGGCGAAGAAGACACGGGACCAGCGCAGTACTGGCTGGGAGGGTACTCGGATAAGAACGCTACGCATTACAATATCATAGACGGTTTCAGTCCCCTGGCCTAACCTGGGTTAACGTGTAGTATCAGGGAAAGAATGCATATTCCTATTTTAAAGACGATAGTCTTTCTTGGGCTACTTAAACCCAGAAATTTTGGTCTGTCTGTCTGTCTGTCTGTCCGTCTGTCTGTCTGTGACTCGATTCAGCCACTCGGCCAAAGTGAAATTGATATTGCGCAATAGTCTTATATACTCACAGCCACGTGTAAACGTCTAAGCCCGGTTTATGTGTTCATACTTGTCAACTTTGTTGAACGAAGAACAAGACATTACGCAAAGATATAAGACAGGAGTTAGTACACAAGGGATATTTACAGTGTTCCTTTATTAAAAAAATTCATGGATGCTGGTGGTTTTTCGATAAGCAAATGATATTCTACATCTACTACTACAGAAAACCGCTGCCTCCTGGCGGCATATGAAAAAATCACGCGGCAGACAGCACAGAAAGTTTCCACTAGCTAGGTTCAACGTGTCATGCCTTGGAACGGACGTGGAGCACGGCAACGCGGTTCTCGTAAACGTTGAAGTCGGGGCCGCCTCGATTCACGTCGCGTCTCCGCCGTACTGCAGCGCTGAATCGAGGAACCCGCCTGTAGCAGTGGAACGCGGTAAATTCAAATCGCCTTGAGCAAAACCTTTAGTGTGTTTACCTTGGGATGAGCGCGACAGAACAGGAACAGCATGAGAGGTGAGCGGGAAAGCGAAGGGGGCATTTCCTTGGCAAATGTCTACAAAGACTATCGTCTTTTGACGACATTTGCAACGAAAGGAGCAGATACGCGGCCAATTTTTTTCTTCCTAGTAAGCCGACGTATACTTCGCGTTTTTTTTTTAGCAAACCTGAAGGGAAATCATTTCTAATGTTTATTTCGATCCAAACCTCGTTTTGATTTACGTCTCACCGGCGAAAGATATCGGCGTTTTGTTTGCGCCGAATCAATGAACGCGAAACGCGTGAAGGCGCGCTTCAAAACGGCATCGCTATATGTGCTTACAGGCGTTAATTTCTCCACGCACGACGCAGGACTTACGGCACCTCGCGTTCTCCTATACGGTTTCCTTCCCGAAACGCGGCCACGCAGTGCATAAATTCGGAACAAACGAACCACTCTCACGCAGCTTCCTTTTTCCACGACGTTCCTTTTATGCAGTCTCGAAAAATAATTCCCAGCTGCGCGAGAACGACGAAAGGGGCTGTTCTCTGTGTGAGACACGTTCGCGTAGGCAGCGCTCCTAAAAAACAACGGCGCGCGCACTGCCCAGCGTTAAAAAGCGAAAGTAAAGTGTGAAACAGGCCCCGGGAAAGGGAGCAAAGAAAAGGAGTGAGTGACGGGGCGGCTGAAAGCACGCTGAACAGGCTGCCAGCACGGCAGTCTGCACGCGATGCATGACGCTGCCAGCCGGGACTCGGAAGAGTGGCAAACGAAGCTGCAGCCGTCTGGGGTCAAAGGGAACAAGAGAGAAATCTCTCCGGCGCGGAGGCGCTTGCTTAGCGGTTTCAAGGAGAAAACAATTTCTGCCGCCTCGACAGCCACTTCCTTGCGGTGACGGAGACAAGAAAAGAAACACGGTCACAGACGCGTACTCCAGCTCATCGCGTGCGGCGGCCGTATACGAGCCACTCCGCGACAGCACGAAGGATGAAACAGGCGCCAGTTTGGGCCGGCATGCATACACTGCGAAAACGTATTCGTATGCGTGTCCTTGCCAACAGAAAGCGTTCCTCACGGCAGCGTTGCCGGCAGTATGCCGTCTCTTGAAACAAAAACAAGGAGGCGTCCCTGTTAGGCGGACAGGACAAGTGAGCCTTTTTAATGCGGAATCACAACTTCCTGAAAGAGAAGCTTAATATTTACAAACTGGTACCATGGTTTCGAGCAAGTTGTTTGTGCACGCTAACCATGAAAAACGTCGGCACCATGCTAGCCCTAGACGCGTTGCGTTGTACGTTTCCGGTACATCATCAGTATTGCCCAATAAAACATGAAACAGATGTGGATGGTGATGTGCATCAGAGAGAGAGAGAGAGAGAGAGAGAGAGAGAGAGAGAGAGAGAGAGAGAGAGAGAGAGAGAAAGTCTAATGAAAAGCGACGATGTTAGCCGAGCCGTCGCGCTCACTTGCTACGCCAGATGATAGAAAAAAGCTCAGAAAAAATAACTATCAAAATTATTATGAAAATGAAAAGATGTCAGATGATGCGCACAAAATTCTCTGTCACGTGCAAAAAGTTTTTCACAAATCTTTGTCCATTTTTGTGCTCCGGAGAAACACCAAGAGAGTTTTGGCTGCACGTGCAGCCTGACTGGGACCCGACCGAGGGACCAATACAGCCCGCAAATCAAGTCCCGCACCGAGCGGCCTGCACAAAGATAATATGAGTTTCTGCCAGCGCACCAGGGACGTAGCCAGAGATTTTTTTTTCGGAGGGCGTTATTGGCTGTGGATGGGAGGAAGTTTTGGCGAAAATGATTACCAAGTCTCGCTTGCGCGCTGCGTGGAAAAAATTTCTGGAGGGGTTCGAACCCCTAAAATTCTGGCTACGTCCCTGCTGTGCACAATGTACTTTTAACACACGCATGTAACATGGATGTCCTCTCGTGTGTCACATGTGGAGCGAAAATGTGATTCCTGCTGGATTTTGTAGGGGAAATGTCCTGCGTAGGCGACATTCAAGCGCAATCTATGCAGAATGACTTCCTCGCGCTTGCTTAGCCCTGGCGGCACACTGAAACTTGGGATCAGTAAGGCGTCAACGGCATTTCCTTACGGAATAAACAACTGAAGCGCGTGGTGTTCAACCAGTTCCTATAATTCAAAGGTGAAGTCGTTTTTCCTACCCCGTCAACGAGCTGTCAAGCACAAGACTCGTCATGTGGCACCGTTCAGCCCAGGAGCTGTGGCCCTGCCCCATGAACCGCCCGACGACTTCGAACCAGGACGCGTATACCCTACAATGAGGGTAGGCATCTCCGTAAGCAGCGTTCCACCCATATGGGACGTCTACAAGTCAAAGCCTCGTGCGAATTTCCGGAATGCCGCCGCAACGTCTATGGTGTACGGCAAACTGCGTGATGTCCGAGAGATTACTTCTGATGACGAAACCTCAGAACAATTATTGACGCTGCTGAAGTGTTTCTGGCGGAGCCAGCGACGTGGCCTGACTTCCAACCCCAAGTTTACTCAGTTTTCGAGAATCTAGAGGATGATCCTGCACCCCGTATGCTGCAGAGTTGCCCGACCATGAGCTCCCAGCAGTCTGGGCCTGTCTTGTGGCCCGCTGATGGCTTCTGCGAGCTGGAGGCTACGTGTCATCCGAAGAAGGGCGTGCTGCTGGAACGACTCTCGTGGCAGTGGGTTCATTCTTTGCCGCGAAATTCCTCTGGAAGGGGGCCGCCTGCTGCAAGCGGCGCCACGAGCCTCGCTATAGGTTATCGCGACGGCTGTGTCACGAGGTCATCGCCCTTGCCGCCCATTCACCGCATCCAACGCAGCGATACACTAAGACGTTTTTCGGCCTTTTGTATCTTAAGCGGTTTGAACTTAACCTGTATTTTCCTGCTACTGTAACGCAAGAGCTATTGTGCCTTTTCCATCCGATCTAACGTGTTCTGGGCTGGCTCCTCCCGTCTTTACAGCGCATCTCGCTTGAAGTCTTTGTACATGATGCCACCAGTTTTCCACGGCTCTAACTTCTGACGGGGTCGTCTCTCGCCCCCTTCGCCATGGAGACATTAGTAGCATTCGCACTATTTCTTGGCTTGAACTAGTCGGGAAAAATTATATGGCGACAGTGGAACAGAAAATGAATTTCGCGATTTGAGAAGCCTTTGCCTTGGGCGAGAGTCCGAGATGTGCAAGTTCAAATTTACGAGGATCGTTAATAACCTGCCTTGCCTGAAGCATTATTGGACGATAGTGTCCGTCCAATCTGTGAGTACAAGTATACAAAAGCGGCACCATGCATGTCTTATCGTCACCTTCGTGCTGGTGCATCTTTTTGCATCTGATAGTTAGTACCTATCCAGTTCTATGCAGACTATCAATACAAGGCCGTATATAGTTGGAGCTATAGTGCGCACGATTTTCTCCTCATTTCAGACCTGGATATTATGCCAAAAAAGGGTCTCTATTTTGCTTCACGGCTAATTGTTGATCTGTTGCCAGCATAGCCCATTACCAGAGAATCGTGACGTGCAGAAACCTGGTGTATAACTATCACTCTTTGTATTGGAAGCTGCGGCCATCCCAAGCACCCACGCCTGCAGCTTCTTCTGGAGACGCGTGCTTTGCAAACACTGGAACCCTCCCAAGAACGAAGTTTTGCGCGGCTCTTCCAGCTGGCACCGGGGACCTCTACGAGGCACGGGCTGGTCACTTTCACTACCTGCTTGAAAGCTGCGTCAAAAGCCCCAAGGCCATACGAGCGTCCCCGTCTGCTTCCGCCTAGACGCGCGTTGACTTGCACTTCAAGTAGAAGAGGGTTTTTGTGCCTCGGCACTTCGCTGCCGTGCCGCGTAACTTTGTCTCTTCCCATTCGATAAGCGCTCTCCATGTGCAGGGTGAGACGCTTAGAGCCCTGGAGCTGTTGAGCTGCACACAGCGCTTATAAATTTCCCTTCTGGCAAAGGTATGTACAAAGGACCGCATTGATCGCGAGGCAAAGCTAAGGGAAGAAGAGCCGACACGCCACCTTATGGAACACACTGCCACATTCTGAGGCCCTGGGGGGAAGATGATTGGAAGATAGTGATGTACGGAGAATGTGTACGTGTGGTGGATGGGAACCGATATGATCATTGTTGGTACGGCCGTCGCTGTTGTAAGAGAAAGATCCCGGAACGTAGAAACGTTGGCAAGCGTTACCGCATAATGTGCTGTCCGGCTACAGAGAAAAAATTGCTAGTACGTCACATATCCCCTCCGGCTAAGGAGTAGAGGCTAAGGCCAAGAAGAATGGGAAGCTGTTTGGGAGTTGGGCTTCTGCCCACGTGTCCTGTGAATCTCGCTTACGCCACTTATGCAGACGTTCCTGAGGAGGAGGCAAGTGTTACGCACCTGTCAACCTAGTCTACGTTCCTAATAATTCAATCGAAAGAGGAATGAAAACTGGGCTTATTTTATAAATAAGGCGCACCATGCAACAACTAGTACTTTTAGATGATAACAAAAACATTTTTATACCCAATTCAAGTGAGTAGTAACTGGATTGGCATAGTGTGCGTAACAGTTACACAAATCTCACACGTTAAACGTACTGCTACACATATCAATCCTGTCGCTGCGGTGGCGTGACCTGTGTTCATCTTCGGTCTTTTTCGCGTTCTGAATAATGTAAGAACTTGTGCAAGTTCGTGCTTATTGCTGTTGCAACCGAACAAGGTTTCCTAAGTAACGGCCGTGACACGCTGCACCATATAAAAGATGAATCCCGGCGAAACGCTACTTTGCCCAAGGGGAACGGTGTCCTGTCGGTGAGAGTTAAGTGCAGCAGGAAAGCCAGAAACGGAACAAGGAGGCGGAGAAAGATAAGGAGGAGGAAAGTGTCCCCGAATATAGTCACAAGGTTAGGGATAAGTCGACCGAGCTACACTCGGGGCACGTAACAAGAGGTGTGGCCTGAAAGCCCGCATACGGTTCGATGCGCCGCATACGGCTATCGGGTGTGCATACGCTTCGCTGGACGCGACGCCGAGCACGCGCAAATGAGTGCTCCAGCCAGTGGGTCACTTCGACGTGCGGTCCGCTTGATGCCTGGGCAACCGCCGGCGACGCTCGACCAAGCATGACTCGCTTCGTGTCGACGCCGGATCCCGGTTACCTTGAGCGGTCGCCCACTATACGTGGGATGGGCGCATCTCAGGAGACTCCTGCCGTGCGTCACATCCGCCTTTAGATGTATTTTTTTCCGCAGAAGCCTTGCAGACCAAACTATGGCGGTAAAAGCTCGGTGCAGTGCACCAGCAAATGGACAAGTTACACGGTCCCTTCTTGTCAACCAGAAGAATAATGCACTGTACCACTGCAGGTGCTGTCGCATAATTATGTCGTTATGTGAATACGAAGTCACAGCGATGTTGTCGGAGCGCGAATCGGAGGCTCTTGTGGAACGTTACAACTTGCATCATGTATTCCGTTTGGAACAACTCCGAAAACTCATTGCGACTGGGTAAACTTAAAGGAGAACTGCTATAGCAGAAAACGGTGAAATATATCGGTAGCGAATTACAGCAACGTGTTGCGGTAACTTAAGCACAGGGATAGCTGATCCGTTCCCTTGGTAATCTATTCGGGCTGCGTGGCCCCGTAGCGTTGATCGCTGGGTTGACCGTATGGTCGGCAGATCCCTTTCGGTGTCCCGTATCCAGTAGACAATTAATTTGAAAATTGTTGTGTTGGCTACAACATTTCGCCGCGACTTCTTTAAAACCAATGTTGTCCGTGGCGAATCCCAGACAACCGTTACAAGCTTTCGGTAAGGTTGCACTGCGACAAGCGGGTCCGCTGATATAGGTGGGCATCCTTGCGTGAGAACGCTTGTGAAAAGAATAATCCCTCGTGTTTAAGGAAATCAACTGTAAAGTGGTGCACATTTATCGCTGAATGAGGGATGGTCAAGCGAGGCTCACCATCACGTGGGCTCACAATCCCCTCAATTGAACATCAAAATCATAAGATGCCGCAATGGCTGTCCGGCTCGTCTTTAACGTCATTCTTCCTATGAGGTGTATTGACATGTGAGAGCATGTACTTTGAAGGGAGAAAATCAAAACGAAATCAAAACGCAAAAAAAAAATGATCACCAGGAATTGAGCAAGTGGTCATGCTTATAAAAAAGAAAAAATGTTAATGCGCCATCCCGATCCTGAGGAAATGGATATCCACAAAAGCCGTCGAAAAACCCCTACACTTGTTGGGGGGGGGGGGGTGCAACGTGCAATTACTTTACGCTAACAGTAGCCCGAGCGTCTGTAGCAATTTGTCTTGAGAGAGGCAAACCGTCGTATTGTGGGGGAGAAGAAGAGGGGGGGGGAATGGGAAATTGTGCTGGTATTGTGTGTGTGGGGGGAGTGGGAAGAGAAGGGGGGGGGGTGCCTCTTTTGCACCACCCTGCCGACGCTCATGAATGGTAGTGTGGGTCACTTTGTGAGCAAGACCTGTGAAGGTTAGCATTCCGTCACAGTTTCTTGCACCACTGACGATTCGTACAGTAGAAGACATTGGTCTCTAGAGCCAGCATCAGGGAGCAAGTATACGGGCTAAGCGCTATACTGGCCATATTGTACTAGTTCTCGCACTCGCACGGCAGGAAAAATCCATGAGAAAGCGTTGGCCAATACAACACTCGATTAAGTGCTGATAGATATAGGTGTGAACACTGCGTACGTCTTGGGACTTGCACGAAATTTGCCAAACATACTTTTGCACGATAACGCCGGCGTTCGTCCTCCTCCGTACTGTGTATCCACCGCAGTGAAGATTTGAACGTGCCTTCCAACCAATCCGTCGCGTCCTTCTCCCGCACAGAACGAAATCAGTGTGCAATATGTTCAGCTGGGCAACTCCCACCCCCCCTCCCTCTTAACATGAAAGTGTTTTATTCCGGGATACACAAAGATTTCCATGACGTCATATCCGTCACAGAAGTGACGCCAGTGCAACGAAGCAAGCGGCCTGTAAAGGGTGCACCCCTGCACACAGGGTCTTCTTGCGGAGAAGCAACATTTAGTACTAAAGTGTACGTTATACTTAAGGTTGTTCGTTTTCGGGTTTTATATTTAACACGAAAGTGTTTTACGTCGGGATAAACCAAGATTTCACTGACGTCATATCCATCACGGAAATGACGCCAGTGCACCTTTGCCGAAGCTACCCGCCAGCAGGACGTCGCTCGCCAAGCACACCCACAAGACAGCCGCCGACCCACAAATCCTGTTCATTTCGCTGCACATTTCACTTTCGTGTTTAACCGGTTCCTATGACAGAGGAACGAACCACAGTTTTTTCGCCACTTCAGGCTTACTTTCATCTGATCTCATCTACACCGACGCTTCGGGAAATGATCCGACGAGAAGGATACTGTGGGCTTAAAAGAAGGTAAACCGCGCGTGTTATGCGCGCAATCGCCGTAAACAAAAACCTGATTTTGAACGCGGAGCGAAAAGGAAAGAATCGTCGGGTTCTATCAGCGCATAAAAAGGCGGTCACCAGCGCATTTCCGTGGACGCAGCGCCCTGTGTTCAAGCCGAACTTTTTCTTTTTCTTCCCCTCTTTCTCCGAGGTACCCTTCCTTTGTCACGCGCTCCTACAAGGCAGGACAGTGTACGGGAAGCGACGCCGCCGCAGATGTCAACTCCGGGGATCGGCTCGTCGTGGGCCACCGTAATCCAGGCGGCCGCGACGGCAGTTGGGACGAAAGACAAGGAAGAGCCCTACCCACAATAGCCGCGGCGTGTAAAAGAGACGAGGAAATGGCTGGGGAAGACTACGCTCGAATTCGTCCCTTCCTGGTGGCGTACGAAAACACAGGAACCTTTTTTTTTATTTGTCATTTTGTACGTGAGAAGCTAAGCGCTTCTACGTGCTTGCACTGGCGTCCTTTAGTGCAAGCTTACAGACCTTAACCATGAGGAGCTTTTACAATGAAGTTGTAAATGGTTCCTTTTTCCGCTGCATTGGTGGGCAGTTCGAGAGAAAAAATAAAACTCAAAGTCAAAAAAGAAATTCCACTGGTAGCTTGGAATTTCCGGGCTAAGAAAACCACCCACTTTTAGGCTCACTAAATGTTTAAATCAATCAATCAATCAATCAATCAATCAATCAATCAATCAATCAATCAATCAATCAATCAATCAATCAATCAATCAATCAATCAATCAATCAATCAATCAATCAATCAATCAATCAATCAATCAATCAAACAAACAAACAAACAAACTGTGTTGTCACCAAACATTGGTACAATGGCTTTCCCTCAATATTTCAAGCTTGAGGAAAAGCACGCTTTACTTAACAAACCACAACATTGCGTTATCGTGTTCACTAAAGGCAGGAACTCCGTGATTTTCATTAATGGCGGAAAACACACACCTGATATAACGTCCCCATAGCGACATAATATCACTATCATAGCTACGACGCACACTGACTAAGTCTACTTATGACGCATGCTGACTAAAGCAACTGCTCTTGGGCGACGCACAGGGCTACGTACGGTCACACACGATGGGTCATGTGTAAAACACATCGCATTGTTCAGGTATGTAAATACGTATCGAAGCGGGCGCACGCATCCCAGGGTCGTATTTTTTATCCCTCCGTTGTTCACACCGTTTAAGTCACCAACACGTCATGGACAAAAACGTAGCACGAGTAAGTGCAGCCAGATACCTGTTTTAAGCCTCCCACGGCGTGAATAAGGCGTGAACGTATTCACTCTCTGGCTGCCTCCCCCACCGACAGTAAATGTCTAGGCTGCCCTGAAGCCCCGCATGAACACTTGCACCGGACCCGTGCAAACATACACACTACGTGGACCCGGCGGACTGAATACCAATACTACGACCTGGACTTAGGTCCTTTGGACAATAACGTTTGTTCTGTCTCTACCCGGGAGAGCGCTCTCTCCCTTCCGACGTATGTCAGGCCATCTGTCAGTAAGTATAGTTAGCGACTTCTCAACAGTATGTGTCGCGAGAAAGTGGCTATGTATGTTCTCAGCACGACGGCCCGGTCAGAAGTTTTGTAGCGTGAGCTACACTGCCCGAAGTTGAGCAGTTTCACGTGGCTCCTGGAGAGCCGTGCTGCGCAAGTGCTGCACGTGGCGGCCCGGTCCACTTGATGATCATGCGAGGGGTGGCCGGGTGTGGAACCGATGGCTCGTGCGTCGCAGCAACACCGGCGTGTGCCTGTAGAGCCAGCTTGAGAGAGAGAGAGAAAGAACTTTATTCTGGAACCGTTGGGTCAACGACGAGTGGTGGCCAGAGCTTGGAGAGCGCCGGTGACCTGGGCTGCTCGTTCAGCGAGTCCTTGCTGGACCCGCGGATCCGAGCTGCCTAACTCTCATCTCTTGTGTGGAGCACTGGGAGGCCAGCTTGATAAATATACATGTGTCACATAATGCGTATACCATGTGTGTATACGCATTATGTGTGTATAAGCAGCAGTGAGCATGATAATCAAGCTAATCCTAGACAACCAGGAAAGCTAAGAATAACCGGCTGAACCTTAGCCAGCGCTACGTATATCCTGGCATAGCCGAGCTAAACCACTGCTAATTTTTTTTAGCGAAGCACGAAACGCGGCTTTGGAGGACACAGTCAGTCTTCAGAGAAGCGCGTGGTGCGGGAATTCCGCTATAACAACGAGCTTGACTAAACGTCACATGAGCAGTTGAATATACTGCATCAAATCAATTGATAATTGAGGGATTTTAACAATTATTACCAGAAGCGCTCGTTATGAATTGCCTCATCAGTACTAATACTGTTACGCGGTAGCAGGACAAAGGTGTCGCTAACCACGGTTGATGATTACGAGAGGAATTTAATGGGCTTTGTCCAACGTGTGGGGTACCAAGCGACATCAGACATCTCTCCATGGACTGTACGAAAAACGCTGTGGAGCGGCCTGCCTTGTTTAAACAACTTCGAAGGCGAGCCGGGGCCCCGCGTGTCTCTTTGGAAGACGTTCTTTTCTCTAACGGGCACTGGATCGCTAGGAGGGATACGCTACACTCGGTCCTCGAGTTTTTGAAGCACACAAACCTGTGAGGCTCGTGGTGATTGGACGCATATAGATTTGTACTGCTAGGGCGGAACAATTTCCGGCACTCTGTGCAAGGTTAGATCCGTCTGTTCACTAACAACAATTCACCTCCCTCCCTCCCTCCCTCCCTCACTCACTCACTCACTCACTCACTCACTCACCTCACCCTCACTCCACCCACTCACTCACTCACTCACCCGCCCACCAACTCACTCACTCACACTAGCACCACCACGGCTAAGCGCTAGTGTGTGCAGCATCTTCCTTGGCGATGGGTGAGTAAGATGGTGTGTGCTACCATACTCTCCTTCTTCAAGCGGCGATATTTAAAAATTTCCTCGTGGATGTCCGAAATTTAGATCCCCTGCCTGGCAGCAAAATTAAGCCCCAGAAGGCTAACGAAAACGCATGGTCTACGTCGCTACCTCCACACTTCCTCGTACTCTAAGCCACGCCAAAAAAGAAAGACTCTACAGCAGCGCCTCTATGGTCATTACCACTAGATGAAAGACGCGATGGGAACTTCGCTCCGACTACAGACGCCGCAAGCGAAAAGCAGTTTGTCCCTCCACGCGGGATGAACTCGCAGAGGGCTTCGAACAAAGTGGTCGTGTGCGGTTGCCGCCTCGGATTTTAATTGTTTAGATTCGTTAACGCTTCTCTTCCTGATTGCGCGGTGCAGTGCTCGCTTCCCCCTCGCACAGCGCGCGCCCGCGCAAGCCTCTTCGGGTTAATCAGCATTACGATCAATCTCAACTTCGATTAAGTGGCGCAGTAAGAACTCCACCGGGTCGCCTCGGCGCTCAGTGCGGACCTGCCGACGGAAGCCTGCACAGCCTCAGCGGCAGCGTCGTCCTCAAGGCGCAGCGATTTCTTCTGGCGACCGGAAGAAGAGCCATTACGCCGAGTACACCATTAGGCTGCGAGAGTGTAGGACGCCGTGTACGACAGCCGTTTCCCCGCTGGCCCCGCTGGCACGGCGGTTTCAATGAGCGGAGCGCCGTTCGAGACGCCGGCCCCTTCTTCTTCGGGCCCGCCTCGTTCGCACCGGGCCACGCCGGCGCTCCGGTTCGTTTTCTTCCCTTTCTACCGCAATATCCTACCATTGTCTCCGCCGAAAACTCCGTAGGCTTGCTACGAATTCCCGTCGGCGTATTACTTTCACTGCGATCCATTCCGCCTTCACAAGCATGTCTGCGAAATGTGAGTCGCCAAGCAGAGGAGAGAGTGCGCTCGTTGCGCACGCGCAAACATCAGTACACAGTGCGCAACAATAACATAAAATCAGTGCCATTCGACTCTGTGGCGGTGGATGACAAGCAGAGCCGTTTGTTGGTTACTGGTTGGCCACAAACTCCCGTGTCACGCCGGAGGAGCGTTCACTGGAACTGTAACCACTCCGACCACTTGAGTTTCCTACCTCGCGGTATTCGGGGTTCCGACGGGCGTCGCAATTTACCATTGGCGTCCTGCGGGTCCGATCGTCGTCGGTGGGTCTCCTTACGCCGCGTTTGCCGACCATTGCCACCATTCTTTTTTTTCTCTATGAGTAGGCTTCACTATGCAACACACAATGTTGGAAATCCAGCTTACAATAACCAAGCTTACACTGATCATCTTAAAGTCGGCTTCACTTTTAAACACAAGTGCATTGCTAAGAAGACATCCTGCCGGAGGCAATATACGCCATCTTAACATCAAAACGAGAGAGAGAGAGAGAGATCAAATTTTATTTAAAGAGAATCGTCAGAGGTGACCAGGTGGCTGAAGGGAGAGGTTGTACCGAAGTGACGTGGAAAGTAGGGGCTTTTTCTCGGTCTTCACACGCAAAAAAAAAAAAAAAGAACCGGACGAGTTAGCCCATAACAGATCCGCTGTAAAAGAGAAGAGGGGTCATTTTCGCTAACAAGCCCGGCGCTGCTGTGTACAAGTGGAGTACTGGGGCCGCACGATACATGTACACAAAATTTCTGAGTACAAAGTGTCGACTCGCTACGTCCAGATTCTCCGGACCTCCTAACTCAGCTCTGGTATAATTGTTGCAGACACTACTTTGCTCTTCAAATACGCCCATGACAGTTTCATACACGGCTAATTTCTCTACGAAAAAAAAAATAAAATTCAGGCGCAGCTCCCTCGACGCCATACCGTAAAAGAGACAGGAAGAAAAGACTTGATAGCAGAGCATCCGAGATAACGCCTTCCGCGCGATATCGAACATCGTGGCAACTTCAGAGAGCGGTGCGTTATGAATGGGCATGTGCTGCCTATGGGTGAACAAGCAGTCATTTGCTGGCCCCCTCTTTGAATAGATAAGATTTGATTGGATTCGCTACTAGTATTTAGTAGTGTTTGTATGCCCTTACCGATTTCGTCGTGCGTTGTTTGTGCAACCACATGCAGCTAATTTCCAATGTCCCCGTGTGCAAGTTGAAGGAAGAGGGAACCCCGGTGTGCTTCAACTTCCCAATTACGATCCCCTATTTCCGTCTTGCCCCAGCATACCGTAGCGCGCAGCGAAAGCGCTCTTAGAGGAACAGAGGTTCCAAGTGGGCGCTGCTAATGTTTGGACACAGAGCGTCCACTGCATACCATCTCCGCCTGGAATACAAGTCTGGCAACATGCTCAGTTGGCCTTGTCTTTCTCTTTCGTCGTTCTCTGCTTGTCATTCGCAACACATTCTGACAAGTGAAATGCCGGAGGCAGAGCAGTTTGTTGCTCCTTGCGCTGTTTCCCCAAGCAGGGCAGATTCTATTTTTTACTCTGATCGCATGATGGGCCTCACCATTCGTCAACTTCGCACATTTAGTCACTCTGATTAGTCGATCTTGGGCGTTGCAGCATTTTCTAAGAGTCTGTGCAGCACGTTTGGACGTTCACTGTAGCTTCACCAGAGGCCTCACACCTCCCTTACATCCAGTACTTCAGCTGGAACCGCCTTTTAAGCTCAGACGGACGCACAGACAAATGAAACGAGAACAGCCCGTTCTGCTGTCAAAGGAAGGGAGAACAACCCGCAGACGGCAACGTGGAAGCAGACGCCTTCTTGTCTAGTCCCCTTCAGTGTGCATATTCTTTCGGGGGAAGGCAGCAGTGCGAGAAAAAGAGGGAGAAAGCGGGGCTGTCCGTTCGACGTCGTCAAATACCGAACCAAAGGCGGCGGATAACAATGAGTGACCCGCTTAGCGGTGGGACCGACGTGGCGGACTGCGAGCGGTGTGCGCATTACTGCGTGCTCGTGTCAGCGGGTTGTCGACAATGGCCGTGTAAGTGCCCCGAAATGAGGAGCGCGGCTTGTTTTGGTTCCGGGTACGCGACCGTGTCCCGACCGCCGGAAGCGAACCGAGCGGACGCCGCGGCAAAACTCCTTCCGACGACGCCGTGAAAGTGAGCCAAGCAAAGCGCTGACCTCACCATTACTCGTGGTGCTGCCCCGTCTATTATGCGGGTGTCACGTTGATTGTCGTCTCGCGACGCGATCAGCGGAAAAATGTCGCCTACTTACTTTCCGACAGCGTTCGCTGGAAGAGACTTGTTAGGAGATCTGGGAACTGTGAAAGCGGAACAGCTTTCACCGTCGGCATGGAAACAAGCTGTTGGCCCTGCTGGCATATTTTCCTTTGCCTGGCTGCAGAAACACACGCACGCTAAACTTGAAGTTGAACCTGGGGTTGTGCTGTGGGAAAAAATCCCGCGCCATCTCCACTAACGTGAAACCTGCGGGAGGGGCGAAGCGTGCAGCGTATAAGTGTATTCTTGGTGCCTTGGCGTTTTTGCCAACTGGAGATGAAACCGTTTGGGGTAGAGGTATGCTGTAAAAGCCTCTTGTCTTTAAAGCACGAAGCTCTCTAGCGCGAGGCGTAAACGAGTGTCCCGGTGTTTTTTTAGTTCCTTACGAAGCGCTCCAGCGCGAGGCGTAAACGAGTTTCCCGGGGTTTTAGTACCGTGACTACATGAGACGACGATTACGACGACGACAGGAGACGCCAACAGCTCCAGCCCCTAAAGGGCTTCGTCCCTTAAAAAATGCGCTGGTGATATGTCTTGTACAGATCCAATAGCAGGCTTTTCTTTGGGCGTGGTACGCTATGATTCATCTTGACCCGGAAAATGCATCCACCTTGAAAATTGAATCTGACACCAAAATGGCGGCTTTGTAAGATGCCAGCAGTCTACGTTTATAATTACGCGATAAGAGCAGCCCGCGCAAAACAAAGTGAGCTTTCGATTCCAAATACCCCAAACACTAACTATTCAAGGTAGTCAGAAGCAAGAAGAAAACTGTTTTAACGCCACTTTGCTGAAGTTCATATATTATAAGGTGTAACCCAAAGGAATTCTGGAATTTCACTGAGGGGTAAATAAAAAGAAATGAAAGAGGGGGGGAGGGGGGAGGGCAAGGGGCTGGCCACATCTCTCACCATAGTCAACTTATTGCCGATCACAAGGCTAGCAATCACTTTAAGGGGGACTAAGAACTGACTGACGTCCTTCCATAATGGGTATTTGTTTCTTTTTCTTATTTCTTATTTGCCGGAAGAAATCGGCCACCGGTTGGAGGCGTGGAAAAGATGCGCGTGGCCACGCTCCCACCAAACCGCCTACAGGCGAAAGGGGAGACGGTGCATTGGTGAAACAGCCCACAGAATAGCGATGACAGAATAGCAGAACGGCTGCAAGTCAAACAGCGTAATCAAAATCACATGGTCATCAGGCCATAAATATCCACAGGGCAATCAACAGGCGCACGCCTGGGCTAGCGCCTCACTTCCCCAAACTGTCTTCACTCAAATAGTGTTATCCGCCTCCCTATCGCCTGAACACTCTAAAATTCTCAATTACTCAAAGCAAGCTAAATTAAAACCTCATCCCCTCAACCCAAGTTGCGAAGACACGATCAAACATCACTCCACTCAATCCAAGCGAACACCTTACACCTCCTTTCCCGACTAAGCAAATTTTACCCAGTCAGATATCCCAAGCTGTGAACTGTGCCCCATGTGCAATCAACTAGCCACCCCCTGCAGTGTGGAAGCAGGGTTCAACTAAATTCACAAACCCCTCTAAAAGAGTAACTGTGAAGCGAGGCACTGTCTAGCACCGACTAAATCAAATGCCGAACAATTTTACCACTGCAGCCACCGGCGTCCTGGAGACTGAAGCCCTCGACTAGGGGCACCAACCACGTCACAACAATCAAAGGATCATAAAGTTTTTCTCTACTCCTCTGGTCGGCCCCGGAGCACACTCGCGGACCCAGCGAGCGTAACAGAGTGGCCCTCGCGGAAGTGACTTCTTGGGCGCAGTGGGTCCCGAACTCTGGGGTAAGCACCCGGAGGTATTTACCGAGGGACTCATTTACTGCTCCAGCGAACCACGCTACTGATGAGGCTGTCAGCGCACGGGCTCGCTTCGCGCGAACCCGTTAACGACACCGTGCATCTGTGCGTGCAACGAAGATTAGTAGCGCCGGTGAGAGACGAATGGAGGGCGCAAAGGAGGTCGGAAATTTCGCTTGTCCCCCCACCTACTTCCGAGAATTTGCGCGGGAAAATCAAAGGTCACCGCTTTGATGACAATTTCCAGCATCTTATTCTAGCCTGGGGTGGCTATAACCTCTACGTTGGCAGAATTGAACTCGAGAGCTGTTTTTTCCTTCCTTTTGCATGCAGGGCACGTGGAAGGTATAATAAAGGTACCTTTACGACGCGAAAGACGCAGCGAATAAAATAACCACATTTAGGTACGCGCAGCCCTGCTTCCAGTAAGAGTTCGGCGGAAATTACAGACCATTGAACAACCTATACTCCACCAACTGCGATATCAAAAGCTACCTTTTACCTTGGCAGGCTTACATTTGAACACATGATGGCTGCGATTTCGTAATATTAAAGCGAAAAGATCAAACTGCTTCAGAGATTGGCACCCCATTTGGTTGTGCGTAAGACAGCCACTGATTTGTTTAGCCGCTAGTAGACCTGATCCATTCACGAACGGATGGCACTCTATAACTCGTTTTCGTGGTGTCGAAACTAAAAGGGAACGGCTGCTTGCGTGAACGAAGCGTTGAATTTGTGACCGGCGAGGCAAAGAAACGCCTACAGGGAGAGGCCTATGACGAGTGGCAGCGAGACCTCGCAGGTGGGTATGCACCGTTCCCAGCTCAGAGAAGTGTCGTGCGGGGAGCGTGTTTCGCAGTCCTGGGAACGCTCACACGAATCGCAGTGTTTTCCTTTGACAAGTGTGGGCGGAAAACACAATGTCCGCCACGCGGCACAAGAGGTATACACGCTGGCATTTTAGCGTATACAGTGTGTTTCCCAGCGGTGTCTGAGCGGGAGCTCGCTTCCGATCCGCCGCCTCTTATGAGTGTCATGGTCTCGCTTCTCAGTAACCTCTTAAAATTCAGGAGAAGGGTCCCAAGAGGACGAAAACTGCCCTGCAAAAACCGCTGTCAGTCCGCCTTCGGCAAGCAGCCTGGCTCTTCTCGATTAAGAAATTTACTGTACGTCGTGAAACGCAGATTCTGTAATTTTAAAGCGAAGCTTTCAATGTCTCACTTGTGGCGGTGTCAGAAAAAAACGCACTCAAGGAAAGCTAATTCTACACGATGGGAGGGCACATCATTTTGATTATGATGATAATGAAAAACGAAGCTTTCTTCGACACAAATGCAAAGCCCAAAATCTAATCAGCCAAAGCCCAATCAACGACAACACTGAGCTAACCGATGCAGCACATAAAAATAACCCAATCACAAACTAATAGATTGAAAATCGTAACATCACATTCGGTTGGCTCGGCGTTGTCGTAGATTTGGACTTTAACTGATTGGATTGTGGAAGAAGGCTTCGCGTTTTAACCATCTTTTTTTCAAGAAAGGGGCGTGTTTTTGCTCAGTGCTGAGCATGAACCGGAAGCAAATGATCCTCCAGACATATGTCGTGGTATTGGCCTCGCTATATGTGGTCGGCGACTCCCCAGCTCCCCCCCCAACCCCCCACCCGCCTGCCGCGCTGGTATGGCATGTACTTTGTTTCCATCTTTCAGCACTCCCACACATATTTCAAATGCGGCGAAAGCTACCTGCCATGACGAATTGTTCGTTAAGATGCTGGAGCTGAAGCCAACCATAAAATTCTATAGTAAACACCACCTGATACATTTTTATCCGCACACAGTACTTCCATCGGGAGGGCCTGCGTTTTTGTAATTCTCGTTGGTAGAAGCAGCCCATCCGCCTCCTGCAGAGGAATTTCGTTCACCTCTGCAAACGTCACTGAAGGCGGCTACAAAATCGCTCTACCCCGTCTGTCACTCGTCGGTTATCTCCTCAACTCTGTTTATCTTGCACGTGGAATCTCGCAGGCGCCCGCACAAGACACCGAACATCATGGACGCATTAGTCGAAGCAGTTGACACAGAAGAGATCACCGTAGTCGGTAAAAGCCAAACGAGCCACATTTGGCTGGTAACCTGGGTGAAAGCCGTTACTGGGTGAAGGCTCGTTGCTCGTGGAGGCCTTGAGGTCGGACCGGGTGAGCGTAGGCCTGCTTCAAGGTCTGTTTTAATGTCTTTACGCGACCTTTGCAGCGTCAGTAAAAGCCGCAGAAAGTGTTCGAGCTTCTGCGGTCAGGTAAGGTAATTTGAAAGGTATAATGAGGGCTATAACTTAAAGTCTACTGTCTTGTAATTCTGAAAGCATTTGCGCTGGACATTATGCGTAGCGTTTCCTATTCGACCGCTTTAGCCAAGAATGCAATTAACTCGGGGTCTCTCGCCTGCGTGTTTTGCCTCGGCACCATTCTACCGAGACTGAATTTGCACTTGCAGCTGCGCATTTATTTGCCAGCTGAAAATTATGTTGCCGAAATTGGCTAGAAAAAATGGTATTGTATATATGTGGAACTTAGTACGACATTTCTGGTCAGTCGGTAAACATTTTGTTTGCCCGCCTCATGCCGACACAATCACGTGCTTATCCTTCCACTTCGGTAAATATATATATATATTTAAAGTAGCTCCTGTGTGGACCTGCTATGATAGCAATTTTCCCAGTGCAAACGATACAAGGCCAGGTCACTCCGTCATACGCGAGACTGTAGAGGCTAGGCGGAATTTGTCAACGAGAGAAAAATGCGAGCTAAGGTCTGGGGACACCAATTCCGAAAACGATCTGCCTATCGTGGTCATTTATCAGGACAAGGAAGTTTATTCTAGAGAACAAAAATAACAAGTGGCTACAGAGTCCTTGGTTGGCATTGGAGAGCTTGTAGAATGTGGACAATCTACAGTTTGGGCGGGACCTACTAAGCTTCACCGCTGCGCAAAACGCGTTAGCACTGAACTTGTCAAAAGCCAACCTAGCGAAAAGGTATGGTATAAATCGTCTTAAACTCTTTGCAAAGCGTGAGCTCCGAAAGCGCTCTTCGAAAAGTTAGGGTAGCCTTATCGCCCAGCAGTGACTTACGGTTTGGCCTTTCCGCTATCACGTGCCCTTTCCTCACGAGTGACCCTTTTTGTGCACCCTTCCTGCCTCAGAAGCTTGCACGGCCCATTTGTGATCGGCATTTTCAGCCCTTCAAATCGCACGCGTGCTACCCCTCTAAGGCACAGAACTCCATCCTGGGAGGCTCCCAGATCTACAGCGGTGGATGCGGGGCCCCCAGCACCGGTCTTTTTTTTTCGCTTTTGCGAGCGAAACGAGTGCAGCGGTATACCTGCAAGGGCTTTTGGGCTTCAGGGAAATTCTTCGCAAAAATGAAGGAAGCTCACACTAACGCGTAAGACTTGAAGGTAGCAAGGCTAGCTGTACGCAACCTTCACGACCATCACGAAGTTCTAAGTCCACGATTGCAGCCGATTTGCTTCTTCTTCGCTGCCGCAACGACCTTTACTCCATCATTGTTGCTATAAGTGTGAGCTTCTTTCATTTTTTTTTTGGAAGTGATGATCATTGGACATCACCTTGGAGGGGCGTACGCCATGACGTGCCTTCCTCATTCCGAGCAAGTGTTGCCACGATTGCGGCGAACACTGGAGTCTTTCTCGTTCCGAGCAAGTTTTGCCACGGTTACGGCGAACGCTGGAGTTTTTTTTTTTTTTTTTTCTGGCCAATCGTGGCCAATTTCTTTAAGTGGGTATACTCGGCTTGACTGCGGGACACGAAAAGTTACGATTTGCTAAAGATATGCTCTCTTAAAAAAGGAAAGCCTTCCAAAAAATGAGTTATAAGAAACGACCTCTGAGATGGACTCCTCAAATCATGCGTCGAGAAAGCAGAATGAGCACACAACCACCTCGAATAAAATAAGTAATAATCCGTTGTTGTAACTCATCGAATGGACAGCTAAATTAGCACCGCCCGCGCGTGGCTCGCTCCCGAGTCTTAATTACCGCTTCGCGGCACAACGATAGCGGCCAGCAGTGCGGAAAGCTCCGAGGCGCGCGGAATGCGTCTGCGAACCGGTTACGCATGCCGGCGTACCCCGCGAAACAAGGGATTACCCGAGCGCTCCATCATCGTATACACGCGTGTTCCGTGAACCGTTAAGGTTTTCGGCGTCAGAGCCCCTCGACCCAAGCACGCCGATAAGCTCTACTTAGCTTCCCACCACGTGCACTTTCCTCCCTTCTCCAGCCGCGGTGCGCTCAAATCTGCGGTGATTCACTTCTTGTCACTGGTCCGATTTCGCTTTAATGCCGACCATCGAAAGAAAAAAGGCGACTATAGCATCGCAGCGCTGTCGTCTTTTCACGCATGGATGGCGTTCCTAGCGATTAACTACGGCCTCCACGTGTCAGAATTCTGCCGACGACACGTTCCTTGTCGGTCGGTGCCCAAGTGAAGACCAACCGACAGTAGGTTTTCTTACAGAAGGACGCGCAAATCGGTCTACCTCAAAACGGCATCGTGTCTCGAGTAAGAGAAGGGCCCCCCAGTTATTCGGCTTCTCTTCCACGCGATTATACACGGTCTACCACGAATAGAAGGCAGCGTGGTAGTTCCTAATTGGAACAAAAAGAAATCATAAGGCATACCACTCTGAGTAGGTAAATGACCAGCGAAGCCTTTTAAAAAGCACACGACATATAAGTGAGCCGAACTCGGATTACAGGTGTGAGCGAATGTTATTTCTCTCGTACACTGACGGCGGGCATTCCTAAGAAAGACATACATAGACGCACGCACAATTTTTTTAGATGCGAAGCATCTCATGCTCGGGGCTGTGTCCCTCCCTCCCTAGTTGTCATTGTCCGCCGTCCGCACTCTACTGCGCATGCGCGTTTCTTCAGCCCCGTCAGCGTTTGGGCTGACGTCAGCGCAGTACACTATAAAAAGAAATAGTTAAGCGGCGCCCGGTTTCGGTCCCACGACTCTCTGGCCGCAACGGGAGGTACGTGGCGCTCTTCCCACTGCGCTACAAACCGAGACAGGAGCAAGTGCTAGGAACGCGCCTTATGTCCTTCCCTCATTCAAACTACGTCAAGAAGCTACTGATACAACGAAGGCACGCGAAGCTGAACGTAAACGGAAACGACGAACTGAAAACTAACGGTAACTTCAGTCGACCCCATGGCTGCTTCGCATACTACTCAGGGTTCCCCTACGGGAAGATGGTGTAATTTTTTTAACTTCACTGGACTAGAATGTATCCAAGTTGTGAAGCGTATAAGCTTGAGGTGTAAGTCATTTTAACAGTGAAGCTGTTTAGGAAATCGTAATTTTTCATGTCCACAGGTAAGAATACCAAGCAATTACCGAGCGCGCGCACGTGAGCGCGGGCCTTGCGGCGGCAGTTGCTGCATGCCACAGCTCTGCGATCGAAGCCATCGAACGCTGCTCTTTGATCAGTGGTGATTTTGGTTGGGGTTTGCCGATTTACGGGGTGGCTGCTTGTTTAGTTTTATCTCTGTTCCCTAACCGCGGCAGCGGATAGGAGTTTACCATGTCATTTTCGTCTCCCGGCCAGGGAACCACTCCCTGGTCGGCTAGTCTCTCGGCGCAGGACGTGCCTCTGGACTCCTTCCTGCGGAATGGCGTCACGGCTGTTCCGGTGGCTTTGGTCCCTACGAATGGCGAGGCGATCCGGCTCAAAAACTACAAGACAATTCAAAAAGACCTTCAAGCGGTAAGCGAGCACTACAAGAGCGTGAAGGAGGTGAGACCGTATGGAAAGGGTGGAATCATCTGCAAATCCTCAGACAAGGCCTGCTTGGCGGACCTTCTTACGTGCACGAATTTTGGGTCTTTCCCGGTGAGCCCTTTTGTGCCATCTCACCTTGCATGCTCCAAAGGAATTGTCCGCGGTGTTGATGTGGACATCTCTCCCAGTGAACTGCTAGACCAATTCCTGGATGCTGGCGTAGTCGCAGTTTACCGATGCTCCCGAGTAGTTTACAGCACTCGCATTCCAACTGAGTCTGTGATAGCTACTTTTGCTGGCACTGCATGCCCGTCAGAAATCAAGGTGTGGCCTTTGGTGTACAGGGTTGATCCTCTATCGCCCCGTCCTCGCCAATGCCGCAACTGCTGGCGTTTCGGTCACAATACAGGGTCATGCAAATCCTCTACCCGCTGTGGCAACTGTGGGGGCGAGCACTTGGCTAGCCAGTGTACTGCTGTTGAATCTTCGTGCTGCCTTTGCGGATCTGCGCATCCAGCCGACTACTCAAACTGTCCGGCTCGTGAATCAGAAATTAATGTTCTCGAAGTACTAGAAAAACGTCGATGCTCTCGTAAGGAAGCAATGGCAATAGTGAAAGAGAGAACCTATGGGTACGCTGGGGCAGTGGCCCGTCAAACCCCATCGAATGAACAATCTCTAGCAAAAGCCATATGTATTGCTTTCAAAGAAGTCTTTGCCAGAAATTTCCGGCCAAGTAGCGTTGTCTGTAACTGAACAGGTATCAAATCTGTTGTCGGCACATACACAGCAATTGGCGCAGGTTCTGTCGTTACCCTTGTCTGCCTTCCAGCAGCCGGGGTGTTGGCAGTCGGCATCCAAAACTCCCACAGAGCATGTACCCCAGACTTCAAGAGTTCAGACAATCATGTCCGAGTCGAGTCATCCATCGGCCACCGCACTCCAGCAGGCTGCTCCCAACGAGGATGGTAGGCAGATTTCAGCTACCACATCAACTGTTCAGGCTTCGACGCCTGTCTCGGCGGCCCCTCAAGGTCAGCCATCCTGCTCCGATCTTGATCTAGATAATGAGTTTGATATGGAAGTTGAAAACTCCGCAATGTCGGCAAGACGCCCTGAAAGTAAGAGATCACCTACCAGCTCACAACCGCCCACGTCCCCTTCAGAAGTGCGTTCGAAAAAAGCCAAAAAGGGCCAATCCGAGGTTAAACTCAAAGAAAGCATTTTGGAGGCAGCTGTGGCTGCCATCAACTCCCCTTAATGTCCCTACGCATTCTTCAGTGGAATTGTCGATCAGTAATAGCGGCCCACGCGGATCTAAAATATCTTATCCACAATCATTCCCCAGATGTTATTATTCTACAAGAATCCTGGCTATCTCACGGCAAGCACTTCATGCTTCCAAATTTTAGTGTGTTTCGTCTAGACAGGACAACAAGAGGTGGTGGATTATTGATTCTCATATCGTTAAACTTTTGCCGCAAAGCAAAGTTGTCCTTCCAGTACCTCTCGTCAGAGTGTGAACTCATGGCCATTGATATCTTCCTCCCTGGGTGTGTGCCCTTCTCGTTACTTAATGCTTATTTCCCTACCGGTGTGCTTACCACCAATCCTCTTGATTTGGCCTATGTCGTCCTGTCAGCAAAACGTCATAGTCGCAGGAGACTTTAATTCCCATCATGTTAGTTGGGGTTTCAAAACAGACATAAGCGGCTGCCGGTTATTGGATTGGACCGCAGAAAATAACTTGGTCTGCTTCAACTCGGGCAATGCGACATTCTTTAGGGGTCAAACACATTCAGTTTTGGATTTAACGTTTGCAAAGGGCGGATTAATTTCTTCGTGGAGTACCATTGACTGCCCCTTGAGTAGCGACCATGTACCCATTGTTTTTAATGTAGCAGCCTCCCCGAGCGCACCAAACCGTGTAGTGCGCACTTTAATAAATTATCAGGTAATGCAACAAAACTACGCTCAGCCCTCTCCTCTCTACCTAAGGACCCTGCGGAAACGAGAGCTCTGGAGGTAACAACAGTACTAAAAAGTTCACTAAAAAACTCACAATTTATTGTTTCTTCAACCAAAAAAGACGGAGTCAGTCCTTGGTGGAATCAAGATTGCGCCAGGGATTATCGTCGTAGAAAGGCGGCATGGAAGAAATTTATTCACAATCAAAGCCCTGATAACTGGGTGAATTTCAAATATTACTCCGCCATTTTCCGCCGAACTATATCTGTTGCGAAGGAGGAGTTTCATAAAAGTCGCTTTTCCGCGCTTTCAGAAAAAAACACCGGCGTGCGTTGTTTGCATTCCTGCGCAACCGTAAAAGTACTGGTAATCCAAGTACAGTTGTTTCAGTTGTGGAGAAGCCGGAGGAAACTTTAGATTACCTCGAACAGATCTCTAGGGAATTACAAAAAAGGTTTACTGCATCCCTTCCTTCTATTATACTTGAAATAGACCCAGGTTCAGACTTTTCTGCGGTAACGATGGAAGAGATGGCTGATGTCATCATGCGTCTCCCGGACTCCTCTCCAGGGCCCGATGGTATCTCTACCGCCTGTATAAAGCTCCTCTTTCAGGAGTCACCTGAGGATCTGTTAAATATCGTCAACACTTCCTTAGAAAAATCATGGATCCCCGCAGATTGGAAAATTGCGAAAATTGTTACTCTGCTAAAAAAACCCTAGTCTAGGAACTATCCCCGACAACATTCGTCCAATCGCTCTGACTAGCAACTTGGTCAAGTTGGTGGAGAGAATTTTACATGGCCGTTTACTCCGCTTCCTCTCTAAAGAAAATATCCTTAGTCCCCATCAAATCGGCTTCCGCCCAGGCCTGCTCTATTTGGTCAGCTCACGTTGACTTGGAGAGCAGAATACAATTTTCCCGCAGATGTAAGCAGGTTATGCGCGCTGGTCACACTGGACGTGGCCAAGGCATATGACAGCGTGGGAGTATAGCATCCTGATTGCCAAACTCAAGGATTGTGGTCTTCCCAAATACATCATCTCCTGGATACAACAATTTTTAATTGGTCGTCAATATTTTTGTTCCAAAAATGGTTTTAATTCATCGACTCGACAGCAATCAATGGGTGTTCCGCAAGGATCGGTTCTTTCTCCTATCCTTTTTAATATATTGCTGAGTTCTATTCCAATCAATCAGGCAGTTTGCTCTTATGTATATGCTGATGACATAGCCTTCTTTTCTGCTGCGCCGAATATTCACGATCTATATGAACAATTACAGGCATATCTGGTTTCTATCGAGAGGTGGATTACAGGTTTGAATTTGTCCATTAACGTCGCTAAATGCGCGGTCCTCGTGTTTCCATTATCCACTCCTGCTAACCTCTGTTTGAGTTATCGCGAGAAGAACATTCCTCAGGTGACTGCTCTGAAGTACTTGGGTATTATCTATGACAGTACGCTTGATTGGCGCCCGCACATAAACCACATTTCGACAAAAGGGGAAAGAGCTCTAGCATTGTTGCGTAGAGTTAGCAACAGAAAAATTGGCATGCGGAGGGACACCCTACTCTTTATATACGGTGGTTATGTAAGACCCATTTCAGAATTTGGGTGTGTCCTATTTTCGGGTGCACCAACGTACAAACTCCGTCCTCTTATTCTTTTGGAGCGACGAGCACTGAGATTATGCCTCGGCCTGCCGCGATATGTCGCAAACAACATTCTGTATTTAGAAGCCCGCTCGCCGTGTCTAGAGTCCCGATTTAAACTTTTAACAGTGCAGACTATGATGGGAATCTTCGAGTCTCCTTTGAGCAAATCTTTGTCATTGATGGTGGCTCAGCCAGCATTGTTTTTTAACTATCCATGGCCTCGAAACAATCGTCCTCAATGTGTGTATGCCCAAAGCTTGCTTTCACCGCTCAACATCAGTCTTCCGGAAATTCCTCCGATGTTACCTGAAGTCGTACCTGCTCCTCTGTCCCTCAGTAACGTATTCCCCCATAACGCCAAACTGCTATCCACACGGATACTAATGGGTTTGCTGGAGGAGCATCTGGGGAACTTGCGCTCACATGTGGTAGTGGCAACGGATGCATCGCAACGTGCGGAGAGGGCGGGCGTGGGAATTTTCAGCCCACAACTTAATTGGTCAATTTCTTGTCGTTTACCTGATTTCACTCCTATATTCGAAGCTGAGTTTTTTGCAATAGTTATGGCCTTAAAAAAATTACCTCCACAATATTTAAATGTTGCTATTATTTCTGATTCCCTGTCGGTTTGTACCGCGCTACATCACCAAAAAATTCATTACTTATCCGTACCTTCAACGCCTTGTGCCTCCCCATTTACGCGACATCCAGCTCATCTGGGTCCCAGGGCACAGGGGCCTATGGCTCAATGAAACAGCTGACTCTTTGGCCGGTTCAGCTTTAGATGGCCCTACGGTGGACCTCAGCCCTACCCCATTTCTCCTGGCGCGAGCAAGGTTCCGCAGATATCTACGACTAGGGATGACACAGGAAAGTACTATCACAGGCTTGGATGACTATGCCCATCTTGCTCACACTTGGAATGCGAGATTTGCGAGTCCCGCCAGTGTGAGGTCACTTTAACCAGTATCAGATGCAGAATACCGCAGCTTAATTTTATTTGCATCGCGCTGGTCTCACCTCCTCCGGTCTTTGTGCTGCTTGCGGTGAAATTGAAACAATTGAACACTTTTTCCTGTACTGCCGCGGTTTTTTCTTTTTCATTCGGAAACGGTATCTAGCCGCACCAATTCAACGTATTGGCCTTCCTCTGTCGATGCCGGTGCTTCTTTCGTTCGGGGCCACATCCCTGGGGTTTTGTCATAGAGAGATTATTGCGGCCATTCACGCGTACATATCAGAGACCAGACGCATGTCCTGCTAACTCGGTCAAAATTTTTTAGCCTTTTCTTCCAAAAATTACATCATTCACTGATTCATTCCTTAGACTTATCATATAATTCGGTAACCGTCTCCCCAATTCCTACAGGCTGATTATATAGGGCCATGAGGTGGGCGTTTTAGGCCCAAAAAGCCACTCCGTTTCTTGGCCAATCCCCCACGTGGGTATGTGCCACTAGAAAAGGATCAACAACAACAACAACAACAACGACAGCCCAGCGGTTAACAAAACCACGAAAATGCCTAGCGCTTGGGAGGGCGTGCCTCGCGATGATCGCCCAGCGTCCCCTGCCCACGTTTGTCAAGCCAAACATACAAGGTAGATTGGCCAATAGAAAAAAAAAATAGCAGTGGCTTAGCTCGGCTATGCCAGGATATACGTAGCGTGAGCTAAGGTTCAGCTGGTTATTCTTAGCTTTCCTGGTTGTCTAGGCAGGATTAGCTTGATTATCATGCTTACTGCTACTGCAATGACACACGCACGGTATACGCATTATGTGACCCATGTATATTTATCAAGCGGCTCCGGCGCAGCGTCACCAATCGCCCCGGAGCTAAGCTGGTTTTACAGGCGCACGACGGTGTTGCTGCGACGCACGAGCCATCGGTTCCACACCCGGCCACCCCTCGCATGATCATCAAGTGAACCGGGCCGCCACGTGCGGAACGGAGGTCGGCGAAGACGCTGGGTGCGTGGGTTGTGTGTGAGAGACGCCGGGCAGCGAGCAACGTTCTGTGCGCCGTCACTGCTCCTCGCGCATGCGCAGCACGGCTCTCCAGGAGCCACGCGAAACTGCTCAACCTCGGCCATTGTAGCTCACGCCACAAAACTCCAGCGTTCGCCCTAATCATGACAACACCTGCTCAGAACGAGAAAAAAAAACGTCATAGCGTACACCCCTCCACGGGGATGTCCAATGATTATACCTTGCGAAAAATGAAAGAAGCTCACACTCATAGCAACAATGATGGAGTAAAGGTCGTTGCGACAATGAAGAAGCACATTGGCTAGAATCGTGTATTTAAACCTTCGTGATGGTCGTGAAGGTTGCGTACATCTTCGCTACCTTCAAAGCTTCGTTCATTTTTTATCTTGAAAATCGTGCCTATTACTAACTACTCTAGTCAAGATGCAAATCCAAGTGATGAGATGTGTAAGCTAGAGGCGTGTAAGTCATGTTTTGAACAGCGTGCGTGTTTGGTAGTGACCGCGTGCTGATAGCACACACACCGGGACTCTTACGCCTTGATCTATGGAACGCCTTGCGCTGCAAAGGCAGGTGGAGCCTCGGGAGTTTTATGCAAAAAATTCCCCGCATTTCCCCGAGGGGAAGAATGTGAAAGTGCGAATGCACGAGTTGAATTTGCGCGGTTCGGTAATGTTCGCGAAAGAGAGATCACACACACACACACACAACTACAAAGAAAGAAAGATGCATTTATTCACAGACACCTATTTGTGTTGTCGTTGTACTTGATTGCTAGAGCGGATCTCAGCTTTGAAATTTCGTGTCAGTACTCCTTTAAGCGGGTGCATTAGCCCTTCTCACGCCCGATTCCTGGCCAATCCCCCACGTGGGTATGTGCCATGTCAGCGGCCAGGCAGCGCGCGCCCATCTCCCCCCGTTGCCAAGGAAGACGAGGAGATTCCTGGCCAATCCCCCACGTGGGTATGCTATGCGGACATCGCCGGTGGACGCAGGTTCAGGGTCGCTTAAGAAGTGCATTCGCACTTAAAAATGCATTATAGTCGGGGGTTGTCGTGCGTCCCTTGGCCGGCGTCCGCAG
Organism: Haemaphysalis longicornis; assembly: GCA_013339765.2. Classification (NCBI taxonomy): domain Eukaryota; kingdom Metazoa; phylum Arthropoda; class Arachnida; order Ixodida; family Ixodidae; genus Haemaphysalis; species Haemaphysalis longicornis. The sequence continues at coordinate 30,017,933 of CM023456.1, forward strand.
CGCGTCTGATGATGATTGTGGCATGATGCCCCTAGGGATTGGCCAACCAAACAATCCATCACGAGATAGCTTCGCGTTCAACCACCATCGTCATCTTCCCGTACGGGAACCGCTGAAGAAGAAGAAGGAGAAGAAGACAAAGCTGCGAAGAGGAGGGCTGCGTGAGTTTTGGCTACCGTTATCCTCTTCGGCCGGCGCATCTTCCCGATCTGAACCCGGTCGAAGAGCGGCGCAGCGCGTCTGATGATGATTGTGGCATGATGCCCCTAGGGATTGGCCAACCAAACAATCCATCACGAGATAGCTTCGCGTTCAACCACCATCGTCATCTTCCCGTAGGGGAACCGCTGAAGAAGAAGAAGGAGAAGAAGACAAAGCTGCGAAGAGGAGGGCTGCGTGAGTTTTGGCTACCGTTATCCTCCTCGGCCGGCGCATCTTCCCGATCTGAACCCGGTCGAAGAGCGGCTCATCGCGCCTCGACTCCCCTTCATGAGCATCAGGCGGCTGACTCGAGGCAACGGGCAGTTTGGAATCAAGGGACAGGCGGTGAACGTGCCCATCGACGTATCGAAGGTTGTGCGGTGCCTTCCTCTCCTGGTACCCGAGGACGTTGCGTTCGACGTTCGCATTTCTGCATCCTCACAATCCCCCTCGGGGAGGTGCGGGGGAATTTTTGCTTGTGGAGTACGAACCCACGACACAGCAGGAGTGAAACTTGACCCGGCACGCAGCTTCCACCGATAATCTCAGTGTCCGAGTCTTTGTGTACCCACATACGCTTCCTTAGGACCACGGTACGCACTATATTCTAAAATCAGACCCGAGGAACGTATGCACCACCAGCGTAACCGATATTCGCAAAAAAAAAAAAAAAAAACCTGGGCGGCAGCATAACCCTCCAAAAGCTTCCAATACGTAAGGCTTAAGCTCAACGCTGTATTAGGGGCGACTTCAGAAAAAGCGACCATTCGTGGCGCTGGAGCCAGATACAAATCACATTCTCCGATAAAATTCAGAACGTAGGATACTGGTTGCGGTAACTCAGCGACAAAAACATCCCCTGACAGAGAGAGAGAGGGGAGAGAGTACTTTATTTGTCCAGGGGTCGAGAGCTTGGGCTTTATCCGCCGCGTTAGTCAGCCAGGAGATCTTAGTTCCTGGCGGTTTCTTCGGCCATCTGGACAAAGCATAGCTGCATTAGGGGATTGGAACCCCTGACATCCTACTCGATTCTACATCATGCCGTCTTTGCGCGTCTAGCTTGCACCAGCCCAAGTTTCCGTGCGCGTACTGTCCTCGCGATCGGAAGGATTTAGTCGGCGCCATGAGGCACCCCTGCACTCCATACAATACTGCAGTGAACGAGGTTTAAATCTCATTATCACGCGCAACGACGCGAACTGACCGAGGCATGTTGGAGGCGTCCCGTTTTCCGACTCTTCTGGCACCACCAATCGCTCGCACTATGGTAGTTGCTGTGCCAGCCTTGCCCGGAACCTGTTACGCTGCCATTTAACTACCACGCTTTAACGAGTGAAGAATCCCCTCCTCTCACGCGCACCCAGGCTGCGCATGCGTCGTGATACCGAAGCATGCTCTCCTGCATGCTCTATCGGCGACACGAACTTTGGAGATCAGACAAGACATGAACTTGGGAATTCATTAATTTACTGATAATAAAGACGCCTTTTTCGTGCCGATGAAACGACGAAGCCATCCTGTAGACCTATCCACTGCTAGTGCAGGATACGGTGTCATCGGGAAAAATCGAAGTCGGTTCCATTTTTCCCGCTAAGTACGCAGCAGGGAGAGAATTTATGACTCAACGAACAATAGAGGAAGTGGGCTCGCGACTTCGCAAAGCGGCGCCTCGCCCAAGTCCACTTGCGAGTGCAAGTTGAACGCTATGCGCACGCGGTCGGTCAATCGTTCCCAATACCCACGAAGCTGCGGTGTTGTTTGACCGCGGCCGAGACACAGCTGTCTTGTAACGCGTGACTTTCCTCGTGTCCGTCGAAAAGCGCACGCTGCGTTGACTCTGGCGAAAGCCGTCAGGCCGCGCGCTGTTTAGGCGCGACATAATTCCCAGCGACACGCGCACGCGGCTGTCCAAACGTCGTGTCTTGTCTCCGCCGCCGCCAAGGGCTCGATGTGGGACGGCAGGAGGCCGGCGCCAATATTGTAAACAGTCTGTCGAAGTTCTAGGTCAGCGGCGCTTCGGAGCCGATACCATCGACGCTCGTCACGCGGCGTCGTTAGGAACGGCGTGACAATTGGCCCGGGGACCATTTGTTGTTGCCCCGCCTAGGCTCTTTCCTTCCTGGCCGGCACTGCAGCTCCGCCGCGGCAGCCTGCTCTTGCTCCGCACAACGGTACGCGGTCACGTAGAACGCGTTGGCTTCTTTTTCTCCGAAGGCTTTTAAAATTGAAGAGACGCGCCTTGCACGCGGAAGGGTCTCTGGAAGCGAAAAAACGAGGGCCCCTCCACAGCCCCAGCGCTCATCCACAGCCAAACGACGGCACGCCTTAAAAAAAGAAGAAAAACGGGTAAGAGAGAAAATATTACTGCATTTTTTTTTTATTTTAGCACCGCATTGCATCGCCGAAAACTTCTCTTCCCCTCACGATACAGCAAGAAGCAATGTTCATGTGGGAATAATTTCTGTGGTTGCTACAGTGTAGGGTGAAATTCCCATAAATGGGAAAAAAGTAGAAAAAACTGTGGTTGATTCCTCTGTCATGGGAATCAGTAAAACATGAAAGTGAAATGTGCAGCGAAATCTGCAGCTGAGCGTGATTTGCGGTCAGCGGCTGTCTTGTGGGTGTGCTTGGCGAGCGACGTCCTGCTGGCGGTTCGTTTCGGCGAAGGTTTACTGCCGTCATTTCCGTGACGGATGTGACGTCAGTGAAATCTTGGTGTATCGTGGCATAAAACACTTTCGTGTTAAAATATGAAACCCCAAAACGAACAAACTTAAGTATAGCGTACTCTTTAGTACGAAATGCTGCTTCCCCGCAAGTAGACCCTGTGTGCAGGGGTGCACCCTCTACAGGCCGTTTGCTTCGTTGTACCTGCGTCACTTCCATAACGGATATGACGTGAGTGAAATGTTCGTGCATCCAGGAATAAAACACTTTCGTGTTAAAATTTCGGGTGAGACGGTGGAGTGCGGCAGTTGTACAGGTATGACAATGGGGGCAATGTGAAGGGAGGAAGGAAGGATAATACAGTGCATGAAAGGCAGGTAGGTTAACCAGGTTACAGTCCGGTTGGCTACCCTACACATGGGAAGTGGGAAGGAGAGATTTAAAGAGAAAAAAAGAGTATTGAAAAGACAGGAATAGAGCTTGAGGAGCAAGAAAAGAAAAATTAAAGATAACTACAAAAACAAAACAATAGGCACTAATAAAGCCTAAACTGAAACGGTAAACTAACCAAATAACAAATGAACAATGGTGCACAGTGTCTCTACAATCGTTCAGACAGGCCTGTGTCCTTTAAGAAGCGAAGTAGTGCTTTTGTGGCCTTTTCGGACTGTGACGGGGTACGTCTGTGACACAGAACAGTTTTGCGCAGTTAATGGCTGGTTGTCGAGTTTCCGGAAAGCGGTTGACAGGTGCAGTCTCTGCGTTGCAAACCGGACACAGTGACACAAGAGGTGTTCTATTGTCTCGTCCGTGGCGCACACGTCACATGCGGGGCTGTCAGTCATGCCGATAGTGAATGAGTAAGCTTTAGTGAAAGCAACTCCAATCCACAGTCGGCACAGTAGGGTGGCATCTGAACGTGGCATGTTAGTGGGTAAGTGGCGCTGCAGGTCAGGGTCGAGCAAGTACAGGCGGGGGTTTGAAAACTGCGGCGTGTTCCAAACGGTCAGCGTGATTTTGCGGGCGATGGAGCGCAGTGACCTTGCTGCATCATGGCGCGACAACGGGATGTCGGCCAATTGGGCACTTTCAATGGGCATGATGAGCCGCTTTGTCTGCACATTCATTCCCATAAATGCCGCAGTGGCTAGGGAGCCATTGAAAATTAATATTGTGCCCATGCCTTGTTAGGAAGTCATACGCTTGACGAATCTCGGCCACAAGCTGATTAGGTGCTAACCATCCGCAAAGGGTTTCTACTGTTAGCGTTAGCGTACAGCTTAGAGATGAATATCTCACCGGATCCAAAGTGTGGAGGAGGCTAACATTAATGCTGACAGCCAGGAATACCAAGGAGCTATATATGACCCAAGGTAATGCCAGCCATGGTCTCAGAGTTTGCTGCAAGCAACAAGGAAGAGTAGTTGAACGAAAACGAGAGACACGGATACGTGGTGTCGCGCTAACCACCGCCAGCTTGTCTGCCCTTACCATTACTGCCCCTTCGTGGACACATGAGTGCCTTTTAACCGGTTACGAGCTTGTGATCATTGCTGTCACAGTCGTTGTGAAGCCGTCACAGCCGATAGGAATTTTTATCGTAGGTTTCGAGCTACATGCAGCCAATGGGAATTTCGCTGACAGGGCCCTGATACGGGGACCTGGAGACGGTGCTTTTTTCGCGAAGTGATCCAAAAAATGCGTTAAAGGGACCCGGCAACACCTTTTCTAACTTTTTTTTAAATCTTAAATGCTTGCAGAACGTAGTCACCTAACACACCCAGTACTTAGATTAGGGGGTCGCAAGTTCCTCAGCCAAAAGTTACTGCTCTATGCCCATCAGATAACTTGGAACTCGCTCAAAGGATTTTTCTCTCTTTTCCGGTCTTGGCGTTCTTCGACGGCCCGAATTACGTCACTAAAGCTATGTAGCGGCTGTTGGCCGGTTTTCGTTCCATTGCAGCAATGAACGCGTTTCGATAGCAACTTCAAAAAAAGTTACAACAACAGAGCAAAAACGGAAGGCGTATCTGGTGCGACGAGCTAATCACGCAGTGCCGCTCCGTGCTGGCGATAACTATAGCTTTCGCAGTGGTTCCAGACGCGAAAGAAAGAGTGAGATCGCTTTTCGAAAGTGTTGCAGGGTCCCTTTAATGATGCTCACGCGCCTCACCGACGCGCACGAATCGCGTGCCAAAACGCGCCATGCGACGGTTCCACCACTGCGACAAAAGCGCAGCATATATCAAGACTCGGCCGCTTCGACGTCGTGGAAACGGCACGATTCGCTCCAGTGGTGTCCAACCATGAGAGTGCCGAGACCCCCCTTGGTCTTTCAAAAGTGATATTGAACCTTTTGATAAGCTATATTGATCCGTGCCGTAGTTTCAAACAATTTCCACTCGAAGCTGTGTCTGGCTTTTTTGCATAGCTAACGTGTCGTGAAAAAAGCCGGCGTTAAGACACGCGCTCCGCGGAGAAATCAGATGTGTATGTCATGCAGCAAAGCCACATTTCTGCATCTCGGCTATGGTGTGGAAAAAGAAATAGTGAGGAGAGCGTTTTGGGGAGGGCTTCGAGGGCCCCTGAAATGCACTAGCGGACTCCAATTTGAGACCCACTGCGATAGGAATGCTCAACGCAACCACAGCGCCAGCAGGGGTTGATCGAGGCGTGAGCACGCAGTGACTGCTGCTTCTCAGAAGGCATGTGAACCCGGTCCAGGCTCAGCGAAGGGAAACGGTGGATTCTGGGATACCCGCTACAGCTGAGTACCATTCGCGATGAGCTGCTCCCCGATGTGCGCGCAACCACGAGAAAATCGAATGGCGAGGGAAGCGAAGCTGAGAAGGCGTCGTAACCATTGTAACTTCCAGCTGCGACACGGTAGCCTTGTTCACATGGCTGCGACAGAAACGCGTCTCGAGCTTCCGTGACGGTGGCCACTCGCGGTGTAGCGACTAAATGTTACAGCTACCGGCGCTGTCTCGAGCTCAATGCGTCGTGAACGGCAGCCAATGAAACTGATAACCCAGAATTCCTGGCTACCTCTCGCTGCGCAGCGACCGGTCACACGCAAGCCCATCTCGACCCACCCCCTGCGCTGCGCTCTCCCAGCGAAGGCCGCCGTTTGCGCGACGTGGACGCGGTGGAAACTGCGGTCGCTACGCTTTTGTAGCAGCGGTGTAAACGACCGTCATGGAATTCGCCCCCGTGTAACCGATGGCGAATCGCAGCGGCCGCTGCGTTACGTCGCTGTGATGCACCTGCAACGGCCATGTAAACCATCCTCCGTATCTGATCACAATGTCGAATGTCCTTACAATTATAAGAACGTCCATACCTTTCTGGAGGACACTCCCAGAACACGCCGGTTTGTTGCGGGTCATTGACCTTGCGGCCCAGCAGCGCGTGTAACCGGGTTAGAGAGAAGCCACGTGCACTGCAAGTAGTCGACCCGTGGTTGATGTTTGCAATTATTGGTGGAGACTCAGGGCCCTAGAACCTAAGTACAGTAGTCGGTTGATGTGAATCGCTGTAGTAGGACGAAATGGATGAACGAATCACTTCCTGCAGGGTTTGAATACAACGATATAGCAACTTCAGAAAGATGTTTTGCGAAAAGTTCGGTTCATACATGATCTATGTACAGTTGATGTGAATCAGTATACCGTACAAACTCTTCCAACGTGAACTGGATGAACCACTCCTGCAGACACCCACATTGCAGTCGTCACCGAGGACTAGTATTCCCCGAGTGTTTTACACCGGCTTCTCGATTCTCTAGTCACTTCTCGCGTAGTATCCCATAGATCACATTGCCTTGTCTGCTCCCCTCGTCGCTTTTCATAGGCAGGCAGCTCTTGGGGAGTCTTTGCACTGCCTTTTTATAGTGTCACTAGAATGCAAATAGAATTCTTCCTGCACGTTGCTCCTCGGGGGTCGTAGTAGGAGAAGATGACATTTCTACAATGGTGCGTGGAGACATTAATTCGAGGCCAATCCCCCGCAAGTGTTTCTTGCATTAGTGGGTGTGTACTGGGAGTGGATTTTCGTTCGGAGACGCGAAAAGCCCTGCCATCCCAGCCATGTACACCTTCGCTGCAAAACAACCTCGCAATTGTTTTCTTCTAACATTTCAAAATTTCATCCAATGCGAAAGTGAACGCAACGAGCGCTTTCTAAACATCTCGAATGACCCGCAGGGGTTAGTAGGGATGACCAGCACGTTGACGCCCAGCTTCTCTCATCCTCCCTTAGCTCCACCTCCTAGTCCCATATCTCAATCTCTCCGGGGTCAAATTAAGGTGTCACCAACACACCCCGGCCTACATTCCCTCCATTCCCGGTGACTACACCACTACCGGTTACAACAAACTCAGGTATGGTGGACTTCTAGCCACCATAACTCAGGTCCGCCCTGCGCGCACCTACGCCGCTACCGTCGCGCTCACAGCTACCGACCGCCAGCCGTAATGGAGAGGCAAACAAGGTGGAGGACGGTTATCGCACCCCTGAGCAGCACCCGTTTCTCAGTCGAGCCCGCTTCGCAGATTGCGCGCCTACCCGCGCCTGCGTGAGGGGGGCCCTGCTGCGAAAGTGAGCCGAGGAAGCGGCAACTTCCGGCTGACCGTGTTCCGACGCGGCGCGGAGGGGAGCGGCCAATGAGCGGAGCGCCGACGAGGCTCCCACGCTCGTCCCAACGGGGTGTTTGAAATTCAAATTACGAGGAAGACCTGGGCGACGCCGGGGAGGCCGAAACGCATCGCTCACGGCTAACGCAGCCCTTTCGGCGAAAGGGAGAGTCTAACGCACCCTCGGCGATTATGTCACGCCGCGGAAATTCTGAAGATGCAAGCGCTGATGAAGGAGGTCCATTCAGAAAAAAAAAGCAGGACCACTGCTCCATTTTGCGCGTGACATAACATAACGAACCTCGGCAGGTTTTTGTTCATATTTTGACGAAGCTTTTCTGAAGAAGGAATCAGCTATGCTGATGCGTATGTGGGAGCTCTTCCGTGATCACAGTGCTCACGGTGGAAAAATTCTAACAGCGCTACCTAATTGTCCCAATACAAGCGCTAATGAGATTGTTCAGAATACGTCACCATTTTCGCCGCATACACTGGGCACATTTTTCGATATACATTAGTGCATAATTGAGGTGAGCTTATATACGATGATCGAAAGCACGAGAGTCCGTAAAGAAAAACAATAACGCCGCCGCATCTGCGTTTAAGCTCAAAGCTTCGATTAGCCGTTCACTTAATGGTTGTGTGCGAACAAGAAAAACCGTCTTCGGAAACGGGCAAATCTGGTCTGAAGTTCTCACTTATCGGCTTTTAAATCTCTCACGGGCTATACCGGCTTACGAGCGTGACAGGCTGAGCAGCGGAAGCACATGGCGAATTTTAAACCTGCTAAGATATTCCTTGGGGCACTTAAGACTGCTTGCGTTCTTTGAAAGCAAAAAACCTTATGGTTTTTCCTCGCCGTAAGTCGACTTAAACGACCCCAAGAATTTTTTATGAGTTTATTTTATTTAGCAATACATAAACGCAGTCACCTTAACTTTACGACACTACTTCATCAGAATCTGCTTTATCCGTGGCTGGGGAGTACCTGTTCTCCTGGCGTGCCGTCCCGTGTGCTCCTAACCCGACGCGCTGCGCTCCGGGAAGCTTATAAATGAATAAGCATGCATTTCTATACGGACTCAACGAAGTAACCCATCTATGCGTCTGTAACTCTCGGGGTGTCACACTTTCGCCGCGTACGAAAATGCTACCAATAACAGGCGCGATGGTCGTGAAATTTTCATATACTGGCCCTAAAATGTCTTTCTTATAATAGATAAATCTATATTAGCAAAGCCGATTTTAAAGGGGCTTGTTGTACAGCGCTTCATAGGGGCACAAGGTGTATTTATGGACGTATTTGATATAACGCACTGGTCTTTCATATTTTTATACAAGGCATATAAATTGTGTCTGTAAACATTCCTTTCCAACCATACATTCGTGTAAAGGGGCGAGGCCAACTGTAAAGGGTCTGGGTGTTTTGCACTTTGTATAGGTATCCATGGGTCTTTGGGGGTATTTAATAAAAGGCGCTAGGGCCTTCCTACGTCCCTATGAGACCTCGTATACGGAGTATGAAAAGTAGCCTTCCCAGCAATGCGTTTGAATGCAGTAGTGAGGTCGACTTTAAAGGAGCTCGATGTAAAGCAGAGCGCCTTAAAAGCATTTATCCACAATTACTACTTGGGAGTTCCGCAACCTTTTTGGTACCATCCGCTGTGGGCAGTCAATGTCATATTTTTTTTACGGGGCATATTATGCTTTCCGATAAAATTGGCCCCAGTGCACGCTGTGAACGAGTTTGGAAAGCGAAGCCAAACCAGCCCAAGAAACAAAACACGATCGTCTGCAATTTGCAATTTAGTATACTTTTCAGCTACAGTAAACTCCCGTTAAGACGGACTCGAAGGGACCGTGAAAATTTATTCGTATTATCAGAAATTTCTCTTAAGCTCTCGTTTTTTGCATTGTCTAGGTATTTGCACATGTTCCTTGCTTTGTGTCATTAAAAGAGAACGTTACAATACAGTATTGTTATAAACTGAGTCTTGCAGACATGTCTCGAAGTATGAATGCCTCTTCAGACGATGTTTTAAAACTGTTACCAAAAATGTGAAACTGTGGTTGCTTTTACGTTTCAAACATGCTCCTTGTGCGCTTTATTGACTGGGTCAGGTTACGGCACTTTGTCAGGCATTAAATTGCCTTTTTGCCAACCTTGCCCCTTACATGTGAGACAAATGTACAGTTCCCTGTACTCTGTAACTGATTGACTGAAAATAAAGCGAAAATTGTGCACGTTACAAGAGAGCAAAAGTGTTGTTCGGCTTAACCATGATATTCGTCATAATAGAGTTCGTCTAAAAAGAGTCAACTGTTTTCGTGCACGTTACAAGAGTCAAATGAAGCTTGAAAGGACTACAGTTTGATTCCAGCAGATAAACATGGGGCTAGCTATTTCACGGTGGCTTTCTGAGGCTGCCTGAATGCTTAGGAGCAGCGGCTTCATGTTATTTGTATTAAAACATGGACTAACAGTTACACCTGATACCTCCTGATATGAAACTCCCCTTGGGTGTGTGGTCATTTGGGCAGTCCCGACGTCATATATATTGTTGTGGCACTGTTTCAATAAAAAAAAAATTACGGTCCGTTTCTGTACCTAATTGGTCCTCCCGTAGAATCCCATGTATTGACAGTACACAAAAATCCATAATTGTTTACAACTCCGCGATGAACAACGTATGACAAGCCAAATAAACTTGGCGTAATGATACAGTCGTCTATAGTGGCCAACTAACTATGATTCTCCAACCCGTGTGAAAGAAATCATTTTCTCGGCGTCATAGCTGCACTCATTCATTTTTCAAAACGACTATAAGGTTACAGGTCAAGCCATTTACGAAGATAATGCAGATCTGTACTTTTCTCATAATTCCCATGATGGCAAGGGGTTTCAGCGTCAGTTTCCTCTCTGGTGTATGTTTATAGAGAACTACGAGATGAATGATACTTCACCAAGAAAAAATTTTAGGTTATTTCTCTTTCGGTAGCAGGCCGACAAACTGCCGTGTGCATGTGAGATGTCGTATAGTTACTGAAGTAATGAAAAATACGGCATGCAGTACCCCGGGCTGCCGCGCGGCAGAGAAATAACCCAAAATTGCTGCTTTCGTGGTCCGTAATCTTTTGCTCTTGTGTGTACGTTAGCCAAAACGCTACCCGCGTTTCGAACACTTTGAAATCATTTAATTGATTCCTGCATTTTTTACTACTAGCTCAATTACTTGCAATAACAATCGGTGACACATTTAAGACTGCACCGGCACACTTTCAAGATCTCATTACCGTTCTTATCCTTCTCCCCATCCGCTCCCCCGTGGGCGGTGCTGAAGGGGCGTCTTCCATTACTACCTTTTTGTTTTTCTTTCTTTTTATTATTACATTTGTGAGCGTAATTAACTCCTGCCGCCGCTGTTGCTGCTGCTCCTGACAGCTATTCCGAGCGGTGACAGCCCTGCCGAGACGAGGTCACCCCTGCCGGCGGCGGGGCCGCGCGTCTTCGAAGGAGTTCAATTTGTGGAGCTGACAGCGAAGACGTCGCTGAGAACCTGCGATGCGCGGGAAGCGTCTCGGGTTCACGGCGATGAGGCATCCGCCCTGTCAACGCTGTGGTGAGCGACTTTTGATCCTCAGTCCGCCTTCGTTGCGCGTCGAACCGGCCGAAGGAAAGGACGAGATGCAGCGTCACCACCCCTGTTGTAATTTCCGCTCAATACTTTGAGTGCAAAATGAATCCAAAACTTTTTTAGACGCATTCAATCATCTTCTGTGTATGCCAGCGACAACACGTTCTGAAGGCTACGTTTTGCGGGACAAGGCTGCGCAGGACGTGGAGAAGAACACACTCTGGCCTTCCTTGTCTACCGCCCGGAACACTACTCTCCATTAGAAACAAGAAATAAAGGTTCGCAATGAGAACATCAATGAAACTCTTGTACAATTTCTGTAACGGACAAATCTCTAACCGCCACGCAATTGCGCATTCTTAGACGCATACACTAAACACTTTCCTTACACCTTCTCGTTCTTTTCTCTACCGTGTCCGACACCCCCCGCATGCCCCAATTCCCCAAATAATTTAGGACACTGTAATTTCTCCTGCCCATTGCGATTCCATCCCCACATCTTCCTCGCCCTCTTCCTCCAATGTGGCGGGCTTGGCTAGCCTTGGACACACTGATGGACCAGTTGGCGTTGGTGAACCTGGCCGGGGAAATCCTCGACGCTTAATCATTTCAGCCGTAATTTTTTTCAAGCAATAATTTTTTCTCTATCTGTTTTACTAAATTTTAGTGCTCCCATAGGCCCGCAAACGAAAAATAGAGCTGTTAGTGCAAGTAATAACTGTTTTATTAATGAGGCAATAAATTAGTACATCTCATAATTAAAAAGTATGCACCCCTTCGTCTAACGACGATAATGGTTGAACGCGAAGCTTTCTCGTGATGGATTGTTTTGTTGGCCAATCGCACACTGCTTTCGTTGGCCAATACCACCACTTTTCTAGAATACCCACGGAAACTCTTGGGTGTGCACTCCGTAGGGGGTGCACGGCGGGAATCGGTCCCTGCTGCTTGGCGTTCGCTTCGACCGTGTCGAAACGGACCAGTCTCATGGATGCCGGCTTCATAACGCGAGAGACCCAGGTTAGATGCCGGCCACGGGAATCATTTTTTCTTTCTTTCACTTCACCCACCATCATTCCTCATCAGCGTCAGAGAAAGTTGACTTTCCTGAGGGGCGTATCGGCGTTCACCGGCATCAGGGAGCACGCTAAAGCTTCACTTTTGAGTGTTACGCTAAGCAGATACATCTTTTCTGCGTGCTTTCCTAAATTTTATGACCCCATGTCCCTGCAAACAAAAACTGAGCTTCGTACTGCAGACATTCATAGATTTACAAGCTTGGGAAGAAAACTATAACCTATGTTTTTTAAACCTCAGCGTCGTAATTTTATATTTGAGCTCTTTATTCGTTGTAGCCTCCAGCTCCGCTAAGACACAAGAATGGTGACGGCTATCTCAATAGTCATCCTTGAAGGACAATTCCCCAGAAAACTAGCAGTTTTGGGTTTGTTCTCTGTGCGCTAAAGGGACTTTTATATGGTGGCGTCAATTGAAACAGCCAGGGTTAATGTTGCGTTTTAAAAGCTTTTTTTCCCTCCTCCCTCATCTCCTCAACGAACAGGACAGTGCTGATTACCCACTCACATCACGGCCGTCAAAGCGTGCTACGTATATACACCGTATCAGCTTCAACATCCAGATCTCAAAGCAGTATGACGCGAGCTAGTTCAAAATCATGTTAGTGGCGGTGCAGGAAAGCTTGCGACAGCTTGTGAATGAAATCAACAGGCATGCGGCCCAACGGAGAGCGAAAGAAAAGGAACGCAGCAATCGTTGCACGCATCCATGGTTTCACGCACAACCCGAAGAAAATTGCGGCCCGCGTCACTTTCAGCGCGCCGAACAAGGCACCTCCGCCGCGTGAATAATAGGGTCCGAGTAGCGATATATGAGACAGCTGCACTGCGGAATGTGGTACGTACACGGACTGTTCGGCAGAAGTAATCCGACACGCTGCATGCCCCAAGGCAGCGCCGGCCGTGCTTTTTATTGCCGCGACTGCAAATGCTTGGGCGGCACCGAAGAAATTAACATTCGAAAGAGGAAACGGAATAGGCCTGCACGCGAGGTTGCATTAGTGGTAGAGACGATAAGTGGTGCGTGCGTTGGCACGACCTCTGTTGCTTTTACAGAACAAGACAGGGCCTTGCTACGCGATTACCTATATACCCCGGGAGCTCATTGTTTACAAAGGGCAGTAATTTTGTTTTCTATTTCTCTACGTAGTGATATATGTTTTCACCCAACACTCTTAAAAAAAAAAAAAGGTCGTGGCACTTACTAACAGGACAGCTAACCAGGTCCCAGTATAAAGTAGATACTTAGTGGATTTCACTAACTGGCCACGGGTGACCAGTGACGGGTGACCACGGGTGACGGGTGACCAGTAAGAATCTACGGGTGACAATGTGTATCGGCTGAGCGTGCAGCCTTACATAGACACATTCGAACACGCCATTATCGCACTTAGACAACCGACAAATAAATTGAGCAAGAAAACCAATGGAATGCACGAGGAGAGCGAGTGTAACTTAGTTACCTTAGAAATACATCCTGCCACACTTAGTGGCAGGACCTATAGGTACCGTTCTGGAGGGTAGTAAAGTTCGTAAAGTAAATACATCCGTTACTACCCTTTTACGAGATTTTTTTTTTTTTAAGAGTGAAATATGTACGCATTTACGACAGTGATTCAGTCGAACTTCATAGTCAGTATGCGTACATGCTCTTTGTTATTTCCAACGTACTTCATGCCAAACGTTGCTTCATACGGCATTGGTGCTGACCTTATATGCAATTTTAGACTCACCGAGGAAGCCGTGTCGTTTCGTAACAATACGAGGCGCTAGGGCCTTCATATTAGATATCTGACTCGTTGCATTTCCCATTTGTGTGTACAGGCGAGGCAGACTTAAATAATTAAGGCTCGGTGTATAGCACTTTTTAGCGATACCTGGGGGCTTACCAGGTATCTAACAAAAAAGCCTAGGGCCTTTCACACTTTCGTATAAAAACACATTGTGTTCCAAAAAAAATGTCTTTTTAGCAAAGCATTTCAATTTAGTGGTGAAGCCAACTTCGTGGGTCTCGTGGTATAGCGGAGCGGCAAATTTAAGCATCTTTCCGGCCGTTAGCGCTTGCAAGTTTCCGCCATTTCTTTTTCGCTGTCCTTCGATCAGCCGCAGTAATATCAGCGTTTTTTTCCGCTTTATTGAAAACAAGTCTGACCTAGTAACCTTCTTTTTAAAGGGGCAGACAACCGAATTTTGTGAAGTGCATGTCGTCTAGCTCACATGAAAGCCAGCGTTTTATATACTAGGGTAACCGCAAGTAGTTTCTAAATGAACAGGACGGAAATAATTTTAATCTTGCGCTAAAATTTCTGAAGGTGGCGACACGTAGTGTCCTAAACTTGGCACTGCGTTACGTATCCAAACAACTCCGTCGGTTTCAACGCGTGATTCGAAAACCGCATGAAGGAATAGAAAGAAAGGTTGCACGTTATTGTTGTTTTAGCCGGGGACAAGTTTTTAAACACTTCTTTTCATCTCACGTGCAGTTCAAATGTTGCCGCACGGCTCACTGTAATGGTTGCCAGCCTTCCTTTTTGCGGGACACGTATGGCTGGTAGATCTAAAATTCCGACTTCAAAATTTCAAAGGCGCCATCAGGCAAACCATTTCTGGTTAAGGTGTTTTAAGTGATGCCCTTTCATTTAGGATAAAGAAAATATACTCGTCAAAAATCAGTTGTCCGTCCTTTATTAAGTAGCATCCTCAAACTACCGCAAATCTCGCACTGTCCACTCCGAGTATACGCTGGGCGATGCCATTCCTGCCGCGAAGCCCCAAGAAAGCCACGGGCCAGCCGCGCGTCGATCGGCACCGCATCCGGGAACCGGAATGACAAACGCGTCACTCAAACGCCACGGATCCTTCGGGCGGCCTTTCAACACGGCGTGATTCGATCAAACGAGCCAAGGGTATACGGCCTGAACTTGACGAGCGCATCCTTCTGGGCGCTCTGTGTGCAATCTGGCACAAGATAAGCGCTTGCGACGACTCTGCATATCGCCCAAACCTGGTAAAAGGGTTGCCGGACGTGATGGCACGGCGTTTCTCATAGCTCCTCTAAAAGCACGTGAGGTATCTGAAGAGGTCAGTGGCTTAGTTTTGTTGCCCGCGGCGACACTGATAGTGCGTCGAGAAGGCTCCTTTATGAGGTTACAATGTGTTACGCCCGAGGTGCAAGGCCGGATTAACCTGCGAAGCACTGACCCAAACGGGATCAGCGCTGCTCTGAGAGAGAGGGAGACAGAGAGAGAGGGATTGGGAGAGGGAGGGAGGGAGATGAAGAGAGAGGTGGCTTGGTAGGCCACACTTGTCTTTGCCCTTTTTGAACACAGGTCGTTCCATATTTCGTCACTTCGCACTTGTTCTTGGGTTGACGCTGAATGCTTGGTCGGTGTACACGCGCAATCTACTCGACGTCAAATGCAGGAAACGGCGAAGGAAGGCAGTCTTTCTTCAGTCCGTACACTTCCACGCGGCGTGACCTCTTAGCCGCAAGGCGAAGGAGCTTCGAGCTACAATAAGACGCCGCGCTACACTTCGTCCTGCGGTCGGGGAACCTGTATAAAGGGGGGAGATCCACATTAGCGAGAGACGCCGCTAAGACGACGTCGTGGCGGCGGCAGCGTCGACCTATATCTGGCGCACGTCTCCCTCTCAAAGGACCCGCCTTCCCCGCAATGATGAGCCCTCGTTTCTATTGCAGACCTTCCTTCTCGGCCACGGCGCTTGCCTCTTCTTCTCCGCCTTCTTTTTGTCGCTGTAAATGCCCAATGCACGCAGGAAATGAAAAAAGTAAGAACGGCAGCTATTCTGGTGCATTCAATCGGCGACTTAAACTATGGGGCGGTTCATCCATTCAGAGTGAACGCTTCGTATCGAAGAGGATTCGAAAAAGACGTCCTGGACATATCAAACTGTTTCTCCGTCTAGCTGGTAGTTGTCTTTTCCTTTTTTCTGTGGGTAATCGTTGACACAAAATGTCCACAAATTTAAACAATAGAATTAAGGAAATCATACCTTTTTGTTTGATTTTGTGTAAAGGTGGTAGCGCTTTAAATAATATATTTCGATAGGGGCATTAAAACTTTCTTAGAATTTTAATGTACTGGCCACAACCCACAAGGGCTGTTACACAAGAAAAAAAAGGCAGTGAGGTCACCTGAACATTTGTTTGTGTCGAAAATTTGTAACGGTGGCTTCCAAGGTTGACCGTGAACCCCCCCCCCCCCCCCCCCTTGCCTTTATTGCTGTGTCGCGAGAGTTCTGAGAAACTTGAAAGACCGGATGGACGACGTTACGCTGGGCAGCCAAGCGTAATTTTCATTGCCCCTTGATTTCTCTGCACAGTGGCTCTTCGTAGAGGGCAGGCATGCGTGCGTATATATATATATATATATATATATATATATATATATATATATAGATAGAGAGAGAGAGAGAGAGAGAGAGAGAAGAGAGAGGAACCTATTCAGGCTTCGTTATATGGTGTACCAATACCGGTTTTGACCTGACATCTCTTGATCTCTTGACGTGAACCATGGGAAGTTCACATCAACAGTGGTTGAACGTCGCAGGCGTCACTTCAACCTTACCTCAATTCAGTCACATCAATCGCTTGTCTTTGACCATTCAGATTCATAGTACACTTCATGCACGGTAAACAGACCCCCTTTACAGTAAAGACGAACGGCTATCCGCAGAACTAAACAAAATTTGAATAGAGGTTACTCTGCGGCTTCCTGAATGCTACTGTATAGTGGTTCAGCAGCTAGCTTAAAAAGATATTGTTACGCGTCTGTCAACTGAAAATCAGAGTGATAATATAAAAAGCAGCGATAACTACACGGCGTTCGAGGAATGTTTCCATCCTGAATACTATACTAGTTAAATAAGAGTATCACGTGTAAAAAAATTTGCAGACCTTATGACACAAATTCAGGGGGTACTTGTTTGAAAATCGAAACATATGTTGATAAAAAGTCCAATAAAAAAAGAAAAGGTCCAGGCGACAAAAAAACATCTTTAGCTTGGACCACCTTTAATCACAGCCTCGACCTCACTCAGCACGAATGAGCTGAGGGCAGTTTTTAAATCTCTCTTTAAACCCGTTCAGTAGATCGCAGCTTCTTATCGGACATCACGTGGTGAGGCCTATTTGAGCTTGAAGGTCGGCCTCATAAGGCGCTGTACACATCATCCTTAAGAGTTTCATGTTCTCCTGAAACGCTAAGGAATAATGGGAAGCAACCAACAGGTGGATCAGACCCAAGAAAAAATCCCGGGCCATCTCCACTAATGTGAAACCATGCGTAGGGGCGAAGCAGGCAGTGTATAAGTGTATTCTTGGCGCCTTGGCGTTTTTGCCAACGGAGATGAAACCTTTGGGGGTTAGAGGTATACAGCTTTGCTGTAAAAGTTTTGTGTCTTTGAAGCACGAAGCGTTCTAGCGCGAGGCGTTGGAAAACGAGTGCCCCGGTGTGTTCTTTTAGTACGCGTTACGTTCTAGCGCGAGGTGTTGCAAAACAAGTGTCCCGGTGTTTTAGTACCGTGACTACATGAAACGACGGCATGAGGCAATGACGTGAGACGACGACATGAGGCGACGACAGCCAGAGCCCCTAAGGGGCTTTACCACTAAAACAAAAAACCTAATGCAGTCAACAGGTGCCACAAACTCACACTCCTGAAGAAAAAATGAAGGAAGCATCGCCTCATGTCGTCGTCTGATGTCTTCGCCTCATGTCGTCGTTTCATGCAGTCACGGCACTAAAACACCGGGACACTAGTTTTCCAACGCCCCGCGCTAGAACGCTTCGTGCTTCAAAGACACGATACTTTTACAGCAAAGCCTAGCGAAGGTAGCAAAGGCAGCGAGGCCGACGGTTTAAGTCCACGATTGCAGCCGATTTGCTTCGTCTTCGCTGCCGCAACGACCTTTACCCCATCTTTGTTGCTATAATGGCAGTGCAGGCTCACTGTCCGATTTAGTGCACGAGCATGGTCTTCCTGATGTCGTTCAGATGAAAGGAAGTACAGCGCACTTTACGCATTTTCAGTGCGGTTCAAATGCCCGCCTTGACAGGATATATGTATCAGCAGAGGAAGTTTCCAGCGTTTGGGACTATAACGTACGTTCGATATTTTTTCACTGACCACTGTATGGTATCAATCTACTTCGGTAGGCCCAGACCACGTAGCGCGCCGACTCAATGGGACCTGTGGAAACTTAGCACCTCTCTACTGGCTGACGGATTTTTCCCCCAAAGTGTATCAGATTCCTTCCACAGTATTCTCCCAACACCCGATCTTTCTCTGTATCAGAAATGGAATTTCTTTAATAGGAAGTTGGGAATGATGCAATAGAATTGCCAGCTCGGCTTTCGTTTTTAAAACGCTTTCATGAAGTAAAATTGCAACAATATGTTACTGAAAAATAGCATGGTGCCTTAATTCGGTCCCAAAGTGGAAGGTTCTTTGATAGCTATCTTTCTCGCCGTTGTCTTAGTGACGAGCGCCAATCCGCACTTGCAAAGGAGATAATTGAAATTTATTATAAAAGTTTTAGGTATACTGCAGCAAATTGTCAGTGCTTTCCACGCACATTACAGCACGTTTTTTTGCGGGTCCAGTATTAATGAACGGGATCAAAGTTCCATTTCTCGTTGGCTTACTTCCCAGGCTTATAGACAACGAGTGCATCATGGTGTCAGGGCCTATTACACCATCTCTGCGCGTAAGACTAACAAGACCCCGGGGCCAGATGGTCTTGGTGGTGAGTTCTGTCAGAAGTTTTCTGGTATCCTTGCTGCAATTCTCTTGGACGTATTTACGGCCGCCTGTGATCATAATATCTTGCGCCCTTTTATTCAGTATGCACGGTGTCAATTCCCAAAACTGCGGATGCAGAAAAACTAAGGTCTGTAGAGAGTTATCGACCAATCTCCCTCTGAAACGTTGGCTACAAAATATTTGCAAAAATTTTATCTAGACGCCTTCAATTTGTAATCACTGGTTTAGTGGGGTCTTACCAAACTTGCGGTATTCTTGGCGGGAGTATTCAAACAAATATTCTATTCATATTGCTCTTTCCGTCTTGGAGTGCGTGTCTGATTCGGTGGTCCAGGGGGTCCGAATACAAATTGACCTTGCAAAAGCTTTTGATCGGGTCTCTCACGATTTCTCATTCGCACTTCTGCCAGCAGTCAACTTAGGCGATGTGTTGTATAAGGACATCAGGCTTTGCTATAATGAGTGCACTACACAGCTTATCGTCAATCGTATTCTGTCTACGCCGATTGCGATCAAGTCGTCTGTCAGACAAGGCTGCCCCCTTTCACCCTTGCTGTTCGCATTGTACCTCGAGCCTCCTTGTCGTAGCGTTCAAAAGAGTCAAGGAGTGAAAGGTTTTTGCTTGCAATCATGCGAGGTTAAGGTGCTTACTTATGCGGGTCATATAGCATATTTTTGGGCTGATACAAAGAGTGTCCAGGAAGCCCTTACAGTGTCTAAGCAGTTGCGTGATGTGTCTGGAGCGGATGTTAACATGAAAAAAAAAAAAAAAAGAGAGAGAGATTTTGAATCGGGCAATGACGAACGAAACCATCCAGATTCACTGGTATTATTTGGGATAGGGCTCCATTTCAGTACCTAGGCGTGCATTTGCATCAAATACGGAACACAGGGCCTCATTGGCTGTCAGCATGCACTCATGCAAGTTAAGCGCGCACCGCAGGCATCGAAAAGGCGAGGCCTCTCTGTGTTTGCGCGTACGCAAGTTTGTAATGTTTTTCTTGCTACAAAGCTCCTTTATGTGCTTCAAGTGCTTCACTATGCGCGATCAAAAGTTCAGGCTCTATATAGAGTCTTTGCTACATTTGTGTGGGGTTCTCAAAATGAACCTTGCGCAGGGATAACTTGTTTCTTCCTTTAAAGACTGGGGGTGTTGGGCTCATGCATTTGTTTGTACACCGAATTGCGTCTTTTTTTTTTTTCGGCAGATTAGCTGGTCACCCACTTTTACTAACTGTACTTAAGCAGTGTATAAGTTTACATTTGCTTTTTTGCTTATATGTACGGGCGAAATTTACACGAAGCCGCCATGGGGATTTCTCAATACGTGGAATCTTTGAACTTTCTTACCGCACAGTATTGCTTGGAATATCTGTTCAGTACGTCAAGGAAAACTAGGACGAGCACTCAAATTTAAAGTCTATTCCTTGTGCCCATTTACTGTCAGCCTTATTTAGGCCACCACAAAAGCAATGTTTTAAGCTGAGCACGAGGTCCCGGGTTCGATTCCCGGCCGCGACGGCCGCTTTTCTGATGGAGGCGAAAAGCAAAAACGCCCGTGTGTACGAGATTTCGGCGCGCGTTAAATATAACCAGGTGGTCAAAATTAATCCGGAGCCCTCCACTACGGCGCGCCTCATCGCCTGCGCTGCGTTGGCGCGTTAACCCTACAATCAATCAAAAGCAACGTACTAAAACGTGTAATGAGTATGTGTGTTCTGCCAAATGCAAAAAAGTTTTTCTGCAGGCTTCATTTTTCCACACTCCCAGTTAAGACATGGCGGCGCGAAAAAGTGGTGTCTATTCCTTGGTCGGACAATTGTCGTCTATACAATCAACCAGAGACAATTGATCATTGTTTTGTGTTGTGCCGTGACGGAGTGTTCTTCTGGAACGTTTCGCAGTGGACTCTAACGAAGGACATTGAAATTACTCCGTACACCATTCGGTTCCAGCCTTTTCGTGATGTTAATTGGGTACGTTATGATGTTTTTGTAGTGCTGGGTTTGTACAGCTTGTGACAGTGCCGCATGACCGACCGGCATACGGCATACAGGCCAACTAAGTTCATTTTTCGTGAGCTGGCTGCGTTGTTGAGGAGTGTTTATGCGGCGCGGAATGATCCACCGGACTGGTTGAATCTTCTGCGTGCGTGTGTCTGCTTGCTTGACTTTTGAAGGACGCAGAACGCAGTAGTACTGTGTGCTTCTCCATCGATGCCTGTTAGCTTTTGTATTGTCTTCTAGTTGTTATGTGTGATCGTGAGTGTGCCTAAAAAAAGTCGTGCTTGAGTGGGTAAGATAACTGGCTATGCTTCCGTTGATCTACCAGGCACAGGTTCGAATCCTTCCGGTGATTTTCTTTATACTGTTATATTGAGTTCTGTGAAACGCCGGAATCAACTAATTGCTAAACAGCTTCGCTGTTAAAAATGCACAAGCAGTGATGAATAATTTTCCGTTCGGATGAGAACTTTTGAAGAAAGCTTTACTAGTTTTCTTTTATGGCTGTTTGTTAAACTTCGTTAAAAGGGTGCAGAAGCTGTGATGACATCTTTTGTATGATGCAGTAATCCTTCGTTGTGACGAAATCGATTTACTCGGATTGATGGTGATGATTAAAGCGTTTATTGAAGTACTGGGGATGGGGAAGGGCCATCCTACTCCGGCAGGCCGCGTGCGCTTTTTTCAAATATTTCCACGGTCTCAAATGAAGTGCAGAGAGAGCAAACCGTGTCCTCTTTTAACAAAGTGTCGCTTAAAGCGAAGTTCCCTGTTCAGAAGACTTCGTTATAGCGAAAGTTTACTGCACGCCATTGGCGAACAAGCATAATTGACTGATACAGTGAAGTAAGCACGAAGCTATGAAGGGGAAATCGGGGAAACGGTGAATATTGTGACGCGAACCCGGAAATGGCAATTTCAGATTTTCGTTCCACAGTACCCTCTCCCGGAAAAGTTGATACGTGTGTAAAGTTCCGAATGGATCAACAGGTTCACTCCGCGGGCAGAGATGCCGCGGCCATGACCGGCGTTCCCAATTGCGCGCATGTCTTTATGTACTGAGCCGTATCTAGCGTATGTATCTGGCGTCACTACATAAAAGTGAACGATCTGTCGAGCGGCCCGAAACGAACTCGGAAGAAGCTCCCGTTCCTGCGAGCGTATCCCGGTTGCATGTTCGAACCCGGAACCGAAAAAGGAAGTGTCGCTTTATGTAACTCCAAATCCAAGATGCCCCTACGCTTTCTAAGCTGTCTGCCAAACGTAAGGTTAGTTATAAACGAGTATTTTGCTGTCTTTGTGGTGTAGAATCTTCCGGCAGATATCGTTCGCCCCCTTTTTTCTTCAGGGTGATCTGGACGCTGTCACGTTTAAGTTCTCGTTTTGACTGCTGCAGATTTTAGAACCACCAAACTGGCGGTCGAGTATTTGTTTATTTTTCTTTTCGCGGACCTAGAGTCATTAAAATTCTTTTAGATTATTGACCCTGCAGCCTTATGTTCTTTTTTTAAGTAAAGTGGAATGTCGTTAAACCGTACCCGCATAAGCCGTAGTTTATTTTTATACGTGGTTAAGCCGAATCCCCGACTCGGTTTCCCTTTAACCTAAGGCATTCGGATAAACCGTAGTGCCGATTAGTACGTACTTTCTTCACATCCCCGTCAGGTACGGTTAAACGAGGTTGTACTGTATTTCCCCTTTAAAGTGCATCGCGGCTACATCAATTTAATTTCTTTCGCCAAATCTCGATACCGCAACATTACTTTCTCTGCTAGGCGCCTTCTACCTAGTAGCACTCGCGCCTCGAAACTTCACAACGGGCTTCGATGCAAGTCCACGGGCACTTCCACTACAGAAGGGTGTAAGGTAGAACAAGGTCCAAGAAAGACCTAATTGAGACCTAAAGAAACATAATTGAGGTTGATCTTGTTTGTTATTTAAAAAGCCACAGACGTTAATGCGTCGCAGTTTTTACTGCTGCCTATAAAATGGTACTGTTATTTGCTATTAGGATCGCTAATTCGTACGAGCTGCGCTATCCCCGCCGCTCTGCATGTGATAGGAATGTGCCGTCGATATTATTGCCACAGAAAATCAACGGCGATATCACGCAGCGCCGCCACTGTCGAGGAAACTACAGTGATTATTTGTCACTGCTTACCTTAATGATTGCCTTGTACACTGCTCATACGGGTTCCACCGATTTTAAGTTTTTTACGACGTTCAAGCGGCGTCCACTTACAGCCTTACTGTTATCCATGGCAGCGCAACAAAATGGAATAAAAGTGTTTTCACTCACTCACTCAGTCTAGAGAGCACTCGCGTCGAATAATGTACCAACGCTGCCGCGGCGCCCCAACTCAACCGAATGGCTTCGTGCATAGAGATAAAACCCGCTTCTGGCAAATGTTACAGCCAATTTCAAGGAGACGGCAAGCTGAAGGCCGCTGCGGTTGGGCCGAAGCGACAACGCTGCAGCGGTGTCCAGTGAAATGATGTCGCAATTAAAACGGACGTGTAGCGACGAATACTGACGCTAAAGGAAAACAAAAGAAATGGGCTGTTCCTTCGGAGGAGTTGGATGCAAAATGTCGTGAAGGCGTTTTGCGTACGTTTGTTGAGATTCGTGGTTTAGCGCTCTTTTTACATTTTACGTACACATTTTGGTGTTCCTGCAAAAGTATAATAAGAAAATTTTGAGGCAGTGTGTACACGGTTTGCAGATACGTTCGAAGTCCGGATTGGGGTTTTGCGTGCCAAACTACACTTTGATTGCAAAAGGTCTTACGGTGCCATAAATTGATACGAACAAAAAAGGGCAGATTTTATCTGCTTGAGCAGTGCATGTCTCCACGTCTCGGCTGATGAAATGATCCGTACGAAGCGTTTCCATTCATGGTGAAAATAGCAGAACTGTAACCCGAAGACAGTGAGACACAGCATTTGCTTGGCCAACATGGTTTTCGGGGGACGGAGACAGAGCCCCTTCGCCCTTATAAAGTTGATTTCAATCCCCTCAGACCGCGGCCCGAAGACCCTGGGCCCCGGCGGCAGTCTTCAGCCATTCGGACATTTCGGCTAAGGCAGCTGAGAAGTTTCAAAAGAGAACGCTTAAAAGGCACCGCGTGATGACGATTCGGTTGAGAAATTTGATTTCGTAGTTATTTGTTACCTACCGTGAATTCTAGTTTCGATTGGAAACCACACACCGGCTGTTTATGTAGAAAGAATTCCAAAGCCTGTTTTGCATTTTATGAGTGCTGTTAACACTTCGATAAGCCCACGTAAAGGGTTCCATACGCAGCCATTTGTCCTACTGTGTCGAGTAATATGATAAAAAGAGCCTGTTATACTTTTAACGTGGGACGTTCTTAGAACAGTTTTCGGAGATTCTGCGGTCACGAAATGTGAGTCCCAAGAAACTGAAGTCTGGAGAGGAGGACTCGCCGCTGGTTGGCTGACAACTGAAAGGGAGGATGAATATGACAGGTGGAAAAAAAGGAAGGAAGAGTAGGAAAACGGGGAAAAAGTTCTGGTTTGATCGGACAAAATGGCTGGAAGCCAACGTTTTTCGTACGCAGCACAACTGCTTAGACATTTATCGCACACATTTGCAAAAGAGGGCAATTAAATTCTTGACCCCGTCAACGCGCTCTAAGCCGCCTTTCAAGATGCTTGGTACAATGCATGTTAATTGGAAAACAACAAAAATAAATCACTGCTGCATTATTAACAATGGTCGCTTATGTGCCTCTATATTAAAGTATAATAATTTACGTGTCATTCTGCACAATGGTCTTCCAACGCGCACAAAAACTTTTTTCATTTTTAATGTTAAAGTCGTGTCTAAATGCTTGAGTTTTTCTTTACGTCTGCTCGCACCGCCACTGTACCTGCTTGTTTTTTGCCATTTTTTCGTATTGTAGTGCAGATGTTCTGTTTATGTTCTCAGTGGCCCCGGACCGAGGCCCCTTTAGCATAATAGAAGTTCAATGTTCAGCTCACATGAAACTGTCGGAATTAGCAATTTATGCTCGCCTGAATCGTCATTTTTGTGTTGGCAATTGCACAGGAATTTTTGCCGCAGCTTAGTAAGTACTTAGCCCACTGGTGAGGATCCAGATGCTTGTGCACGTATCGCATGCATGAATGCCTTTTGTTAAATTTACTTCTGCTCAATTTGATTCTTCAACTCGATTTCGCTTCTCTTGCCAAGTTGCTCATTTCATCATCCCTCACACTTCGTTATTGGCAGCATTTTGCGAGCACAACTACAAGAATGACAACTGCTTGCGTCGGAAAGCCCAGAGCAACTGCAGATATTCCCCCGTTCGCAACAGCAGTGGAAACAAATTGCTTGTCAAGCAAATCATTTCATGGCTGTAGAGCCATCGTTGCCCTTCTTGTCCCATAGCGTAAAGCGCGCCGCATGAGGTTACACAAGCGAGCGCCAGAGGAAGTTAGAGGTCGTCTCAAGATGGAAGAGCTGCTTCAGAGGCGAGGTGGAACACCATATACCAACTAGCACTTGCGTGCTGGGATTCCAACCAAACACACACCAGCTTTGCGAAACGACCTGGTGGAGGCGCTTCTGGACTGAAGGGGGGAGGGACTCACCGCAGAAGACCTGCATCCATCCGCAGATGTGGAAGACGGTGGACGAGTGGAAGACGAAGAAGAGCAGCATGCAGCAGATGCACAGGAGCACCATGACCACGGATAATCCGACGAACACGGTGGCCGCGCGGAAGGCGGCCGACGGGATGGAGCTGAAGTCATCCAGCCGGCCCTGGCACGTGACGTCCTGGCCGTCCTGTATCAGGTGGCAGTACTGCCACAGGCCGAAGTGGCCCGTGCCCCGCGACTCCTTGGTGTCCCCGAGCCAGTGCGGCTGGATGAACACCACCACGTTGATGATCGCGAAGCAGATGGTGAACACGGCCCACAGCACGCCGATGGCCTTCGAGTTGCGCATGTAGTTGGCCTGGTACAGGTTCAGTTCGCTCGCGTACTCGTACTTCGGCTCCATCGCGTCGATCGCCTCCTTAGGCCTAAGCGCCGCCGCCGTCTCGCCGCCGCTGCTGCCTTCACGTTGCCGACACGCTCGGTGGTGGGTGACCGCTTTCACTGCCTCATCGCGACACAAGCCGGACGAATCCCACGGCTCGGAACTCGGGTCTGCGATGATACACGGGTGGGACAGTTGGAGCCGAGACACCGCACCGAAGTGAACACACCACACTCGGGACGCTCCGCGAGGGCGTGAGGGCCGCCGGAGAGGAGGCGGCGCACCTCCTCTGCTGCCGGCTGGAGGACCTGACTGGTTTGGCCAGTTTCCCTCCGTTCACGGCTGCTGCCGCAGCGGTTCACGCTTTTGTTGTTGGCACGGGACGAAGACCCGCACATAGTAGTATGCGGCGGCGCCTTGCGCACAGGTATTCCTCGCCCGTCCGGGAACGGCCAAAGGGGTCGCCGCAGACGAGCTCGCCGTGGTTGCCTTTGAACGGATCGGTATGCACCGCCTGGGGTGGCCGATGACGCAAGCGACTATGTGCGTGCGCCAAACCGGGAGCCCCTCCGCCATCGTACGCACTGCGGAACACGCGGAAGGAAAATGCCGGATTCTTTTTATATTCGAAGGTTAAGCACAATGCGCACGCGTGGCCGTGGCCACTTTGTACAGGAGTGGCCGGGTAATAAATATCCGCGGATGAGGCATCGGCGGGACGCACAGACTGGGCGTCTTTTCTTCGTTGTGAGGGAAGGGGCAGGCAGCGGCAGAAAGCTAACGGTGGTAGCGTTCCTCGGAGGGTACCCATTTCCGGCTGCGCCAAGAGAATTGTTCTTTGCCACGCGTTAAGGAAATATAAGCGGTGGCTACCGAAGCAGCTGTGAGCGCGTAGTGCCCACAGTTAGCGTTGTGCCGCCACTGGAGCTTTTCAGCAAGTCACTGGCGCCACTCTGACCACATATACGTGGGCTTCTGATTATAAAGAGGGTGCTCTTAAAGCGGGCATAACTTCTGGGCCACACCCTTGCCCCCCCCCCCCCCCTTTTTTTTTTGTTCAAAAAAATTCTCGGAACACTGAAGTCTAAAGCCTAATCTACCATTGTGACGGGTGCATTTTATGTACACGTCCACAAGTGGACATAGCAGCCACGTTAAATTACTGTCCCTAATCCTCCTCAATCAACCCTAGCCTGCCATAATCCATCTTAATCTACGTTAGATCATCCTAAGCTACCTTAGTCCCTCCGCAACTTACCATAATCCTATGTGCACCTTAACCCAGCACAATTCCTCCTAATCCACCGTAATCTAATTTCACCCTAATCCACCTTAATCCTTACACTATTTCACCCTAATCCCTTATTTTATGTTAGCATATCTTCATTCACCTTAATTCACTTTAATCCAGCCTAGCCCCACCGTAATTCACCGTAACCTCATCTTAATCCACCTTATTCAGTCTGATTTCATCGTATTTTACATTAATCCATTTTATTTCACCGTAATCGTTACCCTAATTGATCTTAATCTGCTTAATCTGTCCTAAGTTATCATAATCCAGCTTAGTCCACCGTAATCCACCGTAATATCACCTTAAATCGCTCTTATTTCATCCGAATTTACCGACCCGCGGTAATTCACCTTAATGCTTAGCTTAATCAATCTTCATCCCCCTTAATCCCCACGTTAACCCACCTTGATCCAACTTAATTCCTATTAATTCATCTTGATTCGTCGTATCCCGCCCTAATTGTGCTGAGTCATCTATACACCCATTGCCCATACTACATCCATTGCTTGTTGCTTTTATAATAACTCAGTAATTGGTAATTACTGTTTTAATTATGCTGAATCATTGTCATAATCCTTGCCACTGGTACCACCATCACACTCATTAATGACTGGTAATCATTATTGATTCCCCATACACAGCTGGTAAGCTTCCTTCACGATGCCAGGCCTCTTGTGGTCACGTGATAATTTTTGGCAGGTCTGCATCCACAAGTTTTGGTTCGACTTTCGGCCCAACTTTTTCGTGGGCGTTCAAGGACACCTCAACATGAGACACATATAAACACAGTTTACCGACCAATTCTTCCAACGCCGATTTTTTTAACTGCCCGACGATTCAGGAGTCCTTGCGGGACCTGTCTCGTAACGTATATCAGTGTTTTTTTTTTTTTTTTTCGGTCTGCTTTATTATGCTAACGTTGAGATCCTTGTGCAGTCCGAAATACCGGTCGTCTACTGAACTCAGGAAGAAAGACTGACTCAAATGACTATGTATGTCCACTGAAATAGATACGCACAAAGTGAAGCGCGGTGTAGCTTTGTACGGTGAGGCCTCTTTTCGCGATTTTCGCCCAGCTAGCACGGCTTGCAGGTTAAATAAATAATCAGACAAAGAAAACCTTCAAAACAAACAAGTTCAGGATCTGTATATAGGAGGAAAAATTATGCACTGAAATGAGTGGAACAAAAATTACGAAATATCCGCATGGTTGGGAGCGGAAACAGGAAAGGACTGAGGAAGAGATTTCTCCGAGAGCTGCGCAAGGCACTGTGCGACGCGAGCACTCATAGAATCGCGAGATTACTTGCCTTAATGAGCCGTTCGTTTTCCTCGTTGCAAGTAAAGTGATCCCTGGTGGTGTGATTAGCAGAACCAGCGTGTTTTTCTTGAGCCTACGCGTTCCCCGTACTCCGAATGAGCCTTTCCAGTTACGGTTCACCACGCAGAAGGAGACACTGCTTCGAAGCGGCCATTTATGGCATTTCTATAGAACGCAATAAGCTGAATGGAGTTCCGTATGATCGCGGAATATCTGCGGGTGGTAAGCCCCGATGCAAGTAGTTTCAAGGTATCTGCATTAGAACAAGAGATCCGAGTCAACTGTATATGCATCATTTTTGCGGCCGCATGGCCGCCGAATATAGCAACTCCATTTGCATCCACTTGGCCGTCTGACTTTTGCTTACTCTAAGCTAGCATATAAATACATCACGGCTTCCACTTCTGAGGCACGCTTTTAGAAAAAAAACTGTCGTTGATTCCTCTGTCATAGGAATCGGTAAAACACGGAAGTAAGATGTGCAGAGAAATCTGCAGTTGAGCTTGACTTGCGGGTCGACGGCTGTCTTGTGTTGTGCTTGGCGAGCGACGTCCTGCTGGCGGGTCGCTTCGGCAAAGGTGTACTGGCATCATTTCCGTCAGTGAAATCTTGGTGTATCCCGGCATAAAACACTTTAAAACCCGAAAACAAACAACCGGAATTATAACGTACTGTTCAGTAGTAAAGGTTGCTTACCCGCAAGAAGACGCCATGTGCAGGGGTGCACCCTTTTCAGGTCGCTTGCTTTGTTGTACTGGCGTCACTTCCGTGATGGATATGACGTAAGTGAAATCTTTGTGAATTAGGGAATGAAACACTTTCGTGTTAAAATTGGCCACGTATCTGCACACTAAGCTGCAATTATCGCCGAATGACGATACTCTTCTGCTGTATCTGCCTCGTAAATGCCTCTCTTATCTCCCCCGCACACCTCTCATGCTCTCTCCCCCTTCCCACTTCGATCGCCCCATGATAAACACGGGGGAAGTTTGCTAAAGTCAATTCAATTTTCCCGCGTTCCACTGTTCGCGTCACCTACTGCAACATTTTGTTACTGTTGAACTTAGAACACCGCCACGGGGTGCAGGCTTGCGTGAACTCTGTGTATTTTTGGGCCGAAATATTTATTTATTATTATTTATTTATTTCACAGTACCCACAGCGCCTGAGGCATTACAGTGGGGAGGGGGGGTAGTACAACTTAGATCAGAAAAAATTTTTTACTGTTTTTTAACGCGTTTTTTTTTGTTTCTATTGTTATTAACGCGTATTTTTTATTTGCTATCACAAATATCAAGCGCCCATTTATATTCAATTAATTCGAGCATTAGTTGTGCACTGGTGCTTTTCCTCAAATATGCCTAATGATTTTTTTGTTTTTTTTTACTGCGATAGTATGCCTTATGGCATAAAAGCTACATTACAGGTATATGTGAACTCCCGTTTCGCGGAAAAATGCCAGGAGGGAGCGGTAGGGAGGTCCCCATATCCCCCGATGGAGGTCAGGTTGTCTGCCAGGGTGGAGGCTTGTGCTTCTTTTTGCTCAACAATGTTGATAAGTATGAAGAATGTTTCCAGATTTAATGGTTCGGCAAGGCTTTGGTGGTATAAACTTCTCGCTCAAGGATTATTCTAACTTTTGGCCAGATGGCTGAATCGTGGGACAGACAGACAGACAGACAGACAGACAGACAGACAGACAGACATACAGACAGACAGACAGACAGCAGACCAGACACAGACAGACAGACAACAGACAGACAGACAGACCAAAATTTCGGGTTTAGGTAATCCAAGAAAGGCTATCATCTTCCAAAGCTACCTACACACGGCTGTGGTTGAAGTTTCAGAAGCGACGCCAACTGATTTAACACATTGTGGTGAGTACGTGGCCAGCTTCATGCGCCTGTCTCACGCCGTCTTTTGGAACGGCGGTCTTGAAGCCACCGGCAGACATTTGCTTTCGCATCTATACCGTCCATACACACTATTATTATTATTACAACATAACTGCATACATCTACCCCCCCCAACATTTTCATCGCCGTGGGAAAAAAACGACCTCCGTGGGCAAAAATTCTAAGGCTCCAAGACCTAAGACACCGAGCGCATGAATGAGGCTGATCAGGCATACAGCATTGAGCTCAGAATTCGTTTAAGGAAACCACAAAACAAGCATCGAAACCGCATTATAAATGATAAGGCGCCTGTGAACAATGGGACCCCCCCCCCCCCCCCCCACAACTTGTGTTCCTGGTAATTATTATGTGTGCAGATTATCTTTGAAGGCTATGCAGGACTATGTCACCAAATAGAGCAATTCTTGCCCAAGACGCCGAGCGCATGCGTCAGGCTAGGCAGGATTCAGCAATTGCCGCATTTTTGGACAAACTTTTGTTTCTGAAATGCGGCTTTACGAGTTATCTTTGATTCGAATTCCGCACGACGCCTGTCGCGCGCAGCCGCAGCGCAGGGAGGACAAGCTAAGTCTTTCAGAGTTGACTGACTAAAACACATAAACAACAAAATGGCGGCGCCCACGAACCGTCGCAATGTAAGCAAGTATCACGTAATGTGAACTGGCCAAGGATCATGGCGGCCGCACGGAACAATAGGAGAAAAGAGTGCCCATACTCTAAAACCTATAGTGACACTAGCCGGGCGCAAGCGACAAGCCCGCCGAGACGACGAGAAACATTTCATACCCTCTTTCGTCACCATTTGTACTGGTTTACAACAGCTTTGCTGGACATCCACTTTCGCAGGGCGTGATGGGGACCGATTTTACTGCGACGCAGTACTATATGTCTGAACCCCACCCCCCAACCACCCCCAGTTCTCATTCCGGTGATGCCGATTAACTCGGCGCCGCTCCGGTGCTCCTCGCCACCGCCGACCGCTCTATCACAACTGCTATTCCGCTCGCCACCAACGATGCCTCTTTCACAAGTGGCGCTATCGGCTGACAACGGCGGTAGCGCCCTTGTGAAATGATTGCGGAGAACACACAGAATTGAGAATTGGCGCAAATGTCCGAAAGCCCGCCGATGTGGCCGCCTCAAATTCCACCTCGCCGAGTATACGTGTGAATTGAAGAGCCACTTGCCCGGTTAAACAGACGGCTCCATGTTTGTCTGCGAGACTGAAGCTCGGGTGCATCCAATTTTCATTCAGCTAATTACTAGAAGGAATGCTCACTCGCAAATTACGAACAAACGTGTTTCGTTTAGTGTACTCCGTGGAGTGCGTCCAGCTTCGCAGGTCATCATTCTGCACAGAGTGGAAAGGGCACTAATTTTTTTGCTCATTGGCACTGTTCTATGCTGCTTGTAGAATGTTAAGCTGCCTTTATTAAGTTTTTATCACTCACTCACTCACTCATCACTCCTCACTCACTCCTCACTCTATCATTACTCATCACTACTATCACTCACTCATCACTCACTCACTCACTCAACTCACTCACTCACTCACTCAACTCACTCACTTCACTCACTCACTCATACTCACTCACTCACTCACTCACTCACTCACTCACTCACCACTCACTCACTCACTCACTCAGCTCTTCATAGTGGGCGACGACACTGACCAGCTCCGACCTCTGCTGCTGCAGAATGGGGCACGGACGGCCGGCTACTTGACTGAAGACACCATAATCACAACGATGGGGAAAATAAAGTTTACTCTCTCTCTCTCTCTCTCTCTCTCCTCTCTCTCTCTCTCTCTCTCTCTCTCTCTCTCTGTATCACTCTCTCTCTGAGCGGAAATGTACTTCAAAAAACCGACACCAGGAAAACTCCGCCAGAAAAAAAAAAAAAAAAAACGGTAGCAAAAATAAGTTACGGAGAGAGAGAATAGAATATACTTTATTTCAAGGAATAGGCTAAGTTCACCAAAATGTGCTACGCGTATACAAAATAAAAAGGGGCAGGTTAGAAAAAAAGACGTTACAAAATGAAAGATAGACCACTTGTATACAACATAAATGGGAGAAAAAAAAAAGGCGGCAGTGTTTCTATTTTAGAAACATTCCAAAGAAAGCTCCTAAACACAGTCAGACTTTTTTGTGATCATCTTGGTAAACGTCCAGTCAGCGATCTGGCCCACCTCTAAACAGAAAATCGCTGATACCGGTAGCATGAGCCCCTCGTAAAGTTCTTCTGCTTCTTTTTAAAGGGGCCTTCCTTCGGTTCACAATAGATTGACAATCGTGCCCAGTTTACTAAAAACTGAAAACAGTTATGCTAGGTAGTAATAAAAACAGACGAAAGAGCAACCATGCACTCCATCTATGAAGTCAGAGGCAGGTTTGTGCAATTGGCTACCATTGACAAAAGCTACCGCGAAGAAAACAAAAGAACATTGTGCGATTGTAGCGCTGCCTCTGGTTTCACCTGATAGCATCGCTTGAATGCTAACATGTAGTTAACAGGGTTAGTACCAGTCATGGGCACGTTACCAGTAAAAAGTAAAAGTGTTGCAGTTGCAGTTACCTCAGCCAAAAGAGTAAAGTTGCAGAATTTTTAAAAGTAACTTGTTACAGCAACAGTTACTGTGAAAAAGTAACGTCGGTATTTTTCCGTTACTGTATCAAACTAAGTTATAGATCACAAACCAAATGATAGGGAGGAGGAGGAGGAGGAAAAAACTTTATTCGTACGCAACATTAAGCGTCGAGAATGTCCCGGGCCAGGTTCACCAACGCCAACGCCAACGCCAACTGGTCCGTGAGCCGGTCCGCGGCTAGCCCAAGGAGGTTATTTAACCTCCTTGGGCTAGCCAAGTCCGCCACGTTGAAGAGTTTACCCTCATTGCACGTGGTAAAATGCCAGACGAAGCGAACCTAACAGGAGGCACACTCAAGCTCAACACCAACAATCGTTGTGTACGCCTCATTTTATTGCATCAGCTTTTTGGTTGATCCACCCTTGGTGTCATTGTGGGTGCCCCGTTCTCGGTGGGACCCTCTGCGGTGGTCTTTCTTTACAAGGGTAGGCCGGCTTCATCCTGGGCGGAGGTATAATTGACAGTTTCTCTTTTGTTGTTCCCGCTCAACTCAAGGCGAAGGAAAAGTTTTAATAAATCACCTCAAAGACCGACCTCGGTCTTCTGCAGGGAAGATAGCACTCTGAGCGACCTCCCCTCCTAAACTGCGAGGGAAGCCGTGTTGTGAAAAGGTGAAAGCTGGAGAGGATATGTGGAAGCACAAAGTCTAAAAAAGTGGAAAGCGCGAACCGTACGTGGGCTTTTAACGAGTGTTACTGTTGGATAATTTTTTTTATAAAAGGGATGTAACTGTAACGGTATTTCCTGTTACAGTTACTGGGCAAAAAAGTAACAGTGTTACAGTTACAAGTTCCTCTAAATGAAAAGTAACTAGTTACAGTTACCAGTTACTGAAAAAAGTAACTAGTTACCGGTAACGCGTTACTGGTAACTAGTTCATCTTGAAAACAGGCGAGGAAAAGACGTTGACCAAGAAAAGAAATACACAGGACAACGAGCTCTGTACTTCTTTTCTTGGTCAACGTCTTTTCCGCGCCTGTTTTCAAGATGAATCAACACCAGCTCGCCCAACTTTCCATCCTGTTAGTAGCTAGTTACTACCCAAGACTGGTTAGTACTTAGCCGTTTTTAGTAACTCATCAGTGCCGCCACTACTGATGTGCAGCGGGAAATTTGAAAGTTTGCAACATGTGTCATCTTTTTTTGCCATGTAGTGAGAGGACCAGACAACCGTTGGACAATTAGAGTAATAGAGTGGATACCAAAAATGGGACTAGAAGGGAAAGGCCGATAACACGGTGGAAGGATGAAATAAGGAAATTCGGTGGCCAACAGTGTACTCGAGCGGCGCAGGACAGGAGCTGTTGGAGGTCAATGGGAGAGGCATTCGCCCTGCAGTGGGCCTGAGTAGGCTGTTGTTGTTGTTGTTGATGATGATGATGATGGTAGATGATGATGATTGATGGTGGTTGTGGTGGCATTTGGTGGTTGTCTTTCTTTAAAGTCGAACATCTATATGGCTAGGGTACCGAGCATCTTTCTTACGCTCGAGCAAAAACGTTTTGCGGCAAAGCCAACTTTATCGCGGAATTCTCAGCAGAAAACTGCTGTAACTCTTGTTTTGTCTAAACTATTCTCAAACAAATTATATGCCAACTGGCCATTAAGACGACTCTATCATTACACCGATTTTAATTTACTCGTCCTACTTATTTAGTATACAAAATACAATTAAGTTCGTACCTTTAGAATTCCGTGCCACCTCTGCGTCGTGTGCCAAACACATTCGCTGGTCACCCCTGTGAACGAAAGGATTTTGCTTAGGGGAGCAGAGAGAGAGGAGGGGGGGGGGGGGCATCGTTTTTTCTGAGCAGGGGTGACGCTGAAGGAGTTACACTACTCTAGCTTCTTTAAATTATGCAATGGTATATATGTACTCTTCGTGGCCCCTTTAATTAGGCCGTGGCAGCCGCCATGCGTACCTCGATCCAAGTCGGGCAAAGCCCCGGTGCGCTCACGGACATTCCACCCTCTGCAGTAAGTGCCGCCAAGCCGTCCTGGCCACTTGTCACAGGTCACTGAGCGTTCGGAGCAACCTCTAGAAGGCCCGATCGGCCGATGTTCCAGCAGACGCCGAGGAAACTCTGCACTTCTTTCCGGGAAACGTGCGTTTCGTTGCAGCACAGAGACACATATGAGCTCCATAGCCGTCGCCCGTTTCCCTCGCAGGCGGTAGAGAGAAGCCGCATTCCTAATGCCGCCACGGCAGAACCATCGAGTTTCAAAATGGGGAGAAAAAATTCAGGATTGACTCCATTTGACTGACTCCATTTGATTAAGATTGACTCCAAGAACACAGAAATGTAGAAAAGGGTGGAATGTTCATTAATTCCTTAATCTACTCTGCCACGAGAATGCCGTCCTGACGACAAATGCATTGGTTGCTCTTCTCTTAATTTGGCTGTCCCGTGTGCGGATCATGGCAACTCTCACAAAGCGGGACACGTCGTTTTAGTCATGACCACTGACTCTCACTCTGCACCTACCTCACTTCTCACCCTATGAGGATCAGGAAGGGTTAGCGGGGACGGTCAATATGATGGCGTGGGAACAATTATAATTTCTCTTGGAACCATGAACATACATCATATTTAGGGCTATCTGTTTGCGTCAAGTGCCGATAAAACCGAGAAGTATTCCAATAACGTTTTCTCGGAATCGGGTAAAATTGAGAAACTCTTACTTAAGGCCTTAATAGTAACAACAACAAAAAAACAAAAAACTCTGACTTAGAGCCGTTCTTTAACAGAAAAAAAATCCCGGTCTATCTCCACTAACGTGAAACCCGGGGAGGGGCGAGGCATGCAGTGTATAAGTGTATTCTTGGCGCCTTGGCGTTTTTACCAACGGAGATGAAACTGTTGGGGGTTAGAGGTATACAGCTTCGTTGTAAAGGTCTCGTGTCCTTTGAAGCACGAAGCGTTCTAGCGCGACGCGTTAACGAGTGTGGCGGTGTTTCTTTAGTACGCGTTACGAATCGTTCCAGCGCGAGGCGTAAAAGAAGTGCCTCAGTGTTCTTTTTTTTTAGTACGCGTTACGTCCTAGCGCGAGGCGTAAATGATTGTCTCGGTGTTTTAGTACCGCGACTACATGAGATGATGGTTACGATGACAACATGAGACGCCAACAGCCCGAGCCACTTAGGGGTTTCGCCCCTAATACGCCAGCATCCCAGAAATCGAGCGCCTTTTCATTGAAGCATCGGTTGCAGAGGATGTTTCATTGCATCGAGTTTGCCATAGTGAGCTCTCCCTATCTTCAAAACAAAATAAATACGAGTAATCTCAGGGTATCCATTGTACTGCAGCTATTTCTGCTGAAGTTTGCCTTTCACCACTTCTGGAGCTCTCAC
Source organism: Haemaphysalis longicornis (assembly GCA_013339765.2). Classification (NCBI taxonomy): domain Eukaryota; kingdom Metazoa; phylum Arthropoda; class Arachnida; order Ixodida; family Ixodidae; genus Haemaphysalis; species Haemaphysalis longicornis. The sequence continues at coordinate 30,054,479 of CM023456.1, forward strand.
AGAAAATAATGACCATTCTAGTCTGAAGCTTCCCATTGTTTCCTAGCTCAGCCAAGCGCGAACGTGGACCGTGCATTTTTTGGTTTCCATTTCCTCGGGTGTCTCGGGAACTCGTTACTGCGGCATACAAACTGCTTACAGTGTACATGCCGCGTTTTATTTATCTTTTTTTTTAGAATTAGAGCAATCGTCGCACGCTCCTCAACGAGTCGGAACAAAGTTATTTTTAATGATTACATTGTTCGCGTTTAAAGTGGTTATTAGGTCGAAAAGTTGTGTTACGTGGGTTTTAACAGCAGGCCTACTGGGTGTCGAACACAGGATCCATAGGCTCCAAGCTATTCCCGCTAAAAACAAGTTTTAAAGCGGCTACGTTAGAACTGAGACTGCTGTATTTAATATCGTGTGGAAGAAAAAAAAAAGGACAGACAAGCATTTTTAATGCGCAAGTTTTACAGACCAGAGTTTCACACTCGGTGATAAGAAGATGAAAATAAAAGTACCGTTCTTAGTTAAAGCGCAAAGCTTTCTCCCATGAGACCAGAATAAAAGTTCGAAACCTAAACTGCTTCGACCATGCCGGATTGGCGCAATCGGATAGACGTCGGCTTCATAACGGGAGGGGCCCGGATTTGATTTTGACCACGGGGAGTGTTTTTAAAGACGGTTCTTTCTTGGGCTACTTGAACGGGAAAATTTTGGTCTGTCTGTACGTATGTATGTCTCTGTCACTCGATTCAGCCAGCTGGCCAAGCTGAGCACAGGCTGCGCAATAGTCTTATATACTCACAGCCATATCTAAACGTCTAAGCCCGGTGTTGATGTTCATACTCGTCAACATTCTTGAACCAGAACAGGACATTTTGCAAATATATGGCAGAAAATCAATACATGAGTGATATTTGCAGTGTTCCTTCATTTAAAAAATTCGCGGATGCTTACTTTTTGCGATGGCAAATAAAATACAGAAATAAAACTGCAGAAAACCGTTGCCTGCTGCTGCCTGCGCTGCCTGGCGGAATTCTAAAAAATCAAACGGCAACAGCAACGAAAGGTTCCACTGGATAGGTTCGCTTGGAACGCTCGTGGAGTAGGGAAACGTGGTTCTATAAACGTTGTAGTCGGCTGCCTCGATTCACGCGCGTCTCCGCGGTACGGTAGCGCTATCACCGAGGCACCCGGCTCGGAGCAGTGGAACGCGGTAAATTTAAATTGACTTGAGCAAACCTCTGGCGTGTTATCTTGGAAGGAACGAGACGGGAGAGGAACAGCATGAGAGGTGAGCGGGAAAGAGGAGGGGTGCATTTACTTGCCAGGGGCGAAAGTCGACTATCGTCTTTCGTCGACATTTGCAACGAAAGGAGCAGATACGCGGCCAATTTTTTCTTGAGGCGTTCATTGTGCATGTTCTATTTCCTGCAGTGCGTTCGGGGCGTAACGATTTAGATTTTGGACTTGGACTTTGAACTTTGAAGACATTGGCTTTCGACCAGAGAAAGGTTCGCATTTCAACCATCCTTTCACTTCACCCACGATCATCATCATCGTCAGAAAAAGTTGATCTTTCCTGCAGTGCGTTTTGGGGCAACGTCGCCATCAGTGAGGCATGGAGCTTCTCTTTAAAACACTACTAGTGTCGTGTCATTTACACATCGCACATTTGCTTAGGTGAATCCGAGAATGTCACCAGACCCTCGGCTCATCTGCTAAGCCTGAGTTTCTCAATATATAGCCAACTGTATTTCGCAGTATACGCAATCAAGCTCGTGCTGCCTGACCACCCGGCGTCACCGAGGGTCACCTAGCCGCCTTCGGGCCTATCTTTGCAACCACTGATTTAGGTCGCGACAACGTAGTCGTGACAAACCTTCCCACGCACGCAGCCAGGAGGGCGTCGGCTGCGGATGCGGTCGTTTTGTTTCGGAGCTGGGTCTTAATGATGTCCATCGGACTAAAGACACGTCCGACATATGCGCTGCACCAACAGGACGCAAAGCGTCGAGAGCACCTTGAAGGGAGTTTCTCCTGATGCGTTGCTTCGCTCCAGAATGGCACGACATCGGCCGTGTTCTCCCAGTGAAGGCTTGCCCCAATTGAAGCAAATAACAGCGATAATCTCGTCTGGTACGCCTGGGACTCCCATTAAAGGAACCGGGGACTCATTGGTCACCTTGAGCGTGCCGGCAGGAGAAAGTAGGGCCATTTCTCTTATGACATTGATATCACCCGGCTGTCTTAGCCCCTTAAGCAGACGGTGCATAACATGACGCAGCCAACGCAGCGCTCTCTGAACGCAGCTTCAGTTTCTGTTGTAAAGCCCTGTTATAATCTCCCTCTATCTCTCTCTCTCTCTCCCTCTCTGTGTTTTTTGCCTTGTGCCTAAAGTGGGAATTTTGGTGCGTTCAGTCACTCTAAAATTTAAAATCGGACGTAGATGACATGATTGCTGCAAAATGTTCTTGCGAATGCTTCCGGTGGGAAAACTGAGTTCATTGATTAACTTGGTGTTGGTGAGGCTGGTTTGGAAGGTGTTTTCCACAGTTTGTACCTCTGCAAGATATGAACGGATGCAGGAAGAGCAGGTATAGGCGCGGTTTATCTCGTAACCGTACACGGAATGAAGCATTTCTGCCATGTGACGTTTCTCGATGTAGCGAGCAATTTTGAGGTGGCATTTCTGTTCATTTCGCTGGCCAAGGAAGCGAGTTATGGCTTCTTCTACTGACAACGCATTGTGCAGCTAGCTTTAACAAGCACCATAAATTATTTCCCCCTGGCTCTTAAATCAGCAGATTTAAGTTACCACTGAGCGTCATTAACCCGTGACCACAAACCATGGGCAACAACAGTGCAGGAAAGAACAAAGCGCGCGCAGATGGCGTATAGTGTGTAGTGGACATGCTTCTGGACATATCAGTGGACATCTCAGTCGACACAGTCACTGAGATGTAACGTCGAATAACTTTAGGTTGGGAAAGGGAAATTTAGAAATCCGTTTGAAAATCAGCGACAGGGTGGCCATTTTTTTCACCTGACAACAACAACAACATTGGTTTTTCGCACAATGGGGCACTTAAGTCTTTCGCGTTAATAAATTCGGTCATTGGGCAATCAGCCATAGCGTCTAAACCGAACGAGGTGTCCGGGCCTCGAAGTGCCATGCGCCACAGTACAGTCGCGCAACTCCACCCATGCACACGTGCATGCACCTCGCGCAAGGCGCGAGCGCGAATGCAAGGCGGGCGTCTTTTCCTGCCTCCCGGCATGTTTGCTCGGCAGCGCAAACAATAAACCATGTCAAACAATGCCCAGGGCGGAAAGATGGTGACCGAGAAAAGGCCACGACGGAGGAGGCCTGCACCAGCGTTAGTCTGCACGGCAAGACGCCCTAAGCGGCGAACTGGGCGTTGACGGACTCTCAGCGGCGAGGAAGGAGAAGGCAGTCATCAGCAGCTCTGGCGTGTCCACGGGCGCGCATGCCTCTTCCGGCCTCCTGACCTTTCTGGGCACGCCCTTGGCGGGACGCATAGGCGGAGTAAACATAGGGGCCGAGACCCGATCATGCATGCGTCGGGGAAAGCCACAGGATGAAAATGCGTCCACACTCTTCCAGGGTGCACGCAACGGGGTGATGGCGTTGAGTTCAGACGCCGCGCAATGGGTCACGTGACGAAGATCGGAGCTTAACCTGCTGCCTTCTATCGTTCTTGGCCTATTTCACCCTCTTTGCGGCACCCTGTTTCGCCAAGCCAGGTGTGTCTGAAGCACGGTCGAGAGCGGACAGGGAAGCGACTGCAGGCTGGGAGGACGAGGATAGATGCACTGGCGTACGCAGGGCGTGGTAGAGGATGAGGCCACTAACTGTGCGTGTCATTATATGATGATTACCGATAACTATCAGTTCGCAAGCACTATAGCTGCAAAGAAAAATGTGCGGGTACTGAGGACCCCAGCGCAGTGTGGCATACCCACAGAGTGCCAAAATAAAATTATGCCTATTTTGATCATGCTGGCCTGATTTGATTTTTAATAATCCCTGCTTTCTCACTACCCTCCCCTCTCTCTTTTTACACTTTGTCGCACATGACTCAGAGTCCGGGTTAAAGCTTTACTAAAAAAACTGTGGTTGATCCCTCTGTCATAGGAATCGGTAGAAGACGAAAGTGAAATCTGCAGCGAAATATTCAGCTGAGCATGATTTTCGGGTCCGCGGCTGTCTTGTGGGTGTGCTTGGCGAGCGACGTCCTGCTGGCGGGTCGCTTTGGCAAAGGTGTACTGCCATCATTCCCGTGACGGATATGACGTCAGTTAAATCTTGGGGTATCGCGGCATAAAACACTTTCGTGTTAAAATATAAAACCCGCAAACGAACAACCCTAAGTATAACGTACTCTACTACTAAAGGTAGCTTCCCCGCAAGAAGACCCTGTGTGCAGGGGTGCACCCTTTACAGGCTACTTGCTTCGTTGTACTGGTGTCACTTCCGTGACGGATATGACGTAAGTGAAATCTTGGTGTATCCGGGAATAAAACACTTTCGTGTTAAAAAACGGTCGCCATCCCGCTTTTCGAAAGTGGATGCCCAGAGAAGCTGTTGTAAACCAGTACAAATGCTGATGGCGAAGGGTATGAAATGTTTCTCGTCGTCTCGGCAGGCTTGTCGCTTTCGCTCGGCAAGCTTGCTCGGCAAGGGTTGCACTGCAAAGGTCGCTCGGCAAGGGTCGTGCCTAGCGTGACGCGTGCGCTCGGCGTCTTGGGCAAGGACAACTCTATTTAGTGACACTAGTCTTGCCTAGCCTTCAAACATATTCCGCAAACATAACATTTACCAGGATCACATGGTGCGTGTGTGTGTGTGTGGGGGGGGGGGGGGGGGGATCCCATTGTTCACAGGCGCCTTATCATCCATAATGCGGTTTCGATGCTCGTTTTGTGGTTTTCTCAAACGAATAATGAGCTCTATGCTGCATGTCTGATTAGCCTGACGCATGCGCTTAGGCGAGAAGTGCTCGGTCCGGCGTGGGTTTTTTGTTTACGACACCAAATTTTCCGACCAACGAGAGGCTTACAGCTGCCCTGTAAAAATCAAAGCCTCTTTCTTACGAAAAAGTTGGTGAAAACTCAGAGCTTTCTCCCACGCAATCTCAGTCAAAGTGACAGTCCAAACTTCATACTGCTTTGACCGGAATAGCGCAATCGGATAGACGTCGGCTTCATAATGCGAGGGACCGAGCTTCGATTCGGACCACGTACGGGAAGCGTTTTTTCTTCAGGCGCTTGATGTGCCTTTGTGGAAACCCATTGTGTAAGTTGGCTTTTCTGCGGTGCGTTATGGCGAAACGACGGCACAAGTGAGGCATAGAAAGCTTCGCTTGAATAAAAATGTTTGAATCATGGATTGGTTGTAGGGTTTAACGCACCAACGCAACGCAGGCGATGAGGCGCGCCGTAGTGGAGGGCTCCGGGTTAATTTTGACCACCTGCGGATCTTTAACGTGCGCCGAAATCTCGTACACACGGGCGTTTTTGCTTTTCGCCTCCATCAGAAAAGCGGCCGCCGCGGCCGGGAATCGAACCCGCGACCAGTTAGTGTCAGTCGTCTTACCCATTGGGCTACGACCGTGAGTTAGAACCCGAGAGTCAAACGGCTTACTCCCTCGCCTGTAACGGTGCGGAGTACCTTAGTACCTCCCAAATGTCCGCCCGCGTCCATCCGTGCGCGCACCACCATCAAGCGAAAATCAAGCGAAATTCGATTTGAGCAGTGAGTTGCAGTTTCATTCAGGGAATAATCAAGGTGCAACTCACGACTGAAATCGAATGATGGTCGGGGCGCAAATCGGATGTCACTCGGGGCGTAACTTGGATGTCATTTCGAGTCCCCGTACTCCGTACCCTCGCCATTATCCACGGAGTGGAGATGCTACCAATTCTTTTTCCATCGCTTCGGAAAGCGTGGTTCTTTGCTTCGTATAGGAACCCCACATTTGAGCCCGTATTTCCCCTGAAGCTCACATGGCGTTATTTCCACGCCCGTTACATTTGAACCACGTGACTTGCCCGGTCGGGTCCTGACCCGGAATGCCTTAAGAGCCAAGAAAGAATTGTGCCTTTATTGTGTTTGTTGCTCCTTTACGCTGCTCGTAACGAAAATAGACACATACGCAGGCGGAACCGACATCTTGAACGCTACAGGAACGCGCTGACATAACCGAATGCGTGTAGACCGAGACGGCGCGATCTGGAATTCAGCTCTCGTCACTGCAGGGCTGGCTGTTCCCACCTCGCGGGCGGCGTTTTTCTGCGGAGCAACATAAAGACGTGAAGGGTGGGCTATTTTTGAGGCTGCGGTTGATCATTTTTGCTTTTTGTCAGCGCAATAAAGGGCAGGCCCGCAAAGTTGAGCGCATTCAACTTCGGGGTTCCGCCCGACCGACGTGTGAAATGCGCATTAAGTCTGCCGTAAAGATCGCCTCTCTTGACAACTCGGGCAAACAGAGACGCGAAGTGCAAAGCCGGAAGCCGGCATTCATTCTTTGTTGGCAACCCTCTCCGCCCCTGTCGTAGTCGTACATACACGCCCGCTTCCGGGCCATGGTTCTCCTCGTATTTTGACCGATCTGGAAACCCAGCGAGCCTCGGGAGAACTTGCTTCCAAACAAAATAGTCATGCGATTATATATCTACGGTAACACTTACTTTGGTGAGGTCTGGGCAATGTCGAAAAAACCTAAGACGCATTTCGTCGTAGCAAGTGCCTATGACTTACCATGAATGATAACTCTCGGACGTGTTAACGGAAGCTAGAATAAGGGTGTGCACGTCACGTGGCCTGCAGGCCGCCTTTAAACGGCAAACTGAAGGTTTGGTGCGGCCCGTGAAGCCCAAATCTTTTTATACTCTCTCAAATGGTTTTATTCACTTTTTGCTGACAATCATTGGCCCTATACACCAATTTTACATAACCAACTTTTAACGAAAGCATGCAGCATATAACTCACCTGCGACATTAACACACCCTTGTTTTGGCGCTCTTTGGCCTAGAAGCCCTTGCGCCATTAAATACAATCATCATCATCAACTTGGTCTCCTTTTCTGGAAATTTTAAGTAATATATTGTGAATTTTGAGCAATAATGGTAAGATATAACCCCCCTCAGACATTCAGGCGCAGGGACCCACGTCTGAGCTTTGCGCTTGAAGATACAGGCTGTTTGACTATCTTAAATTACGTCTTTTAGGTCTCAGCCTCCTTACTATACTGACCCAAGAACAACGGTGAGTAACCCTTTCATCGCAAGCTCTGCTCCCCAGGTACAATATATCCTGCCACTGGACTGCCAGCCAATTGGACACATATAATAGACTGGACACGCACACATATCTGACGCATATACTTACATCTTATTCTTCGGCATGTTGGGTTCACCAAAAGGCGTTGCTATAGGCAAAGCTCATCCGCAGGATGACCACTGAGCTGGCAGCGGTGGTGGCGGTGTTCACACACGACCACCCTCCGCAACCAGGGTCGTATTGATTGAAACTCGCTTCACCTTGCAGGCTCGCGAGAGGACGTAACCCTACAAGATTGTTTACAAGCTATACACCCTACACCCGACGGCATTTCAAGACGGGCACCGCGTTTCTCCACAGAGATTAAGTGGTCACTGCTGGGTCAGAAGGAATGTTACCTCTAGCCTGGCTTCCTATAGGAAAGCTGTAACAACCAGCGGGACGCTCAAATTCCACTCTCTCAGGGAAATTATAGCTTTTGCTGTTGCAAAGCTATAATTTGCAAATGTTGCGTTGGTGCCTTGCTCGGCAACATTGTGCATGCGCGTAATTGCACTGCAGTCTCGCCACGAACGTTATTTTTTTTTTTTTGCCGTAAAATTTACACGCGAAACCAAAGTGTTGTATTCACCGCTTGCACCTGAACCGTTCCGTTTTCGTATATTTTATTCACTGGATGGCACATGCAGACTCGCCTGTGTGCAAACTGTGTGGTGTGTTCGAAGGCATCGTTCACGGCTTGTGTATTTGCCTAATATTTGTGTGTCCGAGCAGTGGCGCGGTCACCGCTGCCTGAGAGAGACCTCCATATCAGTACTCGCTTGCGTTCATCTTAAGCGCACAAAAATAACACCGACAAAGAAGACAAGTACCGTTATTCTAATCTTCTGTATATTTCTAATCTTTTCTACATCTCTTGTCTTTTTACTGGTATATATTTTACCATGGTTCAATAAAATTGAGTGGGAAGTTAGCCCTTGTCCTTGCCTTCTTTGTCCGCGTTATTTTTGTGCGCTTAAGACGAACGTTATCGAATAACAACTAGCCCGAACGCAAGCCCTTCTTCAGGTACTCCCTTGGACCATGGCCACATCGGGCATGAAATCCCTCACACGATTCCTGCACGAGTATGGGGAGAAATTTTAAACGCATGTGCATGTGCCTGTGTGTGGTTGGTGTGCGTCTGTGCATATGTGAGGGCAAGTCCATCTCTTGCCTATCTTAACCCTTCTTCAGTTACAATTTTAGATGCAACTGCATCTCATTCACTCGCCTTGTCCCTCCATACGGCGTTGTTGTTGTCCGTCCACACCCCTCCCCCATTCTCCTCGCCGCGCGAGCTGCGCTCTCCGCCGCTCACCCCCTCTCCTCTCCGATAGCGAACACTCTCTCGCGAGGGGCATTGGATTGGATTCGATTGGGTTGGCTTGGCTTGGCTTGGCTTGGCTTGGCTTGGCCTTGGTTTGGATTGAATAAAGTGGATGTGTTGGATTGTGTTGCGTCATAGCCCCGGTCGTTCCAGCACCGGCGTTCCGATTTCCATCGATGCGTTGAATGGAGCCTAACAATTCTGCTATCGCCCGCGCAACCGTAACAAGCACCGATCACTGTGATAACAGTCATGCTAGCACCACTGAAGACAAGGCTGCGAAGCGGCGTGAACGTGATGCTGAACGCAAACGTTTGAAGCGAGCAGCCGATTCCGAACTTCGTAAACGTGATACCGAACGCAAACGGTTGCAGCGAGCAGCCGATGCTGAACTTCGTCAACGCGAAGCCGCTGCCGTACGCGAGAAGCGAGCGGCCGATGCTGAACTTCGTCAGCATCGGCCGCTGACGAAGTTCAGCGGCCACGGTGACGAAGTGGTCCCGTTACTTTACCATCCACTACCCGTACACTTCAGCGACCACAAGGCCGTCATCGTTAACGTTACGCCGCGTGTTAAATAAAGAATACATCATACGCGTTCCTCACACGTTTCACGCAATTAGAGAATCAACCCAACGGAAACACCAAGTGAACCCCCAAGATGCGTCGCATCTCCACAGGGCTCCCCTCGCGGGAAGGCGGGGTAATTTTTTCTTTTGCTTTAAGCTTCGCTTCACCTTTTCGCCCAGCGTTCACTCATAGGCAGAGCAAACCACGGCCCTCAGGGATGACCTCTTGAAAATTTGTTGAAGACTCCTTCTCTCTCTCTCTCTCTCTCTCCTCTCTCTCTCTCTCTCTCTCTCTCCTCCTCTCTCTCTCTCTCGTGCGCATCTCTCACATCTCTCTCTCTCTCTCTCTCTCTCTCTCTCTCTCATCTCTCTCTCTCCTCAGTCTCCTCTCCCCTCTCCTCTCTCTTCTCTCTCCATCCTCTCCCTCTCTCCTCTCTCTCCTCTCTCTCTCTCTCTCGTTCGCGGCGCTCGTTCGCTGTCCCTGCTTTCCAGCGATACGCGACCACTGCGCATTTATAGGCAAAAGTGACCGACAGTGGCAACCAACCAGCAGCTAAATGTGCACCCTTTAAAGCGCGTCTAAATCCCACAAAGTGAATATCAATTACAACCGCTATACTAAGAACGCAGACCGTATAGCAGTTTTCCTAAGGCAAGTCCACTAAAGGCTGTTCGTTTCCGTCCTTCGGCAAAGCACCTGCTGCCACTGCCATATTTTGAGGCCCCCAATACTTCGCAGCGACTTCATTTTACTCCACAAGATATGTGCGAATAGCTTGCGTACAGGATGCCCATCCCTGCGCATTAGGCAATATTTTTCATATAATTCTCTAAGACTCCCCGGAATTCCTCATTATTCTCTCATTCCCTTTTCTCATACTCAATTTGCTGCATAAATAACATTACTGGCAAGTTTCTGGGGTCGCGGAACAAGAAACGCGTGCCCGAAGAAACAAACAATGTACACACCAACTGTCTCGTCCTTCCGGCCCCTTCTGGAAACCGGAAGTGTGACCGCGTCAGGCTTTTTACATATATGTAGTTGTTTTTCTCTTCGTCCTTTCAGTACCGCTCTGCACATGCGGACAGGCGCAGGGCACCATCGAGGTGAGACTAATTTTCCGGAAATTACCGGGTCCGGGACAATGGTTGCGGACGGACGGCGCGCTCAGAAAGTCTCCAAATGCGCGCGGCTGATGGGAACTCCGCTAAAGTGCCTTTCAATGACACAGAACAGACGATGCTTTCCAACGGCCGCCTGCACCTGACCGGAGGAAAGCAAACACGGCCTCTTCGTAATTCGGGTTACGCAACGCGCCCGGGTCGAAAGTCCAACTGCTTTTCCGCCATGACGGCCGCTTTCATGCGAGCGCTTTCTTCTTCTTCTGTGTTCGCTCTTCGCGGCAGTCAAAAAACGGCAAGGAAAAAAGGTTTGCTGCGGTGAGAGGAATTGATTTCTGGGAAGCGCACGCGAGCTTTCACGCAAGGCACGTCGTTACTCCTGCAAATTTCACAACGCCTTGTTCGCGTGGTGCAAGGACTGGTTAACAGGATTCACGGTGCATGCATGAGGCGGCTGCCGCCGTTGTGTTGGCTCACCGTCATCGTACGGTTTACAATAGACTCCCGTGAGCCTTTTCTTCGACGCAGCGTTGTTAACGTTCACAAATTCCTATCGCTAGACCGTTGCTAGAGGTACTGCAGAATGCAGTGCGAAAATTGTGCATTACTTCAGTTCAGCATGAGAAATGCTCAAATTCCTGGGGAAACCACGCAGAAAACCTGTGTATAAACAACTTTCCAGCTGTCAGTTACTTGAGGGAATAAAAAGGGCCAAAAAGACTATCTTGTATAATCCGGAGAGACCCAGAGGAGAAAAAGCATTATCTGCATGTGGAGATGATTAATTAAAGTTAATTTCTACAAACTTGATAAGTTTATGGGGATGAAGGCTGAGACAAGAGTTGCATTGCGAAAACGTGCCGATCGTCATTAACTACGTACAAACGATGATAGCAGGTAATAAAAATGAAAAAAAAAAAAAATCAGCATAAATACATCACAAAAATACGCGTGGAGTTGCGCGTAACCATTACAAAACGTGCATCGTTTTGCACGAAACAATGAAGCTTCAACTGTGCAAGCAGTCAACCAGAAAGAGCACGCCCAATTTGCACGTGCTATGAGACTAAATCTCTCACACGCTCATTTTATTGTAACTGAAAACACCAGACATAATGACATAATGACCTGGATCATATGTGCCCATACGATGACATTTTTTTGTTTTGTTTATAGATTAACATAGCAAGTATAAATTCAGCAGTTGCATAATGTACAATGAACTGTAATCGATCTAATTTGAAGTCAGGTTATGTATGAAGGATGGAAGAGTGTGGCGGATCATAACCGATTTCCATAACTATAATTCGGGCGAAATTTCGTACATGCCGTTCCCCTGTCCCCTACGGACTTGAAACTTGTTGCATCATTTAGATCTCTCTGAGTATCGGAAAAGAACGCGTCTAGTCGCACAGACAGGTTGGCTGCACTATGGCAAGGGGAAAAAATGGCCGCGTCGACGAAAGACGATAGTCAACTCCCGTCCCTGCCCAGTAAATGCCTCTCTTCTGTTTCCCGCTCACCTCTCATGTTGTCCTTCTCCCATCTCGCTCCTCACAAGATAAAACGATAGAGGTTTGCTCAAGTCAATTTAAAGTTACCGCGTTCCACTTATTCCAAGGCGGGTGCCTCGATGCCAGCGCTGCCGTACGGCGGAGACGCGCGTGAACCGAGGCACCTATACTGCAACGTTGCCCTACTGCACGAGCGTTCCAAGCAGCACGTGGAGCCTATCTAGTGGAAACTTTCGTTACTGTTGCTGTTTGATTTCTTAAATGCCGCCAGGAGCCGCGGGCAACAGCAGGCGACGGTTTTCTGCAGTTGTTGTATTTTATTTTCTGTCGCAAAAACCAAGCATCCTCGAATTTTTTAATAGAGGAACACTGAAAATATCGCTTATGTATTGATTTTCTGCCTTATATTTGCGTAATGTCTTGTTCTTGTTCATATGTTGACAAGTGTGAAGGTTGCCACCGGACTTAGATGTTTAGATTTGGCTGTGGGTATATAAGGCTATTGCGCAGCTTCTGTTTCGCTTTGGCCGGGTGGCTGAATCTAGTCCCAGACAGACGGACAGACAGATATACAGACAGACCAAAATTTCTGTGTTTAAGTAGCCCAAGGAAGACTATCGTCTTTAAAAGCGGGCTGGTTCTAAATTTCAATGCTCCCTCCCACCCGACCCAACCTCGATCTCAGCGGTGGAATCGTTAAATGGAGGTCCTGACCTTGTTTGCTTTTCCCAGCTTCTGACCTCCCCTCAGCCCAAGTTTTGCACTCAAATGGAACGCAAACACTTCCCTCGCAAACCCTGCTTGAGCGGCATCAATGTGTAGCATGCTGATGAGGATGCGCAGGCCTGTTAAGCTATACTCCTCGTTCACCCCCCGCACCTCCCGGAGTGGCTGGCTACGGCCAGTTGCGTTTCACACGCTAACGGCCCAGTTGGCTCGGTTATGCAGCGCGTCCCAAATGACACTCGCCCAGCGCTGCTGGCCATTGTCAGGAATTGCGCTAGAGACTGCTCGGGCCCAGCAGCCGCGCACTGCTCGTTCCGTTGTCGGCGAGCACCACATGACGCGGCCTGTCATGGCAGGCGCTCGTGGAAAAGATGCGCCCTGTAATTTGGCCCCTTAGTGAACAGCCGCTGTGACCCGTTGCGCAATGCCCCTTCGCGTCGCCCTCATTGTTCGGCCGGTAAACAGTTCCTAGCATTCATTACGGCTTGTCAGCGCCGATGACTTCCTCACGGCGAAGACCACAAACACGCGACCCCGTGCAAAGACGAAGTACGCACAGACGGCGGCCTTTCGCTATAGCTTGTGCGTGTCTGAAAGTTGAACGCCCCCGTTCGCTGTTCACTTCCAGTGCTTTTTGTGCGTCGTTTGAACACTTTCTAGCAAGTCCACTGCAGGACAAAGGCAGCGAGCGCACTGTCCTCGGGGCTATAGCAATGCCTCTAAATGCCAAAAATGTCTGGAACACCAATCCGGAAGGGGAGACGATTAATGTCGAAAGAGGATATATTTTGGCGTTAAGATTCCAATACCCACAACGTGGACTTGCGCATCTAACCTTGAGCTGGACGGTCACCTGCGATCGGCAGGCAGGCATGGCTCGAGAGGCTGCGGCTAGTCTTTTGGCATTTAGTATGGTTCCTAGTATGGTTGCTAGTATGGTTCCACCATATACAGTTTACAGTTTAGCCCTTCTATGAACGGCTGTTATTGTTTCTGCCGGACTAGGCAGCACACCAGAATTGGAGATATGTAAAACGCAGTTACACGCGTCGACCTCCTCTGTTGCAGGTACACATGTGACGACTTGTCCTGGACGTCAGATGCATTCCCCCATCGGTTGCGAGTTTGGTCGGCATAATGCATTTTCCCCCGTGGATGTGGTAGAAACGTATACGAGTGCTTTTCATCAGCTTCACGGGGGACGAGAACTTGCTCGACAGACACCCGCTTTCTACACTCTTCCAAATACTTTAAACTCTTCAACATCTCTTCATTATCCCAGCGAGCTCGTTAATCCCTTCAAAACACGCAACTGTTGCGGAACGACACGGCCTTTCGCGCCATTATATTGAACGTCAAGAATTTCACGCTCCAAAGCAGTGCATACTTATACCAAACCATTTTCGCACGACCTCGCGGACGCTTTCACCGATGGACACTGCAAGTAGAACGGCGGGAGGATGTCTACCCTTCTGGTTGACACAGGACCCGCCTTTGGGGGTTGAAACCGCCAAATTCAGAGAGAAAGAATGAAAACAAAATAGAGGATGCGCGTTCGCTCGCTCCTCGTTCAGTGCAGGTGTGCATGGTTATACGAAACGTGGCTTCGCGCATACCTGGGGATGAGTGGCGAAAGGTGAACGCCACAGCGAACAACGCTACGCATTCACTTTCCGTCGGCTGCGGAGGACACCCACGAAGACGCTCGAAACGGTGCTCGACTCTTTCGGCCGCTTTGTTTCGCTTCCCTCCTTGTTGCACCTTTCCTGCCCGAGCGAGAGTGTGAAAGTTCAACTACCCGGCTAGTCTGTCTCGGGAGCGCTGAAGGGGCCGGGGCGGGACAAAGCAAAAGACGGGCAGCGCGTCTCCTAAGTGGGGTAAGCGTGCTTGAACTTGCATTGCGTTTTTATTTTCTCCAGTTTTGATACATCTGCGCAGCGTCGGGAGCTGTAGCGAGCCTGACAATGGCGGGGCTTTCCTTGACCCCGACAAGTGGTCGGGCATGACCCCCACTGTTGACGAAGGAAAAGAGACAGAAAAGCTGAGGGGAGAAAAAAAAAGACAACACTCTTCCGCGGTCCTGTTTGCCGAGAAGACCGAAGACGGTCGCAGCATCGCGATCCTCGTCTCGCTTCTAGGTGCCCGCGTGCCGCGAGCAGGTGGGTGCACCGGCTAAATATTTAACACGGCGTGAGAACGAACGTCGTTACGCGGACCCGCTTTGAAGGAGCGGGGTACTACGGTGTGAATGTTAAGAGCTTCCGCACACGAAGAGGTGCGCGACGCTATCACTAACGACGGCGAGGACATGCAGCCAAATTCCGTGCAAAAAATTTATAAAGAGCCGACCGAGCGGTTTGGAGTGCCGAACGAGCGTGTGTAAATTAATTTCGTAAACCAATTAGCTTGAAAAAAGAAAATTGGAATCATTGTAGATCGTATGGAAACCGAGACCACAAATATGCTCACTTCAAGATTAAAGTCTGTCACACATATATATATATATATATATATATATATATATATATATATATATATATATATAGGGTTTGGAAATGAGGGGCTCGTTAGGAAATACAGAAAGAAATGCCGGCAGCCTACAACGCCAAAGAAGGCATAGGGGAATGGTTAGACTATTTTTTTACCGTTAGGGACATTACATTATTTTTTTATTAATATTACGTGCGAAAGAAAGAAGAAGAAAAACACGCGCCCAGAGTGGGGGATCGAAAGGCGTGGGTTCGGTCCCCACTCTGGGCGCGTGTTTTTCTTCTTTCTTTCGCACGTAATTATTAATAAAAAATAATGTAACGTCCCTAACGGTAAAAAAATTTCTGTCTGTGTATATATATATATATATATATATATATATATATATATATATATATATATATATATATATATATATATATATATATATATTGTCGCGAAGCCCCTGTTCCGTTTGTTCTTTTTTCAATTTTTAGCATCCCTCTTCGGCCACCGAGGCCCAGCTTTTCTAAGAAACGCAGGCCGGGTGTGTGTTGGCCCGTCGGCCGACCCGGGAGACGACGGCTGTTGGGGGAAGCGAACCCTCGCCTCGTCTTGTATTACACGCGCGCACTGGCGTCTCCGACCCCCCGGTGCGCGCCTACGCGGGCCGCTATGTTCTCCCGAACCTCGGTCTCGTTCAAACGGCCGCCTGTCTTTTCTCCTTTTCGAGTTTGTATACCTTTACTTTATTCTCCCCAGTAATTCTTTTGCCAGAAACGGGCGCCTTCGAGTTTGAACTTGTGTCTTCTGTGTGTGATGTTTTCCTTTTCACTTTGGCGGGGACATGTCTGATTGGAGCTAGGAAGCGTCTTCCTGATTGGCTGCGGATGTGCCTTAAGACTTGCTCCCGATAGTCCGCACACGCTAGGATGCGCTTTTTCCCCCAATGCGTCCCCCCAAAGCAAATATAACGCGGCCCCTCTGGCGATTGAGAGAGAGCAACACCAGGAGAGCCGCTTGCTGCCGATCGTCGGGGCCAGACGCCGGGAGCCCTTCGCCCGCCAACCATGTTTCGTTAAGTACTCTGAATCTTTTGAATGCCTTTTTCATCTATGTAATAAGTGTAATTGTCTCAAGTTTGTATGTGGTAAATGTCATCAATGTCATCCGTAAAGTAAACAAGTTAACCTTAAAACTTCTTCGACGTCTCGACTTCTTCCTTCCGATCTTCATGCTACAGTAGCGGCAGTATGTAACCAAAAAATACTACGTTACAATATATATTATATATATATATATATACATATATACTATCGAAACCGGGGTCTTCAGAGTACGATCCGAGTGCGTTACCACAACATTATCAATCCATCAATCCTTTATTTTCTTTTGGGAGGAGGGAGCTACTTCAGCACTTTGCCAGCGATGGAACAAGAGTTAGCCTATGCGTGCGGTGCTGATGTGATAGCGCGTGACAGGTGAATGCGACGACACGTGAATAGAACAAGTGCACTTCAGCCACGGAGAACCTTGATTCTGGGGAACCTTGATTTGCTGTGGCGTAAAATGTTGCCGGTCTGCCTTTCGAAGGAATGCGCACCAATAAGATGTGAAGAAATGAAATCGAGAAAATAGACGCACACAGGATATAGCAGTCCTTGATGAGTATAGCCAGGGGAATTGCCATAATGCTTTCGCATTCAAAGCACGTAAGCACACTGCAGTTCCCCG
Source organism: Haemaphysalis longicornis (assembly GCA_013339765.2). NCBI lineage: Eukaryota > Metazoa > Arthropoda > Arachnida > Ixodida > Ixodidae > Haemaphysalis > Haemaphysalis longicornis. Next base: position 30,071,274 of record CM023456.1, read on the forward strand.
AGTAATTTTAGGGCGCAGCCCTTTGGCGGCCCTCTCTGGGCTGAGCCGCGTTGTCGGCGTAACCGAGTGAACGATGACAAGACCAACGTGTGAAAGAAAAAGCGAACGATGAAAGAAAGGAAAGGGTGAGAATGACCCGAAATTGGGAGGGGAGGGCGGCTCGCCGTGGCGGCGAGAGCCAGCGCTCTCCGAAAGTGTGCGGTGGGGGAGGGGATGGGGCAGTGCACTGTGCCCGCACGAGGCGCTTGACGGTGCGACGCTTGGTGAAAACGTGAGGGGGGCGTGCGCGTGACTATGATGTGCGTTCGCAGTTAGCGGTTCCTTCCTGAGCCGCACTTCGCGCCGCCGACGCAGAGGCTCATCATCGCTGCCGTCGAGAGAACCGACGAGTGAGTGCTGTCTCTGCGCACTGCTGCTGCGCCCAAATATCGCGTTAGGGAGTATCGCAATCGCCAGTCATTTTTAAATGCAGAGCATTTCAGTAACTCACGATGTCACCCGCGTTGACGTCCGTAGTCCGCACCGTCGTTGTCCCTACTATATAAAAAAAATACTATCCGGCGCCCGGTTTCGATCCCTCGACCCTGCGGGCGGAACGCAATGTACATGGTGCTCTACCCACTGCGCCACAAAGCCGACACAGAACGGGACGCTACGAACGCGCCTTATATCGTTGACTCATTCAAATTACTGCTGACGAGCGCTCTCTCGTCAGCAGTTGCCACAAGTGCAACAACATTAACGTAACGAAAACTACTTAACGTCGTGCGCCCCCGGAAATGCTCTGCATTTGATCGTGCCCCTCGCGAGGGGGATGTTTCACTGCGTCTTTTCTCGGTCGCGGGACCCGTGGCGCCATCTGGCGGAGGCGCGGCACAACTGGTAGCACTTTGAAAAGATGCGGCGCCAGCCAGCTGTGTGTGTGCGTGCCGCACTTGTACAAATGGCGAGTGCATTGGCTGTCCACAGAGCAAAGCATTCGTGCAAGTAAGCCCTTGCAGTCAGTCAGTCAGTCAGTCAGTCAGTCAGTCAGTCAGTCAGTTACGTTAGTTAGTTAACAACTCCGCAAGCATTTGCGTTTCTTGATTTGTAAACAAAGCGAAACACGCAAGAATGACGAAATTTCCTTGACACATTCAAACTACGTCAAGAAGCTGCTGATACAACGCATTCACTACCACCAACTCCCCAAACACTAAACGTTAACGCAATACACCCACCCCCTTTTTTGTGCGAGTGTGTGTGCGTGTAATTGATCCGAAACGGGCTTGACGTATACCTGTGTGAGAAACTCAGTCACAGGACATCGTCTGCTGTCTACTGCTACGGTATTGGAAGCTGTCAGGAACGCCTTTTGTTGCTGAATAATCTATTCACCACGACAGTTCGCATAAAGTTTCTGCAGAGTCACTGTCTACCTCGCAAGTGCTTGTGAAGCCTTGGGAATTCGAGCGTTCCTCCCTGTGCTAACACAGCGGGGCGGTCCGAAGAGGACGCCTGAACAAGGAGAGGCGGTCGTGGAAAGCGTCGACAAGACTGCGAGGACGGATTAACGGTGTGTGTGTGCCGCAAAGAAACGGCGTTACCGTGCCAACCCAGCGGTGCGGGAAATTGCCGTAGCTCGAGAGCGTCGGCGCGCTGCGTGTGCAAACTAGGGTGCGTGTATTCATGGTCCACCGATCCGCTTGTAAAAGCCACTCCGCTCTTAAAAGCGGAGCGGCGGCGGACCATGTGGGCACTTAAGTGCGAACCAGGGGTGTCACGAACGAGTTTACGTGTCGGTCGGCCGTTCGAAAACGCGTACGGTTATTCTGCTTCTGCGGAATCACACGACTATATATCATCTCTGCGCTAATAACATCATGCCTTGCGTAATCACATCTCAGTTATTAGAGTCGGCAGTCCCTTTTAGGCTAGGTAAACGGTGAAATTTCGATCTGTATCATATGTCACACAATTTAATCAGCTCAAAACCTCCGAGAGCACCTAACCCTTCTTATGAGCAGTCAAATGGAAAGCATCAACGCCCAATTGAACGGCACGCTTTTCTACGTGGCTCTGAGCATGGCCACGCGGCCCTTTTCTCTTTTTTTTATTTCTTAATGTACACGCTATGGAATACTTCGCAGCAAATGGGAATGTACGATCCTGCTACATACACCGGTTGAAGTTATCTTTTTCTACGGGCCGTTTAATGCTTTCATACTAATAATGTTCGAAATTAATTCAGACAGTACATTTGCACGAATAAATGGCGAGCACGTTTAGGCGCTGTGGTACTTCAGTGGACTCTCAGCCCACCGCGGGGCCACATTACAGAACACGAAGCTTTCAAAACAGGCGACACGTAGTGCTAAAAAAATTGGATACCATCCCGCCCTGCGAAAGTGAATGTCCAGCGGAGATATTGTAAACCACTCACATGCTGATGGGGGAGGGTTTGAAATGTTTCTTGTTGTGTTGGTGGGCTTGTCGCTTGCACTCGGCTTCTCTGGCGGCAAATGCTGGGTCCTGACGCATGCGCCTCGGCGTCTTGGGCGAGAACTGCTGGGTTCTTCCTAGCCCTCGAATGACGTCAACCTCCCTCTACTTACGAGGGCAGCTGCAAACCTAATCTTTACCAGAACACATGTGGAGGGGGGTCCCGTTGCTCACCGGAGTTCTATCATCCATCATGTGGTTTCGATGCTTGTTTTGGGGTTTCTTTCTTTACACGAATACTGAGCTCTATGCTGCACGCCATGATTAGCCTGACGCATGCGCTCAGCGTCTAGGGCGAGGACTGCTGGGTCCGGCCTGGGTTTTTTGTTTACGGCATGAAATCTTCCGACCAACGGCAGGCTAACAGCTTCGCTGCAACAAAAGGGGGTGGGGAAGAACCACTTTACTGTCTGAAGATGGATGACCGACAGAGCTTTACAAAATACACATCCCAGGCATGGTTAAAGAATGTACGCGTATTTAATTTTTTTTTCATCATTTGGTAACGGTAGCGGGTACAGTTTTTATAATTCCTCAGTAAAACTTGCAAGGACTATTTTACCACGGAAACGTAGGGCTGTCCGTATCCCTCCCACACAAGCCGACGTATTGGCAGCACACGGGAAATCTGAGACGTTCACAACTTCACTGTGACTGCTAACTGATGCGACGACTGAATGAAACGCGGCGTACTGTTATAGTCGTCTTATCGGTCATTTGTCATGTAAATGTTTTCGCGAAAAGTTCGATAAGACGAGAGTTGCAGCCTTTTCTGCTGCCCAATCGAGGTAAAGTTGGCTTTGCTGCAAGGCGTTTTGCCGCCCCAGATTTATGCCCCAGCTTTGTCAACAGGCGCGAAAAAATCCACGGAACCCTATAGCCATAAACAGCATCGCTGTAAAAAAGAAAAGCAGCAGAGCGCGGAAGTTTGTATGCGCGGCGGAGAACTCCTGTGCAAATCAAATTTGCCAGAAGCAGCCAGCCGAGACGCGGAAACAGCGGAAGTGGATGAGGACCATTCTCGGAGGAGCGCGGCCGAGTTATCTGCATCCTTGCCTCTAAGCCTGGAAGTGGATCTGCTTCGCACACCGCATTCATAGGACTCTTCACACACACGGAAACGCTGCCCAATGGAGGGGGTAAACGCGTTTACCGCATTCCGCCTACAGAGAAGAATGGTGCCGATATGTGATTGACGACCGAAGTTCGCTCGATCGCTTTTCATTGAAGCATTACGGGAGCACTTTTCTGTGTATACCCGGCACGGCGTAACAAGGGCGCTCGGTTTGAGCCGCAATTTTCGACACTTCAGTTGTGCATTACGTAAAGGTCGGCTCTTGGTTCTGTGGGTCTCCGTATAGCGTGCGTGACGCGCTTTCTGTGAAATGGTTGCGTGCACGGTTGCGTGCTTGGTTGTCATTATAACGAAGGATATAGGGTGCTCTAAAAGGCGCTAAGCCTGTCGTGTGGCATGGAGGGCGATTCCTCCTCTTGGCTGGCACCCACGCTGATACGTTTTAGGAGATCTCTTGTTTGTTTGTTGTTTGTTTGTTGTTTGTTTGTTTGTTTGTTTGTTTGTTTGTTTGTTTGTTTGTTTGTTTGTTTGTTTGTTTGTTTGTTTGTTTGTTTGTTTTAAATGTGAAAGCGATGCTTAGCTGGGTTGCCGAAGGCGCGCACCCGGCTGACATACACCCAAAATAATCTGAAGAAATTTAGAATTGTCTACTAATGCGTGACATTCTTATACCAGTTGTCTAGAGTCTGAGTTCTTTACAGTCAAATGTGGCTAAGCAGCGAAAGGACTTTGGATTATTTTATTATTTTTAAGACTTATTTGTTTCTTTTCTCCAATGATATAGATGTATACCATTATAGCGACGAATTGCCTTTACTTCGCTAATTATTGATTTTTTTTTGTCGAAGCAAGGGGTACTGCAGAGTTGGCACATTTACGCTATTTTTCTACGTATTTTCAACGTTTTTTTGTGGACTTCTTTTGTTTATTCTTTCGTTTTAGGGGGAAATGTACAAGATGCATGTTTTTTTTTTATTTTGTCAGATCATCTTTGTGAAAATTTTGTTTTCTTTTCGTTTTTCTTATTTTTCGGGTTTTCAAAATTCTCCTGAAAAGTCGTGACAGCGCGAACAAACGGGACGGAGGAATAGAAACACGTAGGACACAAACGGGGGTTGGCTACCGAACTGTTATTTTTCGAGCGTACAAGCAAATTTATACCAAAAACAATACACAAAATTTCTAAGATAAGATGACACGGAAGACAAAAAAGAAACAAATAACTGTCCAACAAGTTTTTGGTTACAGGAACCCGTCTAAGAATTGGACCTCCTTTTCAAAGAGTGAGAAGGATGGTGTGCTTAGGCATTTGTAATTCACCTTTGTTAATGTAATAAGTTTCTATAACCTCTCTCCCGGTTTTATCTGAAGCTCGCTCAAGGAACTTTCTTTTTTCCAGTAGCGCCTTACACCCGCATCTTTTACAACGTCACTTATGTAACCGCCTAAATTGCTGTACTGCAAGCATGTGTTCTCTTGCCCGCTCGTTGAAGCATCGGCCCGCCTGTCCGATATAGAAATGGCCGCAATTCAATGGTATCTCGTAAATCACGTTATTTAGGCAATCGGTGAAACGGGTTGCTTTTTTTTTCTGGAGGGGGGGGGCAAGCTACTCGGGTTCCTTTCTCTTCCAACATAGGGCATATTTTTGCTAACTTGCACGGGGCAGAAAACGAACGTTCACCTCATGTCCTGCCGCAACTTTCTTAACCTTATGGGGATGCGGTGTAGGTAAGGTACGACATGCATTTTGTTGCGTTCCTGCTGGCCACTTTTCCCCTTAACCTTTTGCAGAAGGCTTTCACAAACGTTTGTGATAAAAGCCGCAGGAAACCCAGTATCATTTGGCGCGTGGACTGGTTTTTAGAACTTTCGTCCACTTTGTGCTGACACGGCTTGACAAGAGCAGCTTGGAGACAATTTGTAGCTATCCCCCTTTTGACCAACTTGGAATGGGCGCTACCAAAAGGCCGAATGATCTTTTTCGTTCTCGCTTTGTACATGCAACACACGTGCTTGGGCGTAAAATCGAGTTCCAAGTCCAAAAACTGTAATTACGTTCCTCGCGGATTTTCGAGAGGTAATGTTATTCCCTTAGAGAAAGCGGATAAACTTACTCAAGACGGTTGCGATTTCTTCTTCTACGTCGTTAGTACCAGAACAAACATCAAATACTCTTCTAGTAAATACCTGTAGATCTGGACTACTGGAAGGTCGCTGATTTCGTCGGGTACACGCCTGTATAAGGAAGATAAGATAGGGCTGGGTGCAACAGAAGAGCCTACATGCCTTTCTTTTGTACGCAAAAGCCATTATCAAAAAGAATGGCGGAGGACTTCAAACAAAAATCACAGCAGTTCTAAAAACTGCTCAGTACTGACACCTGAACAATTCTGGAACTTCACTGCTCCACTAACTTCAATCCTTCACAGAACAGCGATTAACATGTCGTCATGAGGTTAGAGATGCAAGTTTTCATGAAATTCTGAGGGGCTTGAAAAGAAAACTAGGTTCTTTGTGTTTTTTTTTCTCTGAAAAATATGAGAAATTGAAAGAAGATGATTCCCCACAAATCTATAAAAAAAAAGGCATAGTACTTCTTAAGGCGAAAGCCTTAGATGCCTCATCAAACGCGAAAAGGGACCGTAGCTGCTGGCGACTGTACGAATGAAACCATAAAAATAAAATAAGTAAATAAAATATACATAGAAACTTGTTTGGGTACGACTGGGATTTGAACCCGGGTCGCCAAGAGCCGCAGCCAAGTGTATTAACTACAGCCCTAACCACGTGCCGTGCCAGGACGGAACAAGAATTACCGGATGCGTGCCGGATGACAGGTGAACGTGGCGGCACCGCAAACACGACGCAGCAGTGGTGAAGTTTTCGATAATCGCTGGCTTTCGCCTTCAAATCCCTAATGAGACTGAAGTGCCCGATAATTTTTTTCGTTAACAATGAAAATAATGTAATTCTTACATGCTGTCCCAGAAGAGCATCCGCTCTCAAAACCTGCGCACGATTTCAAGTCACGGCATTGATTCCGGAAAGCGTTTTCCTCACTGCAGATTGGTCGCATCACAACGAATTTCCCCTGAGAAGCTCTGTTTTGTTTAAATGTTATACGTGTCGAAAAAACAAAACAAAAAAACTGTTTTTTCTTGCTTTCTTGTTTGTTTGTTTTTAACCGCTCACATCTCTATGAGGTATGGAGTAATACAGGTCTTCAATGTCCAGTGATAAAGCGTTGGTTGAACACTTCAGTTCTGCGTTTTCCAAATCCTGTAGAGTTCAGCAGAGTTGAACGATCGAAAAAGAAACAGCTGGTAGTCAGCGCCCCTTTGTGTCCTGTATACGTGTTTCTATTCCTCCGTCCCGTTTGTTCGCGCTCTTACGATTTTTCATGAAAACCAACTAACTCGCACCAGATCCCTGCAAATTCAAAATTCTGTTCGGTCAATTATCTCCATTTACGCTATTATAACAATTACAGGTGTTACTTCCGCCAAATCTGCATTTTTGTGGAAATGCAGGGCGTTGCACGGTTTTTCGCCAGTTTTGCCATTTTTATTCGCATTTTTAACGTTTCTTTGCGTTCTTTTTTTTTGTTTATTCTTGGCTTTTGGGGCGACATGTAGAAGTTGCATATTTTTGGTTTCGTCAGATCATTTTGTGAAAATTTGATTTGTTTTTTCTATTTTTCTTATTTTTTCGTTTTTAAAAGTTGTGTTCGACCAGTTGTCTCCATGTACGCATAACGATTACAGGTGTTACTTTTACCAAATCTGCATTATTGTGAAAATGCAGGGCGTTACACGGTCCTGGCTGTGGGGATACTCGCCAAAGAATGCTACGAATTTTACCCTTTGATGCCCAGAACCTTATTATTTTGCTTAGGCCTGTGAGAAGTCTTTGTATGATCTAAAAGGACCTCTGACATCACAAATACGGAGTCAGAAAAAATTTGGTTCATTATGATGGACACTAGGACACACTGGGCACTGGCTGCCCATATATCACTTGAACAAGAGAGCTACCTTGATCATCATAATTTATGGTTCAAATGAAGACAATAACGTAAAGTTTGTATTGCTGTCATTTGTAATAGCAACGAAATTGCACAATTTCGGTTACCTGTCACTAGCCCATTGAGCCACCCGGGCTCGATGAGAGTTGACACACGTAAACAATACTTTTTTTAGCACACGGAAATACGTGCTGCCCTCTCTTCTTTAATTTTTGGAGGTCCGCGGGATTGTTTGTCTGCCGATAGATGGTGTTAAATGTCAAAATTAAACCACAAAGTGTGAAAGAAAAAGAAATATTGAGTTGTTGCTCCTGAGCAACACTGGGCATCAAAGGGTTGAAACCTAACCCTAGGCATGCGCTCAATTTCCATTGCCTACGACGGATTTCATAGCGCGTGCATCAGAAATCTCTACCGCAGGCTCAGTTCGCCTTCAGCTTCGGCCGAGGCAGCATGACAGCAGCACGGATTCAGCGACAAGAAGCTGCATCGAGTCCCTTGTTGAGGTTGTAGGCTGAACGTCTATATCGGCAAAAGACTCGTCGACAAAAGACAAAAGATTCGGTGGCGTCTTCATCGCTTAATAACAAGCTTAGAGAGAGATAAGACTTTCAATGATCCGGCGGAGTCATCCAGACGATCTTTAGGCGACAGGGCTAGTGTGCAACGCGCAAGAGCTGCCAGGGTAACACCTCCAGTGCTTGTTACGTCGACTGGGCCTGCTGATTTCGCAGGTCGCAAGATGCGCGGACTGGACACATATCAGCACAGGCCTTCTACTAACCAGTCGGCCAGCCACCAATACTTCATCCAGCCTCGTTCTCTAGAAAGGCCCGCTCGTCCCTTTAGTGAACGTACAAGTATACGGCGCGCCCTTTAAAAACTGCCACTCCACTCGAAGTATACTGCACATTCTGCCTGGAGTTGGAAGTAAACTGTGCGCTGTGGAGCCTGCCTGAAGAACCTGCCACGCTGCCAACTTGAATGTCGACTCTGGCGCAGAGATGACAGTAGTACAGACTGTTTCGAGGAGTACAGAAACAGCTGGGGATGCGTTGTTCTTGCTTGTGCGGTCATCGAAGTGCGCATGATGGAAGGCGATCAAATGTGATGCGAGCATCTAATTGTCAGTGCTCTGACTGCTCCTGTCCCGAAGGGGTGGAGCTGGAGTCTCTGGTGTTGGACTTCGGCTCTGAATGTCTGGATTATTTGGGCGACCAGTTGACGGCCTGCTTTGATGGTGGTGCGAGGAACCAGACGTGAGGGGCAGAGCTCATAATGGCTGCCACGCCGGTAGATCAAGTGGTGTGCAGTGGGGCACTGGCAGAAATGCCAGGGGCAACGTCAGCGGCGTAGGTGACGCTTGGCACCGTAGAGATAAAAGAAGGAGGCAAGAGTACGGGGCACCAAAGCGGACTCTTCGAACCTAGCGATGATTGCTCGGCAGCAGTGCTAATGCGCTGGGGTTGCTGATGCGCTTACGTGGTGGCACGAGCCTGGTTAAGGAATGAGGGGAATCCATAGATGCAGTGGAGGTGGCGACAGCTCGGTCCTGGCGTCCCTCTGATCGTTTTGAAAGTGATGTCTTGCTGGGAAGACATAGGCGCTGGGGGCAATGCTTACGTGCCTAAAGCAAACATGTGTGGCACGAAACTGCCAGGGATAGTTTTTAGAGTTGTATTTGAAACTGCATAAATATCACATACAGCGAAACTTCAGGGGACGCGAAAAAAGTACTACGTACTAACCGGCACTACGGTTTATTCGAATGAATTAGGTTAAAAGGAAACGGAGTCGGTGATTCGGCTTAACTACGTATAAAAAGAAATTACGGATTATGCGGGTACGGTTTAACAAGATTCCACTGTACTTATGTAGTCCTTCTCACTTTTTAGGTTTTTAACCCCCCCTCCCCCTGAATCAGCCACCGCCTCGTACAGAAGCTAAAGCCAGGAAAGCAAGCAAGCTGTGGTGAACGCGGACGAGTGCGGAAGAGGCTTAGCGATCGCAGCGTGAAGAAAATCACGCTCGCGTCGTCCAGAGCTAAACGCACGCAAAGTACGATCTGCTCTAACGCATAGACAACACAACGGCCGAAGAAGCGCTCGGCGGTTCAAGGGACAGGGCGCCGTGAAACGATATTATAGCGTGGCAGCAGGAGCGCCGCCCCCGACAGCAGCAGCAGTTCACACGGCACAAGGAAGCCCCTATTCTCAAGGCGCATTCTTCTTCGCCGGCACTCCGAGCGAGACGGGCAAGCAAGGCACGGCCGTGGAGAATCACGTGGGAAGCAGACGAAAGTGAGCGCTGACTCGAGCGCGTCGGCATCGCCGTCACGCGGTTCGCGCATATTTTCCCTCATACAGCGGCGGCGTGGCCGCACTTTGGGAGCGAGCTTCTCGTGCGGCCCCTGTCAGGTCGCGAAGCGACTGCAGGGGCGGATGGGGACCGTGCAAAGGAACAGACGCAGCAGCTGGCTGAAAATACAAACAAAACAATCTCCCTTATTAGACCGTGACACATTCAGTGCTGTCGGTTGCAATAATTCTGACGCCCAGGCTCCAACCAGGATTGCTCGATGGATGCGAAGCATATATTAGCTCAACCAAGCACAAGCATGATGATGATGATTATTATTATGACGGCGTAAACAATACCCGCCTTGAGAGACGGGTTCATTTTTCTCCTGTCTTATCAAGACATGTGGGACGACTAAGGAGAACTTCTCCTAGAATCTAGTGCGTTGCTTGAAGCTGTCCATGGAACTTCGGCGTTCACGGAAATAAATGGAAAGAAAACGCTCCCAAAGCGCGGCCAAACGCATTCTAAACGAAGAGAGGGAGAGAGAGTTTTATTCGGCAGATTTAGGCGCAGGCGTGGCTCCAGAGGTTCAGAAGTCCAAGGGCCATCTCGGCACGTTGCGCCTTCGCCAGCAAGGCTTGGGCGGTGCGGTTGTCACTGGACAGTGCAGTATTCCACTGCTCGGGGGGGTATTAGCGCAAGGGCGTGGCAGGTCTGGGTTTTGGACACATTCTTACATTCTTAGAACTTGTGGTAAACGGAGCTTGAAAGCCCGCAGAACTTGCATTGCTGATGCTGGTCTGAATTTCATATGTAGTCCGACGGGGTGAGGGAACGTGTTGGTTAGCTGTAAGCGGACTGTGGAATATTGCTTTTTTATTCACTGAAAATGTGACTGGGGTAGACCGTATATTCCAGCCTGTAATTTTATTTAATGTTCTGGTAGGACACGATAAGGCTAGGGTCGGTTGTATTCCCTGCTCTGCTTGGCCAGTGCGCAGGCCGTCGCGTGGGCGAATTCGTTGCCAGTGAAAGAGGAGCGTGAGGAGGGGGGAAGGAGTGGGGTGGTTGCGCTCAGAGGCGGTACGCTGCGGGAGTTACCTAGCCCACAACAAATATGCAACTTTCCTGCGAGTCGGAGACTATCGCTGTTGTCTTGGTATCGGTGATGGCTAGCTCTGTTAAATCTCCCGTTGTGTATGCGCCATTCATCATTGTTGAGCCGCGTGAACTGCAGAGGCTTGGAAGCATTTTCGAGAGGACTACGCGCGAGCACAGGGACTTGTCCGAGATGGAGCTGACAGATACGCAGTCGTTCACGTCTATCACGCCGAGAAAACGAACGGAGAGTGCACACCGCGTTGTGCACATGACGACGTATGGAACATCGCCTCGGGATAGCGTGCGGTCAGCAGGTCGGTCGAAGTACAACGGCTCCAGGATGGTCATTTCGGATGGTCATTTCGTCATTTCGTTCATGGTCGTTTCGTTTAACGCGACGCGTGACGCTAGGGAGCGCTTCTTACCCACACCAGACAAAGAGAAGAGGATGGAAACCAATTTTCCCGCAAACGTCTCCGAATTTTCCGCAAAGAAAAAAATTGTCGCTGCAGCTCAGGCTTCAACATGCAAGGCCGAAGACGAGGCTGAACGACAGGACCTGAAAGTGGGTGCCTGCTACGAGGGAGCATCGAACATCGCAACGAGAGAAGGGGGTGCAGACCCCGAGGCTACGAATGCCGCACACAAGGACGACTCAGAAGCTGCAGTCCAAACAGACAACGAATACCCTGGAGATTTCAAGGATGAGAGAGAGAAGGCAGAGCCACCACCGTGCGATATCGAGTGTATCTTCCTTTCAGACAAAGTGAAGAGCAAACGCTTACTGGAAGTAATGAAAAGCCGACGAACTCTAACCAACGGAGGATTGCTACACGTTGAACCCAGGCCTGAATCTGGGGTGTTCCGTCTCAGCGAAGTTGGGATAGCCGAGAAACCTTGGCGTGTTACGTCTGCCCCATGCGAGGAGGCAGCAAGGCCCGGTGGAGAACCATCCGAACCGTACAATGAGCTGACAAGAAGCAGGAAAACGATCTTGTCAGGAGAGGAAAAACAAACGGAAGACAACCACGAAGCCGGCATGAGAACACCACTAGACTCCTTGCGCAACAGCTACCGTTTCACCAAAATATTAGGACTTGCAAGACATAGACTTCGCCACAATAGGTGCAAGGCTAAAGGACTGCAACCTTCTGAGGCAGCTGGACCCACATTCTGGTTGTCGTCCGCATTACATTGGCGTCCCTTGGCTGTCGTGAGATCTGTACGACGGCGCAAGCACCGGTGGAGACGAAAGAGGTGATATAGCATTCACCGACCGCGTCGCAAGGACTGACCTTAAGGACAGAAAAAACAAAATGTTGGGATTACGGATTTATTGTGCACCCATAGATTATCTCGGGCGCGGGAGGATGTTAAATCTCCCGCTGGGTATGTGCCATTCATCATTGTCATCATGAAATCGTGCACCCTTGTCAGTAAAGTGATCGTCCCCGCTAAGGGCAGCCATGGCCCAGGTCTGCCTTGCGTCGTTCTTCCGCTATAAGCTCTGTTGCCTCATATTCCGCTTCTTGAGTGGTTTTCGGGATGATTGCGCTGGTGAGGAATTCGTCGCTCGACGTCACCACCGCCGCTATCGCTATCTTGCGTTGACAGCTTGCTGCATCCGTATAGTCGTCCCTTCATCACAACTGAACATTTCCTCTAGGCCTTTGACCCTGGCCTATCTTCTGCATGTCCTGGATTTGTGTTGCGAGGGTTGGGCATATAGTTTCTGTGCACTGTCTCGTTTCCGACAAGGCATGTCGGGGTTGCAGTTTGTAGCTGGCCCTTAGTGTTAAGTCTCCGCAGTAGCTTTCTACCCACGGGTGTCAGTTCGAGTCTTAATTTGTGGATGGAGAGTTGCCCTTAGATTAGTTATGAATCATGATGTAAAGCCGTGAAGGCCTAGTTTCAGCAGTCGAGCGGTTTCAGCGCTCATGGGGATCCCCACTGTCTGCTTAGGAGTTTTACGTATGGTGACGTCGAATTGTTCTTCCACCGGTCTCAGTACCACGTGCAGTGTAGGTAATACGCTAGAGAATAAACGCCTGGACCGACCCGCTGGTAGCCCGCTGTTTCACTCCTCCCTGCGTTTTGGCCTCTGGGCGTAACATCTGGGGGAACTGTTCCGTGGTCTAATACGTATTAGGACGGGATTAGGCCTGATGGGATGACCTTTCACGTGAGCCGGGCATCATCCTCGTCTTTCTTTGTGCCTCGCATGCGCACGACTGGAAGGTATACCCAGGGTTGTTCGTTTTCGGGTTGTATTTTTATTTTTTTATATCGGGGGGGGGGGGGGGGGGGGGGGGGGGGGGGGGGGGGTAAAAATTGGGTGCTATTTTTTTAAACCAATAATCGGTGAGAGATCGGGTTTCTTATAGAACGATTCCGAAATTCGGGTGTTTTCGGGTTAAATCTACAGATTTACTAAGTAATACTCAGTTTATTTTACCAGAAGGTGTCGCGATCTTCTTATCTAACACGATAAAATTTGTGTTTGCTTCAAGGTGGTAATCGGGGTTACATCAGGAATTTTAGCGAATACTCCCCGAAATTTGGCGTTTGATTCGAAATGGACCAGTAATGATGACAGTAAAGAGCACTGATGGCCTTTAAGAAATGAAACATTTCATTCACTAAAATCTGGTTATCGATTTTTTACGCATCTTTGTTTGCACGTATTATCATCTGTATGCGCAACAAGTCGGTCTCCATTCGAGACCTGTCCCATCGTTGAACGTACCTCAGCCGGGAGAAAGTTCTCTCGACATCACAGCTCCCACTATATAGGCACAACAGCGTTAGTGCCGCATTTACAGCCTGCAGAAGGGAGCGGTAGAGTCATGCCAAGACTCATTGAGTTCGAAAGATGTGTTTGTGGAGCTACTGGTTGAGAGCGACGGACCATCAGCGCACTATTGTGCCGATCGTTTCTTTGAAGAAGCCCATTCTGGGAAAAAGCTGGTCTAACCCGATTTTCCTTAAACATGTTCAGGGTGTAAAAATTGGGTAAAATCGGGTTTTACGCGAAAACGAACAACCCTAGGTATACGATCCTTGCAGGGCGCATTTTAGCCCGCACTCTTTGACGTACTATATATAATGAACGGCATCAATTGCCTGCTGGAAGGTGGCTTGGAGGCCCCCGATAGGGTGTTTGTAGGCCCATTTTTTTTAAATATATCGTCGGCTTAGAGGTAGTGCTTTATATTGGAGATTTCCTCTAGTCATTTCGCCAGCTCTGCGGTAGTACAGGTTAAACGCGCTAGCAAACCACCTAATTTATCCCTGCGGACTTGTGTGTCATCATCACCGACGTCAGCAACTCGGCGCAGAAGGTGGTGTTAGGGAAAAAACCCTTTTAAATGCCCTTTTCTCGTCAAAAAACACGTGACTAGGTAATTCCACAATAGTAACTACTCACTTGCGTGTTTCTTGAATAAAGGTAGAGGGGAGAAATTTTCATTAAAATCAGAGTGATTTGACAGCTCATGTTAACCAGCTGCGGGTACTCCTGTTGGGAAGAGGGGGAGGGTGTAAGAGAACAGAGGCCCTTGGGATATGGTGTTGTCTAATCGATGAGAGAGGAGGATCTAGAAGGGGAGCGCCTAAGCAAAATGTTGCACAACAGCGTGAAACAGCCGGTCGAAATTCTGAGAATTGTCTACTAATGCGTACGCACTCTTTCCAACCGCCCCGCTATACACCGAGACCGTTTAATGCTGACTTCACTGCTATGCTCAAATGCATTGCTTGGGAGGCATTCTACCAGGGGCAACGTGAGCAGTCTCATATCAAGGTATGAAAGCCCCAGCTGGGCCGGCCTTACCTCGTTCGGCGCCCGGTGTGAACTAATGCCAAGACGCCACCCCGCCCGTCAAACTCATTTTTACAGCGCAGCTGTCTCTGGCTAGGATCCAGCAGACTATCTCCGACTACAGAGCGATGTAGACAAGAATACCACACGAGTGTAGCGCCACATTGCGGCGCCCACTCAAATATCTGGAATCGTAAAACTGTGCGCCACACCTTCAGCGTAAGGGGAAAATCACAAAAAACTCTGGTTGATTCTTCTGTCATAGGAGTCGGTAAAACACGAAAGTAAAATGTGCAGCGAAATCTACAGCTGAGCATGATTTGCGGGTCGGCGACTGTCTTGTGTTGTGCTTGGCGAGCGAAGTCCTGCTGGCGGGTCGCTTCGGCAAAGGTGTACTGGCGTCATTTCCGTGACGGATATGACGTCAGTGGAATCTTGGTGTATCCCGGCATAAAACACTTTCGGGTTAAAATATAAAACCTGAAAACGAACAACCGGAATTATAACGTACTGTTTAGTACTAAAGGTTGCTTCCCCGCAAGAAGACCGCGTGTGCAGGGGTGCACCCTTTACAGGCCACTTGCTTCCTTGTACAGGCGTCACTTCCGTGACGGATATGACGTCAGCGAAATCTTGCATCCGGGCATAAAACACTTTCGTGTTCAAAAATAAAAAAAAACGTCCTAGGGCCTCCATATTTTTATATAACACGGCGTATATTGCCCCTGAAAAGATGTCTTCTCAGCAATCAATTTGTGCTGAGGGGTGAAGACGACTTTATTGGCCTTTAATTATAAGCTGGCTTTTACACATTATGCGTTGTACAGCGAGGCACATCCGCTTACGGAGAGAGTATGATTATAGAAAATGGCCACAACTCCTGTTTTATTGGAACTATCCCAAAATCAATCATCTGGCAATTAGTCGCTAAGACTGCTCTACAATTACGCGAGATTTCATTTACGTTTCAAAATTACATACTTCACAGTGAAGTTTTAAATGTTGGTGAATTCCCGTCTGCTGTCAAACATGGGCATGGGCTTCTCCGGGAGGGAAACGGACGGCCCATGTTTGTCCGCTGGAATAAAATTCCAGTAAATCCAAGTTTCATTCATGTAATTAAGAAGTATGCTCAATCGCAAATTGCAAACAAACGTGCATTGCTTTGTGCACTCCCTGGACTGCGCCCCGGTAAAAGCTTATTGTCTCGGCACCACAGCTTCACTGGTCATCCTTCTTCAGAGAGCGGAAGGACGCTGAATTTCTTTCAAGGCGGAAATTTTCTTAGTGGGACCGGGGGCACCCTGTCAAAGATCTGATGCATTTTTCCATATT
Source organism: Haemaphysalis longicornis (assembly GCA_013339765.2). Classification (NCBI taxonomy): domain Eukaryota; kingdom Metazoa; phylum Arthropoda; class Arachnida; order Ixodida; family Ixodidae; genus Haemaphysalis; species Haemaphysalis longicornis. The sequence continues at coordinate 30,087,414 of CM023456.1, forward strand.
CTGGTTGGACGACCGAAAAGCTCTCATAAAAAAAAATAAAAGGGAAATCTTAGGGCCTTCATATTTTGGTTTGATATCTTACTCTTTTTAGCAATGCATTTATGTTTAGAGGTGAAGCCGACCTTCAACGTATCAGTGTAAGCTTGGTTTTTGCAAGCTGGCTTCCCCACATTGCCTGTTTTGCAGATAAACGTGGCCACCTACGAAAAGAGCATGATGACAGAAAACGGCTCGAACTCTTCTGTCAACACAAATATCCCGATACAAATAACATAACAATTAAACACTAAGACGACCCTACAAGCGCGAAACCGAGCTTCTATTGTGTGAAAATGGTCAGTTTTAAACGGTCAGTTGAAACAGTTCCGGATAAGATAATACATGCATCGATCATGAAGCAGGAGTACAATTAGACACCTCATAAATCACGTATCAATATACATTTAAATTGTTCGTAAACGCTTGTTTAGTGGGAAAAACATTATCGCTTTCGCACTTCTCAACTTTCTTTAGGAAGGGGTGGTAATTATTTTTATAATTACCTTTTTGCGATTGATGCTTTTCATTTTTTTTAGTGGGATATCTAATTGTAAGACGAAATTGTGTTTGACAGTTGATTCACGTGAGATATGTATTTAGGTGGCTGAAGCCTGCAACGGGGACCGCGAATCAATGCGCCAGCCCGAATTAGGTTCTCATTCATGACGCCGCCTAAGATCCGATCAGCTAGGTCACAGACCATGTACATTTCAAGATAATGGTGCTTAAAACGCATAAACGAAAAGAGGCTTGCCACGGAAAAAAAGGTTAGGTGTATTAACCAAAATGTCAAACAACTGCGGTTATTCAGCAAGAAGCTAGCGCGCACTAGCAAAGCCCCAATATTGTCGCATTAGTAACTGTCCGACTTTGTCTGTCTGACTTTAAGCCTTCTGTTGATTGTCTGATTTTGAGCCTTCACAAGCAACCACCCAGTGTAAGAGGCACCAATAAGACGGGAATTAAAGCGAAATGAGTAGGGCTATAGCTACTCTCAAATAGTAGGAGCAGGAATAAGATCTGCGTGCTGAAGAGACCAATAAAGCGTCCGTTTTTTTAGGGGCGAAGCTCCTTAAGGCGTGGGTATGTCCATCCTCGACGTATGTATGTAGCCACCTCTAGTTTAGTTCTTGGATTGTTTACTAGATGGCGTGGCTACCTCTAGTTTAGTTCTTGGATTGTTTACTAGATGGCGGTACTTGTATATGATGAAAAGATGCGCTTGGATTGTTTACTAGATGGCGTGGCTACCTCTAGTTTAGTTCTTGGATTGTTTACTAGATGGCGGGGAGCGTTGTAATAAAATCCGTTCGCTGTTGGCGCGCGCTCGGAGTCGCCCGATGGATAAGGCTGCAGATGTGCGAGCCCGCGAGGCAGAAGCGCTCCGTGAAGCTGCGCGACGCCGCCGCCAAGATCCTGCCGTACGAGAGCGGGAGGCCGAAGCGTGTCGTCTGGCTGCGCGACGACGCCGCCAAGATCCCAGCGTTCGAGAACGAGAGGCCCAAGCGTCACGGCAACGGCGCGAGGACCCTGCCGTACGCGAAGCGGCACAGCTGCGGCGCGAAGAGGATCTCAAAAACGTCAGAGAACGGGAAGCGGCGAGAAAGCGCGCGTATCGGCAGGCAGACCCCGATGCAGTGAGAGCTCGTGAGGCGTCTGCAAAACGCATCAGGCGAGCTCAGCCCCAAGGTGCCGACGCGCGGTTTAAACTTTCTAGACGTTACGTTCGGACACAGATGTAGTGGGCGAACTTTCACTGAAGAGTCACGGTTTTACCGATGATTTCCCCTCAGGAGCTTCGCCCACTCATCATCATTCACCCCGTGGATATGCTGTGAATTTTTTTTAAGGAAACCTTACTACCTCTACCAGCCAACGGTTCTTTCGCGGCGTAAGGGAAATAAACTCCCAACGCGGCGGAGGCGGCGGGGGGGGGTGAGGCAGGGGAGCGGAGGGTTTCACTCAGGGAGCACACTGTAGATGGCGCGGCGAATTTACCCAGCATTCCCCGCGCGGAGGTGCCTGCTCGCCGGCGGGTGCGTCGGCAGTACGGCTTTGTCGTCTGCTTTAGCGACGGTTGTTCTGGGCCTGCTTTGTCGCAGCTTCGCGTCCATTGCGCGCTTCCTTCGCACGGCTTGATTAACTTGTTCGACAGCACCTCCTGAGTTACCCGGACCCGACATAATTAAGTGGTCGTACGACAAAGATATGTTAGAAATTGGTTTGAAGAGCGGGAAAACAAAATGTAGAGGCCACATACAGACATCTGGCCGCTAGAGAAACGTTACCTTTGGCGCACTGCTTGCCATGAATGGAACTCCGTTTTCTAAATTGATGAATACCAATTCGATATTACAAAAAGCGAAAGGAGCAACTGGCCCTGGTAAATAGCGATTGTAAAAGTTCCGTCAGCTTTCTCGCAATTCTCAAACTTACTAAACTAACTAGTTTAAATCGGTTTAAATGGTAACCAGTAAGCTCACATGCCGAATCGTTTCGGTGTCTACGCTTGTGTCGCGCGGTGGTGTAGCCCCCAGCTAGCACATCGGGATGGCTAAGTTGCGCTGTTTCACCCCTCGAAAGGCGCTCCTCTACGTTTTTCTCACTTCCGAATCACGGCCGGGCTACAGCGGCGGCGTCGTCCGCCGCTTTACCCCGGCCGTAGCCGACGCTGCTGCTGCGTTCGGGACGCCGCCCCCGCGAATTCCAGGTAACGACTGGCAGAACCTCTGGTTTCACTCTTCGTAGAGCCACGTGTGTGAATTCAAGTGACGTCGCATGGGCAATTGTTGTGGGTGTCGTTTAAAGCTTTGCTTTCCAACCACCTTCACAGCGTGGATTGGAGTCATTTTTTTTTTATCGTAGAATACGGCCGAAAATTACGGATTTTTCCACAGTACAATGCACGCGCGCCTCATCATTAAGTGTGCTGTGTAGAAGATTGGACAGACAAAGGAACATCGTCGGAATGTGGAAGTGGTTGTCTTAGTACTGAATAATTAAAACAATGGGTGCGATAGCTCCAGGTAGACAACTCAGGTAACATATTGACAGAAGGACAAAGTTTCAGCGCTAAACTTGATGACAGTGTATTGGCGGCATCTCTTGGCTTTTACAAAGAAAATGCAACATATATTATTTTTATAATCATGAATTTATTCGGGGCTGTATAAAAGTGTCCCGGCTGCGGTCTGGGGTCACTTTTCCTGACACACGTGCACGGGCAAAAGTCGGGGCCAAATGATCGCTGTCAATATGAGGACAACCTCCCCAATTAATGTTGTAGACCGTGCGCGGTTTGTCAGGATGGACGAGGTTAGCATAATACGAAAACAAGGGTTTTTCTTGTACTTGAAAGGGAATTCGTCCGTTTATTCTGTTTCTCTTCAAGACGTTCAACACGCACTAGTAATTTAAGCATTTCTGTCTTTCTTTTCTTTAACAAACAGCCCTACATAGAAATGTACGTAAGAGAAGACAGCTACAGCCACGGGTTGCCGCAATAAAGTTTTTCTTCAGTTTGTTTGCAACACGGGAGGGAGGAGATTTCAATCGAAGCCAAAGAATCCCAGGGATGCCTTCCACGGGGCGGAGCCCATAACATCAGCCTCTGCTCGATAAATGAAGATTTATTCTCTTTGCCTCTCTTGAAATAAAACAATCCCGAGCTTTAAAATAATGTTAGACCCTGTAAACGCAACCTCTCTTCCCAAAGTAGCCAGACCATTGTACGTTTTTTTCTCCATATTCATGCAGAATGTAACAAAAAAAAATCGCTCTTTACCCACAAATGAGATCAATTCAATTTTCTTGAATGTGAACATCTTCGACAGAACTCTGTCTGGTTGGGTTAAACTTAAGAGGCAAATACACCAACCAAGGGCGTTTATTCAAAGCGGTCCCAACGTTTCGGAGCCAACTCGGCTCCTTCATCAGGGGTGACTATGTACGACAAGAAGCAGCGGTTATATAGGTGTCTTCTTCTTTTTCTTTTTTCTTACTGTATTCTTTCCCTTGCGCGTCGGAGGCCGTGGGCGTAGATGGTGGGAAGGGCTCCGAGGGATCTGTTCAGGCCTTGCCGGTTCCCTTGTATGTGCCAAGACTCAAGCAGTAATCTTTGTGAGTAATTCGTTTCGGTGCCAATCACCTGCGCGCCGTCAAAGTTAATCCGGTGGTCAGCTTTTTCGCAGTGCTCGGCCAATGCACTGCGCTGAGTGTCGGACTTGCGAACGTCGTTTTTGTGTTGGCGGAGGCGTTCCGGGAAGTTCATGGTCTCCCCAACATAACTAGCGGGGCATTGTGCGCAAGCAATTTTGTAGACGACCCCTTGTGATTTTTCTTTTGGCGGCCGCTCTTTAGGTCGAGGTATGAGCCGTCCAAGAGTTGACACTGGCTTGTGGGAGATGACAATGCCTTCCTTGCGAAGAATGCGGGATAACGGGATAACACCTATATAACCGCTGCTTCTTGTCGTACATAGTCACCCCTGATGAAGGAGCCGAGTTGGCTCCGAAACGTTGGGACCGCTTTGAATAAACGCCCTTGGTTGGTGTATTTGCCTCTTAAATTCAATTTTCTGCGTCACTTTTTTTCTGCCTTATGTACATCTTACTTTTCGGGCCGATAACTTCGTTCTTCGTTTTGTTCTTGTTTCAGCATTTTGTTTAAGCATAAGTGGCGGAAGGCAGAAGTTACACTAGAGTTAGTTTTGTAAATACGGTCTCCCGAAGCCTCCTCAGGCGGTTTCTTCGCACCCTCGTTTTTTGGGTGCAAAACTGTGGGTCCATGTTTATCGGTATAATCTTGATCATTTGGGATTATTTGGGCACGGGCGTTTTCTCCCTCACTTCAAAGTTCACCACCGCACTCTGCTCTTTTTATGGATGGACGAAGAGGGAGGGAGAGGGGGGAGGGTATTCAGTTCAGTGCACGTCGGCGCCCACTTTTTGCCGGCGCCCTTCGCGACCGCCCTGGTCGCCCATCCCTCGGCACTGAGCCCCAGTGCTTTTATTAGTTGGCTTCCCTAGTGTACACAAATTCGTTGCCAACGCATCGTGGATACCCGTCTGTTTGTCGGCAACGCTACAGGTGTCACACTTTCACCGCATACCAAAATGCTATAAAGTAAAAGCCCTGGGGCTTTGACATTTTCATACAAGACCACTCATATTGCCCCTGTGTATAAAATGTAGAAGTGGAAGCGAAATGAAGTGAGAAGTGGTGGCAGTTCGGAACGGCGTCTCTTGTCTCGCGTCTCTTCGCCGCCCAATCGGGTTTAACACCCTGAAAACATGTCTTCCTAGCAATTCAATGAGCATAGTAGTGAAGCCGACTTAGGGTACTTGGTGTATACATAGCTTTATGTGGAGGGATACATCGGGTTTTATGGAGGTTAATAATAAAAGGCCCTCAAACCATCATACTCTGATATCAGACTTCTAATATTGCTCCTGCAAAACGTCTTTCCAGCAAAGCAATCGGGAATACATATTAGGGAAGCGTGCTTCAAAGAGGCTTGGTATATGGGCTTACATTGCGGCTGAAAAATTATCTTCCCATCAATGTGCTTATCCGAGAATTCCCACTTGGTAGTTCTCGTAATTTTTTTTTTAATTCCTTCTTGTCGGTTACGAACGTACCAATCCGCTACATTTGCTTTTTTGTAGCGATTTCGTGTGTTGACCTGACCAATTACGCATCTATTCGGCTGGTCTGAGTTCGTGGTCTAGCAGCTTGGGATGAAAACAGGGCAAAGAGCCCACCGGAAAAACGGCGGCGCCCTTGCACTGAAGCAACGCCTCTTAAAAATTTTTTTAGAAGGCATTGACTGAACTTACCACTTTTGACGTTGCGCCATTTTTACAGAATAAATGAACGTTTCTGCAATTTCTTCTTGTAATTTTTTTTTAACTTTTCCTTGCTTGAGTAAGTCCTGAAAACCTCGAAAGCGAAAAGTAGCCTCGTCTGCTCGCTTTCTTGCCTGCAGACTGCAGTAAATCTTGAATTTCAAACTTTGAAAGTGCGAAAAGTAGTATCGTCTGCTCGCTGTGGCTGGGCCAACTGGGCTGAAAGGTGTTGGTGATTGAGTAATAAAACTAGTTATAAAATCATATTAATGTACGCACCATATGCACTCCATGGAGGATTTCTTAAGATGGATCTTTATGATGCGGCCATTATCACTGGCACGCTCGTGAAAAAAAATGGGAGGGGGGAAGGGGGGGAGTATAAAATACAGAGTTATAAAGGTGATTAAGCAGTTCTTCGGCATGCAGCTTACCAGAAGAAGTTTGTAAGTTGAAGTAGACCAAGTCCATCAACGTTCAGAAGCTATTGTTGTTGTTGGATCAGGCGGGGCTAGCCAACGTAGCGCTATCCTTGCAAAATATACCGGAAATTTCTCAGCTTGAACGGCATTGCAAAGTGTTTCAGCACGGCTGGAACTGGAACTGCCTCGAACGCTGGAACCACAGGAACTGCAGCAAGCAGACGATGCGCTGCTACGCCGACAAAAACGTATTCACGCGAAAAGAAAAAGCAATCAAACAAAGAATTAGGTATTAAACCAGCACTTCAGTTCTTTAAAAATGGCAAATGCGGTTAGAGCCACAGTGAGAATAAAATTTCAATTACAAATCTAACCACATCGGTGGCGAGTGCATTGCAATGGCGCTGCAGTCGGTAGGTATTCCCAATGATTTTCACCCCTGCCGCGCATGCTGCCGTGACCCGCAGTTGTGCCGTTGTATAAAAAAATTGTCCCGACGGCGCACTAGCCACTTTGAGCCGTATGGGAGTTACGCAAATTTACTTCGGACGACTCTGGAGGAGGTTGCGTGACCCAGGCCAGCAGCTGTTACGATCGCATAAACTTGTACCACAACCGAAACAGAGGCTGCACGCTGAAGCGATGGCGCTGAAGGCCTACAAAGCAGGTATTGTTCGTGGTTTTCCTACGTGCGCACTCTGACAAAGGTTCTCCATCATGTGTGAGGGTAAAACACGAAAGTATGAAGCACGGCACGTGCTAGTACGCTACACAAATCAGACCGTACCCATTTTAATCAACGGTGTGTCTACTTTCGCCGTCTACGTATCTCACTGTTTGTGTACGGTAAAACAACGTGTCCTCATTCACGTTGTTTCATACATTCAATTCATTCGTTGATGATAAATGTCCGAGAGATTCGAACCAATATTGACACTGTAAAGTACCGTATTTATTCGGTTATAAGGCGGTCACGATTATACGACGAGGGTGCACTTTGGAGAGTAAAAAAATCGCCACACATATGGTATGACTTTGAGACTACGGATTTTGGAAAAAAAAAAAAAAAAAAAACTCGCCTTACATACTCCTCTTCAACCCATCACTGAGCAGTCGGAATCTGCGCTGACCAGCTCGGTTCCGGAGCAACAGCGAGCTCTGGTCGATCGGGCAGTGGAATCAGCGCGGGCTCGCAGCCTCCTGGGCTTGGGAGGCTGACCGCTTCCGCTCTTACTCCTCTCCCTTTAAGATAAATAAACGTTTATCTCTCTCTCTAGCCTTGTTAGGATCGAACAACAGATGGTACATGAGGTTCAATTGATGTAAGGATTCCCACATTTTCATTCCTGCCTTGACCAGCAGCCATGCGAAAATTTTGCTGTGTAAATTTATTTCGGAAGCTTCAGACAAATTTTTATCCCTGTTATATGCCTTGTCAAGGCAATCAACTTTCACGGTCAGAACAAAAAACATTTTGTTCCACCACGCTGCTTGACCTAAAACAGATGGGTTTGTTCGAGTCCCGCAACGACTGACAACTTGCAGTTGCAATTCTTATTGGGGTGCTCAAGCTCACACTACATTGACACCATGGCCGTGCCACCCCCTCAAGCCACTCCCCAGAACAATTGCCCCGCCCTGATCCCTCTCCATCTTCCTCCTCAATACAATGGGTTTGCCCCCCTCAAAACCAAATGCTACCGACCCCCCATGATTGACATTCCTTACTTGAAAGCACCCTACTTCACATTTTCAAGGCAAGGGTGATGTCTGGCAATTAAATTGCAGTGGGTGGCCACCGAAGTTTCAGAGTACCACAAAACATTGTTGAAAATCCACTTCCGTGATGGTGGCACATAGAGGGTAACCACATAGAGGGATTTTGGTGAGCGATGCGACAAGCGGGATTAAATAGTTTACAGTGGACTACTAGTGTGAGCGACAGTTTTTCGCTGTTGCCAACACCGCTAGTTGCTGTTGCCCACACCACTAGTTCGCTGTAAACTATTAAGTTTTACTCGTCACATCGCTCACCAAAATCCCTCTTTGTGGTTATGCCATTATCCTCATTCTTATACAGTCGAACACGGATATATCGAACTCCAAGGGGATCGCGAAATAGTTCGATATATGAAAAATTCGATATAAAAAATATGGGCTCTGAGACCTCACCTATGGCGGACGATCACTTACCGATCGTCGCATTCAAGAATGATAACTAACTTTGCACTCACGACGCAACAGGACGCTTTATTTCCGTGAAAAAAAAAATCGCTGATCCTGGCTTGCTTCTTCGTCCTGGAAATGAAATTAAAGACGCTGGTCTCGATCTTCTCGAGGCTGCACAACTAGAAAATTCCAGCAGTACGCTGCGCCTTCGAACACCATGCACAACACGCACGCAAAAGAACAGCGCGCACGTACCACAAGAACTTTGAAGGTAACAATTCCAAGGCTCTCTGAACGGACTCCAACAAAGCGCTCGCGATGGTCATCTCCGAGAGAAACAGTGATCTCCGAAAGGTGCGGGACAACTCGCCAAACAGCAGCAAGAGCACCAAAATGCACAAGGAGGAGGCCGCCAGCGCCTTCATTCCCTCTTCCCTTTCCCGAGACGACATCGGGGGAAGACATACCTAGAGAGAGAGAGAAAAAAAAAAACTCTTTTTCGGCAAGCCGTGGAACGTACGCAGCCGAAAAAAAAAAAAAGAGGATGTGCGCAGTCGGGGCATCCCTACCTCGCACTGTCACAATTTCCGAGCGTTCGGCCTTGTGTGCCTAGAGAGATTTAGCATACCGGGCTCCGTCCGCTAACGCTACGGCGGCCGGTAGCGGGGCCCGACTGGGCAAGCGCAAATTCGTTCCGGTAGGGGGGGATTAGTTCCGCGAGGCAGTCTTCGCCATGCCCGCGCATTCCTTCACATCCTCCTCAACCTCAATCGGTGGTGCAGCGACCGCCGAAGAGCACCTTCCAGCTCGCGCGGCGTTCGATATACCCAATGTCGGGAAAAATACGGTTCGATATAAACGTACGAATTCCTATACTTTTACACAGAATTTTCAAGGGGATAAATTATGAGTTCGATATAGACAATAATTCGATATACCCGTGTTCGATATATCCGTGTTCGACTGTATGATGATTCAAGGATTGTGAAGTAGTAACATAGCATGGTTAAAAATGCCTAACATCCTGTGCTTGCTGACTAATATGAAGGGACTTGCAGGCATGCCATGCCCACCCTTGGCCCCGGGCAAGCTGCGTATCTACAGTATGCGGTTCTGTCCTTTCTGCCAGCGATCCCTCCTGGTGCTGCACGCCAAGAACATCGAGTAAGCCGCCTCGCTGCAGTCCAGCTGCTGTCTAAGAAAGACCTCCCTCAGGTCCTTTTTGGAAGCAATGCAGGCGGGAGCAGGCTTGCCTGTATGGGCAGTGCTGGTCACAACCATTGACCCTTGCCCTTTGCTGCGGAGGGGAACAAGTGTAGCCAAAACTAGCTCAGGTTGCTGATTTTCGGCCAAAGGCTATTTGAAAGAAAGGATACCATCTCCCTTAAGCTGGTGAGATACTGCTGTGGAAATGATTGGAAAAACTATCACCGCAATGTTCCATCACATTGTTGGGTGTCAAGTGGGTAATGGCAATGCAGAATTTGTTGGTCACCACGGTGCGCATACTACATAGTAGGGGCTTTTTATTCCGCGAAGTTACGAACACTGTTGCCTCTTTGGAAGCATTTGCTGGGGATACAATGTGCAGAATAAGCCGGGAACAAACCACTGCAAGGTTCATTGTAAGTTTTTCTTTCAGTGTGCCTCAGAGATCACCTGGTGGGTGGTCAGGGCTGATCTGTAACCCTATTGCCTCAAAACCCTACTGCAGAAATGTATCATTTCAAAGCCTTTAATTCGTGAAGCACCAGCTTTCTCTCAACCACTGCTGTGTGAAGGTTACTGCTGGTAAAAGTGACTTTGAGCACCTTTAGGCAGAAATATCCTCTTTTGTCAAATTATATCGAGGGGAGGTAGGGAATTGTAACTGCAATTCTTTTCACAAGAAATATGATCGCTGACATGGTGCTGGAAGGTTCATGTCAAGATAACTCAGGAAACAATTTATTTCTTATGAATTGGATAATAAGGTCTCCAGGTTATTTTTTAGAATTGAAAATCTGTCAAAGTGTGAAATTTATAAAGCCGCATTTTATGTTTCTGAAAGTTAACCTTAAATTTATGTGCACATAATGTGCAAATCGTGGGTTGTTCTTTCATTCAAGATTTATACCCCTACACTAAGCTATTAATCTTGAAAAAAAGTTTGATTAGGACTTCCAATCATTTTGTTGCTGTTTGATACCAGATGGTCAATGGTTATTCACTTATGAAAAGACGTGCGCGTCTGTTATCTGGGGCGCGTCCAAATCAGTTACAAAAAAGCACAACAAATACTATTGCGTGCACGCATTTTTACCTGCCCCAGGAAGTGCTCTTTCCTCTTCATGTCAGTTATGCTCAAGCCTGCACAGCTTCAAAGCATGTGGCTAGCTTCCTCAAAACTACACTTCCATGCTTTAAAAGCTTCTCAAAATGACTCTGTCCACTCACACCGTTGGAATAGGTGCCTTAATCCATCTTGAAGTCACCATTTCAGCCTTTCTGGAATGAAACTGGCATGTAGGAAGTATGCATACTCCAGCTAAGAAGCAATATCTGCAAGGCCTAGTACAAAGCAATGGCGCTCCTTATTCCTTCACGTCCTCTATAGCACTTGTACATGTATCAGGCCAACCAACTAGCCTTGTCCCCAAGTATTCATGACGTTGAGGAGTTTGTGTCTGCAAGTGTTTTTCTTTTTGAGTGCGGTTGTAACTTTGCTCTCTCTCTGTCTCTCCGGCCTGGGGGATAGCCACGAGGTGATCAACATCAACCTGGCAGACAAGCCCGAGTGGCACCTGAAGCTGCACCCTGCGGGCAAGGTGCCCATCCTGCAGCAGGACGACAAGCTCCTCTGGGAGTCCCTGGTGGTGGCTGAGTACCTGGACGACGCCTTTGGGCAGCCCAAGCTGATGCCCACCGACCCCTACCGCAGGGCTAGGGACAGGCTGTTCATCGAGGCTGGCTCCGCCGTGAGTACTATAATCATCACTCCAGGGGGGGAAATGAAAATATTTCTCTCCCTCTCTCTCTGCTAGGCTGTCCTACTTCTTGTAATCTTCACAAGGTGTTGCTCAACCAACATCTTAGATGTTCATTTTGAAATCTAGGTTACAGTTAGAAGCCGCTGGTCACGGTTGAAAGTGCCTGGCGGAATTGTTTTTGGAATGACTTGGGTGCAACTTACTAATAACAATGGAAGTTGCCTCGGCATTTCGTCACCGCAGCCACCTGCTCTTTCATGCAGCACAAAGAGTGCATTACTGTGAGCATTCTGAATGTGAGGCGAGTCGCATCCGGGATTTTTCAGACTTTGTCTGCTTATAAACTACCGTACTGCAGTGACAAGAAACAAACTGCATGAGACAAAGCAGGTGATGTCACGCCTTAAACGCAATCTCCTTCAAAAAAGCGCGCGCGAGTTCACATTACAGGTCGGTCTTTTTGGCAGAGTGACACACTACATGAGCTGTTGCTGTTCTTGTACCAGAGTAAAGCACAGCTAAAAAAAACTGTGTTCCCCTTTCCGTATCACCTGGTATTGGTTAGCTAGTTTCTTCACCCTTTTCTATCGCTGGCATATTTAAACCGGCTGCAGTGCTTACTGCAGATGCAACGATGTATTCAACTGTAAAACTATGCCCGTAGCATTAACGCTTGTTCTTGTTGCATGAATGCGGATTAGGGCTGGGCATCGGTTGAAAATTTTAATCCAAATAATCGGTAGGCATCAATTGGTTAATTGATCGATGAAGGTTGTGTTGGTTTAAAGAAAATGATAAAAATGATACTTTATAATAATTATAAAAAATATAATAATAACTAATATCAGTATGCTCCTATGCCCGTTCACAGCTGTTTGTAGTGGTTTGAGGGAAGGGAGAAGGAAAGGAAGTGCACTGTATTGAGCTTGGCATGGAGGTCACCTGCATACAACCCAGTGCGGGAGAGGGGAGTAGAGCGGGAATGAAAGAATAGAGATGAGAGAGAAGAAAGAATAGAAGGTAGGGCTAAGCATAGACATACCAGGGGGAGAGAGATAGAGAAAGATTGAGAGAGATGAGCTGAGCAGATTATCATCATGGCACGGATGCGGGCGGCACGCTTATCGCCACGTTCGTACCTCGCACTGTTTCTAGAATCAGGAACATCGGCATCCGCCATAATTGCAGGTGGCGTCGAATAATCGTGGTTTGCTCTCGCCATAGTTGATTTATATAAGGGTAAACGATGGGAGTGCCTACCGCATATTTGTATTTACAGTAGCCATTTTCCCGTCTGTCTTGGATATCAGCTTGCAGTTTTAATCACTATCATCTCTCGGCATACTTGCATCGTTTTCTGTTGTGAAGTAAGGTGGGTTATTTGAACTCAAATATGATCCTCAACATGCTTGCACACAATTTGGCCACGACAAGCTTGTTTAATTTCGCTCATGTGACTTTAACCGATTAACCGATTTAAAAAAATTAATCACGACTAAAGCATTAATTGATTAATCAGAAGATTAATTGATCAATCACCAATCTCTGGTGCAGGTGCTGTGCATTTGCATTACATCGGTGCGATCGTTCACCAACTTTTTATTTTTTACAGGGGGCGCTGCTTTTCTTGGTGGTGTTGCAGGTCTTGGCAGACACTTTGAACACTGAATTTGTAGGATTCAGTTTTCATAACTAATTCTTACTGCTAAAGGAAACGTCCTGTATTCTTCTGTTGTGATAGATCTCATTGAGCTCTGGTATGTTAAACCTAATTATGTGTTAGATTTGTTGTATTTGTGCCCAAAAATACTAAAGCACCATCAGATGGCACAGGTGTTGTGTGAAATTATGTAGTTGCATGTTACCGCATAAATGTTGCTTGCGAGTAAATCAGGTGTTTGAGTGTAGCTTCACCTCGAGTGTTCAGAGACTGTGTTGAGGCCTTTTTCCTCTTCTCGCAGGCCTTGATGCCAGTCCTGAAGATTCACTACAACAAGGAGAATCGTGTGGAGCTATGGAAGGAGTTCAAGGAGAAAGTGCGTGTCTTTGAAGATGAACTGGCTACAAGAAAGACTCCCTACCTTTCTGGTGGGTTCCCCCCCCCCCTTGGCATTCGTTAGACAAGATAGGTTGATCTAGTTGCCGTATGGAATATTGCTTCAAGAGTCTTACAGCATGGTTAATTTCTGTAGTGTTTAGCAGAGGAGGGTATTTGACAGTGCAACTGTTCATGGGAGTTTCGCCACACTTAGTGGAAACTCGAAATTTCAGTGCCTCAATCCTCTTTTTTGCTACTCAGAGCTTTGTGCACAAGCATTGTCCAAGTTTGCATCAGAGGGCACCATAGATAGACTGGGTGACTTGGTAGCTCCTGGCTCATTGCAAGCTGCCTGACATGTTAGGCAGCTTTGTAATAAGGTGTAGAAGGCTGCCAGGCACCAACCACATAGGTGTATACCCCATTATGGCGCTTGGTGAGGGAGTATGCATTGTCGGGGCGTATTATGCGAGCCTTCAGTGACTGTCACCACGCCACTTGGTTCCCAAAAAATGTCTCTGTATTCTGCCATGACGTAGTATAATCGACACAAATTTGTTGAGATTGTTGCACACTCACTGCCTCACACGGACGGCATAGACACCCTGTCGGTGTCACGCACGCTATAGCTTGACTTGCTACAACATTCTAGGTTATAAATGCATAAGTTTCGAATATAGCTCCCTTCAGCATGTTTCCAAAGACTTCGCTCAGCGCCCCACATGACCTGTGTAGTGCCACTGTGCATGGTATTCTATTGCGCTGCTGCTAAAACGTTCCCGCCGTTCGGGCTCTGTAGTCCTGGTTTGGAGCCTCAGCAGATTTACTTCAATGTTTTTTACTGCGAGTTTTTTTTCTAAACTCAATACTTTTCTTTGTTGCACTAGAATTCAATTCTTCCTGTTGTTTTTTGTCACAAATGGTGATTTGGTATGTTTTAGGTCGCTTTAGGTTTAGGGCGCAGCCGACGACTACGTTTAATTAACGTTCTCTATAGCGCGATGACAGATGTCATGTGGGGTGCAGTGCAGCGAAGCGTTAGGAAATACGCCTTCCCGCCACACCATGTAGGCTAGCTTGGCAGTTGAGCTGTTGCTGATGCAGTGCTCCTTGCTTGGATCATTTGAACTACTGATGCCTACGTCCTCGCACTTTTCCGCACCTGAAAAGCTTTCCGCACCTGCTGTTGTCTTGGATACGTGGGGCTCTGATCTCTGAAGTAGACCTCTTCTGGAAGTTGGGTAAGATTTGTCCCTTTTGGAGAGGCTGCTGAGCAATTGCTGAACGATTAGCTCAACCCTTCAAGGACAAAGCGTGCCTGTCATCCAAGTGGCTGTATTTATTGCTCAACAATCGTGGCAACTTAATAAGGGTACATGGTGTGCCCCCCTTCTCCCTCTGTGCATCTCACTGTGGGTCACTGCCAGTTAAAAAAATTTCTTGTGCACTGAAATTTAGTCTGCTTACGAGATTTGAAGCAGAAAGCTGGTGATTATTAAAGATTCCTCCACTGGTGCGCCGTGTTTGCGTCCCTTTCCTTGCTTTCGTTTCTTAATTTTTTGACGCGAATTACCCCGGCAGGCAGACTGGCTGCAGTTCACATGGTGGCTTCCCCACTGTCGGAGCTCTCCTCGGGGTGCGCCTGTTCTCCGCACAGGTTGTCGTGTTCACCTGTCATGGGGCACGCATTACGCTAATACCTGTGCCACATCGTACCCAAAGAATGACATCAAGTGCTTAATACCTTAAATTTTAACGCTATTATGTACATGCAAAAATCTAATGTCATTTTTTCTTTAACGAGTTCCACACAACTCATTCACATTCACGAATGCCTTAAGTTTGCTTGTTCTCGAAT
Source organism: Haemaphysalis longicornis (assembly GCA_013339765.2). NCBI lineage: Eukaryota > Metazoa > Arthropoda > Arachnida > Ixodida > Ixodidae > Haemaphysalis > Haemaphysalis longicornis. The sequence continues at coordinate 30,102,755 of CM023456.1, forward strand.
GCGATGAGCACCGAAACGGAACCAACAAAACTCTCAGCACCACAGTGTTGACGTGGAAACGTAGCTGAACTTCGAAATAAGACGATTTTTTTGTGCACTCTTGGTGGCAAAGTTCTGAAGAAGACAAAGTTCGCTAAAACAGTGGCAAAAGGCAAAACATCGTGTTAGTCGTCGTTTTGAATTTCTCACATTCGGCTACCGGTGGCAGGTGACGGCAGCTCCTGAAGCCACTTCTAGAAACGGTTCACACCATTTTTTAGAAAACAGTATTTTTTATAGCGTTTTCTTTTGCAAAAAAAAACAAAACATTTTAAACCATTTTAAGACATTTTTGTCTACGTTAAAACATCTAAAATATGGGTGCATTCCCCTTTTTGGTCATTCTCACCGTCATGCCTAACACATTTAATGCCTTTGCGTTTTCTCGTGTAGCACGGCCTCCCCAGACAGTGGCAATCGGTCTCTTAAGGCCTTAAACACCTAATGTCATTTTTCGTGCCCGTGTGGCGTGGGTATATGTAATTCGTGTTCCATTCTGGCACGGTGCCAGGTTAGCGCCGTGGTTAAGAGCACTTGGCTGCCCTGCTCTGGCCATTTTGGTACGATTCGTGTTGTCACTGACAACAACCACAGTCACTTTTCGCGTTTGATGAGACATCTAACGATTTCGCCTTAAAAAACCACCCTTGCTGCACCTGCAGGAGAAAAGGGTCCCGGCTTTGTGGACTACATGGTGTGGCCGTTCTTCCCCCGTGTCCGGGCCTTCTCAACCATCTTCCCTGAGCTGCAGATGCCGACGGAGTTCCCCCTCCTCCTGGGCTGGGTGCAGGCCATGGAGAGGGACAAGGCAGTTGCAGCCACACTCAACCCCGACCACCTGCTGCTGCACACACGCAGTGTGCTGGACAACTGCCCCGACTACGATGTGGGCCTCTGAAGCTCCCTTTGGGCCCACCGTACCACGGCAAGCTGTCAGGCAACCTGGTTGCCTCGAGGGTGCACTCCCCAACAGGAGGAAACCGTAGCGGAAACAAGGCTTCAGTGATTTTATAGTGCTTGACAGCTATTAAGCGAAACACAAAGCAGGCTTGGTGCTTTGGGGCTTTTATGTGACAGAAAATAAGGACAGGACTAAAGCAAGCTGCAAGATGACTGCATGTTCATCTTGCTGTTCATCATAGTCGTGTTTTCTGTCACGCAAAAGCGCACGTAAAAAAAAAGAGGACAGTGCAATACCAGCTATCTAGACCAAACTGGAGCCCCTGTAAACCTTACCAACCTGCTTGCTTCGGTAGCGTTCCCCCTCTGTGTGCCGGCGGCACCTGTCTGGTGGGAAACAGGGTCCTATCTGAAAGCTGTGTTATGCTTTGACTGTGATGACATTTGCGTTGGAAAAAGCGTGACTTGCCTCTTCTTTGAAGAAGACGCTGTGGAGGGAAATGTGATTCCCAGCATACCCACTCTCACTACACTCCAGCCTGGGCTAATGCTGATTTGACAGTTGGGCTTCCATTGTGGCTTCCACTTGCGCGTCTTCTGCCTTTTCTGATAGCTGCAGTGTACTCAAGTCCTTTGCCTAGTGTGTTGGCATGATGCATGAAGCTACATCTTGCAGGGATGATTTGTCTCAAGCTGCCTGCTAAGGCCGAGCTAAGCATGAGCTGGGCTTCCTGGGACCGTGTGAGTTCAAGTCACGGGTGGGCGTTGCCAAAGTGGATTTTTTTTTCACCCAAGTTGGCTGGGTGTGAAGGTAGGGAGACCAACAGAATGGGTTCATTTTTAGTCAATCTGCTTTGCGCTTCTCTCATCAGGTGCTGTGAATCTCAGCTTGTGCTTTCTTTGGTCTGCCTCACCTGTTGGCAGCAGATGTTGCTCACAACATCCTTTTGGCACGAAAAATGTGCTTGAACTGTTCGATTTACTACGTGCTGGAAGACCCCTCTCACTTCTTTAGTGCTTGGGCAATAGGGTAACTTTTTTTGATGCTGTTCCCCATACTTTGGGACTACCTGAAGAAGGGATTTCACTGCAGGGTTCATTTAGTAGCAGTAAGCTGCCGGGGACACCAGGTCGTCTATTCACCATTGCTTGTCTTGGAGTTTGCTGCGCTGGCAATGTAGTAGGGGGCCCCGCCTTTTTGTGGGCTCAGGCTTTGCAAAGTATTGTCTGATGTGCAAGTCCAGCAACCTTTCGCAGAAAGTGACATTTACTTTAACACTGTACTCATTACAAGCATGCTTTTTTTTTGTAACCTAGCATGCAATGCCAGATTCATGGAAGGAGTGGTGAGGACCGCTGTGTCTTTCTTTTCAAAAATAAGCACTGCCAAGGCTACAGTGGTCGTTTTTGAAAAGGCTACAGTGCTCATTTGCCTTTGCTAGCAGTTGTCATAACCGAACGCACATTTTGCAAAATACTAATATGATCATGGCCTGAAATTTCCACCCCTCTTCCAGGCTAAGCATCCAGTGAATGCCGAGATTTTGTGCCTTGTCCTGTGTTGCTTTTGCTTTTACTTAAAATTGCCTTCGTGTTGCACAGGAAATGTGTTACCTAACAGTCTCGAATTCCTACTGAGATGTTTGAGCGAAACCTGTGAGATATGCCATGCACAAAATTTTGTTGCACTTTGGTTTTTTACACTGCCATGAGCTCAAACATTAGCGCTACTTTTCATTTCTTGTATTTATAATAAGCTTGAAATTGAACAATAAATGTACATGTGCAAACACTTGTCACTCCTGGGGCATATGACTGAGCTGGCCTCACTGTACATGTAACTAGCGCATCTCTGTGGGGTATGCAGCGCAAGGTGTACACAATCTTTAGGTAGCCTTAACGTTAAGCTGAATAACATGCCAAGCCACGTCGTACTCGCTGCACAACGAGCTGGGGGTTCTGCCTGACGTTAAATGTAACGTCAGGCTGTCACATACCCACGTTGCCCCTGGTGCACATACTAGACCTTTGTGCAAGTTATGAACTGAATTTTGTGGGTGGCTTTACCAAAAGTTGAGTTTCTAAATCCACAAAACCAGCTGAAGTAGGTGAGTAATGCTTGCGTACTAAATAAAATTCTAGCAGCTGGTTCCGTGGCGTCATTTGTCCCCTCTCACCCCTTTAAATCCCCCACTGCACCATCAAGGGATGCATCTTAAATCTTTCGTCACCACGCCTATTCAAATCGATCACCAGTGATCGATGATTTATATTGTCTATTTCGACATGTTTTAGTCGTTTCTTGTACACCTAATGCGGCCAGTGGTTAGTCTAGGCACTGCACCTTTAGAATCAGTTTAAATTTTCCCGCTCCAGCGACATTGAGATTCTTGACGGCGTTTTTTGCGAGCTGCAGTTTGTGTTTTTGAGGAAGGGGACGTGGCTGCTGCACTTGAAAAAAAGCATGAAGATCGTGGTTAGGCTGCATTACCACATTTTTTTGAAAGGCTCCTGGCAAGTCAAGTACCAAATAATGTTGTCAGCTTTGTAATCCGGCAGCGTTGAGAGGTGATAATTACTTGAAAATGACACCAGCTATTCAGCAGTGATTTTTGGTTCGTAGAAAGGGCAGCTTTATTCTTCCCAAGCTTATTTTTGATGGTACGCCACATGTCTAGGAAGTGTGCCTGGAATTTTTAGCCAGTTTCCAGCAGTTTCGGTTCCGTTTTTGCATTGCGAAATTCATATTTGGCACTACTACGCAGTTACCCAACTACAAGCTAATTTGCCATGGAGCCTCCATAGCCTGCTACTGTTCCTCGAAACAAGCATGCCGCTCGTGCTTCCACTTTATCTACGCCTTACTTCTGAGATAACAGCTTCCACTGAAAGTCAAAAGATAACACCAAGTCGTCGGGTGTCAGTTCAGACGGCCTTGAACATTACCAGCTGTTCACCGGCCAGTTTCGGTTTCATATGAGGGTATTTCCGGAGGTCTAGTGTCGCTGCTTAGTAGAACTGCCTATTCTGACAGTCTCCAACAGCTGTGTATTTGTTTCTTTTCGAAATTGTTAGGTGGTGCTGCAATGTAGTAGGCTTGTTGGGCTGAACTCGCTTCGTAGCACGACGGCAGCTTGGTGAAAGCTTGCTGGGCACGATTCTATCGCATCGTACCTTATTGCTGCAAGGGCTGCCATAGTGAGTCAGAACATGATAAACTGAAAATGAAAGTTCTGAGTGATAAGCGATTATCACGACATCAACAAGCAGCCACCAAAGAGTTTGGTTCTCAACTCCAAGCGGATTTTTTCAAATCGCTTGCTTGCCTTCAAAATTGTGCCGGTCATAATCATTGACAAGGTGTTTTTACATCACGTGGAGGCTAATTTGGGCCTTTAATAATGTCAAACCACCAGATTTCTTCTAGAGAACCATCCAAAATAGCAAAATTTGAAAGTGGTTGGGCTTCACCACAAGGCACGGGCACCACGTGGGCTAACATTTTCTTTTATATCTGACAAATTGCACCGCGCAGCTCAATTTTTATTCTAGGATGGGTTTTTAGATGTTTACCTAGAAAATATGTATTCTAAATTTTTTTTTACTACTGGTGGTTTATTATACACAACTTACTTTTTTTATTTTCTTTGATGCCTGAACAAAAATTTTGAATTTGATCATTTTTTTCGCAATCATTATTTATGAAAATATTATTAAAACTGGTGTCATTGGAAAGCGCGTGAAATCATCTGCAATGTGTGCCTAACCAATAAGTATAGCACAGAAAAAATGTTTTGTTAGACCCCTAAAAATTGGTCAATTTCCGGCGGTAAGAAAAGAGTTAAAAAGTGTTCATGATGCCAGCGCCCGCTGCTTAATGGCATCAGAGAGCAGATTAAGCACCATTTCGGTGCAGAAGCTCATGTTGAAAACGTAGCCCCTCACTGCATGGGAAGAGCAATTGTGCCTCGCTGTAGCCCTTTTCACTGCCAAGCAGAACTAAGCCACATGGCATGTGTTGATGTTGCATACACTTCACCCATAATACCTTAAAGAGGCACTAGGGGCTTTATCTGGAGAGCTACATCTTTTGCAGCTTGGCTTCCTTTCTCAAACAAACAATACCACGTTTGCTTAGAAATAATCATTGAAGAAATCCTGCAACACAACCTTTATTGAACTTTTTTCTAATTATAAATGGAAGCTCACAAAGTACTTCAGCCAAAAGTTATAGCTTTACAGCCATCAGGATAAGGTGCTTGTTAAAATGATTTTTCTCTCTTTCCTGGTCTTAGCATTGTTCCCGTGCTTGGATGGCATCATCCTGAGTGATGTTGCGGATGTTGGCCAGCATGGGAAGGCTTGTGTGTCGGAAAATGTATCCGCTATGCAAGCAAATCTCGCAGTGCCACTCCGTGCTGGCCATAGCTATAGCTTTCGCAGCGCTTCCGGGCCCAAAGGAAAATCTGAAAGCATTTATTGGAAGCGTCTCGGGGTCCCTTTAAGGCTAGCCACTTTCCTCTCTTGAGTCTCCCATTTTCTTGACCAAGTATCTTTGAGTCAGGTTTAAGGAGGAAGACTCCGTGAAACCCTGCAGGGTTTTGAAGAAACTGCTGTGATCATTAGGTTGTTAGAAAGGTGGGTTGCAATAGGCATAACAGGCAGCAAAATTCGTCAAGGTAAATCTGTGCAGCAGTGCCTGCATTGCATTTGTAGTGAATACCTGGACAACAGCATATCGGCTTACTTCAGCACATTTCAAAACTGCTTAAAGACCATAGGTCGGCAGGCTAACTCACGTGTGCACTCACACACACCCCCACTTGCCACTCGTGAGCGAGTGGTGAGTGAGTCTCGGCGTCGTTTTGTACTGGCAAGTGACTGCGAGACCCACGCTCAGTGAGCCCCGCTCGCCACTCGTGACTACGAGCCCCACTTGCGAATGCGAGTGCCACTCACTGTGAGCCCTCGCGAGTGCACTTGCGCCATTCGAGGGGCTTACCGCGGTGAGCGCCACCATTGCGCTGGTGCTCGCTTTTAGCTGTTCACCGCGGGGGGAACTCGCTGGGATGGTTGTTAATGGCTGGATGCTTTTAGCTAAGGAAATATGTCGTCACTGAGCTCCTGTTAAGGGGCACCCTAGAATTAATTCTCTGGTGGCGTGTTGATTTAGGAATATGATTTGGATGGCCTTCTGGCGCTGTAATGCACTAATACTGTTCGGTTCCATGACTCTTGGAATGGTCTGCTGCAGGGGAGACGAGTGGCAAGTGCGAGCGAGTGCGACTGGTGATGGCGAGTGCGAGTGACGGCGAACGGTGAGCGCGAGTGCGACTGGTCACAAGGAGTGGCGAGCGTGAGTGTGAGTGAGCGCGTGGCGCCTACCGTAGTTTTGCTCAGGTATGGTACTGACATAAATACGCTACTCAGATATGAACTGTTTGTGTACATACCGACAAAAATATGTTACTCCGATATGCATAAGGCCTCCTGTGGAGTGTCAATGGACAACTATTTGTAAACATTCGTGGAGCACGACTTCTTTAAAGGAGCCATGAAGAGAAAACAAAAGTTTGTTTTATTCGAAAGATTAGGTGTTTCATAGTACCCCAAGCGCTTTCCCGGAAGCAAATGATGCTTTATTCACTGCGAAATAAGGCAATTTAAGCCAAAATTTTAAATCTCCCGCTAAAATTGCACATTCCGTGACGTGTACAATGGCGTCATAGAGCCGGTCCATGAAACAGATACTTAGTATGTCGACTCCATATAGCACCCACACGCGGGAGTCGATCGAGACGGCGGCCATTTTAAAAATACTAGTAAAACCTAGTGCACCCGCAGCCCTAGTCATGGAATCGCCTGATCCGGAGAACAAAACTCTCGCCGAGGAGCTCGGGCTTGCATTTAACAACCTCACACCACTAAAACGCTCAATGCTTCTAAGTGCACGAGCGGCAAGAGTTGTGGGATACGCGGTGGACGGGAAAGCGACCACTCCGCGATAGCCACAACAGACGAACGCCCAGCCGTCGGCACCGCTGCCTCGTCAGCCCCGTCGCGACGGACGAATATAGACTGGTACGTATGTGCCGTATTTTGATTACGGTTAATAATAGTTCAATTTCAGTAGCAGTATCACTTATGCCAGTTGGCCGGTGTCGTGTATGGAAAGCCGTTCACGCGAGCTCTCTGCTTCGACCAGAAAGATACGAGCGTCAATGCGCGGTGTTTACGGCATTTTTTTCCCCAAGGTCAGAGCGATTTGACTAAGTCGGCGACGAGCTCCAGCATGTCCCAGGAGTGAGCTAACGTAAGGGTCCCTGCCGTAATCACTTCCTCGGAGATGAAGCGAGCACACTCGTACTTCCTTTAGCTCTCTTTCTCCTCCGTTTGCAAAGTTCACAAAACGTAGCCACTTGCTTCGCCTAGGTTCGTCGTTGGGCAGCACATGAAAGGAGATCTCCTCACCGGCGGGGATGTCGCACTCCCTCGACGATTTGCCCGTACTACATGGGCATTTCAAAACGCAGCAACGAAATTTCATTGTAAAGTACTGGAACAAACTGAAGTTTTCAGTGGTTGTAAATTGGAAACGAGCTCGTAACGACAGCAGCAAGCCAACACCATTCGAAACTTACGCGACGACTGGCACTATCTCGTCGCTTCTTGCTGTTCCTTACTCCCCTCGTTTCTATTTTTACCTTTGCTGGTTGGCGATATGACGGCCAACCTCCTGTGAAGGGATTACGATACGAAGCAAGGTCGCGGCTGTGCGTGCTGGAACGGTTCGTTGGCCCCGAAGAGCCTCGAACCCGAAAATTCGTCTGCGCGACGGCGAGATGTCGAGCTCGGCCGGCGCAAGTTTCGTATGCATTGGCGCACACGCTTGCGTTTTCGTTCGGACCTTCAACCGTTTACTCCACCGTTCTTTGTCATAAAAAGAATGTGCAGTATGTTTCACGGGCATTTAGCTCGCTATGCAAACTGTAAGCCCTGCTTAACATGCGTTTGCTTTTGCCGGCCTCCGCCAATCGCAGAGCATTCCCAAGTGACATCACAGGTTCTGTTGCGGAAAATGAGCTGGTGGGTCGCATGGTCATTTCCTTTTTTCCTAATTATGTAGCTTATTTGAGCGAAGTTTGCGTTATAAGTGGTGTCATTATGGTTCTAACGAGGCAATCTTTCGAATGAACCAAACTTGTGTTTTCTCTTCATGGCTCCTTTAAGGCACGAGAATTTTTAACCCAGCTGCTATATTATATCCTGTGTAAAACGAAAAGGCAAAGCTGCTTCATAAGCTGCTTTCTTACAATGCCAATCCAAATATCAGCTGAAAATGGTGCACAGTGATGATGAAATAAGATCGCTTGTGACTTTAAAGTAATCAGCTAGCTTGCTAAGGGTTCCTGTAGGCAGTTTGTTTACATAGCTTCACCTTGTTATTTTGTATTTTTTTCTTCTGTTTAAATGTTTTTGTTCCAGTTCTGTTCTTTTGGTTTATGCAAGCTCTATGCATGATTGCAAATAGACAGTGGGACTGATAACCTTGAAAATGCAACGAATTTGCCACGCGTTTCAAAACACTGCATTTAAAACTTGTGCGAAAGGTAGCTCTTGAGGTTCGCATGCAGACCTGCTCATTCTGGCACCTCACATCTCTGAAATAAACTGTTGCTGTAATGCCATGCAAACCAACTTGAATTGTAACGAGTTTACCTAAGTATTCATCTCGGTAGCTATTACTTACCTGGTTGAAGTAAGGTGTGCTTTGAACTCCTAAGCAGCCATTAGCAGGATATTGATTTTTAAACTAAACAAAAAAATTTTTGTCTTTGTGTGTGGTGTGCATGTGCAGTTTAATTCATCGTTTCACTCCATATAACAGCTTTAAAGGGTGCGGTGGGTGACAGAAACGAAGGACGCCACACAATGATTATGTGAGTTTCAGCTTGGGGGAAATTCTCACATTTTGCACATGATGGCCTATTTTCTTACTACAATGGATATTCATTTATTGGAGATTTTTATTTTTCAATATCTTAGTGCGATAACACAGACCCAATAACAATGCCCTTTCAAAGAAAAAGCCCAGTTGCCTGGTCCCAGTTTGCTGCCGCCTATGATATCTGCAGCTATCACAGACTGCAACCAACAGGAACCACGAAATATAACAACCAGTGTGACATTTCCTTTTCTCTGAAATGACGCTGTTACGAACGCAGTGTTGACAGAAGATAACAAACTCTAGGCTTGTCGGCAAGCTTCACCCACTAGCTTCGGTATGTTCCATGGATCTGGTTGCTCTTCCAGCCGTCACATGCACTGCAAACATCACAGCACGCGACGGCCCACCAGTTACGTCCCCAAAGATACAACACACACACACTGGGTCTCTTGTTGCCTGCAGCAGCAGCTGGTCTCCTAGCTTGTGTTAGATGGCCGCTGAGTGCCTCGCATTGTTCGTAGACTGGCTCTGCTCGCTTGCCTGGATTACATTCTTTGCATCCAGAGGCTCTTCTAGCACAACCTGAAACAAACAAACAAAAAAAAAAACGCTCCATCAGTACACAAAGCAAACAGTGCTCCACAGAGACCCTCGGGAGTGCCGTTTACCTCTGCGATGTCCTGGACCCACCGGGCAGAAACGGCTGGTTATGTCCTCATAGAGGGTGTGCGTGGCGTCCATCCAACTGCCCACCTTCACCTACTGCTCACTCCGCACACAGCACGCCAGCGGGCACCAGTTGCATCCTCACACAGTGCAACACACCCGCAAGGCGTGCACGCACACACAGGGTCCCTTGTTGGCTGGAACAGCAGCTAGTCGCCTGGCCTGTGTTGGGTGGCCGGCATCCTCAAGTCGATGTTATTTGCCTGCTCATCAGGGCTAAACCCCAACAGTCCTACGGAGCAACCTGAAAAACAACAAAAGAACTCTCAATTAGTACACAAAGCAAACAGTGCTCCACAAACACCCTCGGAAGTGCGATTTACCTCTGCAAAGTCCTGGACCCACCGGGCAGAAAGTCCTGGACCCACCAGGCAGAAACGGCTGGTTGATGTCCTCGTTGAGGGTGTGCGTGGCGTCATCCATCTGCCCACCTTCACCTACTGCTCACTCCGCACGCCAGCGGGCACCAGTTGCGTCCTCACACAGCACAACACACCCGCAAGGCGTGCACGCAAGCACAGGGTCCCTTGTTGGCTGGAACAGCAGCTAGTCGCCTGGCCTGTGTTGGATGGCCGGCATCCTCAAGTCAATGTTCTTTGCCCGCTCGTCTGGGCTAAATACCAACAGTCCAACGGAGCAACCTGAAAAACAACAAAAGAACTCTCAATTAGCACACAAAGCAAACAGTGCTCCACAGACACCCTCGGAAGTGCGATTTACCTCTGCAAAGTCGTGGAACCACCGAGCAGAAACGGCCGGTTGATGTCCTCGTGGAGGGTGTACGTGGCGTCGTCCAAGCTGTCCACCTTCACGTAGTGCTCAGGCCACACAGAGCACACGAGCCTGCACCAGTTAGGTCCGCACACATTCCAAGGTGCGCTGTGTCCCCACAAGTCCCGACACAACCACAGGCCACACACACGCACGCACATTGGTCCATTGTCTGGGGGAGCAGGTGGTAACCTGGAGTTGTCATGTAGACCACCTTCACCTGCTTGTGTGGGCTAAATTCCATGAATACGGTGTCTTCTTTGGCACACAAACCTGAAAAACAAACAAAGAAAATTCCATTAGTGCACAAAGCAAGAATTATTTCACTGAGACCCTTGGAAGCACCATTCCCCTCCGCGAAGGTCTGGATCCACCTAGGTGCGTGGGTGGTTGATTGCTGGCCGATGTAAAGTGGCTGCTGCATGCCTGGCATTGTCCAGCTTCACCCACTTGCTTGGGTTAAGGGATCCACTGGGTCTTCTGGTCATCCACACACTGGCCACTGCACACGACGGTGCATCACTCACGCCCCCACAAGACACACCATACCCACCCCGGCACACTTGCACACTAGGTCGCTTGTTGGCTAGAGCAGCAGCTTGTCGCCTCTGCTGTGTCGGGGGCCGGCATCCTCAAGTCGATGTTCCTTGCCCGGTTGTCTGGGCTAAACCCCAACAGTCCAACAGAGCAACCTCAAAAACAACAAAAGAACTCTGAATTAGCACACAACGCAAGCAGTACTCCACAGACACCCTCGTTAGTGCGATTTACCTCTGCAAAGTCCTGGAACCACCGTGCAGAAAGGGCTGGTTGATGCCCTCGTGGAGGGTGTGCGTGGCATCATCCATCTGCCCAACTTCACCTGCTGCTCACTCTCCGCACCGAGCACGCCAGCGGGCACCAGTGTGAGTCCTCACGACAGCGCAACACACCCGCAAGGGCGTGCCCGCACGCACAGGGTCCCTTGTTGGCTGGAACAGCAGCTAGCCGTCTGGCCTGTTTGGGGTGGCCGGCATCCCCAAGTCGATGTTCTTTGCAACGCTCGTCCTGGACTAAACCCCAACAGTCCAATGGAGCAACCTTAAAAACAACAAAAGAACTCTCAGTTAGCGCACAAAGCAAACAGTGCTCCACAGACACCCTCAGAAGCGCGATTTACCTCTGCAAAGTCCTGGACCCGCCGGGCAGAAAGGGCTGGTTGATGTCCTCTTGGAGGGTGTGCATGGAATCATCCATCTGCCCACCTTCACCTACTGCTCACGCTCCGCACGCCAGCGGGCACCAGTTGAGTCCTCACACAGCGCAACACACCCGCAAGGCGTGCACGCACGCACAGGGTCCCTTGTTGGCTGGAACAGCAGCTAGTCGCCTGGCCTGTGTTGGGTGGCCGGCATCCTCAAGTAGATGTTCTTTGCACGCTTCGTCTGGACTAAACCCCAACAGTCCAACGGAGCAACCTGAAAAACAACAAAGAACTCTCAATTAGCACACAAGCAAACAGTGCTTCCACAGACACCCTTCGGAAGTGTCGGAAGTGCGATTTACCTCTGCAAAGTCGTGGAACCACCGGACAGAAACGGCTGGTTTGATGTCCTCGTGGAGGGTTTACGTGGTGTCGTCCAGCTGTCCACCTTCACGTAGGGCTCAGGCCACACAGAGCACACGAGCCTGCACCAGTTAGGTCCGCACACACCGCAAGGTGCGCTGTGTCCCCACAAGTCCCGACACAACCACATGGCACACACACGCACGCACATTGGTCCATTGTTGTCTCGGGGAGCAGGTGGTAACCTGGAGTTGTCATTAGACCACCTTCACCTGCTTGTGTGGGCTAAATTCCATGAATACGGTGTCTTCTTTGGCACACAAACCTGAAAAACAACAAAAGAAAATTCCATTAGTGCACAAATGCAAGAATAATTTCACTGAAAGACCCTTGGAAGCACCAATCCCCCTCCGCGAAGGTCTGGATCCACCTAGGTGTGTGGGTGGTCGATTGCTGGCCGATGTAAGGTGGCTGCTGCATGCCTGGCATTGTCCAAGCTTCACCCACTTGCTTGGGTTAAGGGATCCACTGGGTCTTCTGGTCATCCACACACTGGCCACTGCACACGACGGTGCAATCACTCACCGCCCCACAAGACACAGACCACACCCACCCCGGCACACTTGCCACATAGGTCGCTTGTTGGCTGGAGCAGCAGCTTGTCGCCTGGGCTGTGTCTGGGTGGCCGGCTCATCAAGTCGATGTTCCTTGCCCGGTTCGTCTGGCTAAACCCCAACATTCCAACGAGCAACCTGCAAAAACAACAAAGAACTCTGAATTAGCACACACGCAAGCAGTTACTCCACAGACAACCCCTCGTAGTGCGATTTACCTCTGCAAGTCCTGGACCCGCCGTGCAGAAAGGGCTGGTTGATGCCCTCGTGGAGGTGTGCGTGGCATCATCCATCTGCCAACCTTCACCTGCTGCTTCACTCCGCACCGAGCACGCCAGCGGGCACCAGTTGAGTCCTCACACAGCGCAACACACACCCGCAAGGCGTGCCCGCACGCAACGGGTCCCTTGTTGGCTGGAACAGCAGCTAGCCGCCTGGCCTGGTTTGGGTGGCCGGCATCCTCAAGTCGATGTTCTTTGCACGCTCGTCTGGACTAAACCCCAACAGTCCAACGGAGCAACCTGAAAAACAACAAAAGAACTCTCAATTAGCACACAAAGCAAACAGTGCTCCACAGACACCCTCGGAAGTGCGATTTACCTCTGCAAAGTCCTGGAACCACCGTGCAGAAAGGGCTGGTTGATGCCCTCGTGGAGGGTGTGCGTGGCATCATCCATCTGCCCACCTTCACCTGCTGCTCACTCCGCACCGAGCACGCCAGCGGGCACCAGTTGAGTCCTCACACAGCGCAACACACCCGCAAGGCGTGCCCGCACGCACAGGGTCCCTTGTTGGCTGGAACAGCAGCTAGTCGCCTGGCCTGTGTTGGGTGGCCGGCATCCTCAAGTCGATGTTCTTTGCACGCTCGTCTGGACTAAACCCCAACAGTCCAACGGAGCAACCTGAAAAACAACAAAAGAACTCTCAATTAGCACACAAAGCAAACAGTGCTCCACAGACACCCTCGGAAGTGCGATTTACCTCTGCAAAGTCCTGGACCCGCCGGGCAGAAAGGGCTGGTTGATGTCCTCGTGGAGGGTGTGCGTGGCATCATCCATCTGCCCACCTTCACCTACTGTTCACTCCGCACCCAGCACGCCAGCGGGCACCAGTTGAGTCCTCACACAGCGCAACACACCCGCAAGGCGTGCCCGCACGCACAGGGTCCCTTGTTGGCTGGAACAGCAGCTAGTCGCCTGGCCTGTGTTGGGTGGCCGGCATCCTCAAGTCGATGTTCTTTGCACGCTCGTCTGGACTAAACCCCAACAGTCCAACGGAGCAACCTGAAAAACAACAAAAGAACTATCAATTAGCACACAAAGCAAACAGTGCTCCACAGACACCCTCGGAAGTGCGATTTACCTCTGCAAAGTCGTGGAACCACCGGGCAGAAACGGCTGGTTGATGTCCTCGTGGAGGGTGTACGTGGCGTCGTCCAGCTGTCCACCTTCACGTAGGGCTCAGGCCACACAGAGCACACGAGCCTGCACCAGTTAGGTCCGCACACACCGCAAGGTGCGCTGTGTCCCCACAAGTCCCGACACAACCACATGGCACACACACGCACGCACATTAGGTCCATTGTTGTCTCGGGGGAGCAGGTGGTAACCTGGAGTTGTCACGTAGACCAGCTTCACCCGCTTGTGTGGGCTAAATTCCATGAATACGGTGTCTTCTTTGGCACACAAACCTGAAAAACAAACATAAGAAACTTCCATTAGTGCACAATGCAAGAATTATTTCACCGAGACCCTTGGAAGCACCATCCCCTCCGCGAAGGTCTGGATCCACCTAGGTGCGTGGGTGGTTGATTGCTGGCCGATGTAAGGTGGCTGCTGCATGCCTGGCATTGTCCAGCTTCACCCACTTGCTTGGGTTAAGGGATCCACTGGGTCTTCTGGTCATCCACACACTGGCCACTGCACACGACGGTGCATCACTCACGCCCCCCACAAGACACACCACACCCACCCCGGCACACTTGCACACTAGGTCCGCTTGTTGGCTGGAGCAGCAGCTTGTCGCCTGGGCTGTGTCGGGTGGGCCGGCATCCTCAAGTCGATGTTCCTTTGCCGGTCGTCTGGGCTAAACCCCAACAGTCCAACGGAGCAAACCTGAAAAACAACAAAAGAACTCTGACAGTTAGCACACAAAGCAAGACAGTACTGCCACAGACCACCCTCGTAAGTGCGATTTACCTCTGCAAAGTCCTGGACCCGCCGTGCAGAAAGGGCTGGTTGATGTCCTCGTGGAGGGTGTTGCGTGGCATCATCCATCTGCCCACCTTCACCTACTGGTCACATCCCGCACCCAGCACGCCACTCGGGCACCATTTGAGTCATCACACAGCGCAACACACCCGCAAGGCGTGCCCGCACGCACAGGGTCCCTTGTTGGCTGGAACAGCAGCTAGTTCGCCTGGCCTGTGTTGGGTGACCGGCATCCTCAAGTCGATGTTCTTGCACGCTCGTCTGGACTAAACCCCAACAGTCCAACGGAGCAACCTGAAAAACAACAAAGAACTCTCAGTTAGCACACAAAGCAAACAGTGCTCCACAGACACCCTCGGAAGTGCGATTTACCTCTGCAAAGTCCTGGAACCACCGGGCAGAAAGGGCTGGTTGATGTCCTCGTGGAGGGTGTGCGTGGCATCATCCATCTGCCCACCTTCACCTACTGCTCACTCCGCACCGAGCACGCCAGCGGGCACCAGTTGAGTCCTCACACAGCGCAACACACCCGCAAGGCGTGCCCGCACGCACAGGGTCCCTTGTTGGCTGGAACAGCAGCTAGTCGCCTGGCCTGTGTTGGGTGGCCGGCATCCTCAAGTCGATGTTCTTTGCACGCTCGTCTGGACTAAACCCCAACAGTCCAACGGAGCAACCTGAAAAACAACAAAAGAACTCTCAATTAGCACACAAAGCAAACAGTGCTCCACAGACACCCTCGGAAGTGCGATTTACCTCTGCAAAGTCGTGGAACCACCGGGCAGAAACGGCTGGTTGATGTCCTCGTGGAGGGTGTACGTGGCGTCGTCCAGCTGTCCACCTTCACGTAGGGCTCAGGCCACACAGAGCACACGAGCCTGCACCAGTTAGGTCCGCACACACCGCAAGGTGCGCTGTGTCCCCACAAGTCCCGACACAACCACATGGCACACACACGCACGCACATTGGTCCATTGTTGTCTGGGGGAGCAGGTGGTAACCTGGAGTTGTCACGTAGACCAGCTTCACCCGCTTGTGTGGGCTAAATTCCATGAATACGGTGTCTTCTTTGGCACACAAACCTGAAAAACAAACATAAAGAAACTTCCATTAGTGCACAATGCAAGAATTATTTCACCGAGACCCTTGGAAGCACCAATCCCCTCCGCGAAGGTCTGGATCCACCTAGGTGCGTGGGTTGGTTGATTGCTGGCCGATGTAAGGTGGCTGCTGCATGCCTGGCATTGTCCAGCTTCACCCACTTGCTTGGGTTAAGGGATCCACTGGGTCTTCTGGTCATCCACACACTGGCCACTGCACACGACGGTGCATCACTCACGCCCCCACAAGACACACCACACCCACCCCGGCACACTTGCACACTAGGTCGCTTGTTGGCTGGAGCAGCAGCTTGTCGCCTGGGCTGTGTCGGGTGGCCGGCATCCTCAAGTCGATGTTCCTTGCCCGGTCGTCTGGGCTAAACCCCAACAGTCCAACGGCAGCAACCTGAAAAACAACAAAGAACTCTCAGTTAGCACACAAAGCAAACAGTGCTCCACAGACACCCTCGGAAGTGCGATTTACCTCTGCAAAGTCCTGGACCCAACCGGGCAGAAAGGGCTGGTTGATGTCCTCGTGGAGGGTGTGCGTGCATCATCCATCTGCCCACCTTCACCTACTGCTCACTCCGCACCGCCAGCCGGGCACCAGTTGAGTCCTCACACAGCGCAACACACCCGGCAAGGCGTGCCCGCACGCACAGGGTCCCTTGTTGGCTGGAACAGCAGCTAGTCGCCTGGCCTGTGTTGGGTGGCCGGCATCCTCAAGTCGATGTTCTTTGCACGCGTCGTTGGACTAAACCCCAACAGTCCAACGGAGCAACCTGAAAAACAACAAAAGAACTCTCAATTAGCACACAAAGCAAACAGTGCTCCACAGACACCCCTCGGAAGTGCGATTTACCTCTGCAAAGTCCTGGACCCAGCCAGGCAGAAAGGGCTGGTTGATGTCCTCGTGGAGGGTGTGCGTGGCATCATCCATCTGCCCACCTTCACCTACTGCTTCACTTCCGCACCCAGCACGCCAGCGGGCACCAGTTGAGTCCTCACACAGCGCAACACACCCGCAAGGCGTGCACGCACGCACAGGGTCCCTTGTTGGCTGGAACAGCAGCTAGTCGCCTGGCCTGTGTTGGATGGCCGGCATCCTCAAGTCGATGTTCTTTGCACGCTCGTCTGGACTAAACCCCAACAGTCCAACGGAGCAACCTGAAAAACAACAAAAGAACTATCAATTAGCACACAAAGGCAACAGTGCTCCACAGACACCCTCGGAAGTGCGATTTACCTCTGCAAAGTCGTGGAACCACCGGGCAGAAACGGCTGGTTGATGTCCTCGTGGAGGGTGTACGTGGCGTCGTCCAGCTGTCCACCTTCACGTAGGGCTCAGGCCACACAGAGCACACGAGCCTGCACCAGTTAGGTCCGCACACACCGCAAGGTGCGCTGTGTCCCCACAAGTCCCGACACAACCACATGGCACACACACGCACGCACATTGGTCCATTGTTGTCTGGGGGAGCAGGTGGTAACCTGGAGTTGTCACGTAGACCAGCTTCACCCGCTTGTGTGGGCTAAATTCCATGAATACGGTGTCTTCTTTGGCACACAAACCTGAAAAACAAACATAAGGAAACTTCCATTAGTGCACAATGCAAGAATTATTTCACCGAGACCCTTGGAAGCACCAATCCCCTCCGCGAAGGTCTGGATCCACCTAGGTGCGTGGGTGGTTGATTGCTGGCCGATGTAAGGTGGCTGCTGCATGCCTGGCATTGTCCAGCTTCACCCACTTGCTTGGGTTAAGGGATCCACTGGGTCTTCTGGTCATCCACACACTGGCCACTGCACACGACGGTGCATCACTCACGCCCCCACAAGACACACCACACCCACCCCGGCACACTTGCACACTAGGTCGCTTGTTGGCTGGAGCAGCAGCTTGTCGCCTGGGCTGTGTCGGGTGGCCGGCATCCTCAAGTCGATGTTCCTTGCCCGGTCGTCTGGGCTAAACCCCAACAGTCCAACGGAGCAACCTGAAAAACAACAAAAGAACTCTCAGTTAGCACACAAAGCAAACAGTGCTCCACAGACACCCTCGGAAGTGCGATTTACCTCTGCAAAGTCCTGGACCCGCCGGGCAGAAAGGGCTGGTTGATGTCCTCGTGGAGGGTGTGCGTGGCATCATCCATCTGCCCACCTTCACCTACTGTTCACTCCGCACCCAGCACGCCAGCGGGCACCAGTTGAGTCCTCACACAGCGCAACACACCCGCAAGGCGTGCCCGCACGCACAGGGTCCCTTGTTGGCTGGAACAGCAGCTAGTCGCCTGGCCTGTGTTGGGTGGCCGGCATCCTCAAGTCGATGTTCTTTGCACGCTCGTCTGGACTAAACCCCAACAGTCCAACGGAGCAACCTGAAAAACAACAAAAGAACTCTCAATTAGCACACAAAGCAAACAGTGCTCCACAGACACCCTCGGAAGCGCGATTTACCTCTGCAAAGTCCTGGACCCACCGGGCAGAAACGGCTGGTTGATGTCCTCGTGGAGGGTGTGCGTGGACGATCATCCATCTGCCACCTTCACCTACTGCTCACTCCGCCAGCACGCCATCGGGCACCAGTTGAGTCCTCACACAGCGCAACACACCCGCAAGGCGTGCCCGCACGCACAGGGTCCCTTGTTGGCTGGAACAGCAGCTAGCCGCCTGGCCTGGTTTGGGTGGCCGGCATCCTCAAGTCGATGTTCTTTGCACGCTCGTCTGGACTAAACCCCAACAGTCCAACGGAGCAACCTGAAAAACAACAAAAGAACTCTCAATTAGCACACAAAGCAAACAGTGCTCCACAGACACCCTCGGAAGTGCGATTTACCTCTGCAAAGTCCTGGACCCGCCGGGCAGAAAGGGCTGGTTGATGTCCTCGTGGAGGGTGTGCGTGGCATCATCCATCTGCCCACCTTCACCTACTGTTCACTTCGCACCCAGCACGCCAGCGGGCACCAGTTGAGTCCTCACACAGCGCAACACACCCGCAAGGCGTGCACGCACGCACAGGGTCCCTTGTTGGCTGGAACAGCAGCTAGTTGCCTGGCCTGTGTTGGATGGCCGGCATCCTCAAGTCGATGTTCTTTGCACGCTCGTCTGGACTAAACCCCAACAGTCCAACGGAGCAACCTGAAAAACAACAAAAGAACTATCAATTAGCACACAAAGGAAACAGTGCTCCACAGACACCCTCGGAAGTGCAATTTACCTCTGCAAAGTCGTGGAACCACCGGGCAGAAACGGCTGGTTGATGTCCTCGTGGAGGGTGTACGTGGCGTCGTCCAGCTGTCCACCTTCACGTAGGGCTCAGGCCACACAGAGCACACGAGCCTGCACCAGTTAGGTCCGCACACACCGCAAGGTGCGCTGTGTCCCCACAAGTCCCGACACAACCACATGGCACACACACGCACGCACATTGGTCCATTGTTGTCTGGGGGAGCAGGTGGTAACCTGGAGTTGTCACGTAGACCAGCTTCACCCGCTTGTGTGGGCTAAATTCCATGAATACGGTGTCTTCTTTGGCACACAAACCTGAAAAACAAACATAAAGAAACTTCCATTAGTGCACAATGCAAGAATTATTTCACCGAGACCCTTGGAAGCACCAATCCCCTCCGCGAAGGTCTGGATCCACCTAGGTGCGTGGGTGGTTGATTGCTGGCCGATGTAAGGTGGCTGCTGCATGCCTGGCATTGTCCAGCTTCACCCACTTGCTTGGGTTAAGGGATCCACTGGGTCTTCTGGTCATCCACACACTGGCCACTGCACACGACGGTGCATCACTCACGCCCCCCACAAGGACACACCACACCCACCCCGGCACATTGCACACTAGGTCGCTTGTTGGCTGGAGCAGCAGCTTGTCGCCTGGGCTGTGTCGGGTGGCCGGCATCCTCAAGTCGATGTTCCTTGCCCGGTCGTCTGGGCTAAACCCCAACAGTCCAACGGAGCAACCTGAAAAACAACAAAAGAACTCTCAATTAGCACACAAAGCAAACAGTGCTCCACAGACACCCTCGGAAGTGCGATTTACCTCTGCAAAGTCGTGGAACCACCGGGCAGAAACGGCTGGTTGATGTCCTCGTGGAGGGTGTACGTGGCGTCGTCCAGCTGTCCACCTTCACGTAGGGCTCAGGCCACACAGAGCACACGAGCCTGCACCAGTTAGGTCCGCACACACCGCAAGGTGCGCTGTGTCCCCACAAGTCCCGACACAACCACATGGCACACACACGCACGCACATTGGTCCATTGTTGTCTGGGGGAGCAGGTGGTAACCTGGAGTTGTCACGTAGACCAGCTTCACCCGCTTGTGTGGGCTAAATTCCATGAATACGGTGTCTTCTTTGGCACACAAACCTGAAAAACAAACATAAAGAAACTTCCATTAGTGCACAATGCAAGAATTATTTCACCGAGACCCTTGGAAGCACCAATCCCCTCCGCGAAGGTCTGGATCCACCTAGGTGCGTGGGTGGTTGATTGCTGGCCGATGTAAGGTGGCTGCTGCATGCCTGGCATTGTCCAGCTTCACCCACTTGCTTGGGTTAAGGGATCCACTGGGTCTTCTGGTCATCCACACACTGGCCACTGCACACGACGGTGCATCACTCACGCCCCCACAAGACACACCACACCCACCCCGGCACACTTGCACACTAGGTCGCTTGTTGGCTGGAGCAGCAGCTTGTCGCCTGGGCTGTGTCGGGTGGCCGGCATCCTCAAGTCGATGTTCCTTGCCCGGCTCGTCTGGGCTAAACCCCAACAGTCCAACGGAGCAACCTGAAAAACAACAAAAGAACTCTCAATTAGCACACAAAGCAAACAGTGCTCCACAGACACCCTCGGAAGTGCGATTTACCTCTGCAAAGTCCTGGACCCGCCGGGCAGAAAGGGCTGGTTGATGTCCTCGTGGAGGGTGTGCGTGGCATCATCCATCTGCCCACCTTCACCTACTGCTCACTCCGCACCCAGCACGCCAGCGGGCACCAGTTGAGTCCTCACACAGCGCAACACACCCGCAAGGCGTGCCCGCACGCACAGGGTCCCTTGTTGGCTGGAACAGCAGCTAGCCGCCTGGCCTGGTTTGGGTGGCCGGCATCCTCAAGTCGATGTTCTTTGCACGCTCGTCTGGACTAAACCCCAACAGTCCAACGGAGCAACCTGAAAAACAACAAAAGAACTCTCAATTAGCACACAAAGCAAACAGTGCTCCACAGACACCCTCGGAAGTGCGATTTACCTCTGCAAAGTCGTGGAACCACCGGGCAGAAACGGCTGGTTGATGTCCTCGTGGAGGGTGTACGTGGCGTCGTCCAGCTGTCCACCTTCACGTAGGGCTCAGGCCACACAGAGCACACGAGCCTGCACCAGTTAGGTCCGCACACACCGCAAGGTGCGCTGTGTCCCCACAAGTCCCGACACAACCACATGGCACACACACGCACGCACATTGGTCCATTGTTGTCTGGGGGAGCAGGTGGTAACCTGGAGTTGTCACGTAGACCAGCTTCACCCGCTTGTGTGGGCTAAATTCCATGAATACGGTGTCTTCTTTGGCACACAAACCTGAAAAACAAACATAAAGAAACTTCCATTAGTGCACAATGCAAGAATTATTTCACGGAAACCCTTGGAAGCACCAATCCCCTCCGCGAAGGTCTGGATCCACCTAGGTGCGTGGGTGGTTGATTGCTGGCCGATGTAAGGTGGCTGCTGCATGCCTGGCATTGTCCAGCTTCACCCACTTGCTTGGGTTAAGGGATCCACTGGGTCTTCTGGTCATCCACACACTGGCCACTGCACACGACGGTGCATCACTCACGCCCCCACAAGACACACCACACCCACCCCGGCACACTTGCACACTAGGTCGCTTGTTGGCTGGAGCAGCAGCTTGTCGCCTGGGCTGTGTCGGGTGGCCGGCATCCTCAAGTCGATGTTCCTTGCCCGGTCGTCTGGGCTAAACCCCAACAGTCCAACGGAGCAACCTGAAAAACAACAAAAGAACTCTCAGTTAGCACACAAAGCAAACAGTGCTCCACAGACACCCTCGGAAGTGCGATTTACCTCTGCAAAGTCCTGGACCCACCGGGCAGAAAGGGCTGGTTGATGTCCTCGTGGAGGGTGTGCGTGGCATCATCCATCTGCCCACCTTCACCTACTGCTCACTCCGCACCCAGCACGCCAGCGGGCACCAGTTGAGTCCTCACACAGCGCAACACACCCGCAAGGCGTGCCCGCACGCACAGGGTCCCTTGTTGGCTGGAACAGCAGCTAGTCGCCTGGCCTGTGTTGGGTGGCCGGCATCCTCAAGTCGATGTTCTTTGCACGCTCGTCTGGACTAAACCCCAACAGTCCAACGGAGCAACCTGAAAAACAACAAAAGAACTCTCAATTAGCACACAAAGCAAACAGTGCTCCACAGACACCCTCGGAAGTGCGATTTACCTCTGCAAAGTCCTGGCACCCGCCGGCAGAAAGGGCTGTTGATGTCCTCGTGGAGGTGTGCGTGGCATCATCCATCTGCCCACCTTCACCCTACTTTTCACTTCGCACCCAGCATGCCAGCGGGCACCAGTTGAGTCCTCACACAGCGCAACACACCCGCAAGGCGTGCACGCACGCACAGGGTCCCTTGCTAGCTGGAACAGCAGCTAGTTGCCTGGCCTGTGTTGGGATGGCCGGCATCCTCAAGTCGATGTTCTTTGCACGCTCGTCTGGACTAAACCCCAACAGTCCAACGGAGCAACCTGAAAAACAACAAAAGAACTATCAATTAGCACACAAAGGAAACAGTGCTCCACAGACACCCTCGGAAGTGCGATTTACCTCTGCAAAGTCGTGGAACCACCGGGCAGAAACGGCTCGTTGATGTCCTCGTGGAGGGTGTACGTGGCGTCGTCCAGCTGTCCACCTTCACGTAGGGCTCAGGCCACACTGAGCACACGAGCCTGCACCATTAGGTCCGCACACACCGCAAGGTGCGCTGTGTCCCCACAAGTCCCGACACAACCACATGGCACACACACGCGCGCACATTGGTCCATTGTTTGTCTGGGGGAGCAGGTGGTAACCTGGAGTTGTCACGTAGACCAGCTTCACCCGCTTGTGTGGGCTAAATTCCATGAATACGGTGTCTTCTTTGGCACACAAACCTGAAAAACAAACATAAGAAACTTCCATTAGTGCATCAATGCAAGAATTATTTCACCGAGACCCTTGGAAGCACCAATCCCCTCCGCGAAGGTCTGGATCCATCCTAGGTGCGTGGGGTGGTTGATTGCTGGCCGATGTAAGGTGGCTGCTGCATGCCTGGCATTGTCCAGCTTCACCCACTTGCTTGGGTTAAGGGATCCACTGGGTCTTCTGGTCATCCACACACTGGCCACTGCACACGACGGTGCATCACTCACGCCCCCACAAGACACACCACACCCACCCCGCACACTTGCACACTAGGTCGCTTGTTGGCTGGAGCAGCAGCTTGTCCTCCTGGGCTGTGTCGGGTGGGCCGGCATCCTCAAGTCGATGTTCCTTGCCCGGTCGTCTGGGCTAAACCCCAACAGTCCAACGTAGCAACCTGAAAAACAACAAAAGAACTCTCAAGTTAGCACACAAAGCAAACAGTGCTCCACAGACACCCTCGGAAGTGCGATTTACCTCTGCAAAGTCCTGGACCCGCCGGGCAGAAATGGCTGGTTGATGTCCTCGTGGAGGGTGTGCGTGCATCATCCATCTGCCCACCTTCACCTACTGTTCACTCCGCACCCAGCACGCCAGCGGGCACCAGTTGAGTCATCACAAAGCGCAACACACCGGCAAGGCGTGCCCGCACGCACAGGGTCCCTTGTTGGCTGGAACAGCAGCTAGTTCGCCTGGCCTGTGTTGGGTGGCCGGCATCCTCAAGTCGATGTTCTTTGCACGCTCGTCTGGACTAAACCCCAACAGTCCAACGGAAGCAACCTGAAAAAACAACAAAGAACTATCAATTAGCACCCAAAGCAAACAGTGCTCCACAGACACCCTCGGAAGTGCGATTTACCTCTGCAAAGTCGTGGAACCACCGGGCAGAAACGGCTGGTTGATGTCCTCGTGGAGGGTGTACGTGGCGTCGTCCAGCTGTCCACCTTCACGTAGGGCTCAGGGTCCGCACACACCGCAAGGTGCGCTGTGTCCCCACAAGTCCCGACACAACCACATGGCACACACACGCACGCACATTGGTCCATTGTTGTCTGGGGGAGCAGGTGGTAACCTGGAGTTGTCACGTAGACCAGCTTCACCCGCTTGTGTGGGCTAAATTCCATGAATACGGTGTCTTCTTTGGCACACAAACCTGAAAAACAAACATAAAGAAACTTCCATTAGTGCACAATGCAAGAATTATTTCACCGAGACCCTTGGAAGCACCAATCCCCTCCGCGAAGGTCTGGATCCACCTAGGTGCGTGGGTGGTTGATTGCTGGCCGATGTAGGTGGCTGCTGCATGCCTGGCATTGTCCAGCTTCACCCACTTGCTTGGGTTAAGGGATCCACTGGGTCTTCTGGTCATCCACACACTGGCCACTGCACACGACGGTGCATCACTCACGCCCCCACAAGACACACCACACCCACCCCGGCACACTTGCACACTAGGTCGCTTGTTGGCTGGAGCAGCAGCTTGTCGCCTGGGCTGTGTCGGGTGGCCGGCATCCTCAAGTCGATGTTCCTTGCCCGGTCGTCTGGGCTAAACCCCAACAGTCCAACGGAGCAACCTGAAAAACAACAAAAGAACTCTAAGTTAGCACACAAACGCAACAGTGCTCCACAGACACCCTCGGAAGTGCGATTTACCTCTGCAAAGTCCTGGACCCGCCGGCAGAAAGGGCTGGTTGATGTCCTCGTGGAGGGTGTGCGTGGCATCATCCATCTGCCCACCTTCACCTACTGTTCACTCCGCACCGAGCACGCCAGCGGGCACCAGTTGAGTCCTCACACAGCGCAACACACCCGCAAGGCGTGCCCGCACGCACAGGGTCCCTTGTTGGCTGGAACAGCAGCTAGCCGCCTGGCCTGGTTTGGGTGGCCGGCCATCCTCAAGTCGATGTTCTTGCACGCTCGTCTGGACTAAACCCCAACGTCCAACGGAGCAACCTGAAAAACAACAAAAGAACTCTCAATTAGCACACAAAGCAAACAGTGCTCCACAGACACCCTCGGAAGGCGATTTACCTCTGCAAAGTCCTGGACCCACCACGGCAGAAACGGGCTGGTTGATGTCCTCGTGGAGGGTGTGCGTGGCATCATCCATCTGCCCACCTTCACCTGCTGCTCACTCCGCACCGAGCACGCCATCGGGCACCAGTTGAGTCCTCACACAGCGCAACACACCCGCAAGGCGTGCCCGCACGCACAGGGTCCTTGTGGCTGGAACAGCAGCTAGCCGCCTGGCCTGGTTTTGGGTGGCCGGCATCCTCAAGTCGATGTTCTTTGCACGCTCGTCTGGACTAAACCCCAACAGTCCAACGGAGCAACCTGAAAAACAACAAAAGAACTCTCAATTAGCACACAAAGCAAACAGTGCTCCACAGACACCCTCGGAAGTGCGATTTACCTCTGCAAAGTACTGGACCCGCCGGGCAGAAAGGGCTAGTTGATGCCCTCGTGGAGGGTGTGCGTGGCATCATCCATCTGCCCACCTTCACCTACTGTTCACTCGCACCCAGCACGCCAGCGGGCACCAGTTGAGTCCTCACACAGCGCAACACACCCGCAAGGCGTGCCCGCACGCACAGGGTCCCTTGTTGGCTGGAACAGCAGCTAGTTGCCTGGCCTGTGTTGGATGGCCGGCATCCTCAAGTCGATGTTCTTTGCACGCTCGTCTGGACTAAACCCCAACAGTCCAACGGAGCAACCTGAAAAAACAACAAAGAACTATCAATTAGCACACAAAGGAAACAGTGCTCCACAGACACCCTCGGAAGTGCGAATTTACCTCTGCAAAGTCGTGGAACCACCGGGCAGAAACGGCTGGTTGATGTCCTCGTGGAGGGTGTACGTGGCGTCGTCCAGCTGTCCACCTTCACGTAGGGCTCAGGCCACACAGAGCACACGAGCCCTGCACCAGTTAGGTCCGCACACACCGCAAGGTGCGCTGTGTCCCCACAAGTCCCGACACAACCACATGGCACACACACGCACGCACATTGGTCCATTGTTGTCTGGGGAGCAGGTGGTAACCTGGAGTTGTCACGTAGACCAGCTTCACCCGCTTGTGTGGGCTAAATTCCATGAATACGGTGTCTTCTTTGGCACACAAACCTGAAAACAAACATAAGGAAACTTCCATTAGTGCACAATGCAAGAATTATTTCACCGAGACCCTTGGAAGCACCAATCCCCTCCGCGAAGGTCTGGATCCACCTAGGTGCGTGGGTGGTTGATTGCTGGCCGATGTAAGGTGGCTGCTGCATGCCTGGCATTGTCCAGCTTCACCCACTTGCTTGGGTTAAGGGATCCACTGGGTCTTCTGGTCATCCACACACTGGCCACTGCACACGACGGTGCATCACTCACGCCCCCACAAGACACCCCACACCCACCCCGGCACACTTGCACACTAGGTCGCTTGTTGGCTGGAGCAGCAGCTTGTCGCCTGGGCTGTGTCGGGTGGCCGGCATCCTCAAGTCGATGTTCCTTGCCCGGTCGTCTGGGCTAAACCCCAACAGTCCAACGGAGCAACCTGAAAAACAACAAAAGAACTCTCAGTTAGCACACAAAGCAAACAGTGCTCCACAGACACCCTCGGAAGTGCGATTTACCTCTGCAAAGTCCTGGACCCGCCGGGCAGAAAGGGCTGGTTGATGTCCTCGTGGAGGGTGTGCGTGGCATCATCCATCTGCCCACCTTCACCTACTGTTCACTCCGCACCCAGCACGCCAGCGGGCACCAGTTGAGTCATCACACAGCGCAACACACCGGCAAGGCGTGCCCGCACGCACAGGGTCCCTTGTTGGCTGGAACAGCAGCTAGTCGCCTGGCCTGTGTTGGGTGGCCGGCATCCTCAAGTCGATGTTCTTTGCACGCTCGTCTGGACTAAACCCCAACAGTCCAACGGAGCAACCTGAAAAACAACAAAAGAACTATCAATTAGCACCCAAAGCAAACAGTGC
Organism: Haemaphysalis longicornis; assembly: GCA_013339765.2. NCBI lineage: Eukaryota > Metazoa > Arthropoda > Arachnida > Ixodida > Ixodidae > Haemaphysalis > Haemaphysalis longicornis. The sequence continues at coordinate 30,129,771 of CM023456.1, forward strand.
TCCACAGACACCCTCGGAAGTGCGATTTACCTCTGCAAAGTCGTGGAACCACCGGGCAGAAACGGCTGGTTGATGTCCTCGTGGAGGGTGTACGTGGCGTCGTCCAGCTGTCCACCTTCACGTAGGGCTCAGGCCACACAGAGCACACGAGCCTGCACCAGTTAGGTCCGCACACACCGCAAGGTGCGCTGTGTCCCCACAAGTCCCGACACAACCACATGGCACACACACGCACGCACATTGGTCCATTGTTGTCTGGGGGAGCAGGTGGTAACCTGGAGTTGTCACGTAGACCAGCTTCACCCGCTTGTGTGGGCTAAATTCCATGAATACGGTGTCTTCTTTGGCACACAAACCTGAAAAACAAACATAAGGAAACTTCCATTAGTGCACAATGCAAGAATTATTTCACCGAGACCCTTGGAAGCACCAATCCCCTCCGCGAAGGTCTGGATCCACCTAGGTGCGTGGGTGGTTGATTGCTGGCCGATGTAAGGTGGCTGCTTGCATGCCTGGCATTGTCCAGCTTCACCCACTTGCTTGGGTTAAGGGATCCACTGGGTCTTCTGGTCATCCACACACTGGCCACTGCACACGACGGTGCATCACTCACGCCCCCACAAGACACACCACACCCACCCCGGCACACTTGCACACTAGGTCGCTTGTTGGCTGGAGCAGCAGCTTGTCGCCTGGGCTGTGTCGGGTGGCCGGCATCCTCAAGTCGATGTTCCTTGCCCGGTCGTCTGGGCTAAACCCCAACAGTCCAACGGAGCAACCTGAAAAACAACAAAAGAACTCTCAGTTAGCACACAAAGCAAACAGTGCTCCACAGACACCCTCGGAAGTGCGATTTACCTCTGCAAAGTCCTGGACCCGCCGGCAGAAATGGGCTGGTTGATGTCCTCGTGGAGGGTGTGCGTGGCATCATCCATCTGCCCACCTTCACCTACTGTTCACTTCGCACCAGCACGCAGCGGGCACCAGTTGAGTCCTTCACACAGCGCAACACACCTGCAAGGCGTGCCCGCACGCACAGGGTCCCTTGTTGGCTGGAACAGCAGCTAGTCGCCTGGCCTGTGTTGGGTGGCCGGCATCCTCAAGTCGATGTTCTTTGCACGCTCGTGCTGGACTAAACCCCAACAGTCCAACGGAGCAACCTGCAAAAACAACAAAAGAACTCTCAAGTTAGCACACAAAGCAAACAGTGCTCCACAGACCACCCTCGGAAGTGCGATTTACCTCTGCAAAGTCCTGGACCCACCGGGCAGAAACGGCTGGTGATGTCCTCGTGGAGGGTGTGCGTGGCGTCGTCCAACTGTCCACCTTCACGTAGTGCTCAGGCCACACAGAGCACACGAGCCTGCACCAGTTAGGTCCGCACACACCGCAAGGTGCGCTGTGTCCCACAGTCCCAACACAACCACAGGGCACACACACGGACGCACATTGGTCCATTGTTGTCTGGGGGAGCAGGTGGTAACCTGGAGTTGTCATGTAGACAAGCTTCACCCGCTTGTGTGGGCTGTCTTTGGCACAGAAACCTGAAAAAATAACAAAAAGAAACTTCCATTAGTGCACAAAGCAGGAATATTTCACTGAGACCCTTGGAAGCACCAATCCCCTCCGTGAAGGTCTGGATCCACCTAGGTGCGTGGGTGGTTGATTGCTGGCCCGATGTAATGGTGGCTGCTGCATGCCTGGCATTGTCCAGCTTCACCCACTTGCTTGGGTTAAGGGATCCACTGGGTCTTCTGGTCATCCACACACTGGCCACTGCACACGACGGTGCATCACTCACGCCCCCACAAGACACACCATACCCACCCCGGCACACTTGCACACTGGGTCGCTTGTTGGCTGGAGCAGCAGCTTGTCTCCTTGCGTGCATTAGATCACTGCGTGCTTGAAGTTGTCTAGTTGGACGGCTTTACTTGCTTGGGCCATCTATTCTATGGGTACGTTGGGTCTTCCTATTGAGCAAGCTCAAAAATAAAGGGAAACCACTCCATCCATGAGTACACAAGGCAAACATAGCTTGACTGAGGGCATAGTAATAGTGTTAGATATACTATGTGCTTTTGACGTCTTCGACAAAGCCATCATAAAAGGATTGGAGAAAATAAACTGTGGCGAAAAGACCTACAGCTATGTGAAAGCCTTTTTGAGGAACAAAATGCCAGAAGAGGGCCTAGGGAAGGCAAGAACTCCCTCCCTTTTGCAAATTAAAATAAGGGAACCTCCCAAGCCTCGATGGTATCACCACATTGATTCAACGTAGCCATGGATGGCCTTGCCAAGTAATGATATATACGATCAACCATGCAATATTTGTGGATGACATTACAATCTATACAATGAAATACTCCTTTGATATAAAGGAAAGCAGTCTGCAAGCAGTGGCCAGCACATTTAACAAATACATCTGTTGATGCAGTCTTGCATGCTCCATAAAAAAATCTATATTCATTTGCATACATAAACGAACCATAAAAGAAAATGAAGGCATATAAATAATCCCTGATGGCCAGCCAATCCCCAAAGATAGAAAGCAGCAAAAGCATCTAACACTTAAAAACACTCCTTAGGGTGTAACAAAAATGAACAGAATCGGCAACTACTGCAGCAGGAGGGAAGAAACACTATGACGTGTCAACAGCCTCGTCAGTTTTACTGAAGTTCACCTGGCAGAGATGAAACAAATAACGGCTACCATACACAGTCTACAAAATAGCCCTCAAGCTAATCAACAACATATCTACTGAAAACCTACAAACCTATAGCACTGGCAGTACATAATACCTTTGTCGAACTCGTAGCAGCCCAGACAGCAGTGCAAAACCACGGTTGACGCTAAACAATAACAGGAATAATCTTGCTAAAAAGACTCGGCATCAACGTAAACACACTACATCAGACCACACGGATGAGTGACCAACGCAGGTAACTGTTGAAGGCCAAACCTGTCCCCAAGGGCATAGACACGGAGCTGCACAAAAGCAGAAGAGTAGCCAGGGCAGAAGCCTTGCAAAGTTCCGACTCTGGCTCGCAGACGTTAACCTCTTGGCATTTTTTTCACACGATGGAAGCTTCGCATTCAGGCATTGTTGTCCGTTAAAGAAGTGCAAGCGCATTGGATTGGCAGAATCAGACAGACTCCGGCTGTATAACGCGAGGGACGCAAGTTCGATTCCAGCCACAGGAAGCATTTTTTTTCTCACTTCACCTACGTGATCATCATCCTCAGAGAAAGTTGACTTTCCTGCGGTGCACTTAGGGTGCATTACAGACGACATCAGTGGGAGGCTGAAAGCTTTGCTTTAAAAACATGGAAACTACACTGGCACAGTCTACATGGATGCAGTAGTGATCAGCTACCAACTGCAAGAGGTCTGCAATGGAACATGCTGTACAAGAGACACCGCAGTGGCAGAGGAAGTTGCCCTTGCAATGACGGACAGCGCTGTTGACAAACGTCCCTAACAATACTAGCGGACTCTAAGTTAGCCTGCATAAACTACCTTCCGGGTCTTTCTCACAGCAAAAACTAGATACCCTACTAAAAATGGCTGCAAAGGCAGCACCAGCACCATAGCAATGGAAGACATGAGCACTACAGCCAGAATAGAATAGAACCCATAGAGGAACTCATAACACTGCATAAACACCAACTTATTAGACTATGGCATACCAAGCCCGAATTCAACATGCACAATCTGTAAGCTGTGATTCCCAAACAATGGCAGACCAGTGGTTCAAATCGCAATGCAGAGACACAACAATTACAGATAGCACCTTTTCCCAGTAACAAGGGCCCAACAGACTAGCAAAACTAAGGGCCTTCAGAGGGAAGAGGACCCAGCAAATGCTTGCATATAGGGATGCGGCAGGGAGAGGTTAAGGGTTCTCGCTTATTGGACAGAACTCAATTGAATCTGAACAGATGGAATAAGAATGCTAACATATGCTTCAGCCCTCTTATGTGTTGCAGGCGACTGCCTTACTGGCCAATTACGTCGAGTGGGTATGCGAGAGTAGTGGGCACCACAGCCAATGGGAATTGGTGAATCGGTCGTGAGGTTCTGATGGCAGTTGTAATCGTCACTGACCGATCACGCTGAGTGGGTATGCGAGACTTGTGGTATGTGATGTCGCAGCCAAAAGAGAGAAAGAGGGAATAAACATTTTCTAAGTAGAATTGGCAGTTGTCATCACCACTGGCCAATTCCCCTGAGTGGGCATGTGAGAATGTAAGTGGGTAAGTTGATGTTGCAGCCAAGTGGTAGCTGATGAATTGGCTGTGAGCTTGTGACTGCAGGTGTCACTGCCTCTTGCCAATCCCCCTCAGTGGGCATGTGAGAATTGTAAGTAGTAATGTTGATGTCACAGACAAATGAGAATTGATGAATTGGCTTTGAGCTTGTGACCGCAGGTGTCACTGCCTCTGGCCAATCCCCCTGAGTGGGCATGTGAGAATCGCAAGTAGGTATGTTGATGTCGCAGACAAATGGGAATTGATGAATTGGCTGTGCGCTTGTGACCACAGGTGTCACTGCTTCTAGTGGGCATGTGAGAATCACAAGTAGGTAAGTTGATGTTGCAGCCAAGTGGATAGTGACGAATTGGCTGTGATCTTGTGACTGCAGGTGTCACTGCCACTGGCCAATCCCCTTGAGTGGGCATGTGAGAATTGGGAGTGGTACGTTGGCATTGCAGTGAAATAGGAACTGATGAATTGGCAGTGAGGTTGTGACGAAGTTGTCATAGTCACTGGCCAGTCCACCTGAGTAAGTATGTTTTTAGGGCCATATTCAGCCTGAATGTTAGCTCACTCTAACATTGAGACTAATGATGTGCCAAAAAATATCAAACGTTTTGTAAGTGAAGCCCGATGCATACTCCCATTGGTGGCCAATGGGGATGTCACACCAATCGCATACCCCCATGTGTGGCCACATGACAGATCACAGCCAATGGAGACATTAAGCCAATAAGTACCCACATCTGCAGCCAATACGATAAAAATTGTGAGTGGGTATGTTGACATGGGTACGTATCCGAATAGAATTTTCGGTACTATCATGGTCACGCCGATAATGAATTTCCACAGAATGAACCATATAAGGCTATCGCCTTAGCAAACACTTCAGGCTAGCGGAGGCTAACGGCATTGGCAAAGCTAATCTCCATGTCAAGCAAAGAGACTGCCCCTCGATATCTATACCGACAAGAGTGCATTCCAACTTTTAAACTCCAGCTTTACACCTCGCTCAGTAATACACTTATTCAAACAGATCAAAAGGTGTAGCGGATTCCTGGCCATGCTGGAGTATTGGAAAATGCAAGTGCTGATCAGCTCAGAAGCACAGTGTAATGGAAGACACAGCCTAACTGCTAATCAAGCAAGAGGCACACAAAAGGGGCCTGAAGGCAGCACCTTTTAAAGCAAAGAGCATTTTCTCCTACACTAATCACATGCTTTCTGGCGTGGGGAAGTCCAAGAATTGTGTGAAGTTCGAAATAGATTGGAAGCCCCTGTCACACCCATTCTTAGACAGACAGCATGTGAAATGCTGAACTTGGGAAAGCGTGTACAGTTGATTGAAATGCCAAAGGCTGACATAAGCATCTTTCAAGCGATAGGCTCCATCAAAGGCTACATTCATGGAGTTCACAGGGAAAGGGACAGCCCTAAACCTTGAAAACAAGCCACCAAGATAGGTCCCGAGATAGGAAGAACTTAATGGAAAGATTGAGGAATAGTAAAGAAAGTCACGAAACCGATGCTGTTCTAGTTCCGGTCAAATGGTCATAGCTAAGCAGAATGGAAAAATTAAATCTGCCAGGGCTGAGCTGAACACAGCAAAGTGTTGTTGAAACGACAATATTCTTTCAAAGCTTTTGAAGGAATAGTTGCCCAGATCGGAAGATCAAGTCATTTCACACCGCTGGACCTGAAAACAGTTGTTTCCACTGAAAGAGGCCACTCAAAGAGGGCACAGGCCTACATTGCATTCGGTGCACCCTGGGAAAGGCAGTGCTTCACAAGAGTGCCATTTTGAACAGCTAAAGTGCCAGTAGTATATCAACAAGTGGATTTCTTTGACCATTCAGGAAGGACCGATCTCATCACAGTGCGAAGCTACTCGGTCTACATTGACCTTCAAATGTCTCCAAAAAAAAAACGTAAGTGCTGGTTTACAATGCATAGTGTACTTAGGCTGCTCTATTCAGACCTTGCTTTTCAGCAAAAGAATTCAAAGAGCCCAAAAAGAAATGGGTATTTTAACATCAACCATCAAAGAGCCTAAAAAGAAATGGGAATTTTAACATCAACCATAGAGTATCAGGTACCCACAATCGAATGGACTTGCCAAAAGAGCAGTGAAAGTGGCCAAGAACACCATAAAGAATTGTGAGAGATATGGAACAGACATAAAAGAGGCATTAACAAACATACACAACGTGTCAAGAAATGGAGAGCTCGGGTCACCATAACAAACGCCGTTCAGTCATCGAACCAAGACAAGCGCTACTAGTTAGGGCAGAGATCCTGATACCTTAAATCATTAACAACGTATAAGAAAAGCTCGAAGCACTGTGTGAGAAGACGTTCATGCAGCATCTGTTCCAGAAGTCAAGGAAAGATCCAAAGTCAGGGACTTGGATGGTCATCCAAAATGTATCTCAAGAACAACCATCAGAAGTACTCCTCAACCAAGGTTCTATACTGTGAAGATAAGAGGCGATCTCAGAAGAAACGCATCTTTTATCAGACCTATCAATGCAGACTTGGAAGACACAAGGACTGTGGCACCCACAGCCACACCTACAAGCCAGAGAGAAATGGACTGTCCACCAGCCAGTGGGACAAGCCACAATGAAATAGACTCTCGGTCATCAAATGGACATCGTACAATCGCCGCAAGAGCTGGAAGGCTAGTGAATGTGGCAGTTCAACGAAGCTCCATAATAAACAGAAGAAGGGGATACTTCCAACCAGCCCCCAGACCCGTGCATGGCATGTTGCTTGTATCCAATTCGGGATGGTTATTAAGGCAGAGTACACTACAAATTGTGCTGCCTGCTGCGAGGCTCTGGGAGGCTCGCTTTTTCTAACCTGCTATTTCAAACACTACAGGGTGTGCTACGAGGCCCTTTTTGCCACTTATTTCGCCGTAGCCGAACAGTCTACACTTATGCTAGTGTGTAGGCACACTCCCTTTATGATCACTGCAGCAAGGTAGTTGGGACTTATCTGAAATGTCCAGAAACAGCAGTGGAGTGCCTTGCTTGCTGAGTGTCTGGCTGGCTGGTGGGCTGCCTTGCTTGGCAGTCAGGCCGACGGACGCTGCCTGGCTGGCAGCCAAGGGTAGCAGTGTTTCCAGGCAGGTGGACAGCAGACAAACTAGTTGGGTTGTGGTATGCCTTGCCAAGTGGATCTCAATCCGGCTGACTGCATGGTCCCCAAATGAAGTGGCTGGCTGCTTTTCTCTAGAACGTCATCGTTTCCCTGCTTGCAGCTGCAGGAAGCCAGTTATGAGAGAACAATGTCAGCTAACAAGTAAATTCTCGCATACTTTGAACACACTTCAACGGCCCTATGTAGTGTAAAACTAAAAGACAAGAAACTTGCTATTTCGTGCACATTAAAGCACGGTCACCGCAGCGCACTTAGATTAAAACCTCAAAACTATGTCGACAGGTAGTCTGGTGCATGCACCACAGTGATAAAAGATTTTTTTCACCTGCTAATACGAATAAAACTTTACTGGTGGCTGTTATAGATGCCACGTGTAACAGACCTCCTGGTTTACCTTGTGGAGGCAGTGTAACTCTTGGCCTGTTGGAGGCCGTGTGACCTCTTGGTAAACACCATAAACTTAGCAACACTAATTACAAAGACCCTAGGTGGTAAATAGCTCTTCGTCCCTCCCACTTCTTGATCTTCTATTGGGCTAATAGCATTTCACCAAAATCAGGGTTTATCACAGAATAGCTTGCTTTTTACACTAGGCATAAATCTAAGTAGGCTGTGGTCTCAGATTGAAGGGGAGAAATGAAGAATACTGGCCAAATGATGCTTGCTACGTTAACATAATAAGGTGAATGCTTTACAGGATGCACTATATATACATTTGCCCACTTTGGCTATACTGTATATTAACGCAATCCACTCTGGCTTCAGCTGGGACACAGTGAACTTTGTGGAGCGGTGTCACCAGGCAGCTGCACAGCATACACCTTCAAGTCAAGAGGAGCACAATGCTGAACAAATTAGCAGAGACTCGGCTGGCTGTAAAGCGTTCTCGAAGCTAAACGGGAAACTCTCTCTCTGTCTGGGGAATCATCATCATCGTTTTCCGAACAAGACCTGCCTCGCATGTGCTCCAGTTTTAACCTCTGTTTTTGGCTGCCAAATAGCTAAATCACCCCTACCGTTGCTCTATGCAGATCGGTAAGGCCACTACGAATGTGTTGGTACCAGCCAACCGCCTGCCCTGCCCCCCCCCCCGCTGCACTCGCGAGCATGCTGGCCGCCCAGCCTTGACCGTGGAGTACCACGCCCGGTCTACCATTTGCCAAAATCGCCACTGAACCCTTAGCCACGCTGACGGCCGCGGCTAGGCCTACCACCGCCTAGCCAGGCTGCCGTCACCTCCGCGCCGGGGTACCGGACGTCGACTCACCAACCACTCTCCACCATGAAAGCAGAGCAGCATCCAGCCGCTCAACCAACCACCACAAGTGCAGCACCCAAAGTCACAATGGATTTCGACCAGCTAAGTGGCAGAACACTGCCCCGAGACGACCCGTGGCAACAAATACTGCGAAAACGGCATGACCTGAAACACCGCAAGAAGCCGTCGACAAGTAAGCAGCCATTTACATCGCGCACGGCGCCAGCTCCCCGACTCCCCGAGACTGACTATAAAGTCATATTTCGCCCACGCTCGGGACTCCGAATCTCTGACTGGCACGATCGGCAAATCACCCAAAGCATCCAACACGCAAGTCGCATTCTTGAGCATGTCTTCTTCGCGCAAGTGACGATCCAACCTTAAGCTGCCCAAAATCTTATCGTTGCCAGTACGCCAGACGAGGCCTGCGTCGAAGCTCTGCGAAACATCACCACACTACAGCTTGGCGCCGCAACGTACGAAGTAGTGGCGTATCTAAAAAACATCCCGGGAACCGTTCGCGGCGTAATTCATGGCATCGATCAAGACACTACGCAAGACCAACTGCACACTATTATTGCTACCACGGGGCCACGCATCATCAGTGCCCGCATGCTGGGAGCCTCAAGCTCGGTAGTCATCACCTTTGAAGGTCTGCACGTCCCATTCTACGTTAAGGCGTACGGAATTCTCACGCGATGCCGCCCTTACCGGCAAACCATCCAATGTTGCTCCGTGTGTGGGCAACTCGGACACCGTCAAGATGTGTGTCCTAATCCTGACACACCAGTCTGCGCGCAGTGTCATGTGAAGAATCCTGCCGCCGACCACGAGTGCGTGCCGACGTGCAAACTCTGCGGACTTGACCACCCGACAGCGAGCCGAGACTGCCGCAAGAAGCTGCGTCCACCACCGCCTCCCATCCGGGTCCGGGAACGAGGCCTCACATCGCACGCAACAATTGGCTATTCTTCGACCCACCAGCAGCGGCAAGCTCCAAGGACTGCGCAACCGCTGCGCCCGGTCTCCCCGCACGTGAGCTGGTCGGCAGTGGCCGCTGTACCACCCACTGCTTCAGATCAATTCCCACCCCTCCCTGCATGTACGAAGTCCCCACCCACCCCTCCCATTGACCCCCAATATTGTAAACTAGAACAGGAAAATGCCCAACTCCGCGGCCGAAAACACTAAGAAATTCGCGCTTCTCGAAGAGCACATAGCTACGCTCCGTGCACAAATTCAACCGTCAACACAACCGCCCCAAGACATAAACCAACCACTCCAACAACTGAAAGCGCCCCCATTCCAGCGGTTGTTTCACCTCAAAAAACCATACCAACCAATCCAACAACTGAAAGCGCCCCCCTTCCAGCTGTCATTTCACCCATGATTGAGGACCTCAAACGCTACATCCATGGACTTGTTTCGGACCTGAACGCGAAATTTCAAGCGGTTGACACACGCGTTGCCGCACTCGAAATTACCCAGAGGAAAAAGCGCGTTGCCGCACTGGAAATTACAAAGAGGAAAAAACGCAAGAAACCCAAACAAGGTACTCGCCCACATCCTACCAGAGAACAGTACCGCTCAAAGATGATGGGGACACCCCCTTCCTCTCCGCCTAAAGTCGCCACCCCACCTACCACCCTCGTATGGCAATGGAATTGTCGCTCATACCGTAGCAAGAAATCATCACTCCTTCATTTCACTCAACAACACCGACCCGATATCATCGCTCTACAAGAAACAGACACCACCAGCGTCACCCTCAGAGATTATACCACATACACTGCAGACACCCTTGCCCGCACCGCCATCTTCGTCCGCACCGATCAAACGGCCCAACAACACACCCTCCCCACCAGCATCGATTACACCTTCGTGGAGGTCATCCACCGAAAAAAGACGCACTCAAGTCTATTCGTCCTAAACATCTACAGCCCACCCTCTGCTCTCCTGTCAGAAATTGACAAGCTCTTCCGAGAAGTGAAACTCCGCACTAAGGGACATAAATTAATAATACTAGGGGATTTTAATGCCCATCACATGATGTGGGGCTACCATCGCAACAATCGGAAAGGCATTCAACTTCATGACGCCATTCAGCAGCATCGTCCTCATCTATGCAACAACCCAGACACACCCACACGCATTGGAAACAGCGTCTCCCGAGATACTTCACCCAATCTAACCCTAACTTATAACGTCAAGAATGACGAATGGACCTGCCTAGACGGAACACTAGGAAGCGACCACCACATTATAGAACTCCAAATCACTCATCACAAAAATGCCAGGCAAAGAATTGGGACAGCCAGACTTACTGATTGGAAGGCCTTCAGAAAAGACTCGCCTACTAAGTCAATCCAAAATATTGAGGATGGGCCGCTGAGATTATCACAACATTCGCAAAGCACACAAAAGAGCTTCCTCTCACCGAAGACAATCCGGCCACAGACAATCACCTCAAACACTTATGGGACGCCAGAAACGGCCTTCTCAAGAGGTGGAAAAGGCGCAAGACCAACCGGAAGCTACGAACTCGTATAGCCTTGCTCACACAAGAACAAGAACAATATGCTCAACAACTAAGCCAGCAAAATTGGAACCAATTCTGCAATACGCTCCAGGGAACCCTCGGCACCCGGAGAACTTGGCGCCTTCTCCGTTCCCTTATGGGCTCCAAAGAATCAAAAGCCACGGCTGCGCACAACCTTAAAAAATTAATCCATAACCCCCCCGGAACAGATGAAGACCTCCTGAAAGAGCTGCAGAAATCATTCAAAGCTCAGCCCACGACACAGGCACTGCCGCCACTGCAGTACACTGGTCAACCAAACCCAAAACTGGATATGCCTTTCACCATTCAAGAAATTGAAGCCGCGATACACGGCCTAACAAGGAACACCACTCCTGGGCAGGATAAGATCCCCAACAAACTTCTGCGCAATCTGGACCCCATCGCCCTTGAAAATCTGCTCACATATAAAAACGAACACTGGACGAAAGGAACTCTCCTGCCACAGTGAAGCATGCCGATATCACGCTAATCCCCAAGCCCGGAAAACCCCTCACACTCAAAAACCTCCGTCCCATTTCTTTCACATCGTGCGTGGGCAAACTTCTCGAGCATATGGTTCACAATCAGGGGCGGATCCAGGCTTTTTCTGATAGGGGGGTCAGCTTTTATCAGTGATGATGATGATGATGATGAGGAGGAGGAGGAGGAGGAGCCTTATTTATTCACCGAAATTTTAGGAAAGCAAAAACACAAGAATACAACAAGTCATCAATTCACCTTTTTTTTGCGACATGAGTGGTCATCTTCTTGGAGGTTTAAATTCAAAAGGTAATGGAGGGGTCAGGACATCCGGACACCCCCTCTGGATCCGCCAATGTTCACAATCGTCTCGCCCATTACATAGAGGACAATAACTACTTTCCAACCACCATGTATGGATTTCGACCCCATCTCTCCACCCAAGACATCCTGCTACAGCTTAAAGAAGACATACTAATGAAACTCTCAAACAACCACAAATATTCCATTGTCGCACTTGATATAAAAGGGGCATTCGACAATTTCACACACCAAGCCATCCTACAAAGTTTAGCTACTACCAACTGCGGGCCCAGACTATTCAACTACGTTGCGGCATTTCTTACCAACCGAATCGCCACTGTGCGCATCGGCCATCTGCGATCTGACCCTTTGCCAGTAATTCCCAAAGGAACACCTCAAGGCTCGGTTATTTCACCCCTACTCTTTAACCTTGCCATGAAGGACCTCCCACCCTTGCTCCAAGATATTCCGCATCTCCGACACGCTTTCTACACGGACGACCTCACGCTATGGACACCCACTGGATCAATCAGAGATCAGGAAGAGGAACTTCAAATGGCAATTGACACCGCCCAACGATATCTGCAATCCAGAGGACTGGAGTGCGCCCCCGAAAAGTCCGGTTTACTTGCGCTCAGCAAGAGAACTACCTGCAAGACCGCACACAGAATACCAGAACCAGAATTATATATAAATAATCACCCTGTCCCTAACGTCCCCGACCTTCGGATATTGGGCCTCATAATACCTAGAGACGGATCTGGCTTGCAAGCCATACCACACTTACAGCGCACACTTAACCAACTCATGCGCATCATCCGCCGCGTCTCCAATCGTCGCTTCGGACTTCGCGAACACGACGCCCTACGCATGGTCCAAGCCATTCTTATCAGCAGGATAGCGTACGGCACGTCATATCTGGACCTCAGACCACAAGAAATACGGAAACTCGACGCCACCATACGCCAGGCCTATAAGACCGCTATGGGGCTCCCAATCAGCACGGCAAACAAGAAACTTTTGCAGCTAGGGGTCCACAACACCTGGGAAGAAATACAAGAGGCCCACCATGCATCTCACATACGCCGACTACAGATCACGCCCATGGGAAGAGAGACACTTCTCCGTCTACACTACAACGTCCACCACGACAAGATCAGAAGATTCGAATCCCAGCAGACATTCGGCAACACATCCGCGTAGCCCCCCTACCCCGAAACATGCACCCGGTTTTCAACAAACAACGGCACACGGCACGAGCTCGATTAATTCATAAGGACAATCACCATCTATCATGCACTCGATACACAGATGCATCGCCCTGCCCTCATCAGAAAGCGCATGCAGCCTGTGTCGTTAACGCGCAAGGCACAGAACTGGCAGCAGCGACCGTTCTCACCACTTCCATCGAGACTGCTGAGGAGTGTGCCATCGCCCTTGCTGCAACAACAGACGAGGAATTTCTTACTGTTATAACTGACTCACAGACTGCCTGCAGAGACTTTTTTATTGGCCGCATATCTCAACCCGCACTGTACCTTCTTCGTCAAGTAAGAAGGCTACCAGAAATTAATATCATCTGGTCACCCGGCCACCAGTCCCTCCAAGGGAATGAGGCGGCACACGCTGCTGCCCGTGCTCATACACACCGGGCCGTTACCTCAGAGGGAGAAACCAACGACCGAACTGCTTCAAAGCCAGCACCACTCCACACGTACACCGAAATCTTAGCTCACTACAAAAACGACCGCCGTCACTTCCCGCCACCTCATTCACAATTAACGTGCGACGAAGAAACCACTTTCCGGTGCCTACAAACCAATTCGTATCCCCATAACACCCTACTAAACGCTATGTACCCCACCAAATACCCTGCCACCTGTAACTTCTGCCCTATTGCTGGTACCCTATACCACGTGATATGGGGGTGCCGACGGACCCCCACTCTAACCCCAAATCCCAACCCTACCTATGAGCAGTGGGTGGAGCAGCTGACCAGCTCCGAGCTCTCGGACCAGCGCCGACTGGTGGAACGGGCCCGGACGGCCAGCCAGCTCCAAGGCATCTTGGAATAAGGATGCCTCTCACTGGGTGGAGGCCCTACGAACATCCTCCTGCTCACCAGTATAATAAATGTTTGTCTCTCTCTCTCTCTCTCTTTCTCTCTCTCTCTCTGTCTGTCTGCCTGTTGCCTGACTAAGTCAGAAGTGTTCAAAAACTTCAAATAAATTTTGGGAATGTTACTTGCTAAGGGTACACCACGGCTTTGGTTACGCCATGGAGGATGGTTAAGGATTAATTTAGGACCGCATGGTGATCTTTAATGTGGGCCGAAATCTCGACACACAGCCGTTCTTGTTTTTCACCTCCATAAAAAAAAGAAAAACAGCCACTTCAGCTGAGACTGAACCCACATTTCTGGCTCCACAACACAACTTTGTGCAAAATCACTAAAATCGTTGTGGAAATTCGAGACCCTCGTCCTTACCCATAAAGCCTGTACATGCACTACAGAAATTGAAGCATTCTGTCAACATGTGATTTAGGAAACATCTGGTGTTTTTTGCAGGGGGGGGGGGGGTGTGCAGTTGAAGCTGGGATTGAATAGCCACCTCCATTTTGTCAGATATCGCCACCCCCTCACTGCAACAGTAGGGAATAGTAGGCAACAGTAGTGGGATTGAAGTACCTTACTTGATGTCTGCTTGGCTGGCTGGAGAGCAGGTTAGTGCGTTGCCAGGCTGGCACGCAGCAGTCAGGTTAATTCGGTGGCCAGCTACCTTGCCAAGTGGATGTCTGTCCAGCTCCCCATAATGGACTGGCTTGCTGACTTCCTCGAAAGAGTTGTTTCTGCTTGCAGCTGTAGGAAGTCAGTTTTGCAAAAACAGGGTCAGGTGCCACAGAAATGCCTGCAGACTTTGAACATACTTCAACAGCACTTTTTAAGGCAGATCTAAAAACGCAACAAACTCACTAGTTTGTGTTATTTCAAGTACGGCTGCCACGTGCAGTCACTACATGTAGACAGGAACCCTCAAAACAATGGCACCAGGTACCGTGATGCCACTTGAAATGCGCACAACAAAGTAAAGAGAAACCCAGAGCGAAGAAGCTATTCGAGTGAGTGAATAAAACATCACGGTGATGCCACAAACATGTGAACGCAACGAACATAATAAATGAGAGTGGTGCATCTGTTGGTGCAATGGTGCAATGAGTGGTGCAATGCTCACTATTTTAATCACCGTCTGGAGATCTGCACCCAGTGCAAAATCTGCAACCACCTGCATCCAATGAAAAATCTATTTTTATGCATCGCAAAGCTCCTCCAATTAAGCTCCATTTCTTGTACACTACATGTACTAGACGGCCTTTAAGAACTGAAAAGTTTTGATTTTAAACTGCATAAGAGGTCATACATTCTTGATGAAATCTTACCATGCCTGCATGGCTGCTAACCCCTATGTATGTTACGCTATATGCCAGCCCCTATGTATGTCACGAGGCTTCACGGCTTCTTACAAGTGCAAAAGAAAGGGTAAAAAGAAAGAGATGTGGTCACAGGAAGGGAGTGCGATCACTAGAGTGTTCTGCGAATGTTGTAGTTTGGTAACGTCAAAAGGATGACCTCACTGGCCAGAAAAAAATTTCAAGCCTTTGGCAAACCTTCGCAAAAGGGTAACTGCAAAAGTAGTCACTGAAACTTGCTGACACACATTAGCAACTTCGATATGTCTGCCCAATGCGGTAATGGCTCACACATGCAGTAAAAATAAAGGCATTCAACATATCGCTAAAGTTGTGCCTCTTATTTCATTATCAATGGGTGGGGCTCTATTTCTAGGCATTACACAATCCAAACCTTTCAATTGTAACTCTTCTTTTCTACCGTGACCTTTCACTGCAGTGCTGCTGTGCTTGCTGTGGAGCACCCTTTAAAGGCAAACAGATATTTGTTAAATCACCAGAGGTACTTTGGAGAGGAAGGCTACTTGCCACACTTCAATTACATTTTGTATTTTGAAGCGTCAAAACTCAGTCAAAATAATAGGTTACTAGCACCTAGTGAAGGAATTTCTCCTCGGGGGCACAGCACAGAAGCGAGATATTAATGTAGGCAGGGGCCTGAAGGGAGGCATAAAGGTACCTGCTCTCAGCAGGAATGTGCAGAATTCCAAGGGCATGCACACGCATGTTAACACTTGAACTCAACATCTGTCATCACATTTTGTGTTGCAACAAGTACCCTAGACCTAAAAAAACAAAAAAAAATTGCATTTTTTAACCTTTATTTGGAAAGAATAGCAGTCTTTTGACATCGCAGGACCGTAAATATTCGAGTGATCATTTGTTATCTCTAGAGAAATTTCGTTCCCTCCATTTCCAACTGAAAAGTTAAAATTGGGGCTTTAGCAATAATACTTTATTTCAACCCGGGGGTGCGGAGGTGTGCTGTAAAGGTCAAAGACCCGTACTAAAAGGCCCAGCATACTGCCAGACCTACGCTCTAAGACAAAAGACATGTCATAGCAGACGGATGCGGATTAATTTTGAACACCTGTGCCCTTTAATGTACGCTGAAATCACATACATGCGGTATCCGTGTTCACCACCTCCGCAACCAAAGAAAGAAAAAATTGCGGCGAGTAATCACATGCGTAAACTTGTGATTAGCAGCAGAGCACCTTAACTGCTATACTCCTAACAGCAGCGTCGTTAAAAAAAAGCTAATATTGTCACGAAGCCAGAGACGACGCAGTTGTCTTGAAGGAAAACACATTTATTGGAGCGAACTTTGCTTCCCTAACAACTCAAAGAATACACAGGCGGCGAAGCAGCAGTCAACAAAGTGACGTGTGCGGGCAAGCATTGACGATCGGAATGCTGTGGCATCTGCTCTGCAGGCTTTTATCTTTCGGCGCAAGTGTTTCTGGAACCGTCGATTTACATCCAGAACATTGTAGATCAGAGAAGATTATTCTGGGCTAGTGACGTTAACATGAAACAGTCTGCTTATCTGAATGAGATAGCCCGTGCAGCATAAAAATA
This sequence comes from Haemaphysalis longicornis, assembly GCA_013339765.2. Lineage (NCBI taxonomy): Eukaryota > Metazoa > Arthropoda > Arachnida > Ixodida > Ixodidae > Haemaphysalis > Haemaphysalis longicornis. The sequence goes on from CM023456.1 coordinate 30,146,844, forward strand.
AAGAATGCAAGACGCGTTTCGCTTGACACAGATAACATAGCCGGGCAGTAAAAACAAACAATGAATACACAAACAAATGCATACATGGTTCGCGGCATTACCCATCTCTAAGAGTGCATCGACCCGATGCTAAAACAAAAGACAGTCAGTCCGAACAAACAACAAAAAGTCCGTCATCTTGCATAGAAAGGTTTCAAGCGAACCACGTGGACGACTTCGGGCCGCGTGCGTCGTCGTGATGTTCCGGAATCGCCATCGGGGATGACCTCGTAGGTAAGTTGGCCGACACATCGTAGAATCTGGTAGGGTCCGAAATACCGTCGCAGAAGCTTCTCACTGAGTCCCTGTCGTCGGATGGGAGTCCAAACCCAAACACGATCCTCTGGGTGGTACTCGGCGTCTCGGCGTCGGAGGTTGTAGCGCCCGGCATCCACGAGCTGCTGGTCCGTTGTACGAACTCGAGCGAGATGGCGGGCCTCTTCCGCACGCTGAAGGTATCCCTGGACGTCGGGGTTGAGGGCGTCGTCTTCTACATGCGGAAGCATGGCGTCAAGCATCGTGGTTGGCCGTCTTCCGTAGACAAGCTCGAACAGCGTCATCTGCGTAGTCTCCTGGATAGCCATGTTGTACGCAAACGTGACATACGGGAGCACTTCGTCCCAAGTCTTATGTTCAACATCAACATACATTGACAGCATATCTGCAATTGTCTTGTTCAGACGTTCTGTTAGTCCGTTCGTTTGGGGGTGGTACGCCGTGATTCTTCTGTGATCCGTGTTGCTGCAGCGTAATATTCCTTGCATTAGCTCCGCAGTGAAGGCCGTTCCGCGGTTCGTGATTAGGACTTCCGGGGCTCCATGTCGCAGCACAACTTGGCTTATAAAGAACTTTGCGACTTCCTGTGCAGTCCCCCTCAGAAGAGCGGCAGTCCCTGCGTAGCGCGTCATGTAGTCTGTTGCTACGGCAATCCATTTGTTCTCGGATCGTGACGTATGGAACGGGCCCAGTAGGTCCATTCCAATCTGTTGGAAGGGCCTCGATGGGACGGCGATCAGCTGCAGAAGTCCGGCGGTTCTTGTCAGTGGTGTTTTTCGCCGCTGGCAGTCACGGCAGCTCCGGACGTAGTGGGTGACGTCGGATGTAAGTCGGGGCCAGTAGTACCTCGCCTTGATTTTTCCAATTGTGTGGGCTGTGCCGAGATGTCCGGAAGATGGGTCGTTGTGGTACGCTTCCAAAATTTCGTCGCGAAGGTCTGCAGGGATGACAAGAAGGTAATTCATCCTTGTTCCGGGGCTGAAATTCTTCTTCACGAGGACGGAGTTTTTGAGGCTGAATGCTGGTAAGTTCCGCTTGAACGCTCTAGGCACGGCGACGTTTCGTCCTTCGAGGTAGTCGATCATTACGCGCAAGTCGGGGTCGGCACGCTGCTGGGCGGCAAGGTCGCTCTCCGTAACAACTCCGAAGAACGCGCTGTCTTCATCGGAGTCTTGTGGTGGTGGTTCGACAGGGGCGCGGGACAAGCAGTCGGCGTTGGAGTGTTCCCTGCCGGATTTATAGACGACTGTAACGTCGAACTCCTGCAGGCGCAAGCTCCGCCTCCCAAGACGACCAGAGGGGTCCTTCAAATTGGCGAGCCAACACAGCGCGTGGTGGTCTGTCACAACCTTGAATGGTCTTCCATACACGTATGGGCGAAATTTTGAAATCGCCCATATAATTGCCAGGCACTCTTTCTCAGTGGCAGAGTAGTTTTTCTCCTCCTTCGGCAGACCATGGCTGGCATAGGCTATTACCTTTTCACAACCGCTTTGTTTTTGGACGAGGACGGCACCCAAGCCTATATCACTGGCGTCCATGTGCATTTCCGTTTCGGCGTTGTCGTTGAAATGAGCAAGCACGGGCGGGCTTTGCAGGCGTTTTTGCAGCTCGCCGAATGCTTTTTCTTGGTCGTTTTCCCAGCTAAAAGGGGTGCTATCTTTTGTCAAGCGTGTGAGTGGCTCTGCAATGCGTGCGAAGTTTGCGACGAAGCGCCGGTAGTATGCGCACAGTCCGAGAAATCTTCGCACGCCCTTCTTGTCTTTCGGCCTTGGGAAGTTGGCAATGGCTGAAGTTTTTGCCGGGTCAGGTAGGACTTCCCGCGGCGTTGACGACGTGGCCCAGAAGCTTGAGCTCCTCGTAACGCGAAACGGCACTTTTCAGGCTTCAGCGTTAAAGGAGCCATGAAGAGAAAACACAAGTTTGGTTCATTCAAAAGATTGCCTCGTTAGAATCATACTGACACCACTTTTAACGTAAACTTCGCTCAAATAAGCTACATAATTAGGAAAAAAGGGAATGGCCATGCGACCCACTAGCTCATTTCCCGCAACAGAACCTATGATGTCATTCGAGCCAGTTCTGCGATTGGCGGAGGCCGGCGAAAGTAAACGCAAATTAGGCAGAGCTTACAAGCTTGCCGAACGAGCTATTTGCGCTTAAATTTAGGGCACATTCTTTTTAAAGCCGTAAGAATGGTGGTACGTGTAAGTTACGAAAGCACATGTAAACATAGAAGTACCGCTTCGTACTGCTGTTGTTGGTACTGCGCGCACTATGCTTGTTTAGCTGCACAGAACTGCGGGGCTTTGGGGTTGTCTCAGACAACACTGGCCGATTGATTGACGCGACGGTGTCTTACATGAACATATTTGTCGAGCGAGCACTATGTTTCACGAAACCATTTTCTCCAGAACGAAAAAAAGGCAGAAAACGACACGCCACGGTATGGTGACGCCATCTAGGTTCTATATAACGTAAACAAACGCGTGAACACCTCAGTACCAGCGCCAACGCACAGGGTGGAGACACCCTTTGAACGGTCCCGTGCTGCTGCAGTTTGGTCAACATGCACAAAGCGTTGTTCTCGTTTCACACGAGACCCAGCAACGCGAAACAGATAAGATGATTCGAACTTCGCCAGTTAACCCCGTTGCGGCGATAATTTTAGCGCGGTTTTGATACAATGACTTGTTTCGGCAGCGAGCGAGTGGACCAAAATGGCGGCACCAGCGCATACGTGTCTCCACCCTGTACGGCGGATGCGTGAATCAAGGGACCCTAGGCTGCAGAACGGTCGGTTCCTGTGATGTCATTTGGGGCCACGAAAACGCACGATTGAGCGGGAAAATCAAAATTTTTACCTAAATTGATTAATTTCTCAGGGAATAAAGCATCGTTTGCATTCGGACAAGCGCTGGGGGCACTATAAAACACGAAATCTTTCGAATAAGACAAACTTGCATTTTGTCTTCATGGCTCCTTTAAACCCGACGTGCGAATGGCCTCGAGTACAGACTCCAACCTTGCAAGGTGTTCATTGAAAGTCCACGGGAATACGACAACGTCGTCAAGGTGTACGAGGCAGGTGTGCCACTTCAGGCCAGCTAGCACAGTGCCCATGACAACGTTGCTGGTGCCGTGCACAGCCCAAACGGCATCACCTTAAACTCGTATAGGCCTTCCGGGCTTATAAATGCGGTCTTCTCTCGGTCTCTCTCGTCCACCTCAATTTGCCAGTAGCCGGTCTTCAGATCCATCAATGAGAAGTACTTCGCATGGCAGAGGCGGTCGAGGGCGTCGTCGATTCGTGGCAGGGGGTACACGTCCTTTTTGGTGATTTTGTTCAGTTGCCGGTAGTCAACGCAAAACCTTAATGTGCAGTCTTTTTTCTTCACCAGTACGACCGGCGCAGCCCAGGGGCTTTTCGATGGCTGTATAATGTCGTCGCTGAGCATGTCGTCGACTTGGGTCCGGATGGCTTCCCGCTCGTGTGAAGAGACGCGGTACGGTGACTGTCGGGTAGGTCGGGCTCCATCTTCGGTTATTATTCGGTGCTTCGCTAGAGGTATCTGATGTAGTTTTGAGTTCTACGAAAAACACTCGCTGTAGCGACACAGCAAACCTAATAATTTCTTCCGTTCTTCTTGCGGTAACACCGAATTCACGTCGAAGTGATTCGGAAGCTTGAAGGTATCTTCGGGTGCACGTTCAAAGTCGGCAACCGCAATCACGTCACTTGCTTCTTGCGTTTTTTCGAGGTACGCAATTGCAGCGCCCCTGTTTAAATGCTGGTATTCCCCGGTGAAATTAGTGACCAAAACTTGGGATTTGTGTTGCTTAAAGCGCACAATGCCTCTTGCGACAGAGACACCGCGGTCGAGGAGCAACCTTTGGTCACTCTACGATAGCGTCGACGTCAGGAACCGCATCTTCACAGTAGACACTGATCATCAAGCTTGTGCGGGGTGGCAGGATGACATGATCGTCGGCAATCCTGATAGCAGCATGGTTTTTGGGTTTGGGTTCCGGCGTCATGCAGTGATCGAAGGAAAATGTAATAGACTTGGCCTGTAGATCAATTATTGCACCGTTGTCCATCAAAAAGTCCATTCCTAGAATTACGTCATGGGAACAGTTAGGCAAAATGACGAACGCCGCAGGGTACGTTGTGCCGTCAATGGTGACGCGCGATGTGCATGTTCCACTTGGCGTCACGAGGTGGCCTCCTGCTGTGCGAATGTGCGGACCGTTCCATCTGGTTATAACTTTCTTCAGCTTAGACGCAAATGATCCGCTCAAGACTGAGTAGTCGGCTCCCATGTCTATGAGGGCGACTACTTCAAAGCCGTCGATGGACAGTTGAACGTCGCATGCTGCCTTCTTCGAGTTCCCGGTGCGTTGTGGCGTCGTATCTCGGCTTGTGCGTGTTGACGGTCGGGCACTGTGCATCGTGGTCGTCGTCTTCTCAGCGGAAGGTTTGGTCAAGTCGGGTACGCGTCGCGCCGTGTGGTTGTCGTCGTGTTCGAGAGTCACGTCTGGGTTAGATCGGGTCGTCGGGCTGAGGGCATGTCGGAAATCATCGTCTTCTGCGAGTCGTTGCGTCGGTGGAGGGTTTTCATTTTTCCGCGATCGTGCAACTTTACCTCCAGAAGTTGTTGCTTTTAGTTTCCCCCGCGTGGGCTGGGGGACCTTCCACGTGTAAAATCAGCATTGCTACGGCGGTTGGGCGGCTGGTATGGGTAGGGCGACGGCGATTAGTTGAAGCGGGCTGGTCCTCGGTTGGTGTTGGACAGGTATTCTTCGATCTCAGTAGGGCGCTGGCAGGGTTGGGGGTGTGGGGCGTCGATGGAGAAACCACGCGGTCCGAGTCTCCTGTACGGGGTGACGATAGATGTGATCGGCCTCTCCACAGTGGTAGCACAGCGGACGATTATCGGCGGTTCGCCATACGTCTGTCTTCCTCGACGCCTGGTTTTGGCCTGCAGGTGGTCGAGCGGGCGACACTGGACGGCGGTACGGCGGGACTTCTTGATGACGTGTTGGAGCAGGGCGGGGTCGTCGAACAGCCGCGGAGTAGGTCATAGCTTGAGGCTCACGTGGTACTTCGGAAGGCGTAGAAATTCCCAAAGCGAGTTGAATTTCTTCTTGGATAAAACCAGCGTGAATTCAGACGAAGACGAAGGAAGTAACCACAAGGACCGCCGCTGGTCTAACAACTAAATTTTTAATATCAGAAAGGGTGAATATAAATACTGAACACAAACAATAAAGTAATAAAAAGACAATGCGCATGGGCAAACAAGTTTGCAAAGGTCACGTTGATACCACAAGTAGATGTGCACATGTTAAAATCAAGGCACACGCAGATACGCAATCTCTTTAGGATGGAGACACATGCTTGTTTGGCTTACACACTTGTCACCTCCTTCAGCTATGTGGAATGCCTCCATGATTCCGCGGGTTGTTTGATTACGGTGCCGAAATAAAATGTTAGTGGCAGGAAAATTAGGTTCGCATTGGCTGCACTTAGCGCAATGCGAAGAAAGATGGGATGATACAGGGCCTTTCAATGACAATTCATGTTCTCTTAAACGCACGTTGATGCAGCGGCCAGTTTGCCCAACATAGGTTCGGCCACAAGGCAAAGGAATGCTGTACACAACCCCCGTTGCGCATGCGACATACCAGTTCTTGTGGTTGACACCACAACCAACCCCTTTCTTCTCACTTCCCTGCTCTATCTTTCTGTCAAGCCTGCCACATACAGAACGCAACTTGTTGCGGGCCGTGATAGCCACTTGCACTCCATAGCGATGGCCCACTTTTTTTAGGCGGTGTGTGATCGTATGAATGTATGGAATGACGGTAACTTTTTTGGTCTTTTGTGTGTCCTCAGCAACATCCGGGCCACCGGACTTTGTTTTTAGGATTTTTACAAGTTTTTCACACGACCATGACAAGAGATGCTGTGGAAATCCCGCCTCCCTTAACTTTTTAACTGGCTCATTGAAGCTGTTTGTCATCAAGTGCTGGCACGATTTCGAAATGGCTGAGCGAAAACATGACAAGGCAGTAGCGTTTTTTACAAGCTTGGTATGGCCCGATGAGTAGTTCATCAAAGGCTTGAACGATCGTGGCGCATACATCCAGCAGACATGCTCCTTATCAAACCGAAGATAGAGATCCAGATACTGGATGCCATTCTGTTTTGTAGTTTCAATCGTGAAATTGAGTCCCAAACCCCTTTTGCTTAAATACTTTTAAAATATCCACAGTCGCTCTTAGGCTGGAGGAATCCTCAAAAATAACCAGGTAGTCGTCTACGTAACGGAAAACTTTAGTGGCCATACCGTTCAGGTCCCTCTCAAGAGAGCGATCAACTTTGGCAAGAAAAATGTCACTTAGAATTGGAGCCACTCGCGAGCCGATACATAATCGCGACTTCTGCATGTACGCTACACCGTCCCGGCAAACAACCAAAGAGTTTAAATAAAAAGGCAAAAGTTCCAAGAAAGCTGGAACAGGTATGCTGCTTACATTTTTAAACGCCATTTCGTCGTTATCATTCGTAATGCACTCCTTCACAGCGGGCAAAAGATCGGCATGGGGAAGCGAATAGAACACATCTTCCACATCTATGCTACTAATAGCAGAGCAGTGAGAAAGGTGATGCGGTTCCAAATACTTGACTGCAGCATGGGAATTTGGGACAAGGAAGGGATCATCAACATGCAAAGTGGAAAGACACTTCTGTAAAAACCCGTATACACAGTACTTCCACGTCTGTCGCTCAGTAACAATTACCCTAGATGGGATTCCTGGCTTATGGGTCTTGGCTGTGTAGAAAACGTCAAGGTGAAGCCGTTTTCTACACTGCCAAGACCCATAAGCCAGGAATCCCCATTTAGGGTAATTGTTACCGAGCGACAGACGTGGAAGTACTGTGTATCCGGGTTTTTACAGAAGTGTCTTTCCACTTTGCACGTTGATGATTCCTTCCTTGTCCCAAATTCCCATGCTGCAGTCAAGTATTTGGAAACACATCACCTTTCTCACTGCTCTGCTATTAGTAGCATAGATGTGGAAGATCTGTTCTATTCGCTTCCCCATGCCGATCTTTTGCCCGCTGTGAAGGAGTGCATTACGAATGATAACGATGAAATGGCGTTTAAAAATGTAAGCAGCATACCTGTTCCAGCTTTCTTGGAACTTTTGACTTTTTATTTAAACTCTTTGGTTGTTTTCCGGGACGGTGTAGTGTACACGCAGAAGTCGCGAGTATGTATCGGCTCGCGAGTGGCTCCAATTCTAAGTGACATTTTTCTTGCCAAAGTTGATCGCTCTCTTGAGAGGGACCTGAACGGTATGGCCACTAAAGTTTTCCGTTACGTAGATGACTACCTGGTTATTTTTGAGGATTCCTCCAGCCTAAGAGCGGCTGTGGATATTTTAAAGGCATTTAAACAAAAGGGGTTTGGGACTCAATTTCACGATTGAAACTACAAAACAGAATGGCATCCAGTATCTGGATCTCTATCTTCGGTTTGATAAGGAGCATGTCTGCTGGATGTATGCGCCACGATCGTTCAAGCCTTTGATGAACTACTCATCGGGCCATACCAAGCTTGTAAAAAACGCTACTGCCTTGTCATGTTTTCGCTCAGCCATTTCGAAATCGTGCCAGCACTTGATGACAAACAGCTTCAATGAGCCAGTTAAAAAGTTAAGGGAGGCGGGATTTCCACAGCATCTCTTGTCATGGTCGTGTGAAAAACTTGTAAAAATCCTAAAAACAAAGTCCGGTGGCCCGGATGTTGCTGAGGACACACAAAAGACCAAAAAAGTTACCGTCATTCCATACATTCATACGATCACACACCGCCTAAAAAAAGTGGGCCATGGCTATGGAGTGCAAGTGGCTATCACGGCCCGCAACAAGTTGCGTTCTGTATGTGGCAGGCTTGACAGAAAGATAGAGCGGGGAAGTGAGAAGAAAGGGGTTGGTTGTGGTGTCAACCACAAGAACTGGTATGTAGCATTCGCAACGGGGGTTGTGTACAGCATTCCTTTGCCTTGTGGCCGAACCTATGTTGGGCAAACTGGCCGCTGCATCAACGTGCGTTTAAGAGAACATGAATTGTCATTGAAAGGCCCTGTATCATCCCATCTTTCTTCGCATTGCGCTAAGTGCAGCCAATGCGAACCTAATTTTCCTGCCACTAACATTTTATTTCGGCACCGTAATCAAACAACCCGCGGAATCATGGAGGCATTCCACATAGCTGAAGGAGGTGACAAGTGTGTAAGCCAAACAAGCATGTGTCTCCATCCTAAAGAGATTGCGTATCTGCGTGTGCCTTGATTGTAACATGCGCACATCTACTTGTGGTATCAACGTGACCTTTGCAAACTTGTTTGCCCATGCGCAATTGTCTTTTTATTACTTTATTGTTTGTGTTCAGTATTTATATTCACCCTTTCTGATATTAAAATTTAGTTGTTAGACCAGCGGCTGTCCTTGTGGTTACTTCCTTCGTCTTCGTCTGAATCACGACCAACTATACTTAAAGTTGGTCATGGTCTGAATTCACGCTGGTTTTATCCAAGAATGTCTAAATTCCAACTAGCCCAGTTTGCAACCCTCCTGAATTTCTTCCCGGATCACGTCGCTCATAGAGGTGACTTGGGGTGCGGCATTGTTGGGAAGAGTTTCCGCAGTTCTTCCCTGACGACAGCGCGGATTGCCTCACGTAGTGTGTCAGAGCTAAGAGCCCCGGCATCGATCGAGTCCGCAACGAGCGTATTGATGGGACGGTCGTACTGCCTCGTGCGAATTTCTAACAACTTCTCCATGGCGGCCACCTCGGACGCGAATTCTGCCACTGATTTGGGAGGGTTGCGGACAAGGCAAGCAAAAAGTTCTTGCTTTACTCCTCGCATCAGAAACCTCAGTTTCTTTTCTTCCGTCATATCCGGGTCCACACGACGAAATAGTCGCTTCATTTCCTCAACGAAGATTACGACTCCTTCGTTCGGGTGTTGCGTTCGAGTTTCCAGTAAAATCGCAGCTCATTCTTTTCTCACCACGGTCGTGAAGGTCTTAAGAAACTCGCTTTTGAATTGCGTCCAGTCGGTCAAGGCGCTCTCGTGGTTCTCGAACCAAGTTCAAGCTGCATCTTCTAAGTAAAAGAAAACATTCCGGAAGGTTTCTTCATCGTCCCTCCTGTTGAAGATCCGCACGCGCTCCAGCTTCTCCAACCATTCCTCCGGGTCTTCTGCGGGGGCTCCTCGGAATGTTGGCGGTTCCTGCGGCTGCTGCAGCAGGATTGGCGACGTTGGTTCTTGCACCCTGGTGGTGGTTGCAGCAGTCGTTGTCTTGGGTCTTTCTGGCAGGAGGCCGAACTCGGGCGGCAATCCTTGCAGTCGGAGGCTGGCTCTAGTTGGACTGGGCTGGCGGCTTCCAGAGGTCATCATAAAAGGTGCGTCCCGAGCACCTCCACCATATGTCACGAAGCCAGAGACGACGCAGTTGTCTTGCAGGAAAACACGTTTATTGGAACGAACTTGTGCTCCCCTAACAACTCAAGGAATACACAGGCGGCGAAGCAGCAGTCAACAAAGTGACGTGTGCAGGTGAGCATCGATGATCGGAATGCTGTGGCGTCTGCTCTGCAGGTTTTTATCTTTCAGCGCGAGTGTTTCTGGAACCGTCGATTTACATCCAGAACATTGTAGATCAGAGAGGATTATTTTGGGCTAGTAACGTTAACACGAAACAGTCTGCTTATCTGAATGAGATAGCCCATGCGGCATAAAAATAAAGAATGCAAGATGCGTTTCGCTTGACGCAGATAACAGAGCCGGGCGTAGCCGGGCAGTAAAAACAAACAATAAATAAACAAACAAACGCATACATGGTTCGCGGCAATATTGCTACTATTTCTGACGCTAGGAGAACAAGTCTGTCGAAAACTTGCATCCTCCACTATGCTATTCGCTCCTGGCAATATGGCAACGTGACGCAGAACTCTTTCCAAGACACTCCTTGATACGAGGTATAGTGTCTCTCTCTGTGCGGTACAAATGTTTCCAAAGGGCGGCATCATAATGCTCTTTTTCCTAACGTTGAGTGTTTACCTTAATTCACCCTCCTCTTTATGATTGAGTGGCGGAAGCAGCAGGGTTTGCACCCGACCTCCGTTCACGTTGCCCCTATTATAATACCTGCCACACTTTTTATAACACCTGCCACACTTTGCCATTTCACCAGTACTCGGGCTACTTTCACCTCTTATCAAAATTTTACCGCACCCTCTATCAATCTTATCGAAACCATTCCCACACAGACTCCCACCGAATCGATTCGAACACATTTCATAAAAAAGCCATTTGTGTTCTTAAATGCATCCCAGCACGACTACTGTCCGTGCTCAGTCTGGATTGTATCTTATGCTGATGCATGAGTGAGAATAGACCGATTCACAGAGCCAATGGAGAACTTCTTCCATTGCAGCTCGTGTTCTTTTGCCTGTGTTGATCCTCATGCCTGTTCCTAATGACCCATTCCCCTACTATATAAAGGGACCCTGCAACACTTGCCATCGACTACTAGTAATGTGTTTTGGGATAAAGTCTATTGTCCCAGAAATCTCCTCCCGCAAGAATTATTGAAAATCCGTTCACAATTAACGAAACTACGCGCGATGAGAAAATCGCGCATAATCGTTCCCATCTCAACTCGACCGCGGAACGCGACGCAAGCTGCGCCGCTCTCTCCCGGAGAGGGGGCGGCTCGCGGCGTTCTCTTCGGCGGCCTTCGATATATCACATGCCGGGTAGTTTCTTCCTTTTCGCCGCAACGTGGAAGGGCCCTATTTCCGGTCTGGTGCCACAAAAAAGCAGGCATCGGTGCCTGCTCGCATGTGCGCCGCTCGGGCTGGTAGGGCGTTTTTTGAAGCAATAAACGTTTGTAGTCGAGTGGTCCCGTTGAAAAGGAGTATTGATGCTCATCACTCAAACTCCGCGCGCACTCAAAACACAAAAGAGAAACGGCAAAACTGTGCCTACAGGTTCAGGCATAGAAGAGGTTCGTAACACAGCGATGACGACGACGGAAATGGGGAGAATCTAGCCGCGAAGTTGACCAGTGACAGCCGATCGGGCAGCCATGGCCTATGGACGTCCCTTAGGCCATGCATAATGAGGACAACTGAAGAGAGAGCGGTTGTTTTCACGCGTCTTTCACATCGATTTGCAACGCTCACCGCTTCACGTGCACGTGTAATATTGGCTCAGGTATTCCTGGCAGTGTAATCTAAACGTCGCGCAGGTTTACTTGCACTGCTCAAAGAGTGTTGCAGGGTCCCTTTAAACGTGCTACTACTGCTTACACTACTGCTGCTGTTACTACTACTGCTACTACTACTACTAATACTACTACTACTACTACTACTACTACTACTACTACTACTACTACTACTAGTAGTACGGCTACCACTACTACCACCATCACCCTTCACTGCAGTGCTATTCTGCTTGCTAGGGAGTACCCTTTACAGGCACGCAACTGTCAACTTTCACTGCAGGCACACTGTGCTCGCTGTGGAGCACCCTTTAAAGGCAAACATCAAGTGTGAACAGCTCTGCAGAAATCGGGCGTTTGGTCCACCAGCAATGTGAAAGAGCCGTAATTAATTTCAAAAATGTTCGCTACAGATGCAAAACCACTACCTTCTCACTTTTCTAATCCAACACCTCACACCCAGCTTAGCAAGTCTCGATGATAAGCTCACGGTTTTGGAACAAGGTCTTTTCAAGTCTCCCTTGGGCTCAATAAATCCAAAACATTTGTCTGTCTGTCTGTCTGTCTTTCTGTACATCTGTCCGTCACCCGGATTAGCTAGAAATGTTCCGGGTTGGTCTGCTAACTAGTCTGTCATTGATTCGCCAATAAATGGTGGGGCGCTGATCACCACCAGTGATGACCAGTCAGTGACGTTTTCATGGCTTGCAGGTGCACCCCCCCCTCCCCCAAATAACTGTGATCTATTAGCAGCCTGCCCATGGGCCACAGGTCAGCGTCATGATCACGTGGTCGTGTGGGACAGGTGGTGGCTTGGATAGGGGCGTGGCAAAGGGAAGAGAGGGGTTAGGATTCGGCAGGAGCAGTGAGGATGGGAGGGGGGATGAGAGGAAGATGAAGGGGGTAGATAAATGAAGGGGAGGAAGGTGGCAGAAATTGGGTAGTCCTTCAATGTCATTTTCGTTAAGACAAGCCAATTTTTCACTCGTCGATCATTCAGTAACCTTTAAAGTGGAGGGCTCATCACCATAACACCGTCCTCTCTTATAGCGTGAAGTGACAAAGCTATAGGTGGTATTCGTTAAAAAGTTTAGCTGTCAATTTCTTCGCTTGGCAACACTGGAAACGCCACAGACACGGCCGATGCGCCACGGACGCAGCGCGGCTTGAGCCACTGCGCCTGCACGTCGAAGAAAAAAAAAACACCGGCGTGCGTCGTCTGCTCCTTTTCAACCCAATTCTCAACAGTGGTGTCAACAGAGATGTTATTAATTGCACTCACAGTGGACTCGAGGCAGTACTTTGCATTTGGTGAGGTAGAGTTTGGAACGCGCAACACAGTCTTGTGCTTAGCACGAACAAGTACCTACCACCATCCCGTAGAGCTCGACGTAACCAGTGACGGCGCACTCACACAGTTGCCTGCATGCGCGCCTTGCCAGTGAATACAAGCAATAGCCATGGGTGGCAGCTAGTGGAAGAACTCCTTAACAACACACTATAGGAGCTGGACATCAGGGTCACTAGGATACACGCTGCCAAATTGCACGTGCAGTAGTGAACATGAATGAACTTCTGCAGCTGCCCGCAATCAACTACCGAAAGAGAAACAGCAACAAGAGTTCTCATGCAAGGGATTGTGTTGGGACATCCCTGGACCATGACTTAGTCACGCTGATGTCGTGCTAAAGAAAAAAGCTCTGCTGAGTTTTCTAACCGCTTCAGTCCTAACTGGATGATGTCCTAATTGGATGATGCCTTGAGGTCGCCTAGTCCTTTTTTCCTGTCATGGAATTTTTTTATTTTCTTCCGTCTGCTTTTGTATTTACCACTCAGCTTATTTATTCATGTCATCCTTTCCTTTCTATTTTCTTCTTCCTCCTCAATACGTTCACCCTGTCTCAAATCACTATCCCTACAATTAGTGGAAATAGCCCCACCAACGTTCCCTAAAGCTCTCTCTCTCAACACCTGTCCCAACATTCAGTATTCACGCAAGCACTTTCAGAAAATGAATTAACCCTATGTTTTTTTATTGTGATCTGAAAAAAAAAAAAAGAACGGCTGTTTAACACTGCAGGAGCATAAAAGTTCCACTAATTATGTGTAATTCCCACTTCGATTTAGTTTCCTTGTGCTGGCTTCTCTATTTCTGATTGAAAAGTTCAAATTGGCACTTATCACACTGACGCTACACATGACGCAGGAGACGTGCCACAGCAGACGGCTACGAATTAATTTAGTCTACATACTACTCTACTACGAATCTATAATGTGTGCTGAAATCGTGCAGACAAATTATTATTGTTCATACAAAATGTTGCAGCCAGTTGCAGAATAAAGGCTGTAATTTCCAACATCACTGAACGCTTTCCATTATTCTGGTTCCTTGAACATCCTATTTTCAAGGTGCAACGTTTTTAATCAAATTTTCACTGAGAAGCAACTGGCATACGATTTCACAAATGTAATGCGAGTAGTCAGTGATATTTTGCCTTGAAACGTTTGCCTGCTCCAGCATTGTTTGAGCTTTTGATTCAGTAGGCACTGTTGCAGTAACAGAAACATTGAGATGCCGCGGGATAGAGGAGATATAAGTACAGCTATTGAAGGACACTAAATAAAGGGTAATAATTTTTTGTACGAGCAAAGTTTCCTATTAGAAACTTTCCCCTATAAGGAAGAAGGCAATATGTGCACTTCAGAAAGAAATCAGCCCAGAATTAGTAAGGTATGATGCACATTTCACAGGCGCTCACAAGGAATGACAGTGCATATCACCCCTGCCACCAGAATGAACGGCACACAACCAATGTAATGACTGGTGAGGTAGAAACTCAAGGACTTACTAAACATCTCGAAAAGAAAACTTAGGTCATACCAGCAAACCATGAAAAGATGACAGCAGTAACGCTTAATGATGATGCGCTCAGGTGAAAGGTATCAAATTCAAATTAAGAGGGAGAAGTAGATTTAGGCTGGGAATGAAATGGGGAAAACTGACAGCAGACAGACCATTAGAGCGACACAATGGCTATCAAGAGACAGGACTGGAAGTAAAGAAAGATGACTCGATGGAGAAATGAGATAAAGAAATTGGGGGGAAATTATTAAAAAGAAATTACTTTGAACATGATGCACAGCTCAACGTACTACCTATATAAACAAATGAACAGGCTGGGAAAGGAGCACAAACATAACAAAACATGAAACTATAAAAAAGAACCAGGAGACATGTGTAATAGTATTTAAAATATTTTAAAATTCCCCGTTGAATTTTAGCGGCGCGTGAATATTCGCAACGTTGAACACTTCCCTAATTGTGTTTGCTATTCGATTCGCTTCGTAGCGCAGTTTTATCGTTCGGAGTATTCGCGGATATTCCAAATTTACAAATATTGGAGCAACAAAAGTTGGCTTAGCCGCACGGCGTGCGAACATTCAAGCTTCACCTCAGGGCGTGCTATTTCGTGTTTTCTTTTCTGCACGACACTGAAGCCGTGCAGAAAAGCCAAACATCCGCAAGCTGACGTAGAACGCTACTTGTGTAAAATCTGTCAGCCGAAAAGAAATTTCCTGTCAATACAGTGAGGAGCCAACTTGTTACTTTTTTACCCGACGTAGAACGCTACTTGTGTAAAATCTGTCAGCCGAAAAAAAATTTCCTGTAAATACAGTGAGGAGCCAACTTGTTACCAATGTTTGCAGTAAGAAACATACATTGCCTAGCCTCTTTTCAATTAATAAAGGGACAGCGCCCAGTCTGTTCGCGGCATGTTAGGGAACCCGCATTTCTTCATAGTAATGTGAGTTCTTTTATTTTTTCTACTTTCTTGCTATATTTCCGAACCTTTCATTTATCGTAGCATTTTCTCACCGCGCATACGAACACTCAGAACTCAGATGTGATAAGTCCTGAATGCCTAGGCTGCCTTTCTGAATTTGTAGCAAAAAAAAAATGTTTTAGGAACTTTACGCACGCTAAAGGAAAAAAATATTCGATTCGCAGTTTATTTCCGCTACTCGTTTTCGATTTGCTCACCTATACTACTATCAATAACTATAACATGCATAAAGATAATTACCGCAAACAATAAAATATTTCCCACCACATTTCCCCCGCAGGTTGGAAAAACGGCCCGAATTGCCAGCCGCCGCGGAAAATTGGTTTACTTCCGTGGCGGTACATCCAATGGGGAAGCGATTAATTCTAGGACTTCTGGGATGGTGAAATTTTCGAATTGAATCAAACACGAGTATTGAGGGGAAAAAACACTGTCAATATTGAGTCAGCTAGCGAATATTTCCCCGCTGCGTAACTGTATTTATGAAAGCACGACATTTTTTTCCGGGAACAAACGCGAATAGGGCCGACGTGAATAGGGCCGACCGGCCTAGCCGTTGTACGTAGTTGCGATTCCTATTCGAAAATTAAAATATTTGCACACCCGGAGAAAATTTATTTTTCACGGTAGTTTGTGAGCGTAAAAAAAGGGGATAAAAAAAAGGCTAACCCATAACCCAAGATGAATAGGCTTTATAAGTACCCTAGAAGCAAAGCGCAAGTAGCGATGACCGAATTTCGCTCAGTGAGCCACAAGCCCAGGAAAAACTTCAGCAAACAATTCGATTCCGTAACTTGCAGGCAATCACCACAAAGCGACAGCGACGCGCACACAGGCGTCTACTAAAGTGGCGGGAAAATGAGTACTCCGGAACCAGACGATGTGACGTGACATGTTTTATGATGACGTCATTGCCAACTTTCCCGCCTAAAAAAAGGCGCCAAAATGTCCATGGCGTGGCAGGCGCTTAGTGACGTCACTGCAATGTCTGCTTTCCCGCCCAAAAAAAGGCGCGAAAATGGGCCTCTTCGATTTACGGCATTCGGGCAGTCATCTGGTGGCCAAACACAAACCCTTTTGGCAGTTCTTGCAGCCCGCGGGGAGTAAGAAGTACAAAAATCGATGAAACCCATTGCCGATACGCGTTTCCCGCCGCTTCCGCCACTTTTCCCGCCAAGCGAAAAAGGCGCGAAATCGGCGATAGGTGCAACCAATTTTGCTTGCCGATGAAGGAGTGCCAAGGTCAGCTTTGCTCAATCTACATCCCCCCCCCCCTTTTTTTTTTTTTGACTTCGTATGAGCAACTGCGGTGATAACATCAAGTTTATTTAATTACACAGCTCTCGTTACAGTCAGCAGCACACCTTCGTTGCAGTAGTACTGCGAGACCGGAACAGACTATAGAATTCGAGGTGAAAGCGAAATATTGGTAAGGAGCAGCGACACCTTTCGCACACGAGTAATAAAAGAAAACTCACCTGGACGCCATCCGTATTGACGTCTCGTACACGGCGGGGTGTGTATGTGTGGCGCAACTCCGTGACCGACGAACAGAAGCGGGGGACGACGATTCCCAACTGTAGCTTGTCACACTCAATACCGCACCGCACACTCAGTAACATAGTCCAGCGCGCGAAGATCGAAGCACAGCGCCGGGGAAGGCAGTCAGGCCCGCAGCAGTCCACACAGCTGTAAAATAAAGCGATGCAGACGACCTTAGCGAAGTTTTCGCGCGCCCGCCTGCGCAGGCCTAACGGATTTCCCTGTAACCGGGGGATTTTCGACAGCCAGCGGAATTATCGCAGCTTAAAATTCACACGGTTTGCTGCTCATGCCCAAAATATTTATGCAACTTTACTGGCATTGCAGATACTAACGAACCACTAAATTAGAAATAAAATTTCCAGGACAAACTCACCTCGACGTCTCCGCCCACCGACTGCCAGAGCTCGTCTGACCAGAAGTCCCTATTCGTACGTCCCTCGTCCTCTCAATTCCAGGGGCCTTATCAACAGATCTAGGGACCTTATCAACAGAGGGGAAGAGTCAGTAGTATTAACTCTATGAGGGGAAGGCGAGCCGCCATTGCGCGGAATATTCCATTTGCTTACGTCTAGGGACGAAGCGTAAGTTTTATAGGGAGCTTTTTTTTATTTGTTTACATGTTCAGTGCACATTACCGTTACGTTTTGAATCTGGGGGCAATTTCGGGTACTGTTTTTTCTGCGCAAGTAAATAATTATCGAAAACGCTATTTCAAATTTAGTTAACACTCACTTTTATCGGTCTTCATGCGTCTTTAATTGATGAAATGCGCACGTCTCACCGCGACTTCAACAGCGCGAATAGAGGCTCGCTTTTGTGCGAGTTATTTTTCGAGTGGCCCGCTCACTGGGAATTGTGGCGGCTGTTGTGGGAATTAAATTTGATTTGCGAGTTCAGAAACTGCTAGGCAAATTTATCCCCAACTTGGTGTCCGTTGCTTAGTAGCAGGGATGCATTACGCGGATGGAAAAAGAGCTCGTATCAATCACGGATTCACCAACTGTACTTTTAAGCTTAAAGCGCACACATCGACTTTCTCGCCGTCTAAACTTCCAGCACAAGCAAATCGCGATGTCTGTCCAAGCGACTGCGTCTATCGGGGGAATAAAAATCAGTTCTACGATATGCCGTACATGGTACCGTTACTTCTCGGTGTTAACTTTCTCCCCGGGCTCACTGCCTAGAACGTATACTGCGACATGACAGAGTCGTATCTTACTTTACGCATTAAATTTGCAAGCTTTAAGGGTGCAAATAGCTTTACTAAAGCTATAAAACGTCAGCGCAAGCAATTTATCACAATGTTTTCCCGAGCATGAGCGCGCCAAAAGCAGAAAAAAGGCACTTGTACTTTCGACACCTATAGCAATTGTTCTCGGAGCTAATTAGAGGAGCAACATTAAAACTTCTTGCATTTTTTCGCGATTGGGCCCATTCAGAGACGTATTCATGGCTCTGGGCGCATTTTTCTGCGGAACTGGGCGCGCTGTACTGTCCGGGATTGTCTTGGTGGGTTTGCTTGAGAGCGGTTCACCGGCTCACCGAAATAAATACGGATACCACGTCCTTTCGATCTGCGATCGCACTTTTTTTTTTTCTGGTCCAAAGGCAGAATTATACATCCTAGTGTTAATAAAACCAGCGATTTTTTTCCGTCACTTCGCAGGAAACAAAACACGCGCAACCGAAATATATGTTTGGTTTAGTTCGGTTCTCTGCTGTAACTGCTCGGACTGCAGTTTTTTTTTTTTTTTTTTTCGATATCGTCTGCTCTAAAACTGGGCTGAAGTATGGCAGTTAGCGGATTATTATTCCGTTACTAACTTCACGTACATGAGACACGCATGGTATTCCAGAGAATCACGTGACTTTAACTTCAGGGCAAAATCATCTTTGCGTTAAGAATGACGCAACCGTTTATTGGACCATCTATTGTTACGGTGAAAGCACATTCTGCTGCGTATGTACCTTAACAGTGTTATTAACACTACTTTTTTTATTCTTCCTCGTTTTTTTCCCGGTTCTTTTGCACATGTGGACTCCTTGTTGTGCAGTGAAGCATTCGCTTTCACAGATGCAAGGGCATTTCATAAAAAGTTGGCTTTTCAGCAAAACAGGGCCATTTCTGGTTTCTTGGCGCGGCATTGCAGCTAAGCGACAAAGCTGGATGCTATATATACTTACAACGTTAGCTGAGCAAACGCACCATATCCTCACACCGACCAACAAGGACGTAACTGGGAAAGCTGTGAGGGCTAGTGTTTTTGTTTTTTGGCAAAACCTCCTCCGCTCCCCCCCCCCCTCCCGCCCCCTCTTCCGAAAAAAATTTCTGACTCCGGGCCGACCAAAAGGCCAGAAAAAAGCTTTTTGCTTCCAGCCCTTGAAACCGACGATTTACCCAAGTAGAAGATTGCTGCAAGAAATCCTTGTAGCACTGGAGCTCGCAGACAGCCCCGCCTGCCGGCATCGCCGGGCGCCTATCCAGTCCCTGCCGCACCTGTTCTTCGAGTGTCCGGAGTTTGCAGCAGGGAGGCCGGAGATGCTGGCCGCACTGCGTGGCGTGTAGCCACTGGACCACTGCGCTTCCAGGCTGTGCAAGGGAGCGGGACAGGGTCCACGAGGCCCTGGGCTGCTACCGGGAATCATCCCGGAACTCCGCTTCCTGGCCCAGTGACTAGGCACCAAAAACTGTGGGAGGGGACCCAGTGACTTTCTGCTTTTTTTCCCCTGACTCTCCTTGTGTGAGCGTGTTTGTGTTTTATTTTCATTTTTAATATATGTATTCTACCTCTCCTTTGCCTCTGGTGGTGGTGGTGATTTATTACGAAAGCAGGGAAGAGAAAGAACTGGGGATATTGTTGAACTAATCGGGGAGGTTCACCCTCATACAACCCAGTCCAGGGAAGGGAAGTGGGGGTTTCAAAGGATAGGAAGGGAGAAAGAGAGGCTCGAGGCTCGACGGCTGCAAACGCTGCACTAGTCCTGTCACAACCAGGAAGTTGAGGAGGTGCTGGAAGACCTTCCCGTCGAGAAGGCGTCCGGACCCGTTGGGAACAGGAAGTCTTCCAGTTTGTGGCTCGGTGCAACCGAGTCGCTGGAGTGCGGACCGGAGTTTCTCCCTCGCGGTGTCATGCTGGTGGCAAGAGCACAGTAAGTGCTCGAGCGTCTCGGGCTTTGGGCAGTCGGCGCAGGTGGGGACGCCCGGCGACCCTGGTGGTGCAGGCGGGCTCTCACGTTGCAGCAATTAAGCCGCAGGCGAAGCAGGAGCGACGTACCGGGCGTCTCTGCTGATGCGTCCGGGCGGAACCTGTGGGGCCTGACCACTGACCACTCGGGCATCTGGATGCAGGGCCTCCACCACTCGGGCCAGGATAGTCCTTGCAGCGTCGAATGACATCACGTCCCGGGAGGCTGGGACCCCTGCCTGCAGCGAGCAGCACCCTTGGCCAGGGCGTCTGCTAACTCGTTGCCAATGACGTCCACGTGCGATGGCAGCCAGTGAAGTGCAGTGGACACCCCTGGTCCTACACCGCATGAAGCTTGGCCGCCAGCGACCGCTCTACGTAGCCGCTGGAACTGGCTGGCTGCTCTGCGGCGCGCAGACGGAGGAGGGCAGACGGGGAGTCAGTGAGGATGATGGCCCCCCGGACCTGGGTCCCCTGCTCTGGAAGAAGATCCGCGGCCAAATGGAGTCCAGCCAGCTCTGCGAGGGTGGATGAGGCCGCGAAGGGCAGGCTGCACACCTGGCTGGTGCCAAGTTCCAGGGCTGTGCAGGCGGCTCTTGGCTCTGCTCGTCGACTTCGACTGTTGCACGGAGCCATCTGTGTACACCTGCAGAAGTCCGGCAGCGTCGTCCTGCCGCCAGGCGGCCACCTCTTGGTAGATGGCCTGGGGTGGAGTGTACCTCTTGCTACGGACCCCCGGCAATGTGGTGGCGATGCGTAGAGCCTGCCCCGTGCCTGAAGGTAGTGGCTCCAGGCGGGGCCGCTGCGGGAACGCGATATGGCTCTCGTAGGTACCGAGCAGCATGCCCATCTGAGAGTTGGGCCGGCTGCGGTAGCGGTGGAGGAGTGCCGCGCCGTCCGTTGTGCCCTGCAGGCGGGGGAGGTGGTGGAGCCCCACCTGCAGGGCCCGCATCTGGATAGGTTAGCAGCCTGCATCCGTGTACGTCGCCGCCACCGTAGATGTGCTCGGAAGCACCAGGCAAAGGCGGATAGCCTGGCGCTGATCCACCTCCATCTCCTCCCACCTGCGCGCCTTGAGTTGCACCAGAGGCAGAGCAAGGCGGACGGCGGACAACGCCATCCCGCGGAACACCCGCAGGGCCGCGGTGTGTGTGTAGCCCTGGCCATGCTCCAGCAACCTCCGCACGCCCTGGTGGACCCTCGGGGTACGTTGCCGGGGCGCCTTCACTGCAGGTAGCCAGTACAACTGGCAGTCGACCAGGAGCCCCAGATACTTGGCATTGGTGCACCACGGGAGGACTGGCTGTTCAAGGTGAGCGGCGGTGTCGCCTTGCGTGCCCTGTAGCCCCTCGGGCGGAAGACCAAGGCCTGCGTTTTCGACTCGGACAGCTGCAGGCCACGGCTTGTCAGGAAGGCAGCGACTGCCCACAGCACCCCCTGGAGGAACGCCTTCACCTTGGAGAGTAGTCTCGTTGGTCCGTGTGCCCAGAAGGCACACCGCACGCCTGACTGGCACCCGCACCACCCAGAGGGGACGAGAGCTGCTGGATCTACCACAGCCTATGGCCGGCTCGTGGCCAACACGGGCAGTCCACCTTCACCCGCCCTAGTCCCTCGGACACGGTTCATCTGTCCCATATTTACGTTACACTGGTGTCCCAGCGGTGTTCCTACACCCGAAAAACCATCACTAGCACCTGCGGGTCGGACCACTACCCCATCCTGGTCACCCCTAGGAGCGACCGCAGGCTAGCATACACTAGGGTCTACGTCGTCACCAACTGGAACTACTACCGCAAGCAGATTGCAAAGTGTCTGGTGGACCCACAGCCTGATTTACTGGCAGCTGCCGTGCGTAGCCAACAAGTCACGGTACGGGGGGAGGTACCCCTCTACACGGCACTACCGGACCTGGAGCTCCTGAGACTACGGGCCAGGCGCAACCAGCTGCAATGGCGGGCCATCCGGAGCAGGCGTCCAGAAGACTGGACGGCGTTCCGACAGGTGGATGCACAGTGCAGGAGGAGAGCCAAGCAGTGGCGGATGCAGAGCTTGGAGTCGCTCTGCTCCTCCATGGACTCGCGTAGGGATCCAGCCAAAGCCTGGAGAGTCTTCCGGGCTTTGCTCCAGCCTGTCATCGCCAACTGGCGCTCTCTGCTGGCCTCCGCCATTTCCTTGGGCATCACCGAGGAGGCTTGGCAGAGCGGCTAGCCGAACAGTTCACCTCGGCTCCACTTGCCACTGTGGCCCAGCTGCACGTGCTGCCGGCGGCACCCCAGGATCTGCAAGAGCTGGCCATTTGTGGTGGATGACATCACATTCCGGGAGCTTCGGGCCGCCCCGGATCTATGCCCTAAGCAGCGGAGCGCCCCTGGAATTGACTGGGTGACGTTACAGATGCTCCGGAACATGGACGTCACCCAGCTCGAGCCGCTCCTGCACCTCGTCAACCGGGTGTGGAAGGAGGGCAGCCTTCCACCTTCTTGGCGGGTGGCACTTGTCAGGCCGATGCTGAAGGCCGGTAAGCCGCCCACCGAGCCTGCATCGTACCCGCCGGTTTCCCTGACGTCCGCAGCAGGGAAGCTGATGAAGAGCACTGTTCTGACCCGCCTCCAGTGGATTGCTGATCGTCGGGGCGTCTTCCAGGAGCAGCAAAGCGGCTTCAGCCGCCACCGCTGCACGGCGGAGTCCCTGGAGTCCCTGCACGGCGGAGTCCCTGGTGTCTATGCTGGAGCAGGCCCGCCATGACAAGGAGGTGGCCTTCAAGTTGCTCCTGCTGGACATGAAGTCGGCCTTCGACTCCGTCCCCCACACGGCCATCCTGGAGGCCCTGGACAGCATGGGCGTTGCGGGGCACCTCCGGAGTTACGTGAGAGCGTTCCTGGCCAACCGGACCCTTCGAGTCGAGGTGGGCCGAGCAATCAGCAGCCCACGAGACGTCAACTCTGGGGTTCTCCAGGGGAGTGTGCTCAGCCAATTCCTCCTCAACCTCGTCCTGGCTCCACTCTCCTCTGCCTCTCCTATCCTCCTTTCGGACATCCTCTCCTCCTTTCCCCACATCAGCAGGTGTTCTGGTGTCCACCCTTAGTTGCGACAAATTACGCCTGCTGGTGGACCTTCCTTTCCTTTTTTCTTGACAATAAATTCATTCATTCATTACAATAAACACGTAGAGCTCAATGAATTTCGGGTATGGGTTGTACAAAATGAGCATAAACAGGAGGCGGATTATCCATTCAGTGAGTTCGGAGAGCTTTGTAGATTCACAAATACAAGCTGAAGGTGTTGTGTTCAATTGTACATGCTTTGTCCCAGTCAGAGCTGTAGATTGTTATTACGCCATGCACTCGTTCAGACCAAATCACTTTTAATTATGCTGTAATGAGGACGAACGGTGTACAGTGTAGTCACAGCCGAACGGCTGTGCGCCATGAGCAGTGGCTGCGTAGGCGGCACCGGGAGTGCCAGTTGAACTACCAGCATTGACGACGACGACGACGATGAGCGTCAGTCTTCAGCATCGCTAGCGACGAGCGCTCTAGATTAAACTGGCTCCGTCCTGAATCATTCTTTTCTCACATATCCCTACTCCTTACCAATTAAGCCTTTCCTGTCATCCCACTGCAGTAGACGTACACAATCAACGCGGGGAAGGATGCATTAAGGTGCCTTTGAACTGAGAAGCAGGTCTTTTAAATGTGTTTACAAGTGTTACAAATTTTTACCTGATGCATATGTTATTGCCTAAACATTGTACAGACAGAACTCAACTTGAAGCCTTGCCTACAGTGGTGTATTGCTTTTATGTTGATCCATGTGATAAAGTCAAACGATTTGCTCTCGCTGGTAAAGTCACCCAAGCAGCTAGCCAGATCCAGAAACCGAAACTAAGCCGGATAAAACTGCAGTGACAAGAAAAACTCAGCAACTTTCCCCTAGAAAAAGGGTGGCAAAAAATTAGTTGAGATAACGCCCTGAAAACGCGTATGCAGATTGTAGTTCATATCGAAAATGAGCCAGATCCTGCTGTTTCAGGGATCAAAATGAGCCAAGTCCATTTTCCCAATGGGAGTTTGCGTTTGGTTTGACTGTTCGGACTGTTTCGGGGGGGAAGGGGGGGGGGGGGGGGTCGTAAGTTTTTTTTTTTTTTTTTTGCTTTCGGAGCTGGCTCATTATGAATTCAGACGACAATTAGGAGATAGGCGAAATATCTGTCGCCAGAGTCAACGACGAAGTAAACGGAAGAAGTGAACGAAATGAAAGTTAGAGATGTGAAACAAGGATTGCATATCGCCTCCCCAGTCCCTACGAAATAACTCTGGTTATATAATTTTTTTACTCCGGTATTTACCATTTTAGCACATACGGTAACTAAAAAGCCGCCCCTTACAAGCCCTGACAAGTCCCCCCCCCCCCCTTTCTGAGAGTACGAACGCTCCAATATCACTCCGCATAGACATCCACAAAGAAGCGCAAGAGTCTCGGCTGCGCGCCTCTAGACAGGGACGAGCTATACTCCGTTCCCTAGGGGCACAAATTGAGGAACCAGAAGGCTACAATACAGAACGCCCTCCTTGGGAACACCTTCCGAGGCTGACTGTACATCCTATCCCCCGCCACATGAGTGTGGAATACGACCACGAGCGCAGAGCCCACAGAGCGCGTGCCACGCCGCCATTTAGTGGCGCAGAAGATAGACCAGGGTTACACTCCGGTCTACACCGACGCCGCCGTATCAGACGACGGTATAGTTGCTACCGCCGCGTACTACGGGAACGGACAAAGTACTCGTCGCTTCCTAGGAATTAGTGATCCCGGTCATGCCGAAGCGTTAGCCATAGCAGATGCCATCACGAACTTCACCGGCCGACGGAAACTGCCTGGACAGCCTGGATGCGTCCGCCTCTTCTGCCGCAACAAAATAGCCACGCACATTCGCAACATTCTCGAAGTGCATCTAACCTCCCAACCAGAGCCGATCGGTTGAACTTCGCTGGATCCCAGGTCATCAAGGGATACCAGGAAATGTGGCGGCTCACCAACTCGCGCGCGAAACTCCCTTCCGCGAGTATGAGCCTCCAATTGCGCTGCCGGAGGAATACGACCGCCACACCAGCCGCGTCGAAGAAAGACAATTAAGCCAGGCACCAAAAGTGTTGTAACCTTCGCACCGATCAAGACACACTGCGTTCCCCCCATCGTCTTGCCGCGATCGAAGACAAGTTGCATCCGCCGAGCTCAATAAGCAGGTGTCCTACGCACCCCAAATATCATGCACTACATAGAAATAAACCTGGTCAATAGCCTTCTGGGCCACGCTGCGGTCACGGGTACCCCAACAACCACCACTAGATGTTAGACTGCTTAGAGATTATATCGACAAGAACATATACCAACCCTTTCCCCTTCTCCTGGCACTTTGGGCGTAGTGCTGACCCCCCATAGGATACCCAAAAGCAGCTCAAACTAACCTCGCTCTCCGCAGCGCACGAAAAGCCGCCGGTAGCCCTCACCCTCAGTCAGCCAATTGAACCGCCTCCTCATTACGACTGACAGAAGAGGGGCACTTGGGGAGGCCCTCCGCCAACACATTGCATGCAGTTCTTGGGGGCGACTGGTAATAGCATCTCCTTCCTCCCCAGCAACGGAGAAGCCTTTATAGAGGGCAATAACGACGTTCTCTCCTCTCTCTCCTCTCTCTCTCATCGTCTGATCTCTACCTCCCTCGTCACGTCCTCTCGTCTCTCTTCATCTCTCTCGGGCCTCTCTCTCTCTCAGTCTCTCGGTCTCTCCTCCTCTCTCGTCTCTCTCTTCTCGTGAATCGAATCTCTCTCTCTCCTCTCTCTCTCTCATTAAGGTGAGGAATATGGTGAAGCAAGCCTTCTTTGAAGCGCTTTGGGAAATTCATGGCAAAGCGATGGCGAGAGTGCTTACTTCTGAGTCCCTTCAAGGTGTGCCCAAGAAAATTACCCTGGGGAAGAAGAATTTGAAAGAGCTAGCGTAAATGGTGCCAAGAGGACTCAGCTATAGCTGCTCTTCATGTGTGGTTCTTTCCATTCTTGAAGACCTGTTGCATATTTTGAATGCAAGTTTTCCACCAAAGCTCAATCACATCGTGCTTGAAAGTCAATTTAAATAAAGTTTTCATAATAATTCCGTTTAAAATGCAGTGTTTCAATTCACTATAAGCCAAATCCAAACTTATCACCCCAATATATTGCTCAAATTCACGGATTAATGTTTGATTACTTGTGGCCAGCTGACATATAAAATATATCATATAATAGCTTTGACGGTGTGGCAGTTAGGTCCGACTACAAACTTCCGCTTGTTGCTCGAATTCGTGTTAGGTGGATCTGGATCATTTCGAAAAAAACGCCTCATATATTCCCACTTTTTGTATGTTTGACTTTTCCACCAAGGTGATATGTTAGGTAAAAAGCCGACTTTAAAAGCGGGCGATGCAGCGCTACTTCAGTGGCCTGCCAAAAAAGAAAATCGAAAGTCTTGGAATTTATTGTCAAGGTCAAGACTTTTGAGGAGAACGTAAAACCGGAGCACGCGCTGGGAAAGGGAAACAGCTGCGCAGGAGATAGTTCCGATCGAGAAAAAAAACTCCCACCTCCCCTCGCGGGAACCCCTGTGTAGATGCGACGCATAGGGGGTTCACGTTGCAGCGTTGGACAGCGGAGGAACGGCGCTGGAACGATGGAGCGGAGCGGCGCAGGCACCGCGTTTTATAGGGTGCATAACGGTGAGGGGACGCGCCGGCACTAGTGCGTCTGCCGCGGCTATGACGCAACACAATTCACTTTAATCCAATCAAATCCAAGCCAATCCAATCGAATCCAATGCCCCTCGCGAGAGAGTGTTCGCTATCGGAGAGGAGAGGGGGTGAGCAGCGGAGAGCGCAGCTCGCGCGGCGAGGCGAATGGGGGAGGGGCGGACGCCGACGACGCCGGATGCAGGGACAAGGCGAGTGAATGAGATGCAGTCGCATCTAAAAGCGACGGACCGTAGATCGTCGTTCTAGATGCGCCTTGTACCGCGGCCGCTGGATGAAGGGCGCGTGCGCTCTCATCCAGCGGCCGTGCTTGTACACGCCAGCGCTTTAGCTCAGAATGGACGACACACCAGTCCTTGTTGCGGGTGGGGAAGACCGAGAAAATACGCCACGGCGAGCCTCCGGTTAGCTTGGCTGCGGCAGCGGCCCGGCGACAGTCACACGAGGGTTCAACAGAATGAAGTTCAACAGAAGATCAACGGAATGTCTAAACTGCTAACTAGGCAATTCAAGCATCCCGCCGTAATTTTTTTTTTGTTTACAAACAGCTTTACGTGCGCCCCCTTGTCACTATAACAATATTTGGCGCTAGTAGTCAAAATTACTTCAGGCTGTGGGAGATGCTAGAAAAGCACTCCTGTGCTACTGACAACTCGTGATGAGGAAATGTGTTTTGGTGTTTTTGGATGTGTTGACAGATCAGCCGTTTTGCTTCGTGGTTTCTTGCTTTTTTCGGCACTTTTATACGCTGGCTGAAATGGACGCTGGCGTCTATTTGTTACCTAATTTAAAGACTGGCTAACTTGACGTCACGCGTCACCATGCACCCGTCAGCCATCGAGTTTCCTTGCTGTCAGCGATCACCTGTGACCAACTTGTAATATAATGGTGGGCTGTTTACTTTGACACTCTTTACTAAATTGTTTTAAATGGTTCGTCGTATTGCAGTGGTTGTGTTGGCGTTACTGCTTGCTAGCAGCTTGAAGTATGAATATCTAAATGAGCGTCTCTTATTGGGTCGCACAGCTGTTCCCTTGGAATGCTCACGTCGAGGTGGCTCTAAAAGAAAACACTTTCGGAAATGTTGTGGCGCATTGTTTTTAGAAGCAGAGTTTTAACGGTGCCGTTTGTGAGGCTGATAAAATTCAATGAAGATGCAAACCGTCTGAAAACCAAATTTATTAATTTGTTTCCCAATCCGAAGTCTCACGGTACTTTTCGTGATGCTCGTTCATTATGGTGCGAACCTTTTAGACGTCAAAAAATTTCTAGCAATCTTATTGAAATGTTTATAAGTGCGCATGCATTTGACTGACGCCTTTTGGTCGTGTTGCAGTTTTCTACTTTTCTTAGGAGGAACGCTTTTACCTATTTATCGAAAATGAAGGTGTCGACGGGCCCACAGCTGAGCCTGAAAGCTCTTGCTGGCGCCATTATTGAATTTGACGCGACCACGCAAGGAGAGGTAACCTTTTTATAAATTCTCTGTCTCTTTCCCCTCTCCCTCCCCTCTTACACTGCCTTTCAAAATGGTCTGGCTAAACATTTTGTTAAAGCAGTACTGCATGAACGTTGCTGAAACTGTGAGGAAGAACATTGCGAAAGTATCAAAAATTGTGGGAGAGATTTGTATTTTTTTGTGCAGTGTCGTATTCGTCACTGTAAGCAGCACAGTGTTTTTTTTTTTTTTTTTTTTTGCTAAATGTGGGCCCTGTTACTACATTTAGCAAAGAGCCACGGCTTTTGATCAACTTGGTAGTACAGTCATGGATAATTGAAATACAAGCCACGGAATGCACGGCTGAAGATACCGGTGCCGTCACTTGGCAGCGCCCGGGGAAAAGAGACGGACATGTGCAGTAGAGATGTCGGGAGTGAGGGTGTGCATGCCCCGTTGTGATATGTTGCCCTCTCCTCGATCGCAGGCTTGCCTTGTCGCCATGCCGCAAGAGCACTGAAAACAATTCTGTTAGCGATGCGGTGCAAGATAATAACTGCGGACACTGTGTGCTCAGCGCGCACGAGCGCCCGCTCCCCGTCTGTGCCAGCGTCACATTGCCGACATATCTTTGCACGTGTGGTGCAGTAACTTGAGCAAAGAATGATGCTGACATGTAAAATATATCCTGCCCAAAACCATGTTCATTGCTGCCTGCTCGGGTTCTACAAACACTGAGGAGCCTGTGAAAAAAAAAATCGGGATTGCAATTTTTTTGTGCCAGGGCAACTGGCCTATAGAATAGTTTCGAGCTGCCTAACCGCTTAATTTTTACGAGTATTAGAATTCTGTTGGTAATTTTCCCAGCGCAAACAGTGCTTGCACTCACTATATATATGTATGTCATTGGAGACAAATTGTTGTGGTATTTTATTCATTTCTACAAGCACCGGATGCACGAAGTGACTCAGCCATGAATGCGCCAAACAAAGGCGTGTTCTTGGCAGCCAGCTCATTGTTCAATTCCTGAGCCACTGCACCCCGAACGCAAAACATTGCTGTGCCATCAGGAGTTACGCGGCATGCTTATTTCCTTCCATTTCTGTGCACTGGTTTTCTTCAAGAAAGCATGATTAACTCTACATTATGCCTTCTGAGAGCGTGCACGCGTTTCCCATGCAAGCACTGGCGGAAGCTGCAAGCGATTACGCGCCGCATTGCTCTCCGCCCGACCAACACTGTCAGCTGCGGCGGCAGTAGTACATGCAGGGCTTGCAGCGCTCTTGTGGCAAGGCGACAAGGCAAGCGTGTGAGCGAGTAGAGGGCACCATATCGCAGTGGGACATGCACCCTCACTCCCGACACCTTCACTGCGCATGTCCGTCTCTTTTCGACGGCCGCTGCCAGGTGACAACACTGGTATCTTCGGCCGCGCGTCCTGCCATTCGTATTTCAATTGTCCATGATTGTACATACATTATGCAAAGCTGCCTCTTGTGGTGTTAAGCATTCCTTAATTTTAAAGAGATCATAGAGACAAAATACAAGTTTGTTTCACTCAAAAGACTGTGGTGTCCCACAAACAGTCGTGGCGATTTTAATACAATTAGTCCACTTAGTAACAAGAGCAGATAAAGTAGTAGCAACTCAATGGCCACGTTATGACGTTGCAGGGGCTTGATTGTAGGGTTAATACACCGAAGCTACACCTGGGTTACGAAGCGTGCCATAGTGGAGGGCTCCGAATTAATTTTGACTACCTGGGGATCTTTAACATGTGGCGAAGTCTGGACTCACGAGTGCTATCGCTCTTCGCCCCCGTCAGAAAAGCAGCCACCGCAGCCGGTATCGAACCCGCGTCCTTGGGCTCAGCAGAATGTCTTAGCCTCTAAGCCAGCGCCGCGGGTGCTTTACAGGGACTAATGTGGGCGATTTGTCACCGCCGACAAAAGCCAATGGCTGCAAACATATTCGTGATTGTAGTGGTGCTTCTAGTTCTGTCTGACCACACCACTTGATTTCTAGCATGGAGTTTTCACACTAACAGTTTTTGGTATTTTCCTTATGGCGTAACTGCTGATATGTAGTGTGAAATGAGAAAGCTTGTCAGCGTTTCTTTTTGGCAAAACAACATCCTTTAGGGCTGCAATGTAGCGAGCGAGTGACTAAAAGCTATTTCTTTTAAATAAGTATTGTATTTTGTTTTCATGGTTTAGTATGTGTGGTCGGCATTTAGATGTCGACCCATGCAGTCATGGGTGTTTGTATGTTTGGATATGCACTCCGTTTTTACAGGATGCTGCTGTTTGAAAGTACATCTTTTGCGTGCAACCTAGGATGAAAAAATCGCAGTGTCTAGAGTTACGTCTGATGGAACCCAAAATGAAAATTAAAGTTACATCGGACGGAACTTTAACCAGATGTGAGTTACGTCCGACGTACGTCCGATGGAACCCAAAATAATGAAAATTAAAAGTTACCTCTGATGGAACTTTAACCACATGTTTCGAGTTACGTCCGATGTAATTTTACCTGAATGGGTCGAGTTACATCCGACGTAACCTAAAATTGAAATTGAAGTTATGTCCGGTGTATTCTACTGCAAAAAATTAGTCACATTCGATGAAACCCGAAGTTAAAGTGTACAGTTCACTGTGCCGAAATTAAAATTAAATTTGCGTTTGACGTAAGGCCAAGGGGAAAAAAAGTCTCGTCTGCCGAACCACAGTACAGTCACGTGCTAAGGAATCTATGCAACCTTATCGAAATGTTCTGTTTTACAATACCTGACGTGAGTTGAAAAACAATATTCATGTTGCTGTGTTATGTCCAACTTGGTGCTGCATAGGTAAATTATAGTCGAAACCAGAGCCTTGTATCTATCCGCTTTTGCGCTGGTTGAGCAGTCTGGAGCGTTGCCTGGGGACTGCTGTAGCGATGTTGATTCGAATCCCGGTGGGCGCATGTTTTTTTTCTTCTTTGTTGTTAAAATTATGTTATGAATGCACATGCACTTCCCATCAGCAACACACAAGAGAAAAGGAGAAAATGGAACTAACGAAATAGCACCTATTGCCGTGGGCTCAATGCCAGTTTGTATTGTGCAGCTGGTGCAGAGAACAAAGTGCACATGGCTCAAAGCCGAGAGTTTTCCAACTAAAATAACTAATATATTAGGGGTAGTAAAAAGAATGCCTGGAACTCTTTGATATCTTCCTGGGAAAAGAAATCTCAAGAAATTTTATACACAACGTAACTTCTTTTTCACGTGACCTTACGTCGAGTAACTTTAATTTCCATTTTGGAAGAGTGAACTAGTTCACTCGAATTTCAGGTTCTGTCAGGAGTGACTCTAATTTTTTACCATAGAATGCGTCGGATGTAACTTAAATTTCAATTTCAGGTTACGTCGGACGTAACTTCAATTTTCATATTGGGTTCCGCCGGACGTAGCGCTAGACTGATAATTTTATCTGAAAATTGACTTGTATAGTTGTTCTTGTCATTTTCAGTGACGTCAGTGCCTGTTGTTTTAAACAATAGTAGGAACTGAGAGGTGGCAGGGAAGAGAACTTTCTTCGTGTTGTTTAAATTATTGAGAACATTTGTCAATTGTTTGCAGTGCCCTATTTTGTGAAAGTTAGGCAGTGGCCCTACATAATTCTGAATCCCAGTCAAGAGCGTCGTTTGTCACCTGAACAAACACTGAACCATATCCTTTAGATATCCGTCTTTTACAGCAGACACGTTGAAAGACAGGATTGCACTTACTGTAGGCGAAAGTGGTAGTTTGTTTATCTGCCTGAGCAATGTTGTGCGAATCATAATTGTTTAAACCCATCTCCTTGTACCATCCATACGCTGCATGTGCAGATATGAATTTAACTTTCAGGGATGCTAAATCTAAAGAAAGTTTTTGTTTTTCTTTTTACCCGTAACTTTCAGTGATGTTAAGCTGATGACGAGTTTGGTCACATGCTTTGCTCTCTTGACACTGAGTTCTCTTTTTTGAACAGAACAAAGTCAAGTCGTTCTGTAGCATGTACAAGCAGGGCACACAGGTTCAAAAGACGGAGTTCTTGGAGTTTCTCGCAAAGGAGTTTTACATCGACAGAAAACAATTTAAGACTTCTGTGAAGAACTACCTAGAAAACCAGGTAATCACTACTAATTCCTCTTCCGGGTGATGATAAGGAAACGTGTGCCCTCAGAAATTTTTAACACTATCATCACAAATACTCTAATTTCAACAAGTTGATTTCAAACCAAACTAAGGTGAACTTGCTGTTCTTGCTGTTGCTTCTTTCATGATTGTGATGCCATACTTGGTATGTTAACTGCAAAATGAATGTTGCATATATGTTTGATATTCAGGAAGGGAATTCTGTGAATTCTTCTTGTGCATTGTCACTGCTATTAGCGCCACTAGAGGGCGCAGCTTATTAATACCTGTCCTACATGGCCGTTTCAAAGGCCTTCCGAAGGCCGATAAACCAATTGTCTATCAAGCGCCCCATTATAAATACGTGGGGTGCACTGGAGGGTGAGCGTTCAATTGTCAAGTGCAAGTTGCCGTGTAGCACAGGCATTGGGGGCTTTAACTGCTACTGTTGACTTACCTGTTCCTTTTTTTTCTTTCTCAGAAGGAGCCGGCATTCAGGTTCAGAGATGAAGAACGCCTGGGAGCCTTGCTGATGCCAAAATACGTGTCATTCTTCCACATACTGGGCCGGAGTGAAGGTGGCGTCAAATTCCTTGTGGACATGAGGGGTGACCTACTTGTGAGTAGTAG
This sequence comes from Haemaphysalis longicornis, assembly GCA_013339765.2. NCBI lineage: Eukaryota > Metazoa > Arthropoda > Arachnida > Ixodida > Ixodidae > Haemaphysalis > Haemaphysalis longicornis. The sequence goes on from CM023456.1 coordinate 30,180,053, forward strand.
TCACATACTGCTATGTTGCATGTTGTGAGCAGTGGTGGATAGGTGGGAGGGACACCACTTTCTCCTTACTTGGGTGCACCTATGTGTAGGCACTACAAAGCACATGCAGTACCCTACGATCTACCTATCGCCAGACATGGTTGAAATCATCGCATGACGAGGTAGAAGTGGTAAATTTTGGAGCCAACTTGCGCATGAAACTGCGCCGTGATGGACCAAGTCGGAACGTATGCTAGTGAAAGCCGTTCGCCCCTTCAAGTTCTGTCACCTGTTCAAGGACAACAAAAATATTGTTGCTGAACATTTTGCCGTGCGGAAGCCAAACTCAAGTGACTTGTTCAAAGGGCACTTGCGATTTGCCAGTGCTTGTGCCAACTGTTTAGTGCAAGCTTGGTATGGCTTGGGAGATAGCTTCGCATGCCCTAGCTGCTACGCTACGATTGTATTTAAATCGGCGTACGCGTGAAACATTTCTTCAAAACCATTATTTGTTTTTTGCACTCAACCACGCATTAGAGGGCACATGTCAACATCCATCGTTGCAGGCGACTGTAGCGTCGGCCTCTTGTGCATTGTGTCGCTTTAGTTCACAGCTGGGGTTTTATTCTCCGGTGATGCCAAGTTTTCAATGACAAGGAGAGTCCACATAATGTGGTTGCGATCAATAATCTGTTGACACCACCGCTGTGAATCGGATTGAAACGGGGCATACAGTGCACGCTGGTGTGTTTTTTTTTTTTTTTTTTTCTCCTGTGAGGTGCGGGTGCAGTGGCACAGGCCGTGCCATGTTTGTGCCAAAGCACACAGACATGGTGGTTTCCAGTGTTGCCAAGTGAAGAAATTGCCCTCTAAACTTTTCAGTGAACGCCATCTATACTGCTGTCTGTGCAGGACTTGATCTTGTCGTTGGAGCCAGAGCACCCCTGTTTCCACGATGTGCGGCACATGAACATGATTCTCAAGGACCTGCTCGCCCTGTGGTTCACGGTGGGCTTCATCAAGTTGGAACGCATCACCTGGCAGTCTTCCTGCGAGATGCTGCAAAAGGTGCGTCAGCAAGGTTTAGCGCTTTGAGAGGTACGCTAGTAGCATGTTGGGCTAGCGAGCTAGAAACAGTTAGCTGTTGGATTCTCCAGTTCTAAACACCTAGAAAGTGTAACTCTAGTCGCCAGCAGAGAATGCAGAACGCTCACTTGAGAGATTGTTGTCTCTTGCATTTTGTCACAAATCTCTGTCGGGGCCTCATGTGCGACATTCCATGGCAGCAGTTTATGCGACAGACATTTCAACTCACTGCTACTGCCCCGATTCCTTTCAATTCCACACTAAGCTTTCTGCTGGCTTTGCATGCGGCAATGCGACAAGAGCAGAGCAGTGAGGTGCATGACGTAGTTACTGGCTGATGAAGGGTCCCGTACATTGCAGCCTTTGCTATGCAGCATTTATGTTGGTTCCCGGCACAGAGTAAGGAGGGGGTGTTTGTTTGGCATCTCTTTATTAAAGCGAAGCTTTTAGCCTCTCACTGATGTCATCTGTAGTCCACCCCAAAATGCACTGCAGGGAAGCCAACTTTCTCTGACGATGATGATGGTGGGTGAAGTGAAGAAAAATTAAGACGCTTCCCGTGGTCAGTATAGAACCTGGGTCCCTCTCGTTATGAAGCCGACGTCTATCCGATTGCGCCATTCAGGCACGGTCAAAGCAGTTTGGATTTGGGGAGGGCTGCATGGACGTGAAAAATCAGACAGAAAATGCACCCCCCCCCCCATATCAGTAAAGCACTAGTGAGTGCAATTGCAGCGCAGTAGACCGTCCCGATAAGAAACAGGTGTTCGCATAAAGAGCACACTGTCTTGAGTCATACTTATGACCAATCGCTTCTGGATTGGTTCATTTGATGTTGGACCTGATTTTGAAGAGCTTCGCGTTCCCCTATAATTTTCATTTCAACAGAGGGGTAGTTGATCTGTTATTGAATTGTTTCATGCAGGCTCACAAATTTAACTCCATCCAGTCGGTTCTGTTAGCTAGTGTAACTCCTGACATTCCCTCAAGTCCCCCACTTGGTCGGCCTTCTCTGTTACCTTGTTGTTCCATGTCACAAACAACCCATACTGCGTCTAATATTATTGTACAACTTTTTGATATTATTGTATGCCGTTTATTATTGTTGTGCAGTCGTTCAATGTGTCATGCGTTTCCTTTCTGTTCCCCCCTAGAGGCCCAGAGAAAATTCTCAGAAATTGTCACCGCTTTCTCGGGGGTGCTCTGACGAGAGGATGGGATAATCAACTCTGGCGAGTAACTACACCATCCACTCTACAGACCACCGGTGTTGAGGGGTGGCTTTCACTGAAAGGGGCAATAAGAATGGGACAGAGCACTGAATTTCAGAACAAACAAAGAGAGGCTTTATTTTAACAGGCGAGTGACTGTACAGGCACGAGAGTATGATCTTTGACGAGAGGTAACTACAGAACAGTACAAATGAAAGAGTTAAACGTTACAGAATGATACAGCCAAGGAACGTTAACAACGAATGCTACACAGTAAAGGAGTTAACTAAACAAAAACATAAACAGTTTGATGCATACATAAGACGTTAAAATCCCACAATAATCACCAGCCAGGCCAGATGATGCACAACTGGCTTATACCGCTAGCTTCGGTATAGGCCAGGCTATCTGATGACAAACTCGGGAGATTCTGTCTGAAGGCAGTGTGGCTACCTATAAAGCGTGGCTTCGGTGTAGGCCAGACCATCTGATGACGAACACGGGTCCTCTTCAAAGTGTCTTCAACGATGTGGGTCGCCAATGATAATGCACGCACAGACAAAAGCCTCCAAAACATCACGACATTCCAACGGTACTGACTCCTTTTAAAGCCAATGCTCCTTTTAAAACAATGCTCCTTTTAAAGCCACGCTAACGCGGAGAAAGAAAACAACACACAAAGTTCCTGCCGCAGTTGGTTGCCTATTTTCCCCTCTTTCCTCCTTTTCGAAGGTCAGTGCGGTTTTACGCCAGTAGTGCTACCCGGCTTCAGGTTCAATCTGGAATGTTCTCGTAGCTGCGAAGTGGTCACCTTTTATTTTCATATTTACTTTGCTCTCTATAGCGCGTGAATGTGCTGTGTCTCCTGTTCACACTGGTTGCCGCGCGGTGAATCATAGATGCTCGGTTCGAGAATTTTCTCGGGGCCTCTAGGGGGAACAGAAAGGAAACGCGCAATAAATTGAGCAACCGTGCAACAATAATAAACAGTATACAATAATATAAAGAAGTTGTACAACAATATTAGACGTGGTTTGTGGGAGTTTGTGACATGGCTCCCCACTTTCAGAGTGTTACGCTATAATATTCCCAAAACCCACAAAGTCGTATGTCACCCAAACATCGCCTATGATAACTGAAAGTTGCAATTCGTACAAATAGAAAATTCAAGTATAGTGCGCTTGTTCTACAACAACTTCAATGCCATGTTCATAGTTCATGTACAGTGCCAAATTCTGGAACAGAACCAACAACTAATACGCAGTTTAGGTACTAATACGCTGTTCAACTACAGTGCAATTGTTCTAAGAACGTAGAACAAGTTAAGGCACAATACAAAGCTCTGGGTTGGTTCAACGACGAATGCAGAACTTACAAAAATACAAAGAGTTCAGAAATGTTGCCCAAGCCTGGCAAGGTTCATGTACAATGAGTTGCAAAAAAATACAGTAGCCGACTGTTTTTTCAGACTCCAAAATTTCGGACATGCTGGATATTCCGGACTTTTCCGATGAACTGCCAGTTGTACCATAGGAGTCATGGCTTGCGGATTTTTTGGACTGCTCTTTTATTCTGAGTATTTTTCGTTCCCCTCCAGGTCCGAAAAATCAGTCGGCTATTGTACATACAACGTTCCTGTACAGTAGCACAGTATTAACAAGTATGAGGGAGTTTGAGGACACTACACACATTCTGTGTTTGCTCGCTGCCTGAGCCAATACCGTGTCATAGTTGAAGTCTGTGTGCTCCATCTCTCGATGCAGATCTCTGAGTACGAGGCCGTGCACCCGGTGCGCAACTGGACAGATCTGAAGCGGCGGGTGGGGGCCTACCGGCGCTGCTATGTGTTCACACACAGCTGCATGCCTGGTGAGCCCATCGTGGTGCTGCACACAGCCCTCACGAGCAGCATCTCGGACTCCATACAGGTGTGCAGGCAACGTCTGTTATCCCACATCCTTCAACAAGAATGAGGGGAGGGGCTGGGTGCTAGAGCATGTTTTTGCATGGAAGCAGAGCCATCTCTAATAGTACCGCAGCTTGAAACGGGGTTACCCCACTATCTAACAAACTGATACAGGGTCGGCTGATATGGTGGTGCTCTAGTTTCCTTGCCCTTTGTTTTTTCTTAGCTTCCTGTTAGTACCTGTGCTGTGTCTTCATACTGTTGTGTTGCATCCGGTGCTATGTGTTGGGGGCAATGCTTTCTATGTAGAGTCACTGCAGGGCAGATCAGAGTAAGAACGCACATAGTTTACACATGTTGGTGCGAGGGTGAGGACATTTGGCGCAGCCTATGCATGTGACAGGCGTAAAGTTGCTCTGCGTGGCAACAAAACATTTCCGCTCGCTGCCTCTTGAAAAGCATCCAAGGAGCGCAAATACAAGTGCGGTTAAATGCTTGGATTGTGTGATGGCATGTTTCGCTCCAACCTGTAGGCGTGCGTATATGGCAAACCCTGCACACATCTTTTTCTCTGTCGTCATTTGGCTGCTGCCAGAAGGGAGGACCGATCGGGAGGAGGCCAAAGGGGGGATGAGGCATTCTGGAGCACTGGTTGGGTAGCGGCACAGTCTCGGGAAGAAAACAAAAACGCACTCCCGTGCGGTGTTTTTTAAAAACAGAGGATTGTCGGCCACAGACACAAGCCCACAGAGCCTGAGCCACCGCAGGACTGGGAGGATGAGCGCATCATCAAGACGGCCGTCTTCTACTCCATCTCGTCCACCCAGAAAGGTGAGAGTGTGTTGCAGGCCAATAAGATTGTTCTTGAAATCAAGTGTTGGACGGAAGCCCATTTGGTCGGAGAAACGCATGACACCAATTAAAAAACAGACACCAACCACGAGTGTTTATAGAAACGAAAAAAGATGATGTTTGTGAAGAAGATTGTGAGCAAGGTTCCCGTACGGGAACCAAAACGTCTTCTTTTTTTTTGGTTTTATAAACACTCGTGATCGGTGTCAGTTTTTAATTGGTGTCAGAATTGTTCTTGGTTGGCCTCCTCCAAACGTTCCTTGCTTCTTTTGTTCCTTTGCTCTTGGGAGTGTTGCTTGAGATGTCGCAGCGTCTTTGATTATTTCACTGTTGTGAGGAGCTGCAAAGGTTGTGCGAAATTAAAACTCTTTCTGGTAAGCTTGCGGAAAATCCCTCTCTCCATTTACACCAGCAGGGTATTTGTCTTTTTTAGTGCGGGGAACTTTACTTTTTATTTGTGAAAATCACAGAGCTTGACTGCTGGTGTTGGGATTTTTGGCAGCATGGTGCGTTCATTAGGGATGTCACAATGCACTGGAATTTCTCTTGGCTCAGCTTGTGCAGAATTTATTACAAGCAAAAACAGTGGTGCTTTGCAATTAAATGAACTTCTTTCTCTCCCTCTGTGAAAGTAAACGCTGGTAGCTTGATGGTTTGTCATACTGTTTTACATTCACCACCATTGGAAAGACAGCGTGAAGTCTAGAAGAAGGAAGCTTAATTGTATCTGAAGGGATAGTGACAGCTGGAGCTCATCGACAATTGGGAACGGTTGACAACTGCAAGCATCAGAACATTCATTTTCGCAGCCAGCATATTTGTTAGTGCACAAAATAGCGTCAAGCGAAGCATTGCTGCTCGAGCGTGCTTGCAGAGTTGTCGCTAAGCATGGCAATGTTTAAGTTTCACATAACCTTGTTATTTAGTTTAGGAAGGGACTCAATATGTGCGGGCATATCCTTTGCATGTACGGTGTCACTGTTGGTGAGGCTCATGGCATAGAAGGCAGTGCAAAGGAAGGAAGGGATACGGCTTTTATAGCTTGCGAGGTCAACCTGCAGCTCTATTTCTTCCTGATAAAGAAAGGGACGTCACTGAAATCCTCAACTGGCTGCTGACATGGGACCTTCACATGGTTTCAAAAAGTTCCCTGAGCTTTTGTTGCCCGCATGGCTAAACCACAGCCAATCAAGGTGTCTCTTTGTTGCTTGTGGCATGTTGTTGTTGGCTAACGGCAAACTGCGTGCCCTGTGCTTGGCTTGGATCCTGATATGCAATAGATACAGTGTGCGCACTCTGGAAAATGGGCATTCTTGCAATGATGACCTTAAAATGTGCACCTTCCTGTCAAGAAGTCTGTCATTGGTCGGCTCCCAGTGTACTGAAGGTCATTGCTGTATAAGTGGACTTACTGTGAGGGGGCGTGCGTGTTCTCCCCTGGTGCCTGCAGGTCTGCAGGGGATCGAGCTGGGGAAGTACCTCATCCAGGGGGTGGTCAAGAAGGTCAAGGCCGAGTTCCCCAACGTGAACGAATTCTCTTCGCTTTCGCCCATTCCAGGCTTCAGGGAGTGGATCATGGGCGAAGTCACCCGCAGTCTCAGAGGTAGTTTTCGACTGATTGATTGGTAGTGGTAACCCCTTTGAAACGGGGTGATGACCCCCTCCCCTTGAGGGTGCAACTAAATATGGTCAGAACCTGCATTTGCAGTGTGCTGCCCCAAGTTCTTGGTTTCGAGTTTTGCTGATGCGATTCACTGTTCAAGTGAAGTGCACGGGAGCTGTGCATGGCTTTGCGCAGCTTACAAACTGTGACGGTGTCTTACATCCCGGGGATTATGTGTAAGGATGCTCAGAATTGTGGAACTTGAAACCGGCTCACTGGGAACACTGCCAGCACTTGTGAGGCGCAAGATTTCACTGGGCATTGTTTTACACACGAGCTTCATGCAGCATATTGACTGGATCCCACAACAACAGTCATGCCCCGTGTTTCGTGAGCGACCTGCTCTCACTGTGAGTGTAGGCTGCGCCTCGCGACTGAGCCTGGCAAGGTGCCCCGACCGTGCAGGTCACCCCGGCGTGGCCGGTCGGCAGCTGGAGCAGCTGCAGTCGGCGGTGGCTCCGTACAGCGAGGACCGCACCCCGCTGGAGGCCCTGGCCAGCTTCCTGCGCAACAACGGCTGGTTCCAGCTGCCCGAGCTGGTGGACCAGCTGCAGGAGCCCCTGATGCACCTGTGCGCCTACTACCTGTACCACGAGAAGCGCCGGGGGTACGCCCTCAACAGCGTCGGTACGTCTCGGAAGCTACTCAGAAGCTACACACACATGCACGCACTGCATGCAAGCACACACCTCATCAACATCATCAGCCTGGTTGTGTAGAATTTTATTCTAGGATAGACAAGAATTTCCATCGTGCACTGGGCGCCGCCATTTTTTAATGATTGATGTACCACCATGCGGGCATTTCTTGGGGACTGTGGGGCGAGCAGACGACGTCGCAGTCACATGCTGCTGCTCCATGCCATGCGTTGAGATCAGACGTCCAAGCGGCATCGAAAATCGGAAAGTGACAAGTTTAACAGTGCTGTAAGGAAAACATTCAAAGCATCTTGACAGCTGTCAGGTTTGGCTATAAATTCCGTTCCCAACCCCCTAAGCCGGCGTGCCACCCCACACGTGCTTTGTTCTGACGGGGGTTGCCTGTGGGGCTACCTTTCGCCGTGCCAGCAGGACGCCCACTTTTCATCACCAATTGATGTTTATTTTCTTAATTCTGGGCAGGTGGCCGTCATTGCCTTTACTTGGCGATGTACAGAAGCTACTGTTCCGGGCGTCATTACACTGTTGGTTGCAACCCGCCGCAGTAGCTCAGTGGCTAAGGCATTGCGCTGCTGAGCACGAAGTTGTGGGTTAGGTTCTCGGCCGCGGCGGCCGCATTTCTAATGGAGGCGAAAGGCAAAAACACCCGTGTGTACGAGATTTCGGCGCACGTTAAAGATCCCCAGGTGGTCAAAATTAATCCGGAGCTCTCCACTACGGTGCACCTCATCGCCTGCGTTGCGTCGGCGCGTTAAACCCTACAATCAGTCAATGTTGTTGGTTGCACCAACAATCAGCGTAAGCGCAAAGTGCTCGTGCAAGAAACGTGTAAAGTGCACCACGACAAAAGAAGTGTCCGCATGATCGGAGTCTGTTCGCTGCCCGCCGCCACCGCGATGGGCCTATTTCGCTTTCGGCTCAACTTTTCGTGTATCCAAACTGCAGTATAAGTGTCGGGTTGATTTTTGTTGGCTTCGCATCGATGAAATGAACAGAAAATAACTCCAGAGAACAGAAACATGTGATAAGGATTGGGCGTCAGGGTGAATTCAAAAGCAGCGTATGACTGTACCTTAACTCTCGCAAATTTTGTTAGATTCGAAGTCTCTCCGATTCAGCGCAACGACCCATTCGCGGCGGCACTCAAGAGACGCAGGAAATTTGTGCAGTGAATAGACTCCGAACATTTGGACACTTCTTTTGCCGTGGTGCACTCCGCACGTTTCTTGCATGAGCACTTTGTGCTAATGCTGATTGTTAATGCAGCCAACAACGGCGTAATTACGCCCAGGAGAGTAGCTTCTGTACATCGTCACAGTAAAGGCAATGATGGCCACCTGCCCAGAATTAAGAAAATAAACATCAATTGGTGATGAAAAGTGGGGCGTCCTGCTGGCATGGTGAAAGGTAGCCCCACAGGCAACCCCCGTCAGGACAAAGTGCGTGTGGGGTGGCATGCCGGCTTAGCGGGTTGGGAACGGAATTTATGGCCAAACCTGACTGCTCTTGGACGCTTTGAACGTTTTCCTTACAGCACTGTTAAACTTGTCGCTGCTGACATACCGAATAAATGACGCTTACCGATTTTCGATGCCGCTTGGATGTCTGATATCAACGCGCTGCACGGAGCAACAGCGTATGACTGTGGCGTTGTCTGCTCGCCCCGCAGTCCCCAAGAAATTCCCGCACCGTGGCGCATCAGTTGCCTGAAAATGGCCAGCCCGGAAAAATTATGGTCTATCTGCTAGAGGTAAATTTGGTGCCACTGTCTAGGCGAGCCGCGCTTCAGCTAGCGTTCCATCATGTACCGGGCAGGCATGTTCCACTTGTCCGTGGCATGGCTCGTGAGCATGCTGGCAAATTGTCTGGGGCTTTAAAAAAGCAACAATATTATGGTTAAAGATTAATTAAATGTGGTGAATTATAAAAATGGAGTTTTAAAAAGGTTTACTTGTCAGGGATTATTTAGAAGCTTCATGCAAGAGGAACAAGAAAAAGATGTTGCCCTTTTTTGTTTATTTTGGCTTCGAGACAAAAAAGAAGCCTTGGGGCTAGCCAAGCTGAGTGGGCGAGGAACGTCGCTAGCTGCAATGGTAGAGCATACGACGGCCCGCGATTGCAGCGCTAGATTTCCCTCTAGTGTATACTGGTATAAAACTCATGCTCCTTTTCTCCCATTTCGCCCCCATGGGAAATGAAACGAGGCAGGGGGCGTGGTCACTCATTCCATGGTCATCAAGGGGAGCTGGGTTAATGCGGGATGTGCGCCTTGACGTGTGTCAGCGCAGCTTGTATATGTGCCCAGTGGGGTTTGACTGTAGGGGCTCGTCACTTCTAGTGGTGCATATCCTGGGGCAAGAAGGGGCTGTACCCTCCTCCTTTTCACCAGGCTTCATTATTGTTCTCGGAGCGGTTCTGGTTCTATACTGCTTTTCTTCTAGTGTGCAACTCTTGGTGACCCTCTGGCGACGCACCCTGGTTTCTCTTGCAGCCAACTTCCACCTCAAGAATGGGGCCACCATCTGGCGGCTGAACTGGTTAGGGGACGTGTCACCCCGGGGGCTGACGTCATCCTGCTCAATCATGGTCAATTACAGGTAAATTGCAACACTCAGCATCGGTTGGAATCACTCAGTCTGTCTACCTCCAAAACTGTCATTTTCATGCCTTTAGCACAGTGTGCATTTCCACCTCAGCTGGGACTATTTTGAAGGGGCCATGAAGACAAAATACAAGTTTCTTTTATTCAAAGGATTTGCTCTTTGTGGTGCCCCCAGTGCTTGTACGGCAGCAAGCGACACTTTATTCACTGAGAAATTAAACATTTGAAGTCGAAATTTTAATTTTCCCACTAAATCGTGTGTATCACGATGTCAGCAATGCATATTCAGGGAATGTGCTAAAACAAATGTTAGTGTGTTGACTAAGGCTGCTGCACACGGAGAAACATCTCAATTGGTGCCTTGTTTACTGTCTGCCTCCATAGATGGCGGGATGATACCACTCAACGACCGCTGTGTGCACTTTCAGTGTTCCTGACCGAATTTGCACCTGGCCTACTTTTGTTATGGTTGATAGTAATCATTCATGATAAATTGGGTATGCTCGACGAACAGGGTCATGTAAGTGGTGATGTCGCTTACGCCAGTTGGCCAGTGTTGTGTCAGACAAGCCCACTGCAGCCTGAGCTTCGGCTGGCATAGAACACGCCATCCACTCTGGTGCTTCTATGTTTACATGTTCATTCGTAACTTTCATTGTTTACATTGTTTACTCAACCATTCTTACTGCTACATATAAAAGGAATGTGCACTAAATTTAGGCGCAAGTAGCTTGTTCTGCAAGCGTATGATCCCTGTTAATATGTGCTGTATTTTGCAAGCCTCAGCCAATTCCAGCTGCCTATAATACGTCATGAGTTCATTATAGATAAGTATCTAGGGTGTCGCATACCTACTCTCGATTTTCCTATTATGCCGCTTATTTGAATGAAGTTTGTGTTAAAAGTGGTGTAGTGTTATTTATTCTAACGAGGCAATCTTTCGAATGAATCAAACTTGTATTTTGTCTTCATGGCCTCTTTAAATGATGAATGTAAAGAATGTTGCATTATGTCTTCATTTGGCAGCGTTAAGTGACCCTGAAGGCACTGGCACTTAGCAAAACATTCAGATTTAAAGCAATTTTTGACTGTCACTACAAGGCATCCTAACAAACAGCTGCTGTCCCCTGCATCATTTTGAGTAGTTTGAACATATGTAGGCCTGGAAACATTCTTTGCCCTTTTCTGAATTCAGTTCAGGGCTTCCTAGCTGCATGCAAAAATTGGCTATAGAGTTTTTCGTGAATAGTTTTTCTTTTTGGTAAAATATTAAAAAATAAAACATCAGTGGTCCTGTTGAGTACACTTGTCACGGTAACTGCATGAGAAAAAAAATATGTAACCTTCTCGACGTGTAACAATGCGGAGCATAAGAAGGCATGACTCCGCACGAATTCAAATACAGTGGGGATGCTTGCCTGAAGATTGCCTCCAGATTTGAAGGACATTTTTTTGTGTGTGTTTTATAAATTTTGTGGCTTCGTGTAGCTGACCAGAACGTTGTGTGGCCCACTTCCAGGTACTACTTGGAAGACATGGAAGATTACAGGCATGCCTACCTCGAGAACGGTACCATCACAGCATCAGACATGTTTATGGAACATCTCAAGCCCATTTCGTCCGTGTTGTAAACTCATTTTCTGCTTAAAACACGACTTTTTTGTTGACAACGGTAGCCCAGAAGTCTTTATTGCTGGCTGGGCTGTGCAGAGTGCGAGATCCCATTTCCTAGTGGGACCGAGCCAGCCATTTCCTGTGCGCAGGCGCCATCTAGTGCTTCGCTTGGAGCACTCCTTCTGTTCTTTTATGCAGCTGCTAAAGGAGCTTCACTGTTCTGCCTGAATAGCCTAGGGGGTAGAATTGTGGGTTTGGGAACGGATGCCCCGGGTTCGAGCCCCAGCCATTCCAGTATGTTTTAGATGCGAAGCATCTCATGCTCGGGGCTGTGTCCCTCCCTCCCTCGTTGTCGTCGTCGTTCGCACTCTACTGCGCATGCGCGTCTTTTCAGCCCCGTCAGCGTTTGGGCTGACGTCAGCACAGTCCACTATAAAAAGAAATAGTTAGGCGGCGCCTGGTTTCGATCCCACGACTCTCTGGCCGCAACGGGAGGTACGTGGCGCTCTTCCCACTGCGCTACAAACCGAGACGGGAGCCTGTGCTACGAACGCGCCTTATGTCCTTCACTCATTTAAACTACGTCAAGAAAGTACTGATACAACGAAGGCACGCGAAGCTGAACGTCAACGGAAACGACGAACTGAAAACTAATGGGAACTTTAGTTGACCCCATGGCTGCTTCGCATACTACTCAGGGTTCCCCTACGGGAAGATGGTGTAATTTTTTTTCAAGGCCCGTGTTTTAGGGGCGAAGCACCTTAGGGGCTCGGGCTGTGGCCGTCCCCTGTTGTCTCGTGTAGTCACGGTGCTAAAACACCGGGACACTCGTTTTCAAATGCCTCGCGCTAGAACATTTCATCTCCATGGGCAGAAACGCATTCTAGAAGAACACACTGGGACACTTGTTTTTCAATGCCTCGCGCTACTTCTTAGCACATCGTATCTACTCGAATCTAACGCGCCCTCGATTGTAACACGCACCCATTTTTTGCGGTCCGAAGAAGAAAAAACTCCATGTCCTCGATTGTAACGCACACTAGACTTTCATTATTTAATATAAAAATGCAACTTTTTCGCACTTGGAATGAGCAAGGTTTATTCCAAAGGTGGCACGAAATGAAATATGCCGGTTATTGCCGGCGAGACGGTCACCATGACAACGGTCCGGAGCAGCGCTGCCCCGGCAGCTCTGTCGTTGCGGGTCTCTCAGCCATTCGCTGCTGCTGCACACACTTTGCCAGCAGGTCTTCTATTTGGGGATATTACCCCTTCTTTGGTCCGCTGAACCCTTTCCGTGTTGCCTTGCTTGAAAAAATTTTCTCTTTCTGTTTGCACCAGTCCCGTACGCAAGTCTTCAGAGCACTGAACGCACAAGATTACTTTTTCTTCTTAAACGCAGCACCGTGGTGAACCAGCCGTGTCTTCGCAGTGGGAAATTCCATGGTGGAAAGGACAGAGGAACACAAAAAATGACTACGCGAACAACAAAGGCAAACATGCGCCGACTATGAAGCGCTGGCTACATGTTCAGTAGTCAAGCAGCCATCTTGAAACGTTGATACGGCGCCGCAGTTTTGAACGTACTTGATCATAACACGCATGTGATTTTGGGACCCATTTTTCCGGAAAAAAGTTGCTCGTTAGATTCGAGTATACTTCTTAGCATGCTGCAGCGTGTGACACCAAGACAACTTATGGCCGGTCTGTCTCTAATTTAATTGCTTAAATCCGGTTTAATGCAAGAGGTGGCGCCACCGCCTCAGCAAGCTCGCGGTTGCTCCTCCCACCGGCACTTCTCCAGCGCCCAATCAGTGGTGCACACCGTGTGGAAAGAGAAAGACTTACAATCATTGAATACACTTGTACATTGCATGCTTTGCTCTTCCCCAGGTTTCACGTTAATCGAGACGCCGGGGATTTTTTTTTATTGGGAAATGTTCTCTTAGCTCAATTTGGCGCATTATGTTCATAAATAAAGTGGCTTGGTATCTTTTAGGTCTGTTTACAGGTGGGGCGCGGCTTATCAACATTTGAGGGTCGAATTTTTTCGACAGATGTGACCCCCCAGGGTCGATTTTTTTTATTGCTCATTTAAATTCTTCGGATGAATTTATTTCGATAAAAAATTATAGTAATTTTTTTAGGGTGACCATAAAGTGACAAAAAAATTGTTTATGTTGTTACATATATGTGGTTTATTCATGAGTAACACAAGAAAAATTCTAAATAAAAACGAGAGAGTAACAAGCCGGCACCTCTTGAGTGAGTCGAAATCAGATAGACATCAGTTTCGCGGGCGCAAAAAGCGGGAAGCGACCGAAGAACGATATCAAAACCAGCCGCTGCGCACCCGCGCGCACGCGGCTGGATGCTGGAGCGATAGACGGCGCACCAGTCATAAAATACAAAAAAAAGCAGAAAAGAGCCTCATAAGTTTCGCAGGCGACCTTGGTCTGTGGCAGGCGCAAGAAGCGAGATGCGCCCGGGCGCCAGGTGGGCGATACCCAGTGCGCCCCCTTGTTAGCGGATGCGCAAACGATAGCCGACGTGCCGCTGAAGTAAATCATTAAAAAATTAAAAAGAAGAGCCATCGGCGCAAGAAAAAAATTTGAGGTATTTCCGAACTGTGGCAGCACATGCCAAGCAAGAGAAGTTGGCGAAAAAGGCGCGCTTTTAAAGATACAAGCAATGCCGTACATGTACGTCATTGACCATTTTGAAAGTGTTTGCCGATGCCGTACATGTACGGCCGTGACCCTCAAAGGGTTAATTAATGTTCTGCATCACATTGGAAGTGCCGGGATTGTACCTGTTGTAAAATGGAATACTGCACATAGTGTACTAACACAGTTCTTTTGAAACCAGCACTTTGTAGAATGGCGCAGACGTGGCGGTTAGTGTGCAGTTTCAAAATGTAAAAACTGCACATGGACAGGGTCACAGGAGTGAGCAACATTTCTCCTGCTGACACCTGCTGTCTCGTCCATGGGCTGTTTTCACGTTTGAATAACAATGCAAGTCAATATCTCGCAGTAACAGTAAAACAAAATACATGTGAATTGCCAAGCTCTCAATTCCGTACTCATCTTTGCTGTGGAGCTTGGGAACTCGGGACTAGTTGCCACTAAGCATTCCTAATTGTTGTTCTGGCCAAATCTGGTTGGGTTCAGTTAGTGCCGTGAATCTTCAACCAACACAGAACCCTTTGCACAGGAGTGAATGAATCAGCTTAATTCCAGCAAACCAAAACGCTAGCTTTTCTCACACTTTGCACATTGAAATTGGTCAGGTTTTTATTATCCAAGGACGTGCTGCCTGATATGCGATCTGAACTGTCCCGGTTTAAATCTGGGAGCCTCTGGGGCTCCCATGAGGAGCCCCTCTGGGGAGCCATGGTGAGTTAGGCACCTTCAGTGGGCGGACGGTTGACAACAATGTAGCCTCTACAGTGCTGCATGTAGCTTGTGGAATGAACTATAGACACATGGGCACACACTGATGATGGCTGTAGCAGGTGAGCAGCACATACCCAGGTGCAGATTGAGTTATGGTATTTCACATGCCGTTCACATGCCACTCACTCGTGATTCAATCCTCTTCATTACAATATATATTATATATATATATATATGTCCACTGCAGGACGAAAGCCTCTCCCAAAAATTTCCAACCACGCCTATCGAGTGCGAGGTGAGTCCATGTTTCCCCCGAATTTTCGCAATTCGTCTCGCCATCTTGTCCTTGGCCGACCCCTATTGCATTTGCGGTTTATTGGAAGCCAATCTGTTTGACAGAAAAAGAAGCAGAAGGAAGGTTCTGTTCCTTGAGCTCTCTTGTTTTTTCGCAAGTTTTCCTCTCTAACAACTGCTTTCTCGACACGATATCTTCAAGGATGGGGGATAACGAACCCCCCCGTCCCCCCGACCCTGCACAGCGGTCGGCGTCGTCTCCGCTGCCGGGAGCCTTGGAATCCCCTGGCTGCCACGAATCCTCGGAGGGCTCCATGACTGAGGAAATGGACTCGGACAGCGAACTCACTGTCGTCACAGGGCGTCGTTTGGAGAGGAAACTCCGCCACAGCTCAACGACAAGTGAGACGATGACCGGACTGACCACTGGCCTGAAGGTCTTCGCAGTTGGTTATGTGCCCATCAAGAAGACCGATAACCTAAATACGTTGAACCGTCAGAAACTGACAGAGTACTTTCACTGGGTTGTGGTTAACCAGGTTAAATAAATCTGGATCAATGCGCGATTGAACGTGCTAACGGTTAATGTGACCACTGACGGCATCATAGACACGTTGAAGGCCATCACAGGGTTAAGAAACATCCAGGTGCGTTCGTTCTTGGCCCACGGGAAGGAAACGACTGGTGTCATCTCTGATGTAGACCTGGAGATCAGTGACAGTGGCCTAGTGCAGCTCCTTTCGTCAACGGTCCGCATCCTGGGCATTCATCGCATCGTCGCTCGCGGTGCGTGAAGGTGGTGTTACAGTGCGATTTGCTGCCAGCGTCTGTGAAGGTAGGCTACGTGCGACATCGTGTGCGTCCGTATGTGCCACGGCCCCTTCAGTGCCATGAGTGTCAGAAGCTAGATCATGTCAGTGCTGCTTGTAAGAATGCCGTAGCATGCAAGCGGTGTGGGGATGTTCATGACCATGTTAACTACAAAGTGTGCAAACTGTTCGGGTCCTCACGAGGCAACCTCTAATGAATGCCGAAAAATGATGCATGAGCATCGAGTTCTGCGCACTATGGTCAGAGATAACTCTACGCACAGAGAGGCTGCAGCGTCCGTTCGAAGACGTCGTCGAAGCTCCCGTCGGCGACGTCGACAGTCACGCAGTATATCTCGCCCCAGTGATTTGCGAACCACAGCGGCGCCACCGTTGGCGCCACCCCCACAAGTGTTGACACAGGAAGAACCACGACCTCCTGTCGTTCCTCCTCATCAGGCAAATATTGCATCTGGAACTGTATCTGCTGATGACTGGCCTCCCTTGCCGCAAACGGCTTCTGCTGCAGGCAAGTCAGCCATTGAAGTGAAAGGCCCACATGTAAAGCACAGCGATGAAGAGAGGCTCGCCGATGAGAAGGTCTTACGCATGCTTAAACAGCTGCTAAACACTATGCGAAAACTGATCGCTGGTCTGCAAAGTCAATCTGCGAAAATTGTGGTGCATGTTCTAGATGCGTTGGAGCCACTCATTGAGGCACTCCAGTGATTTATTATGACGCAACAAACCGGCAGAACTTTACTGGAAGAAAGACTTCACAATTCTTTCGTGATGCAATGGAACGCAAGAGGACGACGAGGGCGGATGTCAGATTTTCGGCAACGCATGTTTAAATACACGTTCCCAGTCATGGTTACATGTGAGCCAAACATATCTGCCCCATTTCGTCTCTCCGGTTACGTTCTCCTGTTGTCACAGAAGGAAGGAATACCCAGCAAGGTATTATTATGCGTACGACAGGACATACCCTACGTCAGGCATGCGCTTTCTGCTCATGCTTCTAATGAATACATTTGTGTGACGTTAACGCACAAGCGTCGAGTCATTTCAGTCATCAGGGCTTACATACCTCCACGCGCGGACATTGACTGCACATACCTGAGCTCTGTGGTGCACACTTGTCCCGGTCCACACATTATCGTCGGTGATTTTAATGCCCACGACCCCCGTGGGGCAGTGCGGCTACTAACAGGAAGAGAAATGACCTGGCAGACTTTATCCACGACGAAAGCTTCGTGGTTATTAACGACGGTTCCCCTACCTTTCTTCGTGGGCTCTCGTACAGTAGTTGCTTGGACCTTGCAATCGTATCAAGGACTCTGTCGCCATCTGCAACTTGTTGCTGGGATGTTGAGTCACATGGGAGCGACCCCATTCCAACCTACGTACAACTGCGCTGGTTCCACACGTCTGATATCCCTAGGATCCGTTGTACTGATTGGCGGAAGTTTACGTTGATGGTTGAGGAGTCATGCGCAACTATTACGTTGGAGTCCGATGTAGAAAGCGTCATATTGTCTACTATGGAGTGCACCACGAAGTATGTTAGTACTCCCAAACATTCGAACACCCATAGATGCCATGTATGAAGAACTCCATGCCATACGATGCCGCGCAGAGAGGAGGTATAGAAGGACCCAGGCTGCAGCAGATCTTAAAAGAATGTCACTGCGTGCTACGGAAAATACGACGCCATTTAGAAAAGCTTGGAAGAGAGCGCTGGAGGTGATTTTGCTCTACATTAGATCCGCGCAAGCCCCTTTCAAGAATTTGGCAAGTGGTGCAAAGTCTCCAGTACCACCCGAAACAACTGTACCCTTTTCGTGCTTTGGCCAGGAAAAAGCTGCACAGGAAACTGCACAGGAAAAAGCGAAGTAGAGGTAGCCGAAACATACTGCAAAATGCTTGTTGATGTATCTCGCACCCTGCTTCCCAGTACACAAAGGCGTACACCGCAGACCACAGACGACCGCCTCAACATTCCGTTCTCGATGCAAGAGCTGGGTGCCGCTCTTTCAGCCTCCAGACATTCATCTGCTCCAGGACCTGATGGTGTATGGTACTGCGTGCTGCAAAACCTTGGCAGCGAAGGTCAAAAAGCGCTCTTATGGTTCAATGCAACATAGATCTCTAGCTCTGTCCCCAACCACAGGAAATGCAGTCGAGTGGTTGCTCTACTGAAGCCAGGAAAATACCCCTTGGAGCTTTGCTCATACAGACCCATTGCCTTGGCAAGCTGCATCGGAAGGGTTATGGAGAGAATGGTGCTGGTCCGACTCGAATGGTTTCTTGAGAAAAATAACATTTACCCAGACGTCATGACAGGATTCTGAAGCGGACGACAGTGTCATCGATCTGGTGTCTTAGTGGAGCAAGAAAGAAACTGTCGCCGAATCGCAGACGCATTGTTTTTTGACATCAAAGGCGCCTATGACAACGTGCCCCACAATGCTATTATGGATGCTTTAGAGATTGTACGTGTAGGCGGCCGACTCTATGCGTGGATTTCGAGTTATCTTACTGGTCGCACAATCTTCATGTCCATGTCTGCCGGTGACACAGGACGCCACCAGGTTAATCGCGGTGTTCCCGTGTTTTATGACCGTGTAGACACTGCTGCGACAAAGCATGGTTGCCTTGTGTGCAGTAAGCAAAACTGCTATAAGCTGGGACGGATTCAGATAGATTTTTTCCCTTTTGTTGTTCTCGCCGTCTGCACAAAAAAGAAAGGCAGAAGGTGCAGCTGGTATGAGGGCGATGCATTTGCGCCTGTGCAGTGTTGCCGCATGCGTATACGGACCCGCCGCGGTGGCTCAGTGGCTAAGGCGTTGCGCTGCTGAGCACTGAGGTCGCGGGTTCGATTCCCGGCGGCGGCGGCCGCTTTTCTGATGGAGGCGAAAAGCAAAAACGCCCGTGTGTACAAGATTTCGGCGCACGTTAAAGATCCCCAGGTGGTCAAAATTAATCCGGAGCCCACCACTACGGCGCGCCTCATCGCCTGCGTTGCGTCGGTGCGTTAAACCCCACAATCAATCAATCAATCGCATGCGTAAACGAAAACATGTGGCCCTTCAGTCGTGCACGGCATCGACCAAAGAGTGGAGAACAGCTGTGGCGCGTCCAGAACAGCTTGGCTCCCAAGGCTGCCTCTGCTGCTTTTGGTGCTAATCAGAGGGGGAAAGCTAAATGGGAAAAAAGGGATTTTGCAGAAGAGAACACTAGTTCTCTGTTGCTCGGGCTGCCTGGAAATAGATAGAGGGTGGGGGGTCCTCCCCTCTACACATTTTTTAATGCATGCTGCCAATGATTGTTTTCCGCTATAATAAATGAAATTCGGAGTTGTTTAGCTGGTGCCGTTCGATATCGTGACGCAATTGGCTGACATTTTGCATGGGTGAAAAAAAATAGTTTCTAGCGATTTACCTGGCTGTATAGCTCTGGTCCATCTTGTCATAATATTGTGACTTGTGTTCTGGATGGGATTGCTGTGTTGTTCGTTTTTTTCCCACATTTACAAATACTGGTAATTAAAAGAGGTATACACCAAATTCTGTATATTAATAGTAATTAAATGTTATACGCCACAAGCTGTTCTGTTGTTTCCGCGAACTGTCACTCTAACCCATACGTGTACTCCAAGGGGTGACAAACAGTGCGAACAAAAATTCCTTCAAGGACAAGTAAAATAGAAATGCGGCGCTGTCAGCGCACCCCTTAACTAGCGTGTGCCTTTCTAATGCGTTTTTATAAGATGCAGCTGATTGTTTTGATTGTTTCAAGAGTAAGAAATTAACCTATTACCATTAATCAATCACGTTTATCTTACATTTCTTGCAAGCCTCAGTATGCTGCAGTCCAGAAAATCCGGATGTCCGAAGCGCGAGCACGCGAAGGGAGTAAACAACAAGAAAAGTTACTCTGTGACAAGCGCTGCAACAGCTGTCGCCTTGCAGACGAAAAGACAGCAGCCGGCGACCGCCGAACAACGCGGCAGTCTGCCGGTCGAGCGGCAGGTCTGTAGCAGACGACAAGACAAACGTCGACAAAAATGAACTCAGTAACTACTCTACGTTTAAACCGAACTTGCTGGACAAGTGCTGACGCGTATGGTTTCATAAGTCAAAAGAAAATTTTACCCAGCCCTCTTCCTAGAGCGAAAAATGCAGCACGTGCGCAGCGAAAAAAGCACGTGCCAAAGCGGCGGCAGTCCCCGCGTACTCCCGCGGAGGGGAGAGTGCAGCGCTGCCCTCGCCCGGCAAACTTTAGCCGCGGCCTCAATTACGCGGATCTGGGCATTAATTGGACTTAATTTATTGCGGGACACAGCTTGAAGGTATTTAGAGGCTTCAGGAGGTCATATAATATCACTGAATAAAGACAGAACTTGATTTGGATGCAGTCAAGCATCAAAACCGGCCAGTCTTCGAGCACCGAAGCCGGCTAGGCGGTGGCGGCGCGAGCATTTGTCATAAATGCGCGGCCCACTTCCTCGAATCGCCGACATGCGGAAAGCCCTGGGTCGTTTGCAGCCTTGCGCATATCACTGCGGACGTTGCCCGATGTTTGACAGCAGATTGAAGTTGCCATCTAGCTGCGATTCCGAAGGTCCCAGAGCACACAAAGCGGCCTTTGCCCTCATATTTTGTATTTGATTAGTTTAACGCGCAGCAGCACAATATTCCAGTTCGATGTAAACAGCAAAACTACAAGGAGGCGATGGTCAAGCTGTCAAGCCATCGACGTGACGTCGGTCACCGTGTTTGGACGAGCCGTACGAAAATTGCGCCATAAGGAAACTTTTTTCATTGGTTTTCACTTCAGAAGCGACGTCCAATCACAACAAGCTTTAAAAAAGAAGTTGCAATCTTAGAAAAAAAAAAGGAATTAAGAGCGCCAAGGTTGCCGGACAACTTCTAAATATATTGATATACGTTTTCAAATGTATTTGTTTTCTAAATATATTGACACTAAAAATATAGGAGCAAGTAAGTGGCTTGATTCATTTTAATCTCAGTATTCTAGTTCACTGTAATTCTCAGTTGATGAAGTTTGGCTTCTGGCGGCGGGAGGTGGCGTTGAAATCAAAACTAAATAAATGCGCTGCTGCGTATGTATGGCGGGGTGACCGTGGGCACATCCTCACAAAACAACGTGCTCTTTAATTCGGCCGTAAGTGCAACAATGCAAATTCCAGTTTTGTGAGGACGTGCGGTCGTAGGCGCCAAGTGTATCCGCTGTGAGCAGCATGTCCGTGCTTCTCAAACACGCGCTGCATCGCTGCGGGACAAACAACCGCGTCAATGTGGTGCAGTTGCTACGGCGCGTTGTTACCGAAGCCGCTCCGGGAGCGCACATGAACGTTCCGGTCATCGAAGAGCGCCCGCTGGAGCTGGCTACAGGAAAGGTGAAGCGGGAACCTTTCGTCAAAAATCTGTTCCTTGGAAAGTTGGAAAAAGTAAGTCTCTTCCTTCCTTCATCAGAAAATAGGGGTTGCGAAATAACCGAAGCTCGTGAATCTCGGTATTGCGCATGCAATACGTCTGAAACTCGAAAACTGGAATTGCAGAAATCTAGTGTCGTGTTTACTTTTCCTTGTGAAGCTCGTGTTGGGCATGCATGTCCGAAACTCGAACCGCAATTGCGGGAATCAGGTGTCATGTTTACTTTTTCCCCTCTTTTTTTTGTTCGTGCAGACAAATATTTCGTTTAATCAGTCTTGTATGGTTAATAATGTCACGTACGGGCCAACTTGAGCGGAGTTTGCTCATTGGAGATCCAGTGAAACCGTCTTGTTAACATTGCAAACATTCTTGCAATACACTGGTATTTAAACTGTCGACTGACCTTTATCAGTCTATGCATACCCCTGTTTACACAGTTTAATTTTTTATTGGTGAGGGTGAATGTCTATAACGTAATGTAGAACACAATTTCATAATTTTCAGCAATTCAGAAAATGATTCAACGGGTTCAGGAGTTCACTGTAACTGAGGCAAATCAGCCAAACTTAACAGAATTTGATGCATAGTCAGGTGAGGTGTTCCTCAGGGATCCTTGCTGGGCCATTTTTTATTCTTAGTGTACTTTAGTGAGCTCCAGCTTAACCCGTAACACTCATGTCAAATTCATTACTAGCAAAGCAATAAGAGAAAACTTGAGAAAACGCAGTTTAACGTGCACAAGCTCAATTAGTGCAAAATAAAGCAGTTGGGTTCATCTTATCGTGTTGTTCTCATTGTCAAAGTGTGTCCTTATTTCAGCGTAATCATTTTCCTAAATCTTACACCCAGCTTTGCACGTTTCCATCACCCATGTGCACAGGATTAACGCAGTTTTTTCACCTACTAAGAAATATCCATTTTCACCTCTAGCTCTACCAATAGAGGGCTCCGGTACAGTAATCGACTTTGGGACCCTTGTCTGTACTGTTGCTACTTTTGTATTTGTCTAAAGCACCTCAATAACCTTTGATCCGACTGAAATGGAATGCGTCACATGCTAAAGCCATCGCCCTCACAAATTCATCGTGCTTTCAATCTACCTTACTTAGCATTTGCTAGTAAATTGCAGCCACGCTTGACATTTCATGGATAACGTGTGTGTAGACAATGTGTGTTTGCTTTTCTTGAAGTATGTCACTTGCTGGCACTGACTGAATAGTTTGTTGTTATTTGTTCCCTACTGTGTTGTTTTGTTGAACATGTTGAAGACCCGCCGCGGTGGCTCAGTGGCTAAGGCGTTGCGCTGCTGAGCACGAGGTCGCGGGTTCGATTCCCGGCCGCGGTGGTCGCTTTTCTGATGGAGGCGAAAAGCAAAAACGCCCGTGTGTACGAGATTTCGGCGCACGATAAAGATCCCCAGGTGGTCAAAATTAATCCGGAGCCCTCCACTACGGCGTGCCTCATCGCCTGCGTTGCGTCGGCGCGTTAAACCCTACAATCAATCAATCAATGAACATGTTGAAGATGCTGTACAAGACTGCTGTAACCTTCTTATGTGCTTTTAGGGTATATAAACAAGCGAGATGCACGAGCAGTATGCAGTGCATGCATTTACATACAGAAAAAGAACTATATAAATAAACAAACTGCAACACCAGTATGCCATATATGCATTTACAGACAGAAAAAAAACACGATATTACCAAATACAAAGAAGCAGTATGCTATGTGTGCATTTACATACAGGAAAAAAGTCCATATACAAATCGATAGAGAGCAACAGCTGTATGCCATTCATGCATTTACATACAGGAAGAAAAGTCGTTGATTCCTGTCATCGTCAATCTTCCCTTACCTAGTGTCAAGAACGGCCTACACGTTGTTTGCCATTAATTTTTCATGTCTGTACATGCATTGTCTTTTTGTTCTTTTGGCTTTTCACATAGAACATAAAATCTGGTTCTTGTCCTTTTACATTGCTGTGGACCGTAACTCCAAAATTCAACGCTAAAGGTCGCAGGCGATCTCTAAGGAAAATTTCGAGAAATATTCCGGGTTATTACCCTTGGAGGGAATTGGTGAGAACACAGAAAGCGACGGATATTGTCGTGTAGCCAAGGACAATGCAGGTTTCTTCAGGGAACAAAGTTTTATTGGAGTGAACTTGTGCTCCACTACGAACTCAAAGAATACACAAGTGGTGAAGGAGGAGCCAACTAAGTGACGTGCACAGGGGAGTGCCGGCAAATTGAATGCCGCTGTGTTTGCTCTACAAGCATTTATCTTTGTGCGTGTACATCCTGGAAACGTCGACTTAGATTGAGAACACTTGCGATTACTCTAGTCTAGCAACGGCGGGGCAAAGTGCTCTTCCTATCAAATCAAATAGCCTGCGTGGCATACAAATGAAAGGGAGCATAACGCGTGCTCCACTTCGAACACAGATAACACTGCTGGGTGCGGCCATGCACTGGATACAAAACACATAAGTAAGCAAAATAGAGGCATGCTTCGCGGCAATATGATGAACTCCCAATGCATGTGCTGGTAGCATAGGCGGAAGGAATGAGGATCTTGTGCTCTACCTGAAGTCCAACAAAAAGCTACTATGGCCCTGTGGAGGGCTTGTCGAGCCAAAGGAATTGACTTATGCAAGGGGCGATCATATCCTAGGGCTAGGAACAGGACCCATGATAAAAATTCCGGGCCATCTCCACAAACGTGAAACCTGGGGAGGGGTGGAGCATGCAGTGTATGAGTGTATTCTTGGCGCCTTGGCATTTTTGCCAATCGAGATGAAATCAGTGGGGGGTAGTGGTGTAGAGCTTTGCTGTAAAAGTCTCTTGTCTTTAAAGTGCTCAGCTCTCTAGCGCGAGGCGTAAATGAGTTTCCCTGTGTTTTAGTACCGTGACTAGGTGACACGACGACAACAGGAGATGCCAACAGCCCCAGCCCCTAAGAGGACTTGCTCCTAAAGCATCTGCTGCTGTCTAACTCATTGACAGTTCGTTCTACTCTTCAACAACCAGCTTTGCAGAAATGCAAGGACAGTGAACAGCTGTACTTTTGAGGTGTTCGCTAGTTCTACTGCTTTGGGAGGAGCGGTTAACAATATTTGAGCTCAGTGAAGAACGAAGGCAAAACGCTTGAAGAAAAAAGGCAGCAGACACTTTGGAGCTACCCCTTAGAGCGTGCAATTTCACGCAGGTTAAAAAAAGTGAGAACCTAGCTAAGCTTTGCCCACACCACAAAAAAAATTACCCAAGTCATTTATTTCTTTGAGCTGTGGGTGTGGCGTAAAACAAAAACGAATCAATGTGCGAGGTCCAAATTCAAAGCAGTTTATCAGATTCCCCTGTCCTGCAACACAACTTGCATTGGACAGGCGGGGTGTTCTTTCAGTGTGTACGTGCTTCAGGGAACAACACTTTATAAGCATGTCAATGTCGCACCTGCCTGCTAACTGCCAGCAATGTGGCTGCGTTCCACAGCTTGACAGCCTGTCTGTTTCATTTGCAAGCAATGACACGCACAGCAGGGAGATTGTGGTAGCCTTTTACATACACAAGAATGCTCCCCCCCCCCCTTCCCGTCATTTGTTAAACTGTTAAAGGAGCCATGAAGACAAAATACAAGTTGGGTTTATTAGAAAGACTGCTTAGTCCCGATAACAATGATACCAATATCATCGCAATCTTCGAACAAATAACGGAGATATGAAAGAAAACGTGTGAAGCCGTCGCGACCCCCTAGCCAATTTCCCGCAACTTTTCTATGACGTCACGGAACCTTGTTTGTGCGATTGGCAGCCGCCTAACTGACCTGTCGCGACGAGACATGACTGGACGTCTGTAATGGGGCCTCTAGTTCCATTTGACCGCATCACTTGAATGCTAACGTGCAGTTAACGCACTGAAAATTATGTCTTATTGTTGGCCCGTATGACGTCATTCTTGCTCATAACACGTCACTGTGGCGCAAAATTTGAAAGTTTTTAAATACTTCTTGCTTTTTTTTCGTTAAAAAAACATCTTTTGTGGCTGTAATGAAGCTGAGTGAGATACTGAATCCTAGTTCTCTCAAATTAAACAAAGTTGTATTTTCTCTTCATGGCTCCTTTAAGGGAAGAGGGACACTGGTCTTGAGTACGAAATATTTGCCAAAAAATCAGTTTTCTGTATCAATTTTATTGCAGTCTACAGGTCCCAAAGAATGCACTTGCAAAATTTTACAGCTGTACGATAAGTATTTACAAAGATGTTGCCCTTTGAAGTAGCCTAAATGACCATTTTTGCCCGTTTTCAAACTTCGTGCCTTGTTTTCTTAGAATGAATTTTTTTCCCTGCGAGGTCAGCTATCGGGTGCAATATCTTGGGGTGTATTGGTCAGATTTGCATCTTTCATGCTGTGTTCGAAAGCTTATGGAATGAACTGTGCAATAAAACCATAATAATATAGAATTTATTTTTGCTAGCACAAAGTATTATGCAGTTAGTTTTAACGAAAACATTGGTAATTGATGACCTGACATTTAATAAATATACAGTGCTTGCAGAGACAATGCTAAAATTACTTCTGTGGTATAGTTGCACTCTCTGGTCTTTCTAGAGCATGAAGAGATAAAAGTATTCGAGTATTTCACAGGTAGATAATGAAAAAATTGCCCTGAAACAGAACAGCATAACATATTGCACAACCTATGATGTTACACCACATAGACAAAAACTGACTGCATGTTTGGGCTCATGATGCTAAAATACACTTGCTATGCAAATATCAAGCACGTAGGCTAAAAAATAACAAAAATATCCTTAAGACGCCTCCCAAGTCATATGTGATCATCATTACGCTGTGTTAAGCCCTTATGTGTGCATTCAAAATTGTACAGTGTGCAGGCACCCATTCACACGTTCTTCGTTCTTGATAAAAATTCAGTTGTTACTGACCACTTTTCCTGTTCGTGTTGGCATAATTTTATCATGTGTACCAACTGGCCCAGTTTTCTGTTGCGCTGGACGACACAGACACTTTGGAGTATCGTGGGAAAGCAGGTTGAGATCTTTCTCTTCCGCTTCTCTTGCTTTGTGTCCACTCCTGTTGAAAAACCTTGGCAACAATACTTGTTAGAATTGCGTTGGCTGTCTTGGGCAAGTTGTCAGTACTGGTTCTCACCACAAGAAAGAAATAACATATAGAATTAGTAAGGGCTGTGATGCATTCAGGAAGCTCTATCAAGTAAGGAGCAGTTGATTAACTTTGCCATAAAAAGAACAGTATATATATATATCAAATGCGTACTTCCACCGATGACATAGTTGACATATGGGTGAGAATTAGCCTCGGGTTGTGCTGAGAACTTTGGGTGAAAACAAGGGTCGACTCAAGTATCCATGGGGAGAAGGATGATAGGAGTAAGGCTTACCGATAGGAACCGAGCGCTGCCGATCAGGCAATAAACTTGCGTGAAAGAGAACTTTGTTATGCAGTCCACTGCATGTTATGTGGTGGACTGAACGTGTTATGCGGTGGACTGACACATAACTGCCAACTCTCTGAATTATTCGAGAGACTCCTGAATTTCGACCACATCCCCCGATTCTACCAATGCTGTCTCTGATCTCCCGAAAAGTGGTTGCTTAATCACGTGTGGGCTTCAGTCATCCCTGCTGGAACATCTGCGGTGCTGGGGAAGAGCACTTGCCACATACTTTTTGTTCCTTGTAACCATACCGTAGAGTAACGCAAAGTATATTCCGAGCACTATAGTGCCGCGTGCACCGTGCATCTGGGAACTGCCGGAATTTTGGTCGTAGCCTACAAAGGCTGGCCCCAAAATCCGCTCGCCACTGTCCTGAAAGAAGGCGAGGGAAGAGGCATCACAACGTTTGCATCTGTCTGGCTCAAAACCCTTAACCCTTTCAGATGTCAGTCAGAAATGTAAGCTGAAGAATAAAGGAAACCACCCCCTCCCACACGCCCCAATCTCCCTAATTTTCATGGTGCTATGTTGGCAGGTCTGCTGACAGCAACCGACAGAATGGCTTTGGCGTAATGAAGGGGAGCATGGGAGCGACGGAAAGCTTAGTGGAGAGGTGGTGCGCAAAAAGTTGGGTGCAAAGGGTGGATTTCGATTGCGCAGACAAGGACAGCTGGAGGTCTTTGGGAGAGGCCTTGGTCCTAAAGGGACCATGAAGACAAAATACAACCTTGTTTAATAAGAAAGAACTAGCTCTTCGTAACTGACTCAGCTCCATTCTAGCCATGGAAGACATTTTTTTAACCGAAAAAGTGCAAAAATGATTGTGAAACATTTGAACTTCGGGCTACAGTAACGTAGTATGGGCAGGAGTGATGCAGTATCGGCTTGCACTGAATGCATAGCTATCAGTGCCTTAACCATCCGTTAGCATTCAAGGGATCAGATCAAACGTAACTAAAGACCCCACTACGATTGCCCCCAGGCATGTTTCTGCAGCAGTGGCTTAGGTCGTGGCCACCAAAAGCTCTAACAAGATTCTGTTATATCATAGAAGTAGCTGGTGAATTGCCACTACTTCTTATGCTCTCTTTAAAATCTTGATTATTGGTCTGAAATTTAAAATAGAAATGGTATCATTTTAAATAGAACTGGTATCATTGTTATCAGGACAAAGCGGTCTTTTTAATGAACCAAACTTGTATGTTGTTTTTCATGGCCTCTTTAAATAAACATAAATAGGGTGATTGCGGCCCCGTCGCTTCCTTTTAAAGCGAAGCTTTCATCCTGTAGGATTTCATCCTGTCTTTCATCCGAAGCTTTCATCCTGTCTGGCCTGTAGGATTTTGTTGCACTCGCCGCGGTGGGTCAGTGGCTAAGGCGTTGCGCTGCTGAGCACGAGGTCGCGGGTTCGATTCCCGGCCGCGGCGGCCGCTTTTCTGATGGAGGCGAAAAGCAAAAACGCCCGTGTGTACGAGATTTCGGCGCTTGTTTAAAGATCCCCAGGTGGTCAAAATTAATCCGGAGCCCTCCACTACGGCGCGCCTCATCGCCTGCGTTTGCGTCGGCGCGTTAAAACCCTACAATCAATCAATGAATCGAAGCTTTCATCCTCCCACTTATATCATCTGTAGTCCACCCCAAAATGCACTGCAAGAAAGCCAACTTTATCTGATGATGATGATGATGATCGTTGGGGAAGTGAAAAAAAAAAGTTTTTTATGCTTCTCTTGGTCAGAATTGAGCCTACCTCCCTCGCATTATAAAGCCGACATCTATCCGATTGCACCATTTCGGCGCCGTCGAAGCAGTTTGGATTCAGAGAAAGGTGCCTGTACGTGCGAAATTAGGCAGCCATGGAATGCCAGTATCGGTATAGCACTGGAGAGCAAAATTGCTCCTGGGTTGGCTTGTTTAATGTTGGACTTGATTTTGGCAAGCTTCGCGTTTCCAATGTTGTCATTTTGACAAAGGGGTAGTTGATATATATATTTTTTTGGCACTAGTGCAGCCCCATATGTTATGCATCCCACAGGGGTCTTCATTTGGTCTGGTGGCGCATCTCCCAGACTCGCTCATCATGCAGGCTGATGCATGTGCAATTCTCTCGCAGTCCATGCTGGCATACCCAGAGGTGCTGCCCAAAGAGCGGCTCGAGGAAATCGAGGCCATGGCTGATGCAGTCAAGAAATTCTACGACGCAAATGGTGAGCAGCGGAAGTGTCCCGGGCAGCTGCTGAGTGCTTATTGTTGCAACTCCCTGTTGTCGCAGTGGACAGCGCCAAGATAGACCGGGAAAAGGAGATCCCAAAGGAAGTTTTGGATGGCCTCAAGTCCCTGGGCCTGTTTGGACTGCAAGTGCCGACAGAATACGGTAAGCACTCCCGCTTGATTGCTTGGGCCATGCTTTAAATCGGTGTGTTTGTCCTCGTTACTGTGTAACCACTAGAGCTGTGGCTTGACTACAAGCCTCAATTTCTTGTAGAAAAAAAAAATTCTGAAAATTAGTGTGACACCCCAGAAACACAAAGTGAATGTTGCAACCCCGCAAATGTGCAATGTGTCCCTCTATACTTCATGCACTCCCCAAGGCACGGTGGTTTTGTGCTATTCTGAAACTCCATTTAACTCGGAGACAGCTGGAAGGTTAAGGTGCAGGGCCTTGTCGTCCCGTCAATTTGGACTGAAAGCATCACTTGTGCCCTCACCCAAGGCATACAGTCTACTCTCGATAATTCGAACTCAAAGGGACCCCAGGATTTTGTTTGAATTATCAGAAGTTCTCATATATAGGACTCTGGGCAAGGTGGCAGCACACATTATGATTAGGCATTGATTTTAATCACATTTCTTAAATTTCTAAGCATTTTTAAACCCTAACTGCACAAAATAAACAGAAACCAGAGGCGTAAGGTCCACAAGCCGAATGCCGTGCTCGTCACTTTCGTGATCGCCGTGTCGTTTTTTTTTTTTTTTTTTTTTTTTTGCTGACGCACAAATGCGTCATTGTGCGTTTTTGTTTTTGCGACAGTGGCCCGTGTGGTTTTGACCGCTTCGACAAGTATAGGCAGTCAATCATGTTTAGACGTTTTGTGAGGCCTGTTCGTTGTTTTGGTTTCTAATTCGCATCGTGAAAATGATAAATAAGACTAGAAAGTTGAAAAACATCACGGTCTACCTTACTTGTGCTTCGTTTCAAACGTTTGTTTACTAGCAACGCTTTTTTCCGTGAAGGCTTGAGGTGCTTATTTTTCATTTCTCGACTGTTATGATTGTATAAGCGCGCAAATTTTCAAATTGTTGTGGGAAAGCAGCAGATATTTCCCAATATGGACACGCAAAAAGTACAAATTAACTGAATAACAAAGTTTGAATTAAGTGGCTTTTAAATACATCGAAAGGTAGCGGGCCGACCAAAAATTTTAATATTACTTGGATTAACCGAAAGTACGAATTATCAGAGTTTGAATTATCGTGTTATCGTGAGTCTGCTGTATTTTGCCCTCTAAAACAAGTTTTTTTGTGGTATTCTTCTCCTGTGCAGTCCCAAAATAATATTTTTCACCTGTGCAAGCTGCTCCAAAAGTGGGTTTTTGTGCTCCAAAATGCGCTTTTTTGTGCTCCAAACAGTGATTTAAAAGCTGTTGTGGCTGTACCACCCCTAAAGAAAGGAGGAGGAAGATGATCATTTTCCTGCTCAAAGCACACAGATCTTGCCACGAACCCTTTTGTTCATCAGGGGGCCTTGGCTTGACGGCTACCGAGTACGCAAGGTTATCCGAAGTCTGCGGAAAAGATCCCTCCATTGGTGTCACCCTGGCCGCACACAACTCAATAGGCATCAAGGTTTGGAAAACTCTTGTTTGCGGTCCCTGCCTGAGCTTGCCTTTTCAAGGATTTCAAGGATTTTATTAAACATTTTTTGGTACATACACATCGCACGTAGTTATTAGTGCAGAAGAAGGTCCCAAAGTAAAACTGTCAGGGGGACCTCCTGGTAATAAATGCGAAAATATTGTTAAAAATGTGTAGGCAGTTGAGGTACGGGTCAGTTTAGCACGCTAATTGAATAATATGCAAACACTATAACAAGAAATTAAGCAATATTAGCTCACGGGCTCACTAAAGCAACAGTAACCATGATAGGTGCAGCTGCGTTTGCAGGGCTGTGAATTTGAACTAATTCGATAAATGAGTGAATAATTCCATTCGGATTTTTCATCGCAAATAATTGTAAATTTTGAATACTAGAAGTTCAGTGCTTGGCTCAACCATTGCCTCAGCCCACGAGACCTGCCTGCTTGATTTAAGTAAAATTGGCACCAGCCAAGCACTTTTGTAAGAAACCACTTTCTCTAAGAGGGTTTTTTTAACTACTATGTCTAAGATGTCCTTTTGCTTTTTTTTTTTCCTATCCTCCGGTAATGTTGGCTAGCATGAGCCAATGTACAGTGTTAGCTAAGCTACTCTCCTTCCCGTTAAGGTGACAATGGGCATGCTAGTTAACGTGATTAGGGCATCAGATAACACACATTACAAGCACTGAGCTAGCCACTTGAACATTTTCGCAACGGATGAGGAAATGCTTTTGCTGACTACGATATCGCTGGGATGTCAGCTTTCGAAGAGAAGACTTTAGCCTGTCAGGAGAGCATGATCTCTCTTCTGGTCCTGCCACTGGGCTCTGCTGTACAGCAAAATAGCAACAGCCTTGCCAACAAATGCAGCTTATGTCACTTCTTCAGGATGGCTCCATGGGGCAGTTGATTTGGTTACATTCAACAGCAACAGCACTGCTAAATTATTCCAAAGCAGGGCGGCTTCAAAGATGGGACAGTGATCATGTTTTTACCGCAAAGTGCGGATGTGGAAAGGACAGAAGTGGTGCTGAAACGTGGGGGTATAAGTTTACTCTGGGAGCCGTGGGAAAAGAAGGCGAGGGGTTTCCGTTGCCCATGCTGCCGCGGGTTCTTCCCTTGCAGGGAATCCTCATGTGTGGTAACGAAGCCCAGCGGAAAAAGTACCTGCCCAAGCTGGCAACCGGGGAGCACGTAGCGGCGTTCTGCCTCACTGAGCCCACCAGGTGGGTGGACCTCTGACCCCGTTTCTCCTTCACATAGAGAGGGCACTGTTTCCCTTTTTTGGTCACAGTGTGTGGAAATCAGTAGACTTTACTGAAAGAAGTGGAGGCCCAAGGCACTGGGAGAGGCAGGAAATGTTGCGAGAATGGGAAAGGGGTTAGTGCTATTAGAGATCATTGCGGGGTCACAGGCATTTTTTAAGACACAAGCCTGAAGTCCCCCATGACAGAAAACGGCTTGCCGCGGATGTGGTGGCGCCATCTAGGTTAACTAACTGTAAACAAGGCCCTGTGATGTCATTGCAGACCACGAAAACGCATGATTTAGCGGGAAAATCGAAATTTTAACTTAACTTAATTAATTTCTCAGTGAATAAAGCATCGTTTGCATTCGGACAAGCGCTGGTAAAACACGAAATCTTTCGAATAACACAAAACTTGTGTTTTGTTTAATGGCTCCTTTAATAAGCGTCGGCAGGTTTTTGCCTTCAGAGCACGTAAGCAGGCCCAGAGGAATTCTTTCTTCCATATTGGGTGACATGTGTGTAGTCAGGCCTACCCTAGACTGCCTTTTAAATATCAGTTACTGGTGCATATCAACCTGTCGCGTTGAACAACTGTTAGTGATCCCAGAGGAGTTGTAAGCGGGCGTGAACGTTGGATGGGATTGGTCATTTCTTGAGCAAGGTGGCACTTCCCCTGCCCTGTGGCAAGCTGGGCAGTGATGCTTCCAGTGCAGTAGATACGGTTTTGAGGGGATCTCACGTAAGATGCATGGTGGTGCCGTTATACAGAGGAAGTGACACCGTGGTACCAATTTTAGACGGTGTCCGGTGTGAATGCTAGATCTTTTTGTGCCTTTTCCTTTTTTTATGTGTGTGAGGGGGGTTTTGGTGGGTGGGGATTCCTGTTGGGAGGGAAAGGGAGGCGTTGTAGCTCTTGGAATCTTTGAGAGCTGTCTTGCCAAAGGCACCAGTGGTGGAAATGCCATGTCGGTGGGTGGTGACAATCCTGCAGTGGACACGAATAGGCTGTGGGCGATGATGATAGTATTGATGATTGTGAGCATCATCATCCAGGACTCGCCACCACACCTCAGTGCCACCTTATAGTTTGAGCTCCAAAGCAAGCTTGTGGTGCGGTGGAGCTAATGAATGCTGCTCAGTGGCATTCGTTTACTTTATTGCTTATAGAAAACACAGCTGTTCCGCATGGTTGGTGCAGGTGTGGAATGTTCGGGCATGCCCTCACACATCGCATAACACACGAGCAGCTCCAGTTGTTACTAAGGCAGAGCTGTGGTGTTTTGTGGAGTTGTTCTTCAGTGCCAAAAATTTTTTTCCTATCTTAACACTTTCGTGACCGTGAAGAAATCAATTGTTCTTGGGTAGTCCAGGAAATATTTTCTTCCCGCCACAGGAAATGATTTCAAGTGTAAGGTATGAAATGATAGAGAAAAAATAGGTCTTTCCAACAGTATTAATTTAAAACAACAGATTTATTTTGAATATTATCGGAAAAATTATAAAAACAAAAAAAGTCACAAGAAAAAAATTGATGAAAACATCAATGCTACTTTGCACAGGGTAAACATAAAAAAAATTGAAATATACACTTTGAATATGAGGCCCTGGTAGAATAATACTGCAAATATAAGCTCTGTAAGTACCAAAGTTATTTGCGAGTGTACAAAAATATAAGCACTAGTGCCTATCGTGCCACTGCGCGAAGCAGTTTCTCGACATGGTGAAACAAAGGGTGGCTCCACTCTTTGTGCAGCCGGTGCCAAGTGGCCCTGCCCAAATGAAGTCAATACCCTTCAGATAATAGATGTGACCTTTAGAACAGGCCTGTTTACATCAACGCCTGGCAGCGATAATGCGGCCTGACGAGAAAGAGAGAGTTACCGGCAGATATGTGCTGATGTTCTGGAGTGGTTTGACGCACTTTCGCCGTCTGTACTGAGGTCTGACGAATCAAAATTGTCTGACGTATCTGTGCTGCTACCATCATCCAGAGATTACAGCTCAGGTTGGTGTGAATCCATCGAAATTCGCCATTCCCGTGGAGCATTGGTGAGCGGCACCGACGCCGTAACCAAAACCACGTGCGCAGGACTGTGAGGGAGCTTTTAAAAATCCCTCTTCAGTGGAGAAAAGAAACTCAAAAGTGAAACTTGCAAAATAATTCCTCTTTTACTCTTTGGATGTGTTAGGTGTCCGGAAGCGCTTGGAGAGTGCCCAAATTTGAATTTGTATTCATCGATAACATACTGGGAATAGGTGCGGTCACGAAAGCGTTAAGGGGCAACGTGGCAAGTAAAACTATTTTAAAGGGAAAGCTTTTTTAGTGGACCTGATGGCGTCGTGCCAAAGAACAAATGCGTTTCCCCATAGACCAGTTGGTCGACCGAAAAACCCTGGTAAGGTCTCTGAACACTCGGTGCATGCATGAAACTGGGCGTCCATTGTGTCAAAATGCGAAAAAGGTGCGGTTCTAGATAAGACAATACATGCATCATCAATCACGAAGAAGAAATGTGATAATATGCCCTTATCTCATAAGCCATGTATCGGTATGCATTTAGATCGTTCGTAGATGTCCTTACTTTAGTGTGTGAAAAATTCACATCACGTGGATTCATTCTTCGTTTGTGATTGGGTCTTGGAAGGTTCAACGATCAAATTGACACTCTTTTCTTGGACTGGATGAATCATTCGTGCCTCTCTCTCTCTCTTTTTTAGAATGGGATGGAGCATATTTTTGTTATTTTTGAACCAAATTTAATAAAATTCGGAGCATTCATGTAGTTGTGTGTCCACCGTGTATCCAGTGGCAGTGATGCAGCATCGATCCAGCTCACAGCGAGGCCAAGCAACGACAAGAAGACCTACTATCTGACTGGCAACAAGATCTACATCAGCAATGGTGGATTCGCCGACATCATGACAGTTTTTGCCAAGGTCAAGGTGGAAGGAGCCGATGTACGTATTGTTCAAATAATAACCTAGTGTTCAGTTTTGAAGTAGAATCAAATTGAAGTTGACCGCGTGATTAATTGGAGTGATATTCCCAATTCCTAACATTCAGATTCACAACCAGTGCAAAGTTTAGACGATTCTAAGTTTTTTTT
This sequence comes from Haemaphysalis longicornis, assembly GCA_013339765.2. NCBI lineage: Eukaryota > Metazoa > Arthropoda > Arachnida > Ixodida > Ixodidae > Haemaphysalis > Haemaphysalis longicornis. The sequence continues at coordinate 30,215,277 of CM023456.1, forward strand.
TTTTTTAGGCGAAAGCCTGGAGTGTGTTCCATTTTGTGAAAAAGTGCCATTGTTGTTGTCCAGTCAAGGAAATGGCTGCTGCTGCCTAGAGTAACTAAGTCAAAAGCACATGTATGATCCGTTGGGATTTGAACCCGGGTTTACAGAGTAGAAGCCGGATTCCCTACCAACTGTGCTACCCCAGCATGTTGGTAGTGCACAACAAAAGTTGCAGACATTGTCGTTATTCCTTTCTGCTTGGCTCATACGCTCTTGGGGGATTGGCCAGGAATTGGCAGCTCTGAGTGGCAATGTGTCCACTTCAAAAGATTCACAAAACTATGAACTTGAAATGTAAAAGTTGTGAGCGTGATGGCCCGTAAGTAGAACACATGCACACCAGCCTTGCAGAACCCTGATTCTAGGGAAGCTGTGGAGTGTGCCAGTTTGCTTGCTGGCATAACTCGCGCTGTAAGACGAAGAAACGAAAGCAGAGAAAGAGATGCACAGACTGTGTAGCACAATAGAAGGCAGTTGAAGTAATTTTCCGCCAGAAGAAAGTAAGGAAAGTGAAGAAAACATGATTTTAAAACACAAAGGATGATTTGAAATAAAAAAGAAAAAGCTGTGTTTGGTATATGAGGCTAGGGTTCAGCCACAACAAAATGAGTTTTCTTCGGGCACGATGAAATGCCACAGAAGAAAAAGACCAGCCTTTGTTTAGTGCAAGATTTAGGTTTAAGCACCAACCACGACTTCAGAAAAAATAATGATAGACAGGCCAGAGGTGCTGTTCAGGTATGTACAAGCTCCACATGTTTTAAGATAAATTAAAGGAGCCATGAAGACAAAATACAAGTTTGGTTCATTCAAAAGATTGCCTCGTTAGAATCATATTGACACCACTTTTACCGTAACCTTCACTCAAATAAGCTGTATAATTAGGAAAAAAGGGAAAGGCCAGAAGGACAGAAATTCTCAAGGGAGCTTGTGATCGAAACCTCCTTAGCCCTCCAGTGTCCCCCCCCCCACCCCCCGACTTGAGCTGTTTAGCTCAATCACTGATGACGGACCAAGTTGGGTTGAAGCAGGACAGTAGGAGAAAATAACCTTGGTCCCGTCACCGTCATCGTCCCCAAATTGTGTCTTCTGGTGTGAGGAATTTTCCTCCCTCCTTGATGTACGGCTTGCAATGATGTCACGTTGCTCTCTTCGCTGCCCCATTAAATGGCTGGATTTCAACACATCCTGTGACGTGGAGGTGACGAACATAACTGCCACATTAAGCGCTCCTTTGGCAAAGCTCATGCGCGCGCTGAAAGTGGCTTGTAGTACTTCTCCTGTCCACTCATTTCTCTGTGAGGTTTATTTTCAAGTAAAATTTTTTCTGTTCGATAGTACTTTTTTTGCTGTTATGCAGAACTGTTCGACTTCAATATGATTTAAACTGAAATTTTTCTGTTCGTACATAGAAAAAAGCCGAATGTTTTCTGTTTGCGTGTTTATTGTTGTTGAATTTTCCTTTGTATCAAGTGATAGTGCTCTCATAGCTTGGCAGAAAAGAAAACAAATGCAGTCATCACCCTCCTGTGCGTAGGAAGCTATTCTCTCTTCCATCTTCCTTCCCCGAGCTCTTCTTGACTCCTGTGTGTCGTTCAGGTCACCTTCTATCCAATCGCGATTGTTAGGTTGCTGTCAGCTTGCGGTCTTCCCTCTGCCGACTTAGCAGAAACCATGTCCAAAGCTTTATGTAATACGTCCGCAAGGTCTCCTCAGCTGTGCATTAGCTTGCATTTTCTGCTAGATCCACAGAAAGGCTTTACACTTTGTTCATCATTCACAAATGAACTAGGAGTGCGAGTGTGTGAGAAAAGCATGGGCCGTAGTTACTCGCACCTAACGTGCCCTCGGTTCTAATGCGCACGTGATTTCGCGACCGGGAAATAAAAAAATTGTAGAGTTCTCTGCACAGGCCATTTATGAGTGCAAGAATATCATTTATTAATGCGCTACAAGGATTTAAAAATGTTCAACGAAAGACTGCCACAGTGCGGCAATCCGTTGTAGACGGGTGCATACTGCACGGTACTACGTACGGGCAAAAAACGGAAAAGCGTGGCCGTGCTATTTGCTAGAGCTTCTTTAGGACTCTAATCGGCACAAGAAGCACTTGCAAAGTTCCAGGGAAACCCTTACACCAGCTGCACACGACTTCTGCGCCTGCAGATAACAGGGCCGCGCCCACCACCTATCGTGAGCGTCTTTTATTGCATGTGGGTGTGTGTACACGTGCATAGCGTGGGCGTAGCTGTAGCGTGCAATACCTTCGCAGAATGATAAACCTTGGTTGGATTCTTTTTGTAGTTATTTTGGCATTCTGCTGGCAGAGCAATCTTTGACGTTACTCACATAAATGTGCCATCATGGTTGCCCTGCTATGTCGATAATGATAAGAAACCACTACAGCTTTTTCGGTCAGTACTCGATGCTAATGCGCGTGTGATCTTAGGGCGCGTTTTCCTGGAAAAAGGTGTGCGTTGGAAGAGATATACATAAGTACGATGAAAGCGATATCGAATACACATGCAGAAAGCACCCCCCTCAGCTGACATACTCACAAACTGAATCGCAATCGTAACTGAGGATTGACCCATGTAGACCACAAGAAGGAAGTCAGGCGTAGAATTATCATGGACTGGAGAGTATTCAAAAATACTCTAAAGTAATGAAAATGTAAATACGGTACATTTTTTCTTCTCATTTTCTGTACCATTTACTGGCTGTAATTTTTGAAAATGTTTTCTCAGCTTGTCACTCCACCATATTCATATTTTTTCCAGCCTCCTTCCGCTAAGGTAAGTAGGGGTGTGGCCATTAAATGGCTGTGCAGTTACAACCACCCCTATGACAGTAACATGTCCCGTTTGAAACCGCAAACTGGCCTTGTCTCTAGCACTAATAACTGGGACTTGCTGCTCGTGAGACGGTGCTGTTTTTACTAGCCCAGCTTAGTACTTAACTGTGTTCCCAGAAAAAAGCTTCTTAACGTGCAGTTTGTTGTGAATGATGTTGAGAAACGCTGGCGGTTTTAAATGGCAAGGCAGAAACTTCGCACTGGTGTTGGAACAGGTAGGACGCATGAGGTTGTGTGTTTGACTCCAGACCACTGCAGTGTGAAATAGTAAAATAGAATCAGCCAAGTGCGCAGGGTATAGATGTTAGCTAGAACACTAGGTAACCAAAATTGATCCTTTGCCCTCCCCTACAGCACGCCTTATAGCCCAAGTGCTGCTTGGGTGCATTAAGCCACCTGTCTGGCATAATTTGACATTCTCGGTGATTGTATTAAATGTTGCAAGGTTAAAGTGGAAGGTTACTTAATGGTGCCTGTCAGCCATGTGTTGGTTCTGGTCAGCAGCATAGGCTGGGCAAAAATGTTGGTTTCCGAGGTGGTTAAAGGCATCACCTCCTCTTGCGGGCCTGCTGTCATACTGTCCTTGGCTGGCTGTCCCCATAGGCCTGCCCTATGCTGCCATGAGCGAAGTGTCCAGCTGGCATAGTGTTGTGTGGGCCACAATTGCAGCACCTGTGGTTCAAGTCTGGTCTTGGCTTGTCTCCGACAACAGGAACGCAGTTGGAGGATTTCTCTGTATTGCACAAATCTCCCATTGGTTTTTGGTTTGTCAGTCTACCTATACTCACCCTGCCTGACAAACCTGCAGGTGGATGCAATGTGGAGTCCACCGACATTCCGTGTTTGCATGTTTGTACATGCATGTTGCTTATGTGCACACGTCAGGGGGGGTGCAGCCATGTGTTGTGCAGATGGGCAATGGGGGCGTGATTTTCATTGCGCAGAGGAAAAAGCAAGATCAGATCACTGCGTTCATTGTGGAAAAGGCCTTTGGAGGCATCACCACGGGAGCACCGGAAGACAAGCTCGGGATCCGGGGCTCAAATAGTAAGTCGGTCGTCCGGCTTTCTTCTGTGGCCAATACTTGGCACAAGTGCAAACCAACAACCTCTGCTTATAGGTAAGCAGTAGAAGCGCAAAGGCTCACGGGTACATCGTCTGCTTCCGCCACTTCCGGTTCGACAGCTCTTCTGGCCTTCCGTCCACCGGCGGCTTTCTCGTGCAGTTAACTGTGCATGTTGTTTGTCTGTTTCCACCAAAGAAAATGCATATTAAGCATCACACCTTCAATGAATAACAACGATGGGTGTTACCAGGGGCTTCTCTGAAAGGTAAGCACTTTGTGACAGATGCACGCAAAAACCGGCGGCAACGGGAGGCCAGGAGAGCTCTCGAACTGGAAGTGGTGGGAGCAGATGACGTATCTGTGAGCCTCTGCGCTTCTTCCGCTGACCTGTTTCACTTTCAAAGCTCTCTAGATAAAACACTGGTCTCATAGGGTACCATGTTGGGCTAGTTGGTGACCAGGTGCAAAATCTGTGAACAGCGGACATTTTTGACGTACGACAGCGAGATGTGCACAACACAGTGCTTGGTTTGAATGCATCCGCAAGCCCTCCAACAACAATATGCAGCTGTTCAAACTTCTGTAACTGGTCTCGCAGTCATTCTGGTTGTTTGTTTATCTTTGCAGTTTAAATTTTCAGTCTTGGTGTATTTTATAATGCTGTAACTGTGTAAATGCTTACGGGAGGTGTACTAGCATAAAAGCCAGTCTTTAGTGCAGTGTTCGTGAAATCTGCGGACATGCGCACACGCAGGCTAGAGGCTTTGGGTGAATAAGTGGATGCCTCGAGCATTGAAAGCAGTTTCCTTTTGCCTAGCTTGGTGCTGAGCAGGTTGTGTGGGTAGAGAAACTGTGTGTGACCGTAACTGTTCACCATCACCATAAAGTTCCAAAAGAACGCCCACCAAAACTACAAGAGATATCGAGTGAAAAATACAGGACGGGCAAACTTTTTGGTCAGGTGCGAAAAACTACACCAAGTGGTCGCACCGCCAACCAAAACTGCTGAGATATCAAGTAAAGAAGCCGGACAGGTTGTGTCTGTTTTGTTAAAAACTGAGACATCGGAGGTGTTTGCGGCTGCGGGATGTTTTTCGCGGAGGGAGATTCCCGGGCTTCCGAATACGTCGAAGCTAGCGCGATTTCAGGAGGTGGGCAATATTCAGGGTTTTTTTGGTTAAATGGATATTTCACCCCTAAAGGGGGGTGAGGCGTGAGGCGTTCTCTCGGAGCTTTACGGTAGTGATTTTCAAGCCTGTCGAAACTTGTGAACTAATATAGGCGAAATACTGATTTCAGCGGCGGCGTTATTTTTTGACAACGTGCCAGTGCCAGCTGAAAACTATCTTGGGTGAAGTTGGGAGACGGCTTCAAGGTGAGTGTAGCAAGCAGTCTGCTGTCCAAGCCCTGTCAGAAAGGGGGATGCATAGTTCCAGCACTAGCTGATGGGGCACCAACTCGTAGTGTGGTGAAAGCACCTTGGAAGAAATCTTTCTCAAGTTCAAACAGTACTGGAAAGAAAAATGGTAGATATTGTGCCAAGGGCAAAGAATCGGGCACTGTGAGTGAGTGCACAAGCTCGTGTAGAATCATTGGAGCTGAAATTGAAGATGGAGGGGGTGGGGGGAGCAGATTTGATGCCCGACATTGGAGCAAATCTGCAATCTAAATCTGCATGCATTGTGGAAAAGTCAAACTGCTAAGGTGCTGGGCAAATCGCAAATCTAGCCGCACAGTAGACGCTATTTGCAGTGCACAGGAAGTTTTTATTGGTGTACCCTTATGCATCGTCATTTCATTTCACTTGAACCAAGCGTTAAAAAGAGAAATGTTGAAATCTCCAGCAACATGCTATACTTGATGATTCTGCAACTTTTGCAGTAATGGGGTTACTGCAACTTTTGCAGTAACCCCAACTTTTGCAGTAATGTAACTAGCAAGAGAGAGAGAGAAGAGAGAGAGAGAGATATTTCAGCGGCGGCGTTATTTTTTGACAACGTGCCAGTGCCAGCTGAAAATATCTTGGGTGAAGTTGGGGACGTCTTCAAGGTGCATAGTTCCAGCACTAGCTGTGTGTGTGTGGTGTGTGTGTGGTGTGTGTGTGTGTGTGTGTGTGTGTGTGTGTGTGTGTGTGTGTGGTGTGTTGTGTGTGTGTGTGTGTGGGGTGTGTGTGTGTGTGTTGTGTGTGTGTGTGTGTGTGTGTGTGTTTTGGTGTGTGTGGTGTGTGTGTGTGTGTGTGTGTGTGTGTGTGTGTGTGTGTGTGTGTGTGTGTGGTGTGTGTTGTGTGGTGTGTGGTGTGTGGTGTGGGGGTGGTGTGTGTGTGTGTGTGTGTGTGTGTGTGTGTGTGTGTGTGGTGTGGGGTGGTGTGGTGTGTGTGTGTGTGTGTGTGGTGTGTGGTGTGTGTGTGTGTGTGTGTGTGTGTGTGTGTGTGTGTGTGTGGTGTGTGTGTGTGTGTGTGAGGTGTGTGTGTGTGTGTGTGGTGTGTTGAGTGTGTGGTGTGTGTGTGGTGGGGTGTGTTGTTTGGTGTGTGTGTGTGTGTGGTGGTGTGTGTGGTGTGTGTGTTGGGTGTGTGTGTGTGGTGTGTGGTGTGTGTGTGTGTGTGTGTGTGTGTGTGGTGTGTGTGTGTGTGTGTTGTGGGGTGTGGTGTGTGTGTGTGTGGTGTGTGTGTGTGTGTGTGTGTGTGTGGTGTGTGGAGTGGTGTGGTGTGTGTGTGTGTGTGTGGGTGTGTGTGGTGTGATGTGTGGGGTGAGTGGTGTGTGATGGTGGTGTGGTGGTGTGTGTGGTGTGTGTGGTGAGCGTGTGGTGTGTGTGTGGGTGAGTGTGTGGATTGTTGTTGTGTGCTGTCTGTGCCCTGTAGGAGCCTCCTAGAGGTGGGAGCTTGTCAGCTGGCCCACCCACCACTGCTTATAGATTGGGGGTTATGGAGGAGGGGTGTGACAACACCATGTGTGGTAGGAGTGCAGGGCAGTGGACAGAACTTGCAGGTGGAAGGGCAGGAAGTGGGGTACAAGACCTGAAAGAGGGTGCCACGAGGGTAGGGATTAGTGTGGAGCTGGCAGGAGGTTGTCTCCTCAGAGGCCTGAGTAAACACATACTTTCTAATGAGTGTACCTAGACAGGATCCTCCATTACACCTGCTGCATTCACGCATCAATCACTGCTTCACTTCCATCTTGCTCGAAACATTGTCGAAACACTGCTGTTGGTCGTGCCACGCACGTTTGGCTGCACTCTCATGGGAACCGTTCTGCGATATAGCCATGCCCCCCCCTTTCAGTTCATGGGAACCTACTGCTCCCCTTGCCCTTTCCACTGCCACTGTGCTTAATACGTCTGAAAGCATGGCACTTGGTAGAACTGCATCATCAGGCCTTGTGGGGGCTGCGCCCCTGTGCAGGTGGCTGTGAATGTGCTGAACAACGGGAGGTTTGGAATGGGAGCTGCCCTGGCCGGTGGCCTGAGAGAGCTGATAGGTGAGCCCCACTGGCTTCTCTCACTCTGCGCGCATTGATGGCCACCCATCTGGGGGTGGACGGCTCTCGGTGCCACCCTAGATGGGGAGGGCTGGTAAACTCAGGAACGAGCACTTCCTTGTATGGCTGTGCTGAAGGGAAATTTCAGTGCATGTGTGTTTGCACTTGTTCTGACTGGCTGCCACAAAGGATGCTGACTCACTCACGCTCAGCTTGGTTAGGAGTTGTCACTTTTGCTGCCCTGTTGTGTACCTTAATCACGGAGCTACTGCAGAGTTCTGCATTACTTAGCTCTAAATGAGCTTGTGTCCTTAAAGGAGCCATGAAGACAAAATGCAAGTTTGTTTCATTCAAAAGATTGCCTCGTTACAGTCATGCTGACACCACGTTTAATGTAAACTTCGCTCAAATAAGCTGTATAATTAGGAAAAGAGGGAATGACAATGCGACCCACTAGCTCATTTCCCGCAACACAACCTATGATGTAATTCCAGCCAGCTCTGCGTTTGGCGGAGGCCGGAAAAAGAAAACGCAAATTAGGCACAACTTATAAGCTTGCTCAACAAGCTATTTGCACTTAAATTTAGGGCACATTCTTTTTATATCGGTAGGAATGGTGGGACAAACAGTGGAAGTTACGAAAGCACACGTAAACATAGAAGTACCGATGCGTACTGCTGTTGGTACTGCGCGCACTATGCTTCGTTTAGGTGCACGGCACTGCGGGGCTTTGGGGTTGTATCAGACGACACTGGCCAATTCTTGGGACTAGTGGGGGTAGGCATTGCCAATGCGAAGTGTTGGAATCGCTTGATTTTATTCTCATGCTTAAGCACAAGGTTTCTATATGTGTGCTCACAATGCACTTTTTCATGCAAGCAAAGCAGCCTATAGCTCTCCGTGCCACAGCTCAAGAGGGCAGCCAGCTTGGTGGTGCATGCACGTGCTGTTGCTTTTAGTAATTTCTATTCAGTATTTATTTATTGTGACTGTGGCCTTTTGCAGCACCTTGTCAGGGTTAAGTAAGCATGTCATAAATGGCTATCAACAGGTTCAGTGGCCATTTCTGATTTGTGTTTGTGGCAATTTGTATACCTGCAAGGTCTTTCCATATCTGCTTAAATCATGTGCTCCGTTGGAGCTATGAGTCTATGTCCGTCTATGTTCTTTGCCTTGCTGTATCTCTTGCCTATCACTGCGTGTAATAGCCTTGGAGTGTCAGATGTGCCCAGGCCTAAGTAGCACTTAGTTTTGTGTAACTCATTCTGTGTGCATATGCGGTGGTATGACGTCTTGCTAACTTGCAGGCTACGCATCACAGTACGCTGTGGACCGTGTGCAGTTTGAAAAGCCACTGGCCCACTTTCACATGATCAAGGTACGTGCTCCCTCTGAATAAATAAATAAATATGTTAAACAGTGGCACTACACGCACGTGCACTCACACGCACACACACACAGAAAGAGAGAGAGAGAGGCTTACATCGATAAATGGAACATTTTTAAAATGTTTTCCTGCCAACCGCTGCTATGTTCGTGCTCAAACTTCACGCGAAGGTCGCATTTTGTGGTCTGTTTTGTTTGGAATTGTGAACAATGATGGTACTTACCGGCTTAGTCTGAAAATAAATAAAAATGATCTTCACCTATGGAAAAATGGCGGCCAATTTGGGCGTGCGAGGTGTTCTTGGAACAACCGTGCCACCTGGGACATGCAAAACGAAATGAGCGATGGCGATTCATGGAAGGAAGGAGCCAAATGAGGTAGCACCGTAGCAGACGATCAGGAAACCTCTTTTGTCGATAGTTATGATGACCGGAAATAGTTACATAAGAGCTTATACGAATCACAGTTAAGTATTCCCGCAGTGCATCGTTGTCAATATCGTCATCTGGTTCCAGATTGTCTGTCGTCTGCGATGCCAGGTTACCCCGTTTTATGAAATAAGGCTCAGACGATTCTTTGTTTACGTTTGTTGCTCTGTTCTCGCTTCACTTTTATCATTCTCTGCGTGCATGTCTGTTCTTCTGCCATGGCGTCATCAGATCATTCACTGCTGGCGGAAGGCAGCCTATTCAGTCTGCAGTGAATGTTTGCATGACACCATGTCGCAAGCACAGATACTCATGCACAGAATAAAAGTATGTACTATATACGTATAATGTGTATGTATATAGCGGCCGACCGTTTTTTCGGACTCCAAAAATTCGGTCTTTCTGGATATTGCGGACTTTCCCGAGGAACCACCAGTTGTCCCATAGGAGTAATGTATATGAAGAATGGATATATCGGGCAAAATAAAGTCAAAAGTTCAATTTTCCGGACAAAAATTTGTTTCCACGGAGCCACGGTGCGACTCCAGGACGACGCCATTTTGAATCCTAAACCACTTGGCTAGCCTCGGATTGGATGGGGATTGACTTGACTGCTGCCGGGGTAACAAAATTTTATCTTGGAGGCCATAATTTTGTATCTACACCCTGCATCAGAAGTTATTCCGAAAGCCGGAAACGGGTCATACGTAGCCAGTTCTTTTTTTTTATTTAGACACCATTTTTTTTAGGCACCAGGTGACGCTTACTTCTGAGCAACATCCTCAGTAGTTTTGTCCCGAACAATTCGAGACTTCTTCAGTGCTATCTAAATGAACTAAATTTCTTTTTCTTGACTAGCAGATTTTTTGGACTGCCCATTTATGTGGACTACTTTTCGTTGCCCTCCAGGTCCGAAAAATCGGTCGTCTACTATGTGTGTGTGTGTGCGTGTGTGCGTGTGTTGTGCGTCTGCTCTATCCTGTAAATTGCAAGCTTTGGGCTGTTGGCGTGGTTCCTTGGTGCCCTAGTATTTGAAATATTTGAATACTATGCACTTTACTGTAAAAGTGCATTGTGAATTAAATAGAATATCAAATAGTCCAAAAATTTTTTAGGCTCTGTATGCTTATCAAGGCCAATGTCGTGCTACATTCACAGCACCTGATGCTAATTTTTACATTAATCATGCAGTGTGTGCTTGCCTGCGGGATGTTTGGAAAAAATGTGTTATGAATTACAACACCTTGAAGAAGACATAAGCAGCAAAAGGGCATTAGCATATGCCTTAGCTCCTCTTCTAGTTGAAAACACATCTGCCAATATCAGGAAACTGTTGAACAGAAGGGTGTCAAAAAAAGGCAGTTCCATTGTACAGTGGTTGGTGAATAAAAAATATCGCTGCCAGTTCAGGTGCTGTGAATGTAGCACGACATTGGCTTTGATAAGTCATGCTGCTTCGCACATTTATTGCCTAGATGCTTCAAGACTATAGGTACGTCCTCACTTGCGGCACCACGCGCGCAAAAACGCGTGCCGCAAAACGCCCTTTTGAGGCAAGATTCCTCTGCTGTGCAAGGATGGCTCTGCGACCCATTTTTGCGGCAAGGTGCTTTGCGTCAAACTCAACGAGCCAATCAGTGCCCGGTTCATGTGTGCTGCGAGGTCAGTGCTCTCCCTGGGAAGCTCGCCGGCGCGGAGCGCGCATACCCGTTCGTCCCCTGCTCCCCCTTCGGAGAGGGCTTAGGACCGGCTCTCTCGGCCGCCGCCGCCGCTTTTGCGCGCGCGCGCTTCCAGTAGGGCGGCCTTCAAAAAGCGGCGGCGTTTTTACGCACGCGGCAGCTGCGCGCGCGTGGTGCCGCAAGTGAGGACGTACCTTATGGCTAGGGTGGTAGCATGGAATTTATTTCAGTATGGAATTCTACAAGCTCCCCAGCTTGGCTTACAGTGAGATCACGATTTTCCACAATTCATGCTAACCTTGTTTACAGATGATCTCTTAAATCATAGTTTGGCTTTAGGCACAGGCAGCTCAAATCTCAGTGCAGCTGTCCCAGCTTTAACAATGTCAGCTAAGCTGGTTTGGGCTAGTGCATTCTGTGGTAGGTTCCATCGTACAGCTTACATGTCTTGCTGCAAAATTGCAACCAGCTTCTTTAGGAGGCTGCCGAGCTCCCACCATGTGCCATCTCGAGAGGCAGGACGTAAAAAATAAATATTCCCAGTGTGTGCTGGTTAGTGATTTAAGGTGTGCGCTGTGCTCCTTTCAGGACAAGTTGTACAGGATGACCAGCCTGGTGTATGCCATAGAAAGCATGACGTACATGGCGTCCGCCATCATTGATGTCGTCGAGGACGCTGACTTTGCCCTGGAGTGTGCAATTGTCAAGGTCTGTAGTACTCCCTGCCTTGTCTCAAGGGCCTTGCAATCCCCGTGCATTGCCATTGCAGAAGGTAGCCCTCCAATGGCACCTGCAGTGATGATGATTGCGTCACGTGGCGTCGCGAGACAGGCATGTTTTCCCTGCAGCGAGGTGCGCCAGCATGTAGTTGTATGCACTGCTCCAATGCAGCGACTGCGAGATTGAAGCTCATTGCCGTCATCTTTAATTCTGCTGCATCTGTATTCTACTGTGCTTTGCACTCCCAGCTGGTTTCTTTTGTGTTGACATTGCCCTTCTTTGGCACCAGCCACCTTCATGAGTGCTCACACAGACACATAGTGGGCTCTGAGAATGCTAATTGGCAGCCACCATGGCTACGTGCTAGCTATGCAACTGGGCACTGACCTTCAATTAGACGTCTTTTCTAATAAAATGGCAACCTGCAATTCAGCACCACGCTGTCCTGTAATGAATAATGATGAAAAGTCACTAGAATGGGTGTGCCTCTCGTTTGGTTGGCATCTAATGTGAAACCAGAAGGAGGGGGGCATGCAGTGTATAAGCGTATTCTTGGCGCCTTGGCGTTTTTGCCAATGGAGATAACCCTTGGGGTGTAGAGGTATACAGCTTTGCTGTAAAAGTCTCTTGTCTTTGAAGCACGAAGCTCTCTAGCGCGAGGCGTAAACGAGTGTCCCGGTGTTTTTTTCGTATGCATTACGTTGTAGCGCAAGGTGCAAGCGTGCTTCCCGGTGTTTTAGTACCGTGACTACATGAGACGAACAACGATTACGACGGCGACGACAAAAGATGCCAACAGCCCCAGCCCCAAAGGGGTTTCGACCCTAAAAGTTGCATGCCAGCAGCCCTGTTGTGTCTTCCTCCTCGCGCAGATTTTCAGCTCGGAGTCGGCCCAGTACGTGGTCCACGAGTGCATACAGATCCATGGCGGCCTGGGGTTCATGACATCGCTTCCTCTGGAGCAGTACTACCGGGACCTGAGGATACTGTCCATCTTTGAGGTGAGCCATCTGTTGCCACGGGGCCTCTTCAACTTGGGCCGGGCTGCTGACTTGGTTGGGGCAAAGAGCAAGGGCCACACCAGACAGCTTCACCTGGGACGGGAGCAGTGTCACAAGCAAACTGCCCATGTAGAGAGAGGGAGAGTGCTAAAAGCCAGAGCATACTTGGATGCGACTCTGGTGTCTACAGCAAGCAGTGGAGTGTAAAACCTGCATGTGTGCTGTTTTTTTTTCTTTCCGTCCCATAACGCAGGGCACAAACGAGATCCTACGGCTGCTCATCTCTCTCATGGGGCTCCAGTACACGGGGAAGCAGCTGGCAGATGTCGTGGCGTGAGTGCTCTTTACTTCCGCCTGTCTCTGGGCGAGTGCCTGTGGGCATCCTCAGGGGCTTAAAGGCCAACTGCACTCACAATTTCAACCGCTCGAAAACACTATTTCCATGTAGTCTGCCTAAAAAAAAAGCAAGATGCAAAATACAACAGCTGAAATATGCGCGTGGACGCCTCAAGCGTCCAGCAAAAATCAGCGATTTTGAAACTGAAATCGAGGAGAGCATGGCCATTAAAATGACGTTGCAGCCGGCCAGTGAGCAGCCGGACAGTCAGCAGCTCGGGAGCAAGCCTGCGGGCAAGCTCTAAGTGTGCTTGCAGCAGCAAATTGGTGAAGCGTTTGCAGCAGGGCTCGACCGGCTCTCCAGCTGCGTGGCTGGCCAGAGGAAGAAGTCCCGGCCGGCCAGAGTGTCACAGGCACGTCATGGCTGTTTACGCGATCGGCCGGCAGGTGCAGCGTGGTATGCGGTGGAGCTTTTTTAAACGCTTCTGACTGATTAACGAGGCGTTTCACAGGGCGACCACTTGTGTCCCAGCTGATTTAGTGGTACTTGCTACACATTAAAAATAAATTTGGTCGAGGTGAAATTTGAGTGCAGTTGGCCTTTAAGAGAGTGAGCCTTCCTTTGCTCCCTCGAGCCACCCCCTGCAGCAGACGCGTGCCTTGCAGGAAGCTGCGGAACCCCCTGGTGCACCCCATGCTGGCGCTGCAGAAGCTGTGGGAGCGGCGGCGCGACGGTGCAGACCAGCCAATCCTCGACCTCAACCTCTATGGTGCCCTGCACCCGTCCCTTAAGGTCAGTCCATGTCTGCGGTGCATCGTTACTGTTGGGCCTGTGTCTCGGAATTTACCAAGCATATGTCACACTTATCTGGGTGCTTGGAACGAGACAACTCTGGCCGGTGGTTGCATCAATCCCTCTGCTAACATTTTGTAGTTGACTTTTGTACGTACTGCACTTGATGGCATTGTACTGCACAAAGTAACTGCCATTAGCCTAAGCCATCACAGAGGGTGAGGGACTAGAAACTGCTCACGCTGCACGGGCGAAATGTGAGCGGCATTTTGGGGAAGCTGTGGGGCCGATTCGATTCGATTCCCAGCTGCGGCGGCCGCTTTTCTGATGGAGGCGAAAAGCAAGAACGCCCATGTGTATGAGATTTCGGCGCACGTCAAAGATCCCCAGGTGGTCAAAATTAATCCGGAGCCCTCCACTACGGTGCGCCTCATCGCCTGCGTTGCGTCGGCGCGTTAAACCCTACAATCAATCAATCGACCTGCTCATGAAGACGGCAAGGCAGATTTCTGTACACCAGTTCCAGTAACGTGATAATTCTACACAATGCAACCCCTTTAATGTCCACTGAAGGAGGGTTAAAGAGTTTCCTTCAAGTCAGAGTTGCACAGGGTCAGATTAAGCGTGCAGGACCAAGACAGAGCAGAGCGGACAATTTCAAGAACATGGCATTGTTGAGATTTCACTCTGTGCAGTCGTGTGCATAAGCAAATGTTTAGTGTTTTCCTCTGTGGCCACTACGCCTTTCTCGCTAAAGGGGGGCTGTGAGTAGCTTTGATGCCCATCTGCGCAGAAGAGGAAGCTAATGGCAGTCTTTTATTTGCAGGGGGGAGCAGACAGCTTGGAGTACTGCGTCAAGCGTGTCAAGTACACAGTAGAACTAGTGCTGCAACATTACGGAAAGGTAAGAGGCTCGTTCACCACCACCCTGTGTTCTGGAGTGTGGCTACCGTCCCAAACTCTGCGTGACCCAACTAGTGTGTCGTTTCTTGGGGTGCCAGAGGCGATGTTGCACATTTTAAAGACACTTGGGCTTCCCTGTTTCTTGCTCCGGTTGTTTATACATGGCAGGGCTATATTTGTATGTAGACTTCAAGCTTGGGGCAGTTTTCGCTTTCCCTCTCTCTCTTGCTGGAGGTGGGGGTTTTTAACGGCTGCTGAGCCATTAACCATAACCTGATGGGGTTTACCATGTATTACCTATATTTAGAGTAATGCCACACACATTTGTCGTCTTGTTATGCCACACTTGTTCCTCATATTGGAGGATGAGGGAGTATATCGTAGCATAAATTGGCTTTATTGGGAGCGGAACGACAGAAGTGAACTTCGTAAGAGCAAAACAGTGGGGTTGTTGGAACTGTTTCTACTGTGACTGGAATACCTAAGTCCACGTACCCCTGGGACCTCGCCAACGTCGGTCAGAGCGTCCTTCCACTGTTCAAGGTTGGGGAAGCGTCATATTACCAAGGCGCCACATCTGCTTTAAACCTAGTGTTGCCACTTTGTCCAGACATGGCATTGCACTGGTGTCATCACTGGATTTGGTGCACTTCCCTGACGCATCACACATCACAGGCCCCTTCTCACCCCATTGAGAATCTGCCACCACGTGTGGGTGACAGTCACTGTGGACTGAGCTGTGGGCGGATGATGGTACTCCCCTGTGCAGGAGGTGATAGAGCAGCAGATGGTGCTGTCCCACCTGGCGGACATGGTGATCCACGTGTACGCCATGGCCTGCGTCCTGGCCCGGGCCTCCCGTTCCTACTGCATCGGCCTGCCCAACGCAACACACGAGGCACGTCCCCAGTTCACTGGCTGCCGCGCTCCTATTACGAGTGCGGAACGGGGGGCGAGGGAAACTACCCCGGTGTATTGCTCTAGCTTGGCTTTGTGGACCAACTTCCTTCTCCCCTAGTTTGAAGCAAGTAATTTTCTGTGCCAAGACATAACCAGCTCAAACCATGCTTCAAAAAGTGCTTACCTATGCAGGTGCTACATATTTCACTTGTATTACGCAAGTCTTTCTGCATTTATGAGCGAACACAGCCACTTAATGTTTGCGCTGCGGGGTAGCATTGCCTGCTTTGCAGGATGCCATGGGATGCGACACTCAAGTGTAGAAATAAGCTGGAGTGAGAGTGAATGCAAATGGGCCACTCGCGGGAGCAACGGTTTTTTATTGGGGCAGAAAATGCCAAAAAACGTGAGAACAGTTATGGCCACCCCATGTGCTTTCCCGCACTACGATTTGTGACATTCCTAATCATGGGCGGGGAAACAGGATCAGTGTATAAGCAGTTTCCTGAAACAAATACGAAAGCAGGTACATGTGAATGTAAGGTAAATGTATGCGGGAATTCCTGCTGAGCACATGCACTTTGTCATAGGGACACAAACTTTAGCTCTTAAAGCATTGTTTTAAGTAGGTTACATTACCACAACTACCACAACCTTGGAGCACGGCCAAAAGGACAGTGACATGCCACTGTAGGCTTGCTTGGTAGGTCTACCTTCTGGGGCACTTTGCTTTCCTGGGATCCGCCACTTCACAGCGTGGAATACGAGTTCTCCCCAGGAAATGGTTCCTTGTCGATAGAGCAAAACAGTGTGCTGTTCAAAAAGGAGGCACACACAAGCCTGTCGGTTGCTTGCCAGCAACTAACCGGAACGGCTTTTTTTTTTTTGGTTAAGTTGGGAGGGGCCTGACTAGTGACTGTAAATATTTAACCCTTGGCATTGTCAATGAAGGAGCTGAAGAAGAATTTATGCGTATTGTCCACAATTTTTCAAACATCCCTTAAAAGGGCCATGCAGACAAAACAAGTTTGGTTCATTCGAAAGATTGCCTCGTGAGAATCATACTGGCACCACTTTTAACGTAAACTTTGCTCAAATAAGCTATATAATTAGGGAAAAAAGGAATGGCCATGCAACTCGCTAGCTTATTTCCCGCACTAAAACATATGACGTAATAGGCACAGCCATGCGATTGGTTGAGGCTGACAAAAGCAAATGCAAGTTAGGCAGGGCTTTTTTATAAGCTTGCAGAATGAGCTATTCCCGCTTATTAAGTGGAATGCATGTTCATTTTATAGCAGTAACAATGGTGGGGTAAACAGTATAAGTTATGAAAGTACACAGGAGTACCAGTGCGTACTGACTGCTGTTGCTACTGCGGGCACTCTGCTTGTTATAGCTGCACAGCGGTCCGGTGCTTTGGGGTTGTCTCACACGACACAGGTCAATTGGCGTAAGCGACATTGTCTTACATGACCCTGTTTGTCGAGCATACCCCATGTAACATGTTTCACAAAACAATTACTACCTACCACAACAAAAACAAACCAGGTAAAAATAGTCACGAACAAAGCAAAGGTGAACAGCGGTCCAGCGCAGTATGGTGGCGCCATCTAGGAGTAGTGACGGTAAACAAGGTTCTGCAATCCATTGCAGAGCCTAACAGCGCACCAACGTTCGCTTAGCTTGACTTGTTCTTGTTATGTCATCGCACACATCATGAAACGCACGATTTGGTGGGAGAATAAAAAAAATAACTTAAATTGATTAATTTCTCAGTTAATAAAGCATCGTTTGCTGCCGGACAAGTGCTGAGGGCACTATAAATCAACAAATCTTTCGAAAATAACAAAATTGTATTTTGTCTGCATGGCCCCTTTAACTCTTTCGCGACCGCAGAAAAATGGCCAATTTTGAGTGCTTCCAGAAAACATTTTTTTTCTCTTGAGCTACTGGACACATTTAGCATTGGTATGCATAAAATTGTAGCTTAAAGATTCCTTTTTCAAACACATAACATCAGTTTTGTGAAAGGTGTAATTATTGAGAGGTTATAGGTCAACGAAACAAAAGAAAACGCAAAAAAGTATACACAAAACACAAATAGGCGATTTTACCGAGCCTAAAAATTATTTTAGGAATTATAAGATTACGAAATGTTTCTACGCTCCTCAGCTATGATTCAATATATACGTCAGCACTGTACACCAAGTTCTGGATTTTTGCCATGCCCACCAACCTAACGGCCCTGACGGCTGTGCCACTCCGCGAAGCCACACGAGAGTCAGTCGGTCTCTCTAAAATATGCATCCAAGCATGCTTGTTTGTGTTCTCAAACAAAATCCGTATCACTGCAGTGGTAAAAAACAAGAAAGAAAATATTTAGCACTCTTGAGAAGCAGCGCGTGTAGCTCCGCAGCGCTAATTTTGCATGAGTGCCAGGCTATCTTGAAGGTAATAACGCGATATGGCACGGTGCAATTGGCAAAATGTCCCTGCCACACGTTGACCAGACCCGACACATGAAAGTAATACCGCAGTCGTCGGGTATTAGGCACGTTTTGTTTATAAATACAGCGCGACATCAAAAACGAACCTTCCCTGGCAGCACCTGCCGAAATCTGAGGCTGTTGAATGGGGCAGTCTTCATTAGAACTAAAATCTGAAGAAGCCACATCATTGCTGGAGTTATCACTGCTGCTGGGGTAAAAAACAACCAGCAGCAACAGTGAGCAAAGTCCCTGAAACTGCTGTCTGCCCTTGCAGAGCACGCAGTGAAACGGTGCCATTTTCGCCCAACTCGTTCCGCTACCTTGTGTTCAAATTGCACTCGCGGCGCTGTCTACCCGTGCGAAACGTAAACAAACGGCAATGAAACTGAAAAAGGGGTGTCCAACGAACACGCCAGATGGCGTCATTTGTCCGAATAGAGCAGTTTTTAGTTTTTGCGGGAGGTTTGAAAATCATCGTTCACCCGTGCACGATGGCCTCTGGCGCGGTCAAAGAGTTAAGGTTACGCAAGCTATTAGGATGCAGTCATGTCTAGTGTGTGCTGTAAACGTGGCCTGAACCAGCAGTGAAAGTATAATAAAAGCGTAACCACTTGCCTTTGAGGCCAGGCCTATTGGAATGTGTGGAAGCAGGCCAACTTGTTAGCTTTTTATGGCCCTAGGCTGTGGTACTGCACTTGACCATTGCACACAGAAAGTGAATGGCTTTTTTTTTAACCCAACTTAGCATCAGTTTTGCAGTAAACTAGCTTGGCTTTGATTCGAGTTTGCCTCACGGTTCTCTGTTACAGGTAGGTGGGAAAAATGACAGTATTACTAGAATGCCACACGTTGCGTGAACAAGCAGGCAGTCAGATTATTTCAAAACTTCATGGGGGCCTAGCAGCACACTGTGAGGTGCCTTCTAGCAGAATTGATAAGCAAGAGTGGTACTTTTACATAAATTTGGTGAAAAAACAAGCTTGTTTTTGCCATAACAAAGAACATGTTCTGAAAGTCGAGCTTTATATTGGAAGTGAATAAAATAGCCGTGGCTGAAGCCAATACATACTGCACATTTTTGTGTATCTCTGTGCATGAAAGGTTGTGCTTTCTGGTGTATTATCGCAGCACTGTTCTTTCTGTGGAAGTTTGTAGTCCTTGTAACGTCTCAAGACGTCTATTGTCCTTGTGTCCATTGCAGGTGGACCTTGCACTCTGCTTCGTTGAAGATGCAAGGAAGAAAATCAAGTCCTGTGAACAGGAAATAATGGACGGTAAGTTGTACTGCAGGGAACTCAGTTCGCAGCTTGAAGAGTGTATTCTTCATTTGTGGTCTTTCGTCCTGCGTATTGTGCAAGCTGGCCCAGTTGAAGGTTTCAGTGCAGCGTTGGTTTGCAAAATAAGCCTCCATTATGCTGCAACGTGGTTTTGCATGCCCCGCACGCCTAGTAACTCCTCCAGGCATAACTTTTTGGGTGCAGCCCTTTGGCACCCGGTACTTGGGTTGCTACCACTGAACCACCGACGCCGATATTCAGCTCTAACCGAGGAAGCAGAGTTTACAACACAGGAAGCTAGCGACAATCTTATACCCCTGCCACACGGCAAATTTAATGTCATTCCCATCGAATGTCATTCGTTCAAAATGACATTAGGGACCTAATGAGTTTGCGGAACCCATTTGACTGCATTCTGCCAGCAAATGTATTATCTCGACACCAGAGACTCTGCAGGAATGCCCACCCAAAACAGATTGCTAAAGTGTCAGTAGCATTATAATATTTTACATGTGTACAATTTTTAGTCATTTATTTATTCATATGAAACATGCTGAATAGATAAAAAAGAAACTGCTAGCTCGCTACCATGTTCAATCGTGTTCGATAAGTTGCTGCAACTGTGCTTAAAGGGCATTCAAAAGTGCAGTAAAGGTGTTTAAGCTCTTTTCGCTCAGCTTTTGCTAATATTGAAGAGCTTACTAAAATATTTTCCTTACGCAAGTTTTTACCTATCGCTACTGCCACCATTTCCAAATAACATTAATTTTGGCTGTGTAGCAGCACATAAAGAAAATGGCATTAAGTCAGATGAATGACATTCGATGGAATGACATTAAATTTGCCGTGTGGCAAGGGTATTACACGCACTATCACAGTGTGTGCAGTAGAAGTCAGAGGTAAGATCGCTAGACAGGATACTGGTAAACTTTCCCAGGAGACGAAAGATTTAATTACGAAACGGCAAAGCATCACAGTCTCCACCCTGGCTGACAGAGTAGAACTAGCGGAGCTTTCAAAGTTAATCAGTAAGCGTAAGACAGCTGACATACGGAAGTATAATATGGAGAGGATTGAGCATGCTGTAGAAACAGAGGCAGCCTGAAAACAGTGAAGAGGCAACTAGGCATGGGGAAAAAATCAGGGATGCACTTAAAGACAAGCAGGCAATGTCATCACAAATAGGGATAAAATAGTTATAGTAGCCGAGGGGTTATATGGACATCTGCACAGTAGCCACGACATCCAGGATAATACCGAACATCCCACCAGTAACAACAGAACTAAAGAAGGCTTTGAAAGAAATTGCGAGGGGGCAAAGCACCTGGTGAGGATCAGATAACAGCAGACCTCTTGAAGGATGGCAGGCACATTGTACTAGAAAAACTGGCAAACCTGTATACGCAGTGCCTAATGACAGCGAGTGTACCGGAATATTGTAAGAACGTGAACATCATCCTAATACATAAGAAAGGAGACTTGAAGGACTTGAAAAATTACAGGCCGATCAGCTTACTGTCAGTCGTCTCCAAGGTACTTACCAAGGTAATAG
Source organism: Haemaphysalis longicornis (assembly GCA_013339765.2). Lineage (NCBI taxonomy): Eukaryota > Metazoa > Arthropoda > Arachnida > Ixodida > Ixodidae > Haemaphysalis > Haemaphysalis longicornis. The sequence goes on from CM023456.1 coordinate 30,236,177, forward strand.
CTAACAGAATTTATGCCACTTTAGGTTTCAGTCAACCTAATGAACAAGCCAGGTTTCGTAAAGGCTAGTCAACATAGATAGACCGTACTCACGGTCAATCAGGTGACAGAAATGCGTGATACTCAACCCCTATATATGGCGTTCACAGATTATGAGAAAGCATTTGACTCGGTCGAAACCTCAGCAGGCATTGTGAAATCAGGTGTAGATGAGCATTACATAAGAATACTAGGGGATATCTACAATGGACCCACAGCTACCATCGTCCTCCGTAAGGAGAAAGCAGTAAAATACCTACAAGGAAGGGCGGCAGACAAGGAGACACATCTCTCCAATGTTATTCCAGCATGTTAACAAGAGGTATTCAGAACATTGGATTGGGGACAGGTGGGCGTAAGGGTTAATGGAGAATACCTCAGTAACCTCAGATTTGCTAATGATGTCTTGCTGAGTAACTGGGGGACGAATGGCAAAGCATGATTACCGCACTGGACAAACACAGTAGAATCGTAGGCCTGAGAGCTAATATGCAGAAAACTAAAGTAATGCTCAGTAGCCTCGAGAGAGCACAGCGGTTTGAGATAGATGGCGAGGCAGTGGAAGTGGTAAGCCAAGTTGTGACCCGGGATTCCAACCATGAGGCAGAGATAATTAGAAGGATAAGAATGGGATGGAGTGCATTCGGCAGGCATTCTCAGATAATGAATGGCAGCCTACCATTGTCTCAATACCAATAAACGGTTATAAATTTCATGCCGAGTGCTTGTGTAATTGTGGTCGTCTGCTCGACAGCTATCGAGCTCGCACACTATCCTTTATTTCACTGCATGGCGACCTTGGCGACGGTGTGGATGCACTGGCTCACGGAGGGCTGCGATAGCGATGCCTTTCCTTCACTACCGACCGCTGGCTGAAAGCCACGGGTAGCGAAGAAAGGAAGGGTGCATAACACTTGGTCCTCTACACTGAGCCCGCACGGCCGTTGGCCAAGTTCGTCCCTCAGCTTGTCGCACAGCCAGCACAGTCCTCTTCGAGAGGCGGAAATGCTGGCGGGATGCTTCTGCGGGCATTTCGGAAGCATCTACATTACTTCTCGACCGCCGTTTTCCGCCAACAAGCCAACAAGATGATGGCCGGTGCATTCATGACTGAACTTCCAAAACCGTCTGTTTGAAATTCAGATCGCCTGTTCCAAGAAGCTGCGGTTAAATACAGTAGGTCCGCCGCGCTTGCGTTGTCACATGTTTGGTTTTAGCCAATCAGGGCTCGCTCAAAGCGGACACTTTTGTAACGGACAAAACACGAGAATGCCACCCCTGGGTCAAATCCCTTTGCAGAATGGAAGGGCGCTGCCATGGGTGTTTGCAGTAACGCCACTTTTATTTGTTGAAATTGCTATTGCCGGAATGATAAACTGTGGTGCATCCAGCGGTCTTCAGCTAGCATGCCTGTGACCCAGTGCATAGAAGTCGAACATCTAAGTTCCCAAGTTCTGTGCTCACTCAGTTTACAATTTGGCTGTCGTGGTTTCTGCACCAAAGCCACAGAGGCACACCTGTTTTGTAGCACTAAAACATGCCTTTAGAAACTTTATCTAGTGACACTACCTTTAGTAGCCTATTTAAAAAGTGTGTACTCGGTCTAAGCAACCTACACAAGAATGTTTGAGCACTGTATAGCCTCAATCCGTGTTACTGTGCCTTAGTATGCTAGTGTGTAGCTTGCTTGTTTTGCACTGCACTTTGTCATATTCACCTTGCTTGGATAATCCAGGGCTTGGCCTCAATGCCAGCAGCTGTTACAAAGAAGTCTAGACCTTGTTTTTAGCATGGATAGATTTGCTCCTTGAAGTGTACCACATGCAGTCTACATGGCTGCGTCAGCAGTGATTCATACCCAATTGCCGGCCCTGTCTTTTCCAGAGATGGATGGCCTGCTTTATGTCAAGAAGCGCGAGGTGGCGGACAAGGTGTTTGCAGAGAAGAGATACTTCCCTGTGCACCCGCTCACAAAGAACGAATGATTGGCGTGCTGGGTCAAGAACATGTGTATAGTTTAGCTGGCTCTGGTGCTGGTAGACCAGGTCCATACTGTGTATAGGTGTTTCACGAGATTGAAAGGCGAATTTGTTGAATGCTGTGCGAATACGAAGGATTGTTGTTAATAAATTGTCTGGTTGTTAGGCCATTGAACATGGGTATGCAGTGTTGATTCGCCATGGACATGGCAGCGTTCAACCGGCGAATGATTTGGAATGGTGAACCGAGATTGCATGCATCTTGAACAGCACACAAAATGATGAGGAAAGACATTCTTTCTCCTCCTTTCTTGCTGTTTTTATGTGCATTGCTTAAAGGGACACAAAAGGCAACCAGAAAGTTGGTTTCAAATGAAAGTGTGACCTTCCCATAGCCATTTTAGCCTTCATTCGGTGCTGAAAGATGCCTCAATTGCTGAGAAATCGATAATCAAACTGCATTTTCCTTTCTCATTTCCCTTGCGGCGATTCCATGATGCTAACACTAGTTGCTGCAGTCGCTGTTTGCGTTACGATAAACCAGAAGCAAGCAAGGCGGTGATGTATAGCGAAGAATTTAGTCGAATCAGTTGTGATTTCCCGAACTATCACGCCCTTCGCGGCTGTGGACCACTAAGCAAAATGTTTCTTCATGGGACCAATGATCGGTATCGACACTTTGTTGAAAAAAAAAGCACATTGTCCTTTTTAGGCCGCGTGAATGTTCGCGTAAAACCGACCGCTTGTGTGCAGCCCTTGCACGCTGCCTCGCATAGCGGCCACGCCACCAGCGTGGATGAGTTGTGCCATCAAGCGGCAGCTAAGAAAGACGTTGCGTACGCCAGGCGCGGCTTACACTTGAAAAATACTGACTTTAGCTACAGTAAGCGTTCCCTTGTTTTCTTTAGTACAGCAAAAGCACGCAGAGGGTCATAATAAAATCGACTATGCACACAATACTGTACAACAGTCACACAATTATCTGGGCGAGTATTGCACCGAAACCGAAATAAGCTTGTTGGCTTTTCGGGTTGCCAATGATCTATTGACTCAACTCCCGTGATATTGTTTCTAGCTTTTTAACACGAAAGTGTTTTATGCCGGGGTCCACCAAGATCTAACTGGCGTCATATCCGTCGCTGAAATGACATCACCCGAAAAACTGAATTGATGTGGCAGTGCCGGGATTCGAGCCACGAACTCTGTCGCCACAACGGGAGGTACGAAACGCACTCCCGACTGCGCTATGAACAGAGGCGTGAATAGGACGCCTTCCTTTCAGATGGTGCTAGCATCAAGGAGAGGTGAAGTAAGTAGTGCATCATGATGCTAATGAGCGCCGACAGTTGGCGCCTCGATGCCAGCGCCTACTACGTGTATGGGGGACGCGCAGCCTGCGCAGAAGCCGACTTGCGGATATTGCGGTCGTGACACGGTCCGCAGCTGCTTTCGCTGCACGATTTGCTGACAACCGAACGATTTGCTGACAACCCATTTGGTTTCGTTCGCACAAATGGTTTGCGAGAACCTGTGGTTTCAGTTGGATTTACGCAATGCTCCGACGCACGCAATCCAGTGTCTGGCGTTGATGCGTCTAACGGTGCCATACCGACGAAATATAAATAGTGACATGAAAGTTTATATAGATGCACAATAAACAGTCAACTGCTCCTGTGAAGGCACATTTCACTTTCGTGTTTTACCAGTTCCTATGGAAGAGGGAACGACCATTTTTTTTTGTTCTTTGACGTTCAAACATGACACCACAAATAAACGTCCAGTTGAGGTTTTATGAATTTGTGAAGGCGTATATTTGTCATGCAATTTTAACCACTTCCGGTGCAAGTTGCACGGTATGGACAGTGACAGTGATACCTGGTCTTTAGGTTGTCGCTGTTTCCTACCTTATTCTAAAAAAGCCACGCAAAAGAGTGGTGTATTCCTATTCTTGGGGATCTAATCTTTCAATCGATAGAAGTTGTATTTTGTTTTCAGTGTTCCTTGCTACACTAGCGTCCGAATGTCATTTGAACCAAATGTCATTTGACTCAAATGCCAAGTTGTGCTGCTACACCACGTTTCGAAATGTCGTTCGGCTCAAATGACATTCGAGCCAAATGAGCACCGAGAGAGACATTTGGGATTTCAAATGCTATTTCTAGCACTCTCGCACGCAGTCTTCGATCAGGCAATAAAAAATATAATACTTCCGTACGTGAAACACAAAATAGTTTTGTTTGTGGAACTTTATTCACTGTTGATTTACTTAAATTATGAAATCTACATATTAAATTTTCATACTCAGTACCACCGGGTCAGTTGCAAAAAAGAAAATAAAACTACGCAAACAGCCACCACATTAGAGTCAAAACTGGTGTCTCTTCTAATTTGATATCATTTTACTGCCTTAGAGTGCTCCTAAATTTGATTGTTGTTTTATTGTACGAAAACGGAACGGGGCGACAACAGCGGTAGCACGGCGGATTCTGAATGGCATTCGAAGCACCCCATTTGAGTCAAATGACATTTGGACCCTAGTGTAGCCGGGGTATTAATTTCGGCTTAGTCCATCCTATGCATACTGTGGTTAGTCTTGCCACAATAATGCAGGATTAATTCCGAGATCAAATTGCTAAATATTAAAAATGTTGACAGGTGATGCATACATGTGGAGACTCGTTAAGGTCGAACCCTGCAGTACTATTCACTTTCTGGCATCGACCAGTGAGCACACCGATTCGAAGATGTCTGCAGATATGCGCCTTAAATATTTCAAACATTTAATCTTCAAGTTGGACATACGTAGGTTATACTGCATTTAGGGAGAGCCCTTCACACTACTTGTCCATACTGTGGGTACTCTGTACTCCAATTGCAAAGATAATTTTATACTTGCAGAAATAACCTTGCCACTTTAATTTAGCTATTTTTTCACTTGAAAATACTCACACAAAATCACATTTGGTAAAGTAATCTACCGAATTGCTTTTCTTCGGTGCATGTGAGGGTTTCATTTCTGGCAGTCCATAAATGTCATCGGGTTTAGTCATAGGGTTTATGCAAGAGAAACACGAACTTGTCCAATCCAGACTCGCAACCATGTTCTGCACGTCTACCGATTAGAAAAGGGGGGGAAAAAAATGTGCGGTTGTCGAGCACTGCATTGATTCTCTTCTGCAGCCAACTACTGCTGCACAACCCCTCCCCCGCTCCAGCAAAAGTAGAGGTAGTCAGCAGCAGTGGTAGCTTAGCTAGTAGAGCACTACATGCAAAATTTGAAGGTCTCAGGTTTGTTTCTTGCTGACCGTACAGCATTTTCTGCACTTTGACCATGAGCTCAACGTTTTGATGTGGCTAGTCGAGCTGTGCATCTTTTGATGGCCAGCAAAAAAGGAACACCAGAGTGGCGAACAGCCGGCCCAGCAAGGCACTCTCAGCGTGGCCCAGCCAATATCCCACTGTGACAAAAGTAGGCTAAGAATGATCTGGCTTCCGATTTACCATTATAAATGGCTGCTCAATTTTTGCCACACTGGCCAAAGACCTGCACCACTAAATGTTTATATTTCACGTGTTATACTTGCCCAAGTTTGCAGCCGTAAAACAAGGCCATTAAAATAGGAGGCGATCTTTTGGCACACGTGACCGCCCAGCATGCATTACTAAAAACCTACTACGGCCATTGCAAATCCCCCCACCACAAATCTACCATTAGTGCACGTACAACAGCTCCCAAACCGGAGCACCACCAGGTGTAGGCCACCCGACCTAAAATAAACAGTGCAGCAAATAGAGTCCAACGCCGGTTTATTAGGACACGTGCTGAGGGGTGGAGGACCCTTAGAACTTCGACTGTGGCCGCACAGTCGTGAACCTGGGGGCATGGAAGTTCCGGCTGATCCTCGAGGGCAGGGGGAACTTGATCTTGCTGTCCTGGGTACCAGAGAGAAACCAAGGTGTTGTACAAGCTGCTTTTGGGCCAGATGCTAGTGTGCTATGATCCATCCACCACACCACTAGCACCAGGCTTCTCGTAAAAAGTGAAATAATTGGGTGGCAATGTGTAGAACAAAAACACTGCCCTCAGCTTGTTAGCCAATGGTTCAGTGCACTACTCACACTTACAGTGACAGTGCATGCGACAAAGGCCAATTTTCTTTTGCGCCGCTTTCTGACCAACAAGGTTTGAGAAAAGAAACCGAGCTGGCAAACGGTACAGGGCGCACCAACAGATAGCCTACACCAGAACACATCGTGCACTTGGACCAAATTAAACAGAAAAGAGAGAGAGAGAAAAAAAAGCTTTAGCTTGCAGCAGGGCAAAGCAGGCTGGGCAATGGGTTTTGGACACAAACATGGGGTTGCAATCAAAAGGAGGCAGGTCGGCAGACCTATGGCAACTTTTGATTCCCTCAGCCAGAGATGGGTGTCGGTTGGGTGTAGGCACCCTTTTCCTCAAAGCAAATGTGTTGAGCCTTTGTCACCGGCCCAGGATATTCGCAGCAACAGGTGGTACGCACAACTTCGCAGAATTCAAAATTTTGAAGCCTAACAAGTAGCGGCCACACAGCTTGGATATGGTTTACTGCTGTGGTGCAGATTATTCAACAAGCTGCATGCAAAAATGATACAACCTCGACAAAAGCATGGCCAATGGCGTGCTGGCCAGTACAGAAAGTAAAGCCAGAAGCGACAGGAGAGGCTCACGTGGAACTGCTTGATGTGGGGCCTGCGGCACTTGGCGGCCGGGATCTCCTCGACCCGGATGATCTGTATGGACGATGCCCGTGCACTGTGCCGAGCACCCATGTCGCGATCTGCAAAGAGGCCGCAGTGGCACTTCCCGCAGACCGTGCCGGCAACCACCAGCTCTAGCAGTACTCACAGCACTGGGTGACTGCAGGCAGACACGGTCATGTCGCGGTACTCCCGGTACATGTTGTGGGTGCCACTGCGGGAGTTGTACCGCAGCCACACACCAAAGTTCTTGACCTTCGTTGGCGTCTTGTCGTAGATCTGGCGTGGGAAAGACGGAAGGCGGGATGCTAGAACAGACTGCCCGAGCAGGTGCTGTGCAGTGACAAGTTACAAAAGCCCTCGCTTAATTAGCTGCTCTTCCCATCCAAGGTGATGGGGATGAATGAGCTAGGCCTGGCGACACCAAAGGTAAAGACCACTCCATAATAAACTAAATGCTAAACAGCAGGTACCACTAAGGGTTGAACTTTGTTCGGCCCAAATGTGCTCTTTCTGTGGTGTGTTCAGGCACCCAAAAGGACTGTAGGCATATTGTTCAGTGCAAAATCCGCGACACAGGGGCGAAAATGCATGCGACAAATGTCTGGTTTCTCTAGCGCCATTTCTGACCAATCGGGGCATGTGCAGGCCTTGACTGGGTTTTTGTGACGCATCGTCCAGATGGTTGTAAGCCCAGGGCTTTGGTGTGGATGGCAGAATCCATAAGGCGACCAGTCTTAGTGGGCAGGTGCCATGGGCACACTGATCCAGTTAACACTGCGATACGTGGCCAACTGCACTCAAATTTCAGTTCAGTCAAAGTTATTTTGCACGTACAGTACTTCCCACCAAACCAACTGGGACATGACTGGTAGCCCCATGAAATGCATTGTCAATCAGTTCGAAATGTTTAAACGGCTCCATTGCAGACGATGCTGCACCGGCCAGTGGATTACACAAACAGCCACGAAGCGGAAATGACATTCTGGCACGCGACGTGCTTTGTCCTTTGGCTAGCCAAGAGAACCAGTCAGGTTCCGCTAGGCGTGCTTTTCGAAGCGCTGTCGCCTGAGCAAAGTTGTTGCACGCAGGTTTGCTCCCACCGGATGCAACATCACTTCACCCTAGCTGTAATGGCCTTGCTCTTCTCAATTTCGGTTTCAAATTAGGCGATTTTCACTGGTCATTTGCGCCATGCACACACGTATTTAAGGTGCCATATTTTGTAAATCATAGGCAGACTGTACAGAAATAGAATAGAATTTTTATTTCATATTCTTTAGAAGACATGACGGGGCGAGAGAAAAAGCTGCTGTGGACAGCTTGATGAGCTCGCGCCACGTCTTTCAGAAAGTAAGTCTAGTTTTCAAGGGGTCGAAATTTTGAGTGCAGTTGGCCATAAGACAGGCATGCAAACTTTAAGAAGTTACAGGGGTATCTAAGCTTTCCCTTATGATGCGAGAAAGTGCACCATCCGCCACCACTTATTTGTGGGAGTGTGTGTGGTTACGTTGACATAGCTATCAATTTGTAACTTACCGGTCATGAGCCTTTGACAGCTGCTGTTATCGCTATCACTCCCCCCCCCCCTTCCCCGGGAATGCGAGAAATGTGAAATAGCTGGCTGCAATGAGCTAACCCCGCACCTGCACCAAACTACTGTAGGTTGCACATGCTCCAGTCATTTGTTAGCTGCCTTACTTCCCATAAAAGTACTACACTGGCTTCCCCACCAAACTGGTTAAACGACAAGCTCACAATCCTTTAATTCAGTTTCCAGCATGGCCCACTACAGGGAACATTACTATCAAAGCCGATTAGTCAACGCCACATACATTGCAGTTATTTGGACTATCTATCAAATCCACCAGGATGCCGCCTTGGTTCCTTAGCGCCCGCCAGTCTGTTCTTACATCATCTTGGCAAAGTACATGGACCCAATTCCCCAAGGGGAGACCAGCAGATGGAAACTCACACGACGCAGGGACACAATCTCAGAGTTGGTCTTCTTCATCTTCTTGAGCCTGCGCGTGAAGTACCAGTAGCGAGACTTGGCCACAATCTTGTCAGGGGCGAATATCATCATCTTGTACAGGGGCGGGTACTTGTTGGCGGCAGACGGCAGGGGCCGCCCAATGATCTCATACTGTTTGAGCTGCAAGAGAAGAGCGAACGGAACCGTTGCAGCAAGAAGTCGCGCCCGGAAGCCACCAGCTACACCTAGAGGACAGTACCTGCTTCTGATCCTTCCGCTGGCAAGCACACAAACAAGAAAAACAACGGTTCACTTTTAGACGCGGGTACTCTAATAACCAAGTTTGGCTGCCGAGGTCAGTACAACGCAAAGACAAGCGGGGTGTGTCTAGTCGTCTTTTCTTGTGTCCTCGTTTTATGCGCAGTTTCCTTTTTCTTTATGTACCAACTAGCCTAAGTTTGTATTCTACTTAAGCGGGGCTCCCTCGAAGGGCGCTTCGATATCATGTGCGACCTTTAACTTGCTCAATGCTGTGCCAACATTGCTTGCATACAACAGGTAACACGCACCTGTCTTGAAATATTTCGACTTTTCTCTTTTAATAACACTCTTCTCCTAAAGTCGAACTTTACTGGCCCATGTGCGCTGCTCGTAGAGCTAGAATAACACTAATCACAACGGATAGAAACAAAACAGCCACTGCAGCGGTGTTGCGAAGCTCTTGACGCCAGGTTTTCACGTCTAGTGTGCGTACAGAGCCAAATTTTGGAGTAAAAAAACATTATTTGCTAACCTAACCTATGTCATACAGTTATAAATGACTGTGTTCATTGCAAGCCATGCCAGATTTCGCTCAGAAATTCAGCCCGGTCAATATGTCAGCGGAGCGCCGCCGAGGCTTCTCGCCAATATCTTTAGAGAAGATTTACTGCTTATCCAACACAAAAAATAAAACAAAAAGAAAGCACAGATATGTGCTCACTTCGTTCTTTTCTGGAAAGACGAACCGTAGAACCAACGCAATTTGGGTATCAAAGACGAGTTGATTTAGGCCTAGTCTACCTGCCGCAACACGTGGACACAAAGTGGCAAATTAGAGCTAGAAGCAATAATCAATTAATACTTTCTGTGAAAAGAAAGTGTAACTTCGTTACTAGACTCACATAAACACTAATAACTGCCCTGAACTTAGATAATAATTTACAAATTTAGCAAAACGAATCACTTACCAGGCCGCTGGCCTTCATCTTGCCGACTATGAGCACAAAAAGGACGGAAAAATAGCCTCGCAGACGGGGGCTAAAAATCAAATCAAATTTTTGTTTTTATTTAAAAAATAAAGTAATAAGGTGATTTTAAATAAATAGCAACAAATTATATAATAAACTTATAAACATGCTGATAATATAAGTTTTTTTACGTTACTGCGGTACTAATTAACTTGTCAACGATGCATGCGCGATACATGGTCCATGGCGTGTAATGTTGATACGGCAAAGCATGGCCTTTAATTCGTCTATGCTAGTAAGCTTCACTGTGTACAGTTAGTTAATATAAGGCGAAGTTTAACGATATCTGTGCTCAAAAATAAGTTCCACTGCGTGTTGAAGGCTTCAGGATAGAAGGCTCGCTTCTCTGCATGGTGGGATATCGCACGAGCGGCGACGGTGAACATGCCCGACCCATCTGCTGACTTCGTTGTAAAAACATGACCGTAAGTAAAATAAGTTCTTCCTAAAATGTTTTGCGGCTTGTGACTACATTTCCTGCGGTGTCAGTAAAGACCTGCCCGCGCCAACTGGGCGCCACGCTTGCTACGAGCGGTTTGCACGTGGGCTCTTCCTGGAATTCGGGTTTGTGCTTCCCGAAACCCTTCAGGCAATGTTTCATCAGCACGGAAGCTGCCGGACGCACTTTTTGACAGCGAAGACTCCTGTAGTTAAAACGATCGCATTGGCTTTAAGGTTGCCTTGTGTTGCCTGAAATCAAATTGTGAACATCGTTTCTTGCGGCTTTTACTTTCTGTCGTGGTTGTGGCGCCCATTCATACTAGTTACGCTTTTAATGTGCGTCGCAGTAATCTGACGCGGGAAAGACTTTTATGGCATCGAACGGCGTGGTGGTAAAACAGTGCCTCAAGTTCTGACGCGGAGGCTCAGTCTACTTCAGGTGATTCAGTTGCAGGCCATTCGAGCTGCTTATCACTCCATCACGCTCAGCGATATTTGAACGGCTGCGGAGGTTAACAAGCCGTGCTGCAGTGGCGTGGGCTAAAAACCGTACCCTAAGGTGGCTGGCCGGTCTGGGGTATCAGCTGTGCGAAAAATTACGTATGCGAGCTCACTTTTTATTAAAAGGACGGAAGGCCCGAAAACGTAGTTGGATGGTCCTCAGCTGTTATCAGCGCAGAAAGAAGACGAGGAAATGCAGTTGGATGGTCTTCAGCTGTTGTTAGCGTAGAAAGAAGAGGGGGAATGCAACTCGTGTGTGTTCTGTGGCTTTAGAGCTGCACGTGTGCTGCCGCATGGCAACTCTTCAGTCTTTGGTTTTCTAGCCACGTGAAATGTTTGAACCTTTTCGTTATTTGCTGAAACGTGTTCACATCCTACAGTAGGTTCGGAGCATGGCCTAGAGCCTTTGTAGAGCAGCATCTTTCTTCCCAACTCCAAAAGGAGGAGTGCACTTTCTGTAAGGGGATGATCCAGGCCAAATAATTTTTTGAACTGTGAAAGACCAGACCTAACAGTACTTTTGCCATTTATTGGATGACAAATTATGGTTAATTTATAACGAGGTTTGCATTCTGGTTCGCCTATACAAGGGATGCAGACAACACCACACATACTACAGTTAAACCTGAATATAACGAAGTTGGCAAAAATTCGCAATTTTTTGTTACACCCAGGTATTCGTTACATTCAGGTTTCGAGATAAGGCTCGCGTGAGTGAAGCAGAAAGGAAAACCAAAATGCTAGACACCTGTGATTGTGAGCTAACTCTTAAGGATTTACTTCACCCACTTAGTCACTGCACGGCACTCCAAAAAACCAAGGTCACTTACTGCCGTATTCACAAACGTAATTTAAGTATCGATTATGCCTTTTGACAATTTTTGGTGCCCCGATAACCCGTTTCAAGGACCAAACATATGCTGAAAGGGTGCCTTTTCGCGAACTTGATGCTCTTTTCCACACTCATAATTGTTGAGATACTGGGCAGCAACGTTCTTCTTTCTCACCGGCGGAGGTGGTATTTAAAATTGCGAGCTTGTCTTGAAAAGACAAAACTTTTCGTTTTCTGGCAGCAGAACTCGTCACCGACGAATTGACACCACAGACAGCAGTGGAGACTCGCGACTACACGTCAACAGGCAGGCCTAATACCTAATCGACACCGCACTATGCACCGTACTTTGCGGTGCGGGTGAAGTTCGCTAAATTATTGCATTTCTCCAGCCGATTTTTTTAGAAAAGGTGCAAAAACAATGCCTCATCAGCGTAGCGGATTCGTTACATCAAGGTTAACCCTTGCAACGCCTTCGTTACATAGAGGTCACAAACACATGGGTTTCAATAGAGCTGGCAATGGGGAATTGAAAAACGCCATTAAATCCAGGAATTCGTTACGTAGAGGTTCTTTATATCCAGGTTTAACTGTAGGTGCAACTAACACCTAACCCGTTTGCACCTTGTATGCATTTGTGTACTCTCGTGTCAAATAATTGGTGCACATTGTAATCTACCTGCCCCTTTGCTGCCCATGCTGTTTGTTCAGCAGTAGTCAAATCTGTTATGTGTCCTCCTTGTTTCCCTGCAGTTCTTTTGTGGGCTGAAGGGGAATGTTGCAAATTGCAGACGGGACAGCCATGCAGAACTGTGATGAAGCGATAAAGCTGGCAGTTTTCTTGGTCACAGAGTTGCCTATAGTCATGCCCAGGACAGCTTGTTTGGAAATGCACATATCCTTCGTTTAGTATGCTTAAAAAATGTTTGTCGATAGGGTTACCACCTGCCCGGTTTTGGACCGGCCCGACCAGTTTACAGTGGGTCATTTGTCGGTTTTTGGGGCCGTCAGTGGCTGGATTTTTTTTTTTTTTTTGCCATTGTGCCGCGATAATTTCGTGTTTGTTAGATGATGATAATGATGAAGTGTCAATTCAGCAACTATGACAATAAATGCATTGACAAACTGTGCAAAGACATGCAAGCAGAGAAAATACGTGAATGAGCGCACTCCCTGAGATGGAGGAGGGCCAAAGAGAGGAACAATGTAACAAAATACCACTGCTGCGGTGAGCAAGTGCAGTCACTTTTCAGTGCAGCCCATTCAGAGCAATAACCAAAATCTCAATCACTTTCATACAAACGTTATGCTGATTTCTCTGTACGAAAATGGTACAACAAATGGCATTGCATGCAAAAAAACAGCTTTTTTTTTTTTTTTTCTACGCACATTCACCATTCTATATACTACGCCCCCCCTTCCCTGCGAAGGGCGGGTATTTTTGTGGGGGGAGGAGGTGGAAACCCTACCTACATGTTGAGAAAGGTGGGCAGTTAAACTAAATAAATGCTGCTGTTGAAAATGGTATATATGCGTGGTCCGCCGACACTACTTAACTTGTTGAGCTAAATTTGCAACGCCATATGTAATATTCATGCCTACCACGTTTTGTGGCCAGTTTTCGAGTTATGTTCCTCTGCGCATGCCTCCATCCTTCCTTGTGCCTCTTGTTGCCTCTGCTGCAATTGGAATTTTGAAAGTCGCTACTACTGCCATGACTTGAATGCTCAGCTGCATTGTGAGGTGTGCACTTGGTTCAGTGTGTTGCCCAGGTGGTTTGTGGAAACACCACTGGTAACGTTTCCGTCGACGCATTTTGGATGTCACGCCCTCCGGTTATGTTCTTTCTTGCTTTTTAAAAAACTTATGGAAAGGATGCCCTTTGGGCGTGGTCCATTGCCATATGGTATACAGTCTAGTCCACTTATAACGATACCGTTTATAACAATATATAGAATATAACGATGAACAGCGATGGCCCCGTCAACTTTTGTAATCATTCTATGGTAAAATAAACCGCTTATTACAATGCTCCAGTGCCACGATGTCGGATATAACGATTGAATCTGGTTATATTGTGCACCAAAATCCAATCAACCCAGTGATCGACTCTAATGATGCGGTTGAGCAGCATACTCAGGTAGTGTCTTCGTAGGAGGCCCAATGCATGACACAGTCCCTCGGGGACTTTGTTCCCGCCAAGGACATTACCTCACGCGGAAGCACCTTAGATGCTCTTGGAATAATTTGCGCCAGCTTCACACGCGGCAAACAAAGGTACGTCTGTGGCTCTTTTTCCGCAATTAGTAGTAGTACGACCTTGCTGGCATGCGATAAAATGTTTGAGCTGTGTTCTGTCTTTTTTTTCACCCGGCTTATAACAATTATCGGTTATAACGATGGATCTTGGCCTCGTTGGATATTGTTGCAAGTGGACTAGACTATTTTCATACAGGGTATTTTTATGCCTTTGTACAAAAACGTAATTTCATTGCAGTGAAAACATGCCTTCTCGACCCTAATGCAGCCACAATGAGGGTGCCTTGGGACACATTTAGTGCGAGGAAATGAGACATGACTTTTCCCTTTTGCACAGAGACCGACATTCCGAGGCGATGGATGTTGAGGTGATTCAAGGATTCCTCGCACATCGGGGACCAAGCTGCACATGCCAGGGTGAGTGTGCATTTGCCTCTCGCGGGCGATTGTTTTGTGGCACTATAGGTCAATAACTAGTCAGTTTCTGGCACAGCGTTTCTCGATTCACCAGTCTGTCTACACCTCTGGGGCGCCCTCTTTTGAAGTTCAAGTTCATTATCAGTGGAACTCGGAAAAGGTGCAGAATGGAAATGTATTACAGGACAAGGTCCCAAAGTCAAAGGTTGTCAGGGGGAACGAGCAGGTGAAGTAACAATTCAGTAAGGGTGCTATACTGGTACAGCATAAGTGCTTAACAGCATGAATAGAAAAATATAAGCACACTACTGAACGTAATTATCACCTAATTAAACATAATGGGTTAAAAATATACATGTAGATGACAAAATATGGCAGAGACAGCAATTCAAAGGAGAATGTTACTACAAAGTTGCATAGTAATAAGAACAGAAATGTCGACATAAATCAGGCAGATATGGTGTTGGGACGTAAAATAAAATATTTTGCTGTATTATTGCACCTTTTTTTATTTCCAGGAAAATTGATGAAGAGAGGAATTGTGTGGTCATACACAAAATGAAATCTCTTCGGTCAAAAGTATTCAATGTTGAGTAACGTTGTTCATTTCAGTGACCCAGTGTGTGCTTTCCCACGTTACAGGCGCTGCAGTACTTTGAGCAGCTGAAGAACGCCCCAAATGGCTGGCAGCTGTCAGTGCAGATGCTCCTGCAACCTTCAGTGCAGTAAGTGTCGTTTAAAGTAACGTGGCATGCAAGTAATTGTCGACAGTGGGATTACATGTCGGCAAAGGAGTCTTCTTTCGACAGCCCCCTCACAAACCACGGGGTTTGTGTGGGCACACTTCGCGAGCGACTTAGCTAGATAATCTTACACGATGCTAGGTGCTGTTTTGCCAGGCTACTTTATTTCAAAAAACAGCTCGAAGAAGGCAGGACACAAGGAGGAGGGATGAGGGCACAGGGGCTGTATTCTCGTGTTTTGTCCGTTTTGTGACCGTTTCAAATATGTTCGTTTTGAGCAAGCCCTGATTGGCTAAAAGCGAACACCCGGATGTGACTCCATGCTAACACAGCGGAGCTATGAGCCGCGCCTTCTGGGAGCAGACGATTTGGAGCAGACAATTTTTCGTCACCTTGTTGGGTCGCTGGCGGAACAATAAACACATTAAAGATAGTTTAAAGTAGGTTTACTCGTTAAAAATGTGTTTACAAAAACAGTTGTGCAAAGGTCAACCCAAAGCCTGCCTACAACTGGAAGTACGTCGCAATAAAACGGACGCAAAATGGACGTTTTCAAAACGGACAAACACGAGAATATTGTCCCCAGTACTGTGCCGTCGCCCTCTCTTGTGTCCTGTTTTCTTCACGCTGTTTTTTTTTTTAATGATCACTCAAACACCCAATTTTCCATCCTTGCTACTTCACCCATGTATTAAAGCATGCCACCTGGGGGTTGGTTCACTTGAATGCTTAATGGCAGCGCTGTTAATTGTAGTCCTTCGCGGTTTCTTTGGTTGTTTGAAGCAACGTAAAAATATGGGCATAAAATGTACGGGAACTTCGTGCAAGTCTGATGGGTTCTTGCCTCTGCTTTCAGGGACGACTCGGTGAAGTTCTTCTGCCTGAGTGTTCTGGAGCACTACATCAAGACAGGGTAAGGAGCTGTCCGTAGATGAGAGTCCCCCGGGGCTGAGTGGACTACTGAACATGTGCAGGTACGAGTCTGCTGAGGAAGGCGATCGGCAGGCCATGCGGGCATTCATCAGCCAGTGGATACACCTGCAGGTGGGGAAGCGGTGTTGGAGACTAGACTGTGGAAACCTCCTTCTTCCTAACGCTGGCCCGTGGCGCAGGTGTACGCGGGGCCTGACAAGGTGTTCATCCGCAACAAGGTGGCCCAGCTGGTGAGCCGGGTGTTTGCGTGGGACTACCCGGCCCGGTGGCCCAACTTCTTTGGCGACCTGCTCCAGACGCTCCCCCTGGGACCACCAGCCGTCGACGCCTACCTCCGTGTCCTGCTGGCCATCCATGCAGAAGTCGCCGACTGCGAAATGCCCCGCACTGCCAAGGTATCCACAGTCTTCGCTGCCAGACTTGCTTGTGGGGAGGGGGGTGCGTGGGGCTTGAGGCATTTGCTTATATTTGGCAGTGCTTACATTGCAATTTGGTACTTCAAGAGGTGCACCCACCAACACAAGTTGTCAGCTCCATTTGTTTTCATTGCCAGGCTTTATAAGGTGCTTGAACTTGCTCCATCAACGCTACCGTTAAAAAAACCTCAAATTTTTGGATTTAACATGCCGAAGCTTCTTTGGGCTATGAGTAATTCTGACTACAGTATTTGCGCGATTCTAACGTGCACCTCTTTTTTTTTTTTTTTTTTTTTTTTTTTTTTGCTAAAAAAAAAGCCTTGAAATTTTCCTGTGCATTACAAACAGGTGTAAAACCGAAATCGTGCTTTCAATGTCCCCCTGCTTTAGTTTCAATGCCAGCAGGAGCTGGATAAGCAAGTTTATGGTGCACAAGGAATTTTTGCTATCACAGTTGCATGCGTCAAATAAAATGTCTTCTGCCAGGTACGTCTTTTACATCTGCGCGGTGAATCGGTGTCAAATTCTTTTTTCGAATTTTCATCACTAAACTTACCTGCGCGTTAAAATCGGGGGCACGTTTGAATCGTGCAAAAATGGTACTTGGGGATCTGACGTGTCCCGAAATCTCTACACACACTGCTACCTTTACTCTTTTACATTGCACGAGTATGACTATGATGGCCCCCCTGAAATGAGAAAGGCGATACATCAGTCCAGTGACCACTGCACCACCATGTTTACTAGAACACCAACGCTGCTTTACGTAGTGTGATCATGCTTCATTACTGCATACACTTAGTCTGTCGTGTGCTCGTACCGTATTTGCTGTTGCTGATGCTTGGAGTTGCAGAAGAAGGGTATTTGTTTGTGTCTGGTTTCCAACTGCTGCAGCTCTGGTTCTCTGTCTCCTTGCAGGAGCACGAGCGCAACCGGATGCTGAAGGACAACATCCGCGAGCTGCACATCGTGGACCTGGTCAACTCCTGGTACACCATCCTGGTGCGTGATCGGCGTGTCCCTTCCTCCCCCTTCTCGCTGTTTGTTAATGTGTCGGCCTCTCTTCCCTGCTAGACCACGCAGTGCTCCCCCGCGTCGTCGGAGGCCAGCACGGAGCTGTGCCGCCTGTGCTTGGAGGTGGTTGGGGCGTTCGTGGCCTGGATCGACATCGGGCTGGTGGCCAACGGGCGCTTCGTGGACGCCCTGGTGCACTTCCTTTCCCGGGGGAGTGCTCTGAGGGAGGCAGCCTGTGACTGCGTCTGCGAGATCCTGGCCAAGGGCATGGACCCCACAGACAAGGCCCGCCTCGTGCAGTCCCTCGCCGCCGTGCTCCAGGGAGCCGGCGTCCTGGCCATCGCCGAGGTAGGGCACCCACCCTACTTCGCTCTGGCTGTGTGCTCCCATGCGACGACTGCTAGAATTCGACCGTCTTGTCAGACTCCTCGTGAGAGAGATGTACCAAAGGTCCAAGTTGCGTAACAGTGTGTGTTCCACTTCATGGGCAGCCGAAAAACATCGCCATCCCGTTCTCTTGGTTTGCGTGCCATTCATTTTGTCGTTTATCTTTGTCTTCACGCCACATAGCTTTTTTTAACAGCGGAGCTGTTTAGGCCGAAACAAATCTGTCCGACAGTGATGGAAAACCCCAAGCACACATGAGCGTGTGCCTTGTGGCACCAGGCACAACCTTTGCACAAGCACATGTGGGCGCGTACCTCATACTGACCACCCAGCGTTGTCCAGGCTTGCGTGTGGGCTTACACTACACGAGGAGCTCCCGCCTTTGGTGTCATTGTCGTGTAGCGACTGGCACGCCGCGGGTTTACCGCGCTGAGGACCTTGACGACGGATCTTTCAAGCCACCCCTTCACAATCCATCCTATGCGGCTGTGCCGTCGGAAGATGACGACGAAAGAGATGACGGAAATTGCTATGGAATAAAACACTGTACATGCTTTAATGGTCTTTGCTTTTGTTGCCGTCCAAAACGGCTTTGCACAGCTGGGGTCCAGCTGCTCTCTCTCTCCCGGGATCCAGCTGCCAGTGGGGGGAGAAGCTAGGTCGACCCCCACCTCCGCTGTTTCTCTCGCCTCGTGCCGCTAGTGCAAGCTGCACCATTTTTTTTTTTCCCCCTTTTTTTTTTGGTGTGTGTGTGTGTGTTTGTGGTGCCCCACTGTCAGGCTTATTTGTGTACACTGCTCTGCACTCTGCCAACTCAGCATCTTTGCCTTTTGCTTTGCAGCCCCATGTGTGTATTATTTGGCACTCTTGCTTGCACACATGGGGTCCGTTCGTTTCACCTGCACCACGTGAACCAGTTCAGGCTGTGCAGCACTGTTTCACTGGTGTAGCTTACGGCACCTAAAGTGCACTGTTCGAAACACTGGTGGTGCCGACGGGTGCAGGGCGGGTTCTTGGCTTTGCCTGCACTCTCTGCCTAGGAAGTGCAGAAGCAGATGAAAAAGTGCAGGTCTGGTTCTGCCAATTATGAAGGATGGTGGAGCTGGTTTTGCACTGCTGTGAAGTGGTTCAGGGGGTGTCGGGTGAATCGAACGGACCCATAATGCCGTCGGCAACCTGGTTCTTGGGGCTGTGTGGCAGATAAAAAGCAGCGGCACAATCCTCCTGGCTTTTGCTGAAGCACATGCGGCGAGGTGCAAACGACAGACAACCCATCCGCACTGCATTCAGTTGTTGAAAGTGTCAACTTTGCATTGGTGCATGTATGTTCCGTAGGATAATTCCGTAGGATTCCGCTGAGATAATTAAAACAGTGCATTTTTGGTAACTTTGAAATCGAAAGGGCATTTATGAAGACATTTTTCCTTTTTTTTTGTTTTGTTTTTCAGAGGAAGGGTTTTTATCATTATTATAATTTGGAGCAAAAATCCGACTGTTTTGTGTGTAATGTATGCAATTGCTCAATTTAAGCTGCGATTGCTCTGTTTACATGCCTCTAATAATAATGAGCGTACTTTTCATGAGCACCAGAGATTAAAACTACCTTGTTAACAGTGTGCTACTGAGTCCATGGATGCGGGTTCGATTCCCAGCTCTGGCGGCTGCTTTTCTGACTGTGGCGAAAAGTGGAACCACCTGTGTGTTCGAGATTTCGGCGCACATAAAGTTCCCGGGTGGCCAAAATTAATCCGGAGCCCTCTGCTACGGCATGCCTCATTGCGTGTGTAGTGTCGGCACGCCACAATCAATCAATATCTCGTTAACAGAGAGAGATTAATGGGGTGCTCAAGAAGAAGGAGAAAGAACCATTTATTTGAGCTGGTGAAAAATGAAGAAAAATGGGTGGCATCTTCTTATTCCGGAAAGCCTCGGGCTACCGCTGTTGCCCAGGCCCAATTGACTAGGCATTCCTGGTTCCTAAGCCGCGATCAGCCTGCTCTCCCAGTGCTCTCAGAAAGCGAATACCGTGTTTTCGCACGTATAACCTCACCCTTGCATATAACCTGCACCCCCACTTTCCATCGACAAATAAAAAAATATATATATCCCCTGCATTATTACCCACATTTTATACATGAAAGGCTGGACCGCAGCTACTACTGAAGCAACATGGCACATTTATTTATGCGAAAACAACTTGCTAAGCTGACTAGGTAACTAGATTGCCTTTTTTTTTTTTTTTTTCTTCCCAGGTTGATATATTATCGAACTGTGTGTGCGAAATAGCACTGTCAATAGGGTAATTGTGGTTTATTTGCCATTATGGCTGTAGGGGCATCAAGGACCAATGTGCATTGTGGTGAAGCTGCACCAAAGGACATACCTTGCATATATTCCACACCTCTACTTCACCCCCGAAATTTTTGCATTTTGGTGCAAACTATACGTTCAAAAATACTGTAGTACAGGATTTGGATGGTGAGGTGCTCTTTGGGTGCCCAAGAAGGGGTAGAAAAAAACAGCTAGCATGCATGACAGTAGTAATAATCTGTGTCTGTCTCAGAAAGCGGCGAAAAAAACAGTCCAGAAGTTTCACATCAAAAATTTATGAAGCCAGAGTAGTTTAGCCCACTTTTTTGTTTCAGGGTGAAGATGTAGATTTCCTCATCAAGCTGGCAAAGGTGGTCAACGGAATAGGAATTCAACTTTTTGACTGTTATTCCAAGTAAGTATGCAGCAAATCTTGTGTCTGTCACACTGTTGCCTTCACTCTGGTCAGAGCATTAGCCAAGCCCTGTGTGATCAGTGCGGCCAGACAAATTGCTGTTTATTGTCAGTCACACCTCTTGCATGAGTGTCGAGCTAAGGTCTATTTTAAGTGGGTGTGTTGGAGGAGTACTGGCAAGTGGGAAAGTTGGTTGGCTCTGTGCACCTCACAAGCTGGTGTGCTCTCGACACCTCACCAGGGTCTGTGTGCTGCTACTAGATCTGAATTCCCCCTTTTGCTGGTAGGTCGTAGTGACTACTGGGGATGGGGACCAACCTAGCTCACCTGACAGGCGAGTTGACCTCTGCAGTTCTGTGGATCACGTGGCAAAAGGACAGCAGGTCTCCCCTCTGGGTGCCCCCATTATCCCTTTGTAGTTGAGGGGAGCTCATTGCCCCTATCAGTCACCTTGCCCATGGGGACTGTTGTGGAGTAAGGTGGCCAGACCCCGTCAGCCAGAGGCTCTGTATCACAGCCTGCGGCTTAATGCAGCATTCACAACAAACTCCCGCTCATATCATATGGAGAAGACTTCAAGCTGGTATTGTGGTTTTGACCTTAGCCACGCGGGTCACAAGGCCTATTCGTTTCTGATGGCCCCCCACGGTAGCAGAGCCGAGTTGACTGAAGGTGACCCCTGCGTCCCGTTGCAGGCTGGGCAAAAAGGGAGATGCGGCCAGCCGGCAGCTTGTGGAGGCGGAGGTTTCCTCCAAGGTTCCCCTCCTGCTGCAGTTCCTAGGCCATGAGGATGACGACGTGTCACAGGGGGTGGCGGAGTTTGCCCGCGAGTACATCCAGTACCTCAAGCACGGCAGCTACCGGCCAACTCTGGACAGGCCCCATGTGGAGGTAGTGAGGAGGAGGGCCTTGTTACCTTGGTAGAGGCTGTTTGTCATTTGAATTAAGCTTTACAGCAAGAACTTCACACGATCCTTTGTAAATCTGAAATTGCAGCTGAATGTGCAACTATTTTTAATTCACTGTATTCTGGGATTCTTTTTTACAAAAGTACATGCATGTAATACGCCGCGAGTAACATGTAAGCTTTATGCAGAGCACAATAAGGAATAAAGAAAAGTGAATGTGTTGTATTTTTGGAACATTGGCTCGCAAAAGGTAAAATCTACTGACAAGAGCGGCTGTCTGCCATGAATTTTTACATAAATGGCCATGTGTCCTCTATTTCTTTCCTTGAAACCTGTTTTTTGCGTGTGGATTCTGAAGTTGATTTTTCTCACCCACTTCATATATAATAAATACACTTTGCAAGAGATGCTGAACTGCAGCTCATCTGAACCACTGTAACACTATAAGGTGGAATTGTGTTGTGTGCTATATCCAAATTGTTTCTGGTTACTCATTCTTGCTTACGTGTTGCTAATGTGCTCTACTCTTTTTTCCCTCCCTCTCTTCTTGTTTCAGGCCATGCTGTATATAATAATTAACAAATACAAGTATGACAGCTCTTATTTATTTGAACGTCAGGTAAGCTTGTTTCGTGACACCTGTATTTTCGTGCTGTGCATGTAGATAATGCTGCCTCCAACGTTTCTTTTAGTATAAAAATGGAGAAACTTGTAACTGAGGCAGGTTCACCTAAGGAGCAGTGGGAAAGAGTACAACATTTTTGCTTGCTGATGTTTAAAAGGCTCATCATGTTGACAACAGCCCAAGAAGGTGCTCGTCCTGTTTGCTTCCTCACGTCTTTTGTCCTGCCCGCACCATTTGCTACTTTATGAACAGCTAGCCAACTCGGCCAATACGGTACCGTGCTCAGTGTTAAAAGATCCTTGCTTGGATTAACTCAGTTTTGGAGTGCCCTGAGGTTAGCAGAATGGCAGACCATTTTGGGGCTTGCAGCTTGTGTGCCTTTGTTGAGCCTGGTGTGCCAGTGTTTTAAAGGGAGCAGTGTAGCGGGGGGCTCTGTCTGGCAGCCGCGTGCTCATTTGCACTTCTCTCTCCCTTCAGGGCGAAGATGAAGCCCTGTTTTTAGAGTACAGGAAGACGCTAAAGGTGCTCTTTGACAACATTGCCCAGCTGGTGAGTGAACATACTGATGTTGTTGACATGCTGCTGAGTCGTGAGGTGGCCTGCAGGAATCTGTGGGGAACGGCACCACAGTAAACTCTGCTATACGAATCTCTCGGATAAAAATTCTGATGTAGCATAAATTAACCAAACCCATCCTGTAGCACTGAAAGGGATTCGTAGCTGGTTGCATTTAAGCCTTGATATAATGAATGCATTAGAACCGGCACTTTACTTTATGTTGAAATTTCGTTTGAATGAGAATTTGTACCTGGCATACAACAGTAAATACCACTTTCTTTTTACTGCAAAGCAGTGTGTGTCGCCCTCCCAGTTTTCGTTCCGGTAAAGCCGCTTTACTCAGTGCAGCTCTGCCTCTCCTCCTTTCCCCTTGTCACAACCGATGCCTCTTTGACAAGTTGCGCAATCTGCTGATAACACCGGTAGCACCGTTATCAGATGATTGTGGAAAATGAGCAGTAGTGGCAGTGGGCGTAAAAACGACGGAAAGCAGCCTCCGCCGAACAGTAGCCGCTGCCATTGCCTACTCAAATTCCGCTTCGTCGAGTAGTGGTGAATTCCTCCTGGATGAAGAGCAACTTGCCTGCTTGTAACGCTGATGTGTGCCCATAATTTTCCTTCATCTTGAAGGGCTTTCTTAGCGACATTTTCATCTGTGTGTTTGAAGCCTAAGCACACGCCCATCACCGGTTGCCAATTTATGTGTGCACGCTTGAGGGTGGAAGGATGGGGGGCGTGCACACCCAGCTAGACTTCATGCCAGTGCCAATGACATGCTAGTTGTGCTGTAAGATTTAAACGTGGAAGTCTCAGGGCTCAATGCACCCTGTCGGATGTCCTCTGTGGTCAAGCGGTTAGGGTTTGGGCTTGTGTGTTACAGTAAGATGCCTACGACGAGGGAGGGAAATGCACAGTTCGATGTTTGTCCACCAGAATAAAGCTTCAGGCATTCCAGATTTTAACTCACTGTTGGGCGGACACATGTCATTCGCTCGAAGGAAGAAAAGCGGGAATTGAACTAGTGTTGGCCCGAACAGAAGCGCGAATGGGCACGAAAATAATGGATACCAGTTGCTACTGCAAGTTCCAGCTCATTGAGTAGCTGCGAATTCCTTCCGGATGAACAGTAACTTGCCCGCTTAGAATGCCGGCCTGAGCCGATATTTCTTGTTCAGCTTGAGGGGCTTTGAGAGCGACATTTTCGCCAGTGTCTTTCATGTCTAAGCACGCACACATAACCAGTTGCCGGTTTATGCATGCACAGGCGGTGAGTGGAGGGGGTGGGGGGGGTGCGTGCACAGCTGTAGGTTTTGTGGCCTCACTGATAACATGTCCATTGTGCTGGCGGGAGGTTTAAACGTGGATGCCAAACGGCCCAGTGCGATCTCTCCGGTTACCTCTTTCGCCGAGCAGATTGAGTTGGTGCGTTACACAGACAGTAAGATGCCTACGACACTGGAGGAAAACAGACCGCTCAAGTCCTTCCAAGTTTCATTCAGCTAATTGGCCAGCAAACAGGATTTTTTTTTTCCTTCCCTTGTGCACTCTGTGGACATAAGATGGCAGTTTTTGTAGGCAAAACCAGCATTCCTACTCGGCTTGTAGAAGCTCTTCACGACTGAATGAAGTTTTGAGAGGGGTTTTTGCCCCCACAAGATGCACATGCTCAAAGATTTCAAGGAGCTAAGCATGCTCCTCAGCTTCGTCTACTGTCTGGCTGGGTGCATGACATAATGGCATACACTGCGACGTATATCACGGCCTCTAGTGCTGCACTAGCTCCTGGTGTGCTTACCGTTTACCGTGTGGCCCCTCGCTGATGGAAGAGTGGCTTTTGTTGTTGCCTGTCAGTCGAAGATAGCACACGTAAATGCTAGCTAGGGTTAATCTGGCATCAAGCACTTAAAATAACGAGCAAACACCTTTCAGTACACTTAACTTTCCGTTTATTGATTTTGGGGTGCCCAAAGGCTTTCTCATTTAAATGCTGGGTTAATGTTCGTGCCTCTTGAATTAGGGTATGTGTCAGCTGGGCTGTGGCCTTGGTGCATCTTCTACCTATGCTACCGCAATTATGATTTGTGAGTGTTGTGCGAGCACATGGATCGACCGAGTAGCTGGAAGGAGGTGTTGTAACAAGTTACGAGTGAGTGGTGGCCGTTGTTCGCTGGAGGGTGGCGGCCAGAGGTTGTCTGCAAGATACTGCTTCCAAGTTGCCCACACGTGTGCTTTTTGTGTCTTTCCATAGGACAAGGAGCTGACCTTGTCACTAGTGCAAGGTGTGATCAGCTCCACGCTGCAGAACTGGAGGAGCCTGCCATTCCAGGATGTCGAGGCAGCCATCTCCTTCCTGTACCTCCTGGGGGAGGCCATCCCCGTAAGCACCCCCATTTTTACTCGCCACTTCATGCTCACTGTGTGGTTGTCTTATTTGTCTTTTCTTCCTTTGTTTCAAGGGCTTCCAGAATGCGCAGTACTCTGGGAATGGGGACGTCGCCCCACCGGTGGTTGTCATCATGAGGCAGGTACGTTGGCGTTGGTGCTCCCAAGTCTGCTCCATTTGCCTTGGTTGTGCAGTTTTTACTTTGGTGCTGATCTGTGGCCACCTGTGGAGCAAGAGCAGGGGCGCTTAGATTTTGCCAGCACTTTTGGTGCCAATCTGTCTGGCAAAATTTCGGGGGCCAAGTGCTTGTGCTTGCAGTACAATAGGAATTGGGAGACTTTCAGGACAGCCTTGGCGAAAGGGTGGCAAAAAAAACTTCAAGAATGTTGTTTTTATACGTGCACTTCTTAATTAAAAGGGCAGTGGCTTCAGGGTTCAGCATTCAGAGTCTGAAATGAAATACTAGTGGGCTGCCTTTTTTGGGAGCTACACTTATGTCGATCGTCAGTGCCGCATCGCAGCTGTTACTGTGCATATTTTTGTGGCTTACACTTATGTCGATCGCCAGTGCGGCATTCACAGCCATTACTTTGCCTGTTTCTCTAAATACCCAACGCTTTTGCTTCCTGCTGATGGGAGCAGACAACTTATTTGGTGTTTTCAACTTGCCAGTCCGGGATATTTCTGGATACAGTTAAATTGCATTTAGGTACTAACGACATTAACCGTAACAAAATAATGGGTATAACGAGCAAATCGTAGTTCTCCTTGAAAGTCCCCATAGAAACCAATGTATTTAAAACTTTAACTAGGTAAAATTTGCTCGTTACGGGATATGATGAGAACAAGTCTCATTAGGAAATAAAATTTTGAGCTAATTTCACGACAGTGCGCAACGTGACAACTGTATTTAGAAATTCAAAACTCCTGCCACTACGGTTTGGGCTAAAAGCGAAGGCGCACATCCCACCTTCCTCTCGCTGCACATGGCACGCACGGCCACAGCATATTTGCCTGCACTCACTTCATCACTCACTGATATGAGCTGCAGGAGCCGTACTGTTAAACATGGACTGTGATGTAGAAGTCGTGTGTGTGCTTGTTTCTAAATGCTTGAGCCTTATCTTTTATTGTGCTGCGTGCGTGATTCGAGCAGCATGAATGCAACGGGCGGGCAGTGAAAGGCTATAACGCTAGACGAGAAGGCGGTTTCAATTAGTGGTCACATCCGGCATGAAGCTGAGCGAGCCATCTTTCACATCATAAAGATGCATCAGTGTCCAATTACGACTTCTTTGCAACAAATCTGTTTCAAATGAGAGTTACTTATTTTGAACTGCAATAAAGTAGGTGCGCGAATTTTCCTTTTGATCTCCTGAATGCAGTTATTTTGTTGTGTACCGCCATGCAGCGAAATCCAATTTCACCCGCTGTTTGTTTTGGGTAGTAAATCCCTGCTTTGGCTATAACTAAACATTTGTTATAACGAGCAAATCGGGGCACCCCTTCAGTTTCGCTATAACGAGGTTTAAATTCAGTTTGTGGCCAGTGCAGGGACTGCCCTCGCCATGGGTGTCTTTGGGCAACAACAAAAATTCGGAGCTGCTCTCTGGCAGCTTTTGGACAGTACAGAATGACAAACCTGTGACAAACCTTGGTGGCATGGGGACAAGGGCTTCTTTCGTAGTTGCCTGTTTACCAAAATGTCCAAAATGACACATCGAGGAGACTTGTTGTCCTGTCCAGGGCACTGCTGCGTCGTCTAAGACTTGACCTGTTGTTCTCTATCCACACAGCTGGTCTCGTCTGGAGTGAGTGCCTATGGCCACCTCGCAGTGACTGTCCAATTCTTTGAGACAGTTGTGCGATACGAGAAGTTCTTCAGCCAGGAATCGGAAACCATTCCAGATGTTCTGGTAAGTTGCACGTTTTCCTTCTCAGAGGGCCGCTTAAGGTGCAAGCTGCTGCAGGGGAACAGGGCCTTGCAAACTGCACTGCTGTGTGCAGCCACTCGTTAGAGGCACATGAATTGGTTGGAAACAGTATGACAGTTTCATTGGTCAAACTGGTTGTCTTGTTTGATTTTGGAACGTTGATCATACGGTGTTATCAGGGCTTCATGGAAACGTCATAGGATCAAAGTGTTGCACGCCTGTGCAGCAGGTGAGCTAGGAGCATGCTTAAGCTGCTGTATTTACACGTAACTTGCCTCCTCACATAATTTTCTAACCCCTAACTTAAATTCCTGAAAGAAAAAAAAATTGGGGGACACTGAACCATTTCTGATGAAGTGAATACAAAAGCATCAGTGTCCAATCGCCGAGCGGATGTTCCAGTATTATGGCTGGCGCCATAGTGCCCTGAATCTCTGGCGACTGCCACGCCACTGGGTGCGACACTGGCGCGAGTGCGAAGCTTAGTGCACGCTAAAATCACATGCGCTGTCGTAATAATCATCATTTTTATTTTTTCCCCTTCGTTACTGCGACACAAAAGAATCTATTCCGATCACCGTTGTTAGGCTTATATGTAGGCTTAGTGTTGGGTGAAGCCTGCACCAGAACAGCTTACGTCACTGTATTACCGTACGGTGGCCACGTGAGTTAACACAGGTGGCTGAAACATTCTTGGAAAGTTTCGGGGTAGAGGGGTTACAGTCAGCTTCACATCACACACTGGCTCTGCGACACTGGGTTGCACCAGGCTGCAGTTGCATCAGAAACATTTTCACTTGTAAGTGCATGCCGTCACCAGCACGCATACATACTAATTTCCAACACATGCAAACGGGAACTCACAGCCATGAGAAAGTGGTCGTTGGTAGCAGGGACGATGGGATGCCGGCCAGGTGTGACCTTGCTTCTCCTTCCCACCCGGGCGATACAGGTGGCCTTCATGGACGAGCGGGGCCTTCGCCACCAGAGCCCCAGTGTGCGCAGCCGCCTGTCCTACCTCTTCTCCAAGTTCATCAGGTCGCACAAGTGAGTCCCCCACCGTGCCACTATGGCCGTGCCTGCAGCCTTCGCTGATCAGGCCGACATCGCTGGCTTGATGGGCCCCGATTTTTTTCTCCATGCTGCTGCCCCATTGGTGGCCAACTGGCCCCATTGTCACAACGTCCGAACCTACCCTAAAGAAGGTGTGGAGGCAAAGGTGTGAGGAGTCGCTCATTCAGGTTCACTTGTAACCAGTCCAGGTGCAACGAATTGAGCCCAGTATCAAACACGAAGGATGGTGCAGTTGAACACAAGTGCGAGGCAAAACGAGTAGGCATCGGGCATGATTTTGAGTGTGAGGCAAATTTAAAGCAAATAGGAGTTTGGTTGAACGGCGGAAGCAGCGGAACATAGTCGACGAGCCAGGGCTGGCAGAAGCACTTTGGCAGTCCACTGGAAAGTTTTGCCATGAAGATGCTGTGATGGGTTCAACTTTCTGGCGGTGCAAAGAAGGGCAAATGGGAGGAGAGACAGTTTGCATGAGGTTTAACTTACCCTTTGCAGTCTGTACCTGTTACCCAATTTCCAGCCATTCCAGTCCGCAGTTATTTATTGTGCCAGTTCTGGTGCCCTGAAGATAAACACGAACTGTGCAAGCAAGAAAAACTCAGATGTTTATTTCTTCTTATGCATTCTGCTTGCAACTCATGTACCAATATTTGAGCAGCGCGTAAACGCACTTGAAGCATTCTTCTGGGTGCAGGCCAGGGTTTTTACTGCAGGTTTTGCAGAAAAAAAGTTTCCCTTTTGCCTCCTTTTGTTTTTCTGTCGCTACAAACAGCACAGTCCCTGCCTGGGGACTTGTGGATGAAATGGCTTGTGCTATATACCGTATTTACACAATTGTAGGTCGACCCTTTTTTTCAAATTTGACAATCCAATGTTGGGGGGTCGACTTAGAATTGAAATCGAATCGCCTACAACTAGTAACGGCTAGAGAAACGAGAAATCGGGGGTGCTACGAAGTGGGGACAGCTTTGCACCCCCGTTCCCATGATTATGGTTTAAAGTGTGAACCGCACGGGGCGTTTTCTGCTCGCGAAAATGGCCGTGCTGACTGCCGCGAATGCCACCCGTGCGTGCTACGCGATCGGCGGCGGCAACATGGCGGCGTCACCAGCCGCGAAGAGGTGCGGTAGCTCCAGCGACCACTTCTAACCGCTCTTTATGATATCACTGAAGGCACAAACGAAGGCGTCTTAGCAGGAAAGGAGCTGATAATGTGGTCGAAAACGACACTATAA
The DNA here is from genome assembly GCA_013339765.2 of Haemaphysalis longicornis. NCBI lineage: Eukaryota > Metazoa > Arthropoda > Arachnida > Ixodida > Ixodidae > Haemaphysalis > Haemaphysalis longicornis. Next base: position 30,265,577 of record CM023456.1, read on the forward strand.
AGCATCATCCGCGCCGCTAGGGAGAGAGAGAGAAAAAAGCCGCCCGCATCTTCCCACGGGGGGAACTCGAGTAAATGCGTCGCATCTACTCGAGTCAAGCAAAGCGTCGCGTCAAGCGAAAGCCAAGCAAAGACGCCCTTGACTGAACTCCGAACGCGCGCTCCGCCGCTTATATACGTTGAGGGGACTGCGTAAGCCGGTCCCAGTCGACGACGTTGGCGTACTTGTAAAGCGGCGTGGACTCTAGGTGTTTGAGCCAAGCGCGGATGTTGCTTCGCCGGAGAACGGCACACCGGTTATATGCGCAGCGCGCCCGAAGGAGAGGAAACCGCGGAAGAGAGAGTACTGCACATGCGCCGGCCCCAGCGCATCTGCCGCGGCTATGACGCAACGTGCCGCGGCTATGACGCAACACAATCCAACGCAATCCACTTTAATCCATCCAAATCCAAGCCAAGCTAAGCCAATTGAATCCAAGCCAATCCAATCGAATCCAATCCAATGCCCCTCGCAAGAGAGTGTTCGAATCCAATCCAATGCCCCTCGCGAGAGAGTGTTCGCTATCGCCTCGACTCGACGCGCATGCGCAGTGAGCATGCGGACTACGGACGCCAACGCGGGTGACATCGTGAGTTACTGAAATGCTCTGCATTTAAAACTTTATTGTACAAGGCAGTTAAGAGGGCGGGGTGGCCGCTGGCATGAGCCTGGCGGCGACAGCGGTGGCTCGGTTCACCAGGCAGATTTGGATCCCCGGATCCGAGCTACCCAGCGCCCCCTCCCACTGCTCGTCACACGCTATGGAGGGAAAGGGATCATTAGGACATGCCCACATGGAGTGCGACACGGTGGCTAGAGCACCGCACGAAGGGCAGTTGGGGGAGGGAAATAGTGAGGGGTGAATATGGTGCAGCACTGCACAACATGGAAGAGTGCCAGTCTGCAAGAGCCGCCACGTGTGTTCCTGGGAGTTATTCAGGCTGACATGAGCGGGGGGAAACGCGCGGCGGGAGAGACGGTAGTGTAGGACCAAGTCGTGATAGCTGAGGAGGCTATCTCGGGCCGATCTGGCACCGTGGGAGGGGACAAGGCTGGGGCCCGCTCGGATAGTGAGTTCTCGAGCAGTAGCGTGGGCCGCCTCGTTACCCCCCACACCGGTGTGGGCTGGGGTCCAGATCAGTTCTGTCGGGGTGGTGGGTGGATTTTTGGAGAGAATTTGGAGGGCCTGCGGGGTTATTAGACCCCGGGCGAAATTTTGAACGGCCGTCTTCGAATCAGAGATTACGATTGCGGGGTCTGGCCGTTGAGTTAAGGCTAGCGCAATTGCCGTCTCTTCCACCGTCGCGGGACAGGTGGTACGGACGGAGAGGGAGGTGACAGGGGGGGCATTTGGTTGGTCGACTACTGCCACTGCGTATGTGGCATGGTGTCGATAGTCCGCCGCGTCAACATAAAGTATGCCTGAATTTATTGGAAAGCACCGGCACAGCTCTTGTGCTCTGTGCTCCCTGCGACCCTTGTGATGAATGGGGTGCATATTGTGCGGTATGGGGCGGACTATAAGACACGCATGCGTATCGCGGGGAATGGGGAGTCTCTTATCAGTAATTAAAGGGGCGTGCAGCTTCAGACAATCTAGTATGTGCCTTCCGGTGGAAGTGGCCGAAAGCCTCCGCAGTTGATTAATATGATGGGCTTCCACTAGTTCCTCCGCGGTATTATAGACTCCCAGACATTCAAGTCGAGCAGTGGATGTGTGCATGGGCACTTGTAACGCCGCCTTATAAGCTTTTCTAATGAGGCAATCAATTTTCTGCAGTTCAGTTTTCGTTACATAAAGATAAGGAAGTGAGTAGGTGATGCGGCTTATCACGAAAGCTTGTACCAGCTGGAGTCTTTCTGTCTCCTTAACTCTTTCGTTACCGCGGGAAATTGACCAATTTTGAAGGGTCTAACAAAACATTTTTTTTTGTGCTATACATATTGATTAGGCACACATTGCAGTGGCATAAAATGCAGATTATTCCACGCGCTTTCCAACGACATCAGTTTTAATGTTTTCCTAAATAATGATTGGGAAAAAAATTATCGAATTCGAAATTTTTGTCCACGCGTCAAGAAAATAAGAAAAAAGTAAGTTGTGTATAATAAACGACCAGTAGTAGAAAAAATTTAGAATAAACATTTTGTAGGTAGACATTTCAAAAACCCATCCTAGGAAAAAAATTGAGTTGCGCAGTACAATTTGTCAGATATAAAAGAAAATGTTAGCCCGCGTGGTGCCCGTGCCATGTAGTGAAGCCCAACCACTATTTCAAATTGTGCTTTTTGGATGGTTCTCTAGAAGAAATCTGGTGGTTTGGCATTATTGAAGGCCCAAATTAGTCTTCACGTGATGTAAAAACACCTTGTCAATGATTATGAGCGGCGCAATATTGAAGGCAATCAAGCGATGTGAAAAAATCCGCTTGGAGTCGAGAATCAAACTCTTTGGTGGATGCTTGTTGATGTTCTGATGATCACTTATCAGTCAGAACTTTCATTTGCGGTTTATTATCATGTTCTGACTCGCTATGGTAGCCCTGTTTGCAGGAATAAGGTACGATGCGCTAGAATCATGCCCAGCAAGCTTTCACCAAGCCACCGTTGGGCTGTGAAGCGAGTTCACCACTACGAGCCTACTACATTGCAGCGCCACCTAACAATTTTGAAAAGAAACAAATGCAAGGTTGTTGGAGACTTCGTCAGAATAGACAGTACTACTAAAAAGCGACACTAGACCTCCGGAAATACCCTCGTTTGAAACCGAAACTGGCCGGTGAACACCTGGCGGTGTTCAAGGCCAATTGGAAGCGTTCTCCTCGTCTGAACGACTTGGTGTTGTCGTTTGACTTTCAGTGGAAGCTCTTATCGCAGAAGCAAGGCGTAGATAAAGTGGAAGCGCGAGCGGCATGCTTGTTTTGAGGAGCAGTAGCGGGCAACGGAGGCGCCATGGCAAATGAGCTTGTAGTTGGGTAACTGCGTAGTAGCGCCAAATATGAATTTCGCACTGCAAAAACGAAACCGAAACTGCTGGAAACTGGTTGAAAATGGCAGGCACACTTGCTACATATGCGGGGGACCATCAGAAATAAGCTTTGGGAGAATAAAGCTGCCCTTTGTCCGAACCAAAGATCATTAGTGAATAGCTGGGGCCATTTTCAAGTAATTATCACCTCTCAACGCCGTCGGATTACAAAGCTGACCACATTATTTGGTATTTGACTTGCCAGGAGCCTTTTGACAAAAAAAAATTATGGTAATGCAGCCTAACCACGATCTGCACCCTTTTTTCTCAAGTGCAGCAGCCACGCCCCCTTCCTCAAAAACACCCTCACCTCAGCTCGCAAAAAATGCCGTCAAAAGTCTCAATGTCGCCGGAGTGGGAAAATTTAAACTGATTCTAAAAGGGCAGTGCCTAGACTAACCACTGGCCGCATTAGGTGTACGAGAAATGACTACAACATGTTAAAATAGGCATTATAAATCATCGATCACCGGTGATCGATTTGAATAGGCGTGGTAACGAAAGAGTTGAGTCCTTTGTGACGGGTGGTTATTCGTCGAATTAGGCCGATAGTTTGGTTTACATGCGATGTAATTTGCGATATAAATTGAGTGTTTGATCTGTTACGCTGTATGAAAAGACCAAGAATTTTAACACTTTCTACTGTTGGGACGGTGTTGGTCCCAATCTGAATTTTTATGTCCGGTGGGGCTTCCGATCTACGCTTCGCAGGTAGAAGAAGGAGCTGAGATTTCCGAGGTGAACAGTTGAGAAATCTCAGCTCCTTCTTCTACCCGCGAATATCCACCACCGTGGTAAGCCCAAACATCTCCGGCGGCGCCAGCCGTCTGTCCCGAGTGCTTTCAAACTGCCGCTGCTGCCGGCATGAAGAGTGCGCCTCCCCATTAGGGCAAGTCGTCAGGCTCCTCCCACTGCCACGCTCATCACGCGTAATACCAAGGTAGAACCAATAGAACTTAGAAGCAGTAGAAGCTGCCGCGCGCGCGGAATCGTTGACACAGGCGTCAAAAAGTAGCCCGCGCAACGCTGACGCGCACGAATCGCGTGCGAAAACGCATCAAGAAGTGTTTTATTCGTCTCTAATAAACAAAATGAGTATTAGCGAATCCCTTGATACAATGCACGGCGCTAACGTAGCCCAAATCATATCACATTGTTTAGTACACTTCCAAACACGATGGTGGGAGGTTAGTCGCTCAAAAGTAAATCGCGCGCGGCCGCTTCCGTCAGCCGCCATGTTTGTTTTGGTATCGCGCGGCAGTGGCCGCTGCCGGTTGCTTCGATGGTTGTCATCTCGCAGCGAATGTATTCTTCCCGCTCAACCCACAGCGCATGGTTATTCCGGGTGCTTATGCAAAAGCTTTTCTTTTTTAACAAATACCGCGCATACCGCGAGCGCATGGCTCTTGTGGAGAGCCGCCGTGTGGGTTGACAAAAAGCTTCTTCTTCTCTCTTCTTTTTTGAGATGCAATTTTTTGGGGTCGATCTACATTCGAGTCGACTTACAATCGTGTAAATACGGTAGCCTTTACTCGCACTCCATATGTGCAGACGGGCCCCACTTTTTAACTCGAGCTTTCAAGTCACCAACCAGCTGTTGGATGAGGTTGTGGCGGTACTGCAAGTTTTGCTGCTCCTTTTCGCCATGATTCCGCAGCTGTGTGTGCCTCCAAATAAAACTATTGGCAATGCAAAGCTCTAGCTTTCACTACCATTTCATTGTCTTTTCGACAAAATGCATAGCTCCCAGAGTAAGGATCCACACTGTGCTGTCTCGACTGCCCGTCGTGGTCTTTGTCACTTTCTTCTGTCAAATCACTGTCATCACTGACTGATGGAGGCCCTCAATTCTCTTTGTCGCTGAAGTCATCATCGCTTTCGCTAAGTGCACCATCGTAGAACGCGCGCGAAAACGATCTGGAATTCAGGAAGCCCGCGCTGAACATTATGCAGAAAGCGGTCATGCTTCTCGGGGAACAGCGCACATGTGAAAACAACCTGAAATTCAGGAAGCCCGTTCTGAACATTGTGCAAAAAGAAGGAAACTTTAGAAAAGTTCACTTTTGCCGCAAGAGATGGCGCATCATGTATACAAAGAATGCGGGCGCATTGCAGTAAGAAAAACCGTGAAGTTTAACCTTGAACACCCTTGTTGGGCATATCCCAACAACGGACCGCTGTGGCCGTTTTGCGTTGTACAACGGACCACGAAGGGTTAAGACCGACGATAAAGGTTGTCGAGCTTGTTATGTTTTGGTGCTCACTGTTGCGAACCAGTTTGTGCTACCCACCTCTCTCCCTCGGTGGCTGGGGGAGAGGCCTCCTTATGCAAAGTGCTTGCACTCATGGTCATGTTGTGTGATGTGGCCACTTGATCTGTGGCTCATACCTTGTTTTCTGGTGGCTTTGCCTGCTCATCTGTGGGTTCAATGCCATCACTTTCTGATTAGCGCAGTTTGCAGCAAAGCAAGCAAAAGCACAAGCTTTCTCTCCACTCCTTTTGTCCTCGAGTGGTGGTTGTGTCGGGAAGTAGAAGCAGTACTAAATAGGCTGTGCTTGTGTACGGCTACTGCTGTAGTCTTGCCCCCTGTGCCATTTATACTCCCAAACATTGCCCGAAATTGTTGAGCCTGCTACTTGAGCAGTGGATGTGATGTCTTTCTGGCATTCGATTGTTGGAACACACTTGTGTTATGATCAATTAGACTGTGCTATTATGACGTGCTATGTGTCATATTGCATTCCTACCAATGTGGTGAGCGTGGGTCCCAAGGCTGAAGGCCCAAGCGTTAGGCCAGAGGGAGTGAGGAGATGTGCAGTGCAAGTCCAATGTGATCCACACCTTGCACTTGTGGTGGGAATGTTTTCCCACGAGAATATGCGTGCGGTGCTTCCCAGGGCTCAGATGCTGCCCTTCACGGAGGACATCCTGAAGCAGCTGCAGGACCTGCTGGTGCTGTGCCCCACGGACAATGGGCTTACCACCAGCTCGCTCCTGTCGCCGGACGACCAGCTGTACCTCTTCGAGGCCACCGCCATGCTCATCGTGTCCGGCCAGTTCACGGCGCAGGTGCGTGTTTTCTTCCATTCGTGCTCAGAGGAGTAGCTTGCCCCAGTTGGTCGCAGCACTGCGGTTGCATTGATGGACACACCTTGCCTGGTGTCATTTGTGGGCGTTGTTAATGAGCGCAGGTGAAGGTGTTTTTTTTTTTTTTCTTGCGTGCTGGAAGTGTCATTCGGGTGCTTGCCAAATTGCCAAAGAGCTTGTTGAAGAAGCCAGATCACGCCACTGTTCCTAGTAATCTCATGTGAATGGGATGGTGGGCGCCCTTGCTGATCATGTGCAGTAGTGGGAAGACGTGTGCGCCAAAGAACGTCATTGGCACCCTTGTCCCTCCCCCTCCCTGTTGCCCGCAGAAGAAGGAGCTGCTGCTGAGGAGCCAGCTGACTCCCGTGATGCGCAAGTTTGAGTCCCTGGCCCAGCGGCTGCCCCTTGAGCCCGTGGAGCAGAAGCGCAAGGACATTGCCGAGTGCATGAACCACGCCATCGCAGTGACCAGGTACTCTCCTCTTCCTCCTGCTGACTCCAGTGGAAATTTGAACAGTGCAAGTGGCGGACTCATGCGCTCACACTGGGACAAGTGTGTGGAGAGCGGAGCTCAAACAGTTTTTCAGCTGAGCTGTAACCTCTGGTACTTAGCTGTCTGCATTGCAACGGCAGCAGCTGCAGCTGGCCCTTTGGTTTCCAATTCCAGTCTGTTCTGAACTGCTGGGTAGATGCATTTGTAAAATGGGGGCAGTCCTTGGACTGCTTGTAAACTCTCCAGAGCCAGGCATTTCACAGAGCGGGAATATGTCGCTGCAGTTGGCCTTTGAGTGTTCCGCCTATCTGCTCGGGGCCACCTCGATTGAGCGAGTGTGTGGCCTTGTGTCGCAGCCGTACGAGCAAGGCCTTCTCCAACCAGCAGACGATGAAGGCGTGCGGTTGCGTGCCCATCTACCTGGAGGCCCTTCAGGTGTTCCTGCAGGCCCTGGACCTGCCCTACGAGCAGCCCCTGCTGCAGGCCGGGGTGCGGCAGTTCCTGCACCGGCTGGTGGTGTGCCTGGAGGAGGAGGTGCTGCCCCTGGTGCCCCGCGCCTGCGAACAGCTGCTGCGCAACCCGGATGTGCGCTCTGTCCAGGAGCTCATCCCCCTCATCAACCAGATCGTCTGCAAGTTCAAGGTGCGCCGCCATATCTCTCTCTCTCTCTCTCTCTCTCCCTGTGAATGGCCAGCTAATGGGGGGAAGGGAAAGGCTGCTGTTTCTCACAGCTTGCAATGGGAAGAAGTGGACCAGAATTTTGTAGTGTTCACAAGGTTGTAGGAGTTCAGTCTTGGAGTTTCCTTATAAGTTTGTGTTAAAGGAGTACTGACACGAAATTTCAAAGCTGAGATAACTATGTAAAACGCTTCCTTTTTATCAGGAGATATCTCCCAGCAAGTTTCAACAGCAACCGTTCAGCGAAACATATTTAAAATCCATTTTAATCTTCGCCCGCACGAGAAAGCCCAGAGCGGGCCGACGTGACATCATCTGCTACGTGCCCCAAACTGCCGACGTCGGGGCTCCCGTGACGAAGCCGACGCGCTGGCTGTGGTTGGCGCGCGCTGCTCGGGCGTGTGTACACGTCATGGTTTTGGGACTGACGTCATGCTGCCCGGGCCTGTGGGGACGGCGTAAACCTCGGCCGGTCTGGGCGCGCGCGTGCGCTTCCAGAGAGGCAGCGATACGGCAAGAACGGTGACGTCATGTTATACATGCTGTCATGGCGGCCGCTCGGCGTTTTTCAGTCGAAACCGAAACTGGCACGAATAAACGACGCCGTAAATGAATGTTTACGCGGCGCTCGACCGTCTAATCTGTCATTCTATGATTAGTGGGCAGGTAGGCACGCATAGCAGCGAAAAAAACGTAACATAAAACTTTCGTGTCAGTACTCCTTTAACTCTTTCGGGACCGCCGGAAAAAGTGATGAAAAAGGGAGGTCTCGGTAAAAATTTTTTATTACATGAAGCAAAGATACCATCCTGCTTTAGCACATACCAAAATGCAGCTAATTATATGTTCTTTGACATACAATACCGTGTTTTACTTCAACACTGACGATAGCACCATGAAAAAATCAGAAAGTAAGAACTTCGTAAAAAAACTACTGAAAAAGATAGAAAAAAAGCGTAAATCTAGAATAATTAAAAGAATAAAATTATTTCAGGATATACAAAATCTAACACAATGCTTTGTTTATTCATCACGAAAGTTTGATGCAGCTAGGTGTAACTGGTTTTTTGTTTTGTGTGTGATTTCTTTGGCACTAGGGCCATGGCTACGTCGTCGCCCAGGTACACGCCGGGCTCTCGGCTCGGCGAAAACTTGATCCGTTTCTGCGCTGGTGGCAGGAGATCACCACAATAGGTAGTTAACACCCTAGCGAACAGATATAAACTAGCCAGAACATATTTCGAGCGCACATACCTACTCCAGAGCCAATTGAAACCGAAACCAACACCCACCTTTGAGCGCTATTCATGTTCCAGGCTGATCGACACCCGAATCCTCACTTGAGCTGAAATGCGATCTCTAAAGTCGCATTTCGACTCTTAACTGCCACTCTCATCGTCAAAATCCACAGTAGAAGGCTAAGATATGCGAGACGAGCCGACGCGGATCTCTTATCGCGCTCGCGCGTGAGTATGTTTACATTTGGAACCACCGCCCGGTAGAATAAAATATCTGATGCGTTGCCGCCTGGCGATAAAAAAAGAAACTTCACAAAAGAGAAAACTCTAGTTTTCAAACTATCTCCTAGATGTCGCTAGGTGTTCCATCGAGCGAAAATTTTTATTCTGCAGGCTCGCGAAACCATCGATCATATGTGACCGATGGCCTATAGGAGCGGTCCCGAAAGAGTTAAGGCACTGACAAAACTTAGAAGCAATATAACACAAGCCAACCTGACAGGCAATGCTCAGACCCGCCATGGGAATGTCATTTTCTGTTGCCTACCCGCTGTGGTGGCTCAGTGGCTAAGGCGTTGCGCTTGTTGGGACGTTGTCATCCCACCGCTGACAAACCGTTGCTGCATACGGGAAGGCGCACCCGAGCGAGCTCCGTCGCCTCCGACAGACGTGTAGTAGCGTGGTGAAGCGAGCAGCCAGCCAGTGTTGCTGCTTCGAAGAAGACCAGAAGCCGAAGGCGAACGTAACTCCTTTACTTCATAGCGAGAGATGAGCTGAAGCCAAAGAACAATGTCGACGGGTGAGGTCACAGTACAGGACTCGAGCAGAGTGACAGCATTGATTCACTGCTCAAACAGGAATGAACTACAGCGCTTGGGGGGCTCTTACTTTTACCCAAAGCGCCAACGGTCAATACTAGCGTTCCCTCTAGATTCTGCACCCGACAGGAATGGCACAGACACACACAACACTCTTTCCAGAGTTCGTGAGCGGTCGGTAGTAGCGGCGCACTCTGAGTCCGAGAGAGGGGAAAGAGGAGGTCTCTGCAACAGCTTCCGCGTCCTTCGGGAAATTTGAAGCCTGCCTCGTCAGCCAACGCCGGTTTGAATCACGCCGATAGTGAGGCGCCAGAGATGCAGACCTGTCGCAGCTTGTTTGAATCGTCGACTAAGTGTGAGTCACCGACAGGGGGGCCTGCCTGCTTGAAAGGCACACGTAGTGGAGGCTTCGCCACACAGCCGAGGAGTGTTGCGGCAGGCTGATTCGTAACACGCTACTGAGCACGAGGTCACGGGTTCAATTCTCGGCTGCCACGGCCGCTTTTCTGATGGAGGCGAAAAGCAAAAACGCCCATGTGTATGAGGTTTCGGCGCACGTGAAAGATCCCCAGGTGGTCAAAATTAATCCAGAGTCCTCCACTACGCCGCGCCTCATCGCCTGCGTTGCATCGGCGCGTTAAACCCTACAATCAATCAATCAATCATTTTCTGTTGCCTATCTCGTTGCTCCGCCGGTTATCTTACGACAACCGGAACAATGATGTGTATATGATTTATAGCTCCTTCTTCTGTAGAAACCTTGCTTCTGGCCGTTGTAATGTGCAGACCAGTGTGTCGGTTCGGCCCAAGAGGGAGTTTTGAGGGAGGGTGCCTCTGCTTGCCTGGCCTTTGGGTGTGGTGGTGGGGGGTAGGAGGGGGCCTGTTGGGAAGTCTCAGTCGGGGGGCAGCTGTCATGGGTGTTTCAGAAGGAGGTGGTGCCCTTCCTGCAACGGATGTTCATGCCCCTGGTCGGGGTCATCTTCACGGCCCTGGCCGCCCCCGTGGAGCCCGGTGACGAGCAGGCCGTGCGCGACCGGCAGCTGCTGCAGCGCGCCTACTTCCTCTTCGTGGCTGCCATCGTCACCAACAACGTCGTCGAGGTGGTCGCCGCGCAGGGTGAGTGGCGGGAGGCCATGAGTGTATTTTTGCGTGCATGCTGGTGATTGCTAGCCCTAGGTGGGTGGAGATAGCCACACAATTGCATGCAGGTATTTATTGAAGCCCGTTCTACATGGTGCGATTTTCCCTGCGAATTCGCAGGTGCGGCGCCGCTCATGCGGCAAAACCACCGTTTTTCGTTGCTGCGGCAAAGTGCCAAATGTTTGAAATGGTCGAGTATCCTCCGCGAACGCCACCCGTGCGGCTCGTGCGCGTAGAGGGGCCGGACCTGCGGCCAATAGGAACACAGCTATGTGTACGTCACGGCATCACCATCTGCATGCTTAGCAACCAGATGGTGTTGCTTGTATACACGCGGCGCACGCGGCGTAAGCGTGGGTGTACCGAAACACACGCGTTCACAACACGATGTCGCGCGCCGTTTTCATCAAATGCTTAATCGGTATCTGTGCAAGTGGCGGACATCACAGCAGGAAACAAGTACAGAACCCAAGAAGAACCGGCCGAGATAAACCGAGGTGTGCTAGGCGCGCACAACAAGCGAACCCAGGGTTGCTTGCTGTGTTTGTCTTCTCCGCTATGTGTGCGTATAATTGATAAATAATTGACGACTGTTGTATTAAACCGTAGGTAAACTCATATTTATTGCAAAGCAGTCTGAAACAACTTGGCCAGAAAGTAAAATAAAACTTTTTTTTTTAATCACAACAAGCTTTCTTCGCGGCAGACTTAATCCAGTCTGCAGCCTCTGAAATGCGAGGATCGTGACGTTCGCAGGTCATGTAGACGACATTTCCAGGCAGTGCGAACTTCGCAAGTGCGAATGTTCGTTCCACCGAATTCGCAGACGGAAAACGCACCATGTAGAACGGGCTTGACACACACTATCTCTCCTGTAAGCTGCTGGAGATCAAGAGCCCACATTGGGTGCAAACTCTGTCATTTTACATGGAATCAATTTGTGTGTGTGTGCACGCATGCGTGCACATGCAAATTTTACTGGTATGAAACATGCGTAAGGGTTTGGGCTCTTGTGGCTATGCCCGTCCCGAGCATGGGATGCTTGGAGCCTCCTCGCATAATGCTGCACCCACTGTTTTCGCCTCTCCTCCAGATGCACAGAGCCTGGAGCAGGTGTTTGCGACCATCATCCAAGGGGCTGTGGAGTTCCCCGACCCAGTGGTGAGTTTGCTGGGATGAGTGCTGTCTGTGGCATTGGTCACGTCCGTTGATACTGAGCAACAGCCAGACGCTCTCTCAAAAGCACGGAGTGATGGCCTAGGGAATTTAAGGAAACACCATGGTGATGTGCCCTGATTTGTCATACATCGGTGGCTGTATTATGAAGCTAATAGCCGAATTTCGGATGCAAGTCCTACTCCGCGCTTGCAAGGACTTTCAGTGTACAGGGTGTTGCAATAATAAAAAGGCATCTTCAAACAATTTTTGTAAGTCGCTGAACTCCTTGCACTGAAATTTTCATCAAAGGGCTCAGTTTATGGTCTATTTTGTTTAAAAATAGCGCAGGCAGTATTAGTGACCTGGCTTTTTAACAATTGATTACAAACGGTTTTCACCTATGGGAGGAAAGATGGCTGTAAAAATATTTTTCTATGTAGTACATGTAAAAAACCCCAGAAGGCTTTTTGGTGCTTTGACTCTTTCGCGACCACAAAAAGATGGCCGGTTTTCAGTGCTTCCAGAAAACTTTTTTTTTTGCCCTTGAGCTACTGGACACATTTAGCATTGCTGTGCATGAAATTGTAGCTTAAAGATTCCTCTTTCAAACACATAACAGCAATTTTGTGAAAGGCGTAATTATTGAGAGTTTATTGGTCAACAAAACCAAAAAAATGTGTAAGCAAAATTTTGTGTAACCAAGATGCTACACAAAATACAAATAGGCGATTTTACTGAGCCTAAAAATTATTTTAGGAATTCTAAGATATGCAAAATGTTTCTACGCTTCTCAGCTATGATTCAATATATACATCAACGCCGTACACCAAGTTTTGGATTTTTGCGGGCCCACCAACGTAACGATCCCGACGGCTGTGCCACTCCGCGAAGCCACTCGAGAGTCAGTCAGTCTCTCCGAAATATGCGTCCAAGCATGCTTGTTCGTGTTCTCAGACAAAATCCTTATCACTGCAGCGGTAAAAAACAAGAAAATAATAAATACAGCGCGAAGCCAAAAATGAGCCTTCCTTGGCAGCACCTGCCAAAGTCTGAGGCTGTTGAATGGGAGAGTCATCATCAGAACTAAAATCTGAAGAATCCACATCGTTGGTGGAGTCATCACTGCTGCTGGTGTAAAAAAAATCAACAGCGGTGGCCGAAGTCCTTGAAACCACTGTCCTCATTTGCAGAGCGCACAGTGAAACGGACGCCATTTTCACCACAACTCGATGCTACTTTGGGTTCAATTTTCACTCGCGATGCTGTCTACCCACATGAAATGTGAAAAAAAAACAGCAACAAAATTGAAAAAAAGGTTTCCAATGAGCACGCCAAATAGCGTCAGTTGCCTGAATAGTGCCGTTTTTAGTTCTTGTGGGAGGTTCCAATTCATTGTTCACGCATGAACGATGGCCTATGGCGTGGTTGCGAAAGAGTTGAGGTTCACTTTCTCTCTTTACCTTTTTTTTTTTTTTTAGCTTGTGCCCAATCCAGTGGCTTTGTGTAGACATTAAGACAAAGTCTGTGCAAACTTTAATGTAGTGCCCAAGGACAGCCAAACCTCAGTTTAAGGAAGTCATTAAAATAGGTCCTTTGCTTTGTTGTATTGCAGTTTATTTGTGCAACTGGAAATTCATTTCACAATGCAAAAAAAAAATACCAGTTTACTTGCCAGTTAGAAGCGGTTGTTCGATACCGTATTTATTCAAATATAAGGCTTTTTTTTTTCTTCTTTTGGAGAATTATGTAGTACCCCGCCTGATATTTGAAGCTCTCTGTCTGTCTGTGTGCGTGCATGTGTAGAGAGAGAGAGGTCGGGGAGCCCAGACCCACTCTCTCCTCCTCCTCCCCCTCCCCCCCCCCAGGAAAATGAAAACAAACTTTCCGCCCATGCACCTGCAGCTATAGCTAGGCTGGCCGCTTTGCGAGGTCAGCAACCCCTTGTATGACTGCCTTGTACTCGAATAAATATGGTACATTGCTAAGACTCCTCACTTGGGGACTAGCAAAGAAGGCAACTGTTGCACAGTACTAAGTTAGCTGTGCTCCCGTATTCCCTCCTCTTGTCTGCAAAAGCTAATTCACACAAGCTTATCAATCCACTATGACGATCACAGCCATTAGCGACTACTGGTTACGAGGTGCCAGGATTCAACATGTTTGCAATGTAGAGCTGTCACTGCGCATTTAATTACAATGCTTCCAGTCTCACCCTCGCACACGGCACGGATTTGCCATAGAGAGGAGCCTGCCCAAGTTGAAGAATGGGTGATGGCTGAGGTACAACGGCGCTCTCTACAGCATCAGGGGTGAACTAGCCCAAACGCACAGGTTTTAGGAAGAGCATGTGTATCCTCCCCTCAGCCTGGCAGATGTTTCCCCCGTTTTTTGCGGCGTGCATTCCCGGTGCCTAATTTAGCCGGGCTTGCAGGCCCAGAAGACGTGCTTCACCATCCTGCGCAAGATGGTCGAGCTGTGGGGCGGAGCCGACGCGGAGCCCCACTTTGTGGACTTTGTCTACAAGTCTGTGGTGCCAGCCTGCTTCCATGCACCGCTCAAGGACACTTTCGACCTGACCGACGCCCAGACTATCTTGGTACGTGGGCCTCCTAGAATTCGTGCCCATTCGGGCCGTGGTCCGCGGCTAAACAACGTTGCCCTCTTCTCCCTCCCAGGCGCTGTCGGAAAGTGCCCTTTGCATGAAGACCATCCTCAGCAAGCGGGTAAGCATCTCTTGCGCACTGCATGCTGTCTCCAGGGCGTGTTTGGTTGTCGAGTGAAAGGCCATGCCTGCATGTGTGAACACCTGGAGTACAAAATGGGATTTTACTATGGTGCCAACACCACCGCCTAGTGGTGGCCCCTGCTGTTAAAGAAATTGCATTTTCGGTTTTCAAATTGCTTTAGAGTTGAGTGTTCAGTTCCGTGCCCCTTAGTGCCATTATAGTGTTTTGTTTACAAACGTCCAAGTGCTCGTTGAGCAGCTTGTCGGCCGAGCTGGAGAGTGGGGTGTTGCGTCCTCGCAGGGGAGAGGAGTTGAAGGAGTACCTGTGCAACCAGTACCTGCCCACCCTGCTGTCGCCACAGCAGATCCAAGACTACTGTGCGCACCTGCAGGCCGACCCCAAGGTGTTCAAGAGCTATCTCAAGGTGCTTCCCCCACTTCCACTGAGGCTTTTCTGGTATACTGTGGAACCCTGCCAAGCCGTAGCTGGCCACAGCTGCCACGTACAAAATAACAGGACGGCCTCGCCGGTTGCATGCGTTAAACATAGTCTCACGGAGCCCCTAGCACATAATACACGGGAACCTCGATAATATGACTTTCAAGGGACCGTGCGAAACCGATGTATGACCAGGGGTGTCGTATGTTCGGGGTCCTAGTAGACGGTCTCGTGTGACAGGTGGGCTAAGAACTTATTTAAACTATTATGTATAACGTGGTCTTGCGTAATTTGTGAACCCCTAAAGAAAACAAATGCCCATTTGTGCCCCCCCCCCCCCCAACGGCATTCTGCGCTAGCCCGTCAGCCGTGGACCACGTGCCGTACGACTCCCATGCTGTCCAGCCCCAGAGTTGACTGGATATAGACAGTTGCGAAACTCCCCATAGGCCCCATGTATCGAAAGCCGGTCTTCGGTTGCCCCCCTGCGCCGGGGCAAGCACGGGGCAAGTTGACTAGCCTGTCGTCTGTCGGCAGGACGTTGAAGCAGTACTATCAAGTGCTTGCGGGCTGCTGCCGTAAGTCATAAAAGAAAAGCCGCAAAACACAAGTAAATTTTACGTAATTATTGTGTTTTAATTTAGAAAGCAATCTTTATTTTACAGACGAATTTTGGATAATAATAGTTTAGCAAAGTTCCGTTTTCATCTCCTAGGTGCCGCGCGCGTCGACTTGCCCCTCAGCTTCCACGGAGTGGGGGGGGCTAGCGCCGCCCGGATTCTGAAGCGGAGTTTCGCAACTGTCTATATTGAGTAACTCTGGTCCAGCCCTGCACTATGTGCGCCTGAGATAAGCTGGAAAGGTCGACGCGGCATAGAAAAAAATTCAGAGAAATGCGCCAGACTTTAATGGTGAAGCTATTGTAGGTGACCATTTACGGACACACAGTTGAGTTCTAGTATCGTGTTGACATTCTTGACATGTTAACATTCTTTTTGGTAGCCATGGTATGGCTTAAAATTTCCTTCAGGGGAATGTTTTTAACTCTTAGATGGAGAGGGGTTCTCCATTTCTAAAGCCAGGATTCTTACTTATAGGCATTTTGGATTGCAGCCTCTTCCTTGCTTACACCAGTGCCCTAGGAGGAGTGCACAGAAACTGAACGAGGTGGTGTTATTAGTACTGAATATTGCTGCTGCCACTAACAGCGCTCCCGGTTGTTGCCGTTTCAGGCCTTTTTCCAGGGGCTGCGGACATCTTGACAGCCCGGGGAGGGCTCTATTTTACCCCCGTGACAAGTCTCTTCCGCAAATGGTGTACAGCACTTTATCGAAGACCCCGCGCACAACGTGCATGCCAGCATGAATGCTTTCTATGGAATATTTTGTACAGCCTGTGATGATGATGATGCAGATTAAAGTAAAGTGGTGACGCAGCAGAACTGTGCTGGCGCTTGTTCAACAGGGGTGGGTGAATTGAGGAGGACAGCTGGACTCCTGCAGCGCAGCCAGGGATTTAATGCAAATTCTTGCAGATGGTTACGCATCAGTACACAGGTTTGCAGTGCAGGCTACACTTTGTTGTGCTCTGATGAAATTGTAGTGCTAAATGTGTGATCAGGCTGTAAATGAGAGTGCAGAGCACTGCACACTTGCATGCAGCGAGACAGACCCACCGATGTAGTTGTGTGCAACTAAAGCACAGCGAGCCTATTTATTCTAAGAGTGGGCAATGCGACACGGGGCATGTATCGTAAGACAGGAACTCGTACAAATGGTGATATGCATCAAGCGAAGCAGTGCAATGTGTTGCCAAGTAAGGTAAAGACAGAACCCATTCACTGCAGCCAGCATCACCATGGGGTCCGAAGGTGCAGTACCGTCTGTATTTGCACGTAAATAACAAGACCTCGAATGTAACACGAGGGGGTACTTTTAGTCTACAAAAAAAGAAAAGAATAAATAAAAAATATAACGCGAAGTAATGTAAGTGGAAACAGCAATCAAAGGGTGGTTGCCCAAAGGACGTAGCGCTGAAACTCGACCAATTTTTCTTCGTACTCGGCCAGAAGCTTCTGGGAGACCGACGTCCTTCGGCAAAGCGTGAATCCCGCACGATGCATGAACTTTTGTACCCAGAGCAACTGTTGTTACGAGGCACACTGGCCTCACGTGGAAGCTCTCTGGCTTTGAGTTGTGCAAGCTCTGTGTTTACAGGCAAAAACTGGCTGCAACGTTCGCAAATGAATTTTTCCAGGCCATTCGTGGATCCACGGAACGCTTTTCGAGTTGGTGCGGCTGGAAAGATGCGATAACAGCACTTCCTCCAACCTCGAATGGTCAATTGACTCGCTTGGTCCGAGATGACGTGCCGCACTTGAATATTCCTGTTCCTCGGACAGCAGGCTCGCGCGTTTCTTAAATTCTGCGGTGTACTGATTTTGCCTGTTCATTGCAGAGGCTCAGAAGGCAGCTGCGGACAAAACAAAGCATAATGAGTAGCCAATGCTGCGCCACGTGCGTAATAGCGCTCGCATCCAGACTGGACCGCCAGGTGATGTGACCAGAACGGCGTAGCCAATGGCTACGCCGTTCGGGAGAAGCCGGCGCCGAAATTGCAAGAATCCCAGGGTAGACCAGCGGGTTCTCTGGTCACGTTCCAGGCATAATAGTAGGAGGCGAGTGCCGGGGACGACGGCATTTGAGTTAAAAAAAAAAAGGCGAGAAAAAAAGCTTGCAATATGTTCGAGCCCGAATATAACACGAGGTGCTTTTTGGAGGCACAAATCACGAGGAAAAAAAAATCTTGTTATATTCGTGCAAATACGGTATTCTGCTGCAATGCACTTTAGCGGTCACTAGTGGATATAATGCTCTGAAGCAAATGGGATTCAAGTTCCTTTGCAACCATTACTCTGGAGTTAGCCTCAGCACACCTTTGTTTTGTACAGACACATGAAAATGGCTCTGTGATTTTCACCATGTAGTTACGAACAGTGCTATGTATCAACGGCTGTTCTCTTCTCTGGTCACTCGAGTTCTGTACATCCCGTACACCCAGCTAAGGATGTACTGGAGGGCTTCACAACGAGGTCCCTCAGGCTGGTGCACTTTCCCATTGGGAGGAAGATGCGTCGTCAGCACTGAAACATGAAGGGGGCACAATTAGCTGTGTCTCCGTCCAGTGAGCAAGGCCTAACAAGCTCCCATTGGCCAGAGTTCGGTATGTGGCAGTTGCAAAACTTCCATTTCAGAATCTGGGCTGCGCAAGCACCCCTGATTCGTTGTAACTGAGGGGCAATATATTGGCAAAAACTGAACTGTGCTAAACGTTCACTTTATACAACTTAGTAGAGCTTGCTTTTCAAAATAAAACATTAAATGTTTTCTAATATTTTCCATGTCTTTTCCTGTAGTACTTCCCACAACAGCTGCAAGCACTTGAATACTACAACACCTTTCTGTTGACAGGTGGCAGACTAAACCGCTTGCCCCAGCCAACCGTGGACCGCTTTTTGATACTGGGGCGTATGGGAAGTTTTGCAACTGGTGTATGCTAAGTAGCTGCCCATTGGGAACAACTCACAGGACTGGGAAAACCAATCTGTCTAGCCCATTTTCACCCAAAATATCTCTGGGAAAAAGGTTCACATCTTATTCTCCAAGTTTTAGGCAGGTGCGCATGTTGCTCTCAGCTGTTGGGTCCTTCACTTAACGAGGCTCACAACTGCCACGTGGCCAGCTGCAAATATGCAGGCATGGGAGAACTTGACAACGATTTCGTTGGCATGTGCATGGGGCTGCTCAGTGTTTTGACAGACTCAACATATCAAGACATGCCTCTGTTAAGTTTTCTTTCTGCTGAGGTTTTGTGTGCTCTGTGGGCATCTATGAAGAAACAGTTTCGTACACAACTGGACAATTAAGGGAATCGTGATTGAAAGATTTTCTGATCAGCTCTAAGATCTGCCTTGTGCTTGTGGGTAACAAGCCTGACAAACTGAGTACCAGCAACAACAGGCAGCACATCTTAAAAGGGCCACACAGTAGGTGAATCGCTGAGGAACAAAGAACTGCACAACAGGAGGGTGGGTGCAAGGGACCCGTCACTTTAATAGCACTCTACACGTCCCCCACTTGCCTCATGGCCTTGAGAAGAATGGCTAGCACTTTCTTTGTAGCGCTCCTCGTTGACCATGGCTGCCTCTTTCCACCTGGAGGAGAAGGCACGGAGAAACTGTGACACAAATGCAGGCTTTTCTCACTTGGGGATTACTTCAAATCACTTCCAATCGCTGGTGGCAAGCTTGATTCGGCAGAGATGGTGTAGTAAACACAGTTGTGGGCTGCCTCCAAGTATGTTCCTCCCCTTTGCAAACACCACTATTGAACAGTTTTCAGCTAAGCAGTGGTAGCTTCAATATTTTGCACACAGCATGAAATCAACAAAATAATTTACAAGTGTGGCATTGTTAAAAAAAAAAAAGGTAGGTGTGCATAATCCAGCACGATGTTTTTCCTCACTAATACTACTAATAAATAAAATAAATACAATTTTAACAATCTGAGCAATAATTTAGGAAAGCAGAGGAGGAGGAGTGGGTCTTTGCAGTCGGTGTAGCTACATGCTACACAAGAGCATGGAGGGCATGCAACGGGCTCAAAATAAAGGACTACTTAAAAAATAGCGCTGAGACAGGAAAGGATTTATGTTGCAGCATGAAATTAGGTGCTACATAGGTAGTGCACCTCTTCATTCATGCACCAAAACAGCCACCACTGCAGTAAAGAACTAGTGGTTTCCTTTTCCCCTCCTGCACTTTTAAACTGGATGGTACAACCTACTGGTGTGAAAAAAACAAAGCTCACTTTTGCCGCACGTTCTTCCAGCGTGTTTGATGACCGGCCAAGAGGACATTCACTGGCACAACTTCACTGTCATCCTGCAATTGAGATAGTGCGTGTTCACACTTGCCCAAGCTCCTAATGTGTGCCTGGCTAGGTGTGAGAAGAAGCCTGACACAAAAGCACGTTGCTGCATAGGACGCCGTCTTGGGTCTTTCTCTAGGAACTGCGTTCCCCACTCACTGTGCCATGCCAAGAAAGCATCATGGCAGCACCATTTCCGAGCAACTTCAAATGGTCATCTTCACATAGCCTGGAATGATGCACGGTTCTTGCTTTGTTTGCACTGACAAACTATAAAGAGCAAACATCGAACCAACAGCTAAACAGCCGAGAGCGGGCACACGAAATGGCACGGTTTTTGATTTCGTGCATTCACTTTGAAGCTCTGTTCCTTCCAGAAGCATCTTATCAAATTGAGAACACTGCCGATCGGAAGTGTGACAAATGCATTACACTCTCCTTATCAAGCAGAACAGCTGGGCGTAGCTTTCATATGACACTATGGACTGTTGCTACAGCAACTTCATCTCTCTTGCTGTAAAAAACAGTTTCCTATTCGCAACTTCAAATCAAGCATGCTGGCTCTTTCTTCTACACAGATGAAATCATGGTTCATGTGGCAATCACTGATTTTTCAAACCATTCTAGGATCACTTCCCATGTAGAGCCTTCCTTTAAGAACTGAGAATGTCATGTTCCCCACTTAAAAACTGTCACAAAGATTATGTGGTTTAATGCACCGTCGCTACACAGGCGATGAGGCGCACTGTATTGGAGGCCTCCGTATTAATTTGACCACCCGGGGATCTTTAACGTGCGCCGAAATTTCGAACAAGTGGGTGTTTCCGCTTTTCGCCTCCATCAGAAAAGCGGCCACCGTGGCCGAGAATTGTGCCCGCGACCAGAACCATCACAAAGCACGGACACTGCATAGCTGTGCACTATCTACATGCAACGGTTGATGTAGTGCCGCCTTGCCGTCTTCCCATGCACAGCAACTGGCATCCTTGTTTCACTTGGGGTAGCCAAGCTCACCGATGCCATGAAGAACTTTGCCGAGGGCTGCGGCACGGGCGAGGGTATCCGGAGGTCCCTCAGGTTTCCTCCCTCGTCCCGGGGGGCCTCTGTGGGTGCGGGAAGGCTGAAGACGCCCTTGGTGTCGTCCTCCTCCGCAGCCTCGTTGTTCAAGCCCTGTTGCCGGGGGGAGGGTTTCAGACGGCGTGGGAGCTGCTACTACAGTGTACTAGGAGACGGAGGTGCACCGTGCAGAGGGCGAACAAATAAAGACCGAGAGTCTTTTCTGCGATAAAAAAAATTCTATCCGGCGCAGGCGTTCCCCAGAGAACTCCTGTACAGCCAGTGCCACCTACAATTTTTTTAACCACCCGATCTTAACCGTTTGTGGTCCGGACTACTTGCCCAATTTACAGCCATTCCAATCCGCAGCTATTTTGCCAGTTTCTGGCACGACACGAACTGTGCACGAAAAAAATCACAGGATATTTTTTGTTTTTTCTCTTGCATTCTGCTCTCAACTCCTTTGCCAATATTTGAGCAGCGTGTGAAACCACTCGAATCATTCGTCCGGGCACAGGCCAGGGTTTTTACTACAGTTTTTGCAGAAAAACACGGTTTCCCTCCTGCCTCCTTTTGTTTTTCTGTCTACAAACAGCATAGTCCTAGTTGCTTCGGCCTGGGAGCTTGTAGACGAAATGGCTTGTCCAATCTAGCTTTTACCCGCACTCCATACGTGCAGACGGGCCCCGCTTTTGGGCTCGAGCCCGAAGACCTCCCAACGGCTGTCGGACGAGGTTGCGGCAGCACTGCAGGTTTCCCTGCTCTTTTTCAACACGATTCTGCAGCTGTGCGCGCCTCGAAATAAAACTATTGACAATGGAAACCTCGAGATGCTACGAAAAAAGCTTCTGCCACCATATCATTGTCTCTCAACAAAGTACGTAGCTCGCAGAGTAATGATCCGCATGGTGCTGTCTCCACCAGCCGCCGTGACTTCGTCACTTACTTCTGTCGAATCACTGTCATCACTGACTGAAGGAGGCACGCAATGCTCTTCCTCACTGAAGTCTTCATCGCTTTCACTAAGTGCACCACCGTAACATGCACACGATGAGAAAGAAAACTCTGGCAACAATGGCAACAGGAATGGGACAAACAAATGCTAACAAATTACATTTAATAGAACCACAATTTGGTAAATATACAACAGAAAAACAAAAAAGATTTACTGAAATATCTATTGCAGACTGAGAATTTGCCACACATATGGAAAGAGCACACAACTACGGGTATGCAACAGATGAGGAGGATGGCTCTCAGTTCTCCATATCTTAATTGAATGCACAGGATTTGAAAGCGTTAGACGCCGACACTTTTCTGAGATTTATAGATATGCCATACCTCTGCACTTATCGCTATTTTTATCATATGAAACTACGTTCTCCCCGAATCGCCTTTTAACTTACATGCGAGATATTGAATTTTTAAAACTTATGACCTACCGTGCATAATTTGAAGATGGTATACGCCAGGACCTTTACATTTTTTGATAACGCATGGGACATCTGCTCCAGGAACTTTTTCACGCCGTTGTTGACATCATTTCATCATGACCGTTTTTATGTTTTATACTGAGGGCCTTTTACTGTAATTTGTAACAAATTGTAACAGACAGAACAGTTCCTCAGAAGCAATTTTCCCCACTAAATTGACTGTAAGGCACTACATTACTACTATGCACTCGCCTTGGCGTCCTCGCCAGTGTGGTTCCTCTCGGCGTTCTGCAGAGGCTTGTTCTGTATCCAGCTGCGGCACATGGAGTAGAGCGGAGAGTTCTCGTCAAACTGGGCAAGGTCCACGCTGCAGCCGTAGATCTTGGTGATGTACGTGTCTGCAAAGGAGTGACGGGAGCAGCCAAACATGTGCAGTTCAGTTCTCAGCACTGCTCCGAGCCTGACGCAGGCAAAACACAAATCAGAAGGCATGGTTCCTACGAGCGGTGGCCATGGCAGCTACGTCATACTCAAATGAAAGCCAACTTCTTCACATGCATTCCCCAGAATTTTTAATTTGAAAGAGTGCGCTTATAAAGCATTACATAAGACAGGTTACAGTAGCCAGAGTTTCCAGTAACTCGAGTGAGTGGAGACTGGCCAGTAAATGTTGTTTATATGCAGGCTTTGAAAGCATCTGCAAGCAGTGTAGCTGCACTATGGCCACAAATGTAATTTTGTAAAGAATGACTTCTTCAGATGACCTGTAAGAAAACTTTGTTTCCCCAGCACCGCCTGCAATAGCGATGTCTGCAATTAACAAGAAATTTTACCGACCCAACAGTCTCATGCCAGTTAGTCTGGCAGTTTCTACTGCATGTTCAGAATAATTTGGCACAGGTAAAAATTTCACTGGCCTTTCAATTCGGAACCAACATTTTTTACGTGTGGCATCAGGAGGATTTTTCACGAGCACCACTAAAAGAGCACCTATTTGAACAACAGTTGGCTGCCATTTTAGATATGAAGACACCAAGGGCCCATCGATCTTATTCAAGCTGCTCAAAAATATACAGCACAATGAATTTTACGTGTTTGGTCAGGACCCTCGCTAGCCATTGCATTAATGGACAAATTAAGGCAAGCAAACAGTTACATGCTAAATGAATTGGAAGGAAAGCTAAGCTACTTCGTGATACTGCAAGTAGTTTTAAACAACATATTAGAAATGTGCCGATACCACCAGATTGCTGTTGCTTGGTGCGTTTTATTGCCGTAACCGCACATTACCCATAATGCTTTTGTAAGCACATTCCAAGTTGTACCCACTATCGTGGCGCCTTTTTCTGGCTGTGGATATGCCAAGAGTTGTCTTCCTTTGTATGTGAAAACGCACTTGTGTCGAACTGCATGGGACAGAAGCCTCGTCAGGCATTTTACAGCCAGCACTGGGTCAGCTTGAATGAGGACAGAGAAATTGTGGTAAACATCAAACAGAGCAGAGAGCTACGGTTACACTTTCTCCAGCAGTGCAGCTTCAGTGCTGCCACAGACAGCTGTCCCAAAATGCTCTCCCAAATTACTCAATCTGGGAAAGTTCCATGCATGCACAAAATCTGCTTTCGAAGGCATTACGAGCACATACTTGAGTTCTGTATTGCAGAGTCATCCTTTCGGCGCCGTTTCCTTTGGGTCTTCTGGACTTTCTTAGGAGAGGCTGTTGTAGGGTCCCTTTAATATTAAAAAAAAAAAAGAGTTGTATGAACAGACTTGGAGTGAACCACACCAGTCATGTACTCACTTTGACGCAGCATCCTTTGACTCGTCTTCTGATTGTGACGACGAACTCTGGCTGTGTGGAGGAGAGTAGTATTGTGATTTCACATAATGTGTGTTAACAAAATGTTTTATTTGCCCACTCAAGCTATCAGATTTCGGCCCTCATTGTAGCCGTGTTGTACAGATGGCATGCTGCGCAAAACAATGGGACGTGGTGTATTCACCTTTCCTCGGTTTTTTCCATAAGATTTTGCAGGACGCCTTCAAGCTTCGATCTTGCCTGATCGAGCTCCGGCACTGAAATTAACAACAAACATATCCTCGGTTGTTTTATGGCGGAAAGGTAAGCAAGTTGGTTGCTAGAACAGAGTACATATTGGCAGCGTAAAACAAACAAGGAAGTGGAGCGATCGTTCTCGTGTATTTCTTGCTCTTCACCCTTCTGTTTCACGCTGCCAATATTTTGCACTGTGTCCACAGTTGTGCTATATATGGCTCTCGCCGATGCCATCCCCACCCATTACCAAAACAATCCGAAACACGGGAAGGCTGGTGGCTTACCTCGCTTTTCCTGCTTGCCTCGCGACATCGTGGCCTGCACGAGCGGTTTCAAAAGTGCCTGGGAGAAAGCGTGTTAGGTCAGATTTCAGGAAAGTATGAACGCCGCGGCACTGAAATCGGTACCCAGAAATCTACGTATCTATTCGCGTCAGCAGTGGACGCGTTACAGGCAACGACCTACCTTTTGACTAGAAGACCTAGCTCAAACGACTGAAACAAAAACCAAATAGCGCGTATTGCTGCCCTTTCTGCGCACGTTGCATTTATGCTAACATAGGTGGCCGCGCGCAATCTTGAACGGCAGATCAAGCCTCGCGCCGTGGGGTTCTTTAATTTGTGCTGAAGAGCAAGATGGCGCTCTTGACAAGATTAACAAAGAGTTATGACGTCATTTATTCCTGCCCTTCGACAGTTTCTGAGGGCGCAAAACAAAAATCCAAAAGCATCCGCTTCGAACTGCTCCTGATTGGTTGAAAGCAGACAAGAGAGATATGGCGCAAACCGAGAATGGATTTTCGCGCCTACATCAAACCAGAACAAAACTGGCGTCTTGTCTTTTCTTTAATTTTATTTTGTAGAGTAAGCTTCGCGTTATTAATTATGCGTGGCAAGGGCGCGGCCGATTAAAAATTTACAATCCTTCCTGATTTTTGTACGGCCTGTACTTTCGTGGGTGCAACTTTCGTGGGAGTCAGTACGTGAGTACTTTCGTGGGAGTCAGTAGACAGTAGTATTAACTCTATGGGTGCAACAGTCGTAGTATATAGCCCCCATGCATGGGCGCGTCCACGGAACTTTTCTCGGTGGGGGGGCACATGTCCATGCACAGGGCTCGGAGAGAGCAAATTTTTAGCAGATGGCCAAAATAAATGAAAGTACGAAATTCCAAGGTGAACAGTTGCACCCCCCTTGCCTTCCCCACCCGTTCCGGACGCCCATGGCCCCACGTGAACTCATCTACAAAGGGTGCTGCTTCTGGGTTTGTCCTAAAAATGGTCGAAAAATACTGCTCCCAGTTTCCCAGACAGGTTGCATGCATTGGTGTAGATGTCTGCTTTTTTTATTAGAGGCTCCAGCAGAATCCCTGCAGGTTCAGCACCGATCCAGGCCACCAGGGATTGCAGCTAGTCTGCATGTGGTGGCCCTAATTAATTGGTTCTCAGTTCGTGCTGGAGAAATGTTTGGATCAAAACCGTTTATGGGATTCTAGATCTGGCAATGTTTCACTGCATGCCAGTAAGTTTTTTCGGTGTTTTTAGAGCATTATGTGTCCCACCCGGAAAAATAACGTCTGCTGTAATCGAAGCTGAGTCAATAAAAGAACGTATATATATATGCAGCCAACCAAAAGAAAGCGGCCAAAAAAGGCCACTGCTAAGCAACGTCATTCTGTTGCAATGGGAAGCCTCTCAACCATGTCCAGAGGGGAAAACAATGCAACGTGAGCAAGGAAAAGCACTGCTAGGCAACGACGGGGCCATTGGTGCGTTGCGAGCACGTCGTCTGTGCCCTACTGCCCACAGAAACTGGTCTCGCTGCCGGACTGGCCAACACAGCCAGGCTGTGTGGGCTATATCTAGTTAGCATAAACTATTAACTCTGGTCTGGCGTGGCTCTCAGTGCTCCAATGTTTTTTCATGGTCATATGAAAGGTTAGACTGTTCCGGGGCTTGTGTTCACCCAGCTCATGATCTTCATGGAGATCGAGGACCTAGACATCCATCCTTTTCATCCCATCAGTCATATTCGAGCACCTGTCCATGGTCTGCGGCCTCAACTGAAAGTAATTTAAAAGTGGAAGAAATGTGCACTGACACGCTGTACATAGGTCAACGAGCACTGAAAAAGATGGACAGAAGGTAGCCTAGCCCCATGTTCCTCATGGCTGCTCATTAAATCATTGTATCATCTACCATGGTTTGTGTTCTTTGTAATGCTGCACTCGTCATTTTGCCGTTGCCTCGACTGAATGCGGTCCTTATGTTACGTACAGAAATGAACAGTTGGACAAAGCACTATGTTGGACAGAGCACCATCTAATCTAGCAATACATGTCAGCTTGCTTCTATGGCTCCGTGCCACTTCAACCTTCGCTTTTCAAACCTCACGCACGCCTAACTAAAACTTAGAAGACTAAATTGGGTTCCATGAAGAAATTTTAAGCCTAAATGCGCCATAAAGGCTGCTTAAGGAGTGCATGAGATGCAGAAAAAAACAAATTTGTGGAGAAAAATAAGTGCCAATGAGTGCCAGCCAAATTTGGAATAATGGTGGACACACCAGTCACCACATGTTACTCAAATAAATATACGTGCCTATCAAGGCCTGTGTCGAAGTAACAGCACCCTCTGCCCGGTCATTGTGAAAATATTTATTGCATGTATCTTTTATCTTTGTTTACTTAGTTGCTGAATTCATGAGATACATGTGTAGTTTCTTTCTACGTCACATGAAATTTCG
Source organism: Haemaphysalis longicornis (assembly GCA_013339765.2). NCBI lineage: Eukaryota > Metazoa > Arthropoda > Arachnida > Ixodida > Ixodidae > Haemaphysalis > Haemaphysalis longicornis. The sequence continues at coordinate 30,292,638 of CM023456.1, forward strand.
CTCATAATTGGCTTACACACAAGCACAGAGAATTCCACAGGCTGCTTCAATCACAATTCAACAACTTCCTTGCAATTCTGCATTGTTCAAAATCTTTATCCATAAATGATGGTGACACACATCAGGGCCAATCCAAAACGTGCTTTTTTCTGGTTCCTCTCAAATTAATTGGAATGTTCAACCGGACGTTCAACCACTGTGTAGAAATAAACTTCAAAGAGAATTAATGCATAGAGCTCAACGACTAAGTCTAAATTAAGAAAAAATAAATTTATTAAAGCCTAAATAAAATACAGCTTCAGGAATTAAAACAAGCACTGAAAGGTAACCGAACATTGGAACTGAACATGAACAGATCATAAGAAAAGAAAACACCTACAGGCCATGTTGCTTAGCAGAAGTTCATGTGCAGCATAGATGTTTAAAATATTCAATCACTGTTGGAAATAATCTAAAAGTGAATCAAGAAACTATAACAGAACACACACCCACAGCAGTCTGTAAGGCTGCACTGTGGCAGCACATATGCCAAGATGCGGGCATGAACAAGCATAAACAAGGAAAAGTTTTTAACAAAGAAGATAATCCCTTACAAACATCAACTGTTCAAAACAGCGCCTTTGAACGCACTATTTCCCACTGCACCCGTAGTTCACAGTTCACTCGTCCTTCTCCCCAATGGCCCCCTCGCCTTCCACTTCGTGGTTTGCTTGCAGGTGTTGTCTCAGGTTGTGCACGGTCGCCATGCCCTTCCCGCAGTGCGGGCAGTGGTGCGGGTACTGCCTGTCGTGCACCACCATCACGTGCTTCTTCATGTTGCTGCGCCGTGCGAACCTCATGCCGCACGTGGGGCAGGCGTGCGGCCTCTCCCCCGTGTGGGTCAGCAGGTGCTTGGTGAGGTTGCCTTCCAGAGTGAAGCCCCTGCCGCACTGCGAACAGCCGAACAGGGGGCCCTCTCGCGTGTGCACGCACTGCCGGTGCCTGGCTAAGTTTGCGGCCTGGGTGAAGCGCTGCCCGCAGAGCGCGCACTCATGGGGCGCCTCCTTTCCGTGCACTGCCCGCTGGTGGATCCGCAGATGGGTGTCCTGAATGAAGCTCTTCTGGCACAGCTGCCAGACGAAGGGCCTCTCGCCGGTGTGCGTCCTCTCATGCGTGATGAGGTGAGCGCTGGTCGGGTGCATTTCGCATGAAAAAAATAGACGAAAGAAAACACTTCAGAGAGATGAGAAAACCCTTCAGGGAGAGAAGAGAGGCAGACAAACACTTGCGCCTATCGAGTTAATCACTTGGCTTTCCTTCAAAGTTATGTGCCAACCAGCCCAAGTTTCAACTCCTCTGCACTTCAGAACTCACTGACGGGGACACTGCAACTGGATGGACATCTGAACAGCCACTTTTGGGCCACCTATAGAGGACAAGAATGACAACTTATTCCAATGGTGACGCCAGTGCTTAATGCGGAGATATCTCAGAGTGAAATGGTGGCCATGCGACAATAACACCTCAGTTTCTCTGGTCTACTGCTTCACAATCGCTTGGGAAAGAGTGGATAACCACATTTTTCCAAGTCAAAACACGCTGTGTGCAATTACGCTGAAGGAGAAAAAAATCTGAGGGCAGAAAAATTCAAGCACACCTAAAGCGAGCGAGTAATATATAAACAAAGGTTGAAAAACTTAAGCAAGTGTAAAAATTGCTGGCTAGGCTTTAAAAGAAATAAAAGGCACAATACAATTCCATTTTTTACCTCTGTGGCCGAATGTGCATCATATGCAATTGAGTATGAAGCTATGATATGAATTGGGGACAAATTAACGAGTCCCACTTTCATTACCAGCTAGCTTTATGTGAACAGTACGGACTGCACACTACCCAGTGCAATTATGACTGAGGTGTACTATGAGAATTCATATTAAACTAAACCAGCAACAATGATGTTTAAACAAACATGTTTATGCTGTGAAACTGGAGCTAGGGTACTAACTAAAGCTCGTCCATTTCATAAAAAGTGTAATCTGCATGCACCAAGAAATTAGTGTCTCTAAGGTTCGCCATCACATATATTGTCATTTCACCTCATATTGCCTAGTGTCACTAAATAAGCTTATTTAGAGTCACTTAACCTTCTTTAGTGACTCTAATAGTGCCTAGCAAGCAAGGGCTCAGGTACACAATACAAGCTACACCACCGATGCACGAGGCTGTTTTTGTTTAAATTTTGTTTTTTTTTTTTTTTTTTTTCACATCAACATCATCAGCCTATCTATGTCCACTGCAGGACAAAGGCATCTCCCGAAATGGAAGGGTAAATGTGTTTACTCACACCAAAATAACCTGGATACCAATTGCCTTTTTTAAGGGGAAAGCCTTATCTGTGTCAACGCGAAAAGTGAATGGGAAAAGTGATTGTCGTTATCGTCGGCGTCAACATGAATGGTACCAAATGTCACACAACCTCAGTGGTGGCAACTGCGCAATGGAAAAGCTTGCTCTGGCACTGCTGCTCAGCTTTCACGGTCATACACGTAAGCAGTGTTAAGCGTCTCCGCCAAATTTTTTAATTATGTTTAACGAAAACTTTTTTTTTTTTAGATAATGATGCATCCTGGCCAAACCCTATGCATTCCGTGTGATAGTCTTGCTAGGACACACATTCCATTAAATTCATGGTCAGTTCTACATTCAGACTACAGCGGAAGTGAGAACAGCAAAATGCGTAGCATATGCCACGCAAGGCCGAGTTTGTGGACAACCAGTAGCTACCAGGAGAGCCAAACGCTAACAGCAAGACCAGTATCTTGTATGTCGTCCATGGATGCTATCGCATTTCATTGTCCCTTGGCGTGCCATATGGTCCTGCTCTTTTTATATTTTTCCCCTCCGTGGAAGCTCCGGGCATATGTACAATTTAACTCACCCAATATTGCTGGAATAGTTGCACTGTGAACACCGGTACTTGCCGGGTAGCTGCTCGCTGTGCTCGTGTCGCCGATGCTTGTCATGGTGCCTTTGAGACAAGAAGACTAGGCCACATGTCTGGCACGGAAACGTCTCGCAGTGCTGACCGGAGACTCCTGCATACTCTGAAGTCACGAAAAATGCAAGCCAGAGCTGAAAAGCTGCTGTAACATTCAAAACAACATCATTACTTTAACGGTAAGAGAAAATTTTGGCAGGCATTGCACAATGCACAGCCTCGTTTTGCTAGAATTGGCTTCACAGCTGAAGGATGCGCCGATTCCAGAAGACACAGTCTTGGGTGATAAAATTATTGCAGCTGGAAGCACTCTTACAGTTCACCCAGGGGTTTCTAGTTCGCATTTCCACCACCCTTTAAGTTATGTTGCTTTTCATCTCTATTTCTGAATTTATGGGACTTTTTATTCTCTTCACCACGATCCCAGTTCACAAATGCTGGAATTGTATTGCATTTCTCATTATTTTCTTAACACAACAACTCCTTAGACGGGCACAATACTGTGATCTAGTTGATTCTTCTACCTGGCAAATGTGACGTGTGCTGAACACAACTTCGGAACACTGACCACTCACTAATCACTGCATTCCTGCATACAATTCCCCAAAAATGTGGAGAAGTGAGTTTTTCTCTAAAACAAGCAATGCTTACAGAATTGCAGAGGTTAATAGTGTCTCAAAATCTGCAGCTTCCATTTTTAAATGAATGACACAATGCAGTCTTATCAGAGCACCCGAGAAACGTGTCAACCACACCTTCATAGAAGAAGTCGGTTTGGAATGGTGAGAACAAAACCTTCTGCAGCTATTTTTCGCTACAACAGCCTATCACATATGCTAGAAGACAAGCAGCTGAAGACAGCTCAAGGAGGCCCTCCTCAAACTCCTTTCAGTTGCAGTTATCTTTTCCCTACAAGTAATCAAAATCGACTCCACATCAGCCACAGATGCAGTATTGCGGTCAAAACTTCTTTGTGGTATAGACTACGGGCGGTTTCATCCACAAACATGGCGGGGTTTACAAATGCACACAATAACCCTCCAAGGTCCACAGCGCAAGCAAAGCATATCCTGGTTCAATCGCATGAAGAAGAGGACTCGTCATGAAAGATCGCCAATGCGCTCGGTTCGCAAAACTGTGTCTACATGTGGCATTACTAACAGTACTTAAAATTTACCAGCATCACAGGTACCTGAATGTGTGTCTGGCAAAAGTACGCAATAACTGTTTTTATAGTGCAAATGAAGACATTTGTAACGAAGCTTGCATTATTATGAACTATTCATGACAGTAAGTCATGACGACAACCATTTTGCGAACTTAAAAGCTGTGCTGATGTGCCAATTACATCATGCCCTTCACATTTATCACGTATGCATACACTCACTAGACACTCTTTACAGAAAAAAGATATCTTTTTCGGCACAACTGCCACAATGCCGTGTTTTTGGTGTTTCATTATTTTCACATGCTAGAATCATGTTTGAGGTATTATTGTTGCCGGGTGATGCAGATGAGAACCCGGACCCTCCTAGGACACACAAAGAAAGCAGACAAACTGATCACAGAGTTTATGCTCCTTCAATAAAACTCAATGTAGGCCAGGTTAAAACCCTTTCCAAACTAAAGACGATAAATACACAACTATAACGTCGACAAATCACTGACAGACCTACTCTATAATGAAAACTGAGAAAGTGCGCACCCGTCTATACCAAAAATTTGCTCCAGTGTAGCCCTGCCTTGCCCAAGCTAGTCAATGAAGAGCAATTTCATAGTAGTGTGCAAACACTAGGCGGGTCAAACACGAGAAATCTATGCACACTCTCAAGTCTGGCATGGTGTTACATAACCACAGAGCAGCACATACATGGGGGGTGTAGTGGGCAATGCTTCAGAAGCAGGAATCTATGCAGAGCCTGATGCACACATCTTAAAGAAAACAAACAAGATCCCTTTGCACCCACTTAATGTCACAAATGAGGCTAGCTCATGCACCTACAACAACTTTGCGTCACATTGTCCCATAATTTTTACTCTTGGTAAACCTCTGAAATATTCTGTCTTCTTAGTTTTGAAAATAAAGTGACACGTGCGAGATGGAAATATTTACTTGGCCTTCCAGCCCTCCGAACTTTGGTGTGAGGTTTTCAAGCAGTTTGTCGCTTGTCAAACCGAGGTAGAGTACAGCTTCATGACAGGCATCCTGGTAGCCTGCAACATCTTGCATTTTTAATTGGGTCAACCACTGAAAAGTGGTCAAAACCATCGGTGGTAGGCTTCTGCAAAGGCAAGTTCTTTGCCTTTCTCCATCAAGCGCCTTTTTTGGTGAGATGCAAGGCGCTTCACCAACTGAGAGGCGGAAGTGTAAGAAGTCCAATGTTTCACGTCTTGTTCATTTTCCGGGCAGAAAGTTCCTGCAGAACCAGTTTTGAAACAATAAATGCGAGTGACGGCATAACGATTACCTATAAAAGAACAAAACACCATTGGTTTGCATTCAATAGCTTTGGAGCCGCACATGCCCAACCAACGTGTTGGCAGCACTTCGTGTGACCCCCTACATTATAATTTTTAGCGCACTACTATTCCACAGATGTATTTATTTCTGCATGATACCTTACAGGCTTTGGGAGAGCACTGAGTAAGGGGGTACAAAAATTCAACAAATGAAAGGGCAATCAACAAGATCTTCTATTTCTTTCTTTGTAACTCTTCCTTAAAATCTTCCTATTTCTTGAGAAATCTGGAAACATAAGCAAAAATCACCCAGCCTTCAAACAGCTAAATGATATTGTTATTCATTACGTACTCACGGAGCCCGCTGCACGGTTCCCAGACTACCTACATTGGCTAACTCTATACTCCACGAATGTATGGGCTAGGTTGAAATGAATGGGGTGGTGCTGAACCACCACAATTCATTCTTTTGTTCATCCACTCCTTTGTGCACTTGGGTGAAAAATGCATAGATGCTCTTATGAAATCAACAACCATCACAACTGATCTGCTCCCGCACGTGGAAGACAGGCACCAAAGACAGCTCGGTTTGCTTCTCTTTCATGGCATTACCAAAAAACAACAAAAACACGGGGCAGAATAAATAATATTGGTTATTGATATCTGCAAGAGTCTTATCAAAATTAATGCAGGTCCAAAGAACATTAAAAATGTGCACCAAGTAGGAAATATTCAGTGGGAAAAATATCATCCAACAATTCTGCGCTTTACAAAGTTCAAAGCAAAGAAATCAGCCTCACCAAAAAGATAAGCCACACGGTTCAGCCAAAAATTATTGCTTTGCAACCCACTCCGTCCAGAAAGAACAACTGGCACATGGCCAAGGCGGCCCTATCAAGCTTTGTTACAAAAAGGTTAGACCTATCAGAGAGAAGTTGTATCACTACGATGCAGCTCAAAAACTATTCAGAAAAACATTCACGTGTGAAAACTAGCCGTTTGGAATTTCAGAAAAAATTACCACTAGTGACATACAGAGATGCAACCCTCAAAACATACAAATGATATTTTTTCTACAATAACACATAAAATATCATGGAGAAACTCGATAAAGTACATACCATTGCTCAAAATTCTTATAGCAAACAGCAAAATAATAAAGGATACATGGCTCCTGTCATTGTTCCTGGTTGCATTAACAAGCAAGTTTGTTTGACAATCACCACCAAGCCACGAAAAAAAGTTCTTTAACCTACTGCACAGCCCGTCAGAACAGAACACCTCAATGGACAGGTATATTTTTCAGCCTTAAGCACAACTAAAATTCCCAGGCTTTTGCAACAAAATCTGCTGGGGGCATCGTACAATCTGCAAGGTGGGTTGCACAAGAATCAGTTCTGGTTATTGCCCAATTAGCATTAAAACTTTCTGTAATAAACGTTCTTTCTGTAGTAAACGTGATTGACCTCTATAAAGAAATAGTAAACTCAAACTCATAAATGCAGTTTCAAGGCATTTCTGCTGCTTCACATGGCAGCTAGTCCTGAACATAGCCAGTTTTCAAGTAACAGTTTCATGAAGCCTGTAAGCTATTCAATCAACCTTCTGTCATTGCCTCTGCTTGCATTAAGGACCAAGCTTGTTTGACAGTTATCACCAAGTCACAGCACAAAAATAAAATGGGGAGAGGGGGGGGAGGGGGTCGAAAACGCACTTGTCTAACATATTGCAGAGCCCTTCAGAAGACGCACAAAATGCACCGGAAACACGTAAAATGCACACCCAGGGGCTCCAGCTCTAGTTTATGGCCATGCGGTCCAGTTTGTTCAAGGACTCCACTTAATTTTCGCATCCTGAATATCTTGCTTGCCCTGAGAGCTTTATCAGATTCATTGGGCAAGCTGACGAAGTGGCGTGCTGCAGCACTGATACAGTCAATGCAGCATTGGTCACCACTCGTACTAGCATCTTCAACGCGCTTCACGAGCTCAGCCTGTACCATATCTCATTGCCTTTACCAATATCCTTTTGCAGAAATTTAAGCCACGGTCCTGTAGCTCCTTTATGTGGTTATCCTGCCTCGAGGCATGCGCTGTCCCTAAAATGCTTCCAGCGGGTAGGAGAGGCATCGACAGTCGCTGCCCCTTTCGAACTGATGAATCAGCTTAGCGACAGTGAGAGCACGGCCGCTGGATGAGAGCGCACGCCTTTCATCCAGCGGCGTGGTGAGAGCCTCGCATCTCAGGATAAAAAGGAAATTCAGAAAGAGTTGTGCACAACTTTTCGCAACATCCCAAGTTGTCCAGCTTCTTTTTTCGTTCACTACCTCTTCCGTCGGGATGATTCTTCGGCGTCAAACAACCGGCAAATCATAGTCTCAACACTGCCTTCGACGCCCACAGGTTCGACGCCCTTCGACGCCCAACACTGCCTTCGACGCCCTTCGAACGCCACAGAGCTCGTTCCCATTTCCTAAGCGGATCCTGCCGGTCTCTTGACCATAACATTCCTGCTGATGCCCTTCCTGCATTCATTCTTTGCATATTGCAGGAAATATTAGGCATACGCATTGCACATAGGAAGGATGGAGTGGTTGCTCCGGTGGATCCGCCGTTCTTGCGAATGACGGGCTGGGCTGCCGCACTGACACTACTTCTCAGGTAGCCTCCGTTTCATCTGTTTCATGTTTGCGTTGGCTAGCGTAGAGAAACAGACGCGTAAATCGACAAAGAAAGTGCAGGGGCTGTAAGCATTGTTTAAATGCCTGCAACTTCAGGTGCGCGCAGCATTGGTTTCTGTTGTTAACTTTGCTTTTTTCTTTACGCTTGTTGCATTTTCATGTTGGTTTTTTCGGTTTTTACTGTAGCGCATGGATGGATGCGTGGACAGATGAATACCATGAAGGAAGTCTTCCTCCATGATGAATAGAAACCCTTTGAATATGATGATGATAGTGGCTCTTTCTTTGATTTGGGACGTCGCATGGACAATGTTGGCATGGACATCGGTTGTCAGCCACCGGCTTGCTGTTACTCGCCCTACGCTTGTAGATTGCCTCCCACACATCTCTCTCTCACCCCCGCTTTAAACTCTCATCGCTCCCTGCCCCTTTTTTCCCCGTACGTACCCATCTCTTCCCTGCTTTTCCTCTTCGTCACCTCTGTGGCCTTGAAGTTGAGGCTCCCCCTCTCCCCAAAGCCTCCGCCAACGCCGTTTCCCCCCTCGCCCCACGGCTGTCGTATCAGTCGTATCTCTGTGCGTTCCCTGACAATATGGTCAGAGAGAGAGAGAGAGAGAGAGAGAGAGAGAAGAAACTTTAATGAGCAAAAATAAATTGTGGGGTGGCTTCCTAGTCCGGAAGTCCATGGGCTGTCCTGGTTCTGTCCGCTCGGTCAACCAAGATCATCTGGTCGTCGAGGCTCGAGCTGGACAACATGCTCTCCGGACTGCTCACGGGAAGGGTTGGGAATGGGGGGGAAGGTCGGGGTTTCGGTCGCACTCCCAGACGATGTGGTAGAGGGTGCCTGAATTGCCGCAAAAAGCACACTCCTGGGGAATAGATGATTTAATCGTACTGGATTTGGGAACGTGTTTGTTTGAATTCGTCTTAATGTGTTTTCCTGGATTTTAGACAAATTGTGTTGGGCGGGGGGAAAGGTCCTTCTACCTAATCTATAATATTCGGTTATTTCCTGGAAGGTCTCAATCGGCGTTGGACTATGGTCCCTAGAAATATAAGGGACCATAGTTGGACCAGTTGGACTGTGCTCCTCCTCTGGGGCCCAGTTGGTGAGAGCGCGGGCCAATGCATGGGGTGTCGTTGCCCGGGGGATCGGAGTGGGCAGGGGTCCAGACGATTCTGACCGTGCGAGTGGGAGGGGTTTTGCTCAGGAGGCGCAGAAACTGCTCCAGCCGCGTAGCTTCTGCATGCCGCTTGACAATCGGTGATTATCGTAATCGCGGTGGTTTCTGTTATTGCCAAGGCAATCGCCATTTCTTCCGCTTCCTGGATAGAACCGGTCTTGATTGTGAGACTGGTGAGTGGTTGATCCCTTGAGGCATGGAGGAACAAAAATCCTTGAGGTGACCGCTGCTCCTCGGTGACGCTGGTATGGGGCGGCATCAGTGTACACTGCTGAGGAGTCTTTGGAATACCGCTTGTCGAGGGCCGCTGCTCTGGCTTTTCTCCTCCTCTCATCTAGGTATGCATATTCTTTGGGAGGTTGGCGACGTAGACATTCTTTCTGATTTCTGGTGGAAGCATCTGCGGTTGCTGTTTCTCCTGAGCCTGCCATTTATATATAGCCAACAGTAGTCGCCCCGTTTAATCGCAGTTTGTGGCTTGCGAGGTGGGCCTCGATAAGTTCTTCGGCAGTGTTGTGAAGGCCGAGACTGAGCAAGCGGGCCGTGGAGGTAATCCCAAAGCTTGCTTGTAGGCTTTTCGGATGATTATGTTTACTTTTTCCGAGTTCTGCCTTGGATAGGAGTCATAGGACTGTGTAAGGGGTTCCGTACGTTATCTGGGAGATGACAAAGGCTTGCACGAGTCGTTTGGGGGGGGGGGGGGTTCGGTCGCCTCCAGACGATGTGGTAGAGGGTGCCTGAATTGCCGCAAAAAGCACACTCCTGGGAATAGATGATTTAATGTACTGGAATTGGGAACGGGTTTGAATTCGGGTTTCGGTGCATTCCCAGACGATTTGAGAGGGTGCCTGGGCCGGAAAAAGCACACTACCTGGGGAATAGATATTTAATCGTACTGGATTTGAATGGTGTTTGAATTCCCTTAAATATAGGTTTTCCTGTTTAGACCAAATTGCGTGTCGGGCCGGGGGCAAAGGTCCTCGCTGAGATCTTTGATGGCGCCCTGGTCTCCGTCGGCTTCGGCATGGGCACTTGGGCTTAGGGATTCTGCCGTGCGTTGCTAATCCGTTGTGAGGGGCAACAGTGCCTGGGCTAGAAATCGCCGCTTCGTTGTGAGTGCGTAAATGCGTATTTCTGGATAGTTATTTTGCGCTTCTGACGCTCTGAATATTTGAAGCTGTATCCCCACAATTTTGAACAACGGAAGAGATAGAGAACAACTTTCTTCTGTTATCGGTCAAAGGATCGCGTGACTTCTTCTTTCTTGCTTATTCGCGAGGATTGGATGAGAGCTGGTCGATAAGTATTCAAAATGCGTAGGCTCCCCTGCAGTCTTTGAGATGCTCCTTGAAGATGAACAGTCAAATGGTACGTAGGGTGCCACTGCGCGCCCGCTCTGGGATGGCGCCATTTTGAAGGGGCCCGCCGCCAAGCCCTGTTCTCGGGAGGCGCCGCCGCCATTTTCTTGGATTCCGCCCCCGCCGACTCTCGCGCTAGGCGCGCGGGAAAAGCTGCGCTTTTCCCACTCCTTTGCATAATGCCTGGGTGTGCGTTCCCCATTTTCCCATGCGCTAAGCTTGGGCCTGTTTTCTTACCAGGGGCTAAAGGCGGCTTCTAGGGCGGGGGAGGTAAGCGGGACAAGGGGTGCCGACGTAGCACTCTTGCATATGAGTTTATTTTTCCGGCTTCTGCCTTGCCAAACCCATTTGGGGTAGTTGTACTTGTCTGTGTGATGAATGATACCAGAGCACGGTTTTCTGTCCTTATGTTGGAGGTTTTCATGCTTTGGCGACCATTTTTTATTGTTCAGGGCGTGGTCTTAAAGCGGGTGGCCGATATAAACTTGGCGCTTTGCATCTTCAGTCATTTCACTTTGTATCACGAAATATGTGGCTCGTTGTAAGAAATGTCACTTTCTCATGCCGTAACGTCATCCCGGCGCATCACGCTACTTCACCAAAGCCCTTTGTTCGGCAGGTGAATGATATATCCCCAGCGTAAACTGCATGCGACGCGTATCTCGTGTTTCGCTGTGGGTTTCAACAAGGCTGATATAATCCTGTGCGCGCAAAAATTATAATATTTAGACATGATGGTCGCTTCATCCCATAAATTAGCGCATGGAGGTGAAGGATGTGTAAATTTACACTCATCAATCACGTTTAGATTGACAGTGCGCATGACAGTTTGCCTCCAGGCAATTATATATGAAGTACCGAAAATTTTTTCAGGCCTGTAAGCGTCCCACTTTCGGACTAAATGCAGCATTCCCTTTCCCTTCGTGTACTTCGCCTACCTTGCTATGTTGTACATGTAAACGCAACGACAGAAAAGTTCACGGCGCCGGCATGACACGCGGTGAGAATTTCCCGCCGTGTACTATCGTAAAAAAAGAAAGGCATGACCATACCATGAGCTAATCCTCTCACACCAGGATTCCTCCATTTTTTTCCTTACTTTACTCTGATTTAGAAAGAAGTATATCAAAAGTAAAGCCAATTCAAGCCACACTGTTAGCGAGACCTGCCTATCAAGGCTGTGTACCACCAGAACAGCCGTCCCGGCCCAGCGGATGGCAAAAAAATGGCGTTTTCTGGAACGACGCGGTTGCCTCACCCTCAGGAGGGGGGTGATCGAGGCACGGTAAAAACACGACCAGCAGCGGCCTCACACGCCCCGGGATAGGAGATAGGAGACTTTCTACTTTCTTTCCTGCTGTCTTTCCCGGTTATTTGTTTTTTGCTTTTTTCCCCCACAAATTATTTTCGCCCTCACCAACTTCTAATTAGGAGTTTCGGGTGTTGGGAGCCTCACAAAGGTCGTGTGGATATTTCCTTCATTTTGTATGGCATACATTCCCTTCTTCACAAATTGGCTTTCATTACGGCTGCGTGCAAGCATATCCGCAGCGTGCCTTGTTTATTCACATGCAAATACAATGAGAAAGTTTGTGCTACGCCACCGCGATCGCGCCCTAAACAACGTGGTCCACAGTACTCGAAGGCGACTTTTGCGCTCCGAATTTCTATCGTAATTATATCGTTACCATAACGAACTGACTCTCAACTCGAACAATGATGACATGATTACGGTGTTGAAGGCATGATATACTCGCTAACTAACGTAATAAATAGTATACCTGCATATATTACAAGACTCGATCGAAACCGAAGAAGAATTCCAACTAGCTCTTTATTACTTTTCAACCCTTCCAGGCGCGAAGAACAAATCCTATTCTACTCGGGATGGCGTTCTATGATTTGAAGAAAATTACTTTTACTCTCTTGTCCTGGACTGACGACCCGGCCCACTAACCAGATCGATTTAATTGTTAAACAAAGTTTTCCCCTCCTCCCCTTATTCCTCCTCCTCCTCTTGAGTGCAGTTTTCCTATGACGCATATCCGAATATCGGGAAGATATGGCTGTGCAAAATGTTCCGAAATATCCCTCCAGGTCTTAACAAACATATATGGTTACTATAAATTTAACAATTAGACGGGACTCGTTTTGCTCAATAAACCTCCATACTGGTTAGATGCCTGGTATAGAATCAGCACGCGCGTAATACACACTGGGTTATTTGGAACTCAACCTACAGTTTTTGCAGATCTATAGTGCATGTCCGCAAACTTTCATGCCTTGACAACGTAAAGTGATGCGACAAACGCGTTCGAGCGTTCGGCAAGGTTGCAAAAACTGTTATAGTTACCTTACATATGACTACCGGGAATCGTGATGCCTTCTGCCAAAGCCGACAGCCATGAAGGCCTAGAATTTGTTTTGGTCTTCCATTTTCGCTGTTGTCGGTTATTAGCAGCTGACTGTTCCTTTTGTTCGAATGCTTACATGAGAAGCTGACGCCTAGCTCCCACTCTTCGCGCTCCGCACAGGACCGGCTTCGCAAGGAATGGGGCGGCGCCGGCAATGTTTCTCCCGTAGCGGTATCCAAAACTATACTTTAATTGACACCATGAGCTAGTGTATGCGATTTTAAGCCTATTATTATGATAAAAAGTTATCCACACGCCAATTCTGGTGCGGACAAGCATTAGACGTTGACCGAGCGCAAAGAAGCAGCAGGGAGGGCGATCCTGAGTGAAGCAGACGACAACTGCGAGAATCCCTAAGCTGACGTCACGGAGGCGCGCTTCGCAGCGCCGCCTGTGTTCGCGCTCACCGCCTGGAAGGTCTCAATCGGCGTTGGACTGTACGTGCTGTACGTGTTCCTCCCTCCTCCTCTGGGGCCCGGTTGGTGAGAGCGCGGGCCAATGCATGGGCTGTGTCGTTGCCCGGGGGATCGGAGCGGGCAGGGGCGGCAGGGTTGCGAGAGGGAGGGTTTTGCTCAGGAGGCGCAGAAATTGCTCCAGCCATAGAGTTAATACTGTTAATACTAGTGTTAATACTACTGACTGCTCCAGCCGCGTAGCTTCTGCATGCCGCTTGACAATCGGTGATTATCGTAATCGCGGTGGTTTCTGTTATCGCCACTTCTTCCGCTTCCTGGATAGAACCTGTCTTGATTGTGAGACTGGTAAGTGGTTGATCCCTTGAGGTGACCACTGCAACCGCTGCTCCTCGGTGACGCTGGTATGGGGCGGCATCAGTGTACACTGCTGAGGAGTCTTTGGAATACCGCTTGTCGAGGGCCGCTGCTCTGGCTTTTCTCCTCCCCTCTGGTATGCATATTCTTTGGGAGGTTGGCGACGTAGACATTCTTTCTGATTTCTGGTGGAAGCATCTGCGGTTGCTGTTTCTCCTGAGCCTGCCATTTAGTGGAGAAGCCTAATCGCAGTTTGTGGCTTGCGAGGTGGGCCTCGATAAGTTCTTCGGCAGTGTTGTGAAGGCCGAGACTGAGCAAGCGGGCCGTGGAGGTACTCATGGGCAATCCCAAAGCTTGCTTGTAGGCTTTTCGGATGATTATGTTTATTTTTTCCCGAGTTCTGCCTTGGATAGGACTGTGTAAGGGGTTGCGTACGTTATCCGGGAGATGACAAAGGCTTGCACGAGTCGTATTGTGTCCTGCTCCTTCATGCCGCGCTGTCTGTTGGAGATTCGGCGAATCATGTGCGTTACTTGTTCTGCTGAGTGCTTAAGGTGGTTCACCAGGATAGTGTTCTTGGCATCCGCTTGGATTATTAGCCCGAGAATTTTGAGGTGTTTGCAAGGGTTTATAGTGTGGCCGCCCAGCTTGATCAGAATGTCATTGGAGTCCTTGGCTGTGACTTTTAGATGCAACGCATCTCATGCTCGCCCCTCTGTCCGGCGTTGTCCGCACAGCTGCGCCTCTCCTCTCCTCTCTCCGATAGCGAACACTCTCCCCTAAACAGCTGCGGGTTGGCGCAGCGCGCTCTCACTCCGTTGCTAGGCGCCGGTGGGCGGCGCTGCACATGTGCAGTACTCTCTCTCCGCGCTCTCCTCTCCTTCGGGCGCTGTGAATATAATGCGGCATGCCGCGCTCCGACCAACACCACGCTCCGACGGTCTCAGTCGACGGTCGTCCGCGTTACACTTGCACTCTCTCGCAGTACTCGACGATCGTCGAGCCCCTAACTGTGCACTTTACGGACCACAAGGCACTCATTCTCGTCTGCAATAAAGACCGTACCTGAGCATACGTGTACTGCATGTGCATTGCGTGGTGAAAATGGAAAATTACACCCACCTCCCCTTCGCGTGAGAATCCCTGCTATAAGCGTAATCAATACGATGGAAAACGCCAATGGAACCCCCCATGAGATGCGTTGCATCACACCAGGGTTGGCGTAATTTTTTTCCTTACTAGTAGTAGCTCTGATTTTTGCGGGCGCAGGAAAGGCCGCATTCCTGGGCATATTGGTTAACAATGTCGGCTGCCTGTTGAAGGCCACTCAGTGAATCAGAGCCAGTCCAAATTGTTATGTCGTCTGCGTACAAGGCGTGTTTTATATCGGGAACCTCGTTGAGTTGCCTCGGAAGATCGAGTAGTGCTAGGTTGAAAAGCAGGGGAGATAACACTGACCCCTGAGGCGTCCCCCTGTCTCCGAGGTGGATAGGGGCTGAGGAGACGTCTCCAACACGTTTCATCCTGCCACCTGTATATTCCCGTGTATGCCCGGGTCGGTTTCGAACCACAAAGGTCGGTTTCGCATCTTCGCCACATTTGAATTCATTCAATGCATTCGAGTTGAATGCATTGGCTTATACAGCATACAAGTTTTCATCCAGTCTTCTGTCCTTTCGAAACCCCTTTTGAAGTTCCCCTAGTATCCTATGTTCTTCTACCCACTGCTCTAGTTCAAACTTCACTGCCTGCATTCCTAACCTGTACAGCACTGACGTGACGGTGACTGCATGGGCTGTACGAGCTCGGTTTAGTCCCGCCCGTTTCCCACGTGTCCAGTTGCCTTCTTTTCTATCCCTGTGCTGATGGCTTGTAGTAACTTTCCCTTGCTCTTTGGCCCTAATTGATTGATCAATTCCTTCGGTATCCCATCCGTGCCTACCGCGGTATTTTGGGGAACTTTTCTCCTGCTTTTTTTTTTCATTTTAGGTTGTCCCCATCCATCTCCAGCCACTCCAGTTTACCCGTCATGGCATCTCTGTGACGCTGCGGGACCGCCATCCAGGAAGAGCCCCCCAGTTTATCCTGTACCTTTGAGGCTTCAAAGAAGTGCTCGGCACTGTGCTATCATAAGGAGCGCACAAGAACACTTTGCATAAGCACTAAACTGTTTCCCGTTCGGTAAACTCCATCCAGCCTGCATTCGATACCATTCATCACCATGCAGATTCCCTACTCGGCACAATCGGAGAAAACAGTGAAGCACACTGCTTGTCCAGTTTCTTCAAATTAGCACAGTGATGAAGAACAATAGCAGCCAAGTGACCAGTCTTCTAATCAGCAGTAATGTCTTTATTTTCACTTAATCAAGTTCTTAATATCCACAAATAGAAGGTGTAAACAAATGACAACAAATACAATTCCAGCAGCCACTATGGCAAACAGTCAAGCAATAATGTTACAAGTAAAACAAAGGAAAGACTTTATTGTTTAGAATCCTTCAGCCACTTCACTGTGGAGCATGCACCACAGTCAAAAACAACAGAGCCAAGGGCATTACAGGAATAACCAGACTGAAGCAGAAGGACCTGGGCCTCAACTGCGACGCTCATCCACCCACCTTCAATTAAAGGCTCCGAGGGGCGCACAGCTGCCACTGGCCAACAAGCACATTTTATGCTGTGCACAATTTTGATGAGAGCTGGTTTTGTCCAGATGCAATGCCATGTCTCGGAAAACTGTGTTCCACTGTTTTGACTTTAACCTTATCACGAGGACTCGGTCTTGGCCGTGGGGGTTTTTCGGGCTGAACACAAAGCACTTTACTCTCGATGGCTCGATGCAGCCCTGGCATGGGGAAACAGTTGAATTTTGCACACACGAGAAGAAAACAGTGGCACACGATGTTCTGCGGAGGGTGGCGTTGTTGGGGACCAGCCCATGAAGGTCGAGACGCATGCTCAGATCTAGAAAAAAAAAGTGAAAACAAGAATGAACAGGGCATCTACTGAATCCTCATTTCCAAATTCCCTGAGTTTGTCTTTTCGCAGAGCATTTTATCTAGAAATTACTTCGCTTGGTTTACACCTACATGTATTTTTTTCTAATAAAAGAAGGCTATTCAGCCAATTGCAATTCCCACTTCAGGGATGCAAATCAAAAAGCCTTCTAATACCCCTGTCAAACGTGCTTGTTTAAGTGTACTTGGGCTGAGTGCTGCTAAACGACGACATAAAGTGCCTGTGGCTGCGATAGCTGGTCAGAGACGATAGCTGGTGTAAATATTCCGCAAGATCACTCAAAATTTCACCTCTGTCACATAAGAAACAATGTAAACACTTCAGCCCGTTTACATTCTTCAGCATTCCAATCGGCGCCTCTCACAAGTCTACAAAAAACGCTGTCGGGACTGTGACTGAACAAAACAAGCCAGGTACAAATATGTTCACAAACAAATCAAAGGCAGAAAACGGCTTGCCGTGGTGTGGTGGCGCCATCTAGGTTCACTAACGGTAAACAATGCGCTGTGACGTTATTACAGGCCACGAAAACGCAAGATTTAGCAGGAAAATAAAAATTTTAACTTAAATTAATTCCTCCGTGACTAAGCATCGTTTGCATTCGGACAAGTGCTGGGGGCACTATAAAACACGAAATCTTTCGAATAACACAAACTTGTGTTTTGTCTTCATGGCTCCTTCAAAGGGACGGACAACCGGTTTTTGTCGCGTATATGTTCTCTAGCTCATATGAAAGCCAGTGTTTTATATAGCCCAGCAACCACGAGCAATTTATAAACATATTGGCAGCAATCTTTCTGTAATCAGAAGGGTGGCGGTGCGTGGTGTCGAAACTTGACACTACAATATGTGTCCCGGTCACGTGACCTGCAAACCTAGCAGCTACTGCAACTGCTGAAACGTTTATTCACTTATTGAAAACCTTTTAACACACGTATTTTTAAACATTATTTTGAAAATTTTTAAGACACGCCGCTCGCCGCCGCTGGGTTGCTCTTAGTGTGGCTAACTGAGCCTCCATGCCCAGAATCAACGGCAGCATTCAGTAAACAGACCCAGTGAAGGAGCTTTGACGATTCTGCCCGACTCAGGGGCGTTTATTTTGCCAAAATATTCCATTTCAGTTTCCAAATACGCCGCCCGGGGAGAATCGAACTTCCGAACTCCACAACGTGAAGCATGCGTGAAGCCAAATTCTGCCTATCGTCCATCTCAACAGATGGCGCCTTTGTGCAAAATAAACTGGTGAATTTAAAAAAAAAAAAACACACAAACACTTTTTTTAGCTTGGGACAAGTTTTTAAATATCGCTTTTCATTTCGTGTACAGACAAAAGTATGTTGCCGCGCTACTGCATGTCATGGTTGCCAGCATTATTTTTGGCAGGACCCACACAGAGAATATATACTCGACAAAAATCGGTTGTCTGTCCCTTTAACGCTTCGATGCAACGCAGGAGATGAGGCGCGCCGTAGTGGAGGGCTCCGGATTAATTTTGACCACCCGGGGATCTTTAACGTGCGCCGAAAGCTCGTACACACGGGAGTTTTTACTTTTTGCCTACATCAGAAAACAGCCGCCGCGACTGGGAATCGAAACCCGCGACCTCGTGCTCAGCATACTATGCCTTAGCCACTGAGCCACCGTGGCAGGTGCCTGTACGAGTGCGCAAGAATGAAAATGAAGGGAGATTGTTGGTTGCTGCGGTGTACGAGCTCAAAAGTAAATTCTGTTACACAGTCTCACTGGGTCAGTTTTCTATATGTGCCAGAGCTCGTTCTACCCCATTTTTATGGACCTGCCGCAGTGGCCCAGTGGCTACGGCATTGTGCTGCTGAGCCTAACGATGCAGGTTCAATTTCCGGCCGCGGCGGCCACTTTTCTGACGGAGGCGAAAAGCGAGAACGCCCGTGTGTACGAGATTTCGGCGCCCGTTAAAGATCCCCGGGTGGTCAAAATTAATCCGGAGCTCTCCACTACGGCGTCCCTCACCGCCTGCGTTGCGTCGGCACATTAAACCTCAATCAACCAGTTTTAGGGAATAAAGAAAGTTGCCCTACAATTCCCACATTTTCCTGTAGTGTGCACATTTACTAGGAATGCCTATTCATAGACACCCTGATACAGTACCTAGACCACAAGTCACAAGAAAAGTTCACAAAACTGGGAACACACTGAAAGCAGTGCCACATGAGCAATTAGAGCAGCTTTGCAGCTGAACAGCATCACAACACAGCACAGGTCAATACAACGGACAGGTAAGTGCTCACCCCTTCAATGTCCTCATCGCCACTGACTTCATCGAACTCAATGTTGTCGTCTTCTTCCTCTTCGCCAAAGTTGACAGTGTCGTTGATTTTGGCTGCAAGGCAAAAAAGCATTTAAACATTAACATGGCTCATGCACGAGCACTGAAAGCTTTCATAAACTGTTCAACGACGATTCAAAAGTGGATATCCACTTTCCCCCCCCACCGGTCCGAGTGACACCCATTTCAAAGGCGCCCTTCAGGAGAGACAGGAAAGCCCCCAGCGGGAAATGCGGCCCTACTCAGTGGCCTTGGAGGGAGCCAGCGTGCGACGCTCACCGTGCTCAGGCAGCTCGCCGTAGGACTTCAGGTTGCGAGCCTCATCCGGGTTGTACTTGAGGATCACGTCTGCCTTGGCATCTTGGTAGTCCCGCAAGCCCACAAGGATGATGTCACCCTGGTTGATCCACACCTGCACAAGACGCCACATACCTCCTCCTCACCTGCCCCAGAACGCTTGCGGGGATCACGCAGAGTCCACAACAACCCTACCGTCCACTGCTGCTACCATGCTTATTTACATCCCTGTAATACGGCTGCAGCAAGGACCAACGCGCAGGGCAACAACAACTGCATCCACTAGCCACTGGAACGCAACCCCATGGCCGTTGCCTTCCAACAGACAATATCCCCACTTAGCGCGGACACACGGCAGAAAATGATCTCCATTTGGTTTCAGCACAGCAATTGGTAGGCTTAGTGGGTTGCTCACGATACGGCTCGGCACAACAAACACTAGCTCCAATGTTATGTTGGTACGGAAAGATTTTCCGTAAGCAGCTGTCGCATTTTTTTTTAAATTTGTAGCCACCGTGCCAACAATTAACAAGCCATTATCAATACATAGGGGGGAAATGCATGTGGGAGTGGCATTCCGAGGAAGTTTCACAACCACTGCCCACTGAAGAACTGGTACTGACTGCGTTCTACCATTTACCTCTTGCAGACTTCAAAGAATTCTATTACATCACACTGTTTCATTCCATTTACTTGCACATATATTTTTCAGCTACCAGCTCGTTCCTCAGAGTCAGTAGGCAGGGTATTAAGTTTGTAACAGAAACTGTTTCTTGACCAGCGCATGCATTGATCACTTACTTTTTTCCTCAGCTTTCCACGAATGTGACAGAGCCTCTTCATGCCATCAAAGCACATGGCTTCTAGCCGTCCATTGCCAAGCATTTTGATGACTTGAGCATATTCTGTTCATTGAAAGAAGCCAGATGTATACAGCTTTACAAAAAAATGCAAGTGGCAACACACGCAGTTGTTCACTTGACCCCAGAAGTCACACACATACAAGGCAAACAAAGCAAGAGGCTTTGTATAGAAGACGTAGACCGTTAGTATGAAACACTGCAGAAATGTTTATTGTGAACAATGAAAGCCTCCATTGGACTCAATGAAGTCAAATGGCATCTTTAGAGCCCTGACAGGACAACTACTGTAACATCCCAAGCTGTGGCCTCAAAACGTCATCTTCCTATTACTCTACTATCAAACAGCTTGCAAGAGCTCACGTGACTCCTCTTGTCACTCCTTCGCCCATTGTGCCAGCTGCACATCACTCTTGGGGAAACCCAATTTTATAGATCACCGAGGCCTATTTGCGTTGCATCAGCACGTTTACTCGAATGTCGGTCATTGCAAAATCCATTTCAAGTTTGCCCATCCGTTGTCCTATGTTAGCCAGATGAACAGCAGGCATTAGCTGGAAACCTCTGAGAGGGGTCTTCGTCCTCCAGTGGACATAAACTGATGATAAAAACGCCTGGCCCCACAGAGGACAATACTTGATGCCTTTATAAGTGGATGTTGGCTGCACTTCAGTGCTTACGGTGGAATGCTGGCTGTTTGAAGACCTCCTTTTCCCCCTTCTTATTGTGAAATGCCCTTACATTTCACCATAAATTAAAGTAAAGTTTTCGTCATGGCTCCCGGCCATCTGTCATAGCAGTCCTACTATTCAGACTTGTGCAGAGATGAACCCATTGATAATCCAGGTAGAGAAATGCTCCACAGATGGTTCTTTTTTCGACCAGATCACACACTGACAACAGGCAAGTGGAATGTGTGGTGTTAAATCCCGTTCTTGCTATTGCGGAGGCTACAGGCAAGAACTTCTCAATAGCCGCAATCACAGCTGGGGGCAACCGTGCAAGGAGGCCACAAGCAGAGCCTAATCAAGCTCAAAAACTTGATTCATTTGTAACACCACGCCCCCAGGTAGCCAAATTTGGCAGAAAAAGTGTAATCAGGCCTACAAAGCACGATTGCAAATTAGCATTTTCCTCCATATAACAGGAATGTGCGGCTTACCTTGGCCGTCCTCCTTGAAGACGAGTTCTCTTTTTTCAGTTTCATTTTCGTTCTTCCCTCTCCTCCTGTTCTTACCTCCCTTTCCTAGAAGCGAAGAAATAACACGAATGAGTCAATGGAGGTGCGATGACCAGCAAATATACGTATGGGGGCCGATTTCGACATGCGCAACGGAAATGCTCGGAAGAACTTCAGCAACGCAACGCGAATATTTGAAGCCCTCCAAGTAACAATCTGATTCAAAGCTGTTGTTCTATTTAAAGGTAAATGTTAAGTTTTGACAGGGATACGCTCCGGATTTCTAACCCTCCACTACGTTTCTATCACGGTGCTTTAGAACACTGTAGGCGCAAATAGCGGACGTTAGCAGGTAAATTACTACCAACGCTGGCACTACATAGGCTAGAAATGGAGACTGAAGTTGTTATTAAGCCATTTAATCCATACGCATGGCAGAACTAACGAGGGAAGCCGCGCGATACACATCTTGCGCCGTGGCCTGGTGCTCACAAGTTTCACTAGCGACTACGAGACATGGGGGAACAGATTACTTCTAGACTTATGTACAAAGCAACAAGAGCAAACCGGAGATGTACTCCCTAATTTTGCTGGAAAATCCCGAAAAGCATTGTCGGCTACTAAAACATCTCTGGCCATTGTGGATTTACGTTGACACGTAGTTTATTTGAGGCCCCTTTTCGGAAAGTTGTGTTCCAGCTGATGGTAGAATCACTTACCCTTATTCTTCGGCATAACAAGAGCGGTTTGGTATCGTTTTCCACAGAAAAATTCACGCTAATTGCAGAGATCTATCTGGGGCGCACTCAATATGGACGACGCAGAAGCACGGAAAAGACGGCGCCACTAGCTGGACGCCAATGTTGCTGCACTTTATGGCTAAAATTCTCCATCAGGGGTGAGTACAAATGAAAATACCCAGACGCAAAAATCTTGCTCAGCATTGTTTTATTATTATTTTCATTATTTTTTATTATTAGCTTGCAGGTTTATATGCATTTTTTGTCGGATTTGAGTTCTGTCGGCGCAGGGTCGGCGCAAGCAGCGCATCACGGCAGGTGGTGGTGCGGTCGGTGCGGTCTGCCCGGTCTGCCGCATAATTTTGATCAATCAGTGTTGTTGCGCATACGGGTATTTAAACGCACAGCTAGGCGGGGACGTACTTACGCTTTGCTGCGCACCCGGCGTGTGTGTATTGCGTGTTCTTGCTTAGCTTTCTAACCGATTATTCTCTCTTGTTTGTGACCGGTGACGACTGCGTTAAATTGTCGTGATGACGATCAAGGCCGTCTGTGTACTGAAAGGTTCCGAGAAGACTTCGGGGACAGTCCACTTCACGCAGGAGGTAAACAGCGCAGGGTGGCGTCGGATCTGCGCCCTATTATTTTTTCTTATAGTCAATCCTTGGAGGTGATTTGGCATGCATGCAACGAGACGCGCTTGCATTGGAACAGCTAAAACCGTATTCTTGAGTGTGGTGACAAAATCCGCTACGTAGTACTTTTTGTTGTTTGGTGGAACATTCACTCGCGCCACTCGGGCGGCTCTGCACACGGCACCATTACCTTGGCCGCCTTCCGAGCTTCCTTCTCGAGTGTTCTCGTGCAATCTGCCGCGCTCGGAAATGAATGTTTCCTCCTGAAGTCAATCATCGCCACATTATTGCACCTGCATCGCTGTTCATTCCAGGCCCCTGGAAAGCCGGTTCAAGTCGTCGGTGAAATAACTGGCCTCGGCAAAGGACTCCACGGATTTCACATCCACGAGTTCGGCGATAACACTAACGGTAAATAATGCCCCCGAAATATATAAAAAAAGCGCCACACCATTTTTAACGCGACGTGTTAAGAATTGTCGCACAATTTGTTGGCAATGGCTAACAGGTGGTTTGCACACCGGCGACGACTTTCTCTCTCCATTTCATAGGATGCGTGAGTGCCGGTGCCCATTTCAACCCCCATTGCAAGGAACACGGTGCACCAGCGGATGCCAACAGGTGAAAAAGCTTGGAAATACTGCTTTTTAAGATAAGCCGATTTTTGGGTTTGTAAATATTTGTTTCACTGCTGTTTAATGTAGGCACGTCGGTGACCTGGGCAACGTCACTGCTGGTGATGATGGTGTTGCCAAAGTGCACATCACGGACTCTGTCATTTCCCTGGCTGGGGAGCACAGTATTATTGGGCGATCTGTTGTGGTGAGTATGCAGAGCCAAATAGCTCATGCGCTTATCAATCCAAGCTAGATATCGGCACACGCTCCAGGCTTCCAGCTGTGCTAGCTTGCATTGCACACCTGTAAGAGGCTGGAGCAGCAGACACACTAACTGCCCCAGCACATGGCCAGACTTATACCCGTGCTAAACTAGCGTTTTGAAGGCCTTCAAGCATTTGAGTCGAAGGAGCACAACTGACCTTTGAGATATCAAAGGCCTTACGAGTAAAACTTGGGTTTCGAGTAAAACTTGGTGTTTCAGGTGCACGAGCCTCATGATTTTTCCATTGTTTTCGTTCTGTCACTCGCTCTACGACTGCAACGTAACTTGGTACTCTCAACACCGGCAGTGCTAAAAAAGACAGAGACTGGCTGCCTTGTGCATGTTTTGTGCGTGCTTGTAGATCGTTGTCAATGTGATCTCTAGTAATTGCTTTTTTTTTTTTTGCCCAATTTGACTCTAAAATTAGTCTTTGTCAAGAACGAAGCAGGGCAGCAGCAGCACCAAAACATGGCGGGCGAACGGGGAAACTTTCAACTGATTTTGAGAATGGTTGTGTAGGTCAGCAGAACTCCTTCCAGTTCGAATGTCCTTCGAAATTTCAAATGCCAGTTGAACTGGAAGGAGTTCCGCTGATCTTCACGACCATTCTCAAACGCAGTTGAAAGTTTCCGTGTTCGCCTGCCATGTTTTGGTGTCGCTACTTCTGCCCTGCTTCGTTCCTGACAAAGATTAATTTTAGAGTTAAATTGGCAAATTGATAACAATCTACAAGCCACGCGCAAAACATGCACTAGCAGCCTTTTTTTATTTTTTTTTTTTCTCCTGCACTGTCGGTGTTCCAGGGTACAGAGTTGCCTTGTAATCGCAGAGTGAGTGATAGAAAACAAGTGAAAAATTATGAAGATCATTTAACTATTTAAATTTAACTATTATTTAAAATACTAAATTAAGAGTTTCACTCTTAGATAAATGTTTTGTAATTACGGCATGCAGAATCTGCATTCAAGATTACGGCCGTTCGTGTTTCAAAGCTTTTTGAGAGCCTCCAAGGTTGTCGGTGGTGCTCCTTTGACTCAAATGGCATTTCAACCAAAGGCCTTCGAAATGCTCGTGTAGCATGGGTACACCACACGCTGCATGTGTACCTTGTTGCTCCATTTGCTAGTTTTTCATGGAATGTTTCAACTATTTTAACACGCATACTTGATTCCCCCCTGTTTTCTGTGCTATTGTGCTTTCATACTTGCCTAACCGTCTGTCATGCCTGGGCTAAATAAATGTCTTGGAGACTTGAGGGTATGCTTAAAGTGTGGGGCGAGGCCAGAGAACCAGTTGAAGATGTGGTGGGGAGAGCAGCCCCGCTCATCCACTTGCATGGAATATTGGGGGTTGTAAAAAGCATGGGTGGTGTCTGGTGCGAGGGCAAGACCAGTAGGCACGTTTAGCGTCAAGACAAATGCCACACAACCAACAGTGCGGCATCCTGGATTGGGTCATAATGTGGTGGAATTAATTTTGTGGGAGGGAGGGTGCCTAGCAAATGTATGCACCTTCACTACGTGAAGGTACGTACAATGCAAGGGGAATGCGGCGTGAAATGAAGGTTGCAGCGGGGAAGACAGAGGCCCTTCAGTTGCCTCCAAGCCTTGTGTTGGGCAGTGCATTCTTGGGTAGGGCTGTGGTTTTCAAAACTGCAACAACCACTGTCGCCAATTTGTGCACCTTGTTGAAACACCAGAGACTTGCAATGTTGGCTTGCATCGAAGGCCCGCTTATTTTATGTACCCTATTCTCTGGCCCCTAGTTCGCTTCACAGGAAATTTCAGGCCACATGCGCGCGCACACACACACTTTTGTCTGCACTGGCCATGTCGTTTGTGCTTTGCAGTGCATGCTCCGTCTGACACCGCCTCCTCTCGAACAGGTTCATGCTGATCCGGACGACCTTGGCAAAGGCGGGCACGAGTTGAGCAAGACAACGGGCAACGCGGGAGCCAGGCTGGCCTGTGGTGTTGTCGGCATCACCAAGTAGTCTCGTCGCGGGTGGTCTGCACTTTGTGGTGTTGGGGGGGGGCATCGCCAAGTAGGCTCCACAGGCAGGTCTGCACTTCGTGGTGTTGGGGAAATCGCCGAGTAGGCCCACCCATGGGTCTATACTTAACTGATCAAATAAATGCCTGGTTGTTTGCTTCTAGTACCCTGTACCTTTAATGGACACCACCAGGAATTGCACCATGTTGCAGTTCTTGGCTCGACATGGTGTTGCAACTGGTGGAAAAGTGTCTTTGAACTTTGTCGCTTTGAGTGTGCACTGCACCTTGATCTGTATAGGTCCGCTTTCTATGCTCTTGTCTAGTCGCATTGTCCATGGAGTCCCTTTCCTACAGTTACCAGATGTGTGCAAAGTACAGGATTGTGTTGGCTTGGTGTTCCACTTGGCCCATAGCATATGCATGGCTGCGTAGTATTAATTGCAGTATGTAGTAATCTGGGGGCAATTTGTGGCCATATGCCCTATGAATATACCTCTAGTGTGCTAGAGTAAAGGCAGTGTGATGGTTAGAAATTTGGGCTGCGAATGGATGCTTAAAGCATAAAAACTGCAAGAGCTTTGAAAGTGGATGTTGCCATTGCAGTACTGGTGTAACTTAAATGGTGTATGGCTTCTTCGTGTGCATGTGATCTGTTAAATTCCTAACCCTTCAAGTTTTGAAGACTGCCCTCAGGTTCCAAGATGTAAAAGGCCTGTATTGGGGGCAAATGCTTCACTCCTGAAAATATATCCAGAGTCTGGATTAACAAAGCAGTTGTAATGCATAATGGGCTATCCTGCTTGCAGCATTTCCTGAAATGGAAGCTATTATGAATGCACCTCTGAGGTTCTGCCTACACAACCGTACAAGCGCTCCATTGACTGGCTGGCTGTTTCAACTATTCTGCAGGAACAGTAGGCCACATTGACATACATGCACACATGCCCACACTGGGGATTAATTTCAGCAAATGTAAAATTCAGTTTCAGCAACGGTGTCCCTGTTTGTAAGGGGCCAGCGAACAGGTAAAGTGCAGAGGGAGGAGTTGGAGACACGAGATTTCGTTCCCCAGTGGGTACAAGCCTGCCACTTCCTGTGTGCACCCAGTGCCATCTACTGGTTTGCTTTGAACACTGTCTATTTTCAGCAATTGCTAAAAGAACTCTGTTCAGCCTCAATAGTCTAGGGGTAGAATTGCAGGATTTAGCATGTACACCCTGGGTTTCAGTCCCAGCTGATGTTTTTTTTATTGCAAAATGCTAGATTCCATGCATTCTTTTCGTAAATAAAGCAGGTTTCGGTTCGTTATGGTTTAGGTTGCTTTAGGGGTGAGGCGCAAGAAAGATATCAACATGGTTAACATTCTGCGGTTCACCATAAGTGCCTGTCTAGTCCTATTTCTGAATGGAATATCACGCTGAGGAAGTGGAAAAGTGCTGGCCTAATGCTAGGCCTAGTGTCGCGCTTTGAAGTATGGCGTTGTAAAACGGTACCCACAATTTAACATGAGTGCGACATTGATTGGTAGGTTAAGATCAACATTAGGGCTGGCAAACATTAAGCCTAATTGTAGTTGTAGATGGACATAAGGCCAATTGGCCCAGCCTCTTAGCCAAGACGACGACGAAGGGCTTAGATGCCCTTGGGAACTCGAATCAAGCTCGTCGACAGGGGTACACCTGCAGATTTGAGTTGGCCATCACATATACAATAACCAGTCAATACAATTATTCACGCAGTCAAGAATTCAGTTAAAAACTTGAAGCACAAGCACTACAAGGGTCAACCACTAGAGATCTGTGGATGTACTCTGAAGCCTAGTGTTAAACATACCCGTGGCGGTATACTGAAAAAGCTTTCAAAAGCAAGAATGTATGCTGCTTTCAGGTAACATTCAATGGTTGGTGCAACCAAGCCATGAGTCATTTTTTTTCTCTTGAATTCAAAGGGATATAAATTGTCCTAAAAAAAAAAATCTCGTAATTCAATAGCGATGTGTGAATATTTGAAACTTCTAAAATATCAAATCAAATAACCAATTCGGTTATCTATTGAACATAAATTACTTCAAAACTACGAATGCTTTTGAAATTAAAAAAATACAAATGGATGCTTGGTGACACTAATCAGAACAAAATCAGCCATATTAATTGCACCCTATATTAACTAAAGAAAGGCTCTGTCAAATATGCAAGCCAAATGCGTCCTAGCAGTGAACTATGAGACGTGCTATATCGCACTTCAAGCTCCAAGATTACTGTCAAAACACGCTGGCTGCTGCCTTGAGTAGCAGTGGCAGTAATCAGCAGCCTTGGCTGAAAGGAAGGGCATTTGGAGCTGGCCTTATCTCTTGTGGCTGTGGGCCAACAACCCACATCGATATTGTGGTTGCACACGCAGACAGACCCGGTCAATCCACCTAGATAAGAAAGCGGAGTTTGTTTTCATCATTTTAGTGGCAATGCCTCCTTTTCGCAGGTTTTGAAGAATGATCATCTCAACAGTCTGCAGTCTGGCGACATCATGAGAAATTAGTCTGCTTGGTACGGAGTTGCAGATGTCAAAGCAAAAGTGCATATGCAGATTCTCTGTGCCCTGTGTGACTGCCCCCTATGCCCACTTTCCCTCATAGAAATTAAATGAAAGTTTACAATTTTTGCACACTGCACCTGTTCTGAAGTAATAAAAATACAGGCACAGGTTAGTAATAGAATAGTAATAAAAGCAGCAACAAAATGGATTAGCGATTACAAGAGTAATATACATCCGCTAATACACTATTCTTGTAGTTGGCTCAATTTACCCGCAAACCATCAGCTAATATATCAGTCCATATATATCAGCATATATATTCGTTCCAAGCCATGGAAAAGATTTTAAAACGCTCTTAGCTCAGCCCAATTTCTGGCGCATTTACCACTTACCGATGCACGTTTGGGAAATTGTAAAGTCCAATTTTTGTGTTAGATCACAAAGTGCAGTTAAACTTGGATGTAACAAATTCCAGGATTTAACGAATTTTTTTGATTCCACATTGACGCCCATGTGTTGGCGACCTCTATGCAACAAAGTCGCTAGGCTGATCAGTTATTTTTTGCACTCGGAAAAATCGGCCGGAGAAATGCACTAATTCAGCGAATACCAGCACTACTGTAAGGAGCCAGCAGCTACGAAAACGTCGAGAATCGCTTAAAAATGAAATTCGCCATGATGATGATAAAGTTTAATCTTTTCAAGACAAGCTCACTATTTTTAATGCCATCTTCACCGGCGAGAAAGAAGACTGTCGCCGTACGGTACAGTATCCAAGCTAGCACCCTCTCAACAATTTAGAGTGCAGAAAAGAGCACCAAGTTCGCGAAAAGGCACCCTTTCAGCATGCGCCTGCTTCTTGAAACGCATTGAGGCACCCAAAAGTGTCAAAAGTTATACTTAAGCTACGTTTATGAATGCGGCACTAAGTGACCATGCATCTTTGGAGCACCGAGTAGTGCCTAAGCTCGAGCTAAACCAGCAGGTGAACCCATGCGGTTTTTCCACTGTGACATCTTAGCTTTGTTTCAGCTTCATTCCCGCGAGCCTTAACTTGAAACCTGCATGCAACGAAAAATTGCAAACTTTTGCCATTTTCGTTACATCCAGGTTTAACTGTATTTTGAACTATTCAAGTAACTTATAATTTGCATATACATAATGCAAAAGGCTACTAAGAGCTGCCACCATAAATTGCATCAAATTGGGCTGTTACTAGTACTGCAAAAATTTTTGAGTGGGCATACCATTCCTTTTTAGCCGTACACATAAAAATGGCATCCTAATGTTCGTAACATTGTGCGGCCTTCTAGGTAATTCCTTCCCAGCAGTGGGCGTACCTGCGATTTGCACCTCAAGCACTTGCACATTCACACACCAAGCCACACTTCCAAAGTAGCCCTGTGCATGCCATGTCTAATGCACGCTATGAATGTGGCCGTCTCCACAACGAAAATCCCGCAGTCGAAAGAAATACCTTTCCCCCCACTTGCACATTCTTCCGACTGCATGCCTGCAAGAACCGTGGACCACCATGGTGTGTCAACAATGTATCAAAGAGTTTATTGTTTAGCAGAGTTGTCAAACAAGGGATCCAAAGGAAGTCACATCAAGGAGAAGATGGGGCTAAGCAGCTACGAAAACATGACTGTGGAGAAGAGAGAGAGAGAGAGATGTGAAGATTAAGTATCACGTCCGTCAAATGGCTACTATTTCTACAAAAGCTTACAGGGGCAAGCCGAGACTTGGGGTAGGGAGGAAATAGGCCCGGTAACAAAGGAAGCCGTTTGGCAACAACAAGATTCGTAGGCGGCGTTCAAGAGAGACTTCTGTTAGAGAGCCTTGTTCTCGACACCCATCAAGGCGTGCCCTTCAACACACACATCCGAAATGCGCCACTGTGATAGCAGCTGACACGGCACAACACTGCGCAAGGTGGGGCTGAAGTACACGAGAGGCCCTGTCAACCGTCAACACCAGAGTGTGTGACACGCACAAGTTTCGCAGCAAGCCCCACCCACCACTCAAGAAAAAGTGACATCTCTACTATGGGGCCAATCCCGATCAGAGTTTGACCCATCACTGCTGTGCTACTTACCCTTCGTTATTTCTGCACAGCCTTTGTCTGCCATTCACAGTGGCTCAGGCACTGTAGCTAGGTGATATTCAAACCCACTCATGCAGTTTATCCTGCACTTCAATGTGGAAAAGGGGACAGCAGCTATATGTTGCTTTGGGTACCATTAAGAAAGTTTCTTTCTGCCACAATTTGACACAGCTGTTATTATTATCGGAATTTATTAGCCTGATTATTGTTCCAGGTTACAAACATTAGTGCTGCAAAAAAAAAAAAAAAGTTACAAGGCACCAATAGGCTGCAAGAAACAAGCACTCCACATTGTTTTTACTGTCTTGTCCTCTGTGCCCTTTTCCAAACTACTTTTTTTAATTGAAGCAAGGATTTAAGAGCTCTAGCTTAGAATGTGGCACACAGATCCTTTCACAGTACGCATTTTCAACCTACGGACACAAATCCAGCGCACGCATCGAGAAGCGCCCACAAACAACACATCGCAAACAGGAGTATTTACATCGGCAACTCGACTTTCTGCTTCAGCCACTTAGCCATGAATAAGGCTCCCATGCAACACAAGGGAAAACAGCCGACCAAATGCTGCAGCACAAGTGTCGTGTGCACTCGCCCGGCTACGGCGCAAATCGTTCTATGTCAAGCATTGGTAGGAACGTTCGTACAACCTCCAGAAAGCAGCGAATGATTGTAGCCGAGCGGCAGTCGCGACTCCCCGGCAAAATAAGACTCTTCCACAGCGCACACTACGTGGGAGGATAGAGTTGCTTAGAACAGGCCCTACACTGCATAAAGTGCAGACACAACAAGGGAACGCACACACAATGTGTGCTTCACCACAAAATTAACACTGAGCATGCCTTTACACAACGTAGAGAGCAATTCGCCATGCCCTTATCTCGCAAGAATTACAGTAGGTCCTGTGGCTCCTCCCTGCTACAACTCAGTGAGCCCTCGTGGACCAAAATGAGATCAAAGGACACAATTTCAGCCAGGCAGCTTGAAGCAATAAAAGGCAGATAGATCCTGAGCTTTCAGCGCTGCAATAACATGCCCGAAACTGCAGGGTAGGCATGAATGAATGAAAGAACATTGCAAGCTTCCACAAGCTCTGCAAGGCCCCACGGCCACTTGTTTCCCTACCAGCGCCAAACAGAACATTACATCAACAGAAAATGTGAAACAAACAGGGTCGCTAGAAACAAAAGTGGTGCGAGGAACATCTGTACACACTAAGAACCTGTCACACAACACCACCTGCTCTTACTGCCATCAAACACAAAGGCATCCATGGAGCACAGTCTCCATGGAGTCCAAGGGCAGTCTGTACAGGTACAGATGTACGTAATGCCTGCAAGACTGTCTGCTCGCTGCGGCACAAAGCAGCTGTCTTGCCATTGGACGAGCGTGGTAAGCTAATGTGGTGCAGCGACGTGTAAAGGAAAGACTTCGTGCTCTGAAAGCTGCCGCATTGGGTGCAGAACTCTCACTCGTAGGCTCCTGTTCACAACGTGCGCAAAAACCTACATGCCGGCCAAGAGACGGGGATTGAAATTAGCGGACCAAAGGAAAACAAGTTAACAAAGCATTTCCTTCGATTAAAAAAAAGAAAAATCCGATGGCACATATCCTTAGGTACTACAGTGGTGTATCAACTAATAAACTGCACAAAGTAACATACGATATACATACGTACATATATATATACTCTATAAAATGCCAAAGGAGTTTGCAATAAAGTACATCCTTAACTAGTCTTTCAGGTAAAAACTCAAGGCCCATTTCTCAATGCCACGAAGCAAGCTTGCATCTGGAGGCACCTCCCATTCCCTGCGCAGCTGTCCACTGCGCAGTGCTCTCAATTCCAGTTTGTTCAGCGCAGCGCCCTGCGGGGACCCGCAAAGGAGGGCGCACAAGGAGAGACGATCCAGGAACAGCGATTTACAACAAAGCAACGCACACGACAAGATACGGGCTCCAGACAGACGGACACAACACTGAACTCGGAACTGTCCGAGGGAGCAGAAAAAGGCCAAAGAGTCGATGTTTTCTTTCCTTCCTGGGGAGCAGCGCCGCATCAGACTTCTGTGGAAGACTGGTGCCGAGTTTTGTTGGCTCGCCGCCTGGCCAGCTCCGACGCCGCAACGGGCTCCAAGTTGGGGGGCTTGGGGTAGTTGTTGATGGCCCGGAACGTCGCCGCCATGGCGCCCTGAGCAAAGCAATGCCAGGGTTGGAAAAAGCTCGCGACAGAACAGAAGCTCACAGTGCTGTTTACAGGGTGTTCAAGTTTGGACACCATGCACTGTATTGTTCCTCAGAGCATTGGGGTTTGACTTAAACAGTCATGTAGATTCGACACTTCCCTCAGAGATTGGGGCTCTGCAGGGCCAGCTGCACTTAAAGGCCAACTGCACTCAAAATTTCGACCTCTAAAAAACCCTGTCTGCCTTAAAAAAAAAAAAAAAAAAAGCAAGATGCAAAATATAGCAGCTCAAATATGCACGTGGAAGCCACAAACGATCAGCAAAAATCGGGCGATTTTGAAACCGAAATTCACCGGCCAGCGAGCGGCCGGACAGCTAGCTGCTCGGGAGCAAGCCTGCTCACAAGCTGTACACACGCACGGGCAGCAAATGGGTGAGGCGTTCAAAGAAGAGCTCAACCGGTTCTCCAGCTGCGTGGCTAGCCAGAGGAAGAAGCCCTGGCCGGCTGGAGCATCACAGGAGTGTCATGGCTGTTTATGCGATCCGCCGGGAGGTGCAGCATGGTCTGTGCAGCGGAGCATTTACGCTTCTGACTGATTAACGAGGCATTTCACGGGGCTACCACTCGTGTCCCAGCCGATTTGGGGGTACTTACAACACATTAAAATAAATTTGCTCAAGGTGAAATTCGAGTGCAGTTGCCCTTTTAATCTTTAGCGGCTTTGCCAATGGCCACAGCCTTTGCAGGGACAAGACGTTCGCAAGGCCACCCACCTTGACGAGATGGGGCTCCTGGTGGGAGAGCCGGCTGACTGGAAGACTGTTCTTGTTCACGATCCAGGGGTGGCCCAGGACATCGGCCGCCCTGTACCTCTGCTTGGGGTCCACATGCAGCATTTTTCTGGACTAGATGCTGCAAGGACACAACAGAAGCGGCGTCACCTTCGAAAGCCACCCACGCCTCCTCCTTCAAAAGCAGAGGGCACGCACCTTGGCCGAGCTCGAGATGTTAGCCCAGTTGCCCGACATGAGGTCGAAGCGGCCCTCGCCGATGCGGGCCAGGATGTGGTTGGGCGTGTCGTTGGGCCCGTTGGCGAAGGGCGTGTGCCCGGCCAGCATGGTGTAGAGGAGCACGCCCATGCTCCAGATGTCGCAGGCCTCGTCGTAGCCCTGCTTCTTGAGTACCTCGGGGGCCACGAAGTTGGCCGTGTAGCAGGGGGTCATGAGCAGGCCGTTCTCGGCGCGCATCTGCTTGGCAAAGCCAAAGTCGCACACACGCAGGCCCTCGGGGGCCCCGCTCTCGTCCGCGTACAGGATGTTCGACGGCTTCAAGTCCCGGTGAACCACCTGCGGCCACAAAGGGGGAGTCCTCAAAGACCACTCGAAGGAGCCCAACTGCGGCAAGACTTGACGGCCAGCTGCAGTTGGGCCGCAAGTAGACTATTGATTAACAAGTACAGAACTGAACATATTCTAGAACAAAAAAAAAAAGCAATAATTAACTGTAGGTCAGCTTCTGGTAGGAATTATTTGTTCAAATCCGTTTACCGTATTTACTCGAATCCAGGCCGGTAAATTAAAAAAAAAAAAAGTAATTTACAACAGTCGGGGGTCAGCTTAGATTCGAAGATGCGGCTTTCCCGTCGCCACTAGACACTCAAAGCCATCTCGTAGCCACAGGCTTGCAGCTCGATGGTTTGCAAGCTCCAATTTGCTTGTTCGAACGCTGTAAACACGGCTCTCAGCATTCCGTGCTTGCTTGCTTCGTCACCCCATGACCTCGAGAAGAGCCCGTGTTCGCGGCACAATGGCGCCCACCAAGCGGTGCCACTACATCGTGGCTTTTAAGCGGACGGTAGTTTTGGAGGCAGAGAGAACTTCAAACCTCCAAGCACAGCACAACTTCTGGGTGGATCAGAAGAATGTGCACCAATGGCAGAAGCAGTGGAACAAGCTTTTCAGAAGTCCTGCCAAGAGAATAGCCCCCACAGGACCCAAGAAAGCTTGACGCCAGGGAAGGTTGAAAGGTCAAAGGGCTGCCCGGTTGCCAGATGACAACTAACATTATGCCAGTGACCACTATATATGTCGAGGGGCGACTTTTCGGAAAATTTTTTGGTAAAAAATCTCGACCTATATTCCGCTTTGTACGGTACAAGGAAAGAAGGCCAGATAGGAATTTTCATTAGTATTAGAGCCAAATGGGTTAATTTTGAAGCGAAAAAAAAAGAAAAGAAAAAACAAATTTAGGCGCCCATAGCGTGCAAAAACCATTCCATCTCACCTTCCCAGTACACCTCATAAGATGGGAAGGCAAATGCACACATGGGTTTGGA
Organism: Haemaphysalis longicornis; assembly: GCA_013339765.2. NCBI lineage: Eukaryota > Metazoa > Arthropoda > Arachnida > Ixodida > Ixodidae > Haemaphysalis > Haemaphysalis longicornis. Next base: position 30,327,558 of record CM023456.1, read on the forward strand.
AGGTTGGAAATACATAATAAAAGAACGAATAACGCTATAACCTAGCCCCCCAAATTAAGCACAACAGAAAATTAAACCGCCCCTGCCGTATGAAACAAAAAGAGACAAACCAGGGAAAAGAAATGCTTCCTGTGGTCACAATCTAAACTCGGTCCCTCGCATTATGAAACCGGCTTCTATGCAATTGTGTTCGTGCACTCATCTCTCGCATGCTGTTTTCCTTGCCAGTTCACATACGACTGCGCCTGAAATGGAGAGCACAGATGCAGAGTTTGTGCTAGGACGCCGAGTTCGCGAAGCCGGTTGCCGCGGGTTCTAGCGCGTGCTAACGTGGTCCACTTTGGGGGAGACGTGAAAGCCTGCAGACAAAACGATCCGGGCCTGCCAGTCATGGAGACCTTTCAGAGGCAACTAACTCATTCTGCAAGCTTATAATACCCGTTTAATTTGCGCTGGATTTTGTTCAGCCTCAGCCAATCGCAACGAGCTACCCCTAATATGTCACAAGTTCAGTGCAGAAAAGTAGCCAGGGTGTTGCATGCCCATTGTCTGCTTTCTTTATTATGTAGCTCATTTGGTGAAGTTTGTGTTAAAATTGGTGTTGGTGTTATTCTAACGAGGCAATCTTTCAAATGAACCAAACTTGCATTCTGTCTTCATGGCTCCTTTAAAAATAGCCAGCATTTGTTTCCGTTCCACACAACACAAGTTCATTAATAGGCACAAGATACACAGGTGGAAAGAACCTTCTTAGGACTGTCCTGATTGCGCCCTGATTGCTCTGTTGTCATACTATCAGCAGTATTGTACTTGTTCATTCAAGCCATCATAACCACCTCCTACACTTGTTAGTGTGATTATACCTCGGTTGTTGTTTTTGCGTTTTTTTTTGTTGTTTCCGTATAGATAAGTCATGTATAAATTAGTGTGGTTTCCTTTGAAAAAACAGTTGGAAGTTGGCACCTGTATCTGTCGTATCTTCTCTTTTTGTCCTCGCGCCACATTTTCTTCTTTACTCAGGAAAGAAAAACTAAAATGGGGACAGTGGGGACCAATTCCAATTCCATTGTCAAACTCTCCAAGTACCACATATAGCCCTATAATTTGCGAGGATTGTGGAGACCTGTAGTTCAGATTTAGTTGCAAGGGGAAAGTCACTGCTAAGCTATGCTATTCTGTAAACAAATTTAAAGGAGCCCAGAATAGAACATTCTGTGCATATAGCAAGGCTGCACAGCCACAACTGGCCTCGCAGCTTTCGCACTGCAGTCGAGCAACCAAGGAAGCTGACAAGCGAGCAAGCATAGTTTAAATCGAGCATTAGCTTAGACTTTCTTCCGAGTTCAAATGTGCTTGAGTGTGGGAAAGATAGAAGACCGCCACATGAGCGGGCACTCAGGAATGCCCCCACAGCAGCAGCGGCAGGGCAGAAAGGGGAAACAAGTGGCACCCACCCCGTTGTCGTGCAGGAACTTCATGGTCTTGGCGATCACCTCCAGCACAGCGCTGGCCTCCCTCTCGCTGAAGTGCTTCTGGTTTAAGATCCGGTCCAGCAGCTCGCCTCCCTTGAGCAGCTCCATGATTATGTACACTGACGTGGCATCCTGGTACACCTGCAACACACATGCACACCCGCCCGTTGGCAACAAACATTGAGGAAAAAAAAGAAAAGAGGAGGTACAGTCAGCAGGTCAGCCTGCAATTTGTTCACTTTCAATCTAATTTTTACTGTTTTGTCCCCGCTGAACAGCTTAAACACTTGGGCGGGTGTGATCCCAGCCATGGCAGCTGTTTCTCTGATGGAGGTGAAAAGTGAAAATGTTTGTGTGTTGAGATTTCAGCGTATGTTATTATCAGCCCTTTGCGAATCGTTGTAGGGCCCTACCCGAAAACGCAACACGGCCGCAGTGGTCTACTGCTGGAGTACGGCCGACTTGGGTATTTAAGATTAAATCTAATGTTTTTTCTCACTTCGATATTCCCGCATTCTTTGTATACATGATGTGTCATCTCTTGAGGGATAGTGAACTTTGTTGAAGTTTACTTCCTTCTGCACTAGGACGCAGAACAATGTTCAGCACGGGCCTTCTGGATCCGAAGCGTTTCACGTGCGCACTGCTTGCTAAGAAGCATGGCTGCTTTCTCAACGCTTGCGTTCTACGGTGGTGCACTTAGCGAAAGCGATGATGACTTCAGAGAGGAAGAGAATTGCGTGCCTCCGTCAGTCAGCGATGACAGCAATTCGATAAAAGCAAGTGACAAAGACTACGACAGCGGTGGAGACAGGACCGTGCGATTATTACTCTGCAAGATAACAATTTTGTTGGAAGACAATGGAGTGGTGTGGAAAAGCTTTTCGTGGCATCTAGAGGTTTTCACTGTCTACAGTTTTATTTGGAAGCGCATACAGCTGAAGAATTATGGCGAAAAACAGCAGGGAAACCTGCAGTACCGCCACAACCTCTGATCCGAGGGCTCAGGGCCAAGAAAAGCGGGGCCCATCTGCACGTATAGAGTGCAAGGAAAGGCTAGATGGGATGAGCCATTTCATCTACAAGCTCCTATGCCAAAGCAACAAGCACTGTGCCGTTTGTAGCGACAGCAAAACCAAAACGCAGGCAGGAGGAAAGCTGTGTTTCTCTGCAAAACCTGCAGTAACAGCCCTGGTCTGCACCCAGGAGAATGCTTCGAGTGGTTTCACACACTGCTCAACTATCGGTAAAGGAGTTACAAGCAGAAGGCAAGAGAAAAAAAAAAAAAATCCTGGGAGTTTTTTTTGCACAGTTTGAGTTTTTCTTCACGGCACGAGAAATTGGCAAAATAGCGGCAGACTGGAACGACCGGACAGTGGGTAAAAGTCCTGGACCAGAAAGGGTGAAGGATCTTCAGGTGGACCAGATTAATTCATAGCCCTCCACTAAGGTGCAACTATAACCCAGGTTAAATCTCCATTTAAGCCACAAAATTAAACTTTGTTTCCACTGCTACAGCAAACACCAAAATTGTGCTCAGCAGGTCTTACGGCCTAACTGCATGGCCTTCAAATTGGGAAACGCAAAAAAAGCCTCTGAGGCAGCTCTACCGATGTAGGCAACCATGCCCCCAAAGCTGACACCGCACCATTATTTCAAAGGATTTTTGAATTCCAGATGATCCCAGTCGAGATTTTATAGAAAGCACCAATAAAAAAGCATCCCGACAGCTTATCATTACAAGAGATCTGTTACATTATAGGTTCCCGAAGCCCCTGGTGTCTCATGACATCAATGACTGAATGTGCAAAGAAACTAGCTGCTTTGTAGAATGTAACCTTTGTGTGCCTCTTTCTTGCCTTAAAAGAGTCATGAAGACAAACTACAAGTGCGTTTTATTCAAAAGATTTTGTGTTCTACAGTCGAATGCGGATATATCGAACACGGGTATATCAAATTATTGTCTATATCGAACTCATAAATTATCGTACGTTTCGTACGATTATCGTACGAATTCGTACGTTTATATCGAACCGTATTTTTCCCGACATTGGGTATATCGAACGCCGCGCGAGCTGAAAGGTCCTCTTCGGCGGTCGCTGCACCCCCGATTGAGGTTGAGGAGGATATGGAGGAATGCGTGGGCATGGCAAAGACTGGCTCGTGGAACTAATCCCCCCTACCGGAACGAATTTGCGCTTTCCCAGTCGGGCCCCGCTACCGGCCACAGTAGCGTTAGCGGACGGAGCCCGGTATGCTAAATCTCTCTAGGCATACAAGCCCGAACGCTCGGAAAATGTGACAGTGCGAGGTAGGGATACCTCGACTGCACACGTCCTTTTTTTTTTTGCGGCTGCGTACGTTCCCCGGCTTGCCGAAAAAGAGTTTTTTTTTCTCTCTCTCTGGGTCTGTCTTCCCCCGATGTCGTCTCGGGAAAGGGAAGAGGGAACGAAGGCGCTGGCGTCCTCTTCCTTCTTTTGCATTATGCTGCTGTTGCTGCTGTTTGGCGAGTTGTCCCGCACCTTTCGGAGATCACTGTTTCTCTCGGAGATGACCATCGCCAGCGCTTTGTTGGAGTCCGTTCAGAGAGCCTTGGAATTGTTACCTTCAAAGTTCTTGTGGTACGTGCGCGCTGTTCTTTTGCGTGCGTGTTGTGCATGGTGTGCGAAGGCGCGGCGTACTGCTGCAATTTTCTAGTTGTGCAGCCCCGAGAAGATCGAGACCAGCGTCTTTAATATCATTTCCAGGACGAAGAAGCAGGCCAAGATGAGCGATTTCTTTTCACGAAAATAAAGCGTCCTGTTGCGTCGTGCGTGCGGAATTAGTTGTCATTCTTGAATGCGACGATCGGTAAGTGATCGTCCGCCATAGGTGAGGTCTCAGAGCCCAAATTTTTTATATCGAATTTTTCATATATCGAACTATTTCGCGATCCCCTTGCAGTTCGATATATCCGTGTTCGACTGTATAGTGCTGCCAGCGCTTTTCCGGAAGCAAACAATGTTTTATTCACTGTGAAATGAATCAATTTAGGCTAAAATTTTGATTTTCACACCAAAAAGTGTGTATGAACAATGTTTGCTATGACATAAGAACAGGTCTTTCAGCTAAACTTGGTGTGGAGCGGAAACTTATTTACTGTTAGTCAACCTATATGGCGCCACCACGCCACAGCAAGCTGTTTTCTGCCTTTGGTTTGCATGTGACCCTATTTAAACCTGGCTTGTTTTTGTTATAATAATCGTTTTGTGAAACATAGTGCTCACTCGACAAATATGGTCACGAAGACACCGTCGCTTGCGTCAATCGGCCAGTGTCGTCCGAGACAACCCCAAAGCCCCGCAGTGCTGTGCATCTAAACCAAGCATAGTGAGCGCAGTACCAACAGCAGTATGCATTAGTACTTCTATGTTTAAATGTGCTTTCGTAACTTCCACTGTTTGTCCCACCAGTCTTACCAATATAAAAAGAATGTGCTCCACATTTAAGCGCAATAGCTCGTTCGGCAAGCTTATAAGCTCTGCCTAATTTGCGTTTGCTTCTGCCGGCCTCCGCCTATCGCAGAGCAGGCTGGTATGACATCATAGGTTCTGTTGCGGGAAATGGGCTGGTGGGTCGCGTGGCCATTCCCTTTTTTTTTCCTAATTATACAGCTTATTTGAGCGAAGTTTACATTAAAGGTGGTGTCAGCATGATTCTAACGAGGCAATCTTTTGAATGAACCAAACTTGCATTTTGTCTTCATGGCCCCTTTAAGCAGCACACAACATTGCATACTGCTACCGCATTGACCACCACGAAAACCTTGCAGAGCATCGCCCAAGAAAGGACTGCAGTGCAACGATGCCACTTACGTCATACACTGTCAGTATATTGGGGTGTTGTCCATATCGCAGGAGTATTTCCACTTCCTCCTGGCAGTCCCTCTTGAACTTGTCAATGATCTGGGGTGAGGGAAACAACAGTGGTGTCAAAAGAAACACCTTCAAGCTGATAAACCTCGCCACACACATGCTTCCGGTGGCGTCAGCTTAACCCTACACGGTGGCCCAAACGAGACAGCAGTACCTTGACGGCGTACTCCTTGCCAGTGGCCCGGTGCACGGCCCTTTTGCAGGTAGAGTAGGAACCCAGACCCAGGTCCTCCTTCAGTTCGTACTCCTTAGCGATGGCTTCCTTGAAGGCCAGGCCATACTGCAACACGGTCGTCAAAGAAAGCAGCTGGAACGCTACACCAAGGAGTGCCGTGCGGTGGCAAGCTCTGCCAAGAGTCGCACAATTCGTAGGACACACGTGACAGTTCAGAGCAACGTCAAAGAATTAAACAGGCAACTAGCAGCCACAAGGAGGGTCCTGTGGATGCAGCCACTTTTGAGCCCGCCGTCTCGCACAAAGAGCAAGCTCTGGAAGGTGTTCATTGCAGAATCTGTAACGCGAGTTTTGTGGTTTCCTGAACGCTCCACCCAATGCCCCACGAGCACCAGTTGACGTTGAGATGTACCCAGGCCACATGCACGCGTCTCGGTGTTAGAGCAGCTCCCTCTCCCTGCAACTCGAGGAAGTTAAGACAACAGTCAGGCAGCATTCGCAACGTCCTCCCCCCGAGGACTCACCCACTTGGCGGACTGATTGTCTTTGCTCTTGACAAACTCTTCCTCGGCCAAGCTGGGTGCCACAAAGCTGAAACCCCGGAACAGCTCGTGGGCATTGGCACTGGGGGGTACGCCGGGCGAATCTGAAGGGGGAGAGAGACGGGAATCGTGGGCACGGTGCGCGCACAAGGGGAGGGCACTAGCGAATGGAGAAGAGCAAGACCGTTACCTGTAAACTCTTTTGTGCAACGAGAAGATGCATAGGAGGAGAGAGGGAGAAAGCAACAGCCAAAGTGAGAGAGGGTCACAAGACGGAGAAAAACACTGCTACTGCTACTACTACTGCCACCACCTGCAGTACTATTCATTGTGGACATTTCATTTCTGACGTTCCAAGTACAACAGCTACTCAAAAAGCAGGATCAACCTCTAGGCGACAGTGTGTTTAGCTTGACGGGATAAGCTTAATTTTCAGAACTTTGTTGTAGTATATGGCCCCTGATAGCGTGCAAAACTTTCAGCCACCTCATTTTCAATATTCCTTGGACTAAGAATCATCTGACAATTAAATCAATAAACATACGTGTTAAGTGCTTTCTAAACAGTATACAACATAAAAATATGGGAAGAATTTTTTTTAGGGCACAGAAAGCGATTCTGGCTTATAAATTTCAGCCCTTCACTCAGCATCTTAATTACATTGTCAAAACATCTTGGAAAAATGCGGGCTTTAGTACCCACTTCAGGTTATCTGGTTTAACGGGCTCCAGTTATACTTGGGCTGTGAAGTGCGCTGTAGTGGAGGGCTCCCGATTAATTTTGACCACCTGGGGATCTTTAACAAGCGACCAAATATCGGTGAATGGGCGTTTTCGCTTTTTGCTTCCATCCCGAAAGCAGCAACCGCATCGGCCGGGATCGAACCCACGTCCTTGTGTTCAGCAGCCCAACAACTTAGCCACTGAGCCACAGCAGTAGGTTCTAGTGCTCACTTGTAACATTGCACAGATGAAAAAATGATCCCAGAAGGTAAGGACTGTAATACGCTAGAGTCAATTTTCACAAACTTTGCTGTCACTCTTGTAAATGAAGAGAATATTTTTTGTACACAATTCAATATACTACAGTATCCTAAATCTGCATTAGAATTAAATCTTGACTTCAGGTGGTTGCTTCAGAGCGGTCTGAAAAGTCGCGACACATTTGGCCTGTCAAAAACTGAGCACGCCAAGCATAACCGGCCGGTTCTTCTAGAGCAAGCACGTCGAACTACGAGCAATGCAAGGCACTCGCTTTAGATTGGTGAACTTCTTTCACTTCTCAAGGCTTGTTTCAGTGTTGTGCTAATGTTTTGTTGTTTATGAGCGGTACTCCATACACCCAAGTGGCTGACACTAGCACTTGGCAACCACTGAATGCAATACTTGTACACGAAAGAAACACTTGCTTGCTTTTTTTTTTTTTATTTACCAACATTTGATTTTCATTTCACGAGTACATCTGCCTGGCATTTTACCAAAATGTAAGCACAACCTCCCAACTACCGAAGGATATGCTACGATTCCCCAAGACGGCCTGTGTGTTTCCAGTACTCAAAATGCTTCCACAGTATCTGTGCATTCGACCCAAGTGCTCTTCCGTTGGCTAAGATCACAAGCTGCTGTGGATAGGTGCGCTCCAGTTCAAAGGCAAAGGCATCTTTTAAGTCTACCTCGTGGTCTAGTCTTCATGAAGTAATTGTTGATGTCAACAAGCCAGGAAATATTCACTAGTGAGCAACCAGAGTGGCTAGTTACGTACACATATCCCCACTGCCACAGCCCCAATTCGGAGCTAGGTACAAACGAGAGTGCCAGTGAAAAGGTGTTACTAAGGTCAGGTGGCCAAAAAAGGCATGCCAACCTTCAGGCGTCTTTGAAGTAAACTCCCGATCAAAGTAGAGCGTGTTGTCTGGCCTGGAGACAGCCGGTATGAACGGAGGAACAACCTCCCGCCTGTACAGCTGCACCCAATCGATGGTGGCAAAAAAGGGGTGCGCCTTGACGTCGCCAATGGCGTTGGGTCCAGAACCTGGGAACAAAAAAGACATGCCACGCAGATATTCGTGACAAGTCCGTCCAGAGTCAGTTATCTTTAAATGTAGGTGCAAAAAAACCCGCAAGTGACTATTTTTAATGCCATCATCAGCACGAGACTAGCAGTAAACTTCTTGACCAATCACTACAGTCATGTCACTGTCTTTACTGCCACATAGACAGATCATTGCCCAAACCACCCAAGTCATCTCAGTCATCTCCATCCATAAACGAAATCATCAATTTTCTCCAATAAGCAACGTCCTCCCCTTCAAAACAATAACTACCATATTTTCACGATTCTAATGTGCACCCTTTTTTTGCTAAAAGGTAGCCTTAATATTTGTGTGGGCGTTACAATCAGGCTCAAAACCGAAATAGGCTTTAAAGCGGCCAGCAGCATTGCCATACAGAACAGACACGAAGTCCCCCTAAAATCCAACTCAATCCAATAAAAACAATCCTTCAACACCACATGAATGAATTTCGGCACACTAATTCCTTTGCAAAGGAAATTTTGACATCCACCATAATGCAGCTGACGGCTACAAAGGAAAGCTGTACAACTTACCCCACTTTGGGGAGTTCCCCTAAATCTGGTCGACTGATTCCTCAATGGCATGCCGCATACCTTGGTCAGCTGTAGCACTTTTTTTTGTGCTGCTGCAATTAGCGCGTCATGCCTAGAATTATGAAGACCAAGGCACTTGAAAACACAAACAGCTTCAATGCTCCCCGCTATAACTTTGTTTCCAGCAGCAGCTGGATAAGCAATCTTATGAAGCACAATCATTTTTGGCTTCCACAGCTGTATATTCCAAATAAAATCTGCTTTTCCCAGGTATGTGGTGTCATGTCTTTTTCATATGTGCAGTGCAGTCAGTGTCAATTTTTTTTTTTTTTTTCAAATTTTCCTGCGTAAACTTACCCACACGTTACAATTGGGGACATGTTAGAACCGTGCAAATATGGTACTCCCGTCCCCATTGGCACAGAATATTGGCCAACGAGTTACTAACCATCACAACGAACAGTGTCTATGCTAACATGAGAGCAATCCGAAGCCAAGTAATATTCCTCAGAAACCACAAATTCTGGGATACTCAGCAGGCTAGCTTTAGACATAAAGAAGAACGGCACGACATCGACCTACCTTGCCCATGAGCACTGCAAAATGAGCAGAGGAAAATCCGCAAAATCTGCAAGCCCAGTGCAATCGCCAACAAAGCTTGGGACATACCTGCGCCTCAACACAACTCGGTACGAAAGGGATCCCACACTTTTAAAGTGAAGCTTACAGCGTCTCTCTGATGCCACCTGTAGTCCACCCAAAACGCACTGCCGGAAAGCCAACTTTCCTCGGCAATGATGATGATCGTGTGTGAAGTGAAAATAAAAACCCTGCCCGAGGTCAAAATCGAACCTGGGTTCTTCGTGTTATGAAGCCGACGTCTGCCCGACGCGCCATTCCGAAACGGCCGAAGCAGTTTGGATTTGGAAAAGGGTGCATGGTTACGAAAAACCATGCACCCCTCAGTCTACCGATGACAATGATTGAACGCGAAGCTTTCTTCTTGCTCAATCAAATGGTGGATGGTCAAAGTCAAAGTCAAGTGATCAAAAGTTTAAACCGTGTCAAAGTCCAAACTCAGACAAAAACCAAGGAATTCCTCACAAGAAAGCTTCACATTCTACCATCACGGACATCGACGAAGGGGTGCACGATTTTTTTTTCTTGCCGTTACGAAATGCGTGCAGTGAAGTGTGCATTCTGATCACGTGGAAAAGAAGGGCGAAGGGCCTCACCTAGCCGATTAGCGGGGTTCCTCTTGAACAGGGCCCTGAGGAGGCTCTGGGCTTCGGGGCTCAGGAACTGCGGCATGCCCAACTTGGCCCTGGCAAAAGAGGCAACCAGGCCGCCGTGAGCGGAAACGAGAGAACAGGTCCACGAAACGGGAGACTCACTTGAGTATCTGAATCATGGTCTCCTTCCTGTTGGTCCCTTGGAAAGGCAAGCCCCCCGTCAGCATCTCAAACTGGAAAAGGGGGCAAAAGGGACTGCTTCAGCGATCGTTTGCTTAACGGGGGAGAAAGGGCGGCAGGGGCCATCTTTTCATTCCTAGCAAGTGACCAACATGGTTAAAAATGCAGCCTGCTGTTACAAACAATATTGTTTGCATTGAAGGATCACAACTTCTCTTTCAGGTTTTATTCAATGACAAATGGATCTAGGGTACTCGTTCAGAAATACATAATTGAAGCTGGCACCCCCTCAAAGGGGATGACAGGACAGCACTGATAGGGCCTGGTTGTTCACAGCCGTAGACACACGCAGACTAGAAATAAAACTGTGCATTAAATGTGCACATAGCACAGACACCCAGTGTTATGCTTACCCCTCGGAGCTCTTCAAATCATGCTGTTGTAAAGAAAAAGTTTCTGTTAGAACTGTTACCGCCCTCGGCATCCGAGAGTGCTATATTCTGTTCACGAAAGTGGCCCCAGAGGTGGCCCCCAGTGGCTCACTCACCATGAGCACCCCAAAGGACCACCAGTCGGCAGCCATGGTGTGTCCTTTGCGGTTGATGACCTCGGTCGCCATGTACTCGACGGTGCCGCAGAAGGAGTACGCCTTCTGGTCGTTCAGGGCCTCCTTGCTCAGCCCAAAGTCCGTCAGGCTGATGTGGCCATCAGAGTCCAGCAGGATGCTGCCAAGAGGAGGGGAATCGTGTACACGATAGGCGACACAACTGGAACTTTTGCTTGTAAGCACCACCCTTTCAGAGCGCCAGGATGAGTGATTAATGCAAGCTTTTTTGGCAAGTTGGTGCTACATGGCATAAGGCACAAAAGTTAAAGGGACACTGAAGGCAACCAGCAAGTTGGTTTCAAATGAAAGTGTGACCTTCTCATAGCCATTTTAGTGTTGATTCAGTGCCGAGAGATGCCTCAATCACAGAGAAATCGCTAATCGAACTCGACGCAAACAGCGACTGCTGCCGATGTTTGAATCACGATAAATAGGAAGGAAGCGAAGACAATGCTACCCCGTACCAAGCCGTTTGGTCAGTTTTGGTTTTCATCAATCGCCCTTCCCGACCCTTCCGGCAAAAAAAGTACATCTGGACCTGATGTATTGACGCTGTGTTGAAGACAAACATATTGCCGTTTTGAGGCCGCACGAATGCTGGTGACGAACCAACTGCTCGTGCGTAGCTCGCACGCTTCCTCGAAAAGCGGTACCACTGCCCCAAGTATGGACGAGTAGCGCCATCCAGCGGCAGCCAGAAGAGACTTTGCGCATGCCACACGTTTGAACCGCTTCCCGTGCAAGTTGCGCGTATAGCCAATGGTGGCGGCACCTGTCTTCAGGCTTTTGCTATCTTCTACCTTATTTTAAAAAAAAGCTACACGAAAAAGTGGTATATTCGTGTTCTCGGTGAGCTAATCTAACGATCTAGAGAGACTTGTATTTTGACTTCAGTGTCCCTTTAAACAAGGGACACAGATAAATTACATGGACAAGCTTTTACTTCCAACCGAGATTTGTTTGCTGTATAAGTGCACTTGTATAGCAACGTCGGCTGCACACATGTGCACATCCATCGACGCAAGCGGTGCAAGTGCAACAAAGTCAAAGCCTAAAACCATCCTGTCAACAGCCCACTAGAGCCCACATTCTGGCCCCCACCCTACGCTCCTCACAATGCACCTTCTGCTGTGATGGGGTGCTGCGATAAGAACCCCACCTGTCCCCTGCCTGCCCTCCCGCGAGCAGTGGGAGAGAGCCCTGTCCAGCGCGGACCCTGACGACCAGCCTTGGCTGGTGAAGAAAGCCCAAGAAGCCAGACGGACTGGAATGAGGACTCTTCCCCAGATCTGACTGCTTTTCAAGGACGTTTATCCTACTCGTACAAAACCAGAAAAGTAAACAAAACCAAGAAAAGCATATCACGTGTGAAAAGGAATTCTCCCTTGAGAGCCACGGAAAATGTCTGGGCTTAATAAAGTTCTTTCCAGGATAAATTCAAGGAGCGCTCTCGCACATGCACCACCAAGACTTGCCATTCTGGCAGCCTCAAACGATCTCCCCGGGCAGTTGATTTTTGCTCCTGCCTATTAACAACACCTGTTGAAGGAAGCCGTAAATGGTCCCATTCAAAAGTGTACGCCGCTGCTTACATTCCAATGGTGCTCACACAACCGAACGTTTCAACACCACGAGGTCTGTCCAATGTACTTTTGACCACACAATAGTGGATCGATGGGCACCCCAATCCGCACGCATGGAACAGACCCATTTGCGTGCTTTATACTGCAGCCTTTTCAGCTTTCAACAAGCGAGTTTGTTCCCTGCACCAGAAAAGCTTCAAAGCTATGCAGCTGTGCACCCTTTCACGGTGGCATCCGCTCCAATTTGTTTAAGCCTGTGCGATACGTGGTGCGCATAGGGTGGAACTGCCCCCCTGCCACCCCTGTGCTATTGACTGCATGTTCAGTACTGAGAGAGTTTTTAAAGTGAAAGCTTTCTTAGTGGTACCGATGGCATCCTGTTAAAAAAAGACTAATGCATTTCCCCAAAGACCGGTTGGTCAGCCAAAAAGCCCTGATAAGATCTCTGGACACACGGCGCATGCATGAAACCGGGATTCAATTGTGTCAAAATGGACGGTTACTTGAAAATCGTGAAAAACAAATGGCTCTTGATAAGGCAATACACGCATCAATCATGACGAGGGGATACAATAGTATATCTCATAAACAACATCTCGCATCTCATAATATATCTCAAATAGTTTATACTATCATAAACCATGTATCAGTATTAGTTTACATTGTTCGTAGATGCGTTTACTTAGTGTGCGAAAAATTGTCGCATGGGTTCATTCTTCGTTTACGGTTTGGGCTTTGTAGCTTTTACGATCCCTTGGACATACTTTCAGCAAAGGTTGGATGCACTTTTAGTGAAGGTTCTGATGTAGTTTTTATGTCGGAAAGCTTTCACGCTTCTTTCAACTTTCTTTAGGAAAGGATGGTAAAGTTTTATTGTCCCCCAAGAGGCTATTCACCGCAGACACAACAGGCCACAGCTGGTTTCCCTGCCTTAGAATAAACAGAGATATGTTAGTTGAATTTTCTTTCCTTTGCGTCTTACAAAAACTGGCCTGCACCTGTTTGCATGTTTGTTACGGTGTTTTCGTCTGCAACAGTGGCAGTTGTGCCACTCGTGGCTCTGATGTCTGCTTTAGGCTGCTTCCTAAGCTTTCCACAATGATGTCTGCAAATCAGAATGCATCCTGAAAAAGGAGGGGGGACCTTCAAGCAAGCTATTGCAAATGCACAGGCACCCGAGAGCTCATTACTTTTCGCCCCTAAAAATCTGTTCTATTTCTCCAGGAACCATTTTTGAAACAGGTACGTATGTAACACACATTAAGGATCTTTATCGCCATTTGTATTTGGCAGTCATACCTTCATATAATGAAAAGAATGTAGCGGATTATTTGATATAACAGGCTAAATTTAAAAAACCTTTGCGAGATGCTTCATTTCCACGTAAGTTACAGTTCAATAATGAATGAAGCCAAGAACATGAGCAGTATTCATTACGACAATTTTACTTTAAATTTTGAGGTTACAAATAGTTCTAAAATAAAAAGGATTAAATAAGCAAGAAAGCCTAAAAGGTAATTAAATGAAAGGCTCTGCACCCCATGTATGAAGCACAAAAGGTTTGAAATTAGTTTTTTTTTTTCTACACAAAGCAGGGGTGGGTTTATTGGTGCAATGGTCTGAAAAGCTTCAAAACTTTTAGTGACTGAGGTAGCCTTTACAGCATCAGCTGTACTGTGCCGGTTATATGACTTTCTTATCAACATAGCCTGGAACCCCCAAGCATGCTCTACAGTTCCCTTGCACGTAATGCGGCAAAGCCGACCTATAAAGTCAATGTGAATAAGGTTGCATTTCCGATACACAAAAAAATTATGGGGGCAATCAAGCAATGTGATGGGAAAGACAGTGTCACAACTTATTCTACATTTCAGTGGTATAGTCATTGATTCAATAATGAATTATGCAGATAAACTTATTAGGTTACCATTAAACACTGCATCATATTTTAAAAGTCATTACTCAATACCGAATTTCACTGAATTTCAAGTTTCAAGCAATGATACCAGTCTTGTAGAATAGCAGATGGAAGTCCTAGCTGTTTTTAGCGGGCAGGTCCCGATCTCGACGTGTTACGCTTGCCGTGCCACTGGCTATCAATTCAAGAGTTCTTCGTTCTTTCCTTTTACAGCCTGTAAAAGTACTTACACAAACCGGCTGCAGTGCTTACTGCAGGTGGGGCAATGTGCTAGACTGTAAAAGTACACCCACAATATCAGTTGGCTCCACGTAGCACAGGTACCGTCGATTCGTATCCTGTTGCCGTGATCCCCTCCAATTACTGTACAAGGGTGTTATGTATATATCAGTAAATAGGGCAATTTATGGCTATGATGGGCGTAAACGCAAAAACACACTACAAAGTTTAGAGCAGGTCATGCGGCAGTGCTTTGTAGCATTGTATGGCGTACATTTAAGAGTGTATGATGCGGCAGGCTCATTTCCCAGTGCAGTATTCAAACATTTACATTTTAGCGTCACACATATCCCAAGTGGCAATTTGTATTTAAAAAGAATATAACAGTGATAGGGAAACAGTTAAACGATGGTATTTTGATACAAATTAGTCTGGTGGCCAAAAAGGACTCTGGCGGTATTCTCGTGTTTTATCCGTTTTGTGTCCGTTTCAAAAGTGTCTGTTTTGAGCAAGCCCCGATTGGCTAAAAGCGAACACCCGGATGCGACGCCATGCAAACACGGTGGAGCTTTGAGCCGCGCCTTCTCGGAGCAGACGATTTTTTGTGGTTCGCTGGCGGAACAATAAGCACATAAAAGATAGTTTAAAACAGGTTTAATCGTTTAAAATGTGTTTACAAGAACAAAGCCCACCTACAACTGGAAGTACGTCACAATAAAACGGACGCGAAACAGGCAGACAAACACGAGAATACCACCCTGGTGTCGCTGCAATTCATGCCATTTCCCCTGGAGTGCCAGAGAGCACAGCGCAGTGCCACCTAGCGCGCAGCACGGAGCAAAAAGGGCTCACTTTTCTGGCTTGAGGTCTCGGTAGATGATGCCCAGGCTATGCAGGTGGTCCAGGGCGAGTGCCAGCTCAGCCAGGTAGAACTTGACGTCTTCCTCAGTGAACATCACCTGCGACAACAGCAGCACACAAAGCTCGACACAGGAACCATCCGTTGCGGCTGCAGCGTTGCGCCAATCCCTCCAGGCAATAGAGTTTCTTGCTAATATGTACCAGAGGGAAAAACCGGGATTCAAGTGCCCTGCTGCTGTGGGGGTGGCCATATGCTCCATTCTTTCTTGGCTTGGCTAAAGGCCCAACCACATGCGGCGACATACGCCACTGCCTTTACGCCGACCGACAACGTCGGAGACGCGCACGTAAACCAATGCGCCGCGCAGTGTGGCTCGACTACCCCGGACTCGGCTTTAGTGGCGACCAGTTCAACTACATTTTAACTTAAATAAAACTAATAATGCCTATTCTTGCAAAAGTACTTATATTTTTTTACAGAATCAGCTAAAACAGTTCTTGGGACATTAAAAAACGTAGAGGATTAGTATGCATACTTGCCAGGCACAAAACTTTCCACTACATTTGGCGTAAACTGCCTTGCTCCCATAGTTGCTCGTTGCTTTGCTTAGTTTGTCCGGTTGTTTGCTCCCCGTATTTTACAAATTACTTCGTTTTATCGCATAATTAATAGTAAAGTTAGCTTATTTATGAATTTGCCGTCTTGTTATGCCAGATAACGTCACCGCCAGAGGTCTATGTCTAGGGTTACCACCTTTCCCCGAAAAAAAAAAAAAAACGGGCCTTCCAGGGGGGGGGGAATATGTGTTGAAAAAAGACGCCATGTTTTTTAACATGCAGTGCCATTTATTGTAGTGTTTTCTTAGAGAGAAATCACATAACGTTTGTACTCTGAAAGTGATTGAGAGCTGGGTTAATCGCTCTGCATGTGCTTCAGTGAAAAGTAACCGCAATTGCTGACCGCGGCGGTAGAATTTCGTTATTTTGTTCTTCCCTTAGGTCCCCCTCCATCTGAGGCAGCGCGCTCGCCCGCAAATTATCTCTGCTCGCGTGTGTTTGCGCAGCTTGTCGACACGTATTTATCGTCTTAGTTGTTGAATTGATGCTTATAAAACGCCAAACGGACATAATCACGGGCAAATACACCGGCTGATGCGGCCGGTTTTAGATATGGACCAGCAACTGGCCCGCTGTTTAAAAACTGGTCGGGCCGGTCCAAACCGGGAAGGTGGCAACCCTATCTATGTCAGCACCGTGCGCCCAAAAGTTTGCATCGATGTCTGGCGGGGTCTGACTTGGGCATAACAAGCGCATAGCAATGCATTCCGCGTACGCCGGAGTACGCCGGCTTTTTTCACTCGTCGCCAAAATCGACAACAGGGGCAACATTTCTTTATTGCTCGTCTTGCGCAGCGCTTTTAAATAATTTCTGGCAAATCAATCGTTGAAGAGCTGCCATTTTTTATTGAAAAAAAAAGAAACAGCTTTAGTCTTTTAAGAACAATACTGTGAATTTCAGTTGCCATCGACAACTTCCGAGCTCGTTCATGAGCCATGCCAAGTAAAATGAATTGCTTCTATGCGGTACATGACGGCCCACCCGTTAAAGCACGGTTCCCATAAATGGTGCCATGTTTCCCTCTAGTACAGTTTCTTTTCTATCCCTATCATGATAAGCATAAACAGCATTGGGCTCAAAGGGCATCCCTGTTTCAGTCCTCGATGGGTGCTGACCTGCTGTGCACATTTCTGACCTTCCAATTCAGGTGAACTCTATTACCTTTATAGCTTGCTATACGGAACTGTATTAAGTTGTCATCTAGGCCCTATAGATTCAGCCCCCTCCACAGCAGTTCAGAGTGCACCGATGCTTCAGGCAGCCTAACTGTTCCATAATATGATCAGCACTGGACAAGGCAATGTTCTGTCCCTCAAGCATTATTGGCTCAGTATTACGAGCACGAGAGCTGTTACAAACTGCAATGAGCAACCCGAATGCATCGGAAGACCTCACCTCTTTGCTCAACCTTGTGAAAAGGTCTCCCCCCTTGAGGAAATCCAAGATGAGGTACAACTTTCCTTCCGTCTGAAAGGCTGCCAAAAAACTGCAGGTCAGCAACTGTCCCCCTCCCCCAAGGCCAAGCAGCAACTTGAGTCCCCAAAAGGCGCAGCAATCTTACCGTAATGCAGCTTTACAACAAATGGGTGCCGAACTTCGGCAAGGATGTCCCTTTCCATCTTTGTTCGTAACCTGTCCCTCACTGCAAGAGAAGAGAAGCGCCACTGTGGTGACACCCTGCACCCAGGAAAGGGTCGCCTGGTGGTACCTTTCAGTGTCGCCTTCTTTAGGACTTTCATGGCATACAGTGTGCCCGTGTCAGGACCCAAGATCTTCTTAACTAAAAAAACCTGCAATCAATCAAACAAACAAACAATAGTCGGAAGGTGCACGATACTGGCAAAGCCAAACATCAAAATTAATTTTCCCGAACCCTTGGCTCCACTCGACACTGATCTTTTCTGTTAAAATACACGCAATCCTTTACAATGAAATACACATCAGATACATTAAACTCGAGTGCCTATGGTTGTTGCCAAAATGTGCCACTTCCTTCAATTTCCATGGTAGATTCCCCCACAATGCACATCAATGTAACAGGTTAGCACAAACAACAATAGGCCCCTCGCATAAACCAGGGTGCAACACAGCGGGTCCTCTCAAAGTATCAAGGAGATTCAGTTAGCACACCAAGGGCAGCAGGACAGTTAGTTGAGTACATTAATAACTGCAATTCTTTGAAGATATATATATACCGTATTTACTCAATTCTAAGCACCCCTGCTTTCCTTGATCGCGATGCCCAAAGTGAAGGGTGAGCTTAGATTCGAAAAACCGAAATTACCCCTCCCCCGTTACTTTTCTTGGCGGCCGTATCTCAACGAGACGAGAGCAAGGAATACTGTTTTATTTGACCAACATTCAACAGAAAAGTAGGTACAGACAGTGAACTCACAGCTTACATATGATACCCAGTCACCTTCACTACCATTAGAGTCTGTTGCGACGTTTGGGCCGCCGCTTTCACTCTCCCCCCGCAGGTCGTCTGCTGTTCCGTTGAAGTGGTTTGTAACTGAAAACTTCATAAATTACTTTGCCACAACGTCAACTCGAACCTGCTTCTAAGTGTCTGAAATCTACCTTGCAATGGTGGGGGTGCTTAGATTCGCATGCAAACATTTTTTCCAAATTTTTTCTCGAAAGTAGGCGAGGGTGCTTAGAATGAAGTAAATACGGTATATATATATATATATATATATATATATTTTGCAATTTCTGTGCTGTGCTTGCCCAACACCCTGCCGTGATGGCTCAGTGGCCAAGGCGTGCTACTGAACCAAAGGATGCATATTCGATTCCCGGCCATGGCACCCGCTTCTCAGGTGAAGGTGAAATGCAAAAACACCCGTGCTTCAAATTCCGGCACATGCTAAAGATCCCCAGGTGATCCAAATTAGCCCGGAGCCCTGCACTACGGTGCGACTCATAGCCGAGATGTAGCTTCGGCGCATTAAACACCCAAAACAAGAATTTGAAATGCAGCCAGACCATCTTCCTGAAGGGATGCTGCAGTGTTTGATCCACCTGAATACAAAGAAGACACGCACAGGTGGAAAGTGCTCACCTTTCCGAAGGAGCCCTGGCCCAAGACCTTGAGGAGCTTAAACTGACTAGGGTCCCCCTTGGGGTGGCCTTCTTTCGTGACGCTTGTCAGCTCGATTTCGTGTGTTCCCTCTGCTATAGTCCCCCGTCTCCATCTCCTAGAGGGGGATGAAAAAATTAGGTGGAACACGCCTGGTAAAAAAAAAAACTCCACAATTGTTTGAAATGCTAAACATGGGCAAAAGCAGAGAAACAGCCGCATGACTCAAAGTACCCCTCGCCTCTCCAGGGCGGGCACAGGTCCAAGGTCAGCCCCGCCCACCTTTGAATCGAGGATGACGCTGTGGACGTCCCGTTTTTCAGCTGAAGCCGGTCAAAGGGCTACCCATCAGCTTGCATTGTTTAAAAATGGCTCAAAATTTTACAAAATTATTTCGTGCTTTATCTTTCCACTTTTCTCAAGGACAACCGCTTATTTTCTTCCCACTTCCCAGAAATCATGTATCCCTACAGACTTGCCCGACTTCCTCGTCTAATTCAGTGCGAATATGACATCTGTTGTTTAATGTCAATGGTTTCAACACACACCACTTACTGCATATGCTCAGCTCTAACACAGGTTCACAAGATATGTTTCTTATTTTGTTCCCTTTGTGGCGAATATACTAACCTGATTTTAATTCTGCCTATTTATGCTGCAAAATAGGCGGATTCATCAACGTGATTTGCCACAACCGACCGTGAAGAAAGGTGCGACCTGTCTGCAACTTTTCCATAAAGGCTGTTTCTTAGCGGGGCGCGACTAACAGGCGTGAAAATAAGGCATCATCTGCGTGACTAAAATTTTTTTGTAGGACAAACTGGAGCAATAACAGAGTATGCTCAGGGTAGCTCACCTGAGTTTCATCACTGTCGTCCACAGCCATGTCTTCAGCTGGCGGACCCTGAATTGAACACAACTCCGACTCAACACATTTTGCAGACAAGTACAAAACACGTCACACATGTATATTAAGGCATAGCGACTGTCACAGCATACCTTCGTGTGGTGGTGGGTCCGTAATTACGATAACCAAACGCTACATCGTCAACAAGTTTGTTAGAAGTGTGCTTCACTGCTTTTCGGGTTAACGAGTCAGCTGTGATGCGACCTACACATCCGTGATGAGCTCTGAACTAGAAACACCAGCTCTGCAGAGTTACCCTAGTTTCATTATCTGGCAAGGCACCTGAGGAACACCCCTCACCTCCTGCAGCAAGCAGCTTCTGATTATTGTTCACCACTATAATGAGGAACATGTCACAGCATGCTATTTTACAGAATTGTACCTTTCCGATGAATGCAGTGAGCAATTCCCTCAGATTTACCCATAGTTTGCCTGACTGACAGCCAGGTGTTTTGCTCATATGTTCCAATAGTCTTTGAATGAAATGAAAGTGGCCAACTATGCACACATTTAAATTAGAGGCAGCATAGACAGCTACGAATGGTTTGCTTCTGGATGGCTGAAGTGTTTGGCCCATTGGCATCGCATCTCAGAAAGCAAACAAGGACGAGAGAGTCGTACTTGTCATTGTCAATACACTGCATACGTTTAGTAGCCTAAAAAGAAAAAATTACTATAAAAATTTTAAAATATTCGAATCATGTTAGAACCAGAGTTAACAATCAACGAACACTGCTTTAGCTATAAAACTACTATTACGTAAGCATGTTGTTTGCAATCTGGACACCAATTTTACAGAAGTATCAGTGCACTTGTTTACTAGCAATTCGCCCCGGCCCATAGCAGTAACCATTTCGGGCAGCAGTAGAAACAAAATACGGGAAAGAAACCATTTGACAAGCAGGAATTCGGGGGTTTGAGGGCAGGTGATCGCATAGAAACATAAAGCAGTCTTGACAATTCAGGTGCGAGGCAAATGTTTACAAATGAAAAATTTAAGAGCGATGTTCGAGGAGCGCAGCAAGTAAAACACATTTCGAACTTCGCACACAAGTTTATGTCGCGGAAAAGGCCCGGAGGAAGTACTCAATCTGCGCAGTACATGTTTAACGGTTGAAATGAAAAATGATATTCGATCCCCCTAGTCCCAGTATTAACGGCCTGTAAAGAACGGTTCTGGCGGGTTCAGTTTACAACCCTACGCACACGAAACACCGAAATAAATGACATTCCCTGTTCCTGCGCATCAATATAGCTACATTCCTTAAAATGTTTCTCGATAAGCCAAAGGCTTATCAATCTGTCTACACATCAAACGGTCTGCACATCAAATAAACAATCGTAAAAAGAATGAAGAGCTGAATGGTGCGGATAGTGGAATAAACGTACGTCAATCCTCTTATCAACGCTCTCGCGAGGCACATTACAAGTCGGATGCTTGCCGCGTCAACTCTTCGCAGCGGAAACACCTAAACTCGAATTATGCGCCAGCATTGCGGCAATTCTGAGTCAGCGCGCTCAGAGAGCGAATGTTTAGAACTGGAGACGAAGGGAGAAGAAAAAAAAGGCGCTATTCATATGGCTAGGCACACAAACATGGAATCCAGTGAAAGGCTACGAGACCCTGTCAAATCGGTAGGGCATTCGCCGGGGGCCGAACGAAAGTTCAAGGACTTGAGCCAAGAAAACGTCACGGCGGCCGGATTCAAAGAGAAACAACAGTGTTCGGCAGTTTACTGAGGCATGCCGGTGCGGGAGAGACGTCGTTGTTGGTAACGCTGAATAATGAATACACAACGGGATCACTCACCACGCAGTCCGCTTTTATCTCGACCCAAGGGTCCGCCGCAAGCTGAGCTAACGGCATTGTACTCGCCAGCGTAAACTGTAATATGACGGATACCTTTCACCCTCAGACACATATATATGTCATCTGTTTCCTGGCGGTAACTTCCGCCAAGATGGCTTGCGGGCTTGCGCTCGAAACTGCAGCACAGCCAGTACCGACGTCGGCCAGTACAGCGCCTCCTCTCTCGAAGAACAGCCAGAACAGCAGCCAAGGAACAGCCGCGCGAAAGCCATAGCGAAAGCCAACGCGAGACGGGCTTTGGCCGTTTCTGGCCGTTTCTGGCTTCAATCACGCCTGCTTTGTCGGCTGCCAACGTTTTTCGGCTGTCCGCCGTCTGCTCTCGCCGTACCGCGCTTTGTGAGCTTTGTGCGAGCAAATTTAAGTCAAAATCGCCGGTGATCTGTGGCGCAGTGACAAAAAGTGTAGACGCCGCCCTCTGATCTGCAGGTTGTGGTGTGGTGTGTGGCCCCGTAACTCCGGCAACATTACTTTTGTCTGCAAGATGATGTCTGATGGGCAATGGCTGCATCGCTAATCTCAGCTAACGTTCTTCGCTTAGGTGACGAATTCGTTCACCGCACGCCTTCGGTCAGTGCCCAGCGCGTGAGGACTCCGCCAACGCAGCACCAAGTGATCAGAAACAACCGGTGTGTAGAACATTGCACCTCGGCTTATGTCAAAGCTGGCGACTGTCGCCGCACGTCTGTGACTGTGTCCACGATCCGGCTGCTGCTGAGTTCGAGACAACCCGCGTGCGTTTAAACATCGCCTGTGCTAATCCACATTTATTGTACTCTGTTGTGCTGTGTTGTGCATTCGAAATTGTCCGTGCGCTCCTATTCAGAGTAGCTGTAGATTCCCGCTGGCGCCTTTTTAAAGACGATATCTTGGGCAACTGAAACGAGAAAATTTCGGCCTGCCTACTTGATTCAACTGATTGGCACCTGGCCAGAAAATAGGCTGGGTGTTTGCTTGCTTACGCTGAAAATTAAATCTGCCAAGGCTGATATGCCAAGAAAACGTCAAGCATATTCGAGGCCGAATATAAAGTGCATAACCGAGTACCAGCCTTCTTTCAATTGAAAATACACGTGGAATTGGTTTTAAACTGAAGCTTTATTTGCCTCTCTTGCGGCCTTTCGAGGGGCTGTTGCTGCTGCTGCTCCCCCGGTGGAATACGCCGGTTGAGTGTCTTGAGCCCGGCAGCTCCTCCTCGCCCGCCGCTCCGATGGCGCCAAGAAGCATCTTCGGTTTCTTACAAAACTGCCAGATGGCGCTGGTCTCCGCCGCTGATGCGTTTGAGCAGTGCGTGAGCACGCGCCAGAAAAATCGCTTAAAAATGTTTTCGCAGTGTCCACGACATCCGGCCCCGAAAGTAGTGCCACACAGAACAGGAACGTCTTCGCTAGCAACGAAATGTGGTGCAGACTGCAAATGTATGCAGGGTATTCTGGCTCGAAGACGCAAGTCCAGGCAACAATGCATGGCGGCAATCAAGCGTCGTGAGAAATACTCCCAGAAGCGATGATCGAACAAAAATGCCACATGCATGTTCGTCTCAACCCAGTTCTGCCATGACACCGATGCATGTCAACTGGTGTTATTTGAGCTGTGTTGTTCAGTTCAGAACAGTGACATTAATAACGATGTAAAAACTGGCTGGTGATTACGATACTCCATAATGCGATATTTGTGGGCAGCAGCAGTGCGCTGAGGCAGCACTCACTCGTGGGTTCTCTCAACGACAGTGATGATGAGCCTCTGCGTCGGCAGCGCGAAATGCGTCTCAGGAAAGGACCGCAACCCGCGTCTCAGGCAGGGGACGTACACCATCACACACACGCCCCCCTCTCGTTTTCACCAGTGTCGCGCAGACGAGGGTCTTGTGCGGGCACAGCATACTGCCCCTTCCCCACTGCACACTTTTTTGGAGAGTGCTCGCGCCACAACGGCGAACCGCCCTTCCCTCACAACTTCGTGACACTCCCCTTCTTACAGCATACTGCCTCCCCCACCGCACAGTTTCGGAGAGCGCTCGCGCTGCCACGGCGAACCGCCCTCCCCTCACAATTTCACGATGCTCTCCTTTGCTTTCTTTCACTATTTGGTCTTGCCATCGTTCACTCGGTTACGACAGCGGTCACTATTGTTCGCTAAAGGGCTGCACCCTTTGGACAGCTAGCACGGATCCCTCATACGCAGGAATCGACAGCTTTGCTGTACGTCGATTCCTGTGTATGAGGGATCCGCCAAATCCTTTACCATAGGAATTTTAAAAAATGCGTCACAAACGGTGTTATAGAGAGGCAAGATAAGAGCGTGCTGTCCTAACAGATAGTGTGCGAGAAGCGCTATACTGGGAAAATTGAATTGAAAAACCCTCCATTTAATTCATCATGGGAGGAAGAGGAAAAGAGCATGACAGGTTAAAAGGTGAAAGAGAAGACAAAGTACGAAACAGGGGCAGCAGAAAACTAACATCTTTCGATGACATTTGCTGCGAAGCGGTCAGATACGCAGTCCATCTTTTTTTGTTGATCGCAGCTCGATTCACTTGACACCCTGCTCTGCTCAAATAGACGTTTGATCCCCGTCTGCTATGATAAGCCCAGCACATTCCCTAGGCCAACAACTGTTCCAGGTTAGGGACTGCAGCCTGCAATAGCGAGCTGCCGCTTCTGTTAACAGCAAGTTTAATGCTTACGTTTGCGTAACGGAGGCCTGTGTGGTGCATTAACTTTAATCGCTTGCTGTTTCTGATCCTAGCCGTTCTAGAGAGACAGAATAAGTGCACTCGCTTACAGTCCTCGCTGAAGTTGTGTCAATGCTACGACATATCCAAACACGCCAAGTGTGATCAACAACCGTGGAAGTGTGCACGGTGCAACAGATGAAAGTGTCGTGCTTTTCGAAATTGAAACATGCCCTTTCTTACCCAGTAGAGCTAGATGAATGAGGAAGATATCTATTGACCCATTCTCCTCCTTTGGTCCTTCTCATCAAAGCACCTGCTGGTGCTGGTTTTGCTATGAATGCCACCAGAGGGAGATCTGGCCGCAAGGGTATGGTTACTGCTTTATGCGCATTTTAATGTAAAGACCGGGTAGTAGAGCTGAGTCTCTCTGGTCCATGTTCCCCATAATGTTCCCCCAGAATCCCATCAATCACTAATTCCCTATACGCTGAATCCGTAAATTCCCTTCCCCACATGATCTTGGACCTTCACAATGCCTGGGGGATGTTGATGCATTGGAACTTGCCGCATGTGCAATGGCTTGACAGTGTGCTCTTTGCAGGAGAAAGTGCGGGTCCGCACAATCCAACCAATGTCCGACTTCAGTGACATGCTCGAGCAGCCGGCCTTCCCAGTGGAGGACACTGGTGAAGAGTACGACTTCGACCTCCCCCCAAGAACTGCCAACGAATACCTGAGGAGGGTGCAGTGAGTGCGCCACTCCCCTGTGCCTTCTGCTTGCCTGCGAAGCATTCGTGTCGTGGGTGGGGCACTGCACGGGAGTAGAAATTGTGTTCCTTCTGGCAATAACCACAAGCTAGCTGTGGATGTGTGTTGCACAGCTTGTAATATACCGTGCAGTGAAATAAGCTTCGGCCTGCTGTCTCACACTGGCATCGTGTGGTTGGTTATATTCGCTTTTAAAGGGGCCATGAAGACAAAATACAAGGTTGTTCGGAAGAACTACCCTTTGGTAACTCACTCAGCTCGAGTACCCACCTGTTTATTTATCTTGACTACATTACGTGCTTGGTTGCCTGTCATTCATCATGGAATGTTATGCATTGTGCCTCAGTAGCCACTGTTTTGTGTTTTCTTTTTTTCAAATGGATGTTTGCTTTTAACCACAGGATATGTTTGCTGATTGAACTCACCAGGTTAGGTAGGACAATGCAACGCTCAAAATTCCCCAATGGCTATCCGTGCAGGCAAGTTCACTGCAGTATCACAGAGCACAGTGTCGAAAAAGCCCTGCCGCCTTTTGCGTGATGCATTGGGGCAACTGCAATGAAAGTGTTGCGAAACAGGAACTGCTACACCTGTCAGGCAAAGTTCTCACTGACTGCAGCAACATGTACTGTTCCCCAAATCAAGTGTCATTGTCTCCAGTACCCAGAACAAAGGACTCCCCCCTTATTTTGCAGAATGGAAGCTGACAGCTGTCCGGACGTCGTCGTGGCAGACGTGGACACCAGCAGGTTTCTGGGGAAACAAACTGTGGCATTCACCAATGTAAGTGGCACGACAAACTGTTGCAGGAAACCCGTGGCTCTGAATTTTCGGAGGGAGCGCTTTCAAGCAGCTTTTTGTGTTTGCAGTCTAACGATTGTCTACCGCCCCCGGAAGGCTTTGCACCGAGTCGTGAGTGGCAGAGGGTGCAGGTGTACAACTTCCATGCAGTCAGACAGGTGAGATTTCTCGGTTGGTGGAAGGGGAGGCACAGACCTCACTGCAACGCTCCCACATTCTGTCTTCAGAAGGTTGCCAGACGGAAAGCCATCCTGAAAAAGAACAAGGAAAGATGTCCTGTGAGATTGGTAAGCAGTCTGCCGATTGTTGACTGACAGAGCTCCCTTTCAGCTGTCCTGTAATGGCAAACCATTACTAAAATTAACTTTTAAAGACTAATGAAAGAAAGTTCTCAAACTTCTAGTTCGCCAAGGCAGTACTGTAGTGCTAAATTTTACAATGAAAGCCCAGAAAGCTTTTCCCACTCCCAGTACAAGTAGGGGTGTGCAAATATTCGGTACTTGAAATGTGAATCAAATGTTGCTTCAACATTTGGTCCCTTGGATGTTCAATTGCTGTTGCCTGTGCAGGAATGCTATGGTTATTTAGCCTCGCATCAAAAGCTGCTGGTCTTAACCCGTTGATGCCCAGTGTTGCTCAGCAGCAACAACTCAAACAATATTTTTTTTTTCTCGCACTTTGTGGTTTTGTCGACATTTCACACCATCTATCGAGAGACAAAAAACCCCTGACCTTCAAAAATTAAAGAAGAGAGGGCAGCACATACTTCCATGTGCTAAAAAAATACTGCTTACGCGTGTCAACTTGCATCGAGCCCGGGTGGCTCAATAGGCTAGTGACAGGTAACCTGAAATTGTGCAATTTCGTTGCTATTACAAATGACAGCAAGTACAAACTTTACGTTATTGTCTTCACTTGAACCATAAATCATGGTGGTCAAGGCAGCTCTCTTGTTCAAGTGATATATGGGCAGCCGGTGTCGAGTGTGTTATAGAGTCCATAATAATGAACCAAAATTTTTTTCTGACTTCATATTTGTGATGTTGAAAGTCCTTGCAGTTCATAAAAACTTCTCACACACTTAAGGGGGGACATGGCTCTTAAAACAATTATTTTTAATTTTTAAGTAAACTCAGTGAAACTTGTCAGTCTTGCTGCTTTTTTTTCCACTGATTTCAAATATGGCATTATTTTTGAATAAGTCAATTAGCTGCCAAGATAATTAGTCATTTTTGGAGGAACAATAGACAAGACTGTTAGCCATAAAACTGTAATCTTTAAATTTCCCAATACTATGAACTCTAGTGAGTGCAATAAGACAGTCGGTTTTTCTATGCACTGCTTGGAACTAATTTTACAGCTCATTAAACTCTGGTGCTTGAAATCAGTCTTCGAAATTGTTCTTGCCACTGGTGCTACCAAAGCCAGCCAAGAAATGTGTGTTACGCATTTGATGTGATCCTTTGGGCCTGTGGTGTCAGGTTATTGGGTGTAGGGGCAAGCACAAAAACGGGCAAGTCATTTCAAGTTGAGACTGTACCTGGTTTGTATCACACACACATAAGTGGTAGGACATAATATTAACCGAGGCAAGCACATGGTGGTAACACACAAAAAGATGGCAGATGTCACTTTTGAGAACTTACAGGTCAAGACTGCTGTCTGTGTCAGCTTGTCGGCTTATGATGATGAGGCACTCCTGTTGACGAGCTTGTTAAAGAGCCATTTGTGTGGAGAAGGCACAGAGAAGGAACGGATGGTTTTCGCCGATCGTGCTATTTCGGCTCTTCCCTCGTTTTGCTATTTCCTCGTAAGTAGCAAAATATGTGACATTAGGTGCCACATTCCGAGCATTCATATTGGCTTTGAACATTCGCGCACGTCTACTGATTAGGTGTGGGATGCCTAAACTCTGCAAGACATAAAATGTTTTCATCTGCTGCAGCGTCCTTTGAGCAATTGCCACACACTGCATTGATGGGATCAGCAGTCTGGTAGGTTTGCTCACTGGCCAGAAGATCGCACTTGTGTGCTTCCACGCAGTAGCAGCCAGGTTTCGAGATCAAGGTGGTGTTCGCATTGAACTGCAACTTGGCCCGGCTTAACCATGTAAATCCACTTGGTACGCTTTAATGAGGCTGGAGAAGAAGATGTAGGTGCACTTGAACCGGCTTGTGCTTGCCACAGGAAGCTTGCTTGCAGTGTGACTTGGTTCCCCCTTTGGTCGCAGCCCAGGCTTGGTGACCGGGAGCAGTGGAAGGCCATCTGCTACGGGTCGGGGGCACCCATCGTCCAGCCGCTGGTCAGCGTTGTCACCACCATCCCCCAGGTGCGCCCATTTCCCTTGCCTGCTGGCGTGTGTGCGTTCTGAAGTCTGTGCTTGCTCACTTGCAGCGCATACTTGAGCTGGTCATCGGCTACAGCACCGAGTGGATCGAACAGGAAGGGTTCTCCACCCACATGGTGAGCACCCACTCAAACCTTGTTGACGACCTTGGATTGTCCTTGGGCGCACTTCTAAGCGGTGGAAGTGGGAACAATACTGTGTCAATGCACTGAGGCTAGTACTGCTATCTCATGTCTTGTATTCCTTTTTTGCTTCATGCTTGTGCGGGTGGCTGGTTCCAGTACAGCGTAAGATAACTGTCGTGTAGGTGCCAGCAGCAGACGTTCCAGTGCACCGTAAAGTTCTTTGAATGACCGTCATTTAGCTGCTTTCAGCACACTGGAATAAGCTGGATACAACTGTGTCAGCCACCCTTGGGTGTGATCAGTGCCACCTCATCCCAAGCTCAGAGACGCAGTTTAAATGAAAATACACCAGGTTAGGTTGAAGGTACTGGGAAAGATTTGGGGGCTCACTTCACGCTAAGGCCACCCAGGGACTTCTTGCGTCACGAGGGAATAGCATGTGGTTGTTGTCTACTGCAGCCACAAACAGTGTCAAAATCTGGTGCGCAGCGCAGAGTAACATAGTGCAAGGGCAGGGAGGAAGGAGACCCCATTAGTGGGCGAAGTGCACGGCTGCTCAGTGCCCATGCTTTGATATGATATGCCAGCCACGAAAGGAGTGCAGCAGTGGATTAGGTGTGCATCACATTACCGACGCAGTGGAAAGAATCCTCAAACACACTGAGCTCATTTAGCGAGAAAAACTGGTTAGCCAAATCACTGCAAAAAAAATTGGGCGAACTGTTAGATGCTCATTGGTTACAAAAAGGAGCCAGCGGCAGGCACAGATAGTGAAAGACAACACAGGTACTGCACTGCTTGTTTATTATTGGGGGTACAACCGCAGTGGTGCAATGGATAAGACGTGCTGCCGAGCCAAAAAACGCCATTTCGATCCTGGCTGCGGCGGCCATTTTAGGCGACAAGCGAAAACTCCCGCGTGTCGAGATTTCAGTGCACAATAAAGGCCAACTGCGTTCAAATTTTTCTTTGCCCAGATTTGATCCAAATAAGTTGTTTGAACTCTAAAATTCACAATGGCGAAGTTATAAGCCTGACGCCCACGTAGTACAATAACTGGAAGCGTTCAGAGTATCTGTAGCAGATGATGTTTGCACCTGGCGTAGAGTCGCCGAAACAAGTTTTGAACGACCTGTGGTGGAGAAGAGGAACCTCTCACGTGGGGCTCTTGCGCTTCTGTGGCGAATGGCACAGCGCGCTGCTGTGCGCAGGGATGCGTTCGCCAGCGGTTTCTCTGCGACACCGCTGCGCTGTACCGCCATCAGCACCACATCTTAAAACTAACTGCATGAGTAGAAATATCTGCAGTTTTTAACGCAGTCAAAGAAATTAGAAGCCTACAAACTATACGCACACTTGCAATGCTTCTGGAGATAGCAAAACTTTTTTTACTTGAAAATAATATTCTTGCGCATAAAATAGTGTGAAGCGCACACTTGCCTTTGCATTTACCATTCCTATTGCATCTCGCACAGAAAAAGAGATCCTTATTAATTCTTGACCACTTGTACTTGCGTGTGCGATATTTGCTGTATTTGGGCTGGCCCAACGCCACAGCCTTCACCCTTTAGACATCTCCAAAAACTTTGACAACCTAACTTGACTTCCTACGTGCTGGTGTGTTGCTTTTTCTTCACTCGCTAAGTGAACCAAAACCAGCTTTGCTCGTGATAACAAATATATCCGCACAAAGACTGGCCATCATTTTTGCGAAGTGCGGAAGCTAATGAAACTGTTTCTCTCCTAATAGATAAGCTACATTATTTTTTCAATTGCGAAATAAGGTATTTACTTTAGTAGAGTGTTTGATTTAGTTTACCCGCTATGTCCCTGGTGAAAGTAGCAAACTGCGGTAGATAGATAACCTCTTTAGTGCATCATCTAGTTCTGGAAGCTAAATGTGGTTTCAGAGCGATATTACAATTCAAACCTTGATGTGCAGCAAGGTGAAAGTTACTGGAAAAATATTCACGAAGCTGTTTGTACGTAAGCACACAGCAAAAGCAGTCTGTGATTAATCGGCGCCCATGCATGGTCCGTCTCTGCAAAGAAAGGCGAGACGATAGCCAAGGCGCCGGCTAACCAAAGCTGCTATTCGATATTGCATGCGAGCAAACAGCTTTTTTTACTGCAGTGGCAAGAATTGCTGCTCCGGGAGGTATTCTGATGCTAAAATAACTGCCAACGGTCTACTTTATCTCGGTTGAGAGCAACGCAATGTCGGAATGGCGCGTAACTCCATTAGCCTCGGCAAAATGTTGGCGGAAGTTCTTCTGTGGAAATTACAGTGCGAAACACAATGCTACCACGTGCATTTGGAGGCTACTGCAAGCGGCCGCCCGCACCGGTGCACCCGCTTCCGTTCCGTCACCTATGTCACGTTCGGCCGCTGGTAATGGCCACCTTTGTTTTTAATAAGGGGCGAAGCCCCTTAGGGGCTTCGGGCTGTTGGCGTCCCATGTCGTCATCGTAACTGTCGTCTCATGTAGTCACGGTACTAAAACACCGGGAAACTCGTTCACGCCTCGTGCTAGAGAGTAATGCATACTAAACACACACTGGGACACTCACTCGTTTACGCCTCTCGATAGAATACTTTGCGCTTCAAAGACACGAGACTTTTACAGCAAAGCTGTATAGTACCTGTACCCCCCCCAACGCTTTCACCTCCGTTGGCAAAAACACCAAGGTTTCAAGAATATACACTGCATGCTTCGCTTCTCCCCAGGTTTCGCGTTAGTAGAGATGCCCCCCCCCCCCCCCCCCCCCCCCCCTTTTTTTTTTTCAGTTTTGATTCTGAAAACGCCAATTTTCACGAGCCGTTTATGTACCCCGCGCTCATGTTTGAAACGCAGTATTTTGCAGTTAGCATTCTTTTTATGTGTACTATTAGATATTATTTTTACGTGTGTGCATTTGGCCTTTGAGGATCCCCAGGCAATCAGAACTAATCCAGAGTCAGCCACAGTGGCGCACTTCACAGCCCAGGCACAGTTGTGCCGAGTTATGCTGGGATCGGTTCTGTGTATTTGGCAAGCTTGTGCCCTTTTGTGGTGTCACAGTTCTTTCCGCCCGCTCTACCCTTCAGGGGAAGTGGCTGTACGCGCTGCTGGCGTGTGTGGAGAAGCCGCTGCATCCAGAGATGTGCTCCAGCATCCGTGCTTTGGCCCGGGCATGTGCGTCCGCTAGGAGAAAACTGGTAAGGCACCCAAGCACATCTTCACGGCTTTCAGGTCCAGCCCTTGGGGAGCCTCACGGCAGGGGGCTGATCTGAATACGTCCAGGCCCAAATCAAAGCAGGCCTCCACTAACCGTGCTGCATTCCACTTCGACAGTTGCTTCACAAGTGCGCCCGGTCTGCGCTGCGTGGCCTGTCAGAGTTGCAAGCTAGCTGCTGAGGTCTCGGGGAGACGAACCCAACTAGGCCAGGCCGGCACTGGGCTAGCAAGTGCTCGTAGCGGTTTTCCAAAGATTTCTTGCTATCATTTGCACTTTAAAGCGAAGCTTTCTGTATGCCTCATTGGTGGTGTCCGGTGCACGGCGAAACAGGAAAGTCAACATTGCACAAGCGCCTCAAGACAAAAACACTTCCCATGGTCGGAATCGGACCTGGGTCCCTCGCGTTATGAGGTTGATGTGTATCCAATTGCACCATTCTGAAACAGTTGTAGTTTGTATTGTTAAAGCAAAGCTTTGTACCTCTACCCCCAAGGGCTCTTTCACAACCGTTGGTGTCAACAGAAAACTCCCGCGAACAAATTACTGGCAATGGCAAGAGTAGAACCTGTAACGAATAGAGAAATGGAGTGAGAGCGCATTGTCTTACTGATTTAGCTACGAGCCTACGCGGAGATGGAGTGGGAGACAGACAGTGCACTCACTGAGCACATGTGCGGGTTTACCCCCCGCATTTTTGCCGAAAGCCACGTGATAGCGTCACACGACCTCTCGTGCTGCTGTGCACTCCACCCATGGCACGTGTAGTGGCCGTGTGCGCGCCTTGCGCATGCGCTAGGAGATAATAAAAATTAAGGAAGCTCACTTCTCCTCCGTCTCTGCCGCCGATCTCGTTGCCTCCGTCGGCGGCGGCAGAGATGGAGGAGAAGCGAGATCGTCTAACGCCGGGTTTGCGCTGTTTAATTTTATAGAGTTTCCATCCCAGGTGCTCACCAATACAACTCAACCAACCACTTTTCGTGGATCATGCATTGATTTAACCGATAGCAAAGAATATATCTTTGAAGTAATAAAGGGTATGGCTAAGTAATTCACTTGTCTCTGGTTTGACTCTTTGTGGAGCCAAGTGTGTGAATTCAAGTTACGTCGCATGGGTAATCGTTGCAGGGTGTCGTTTACAACTTCTCTTTCCAACCACCTTGACAGGGTGCATTGAAGCACATTTTTTAACTTTGACTTTGACTCGGGTTGTACGGGAAAGCTTTGCGTTTCAACCTTCTTTCTCTTAAAAAAGGGGCTTTAATTTTTTCCTGTCCTGTTGCTGGTGCCAGGTGGAGTGCCCCGTGCTGCAAATGCGTTTGACTAGCAGCAGCTGAGGCCGCATTTGGAAGGGGTGCAGCAGCTCAAGCAGCCTTTGGAGCCCTTTTTGGAGCACGAATGAAAAGCTACATCTTGAGAAGCATCGGTCCAGGAAAATTAATGTTTTAGGACAACCACTTCACAACACCCGAGTAAAGAAACGTCCCCGTGACCTTATCCACCTCACAAGCAATAAACAAGGGCCGTGTACATGAGGGCTGGAAAGGAACGACTGCATGCTCGGAGAGGTAACCACTTGGATGAAGTGTGCCAAAAGAAAGAGGCGACAGTTCCGATTTTGTAAGACGTTAAAGTGAAGACTCACCTTTCCTGGTCCCTTAAGCATGCCCGCCAGAAGCGCTGCGACGGTTGACCTTGATATAACGAAGTCCTACGCTGATAAGCCATTGTTTTTTTGCATATTTTCTGAACAGTCGGCTGGAGAAATGCATTAATTTAGCGAATTTCGCCGGCAGCGCAACCTACCGTGCGTTTCCATGTATAAGTGCGGAGTCAGTTAGGTGCTAGACCTGCTTGTCGGCGTGTAGTCGCGCGTCTCCACAGCTTTCTGCGGTGTCGGTTCGCCGGTGATCATTTCTGCTGCCAAAAAACGAAAAGTTTCGTCTTTCCAAGACAAACGTAAATTTTAACAATTTTAAATGTACCTAAATAAACAATTTTAAATGCTGTCTCCGCCGGCGAGAAAGAAGAATGTCGCCGCCCGCTACAGCTCACCAATTTCAAGTTCGGAAAAGAAGCATCAAGTTTGCAAAAACGCGTCCTTTCATCGCAAGTTTCGTCCTTGAAACGCGTTAAGGCACCGAAAAGTGTCAAAAGAAAAAGTTATACTTGAGTTACGTTTGTGAATACGGGGCTAAGTGATCTTGCTTCTTTAGACTGCCATGTAGCGACTAAGCTCGTGGGAAAGCAGCAAGGTGAAATGGCGCCGTTCTTCACTGTGAAATAAATCCTTGAAGGGCGAGTTCACCGTCCTTGATGTCTAGCATTTTCGTTTGGTTTGCACTTCATTCCCGCAAGCCTTAACTCGAGACCTGCATGTAACGAAAAACTGCGAATTTTTGTCTACTTCATTATATCCAGGTTTACCTGTATTGTTTTTGACTGCATAGGTAATCCTTTATTCCACTACCTAGTCCAGGACTAGTCTACTTGGTTTGTTTCTAGACCTTGGAGCGGGAAAAAAAGCAAGGGAGAGACACCAGTTGCCTTACTACGACGGTGTTGCACAGGCTTGGAGTGAAGTTTGCTGCTTTAGAATTTAATTTTCCCCTATCCAGTGTTTGATGGCCGCCGTTTGCCTGTTCTTGCAGTTTGTCCGGGTGAAACTTGCTTGCCATTTGTTTGCGCCACAGGCTTGCCGATTGTGGGGATGCTGCTGCAGGGGACACGCCATTTTCATTTTCCCGTACCCCTTCCATGAAACAAAAATGAAAAAGGCCACATAAATTGACCAGAACAGTCTAGAATGTGGCCCAAGTTTTTTTAACCCGATGAAGTAACTATAGCCCTAAGCCCTTGAGTGTCCCTTCAAGCATGATGCACCAATTTTATACCCAAGTCTCATTCTATGCTTATATTTTTTTACTGAAGGAAAAGAAAAGGCAGAATCAGGTTTGAAAGGCCTAGTATATTGGCTTGGCCGCTTTAAAGAAAGCATCTTCACTTAGCGTCCTTGCTGACACCACTCCCGTCTACTCCTGAAGTAACCACGAGTGGGGGTGTGCTTTTGGGGAGGTAACGTGAGAAGAAAAATGTTCTAATGGTGCTTCTACCGTGGTGTAAAAGTTTGCTCCTAAATACAATCCTTATTGTCTGGTGTGTGAAGTTCTCCAAGGCAGCTCCATTCGGTTCCAAATCAAAAGTGCTCTTTACCTGCCCTTCCCACAGCTGCGCAAAAAAACAGAGGCTGTAGTGGACCCTTCAAAAAGCACTTGCTACTTATGGTAAAGGAGCTTGCCCGCATGTCTGCCAGGTGGAAGTTGAACAGTAGAACATGTTCGAAACAGGATTTTAGCACATTAGCCGTGGCATCATTCAGGGGGTGACAAGTTCTCTTCAATGAGGTGAATGTGGTGCTGAGCTGCAGCTGCTCTACAGTGGCTGTGCTTGCTTTCTGAGACCACGCGTCGCTGCAGCTTTGTCTGAAACCTGTTGCCCGCACTCAGGCTGTGGTTTCTGCCATTTCAGGGCTCCCAGAGTGATCCCCAGCTCGTGCCGCTCAACCTCATCATCTGCCTCATCGCATCCTATTTCAACCAGGCCGACCTGGCCGACAACTGAAACCAACACCAAGCAACAACCGTCTTCTTTTCCCGTCGTATTCAAAATGGAAACAAACATTAGTAGTGCTTTCAATAAATATGCGCAATCGTGATGTCGTTTAAAAACTGAGGTACAAAATGTAATTACACTAAAACAAAACAGCCACAGCAGTGTTCTCTGCACCACCAATCTGCGAGGCGCACACTTTCTTGGCGCTGCCCTCCAGCCCGGACTGGGCTCTCGGAAATGCACGCCCGCAGTGTGCTACTCGTCTTGGTTCACGCCACTGGTGCTGCACTGCACTGGTGTAGTGGCCTCGTCATCCACAGCGGCAGCTTGTTCGGGAGAGCTCGTGCCTTGGTCTGGTTCCCCCTCACTCGGGAGGATATCCGGTGGTGGGGCACTGTGGGGTACCGGTGGGGTACTGGGTGCCTCCTGTGTGCTGCTCTTTCTCCTGGCCTGTTTCGGGGTGGCCAGTGGTCGGGGAGGAGTCGGCTTCTTAAATGGATCCTTCAGCGATTGGCTGGCGTCGGGAGTGCCAAGTTCGACGGAGAACCTCCTCCTTGGTGAACGGAGCCTCTCCGGAACCCGGGGAGTCGTAGGGGTGGAGGAGCCTCTTTTCCGTCCTCTCTTCTCAGGCGACTGCACGGGGCTGGTGCCGTTGGTCGCGTCTGGCAAGTTTTCGTTCTCGGGGTCTTCGCCCATCCAGAGCTCCTTTCGTACGCCCGGGCGTCCAGTCGGGGTGGCCACAGGATCGGAGTTCCCCACCTCTGCAAGGCAGCGGTTCTCGGCCTCGGCAGCGCCGTTCTCGGTGGCACCCGCTGCAACACAAACCATTGACTGAGCGGTGCAGCTAGCTCAGAGCAATAGCACTCTCGTTACTACGCCGCCTCAACTGGCAGGCTAAGCTACGAACAGCATAACAGGAGGCCTTACACCTGCGCCAAACTACTCGCACCACTGCTGTGAAGACCATTTTAGGGTCACAAAACCGTGAGCGTGCGGGCGCACTGAAGGCGTGTTACGTGCACATCATGAAAACAGCTTTTATTTTCAGAGGGGGAATTTCATGCGGCGCACGGTAAAACTGGCTGTCATGGAGACCTTGTTGAGACAAAATATGCAGTGACTAACGATCACTGTGGATTCTAGTCAACAACGACCACTATTACACAGCAAATTTTGCCATTTCGTGCGACCTGCTGCACCTGCCGACAGACAAAGGCAACAACAAAAACCAGGCTCAATAAATAACGGAACAAACAGTACCACGTGCCAAGCTCACGACCATATTTCAAGTCGCGTGCACTGACATTTTTACTACAACACAACCAGTCTTGAGAAATTGTCCACTGCAGTGATACAGACAAACGAGAAATCGTATGGCAGTTGCTGTTTTTAACTTGCAATGGGCTATGGGGGCACTCCTGGGGACATAACAGGTTCTCAACCACACCAGCAGCTGGGCCCCCTGGTATAGTATTCCGATGTAGCATTCCTGCGAACTGAAGAGACTGAGCGTTTTACAAGCAGAGACCACTCAAAAGCCTGTTCTGATCGGCTTCCAGTGTAGCCGCAAGGTGAAAGCTAATCAAGAAGGGTCTTTTTACTACCACCTTGCTATGGCGGTGCCCAGCAATGCACAGAATAGCAGCAGCCTTGGCGGCCTTTACCATCAAACACCGGCGCCTGCCACAAGAGTGACAGTCAGAGGTATTCAAGGGGGCCATGAAGGCAAATACAGCTTGGGTCAATTTGAAAGAGCCAGCCTTCGGTGAACTCGCTCAGCTCCATTCCACCCACGAAAGATGTTCTTAAAGGGGTTCCGGCACCAATATTCAGGGTCAACATTACGATAGAGTTTGATTCCTTAACTCAACTGGTGACGTACGAATGGTCTGCGACGTGTGAAACATAATCTTGATTTGACCTCACTTACCGAGCTGACGGAAGAGGGTAAGGAGTGGCACGCAGGAAATCAACAGCAGCGAGACATCACCCCGTGGTAGGAAAAACTAGCGACTTAGCCGAGATTTGCCTACGGTTGGCAAGAATTCGTGACGTCGCTGCACATGAGTGGCTCGGCATCGTTGGTGGGCGGCCAGCTCAGTGGCGGCAGCGTTCATGATAATGCACACAGCCAGCCACTGCTACAGGTGTCAATGATCACTGGAATCACACCAAGTGGGGGGCCCGTTTCCACATGCGGGAAAGGTCTGAATAGAAGTCGCCATCCATGCCTCTATTGGAAGCAGCCATGAAATATCCACCATGACGGTAGGCCTAATGCCTTCACGCAGCGCAACTTTAGAGGAAAGCAATGCGTCCACCGGCCTTTGCAGTGCGTCCGCACCAAACGGTGAGCTCATGGCATGGTTCTGCAGTTCATGCCCTCTGGGCTCAAAAAAAAAGAAGAGAGAGAGAGAGAGAGAGAAAGAATTCTGTGTAAATAATCGCGCGCCTCAAATATTTGAGGTGCTGCTTCAGCCATTAGGCTGCGATAAACGCAATAAGAAAATTTGGTATCAGTACTCCTTTAAACGAAAAAAAAAATGCTAGAAATATTGAAATACTTTCGTGACATCACGAAGAAATTGCCAAAAAGTGGCTGGGAGTACCGCTGCTTTGTCTGTTTTTCTAAATTATTAGTTCTAATTTTGCGATGAAATTGGTACCACTGTAATCGGGACACAGCAGCCGTTTTTAATGAACCTACCTCATACTTTATATAAACTTCATGGCCCGTTTAATAAATGCAGTCGCGAATTTCTGCACCTATCTCTAACGACTAAGTTGAAGCAACATCACAGCGCGGGGACGGCACCAAAAAGCTAAGTTGGCCCAATCGGTAAGTATTCGATTGGGGTGACGAAACGGCACTCACTTCTACAACTTGGCCAGTCGCTGCCGTTTTAGAGAAAGAGAGAGAACGGTCTTTGATGAAACTGACGAGGTTAGCTTGGCATAGACACCTGACTTGCTACGCCAGATGACAAAAAGAGAACACGCTAACGAAGGATAAGATGACAATGATGATGATACTGCCGTTTTGGGCGTTGCCACACACCCTCACAGCCAATGCCAGCAAGAGATCCCAGAGGCATTGTCAGAAGCAAGTGTAGTTGTCAAAATTAAAGCCGTTCCACTCAATGTGAAAGCTGTCGGGAGTGCAGAGCAGTGATTCGCCAAAATGGGCTGCAGCGTCGTCATCCGCTCACTGCTACCAACCAACGCAATTCAAATTTCCCGCCTTTGCAGTGCTCGCGCGCCCCCTGCCTGAAACTGTGCCACGAGAGTTCTGTTCTTTTTGTGCTTGCTTTTTCTCCCGCACATGCCAGCGTTGCACTGCCCATTTTTTTACTTACTATCGTAAAAACCAACCCAACGAGCGTTCCTAACTAAATGAATGCGGGGGCTGCCGGTTATATGCACAGATTTTGCCTGAAATGTACCTGCAGTTTTCTTTGCACTAAACAATGGGGAGATGTATGACAAGCGCCAGCGGTTCATGAGTTTCGAACGCTTATGACTATATAAAGCGCCGGGCTTTCGAAACCTCTGGGTTACGCCACAACAACTGCCACTACGGCGAAACACCGTGTGGCTCTACTTGGGTCCAGCGAGCAAGCCACGACGACAAGGCAAGCCGCTAAAAAGCTCTGCACTTAAAACACAAGCTACTGGTCAGCAGCTCCAGCAGCGACGGTAAATGCCAGCCACTTCCTGGAAGTGCACAGCAAAGAAGAGTAATGGCCGGGCCTTCAAAAGCAATCCGGCGGTGAGCCGGCACCCACCTTCTGCGTCGGCCACCTCGGGCAGCACAATGATGGAGCGGCGCTTGACGGCCTCCTCCCGGAGCTTGCGCGCCGTGTCCAGCAGCTCCTGCATCTCGGCGTTGGGCGCCCGGCCCGGCGTGCGGCTGGGCGTGGTGGGGTTGTTGACGGCCAGGGCGGCCGCCTCTTCCTCCTCCTCGCGCTCCAGGCGGCGCAGGTCGAAGGCCACCTCGCTGGCCAGCTTCTTGTCGGCGGCCAGCATGTCCTTGGCCTCGGCCTTGTAGTCGCGCATCAGGTCCCGCAGGAACATCAGCAGCCAGCGCAGCAGCGGTGACTGGGCCGCCTCCAGCTTGTTCTTCAGCGCTATCACCACCGGAATCACGTTCTCCACCAGGTTCACCCGTACCTGCGAGGAAACAAAGGCGCACAGCATGCGGCAGCTGTCCTTGGCACTTGGCGGGGAAAAGAAGAGGCTCGTGCTTCAGCGTGCACTCAAACCTTCCTGCTACGGCAACGCTACAAGCGGGTCACTTGGTACTGGGGCGGTATTCTCATGTTTGTCCGGTTTGAAAACGTCCGTTTTGCGTGAAAACGTCCGTTTTATTGTGACGTACTTACAGTTGTAGGCAGGCTTTGGGTTGACTTTTGCGCAACTGTTCTAGTAAACACATTTTAAATGACTAAACCTACTTTAAACTACCTTTAATGTGTTTATTGTTCCACCAGCGAACCAACAAGGTTACGAAAAATCGTCTGCTCCGATAAGGTGCGGCTCACAGCTCCGCCTTGTTTGCACTGCGTCACATCCAAGTGTTCACTTTTAGCCAATCATGGCTTGCTCAAAACGGACACCTTTGGAACAGACACAAAACGGACAAAACACGAGAATACTGCCCCTGATTCATGTTTTGCTGTGCTGAGCGTTTGCAAGGAACGAACATGAACAACAGAAAACACACATAAGACGAGTGCTCGAGTATGCTCCCCGTCGTTCCGTCGTTGTCCCTTGCAAATGCTCAGTGCAGTCACACATGCTTCTCACAACAGACATAGCAAATATGACATACTAGATTCAAGATCTTATTGGTCACTGTTTTTTTTCTACAGGTGTTGTGCTTTCATGCAAAAGCGTTATGGGTTCCCCTGGAGAGCCACAGAGCAATGAGGGACACGCTCATTACGACATTTTGCTCCAAAATAGATACAAGCCCGGCACTTCCGGGTCAATGCACAACATCAATAAGACGTGTTGACGGACCGCATCCCACATCTAAACGGACCTAAAAAGACACCAAATCACTTTTATTGATAAAAACAATGTGCAGAATTCAGCTGGGAGAACATTTTGGACAGTTCTGGGAACAAGTATTGGCATCATTGGGGCTCGAACTCTGGGAGTTCATTTTGAAACCCACGATTCTGCCCCTGGGCTACCGAGGTAGAGCAGCGGGGCTCTTAAACACTCGCATGAAAGAACAGGAGTTGTCTACGCAAAGCAGTAGGTGGCGCTGTACGCAGAGGAAATGCTAGGCTTTGTTGCGTGCGGGACACTGCGGGGGACCTCTGCGGCCATTAACTCTGCCGCACCTGCGCATCCCTGTCGTGTCGGAAAGACGTTGGGAGGGGAGCCAAGGCCGAACAGAAGCAAGTGTTTAGACCGCCGGCTGTGTGTCCGGTCGGTAAAATAGAAATACGTGGTGTGCGCTCCTGCGGAATCAGGGGGACAGCGGGTCGTGGCTTCAGAGGAGACCGAAGGCCGGCTTCTCGGAACCCTGCGGCCGTGGTGGTGCGCGCGACTCGAGACCTCCGGAGGAGAGAGAATCGGGGGAGTCGCCTTTGGGCAGCGGTAGAGAACGGCTGTCCACGGAACGCTCGTCCGGACGACGAAAGGCCTGGGGCCTCCTTCGTTAGGATGTAGCAAAGAATAAACGTCCCTTTCATCATCACCGGTCCGCAGTCTGGCCTACCTCGCAACAGCTTGTACCCCCAAGGGAACAGAATACCGCACGCTCATTTTGTGTTTTAT
Organism: Haemaphysalis longicornis; assembly: GCA_013339765.2. Lineage (NCBI taxonomy): Eukaryota > Metazoa > Arthropoda > Arachnida > Ixodida > Ixodidae > Haemaphysalis > Haemaphysalis longicornis. The sequence goes on from CM023456.1 coordinate 30,368,679, forward strand.
TTCTCCTTTTTACACCCTTTCGCTCACACTTCAAGTACTAGTGCGAAAGAAGTGTCCCAGGTGGCATTGGCGTAAGATAGCAGTTAATTAAGCCTCTTGTCTGTCCCCCCACGTCTCTGGACTTTTTTTGCACCCGTACCATGAATGTTTGTTCTCGTCTGTTTTTTATTCTTTGATCCCCAGTCATCTGTGTACCACCTGTCGGACATTTCGGGTGACATCTCTAGGCCACAATGAAACTGCATCTTTGAGCTACCAAGAAAACTAATGTGCTTTCGCATTAAAATTAAAACAGAATCCGACATGGTACCAGCTATAACAAAAAATGTTTTTCTAACCACGCCATTTTCTAACCACTGTAACAAGGGTAAAAAATAAAAATCCTCCCTCAAAACAATTCTCGAATTCAATTGTTAATGTGCACAGACTACAAACACCTCACAAACACATCAAGCTCTCTTGCACCATCCATGGGCTGTGAGTGGCCATCACATGAGGTAAAGCCTTCATGGACCTCTTTTTTTTTTTTAACCAGCGATGCACACTTTCTCGCATGCTGCACACGTAAACACACGTAAACGTTAGCACACATAAACATTTTGCAGCAGGAAGAATAGTGTGGTAAACAATGATGGTTACTAAAACACACGTAAACATAGAAGTACCGATGTGCACTGCTGTTGATGCTGGGCGCACTATACTTTTTTCAGCTGCACAGCAGCCCGCGGCTTTGCAGCTGTCTTACACGGCACTGGCCGAATGGCGTAAGCGACGTTCTTACGTGACCCAGTTTGTCGAGCATACCCCATGTTTCACAAAATGATTACTTTCTACCATAACAAGAACAAGCCAGAAGCAAATACGGTCAAAAACAAAGCAACAGCGGACAACGGTCTGTGGCAGACTATGGTAGCGCCATCTGGGAGGACTAACGGTAAGCAAGGCTGCAGGGCCTGCTGACACACTGGAAGTTCGTTGGAATACCCGCCCTCATGACTTCACGGCAGACATCACGAAAACAGAAGACCTGGCAAGGGAATGAATATTTTAACATAAATTGGTGAATTTCTCAGTGAATACGGTATCATTTGCTGCCGGACAAACTCTAGGAGCACTATAAAACACAAAATCTTTCGAATAAAACATACTTATATATTGTCTGCATGGCCCCTTTAAACAAGTCCCCTGCTAATGTACGGAGGGGACTAACGGGCACGCAGGCCTAACTGTAGGTGTTTAAAGTTCACGTGATAGGCAATTCCAAAGAGGAAATTGTGGTCCTGGCAAACTCCCCATAGAAACAATGCATTAAAAACCCCGATGATATGATGCTTGGGTGCACGTGGCGCGCTTCATACGACGGACCCTGGCTCAGATTAACCCGCATTTTTCCGTTCTTTTACACTGCTTCGCCGCCTCGTTCCGACCTTTCTTTATTCTGAACCCTCGTTTGGCACCGCTTGATGTGTAAAGGTCCACAGGCAGGCCAGACCACTTGCTCAACACACGCAAGCCCGCAGGCGGGTACTCGTGAGCGGGAGTTAACCTGCGACGGCCCCACGCAGCAGAGCAGTACGCCAACATGCAAACCGCGAGAAGTTGAAGTTCAGGCGGCAGGCGGATTGTGAATTTGAAGCTCCCGTCGAGCCGCCGATGAACGCGAAAACACATACGATGGCAACCCCATGGCGACAACCCTGCTTTCCTCGCCCGCTCGATCCAAGTTTCATCTTTCAAGACACTCTCTCTCCCTACATCTCTGCTCTCTGCTTATCACTGCCTTTCAAGGCCGCATTTTCACTCCGCTCCTTAATTTTGGTACAGTGCCTCAATTCACGCAAGTCCGCCGCAAGGGTGGAAACACATATGCGTTGGCGCCGCCATTCCGGGTTAATCGCTGCCCGCTGCAGCAAGTCACTGTATCAAGACTGCACTATAATTTTCGCCGCAACACGGTTTATTCGCGAAGTTTGAATCATCTATTTAACGTTGCTGGGTCTTGTGGAAAACGAAAACAGCTATGTGTTGAGCACTTTGACCCAATAGCGACTTCACGGGACCGTTCAAAGGGTGTCTCCACCATGTACGGGAATGCCGTTTTTTTCATCTCCACCTTCTATTATCATTTGGTTCGCTTGGCCTTGGCAGTTCCACACTCGCTTTTTCCTCTCACGATTTGCTCGACCACGTCGGCTTTATCTCGTGCACATAAGGCGCAGGGTGTCGCGTAGCGCGTGGCTGGCAGGCTAGCTCGGACGCATGAAGGGAAGGCGGATGCAACACAAGCGTTGTTTTTTTTTTTAACTTCAGACTTCAGCTAAAGGTTCGCAAATCACGCAAAAAATGCGCAAAATAAAGTAGTTTAAATAAGTTCTTAGCCCACCTGTCGGGTGAGATAATCTACTAGGCTGGCATTTACCCCGGTCGTACAACACCCCGGCCACACGACACTTTCTCGCGGTTCCTTGAAAGTCGTATTATCGGGGTTCCACTGTATATTCCATAAACAGCCTGACCCTTGGTGGTCGCTTTAAAGTCCCTATGGGATAGCATAAGGGTTGGGCGGGAAAGTAGCTGGTAAATATTCACTACTTCATCTGTTTTTTAAATATCTTGCCTAATTGCTAACTATTGTCTTTAAAGCTTTGTAACTTTTATCAAGAAAACGCAAAATTTTGAATGCGCCAAAATTGTATTTAGTTTTTATGGTCGCTTTAAACTAAAAACATTTTTTTTCCAGTTCGCTACTAAATGGACTCACCGAACCGGTTTGCGAACCGGTTCAAGCTTCCAAACCAGTTTGGGCTGTGAATTTTGTCGAACTGGAACTGAACCGGAACTGAAATGAATTCTCCCAAACCTGAACTGTAACCGAACTGGTATTTTTTCCGGTCTGACACACTGATTATAGGTGCATAAGCAAGGATATGACCCATTGCCCAACATGCCAACATGAGGACTAACGATGGCCTATGCCATGTGGCGCCGTCCTTCGCATCAAGTGCAACTGATGCACGCACACCGCACATACATGCGTGTGCAGCGGTGCCTGACCCCTGACGTCATGCTGTGCAGGGACGGCTCAACCTGGCGCAAGACACCTGGCCGCTCATGCCACACTCTCCCACTACGCAGGCACGGTGCCCGCCACACTTAACTGCCTGTAATGTGGGCTCATACTGCCGCCTGCAATAGCCCATGCGAAAAGCCGCTCCCCCGGGGTCGACACTCACCACGTTGCTGAGCACGGTCCTGCGGACCACCTGCAGGGCGGCCCGGTTGGGGTCTTCCTCCTGGGCGGCCTCCTCAGCCGCCGTGGCGATGGTCTGCAGCTTGATCTCCTCGGAGCAGAGCACCCACAGGGCGTCGTGCAGCATCTCGGGACACTGCTCCTCCATGCCCGGCGTGGGGCCGGGCTCCTCGGCGCAGGGCATCAGCACGCTCTGGGTCAGGGCCAGCGTCAGCTTGAACCGGTCCTCGTCGGGCATGTTGAGCAGCAGGAACCGGTACAGGGCCAGCCGCTCCTCCCGGCCCGCCCCAAACAGCCGCCGGTCCCGCTCCGAGGTTTCCACGATGCCCTCCGCCTGGCCGCCACCCGAGTAGCTGTTCAGGTAGCACATGCACTCGACGAAGCGCTGGTAGAAGATGTGCGGCAGCCGCCGACCCACGCACTCCACCAGGCCGAACTCTGCCAGCTCACGCACCTCGGCCTCCTGGTCGGTCAGGGCCGACAGGAGCCGGTAGAAGAGCCGCCCATGCAGCTTGACAAAGTCCTGCTGCAGCAGCTGCAGCAGGCACGTCAGCACCAGGCTGCGGATGGCCCGCACGGGGTCCTTGAGGCAGCGCGTCACCACGGGCAGGTACGGGTCCACCAGCACCGCGTACCGCTTGCACATGTCCGTCAGCACCACCACCAGGTTGGCGCGCATCATCGGGTCCGTGCTGCTTGCCAGCGCGTTGCCCATGGTCGGCACCGCGCTCTTGGCCAGCGTCTCGTTCTGCAGGCTCAGGATGCCCATCACGATCACCGCGTGGGCGCGCACGAGCCGCGTCACCTGCGGGCAGCCGCCTCCCCGCGACTGCCTCCCGCCGCCCCGCAACGACCGGCGCCCTGCGGACTTGCGGCGAGCCCCCTCGTCCTCCACGCCCGCGAAACAGGACTGGACCAACTGGTGCAGCTGGCGGGACACGGCGCGCGGGGCGGGCTGCGCTGCCTCCCCGAGCAGCACCAGGTGCCGCACGAGCTGCTCCTCCTGCGCCTCGAGGTCCCCCCCGGCCGCGAGCGCCTCGGATAGAAAGGCCTGGCACTTGTCCAGGGCCTGCTTGCACCAGGTCTCGAACTGCGCGCTCGCCCACCTCGGGGCGCTCCCGCTGCACGCTGCGCTTGAGGCTGTGCAGGCACTCCACGGCGGCCGGGATGATCTCGGTGGGCAGACTCAGCTGCTGCAGCTGGGCCTCCAGGTCGCCAATGAGCTCCCGCACGGCGCCCTGCGGCAGCTGCCGCGACACCTTGCGCAGCACAGCCAGCACGTGGTTCAGGGTCTCCGTGGAGGCGCTGGGGCCCCGCTCGCCCTCCCACTGCTGCTTCCAGTAGCTGAGCGCAAAGTTCCCCTGGCCGATGTCGCAGCAGAGCGCCAGCTTGGACAGCAGCAGCCAGACCGAGGCGTCGTTGGGCCCGCCCACGTGGCTCTTCAGGTGGTGCAGCTGGCTGGTGCGGATCTTCTCCCCGCGGTGAAGCTGCAGGACGGCCTGCTGCAGGTACTTGTGGTGCTCCCGGAAGGGGCCCTGGGACACCTGCACAGGGGGCACGGGGGCAACGCCCGCATTCGAACACCTCCTTGCAAAATCCCACTTAATACCCCCTCCACAAGGACTTGCATTCTGCAGCAAACTGCACACACAAACAAAGAAGCAGCAAAACTTCCACCACGGCCACAACATGGGTGAGGCTTTGCAGCTCTGGGTCTTATTTGTGGCATCCCTTGGCCAGCGCTAAAAGCTCGTAATAATAGACAACAACTGATCCGTGTAAAGTGAGTTTGGGGCATTTCGTTGCCCACTAGCCTCACGAGACACGGCTAGCCTGCTATTGCTGTTTCTCGAGTACTTGTCGTTCAATTTCAGCAATTGTGCATCGGCGCACGTGCTGGTGTCTCAAAGGGCCTGTTGGCGATTCAGTTGACATCAAGGAACTTTTGCAAACAAAGCCGCATGGCTAACACAAAAAGCACACTCAATCAACCGTTAGTTCTTGTTTCATAGAATTCGCTGTGAACATGTCATGCATCTATAACTAGGTACAAGTCGAGAACAGCAATCATTCCGCCAAGGTGACGAACCTGTGATGCCAACGCACACAGCTTATGAATGAAGATTGCACTTATTGCACGAGATCAGCTGCTTTGTTCGCCGAGTTTGACTTCATAATTTATGCTCACAAGAACATTGAAGTTGTTACATTTGTTTTTGCATGTACTTTTATTCTATGCCACAATACTCGCAGTTAAAATCTTTGTGGTGCTTGGAGGAACAGCTGGTTGCGCTAAAAAAGCCCACAGGCAACTTCCTTTGCTATTCTGAACTCGTAACAGAGTACAGGCAAAGCCACAGCGATGTAGTCCTCCGATTGAGGAGCACTGACAGAAATTTTGCATCTTTTTTTTTGTTGCGATAAGTAGCTAGCGACCTACTTATCACGTGTGGAAACCTTATTTGCTTCCGCGTGCGACGGTTGTTTAATTAGAGGCATTTTCAATGTGGCCAGTCACAGTTTCGGTTTCAGCGGATGCCGCGAAACGATGGATTCTCATGGACTCCTTTCTCATGTAAGCTGCCATGGTTGGGACTTGGGTCCAATTCCGTGCGGTGGTAACAAGCTATCGCTCGAGCTACCTGCGCCGGCCTACGCCACTTCGTGGCCACCGCCTGCACAGCGACTGTGCGGCTGGCTCGCTTAGTGCGCTTTTCGCGTCCCCGGCGTGTTTTCGCGTCCAGTGTAATAAAAAGGAATAAAAATAGAATGCCTGGAATCGCTGTAGAACTTTGGTCACGGCCAGCTGCCCAATGAGCCGAGGAAATCACGGCGCCTCCGCCGCCAACGATCGGGTCGTTCGTTCTCGAGAGCAGAAGCTACGACCGCTTCGACCTCCGATTGGAGCGGTGAGCCGGCGGAAAACGCCGGCAGTGCAGAAGCAGCCAACACAAACTCGTGACGTGTTTGGATGTTGTTTATTTACAAAATACCCAGGTGATATCGATTGCGCGAGGTCCTCTGCTGGCTGCTCAGTTGCGTTTCGCACACTTTAAAATTGATTTTAAATATGTTCTAGGCTGTATTTGCAGCTGGTATTTTGCAGATGATGTATGTGTGTTCCCACCAACCTATCTCTGAAGTTATCTCTCCTTCAAAATTTTGTGTCAGTACCCTTTAAGGAGTCTAGGCCCTGTGTGCGTTTCCCCCCCATCAGCGAGGCTCGAATTCTGCATCTGCCACATCACAACACCCATCCAGGAACGAATTTCCTCCAAAACCAAGCACACTGCCCTCTAGAAGGCCACATCAATACTGCACACCTTCCACCAGAGTTACCCAATACACACCAGTAACGAAACTCCACATAAGCCCCATGTATCTCTATGTTTAAAAAGTGCGCCATTTTCGAACATTTTTCTCGCTTGGCATGTGCTGCCACACTGCAGAATTATGTTAAATTTTTTTTCTTGCGCCGATGCCTCTTCTATTCTTTTTTTTTTTTTTTAACGCTTTACTACAGTGGTGCGCCCGCTATCGCTTGCGCATCAGGTCACGTGCAGGCGCGCGACAGCTGGTTTCGGTTTTGTCTGCCAGGCGCTTCCCGCTTCTTGCGCCCGCGAAACTTTCTTAGATTTTTTCTCAAGTTTTTGTTTTGTAACTTGATGATCACCCTAAAAAAATTACATTTTTTTCTCGAAATAAAGTTGCCTGAAAAATTTACATCAGCAATAAAAAAAATCGACCCTGGGGGGTTGCATTTGGTGAAAAGATTTGGCTCTCAAAGGGTTAATGTTTCCGCGTTTGAACAGAAAGCTTCATTTGATTAAACAGTGTTACTATTAACTAAATGTTTGGCAAAGTTTCGTTTTTCTCCCCAAGGTGCCGCACCAATCCCCTCAACAACGAAGTTGGGTCCATTGAGTTTCATACTAATATATAATAGAGGGAAATCTGGTGCTGCAATCGCGGGCCGCAATAGGCGACGCCATTGCAGCTAGCGACGTTCCCCGCCTACTTGGCTTAGCTAGCCATATGGCTTCTTTTTTGTCCCGAAGCCAAAATAAACAAGAAAAGCGTAACATTTTCTTTTTGTTCATCGTGCCAGAAGCTTCTAAATAATCACTGACAAACAAATCTCAATTTTATAATAATAAAACAAATTTGAATAATCTTTTACAGTAATATTGTTGCCTTTTTGCAGCCACAGCCAAATTTTCAGCCCGTTTCTGAGCTGTGCCAAGGACAAGTGTGACGTGCCTGCTCGGTACATGAAGGAACGCTCACTGAGGCGCGGCTCCCCTAGACAGTGGCACCACATTTCCCTCTAGTACATGAAACTCTATGGCAGGGAGGGGGGGGGGGACTGCCCGGATTCTGAAGCAGAGCTGCGCAACCGGTGTGCGTTGAAGAACGCTGCCGGCCGCGAGTCGCCACTCGCCTGTGCGAGCAGGCGCCATCCGAGGGCGGTGTCAGCGCCCTGGCTGGGCCGGCAGAGGGGCTCCAGGATGAGCATGTCGACGGCCTCGACGGCCTTCTCCATGACCGAGTTCTCGGCGTCCAGCACCAGGGGCAGGGCCCCCGCCAGCCACAGGCGCAGCAGCAGCGCCTCCTGGGGGTGGGCCTGCAGGCAGCGTGTCAGCGCCTGCAGCGCCTGCTTGCGCACCAGCAGCGCCAGGTCCAGGCAGCTCTCCTTCAGGATCTGCGCGTGCAGGCCCAGCACTCCCGCTGTGATGCGCAACGTCAACCATACACCACACCCCTCCCCTAAACCAACCTCACCTACCAAGAGAACATGTACAATTGAGCATTTCAAGGGAAAAAGAAATCGCGGGTCTTGGGAAAAGAAAATTATCGGTGCTGCAGCTCGAAGATCAGTACGTGATCAGCAAATTAGCTCCACGCTAGCATTCAAGCGATGCAATCAAACAAAACCAGAGGTCACTGCGATCACACAGTCCAGATTACAGGGTTCATGCTGGTTTATGTGAGAAAAACTCGGGTTTTTTTAAGTACTTTCAGGGCTCTGTGTGTGGATTTGCAAGGACCACATTGTCAGTTAGATATCTTAACACCGATGTTATGTCTAAACAAGACCGAAAAATGGGAACTTCACTGGAGTCAACATTTCGACAAGAGGACTTGTCTCCAGATCAGTCCACTTGTCAAAACGATGGCTCCAGAGACATTTCCTTCCTTGACGATTTCTCATGATTGCCTGTTGAAGAAGCAAGGATAAGCACGGTCACTGCCACAAAATGCAAACTTTTAATTCTTAAAGAAGATCGAATAAAAATACTAATTCAGTCCCTATGTAGCCTCATGTAGCTTGTGTGCTTATTAAGAAGAAAAATTGATGAAACTCAAGGATTTTCAGGGGGTCTGTCAGGAGATCTGGACTTTCAAGGCCTTGAAGACAAGTTAAGGTTTCCACAGTTTTCAAGGACACAGATGATTTCTGAGGTTATCAGCTTTTGTCTACAGCCAGGAATTGCACAAACTAGCTCGTGTCACGTCACAGAGGCAGTCACAGTAAGTCACTACTCTTTAACCTGTTTTCCTTATTACCTAGCTTAATGCGGCAAACTCTTTCGACAGAACCATGTATTTTGTTTTCCTGGCCCCCCAAAAGAGAACAAACTTGACTAACGCATGTGAACTGAAGTTGAACGCAGCAAATATGAAGGGAGACAACAAACACAAGGGTGCAAAAGCGGCCCCGACTTTGCCATCACATTCCCAATTTCTTTTTTACGCTTTGTTGTCTGACGTGCTCTAATAGTATCGCTACACTCTACACAGCTTTTGTAACTTCCATTGTTTACCCCACCATTGTTACTGCTATAAAATGAATATGCATTACATTTAGGCAAAAACAGCTCATTCTGCAAGCTTATAAGACCTGCCTAACTTGCATTTGCCGGCCTCAGCCAATCGCACAGCTGTGCATATGACGTTATATGTTCTAGTGCGGGAAATGAGCTATACTCGGGAACAAGTTAACAGCGGCAATAGCTCATGTACGATATCATTCCACCTAAGCGGCAGACCCAGATGTCAACGGGTGCCGCGTGCGTTTTGAAAGGAGATCGCTATAAATGTGTGATATCGTCTGTCTTTTCTCATGTAGTTTGTGGTCGCTGCAGTAATTTATAAGCACATTAAGTAAAAAAAATCACAGAAACGGCTCATGCCATGCTCAAAATATTCCCAGTAATGCGCTACTTGTGTCGTGCAGGGCAACATACGGCTGCGGTAATGAGGCACAGAGGCATTCCGCAGCTATTGCTAAGTTGTACCTGAGTATGGCGAGTCGCACAGCCATTCCCCTTTTTCCCAATTACGTAGCTTATTTGAGCGAAGTTTAAGAAAAAAGTTGTGCCAGTATGATTCTAACGAGGCAACCTTTCGAAAGCACCAAACTTGTGTTTCGCCTGCATCCCCTTTTTTCCTAATTATATAGCACCAAACAAAAATTTGATGCATTCGAAAGATTGTCTCGTTACAATCATACTTACACCACTGTTAACGTAAACTTTGCCCAAATAAGCTACGTAATTAGGAAAAAAGGGAATGGCCATGCGACCCACTAGCTCATTTGTTGCACTAGAACCTATTAATATGCCTAGCTGTGCAATTGGCTGAGGCCGGCAAAAGCAAACACAAGTTAGGCAGGGCTTACAAGCATGTAGAACAAGCTATTTTCGCTTAAGTGTAATGCGAATTCATTTTACATCAGTAAGAATGGTGGGGTGAAACAATGGAAGTTATGAAAGTACACGTAAACATAGGAGTACCACTGCATACTGCTGTTGGTACTGCGCGCGCTATGCTTGTTATAGCTGCACAGCAGTATGAAGCTTTGGGGTTTCAGACGACACAGGACAATTGGTGTAAGCGACACTGCCTTATGTGACCCTCCCACATTTCACGAAAACAATAACTACCTACCGCAACAAAAAACAAGCCAGGTGCAAATACGGTTAAAAACAAAGCAGAGGCAAATAGCGGTGTGCAGCAGTACGGTGGCGTCATCTAGGTTGACTAACAGTAAACAAGGCTCCGCAGTATGAACACAGTGCACCTCTGCACTAGCTCAGCTGTGCCGCAGTCCGCTGCAGGCTGAACAGCGCACTTGAAGTTCGTTGGAAGACCCATGCATGTGACGTTATGGCAGACATCACGAAACGCACAATGTGGTGGAAGAATCAAAATTTCAATTTAACTTCAACTGATTCATTTCACAGCAAATAAAGCATCACTTGCTGCTGGAAAGGCATTGGGGGCACTATCAAACACCAAATTTTTCGAATAAAACAAACTTGTATTTTGTATGCATGGCCCCTTTAAAGGACACCCACTTGCGGATGTGGTTTAGGCCCTTATCGAAGGAACGCAACTAGCTCCACGCAGTAAAGGGACGGGCGGCCCCTCACCTCCACGTATTCCTGTTTTATGAAGTCCCCGCTGGCGCAGAGCACGTTCTGGAGCAGCGACAGGGCCGCCTTGCGCACGTTCACCTTGGGGTCCTCCGCGCGGTACTTGAGCATCACCATGAGCTGCGCGAGTCGGTCGTCTTCTACAGCCACCTGCACCCCGTCCCCCTCGTCCGCCGGCTCGACCGGGTTGGACACGCGCAACAGGGGCACCCAGTGCTCGGGCGGGTAGCTGGTCACGCTGGCCAGCACAGACAGGGCCTTGGTCTTGACCGTGGCCGCCTTGTCGTTGCACCGCTTCATGGCCGCCAGGAGAAGGTCCGAGCACTTGGCCGTGGAGACACGCTTGTCCCAGATGAGGGCCAGGATCATGTCGAGCGCGAAGACGCGCCGGTTGCTCAGCGGCACCATGGTGAGCTTGATGAACCACTGGATCACCCTCTGGAAGCGCTCCTCATTCAGCACTGCCATCAGCGTGTGCACTGCCTGTGTGGTCTTGAGCCGGAAGTCGGTGCGGTCGATGGCGTGAAAGGAAACGTTGTGAATCAGGATGATGATCACTTCCTCGAAGCTGTCTCGGACTTCGTCGTCGCAGGTCTCCATCACGTGGCAAAGGAACGAGATGGCATTGTCCCGTATGTTCGAGAGGGGCCGGCTTACAGACTGCGCGTTGCCCGCAGCCAACATAAGGATGTGTGGCATCAGGCACTTGGTGATGGCGCAAAAACTGTCCGCCGGCTCACCGTGTTGAGGCAAGCAGAGTAGCTTGAGCGCGCAATAGGCGTACGTGGGAAGCTGGCGGTAGTGGCAGTTGCGGTACTCGAGGTTGATGCTGAAGCTCAAGTTGGCGCCGGGAATGTCGAGCGCGACCAGGTCGGACAAGTGTTGGATCAGGAATTCGGTCACCTCGATGTACGAGCGCAGCTTGAACGCTTGCAGCATCCAAACGAGGTCTCTGAGTGACTCCGTCATGCTGCTCACGAAGTCCACCAGCATTTGTGCGGACCAGACCTCGGTTTCGACGACCTCGCTGGAGTCCAGTTCGCTGTTGTCATTGCTGGAATTGACGGACTGCTTTCGCCTACCCCCTCGGCCGCTGCCTCGAACGCTCCCGCTCTGGGAACTCTTGTTACCTGCCGCATCACTGTCAGGGTCACGCTCTTGTTCGGGAGGCGAAAGCACTGAACGGCAGCCTGAAAAAGGCTTTCCTGAAAAATGCGGTACGCTGAACTGCCTGGCACAAGCACGAGGTTGAAGTAAAGCTTGGCGAAACGCAGAGCAATTTTCTTCTTCTCGATAGTGGCACCCGAAGCGTTTCCCTGGCCGATTCCAAGATACACCAAGGCGAGAAGAGACTTGTAGTGAACGCCGTTGTCCATCAGCGTTTGCCACAGCTTGTCGTCGGTGTTTTCGTCACCCTCTCGTCTTCTGTATCCGAAAAACACGACCATTTCTGGCAGTATTCGCAGGCGCTCGAGAGAGCGTCCATGAGGGCGTAACTGTTTCCTTCACAGGACTCCAACAGATCGACGTCTGCCAGCTCGGCATCCGTGTACCTGTTATCCCACACCTTGTTTATCCATTCCTGGTCCAGCAAATCAATTGGCAGATCAGTGAACGCTGTTAGCGTTCTACTAACAAGATCGTACGATTCGTCCGCGTCCATGACGAGTAGTAGGCTTAACGAATCCCACCGTATAAATCGGCTTACACACAAACTATTGTTCTCATGAACACAGTAAGCATTGTCACTGTTCACTCACATTTGACCGCATACTACAGCACACGTGCTCCGAAGTATCCGTTTGCACACGAAATTGTTCCAGCATAATAAACGAACGCACCGTGTAGGCTATGTTTACCGTTGCCGCCGTTGCCGTTTCGCGCCCTTGCGGGAGAGGTTTTTCCTTTCGCACTCTCACCCCCACTGCTCTCTGCGCATGCGCCTCGTTGCTATAGCAACAGAAGCGCGTCGTCTGCTTCTAGGCCGCCGCGGCGCCAAATTCAAGCGGGAGGGCGCGGTGTTGTCGCACGCCGCAAGTCGAAACGCACCGTCAGCAGCGAGAAGCGTCGTCGCCGCCCATCCGATCACGATAAATAAATGCGAACGCAGACCGCGAGGCATTTTGCGCATTTAGATCAGCCTGTCGACGGACGATTCGTGTCAAATTTCGATATGCGCTGGTTGTGGCTAGGCTAATCGGCCCTAGCATGGGCTGGGCATATCGATTTAAAAATTATTCTGATTAGTCGACAGGCATTATTCAATCAATCGATCGGTTGGTGCCAAAAACTACATTTTGAGTTCGAAGTCTTTTTTTTTTTTTTTTTCGCTATGGGGTCTTCCCCGCAAAAGAGACAAAACCACATACAGTCTTGATTTGATCAAACGATGCTTTATTCACTGAGAAATTAAGCAATTTAGGTTAAAATTTTGATTTTCCCGCTAAATCGTTTGTGTTCGGGGTCTGCAATGACATCACAGAAACCGACCGCTCTGCAGCCTAGAAAACCTTCATTCACGCATCCGCCGTACAGGGTCGAGACAAGTATACGCTGGCGCCGCCATTTGGGTCGCTCGCTCGCCGCCGAAGCAAGTCATTGTGTCAAAACCGCTCTAAAATTATCGCCGCAAAGCGGTTTACAAAAGAAGTTTGAATCATATTGTCTGTTTCGCGTTGCTAGGTCTCGTGGGAAACGAAAAGAACAACGCAATGAGCACGTTGGCCAATCGCGGCGGCAAGGGACCGTTGAAAGGTTGTCGCCACCCTGTATGCGGTGTTGGTTTGTTCCCGCGTTTCTTTACGTTTCCCGAACCTAGATGGCGCCACCATACCGTGGCAAGCGTTTGGTTTGTTTTTGCCCGTATTTAAACGTGGCTTATTTTTGCTCTGGGAAAAATATTCGTTCCCTGAAACAGTGCTCGCTCGACAAATGTGGTGACGTAAGACACCGTTGCTTGCGTCAGTCGGCCAGTGTCGTCTGAGACAACCCCAAGCCCCGTAGTGCTGTGCAGCTAAATCAAGCATGCTGTGCGCAGTACGCATCAGTACTTCTATGTTTACATGTGCTTTCGTAACTTCCACTGTTTGTCCCATCATTCTTATTCCTTTGTAAAGAATGCGCCCTAAATTTACGCGCAAATCGTTCGTTCGGCTAGTTTGTAAGCTCTTCTGCCGGCCCCCGCCAATCGCAGAGCTGAGCTCATGTGACATCATAGGTTCAGTTGCGGGAAATGAGCTGGCGGGTCGCATGGCCATTTCCTTTTTTCATAATTATGTAGCTTATTTTACCGAAGTTTACATTAAAAGTGGTGTCAGTATGATTCTAACGAGGCAATCTTTTGAATGAACCAAACTTGTGTTTTCTCTTCATGGCTCCTTTAGGCAATAAATCGTGTATGTGTCTGGCAGAGTTACGTGTCTGGTTGTCCAGATGGCGCGCTGAACAGATCCTCGGGCAGTAAATGTGGCTGGCATATGGTGGCTGGAACGCATGCTTACTATTTCTCAAAGAAGCAAACGCGGAGCCTCTCGTCGTTCCCTCTTCATACATTTGGTTTTACTAATGTCATTATACGAGCGTGTTGTTATTATGTACATGTAAGGTGACAGCATGGATAATCTCGAAGCTTGATTTCTGGTTTAATGCGCTCGAGCGATTAAATGACACTAAGTTTCATCGTGATTAATGCATTCATCGATAATCAGTATGGTAATCCACCTCTAGCTTTCATTCCACCTCTAGCGTCCTTGGCTTTCCACTCTATCCTGGCGACTCCACAATGCAAGCACGATATTGTCATTTCCAAGGATGTGTTTTTTAATTGCTTCGCTTGTCCTGTATGATGAAGATATACTGTTACAGGTGTGTTGCGTAAGGAAAAGATAGTTGCGGTAAGTTGCTCAACAAGCAGGTTTTTAGGTGTGGTCAGAGTTATGGAGTTACCAGATGCAACAATCCACATGCCCGTAGCTGTTCTGGTTTAGTTATTAGTGAGTCGGTAGAAGCGGCTTCCACCTCTTCCACCTCTAGCGTCCTTGGCTTTCCACTCTATCCTGGCGACTCCACAATGCAAGCACGATATTGTCATTTCCAAGGATGTGTTTTTTAATTGCTTCGCTTGTCCTGTATGATGAAGATATACTGTTACAGGTGTGTTGCGTAAGGAAAAGATAGTTGCGGTAAGTTGCTCAACAAGCAGGTTTTTAGGTGTGGTCAGAGTTATGGAGTTACCAGATGCAACAATCCACATGCCCGTAGCTGTTCTGGTTTAGTTATTAGTGAGTCGGTAGAAGCGGCTTCCTGTTGTGATGCATTTGCATGAACTGTGAACTCTACACATGTATATTCAACAAAACTGGTCTTACTTGTCACATGTAATGAATAAGTGCCGCGCTTTGCTATTTGCAGTTTTATCTGTCATACATTTTGGTGCAACGATTCTGTTTCTGAGAAACTGGCGCCCCACTAGAGAGGCCGCTCTGATAAGTTGAACAAGCGGGCTTTCAATATAGGCGATGTTGTGGTGTCACTAAAGTCACAATAACAAAATTAATCCCTTTTCCACGAGCATCTTTCCTGGCCGAATCGAAAAAAAAAAAAAAAAGAATGCGTGCTAGGCGAGAAGCGCGCGCAAGGCATTCAACCCTGCAGTACCATGGATGTACGTTTGCCTTTTTCATTCATGTTTATTTATTTATTTATTTATTTATTTATTTATTTATTTATTTATTTATTTATTTATTTATTTATACTGCAGGTCACTATTTAGCCCAGGCAGGAGTGTCAACAAAATAACGACAAAAAAAGAGTAAGTAACAGAGACTAGCATCGTTTCCGACATCAGAATACACCATACAGTCGGTAAAACGCGTGTCTATAACAAGGCTTGTTGTACTTACGGCCTTCTGGGCGGTTGGCTTGAAACAATTCATATTATCTCTATGAATAATTCAGAGAAAATTAGTGCACTATTCTGAAGTCTATTCCGACCACTTCAGTACCCACAACAGCTGAAGTAGAAATCGCTGTTACCGAGTGTGCATCATTTCCATAAACAATATCGTGCTTTCATAGTGAAGTCGGTTTCTGAAGCCTGTGTTGCAAGGACATGATAAGAGCCCATGCTAGCGCCGATTAGCCTAACCACAGCGTGCTCGTATCGAAATACGACACGAATCGTCAGATCGGCTGTTTGTCACTTAGCTGAGAAAAATGCGTCAAACGCATGGCGCTGAACGTAGGAATTTTAAAAATCCCGATCGGGCAGCGGACGCGGCGCACCAAAGCGGCGGCCTGGAAGCAGACGACGCGCCTCCGTTGCTATAGCAACGAGGCGCATGCACAGGGAGCAAGTTGCGCCCCGCATGCGCACCGTTTTCGACTGCTTCCAGGCCGCCGCGCAACGCGGCTCCGACCAACGTTGGCTCCGACGTCAAAAGGGAGGATGCGGCACATCGCTCGTCGAAACACCGCCGTCGGCAGCGACAAGTGTTGCCGCCGCTGCGATTTTAAAAATGTGTCGAGCTACAGGCATTTGGCGCTTTTGCTCAGCCTAGCGACGAACAGCTGATCTGACGATTAGTGTCGTATTTCGATATGCGCAGGCTGTGGCTAGGCTAAACGGCGCTAGCATATGTGGGCTTTCATTGCGATGTTCGCTTGATACCATTGACGCCCTTGTCTGTGCACCGTATCCTTGTAGCGCGTGCTTTAGAAACCGACACCACTAAGCAGCCCGATATTATTTATGGAAATGATGCACTTTTATGTACAGTTTATTCATTTATTTCATTTATTTATTACAAGTACGTACATCGCCCATTGGGCATTGTTGTAGGGGTTTACAGTAGAAAATAGAATACAAACAGCAAAATTATAACCGAACTAAAATCATGCATAACATTGTACATGAGAAATCTAAACACTTGCAGTACAGCATTGTAACAAAAGTACAAAACACAGGATTATCCAAAGAAAGCAGTAATTATACATATCAAAAATCAACAACCAAGAGAAGTACAAAGCCAACGTAAATATATGGGTTATTTCAGCTACTCAAAACGCTGCTTCAATGGCTGTTAGGAAATTAGAATCAGAGAATATTGGTATTTTTAGCGCATTCCAGTCGCTAATAGAGTTTGGAAAGAAAGAGTGTTTATTAAGGACATTCAATCGACAGGTATATTCTCTAATTTTATACAAGTGATATTTCCGTTCGGACATATAACTAGGCGTCTTTAAATACCGCTCTTTATTTATTCCAGTCTTACCATGATATACATTACAAAGAAATTTAAGTCTTTGAACTTTCCGTCGTCCACAAAGGGGTTAAACCTGGATATGACGAAGTTAACAAAATTTCGCACTTTTTTGTTACATCCAGGTTTTCGTACCTGCAGGTTTCGAGTTAAGGCGTGCGTGAATGAACAAGAAATGAAACGAGACTGCTAGACATCAGTGACGGTGAACTCATTATTCAAGGATTTATATATCGCAGTGAAAAACTGCGTTATTATCGCCTGCTGCTTTCTAACGAGCTTAATCACTACACGGCTCTGGAAAGGAGCAAGGCCACTTACCATATGCGCAAACCTAACTACTTTCACTTTCACTTTTCACTTTTGCATTTTGACACTTTCGGTGCGTTAACAAGTTTCAAGGACCAAACGTATGCTAGCTGAAAGGGCGCCTTTTTGCGAATTCGGAGCTTTTTTCCGCACTCAAAATTGTTGAGAGGTTGCTTTTACCGGCCGGCGACGTTCTTCTTTCTCGCTGGCGGGAACGGCATTTAAAATTTCGAGTTTGTCTTGTCAAGACAAAAATTTTCGTTTTCTGGCGGCAGGACCGACACTACAGGTAGCAGCGGAGACGCGCAAGTTGCGCAACTACACGCCGACAGGCAGGCCTATGGCGTCTAATGGACACCGCACTCACACGTGGAAACGCACAGTAGTTAGCGGTGCGGGCGAAATTCGCCAAATTAGTGCATTTCTTTATCCTATTCTTCAGAAAAATGGCAAAAAAATAGTGACTTACCAACGTAGCGAATTCGTTACATCAAGGTTAGCCATCGCAACGCCTTCGTTACATACAGGTCGCTAACACATAGGCTTCAATGGGGGTGGCAATGGGGAATCGAAAAACTTCGTTAAATCCAGGAATTCATTATAACAGATTCGTTAAATCCAGGAATTCATTATAGCATTAACAGATAAATTAAAAACCGAAATAGATAAAGGAAAATATGTTGGGTCCGTTTTTATTGACTTTACCAAGGCATTTGACAGTATTAACCACGACATACTTTTTTGTAAACTGGCATCATTAGGCATAAATGGCCCCGCACTACAGCTCCTCCGCAATTACTTACATAATCGTAACATATCAGGGGTTCTCTCCGACACAAAAACTGTAAACAAAGGTGTGCCCCAAGGATCCATTCTTGGCTCCTTATTATTTCTGATTTATATTAACGACCTGCCGAATTGTCTGACATCCGGAACCGACTGCATTTTGTACGCCGACGACACCACCATTTTCACATCCCAAGAAAAACTTTCCAATGTTATTTCACGTCTGAACAATGACCTCGCCAACATTTCTTACTGGTGTCACAGTAATCAGTTGTTAATTAACCCATCTAAGACAAAATTTGTGGTTTTTAGCACGCCCACAAAGCCTCGTGACGATCTCAACCCTGTGTACATCAATAATCACGCCATCACACCGACTGATGAATGCACATTCTTAGGAATTGAACTTGACCGTTTTCTGAAATTTGATTGCACACATTAACCTACTCAGAAAGAAAAGTTGCATATGGTGTTCGAGCACTAATAAACGCGCGCCATTACTTTGAGAGAACGGATTCTAATCCCCTTATACTATGCTTTTTTCCACAGTCACATAAGCTATTGTATTGGGTCATGGGGTCTGACTTACAACTCCCACATAGCACCATTACAGCAAATTCAAAACCGGGTACTGCGTATAATCACCTGTAGTCGTTTTGATGCTCCCGTTGCCCCCCTTTTTCTTGATCTTAAACTTCTTCCGATTACTGACACCATAGCATTTACGGTTGCCACAACTGCCTTTCGCCTTTTCAATGAACCCGACCTTCTCTATATTATTGGTAGAACTAACTAGAAACACTAACCAAACTCGTTTTTCATTGCAAAATAACTTTTTACTTCCAAAGGTACGCACGAACTACGGTAAACAGACATTCGCTTTTACTTCAATCAAATATGGAACGAGCTACCTTGTACGGTTTTAAAACACAAGTACGTCCATCAACCTTTAAACGTTCCCTCCGATCATTTTTGACGAACCATCACATAGACTTTTTGACGTCATTTCGCCTAGTGTAGTGTTTTTTTTTTATCTTTTACACACCTAGGCATTGCATTTATACAACTGCTATGTATGTATATGGATTGATTGCACTTATAGGATGCTTTATTTTGTTTAAATATTCCTGTGTTGTTTGAATGCTGTGTGCTTTATTTGTTCAATATGTTCCTTATTTATTCCTGAAATATGCAATGTTAACAATTCACTATTTACGCGTACTCTCGTTATTTCTTTGTATAAGATAGGTAATAAAAAATTAAGTATCATTCCTGCTAGCAGCTGCAATTAAGCTATTTCTGTGTATGCTATCAATAACAAGGGGTCCCACTACAGTTCATTACTCTGGGACCCCTTTCTGTATTGACTATACAGTCGAACACGGATATATCGAACTCCAAGGGGATCGCGAAATAGTTCGATATATGAAAAATTCGATATAAAAAATATGGCCTCTGAGACCTCATCTAAGGTGGACGGTCACTTACCGATCGTCGCATTCCAGAGTGACAACTAATTCCGCACTCACGACGCCACAGGACGCTTTATTTCCGTAAAAAAAAAAAAAATCGCTGATCTTGGCCTGCTTCTTCGTCCTGGTAATGAAATTAAAGACGCTGGTCTCGATCCTCTCGAGGCTGCACAACTAGAAAATTCCAGCAGTACGCTGCGCCTTCGCACACCATGCACAACACGCAGGCTCTCTGAACCGACTCCAACAAAGCGCGCGCGATGGTCATCTCCGAGAGAAACAGTGATCTCCGAAAGGTGCGGGACAACTAGCCAAACAGCAGGAACAGCAGCAAAATACCAAAGAAGGAGGAGGCCGCCATCGCCTTCGTTCCCTCTTCCCTTTCCCGAGACGACATCGGGGGAAGACCGAGCCAGAGAGAGAAAAAAAAACTCTTTTTCGGCAAGCCGGGGAACGTACGCAGCCGCAAAAAAAAAAAAAAAAAAAAAGGATGTGCGCAGTCGGGGCATCCCTACCTCGCACTGTCACATTTTCCGAGCGTTCGGGCTTGTGTGCCTAGAGAGATTTAGCATACCGGGCTCCGTTGGCTAACGCTACGGCGGCCGGCAGCGCAAGCACACATTCGTTCCGTTAGGGGGAATTAGTTCCACGAGCCAGTCTTCGCCTTGCCCGCGCATATCTACAGATACTCCTCAACCTCAATCGGAGGTGCAGCGACCGCCGAAGACCACCTTCCAGCTCGCGGGGCGTTCGATATACCCGATGTCGGGAAAAATACGGTTCGATATAAACGTACGAATTCCTATACTTTTCCACATAATTTTCAAGGTGATAATATATGAGTTCGATATAGACAATAATTCGATATACCCGTGTTCGATATATCAGTGTTCGACTGTATTCTGGTGATGTACCATTCTGTAACAACAATAAAGTTCTATTCTATTCTATTCTATTCTATAGAGGTTCGTTACATCCAGGTTTACCTGTATTTGATGTGCTTCCTGCTTTGTCGGAAACGATGCTAGTCTCGTGTTCCTTAGCCTTTTTTAGATGCGACGCATCTCTTGCTCTGAGGCATGTCTCTCCTGCGTCGTTGTCGCGGCGTCCGTCCGCATCCCTCCCCCGTTCTTCTCTCCCACAGCTGTGTGCAACACACTCTCACTCCGGCTCATTAGCATAACAACAATAGCTGCGCGCGCGTTTCGCTCCACTCGCGTCTGCTCCGGTGCGCAAGTGCGCGCATGCGCGACTCTCCTCCGCTGTCTCCTCTCCTTGAGGCGCTGTGAATATAAAGCGGGTAGCGCGCTGCGGCGGTTCAGTCAGCGCTCGCTCTCGTTCGACTCCGCGTGACTTTGCTTGGCGACTCCGTGCTTGACTTGATTCTTCCGATGAAGACGTGATGGAAGCGACGGTCCCTTCAGCGAGTGGGCTGACACAATCCAATACCAGCGTCAGCGCAAACGCTCAAGGCAACGTTACGACCAATTGAACCCCCCGATGCGTCGCATCACATCAGGGTTCCCTCGCGGGAAGATGGGCGTAATTTTTGTTGTTGTTGTTTTGTTGCCCCTCCTGCCTGGGCATAAATAGTGGCCTGCTGTGAAAATAAATAAATAAAATAAATAAATGAATACATGAAACACAAAACCCGAATGAAAAATTGGCGAAGCTTGCACTAAATCGCGCAAGGCTTGAACCACAGCGAAGCTGGAGGATTTCTTTCCGTGTAAGCACTGAAGGACACACCGCACGCATTCTATTAGGTTTGAAATTGTTTATTTACATATTCCGTCGTCGCTTTTCACTGCGGTAGTAGTAGTCATCGTCATATCCATCTCTTCCTCATGCATGACTTGTGGGCCCGCATCGTATTGACCGCCCTGCTTTCACATTTCTCCCAAAGTGGACGCGTCAGCACGCGCTAGAACAAGCGGCACCGTATTTGCGAAATGGGCGTCTGTAGCGCGAGATGTCGTGTGCTCCCCCTTGGGGCGCCGACGCGCGTGAACTGTTTTCTTGGTATTTTTTGCGAGCGCCACGCGCCACGCTTGGACGACGCCAAGCGCTCTTTAGAAAGCGCGTGCTCACTCGCGGTAAACGGTGGGAGTACCTATGACGCAAATTTTTTTGATGACGCTTTACACCGCACACATCACGGCCAGCAACAACAGCTTGACTGTTAAAAGGCAACCGTATACCTGCAACTGCAGGGTTGAATGCCTTGCGTGCGCTTCATGCGCCATTCTTTTTTAAATGCGAATGCATTTATTAGTCGGGAGTTGTCTTGCGTCCATCGAGCGGCGTGCGCCTGCATTCCTCCAGCGCGAGCGCACGTGAGCGCGCGCCTCGTAGTTCTGCCTTCGTCGTCGTCGTCGTCGTAAATGCGAATGCATTTCTTAGTCGGGAGTTGTCGTGCTCCGTCGGCGTGCGCCCGCAGGTGTTATCTCTCTGCGCTCAATGCCGAACGCATGCGCTTGAAGCGAGATAGTTTGCTCGAAGCGGCAAGGACGGCGAGTACTGCATGCGGTGTTAGTCTCGTGTCTAACGTGTATGGGAACTTGATATCGCACACCGTTGCCACGTCTCCCGTTCGAGACACGTCTCCGTACAAGGACTTGTACACCCTTGCCTACACCGGAGACGGAGTCTTTGTGGTGACCGTGTACCTCGCGCCCAACCTCACTCGAGACGCCGTTGCCGCGCAGCTGGACGCGGCTATGGAGTGCGCGTGCGCTAACCCTCTGACCCCATAGTCTTGGTTGGCGACTTCAACGTTGACGTGCGCAAGAAGAGTGGCGAGTGGCTGGTCGAGTACATGCAGACCAGGCACTCTATGCATTGTCTCTCTGCCGGCTTCGACACGTGCCCCACTACCATTCACGGGAGTTGCATTGATCTGGTCTTTACGCGAAACTGTGACGCGCGTATGCTTCTCAAAGACCCTTTGACCGTGCACTTTAGCGATCACAAGGCAGTGATTGTGGCCGTCAGGTACAACGATAACACAAACAGGTGCTGATGAATAAATGATTACGTTCACACTCTCGTCATTAATTACGCCATTACTCGCAACACACTCATCGGCGCACCCAATGCGTTCGCATTTCTGCACGATTCCCTTCGGGGAGGTGCGGGGGAATTTTTTTTTTATTCAGCCAGGAAAGATGCTTGTGGGAAGCAAAACAATTTCACCAAGAAGCATGCGGCATCAATTAACGCGACGGCTAGGTCGCGTTAAAAGCGCTGTGACAAGGACGCGATGCAACAAGCGAAACGACGGGGGACAGGGATGTCGCTTCGCGGCATTCGCGCCCTTGCCAGAGCGCTTTTCTGCAGCTTTTCTCCTCGAAGAGAACCTCAAGGCGATGGCCACAACCCCAGAACACACGCATTTGCATGGCGCTACCCCGTCGTTTCAAAACGACGCCCGTCGTTTTGGAGAATTTGGCCCCTGGTGCCCATATTGGCTAGGTGGTTCAAGTATGTTATTTCACGAGAGGAGTGTTTGTGAATTGCTGAAGCCGTCGTTGCGCTGCAGGCTTTGGAAGGATGCCTTCAAGTCTGTGTCTGTGAAGATGCATGGTTCACTGCCCCGGTAGTTGGTGGAGAATGTACCGGGCGGATAGCTTCCTTGATAGCGTGAAGCTCGGCTGAGATAGATGACGTTGCCCGCTTGAGGTGATGAGAGCTAGAACGTCTGGCCAGTGGATGAAATAAAAATCCCAGAGGAACTGCAGCCGTCTGTAAAAATATGGTTTGTGCCGGAGTATAGAGCCGGCCGGGCTAATGTGGCTGAGTGTTAACAGTAACAGGCCACTCTGAGGCATATTCTTCTTAGAGTCAATTCCGGTGACGTTGCATCTAATATGAAATGGCGAAAGGGTCCAGGGCGGGAAATAAGACGGCATTGAAATTGTGCCAAGAAGGGATCATGCGCGTTAATACATTTTTTGGCGTGCATATATGTCACAGATGTATCCGCACAGTTTCTCGGAGCGTAATAACGTCAAAGGGCAGAGCCAGCTTCAGCGACAGTACCCAAGCACGACGACGCCTGGGAAGTCCGAGGCAAATACGAAGGCAATTTTTCCTTGCCGCATCTAGCTGTGTTCTGCTTGTGGGTGGCAGTTATTGGAGGACAGGGAGACTGTAGCGCAGTTCGTTGTCGACATATGCTTTACAGAGCAGTATCATGGGGCGACAGTCACTGTCCCATCGACTACCGGCCAGATATCCAACGATTTTTGACACCGCAGATATTCGCGTGCAGAGCCTTTTAACCTCCGGGGTCCAGGAAAGATAAAATTCCGAGGAATCTTGGAGTACGTTCATACAGCGAGGTACGGCCTCCGAGGACTATAATGGATACCGCTTCATGTGCTTGCGAGTAAAAGCCATAGAAACACTTTTCCCGGAGGATAGATACAGTTTTATAGGTGATGGGTATGCAGATATTTTCGCGAGAGCTTTCCGCAGTCTGTATTGTGGGGTGCGACATGATCGCGCCGCACTCCAAATGCAGGCGTTGTCCGCATAGAGTGTGACATGTACGCCAGGCGGGAGTACTCGCTTGAGGTGGATAACTGTCAGGTTGAATAGGAGAGGGCTCGATACGGCTCCTTGAGGCACTCCTTTTTGTATAGCGTAGTAGGAAGTTGGGCCTTCCGGAGTGCACATGAAGAGTCCTCGCCCCTGTAGGTAACTTGAGATCCACGCGTTAAGTTTTCCGCCGTAGCCAAGAGCAGCAACAAATGCTAGGATTGCAGCGTGAAAAATTGAATCGAATGCAGATTTGATTACCAAGGATACTGCAGTGGGGATGTATCCGCCAAAACTGTAGACGCCCGCAAACCTCTGTCGCGCATTTGGCGCGCCTCAGGAAGAGGACGCTTCCCGTGGTCGGCATAGAACCTGGGTCCCTCGCGTAGTGACACCAGCAGCGTCTATGATGATGATGACGATGATGATGATTGCTATTGGTTTCCCCTTTGAAGCGGGGTGAGGACATGTCATCTTACCAAAAAGGACTAATATAACCATGTTTTACACTCTTGGTTTAATACTAGCGCTGCTTAGGGCAGGCACAAAAGCTTATTAGGCACAAAATACTTTTTTTCCCCTGTTACAGGTGGTAACTGTCCTAGGCAATATTCCCCTCTCTGCTTTTCGTCCACCATCATTCTAACCTTAACTTCTTCTGTGATACCCTTGAATCCTAGGGCTTCTGGAAGCCCAATATTCCCTTCATGTAGATTTGGATGGATACCCTCACATTCTAACACTATGTGCCGCATAGTTTCTTTTTTTTTTTCCACGCAGACCACGCATACCCCATCATTTTGTGAATACTTCCCCACAAAGCTCTTACTTCGCTCTAGCCTCAAAAAGCAAAGCACTGCCCTGGGAATTATCGTAGAAATTTTCCTTTCTGATGTTCAATTTCTCAGCTCTGTACATCTCTAACGACATTTTAGCTTCCATTTTTTCCTTCCATTTATTCGTTTCAATTGCCTCTTTTTTGGTTACCTTGGCTGCTTTGGATTCTCCACTGTTCTTTTCGTATTTCATCGTTAGCCTTCTAGTCTTTCTTAACCATTGCGTGTCCACCCTTTTCAAGTATAGGTACCTAAAAACCTTAGCTGCCCACCTTCGTTGATCCATTGCCCTCAACCTCATCTCAAAACATATTTTACTCTGAGCTTCTCTAACTTCAAACGACGCCCAGCCCATATCTCCCTGAACTGCTTCGTTAGTTGTTTTTCCATGCGCGCCTAAGGTCAAACATCCTACCGTTCTCTGGTTTACTTCAAGGCCTGATAGAACGTCTGATTTTAAGCAGAGTACAGCATTCGCAAATGTCAACCGGAACCATTACTCCTTTCCACATTCCTCTTACTACTTCATATTTGTTATACCCCCACAGAGCTCTATGCTTCATTATAGCTGCGTATCCAACTGTACTATCATCGCATTTTTGTTATTACCTTTTTGGTGTTGGGATGCCATCTTCTTCTGCGATGTGTTGCAGAAAACAATAAAGAAAGACCTGCCAGTCTCACCTCAAGGCATACCGATTTCTTTATGCTCCTAGCGACAACAGTGCACCATACGATCTAATCATGGCTCTGCGTGCTATTTGGAGGTCGAGGACGGCGGTGCGCCACGCTGACCCTCATGGCCAAGCAGTGAGCAAATGCTTTGCACTGAGTATCCGTTTGCCCTCTGATGTGCATAAGTTGCAAGAACTTGGAATGGTTACCAGTACTAGAAGACATATATGTACGTTTTATGCTTATTTTTAGTTTTTCTGTCAGCCGCTTTAATATACTATTGGCGTGACTTCTTCTTCTTCTTTTCCATTTGGTAATGGCACGCACACACTTAGGGTGATTGGCCAAGGCTTGAGGTTTGTCTAATAATTCACAAAGTGTTCTTTAGAATTGGGAATTAATGGTTAAAAAAAAGCTACACTCCTTAGGGGCGGGGCCAGATAAGTGGCTGTACGAATCAGATAGCATATAAGTCTTCCGGTAGCCATGGTGAGTTCGTGAAGGAGGAAGTAAATTTCTTTGCTTGATTTGTCAGGCAGCTGTGTGTAGTAAAAAAAAAAAAAGGTTGTACTATCATCGCATTCCGGCGCTGAGCATTTCCTTTGGGTTCGTAGCGCGGGATCTGGCTTTCGACTTTGACTGAGTTGAAGAACTGGCTGCGCCTAGCGATGACGTAAGCTCTGACGTGCGGGTGTTCTCCTTGGTTGAGGGATGCGGCGTGTGCTCGGCGGAATCAGTGTCCGTTCTAGCGATAAAATGGGCAGACCTTAAAATAGCCAAACGTCTCGATTGTGAAGATGACCGATTGTTTTGCCCCGTTGTTAAAATTTAGAAAGTGTGTCTGACACTTCTACAATTATTACATCAGCCCCCGACCCTAAATAATCAACATCACACAGAATAAAAAATCCCGGGCTATCTCCACTAACGTGAAACCTGGCGAGGGGCGAAGAGCATGCAGTGTGTAAGTGTATTCTTGGTGCCTTGGCGTTTTTGTTAACGGAGATGAAACCGTTGGGGGTAAAGGTATGCAACTTTGCTGTAAAAGTCTCTTGTCTTTGAAGCACGAAGCCCTCTATAGCGCGAGGCGTAAACGAATGTCCCGGTGTTTTTTTAGTATACGTGTTATACGCAGCGCTCCAGCGCGAGGCGTAAATGAGTGTAACGGTGTTTTTTTAGCACGCGTTACGTTCCAGCGCGAGACGCAAACGAGTTTCCCGGTGTTTTAATATCGTGACTACATGATACGACGATTAGGACGACGACGACGACGACGACAGGAGACGCCAACAGCCACACGGTTAGACTCCGGCACAATTTTTACGTTCCCTAAATACAGAACCTTCCGCCTGGACCGTCAAGGTCGCGGTGGCAGCTTACTGATATTAATATCCATTACCTTCTGCCGTAATGCGTTCAAAACTTTCGACTTTTTGTCCTCAGATTGTGAGATTCTTGGCATTGATTTACTTCTGCCGGGTTGCCGCCCTGTGTCGTTGATAAATGTGTATTTTCCCCACGGAGTTAGCGAAGTTAGAGCTTTAGATGCGGCCCTTTCGGTTAGCCAAAAAGCTGTGGTTGTGGCGGGGGACTTCAACTCGCACCACGTATCTTGGGGATATAGGACTGACACCTCAGGGAGACGTCTTTGGGAATGGGCAGGGGATAATAACCTGCACTGTCGAAATGTAGGCAATGCCACATTTATAAGTGGTCAGTCTCGTTCTGTCCTAGACCTCACTTTTGCGACCTCAGGGCTTGTATCCTCGTGGTCCACAATTGACTGCGAGACTAACAGTGACCACACCCCGGTACTGTTTGACATCGTTTGCGCTGCAAAAATACCAAACCACAAAGTACATTCGTTTGTCAATGTTAATAAGTTCTCCTCGGAGCTGTGCAAAGCCATCTCAGCTTTTTCACCTATGGAGCAGACAATCAGGGCTGAAAGCTTTGTCTCTGCTATTAAGGATTCCATCCTTCGAGCAAAATTTACGGTATCCTCAGTCCATAGCACCGCTTGTAGCCCTTGGTGGAATGAGGAATGTACTAGAGACTTCCGGCGTAGAAAAGCCGCCTGGCAGCAGCTTCTCCACAATCAAAGTCCGGCTAACTGGGTTAATTTTAAATTTCACCGCGCAAATTTTAAGCGAACTGTATCACGTGCGAAGGATACATTTAATATTGGCCGATTTTCCGCCCTATCACAACCGAATCGTAGACAAGCTTTATTCAAGTTTCTCAGGTCTAGGAAATCATCTCCCGTCTCTCCGAACACACCCTTCCTGGTTCGTACGCCAGAAGAATCCGTTTAATTCTTAGAGACCATAGCGAGTGATCTACAGCTGCGGTTTGCGACAAGGATTCCGTCGACAGGCTCTCGAAATTTTGGCACGGCTGACTTTGAAGAGGTCGCTATAGGCGAGCTAGATAGCGTAATTTCCCGTCTTCCAGCTCTGCGCCTGGTCCAGACGGTATCACCGCAGCGATGATTAAACTGTTGTACAATAAAGCCCCGGCAGACCTGTTGAATGTGGTTAATATTTCTCTTAAAAACGCGTGGATACTTCCTGAATGGCGCTTGGCCAAGATTTACTTTTTTTAAAGAAACCGGAGCTTGGATTTACAATTGATAATATTAGGCCAATAGCACTAACATCCACCCTTGTAAAAGTAATTGAGCGCGTTTTGCTTCTCCGTATTAACAAGTTTTTGAGTACAAGGAACATACTCAACTGCAGACAAATTGGTTTTAGGGAAGGATGCTCTATCTGGTGGGCGCATATAGACTTGGAAAGTCGCATCCACTGGGCCCGACGAAATAAGCAGATCGCAGCATTGGTCACCTTGGACATTTCGAAAGCCTACGACAGTGTGGAATATGGCATCCTTCTAGATCTCCTAGCTCGCTATTCGTTTCCGGAGTACATTACTGCGTGGGTAGCGGCTTTTCTGGAAAACAGAGAGTTTTTCTGTTCCCAAAATGGTTACGCATCTTCCCGGTATAAGCAGACACGTGGAGTACCCCAGGGGTCTGTTATCTCCCCAGTGTTATTCAATGTGCTTTTGAGCTCCATACCCATTCACCGAGATGTGCATACATATGTCTATGCAGATGACATCGCCTTTTTCTCTTCATCGCAAGACATCCATTCGTTATTTCATTCCCTTCAATCATATTTAAATGCCCTGGAAGCGTGGTTGGATACTTTGAAATTTTCTTTAAACATTGATAAGTGTGCCATCCTCGTGTTCCCTCTTACGGACCAAATATCGATTTCGTTATCGTATCACCAACAAACCATTCGTCAGGTTGATTCGCTAAAATATCTTGGGGTCATATATGACAGAAAATTGAATTGGCGCCTACACATTGAACATATAGCTGCGAAAGGCTCCCGTGCTGTGGTTCTACTGAGGGGTCTTAGCCACAAAAGAACAGGTCTGAGGGCAGATACGCTCTTGATGATTTACAGCATGTATGTTCGACCAATATTAGAATTTGGGTGTGTTGTATTCTCTGGCGCTGCGACATATAAGCTCATGCCTTTGGTGAAGCTGGAACGACAAGCTTTGCGTTGCTGCTTAGGCCTACCCGGTTACGTCCCGATTCGGGTATTGTACTTGGAGGCCGGAGTCCCAACGCTGAATTCCAGGTTTAAATATCTCACCATCAATGCATTTGCAAAGTTCCTAGAGTCACCGCTGGCCAGATCACAGGCTGTGTTTGTCCAACACGCATTTGCGTTTTTCGGCACTAATTGGTCTCGTATCCGGCGCCCGCAGGTCATTTTTGCCAATTCTTTACTTCATCCATTAAACTCCACGCTCCTTTCAGTTCCCGTCTTGCAGTCTCAACCCACAGTAGTGGAGGTTTCTTTTGATAACATTTTCCCAAAACATGCTAAGTTGCTTCCAACCAACTTAATTAAAAACATTCTCCTGGCTCACCAGTCTGAATACCCATCGCACGTGGTTATTGCAACCGACGCCTCTGGAAAAAATGAGAAAGTTGGGGTGGGTATCTTCTCTCCGGCATTGAATTGGTCTTTTTCATTGCGTCTACCAGATTATATTCCCATATTTTATGCAGAATTTCTGGCTATTCTTCTTGCTGTTCTGAAACTCGATTCGGCGCAATCTTCAGTGATGATACTCACGGATTCCCTCTCCGTGTGCATGGTCCTTTCTTCAGAAACTGTCAGTCCCATGCTTAAAACTTTTTACTCCTTCGTTCCCACGTATGTGCGGGCAATTAGGCTTGTCTGGCTGCCTGGCCACTGTGGATTAGCCCTTAATGAAGCCGCGGATACACTAGCGAAAATGGCATTGTCGTTACCTATTGTGGAGGTGCTTCCCCCGTTTGCTTGCGTGTTGTTAGCCCGTTATCGACAATACCTGTTGACCCAGGACGTGTCCGATCACGGGCTGCACACCTCTCCGGAACTCGAACACCTCAGGTTTCGGTGGAAAAGAAGCCTCTGCCAAACTCGCTCGTGCGAAGTTTCGCTGACTTCGTTTCGGTGTGGTGTTCCCCCACTTAACAGGTATCTATACCGGGCAGATCTAGCAACCTCACCCTTGTGCCACTTCTGCCATGAAATTGAATCGGATGAGCATTTCTTCCTTTTTTTGCCGCCGATTCTCGCATCACCGGAGAAGACTGCTGGAGGCTCCCCTGCGGCGTCTTGGAATGCCACTAACCTTGCCAGTGCTTTTTTCGTTTGGAGGCACACAGCTTAGGTCACTGCCATGGGGATGTCTGTCAAGCCATTCATTCCTTCATTTCAGAGACAGCTCGTCTGCCTTGTTAAAATGATTCTGATCAGGCTCTCTCACTCCTCTTTCTCCTTCTATTTCTGTCTTCAACCTATAGTCTAAATTTTTTCTTCGACTGCACCTTTTTGCCTATCTGGTTTTTTAGTTAAAAAATACACTCTTCTTGGCCAATCACCCTGAGTGGGTATGCGCCACTTTATGGGCCACCACCACCACCACCATCAGATGCTCATATGCGCACCTGATTGTGTCAAGCCAGTTTTGCGCTGTCTAGGCTCCAGGCTAGGCTCCAGTACACGGAGAGAGCCTCCGTACACATTCCCCTCCTGTTAATGCGCGCAAGTTTCAACTTCGGACACGAGGCGAGCCCTGCGCGTCGGAAAAAAAAAAAAAAAAAAAAAGGCGTTCCACCAGGCGCTGCCGAACGCGTGCGCGCAGGTGCGGCAGCTGTCTAGGCTCAGCGGGGAATCCATGAATGAATGAAAGTTTTACTGTTCGTTTTATGTCTGCAAGTGGGTCGTGCAGGGGCACAGAGATCACACACTGCAACACAACGGGCCGCACGTTCGCAGCGCTGCTGTTCACAGGGGGCTCTGGAAACGCAATGTGAGCGCGACGGCCGGTGAACCCTGGGAAGAAAAAGAATAGCGCCCCATGGCGAAGACAACGGTCACTTCCTCCGGGTCCCTGGCAAGCACCCCGCGCTCGACGGGCTCCAGC